>JAWNMR010000492.1:8960000-10220000 GCA_035043845.1 Drosophila picticornis
TGGCCACCGACAAAAGTTTTCAACACTCACACGCTTAGCGCAACCACTCAGCTACACTGCTCTCCACATGCCCCTTGTCCCGTTATATTCTGCGGTTATCACAATAAAAAAAAGAAGAAATGAGCACAAGCTCTTTGGGTGCAAAGGGCCAAGAAGAGAAGCAGTAAATGGCTGCCATCGAAGTTATCGCCAGTTGCTGCCGCTCCTCTCGAACAAAACCCACACATGCCAGCTAAGTTAAAGCGCGTACTTCCTGGCGAACCGCAGCGATGTGTGTGTATGTGCGTGTGTGTTTGTGTGTGTGTGTGTGAAGCTGTGCGTAAGTCCTGTTCACGGGCTGTGGCGGCCCATTCCGGGCTATTTAGCTAATTTAATACCACCAAGGCGCCCCTTGCTTAAGGGCAACTTCAATAATTAACAATACTTTACATTTGCACCCATTTCACCCGAACCATCCCCTCCCACACTTTCTCAATCCACCCCTTCCTCCTGCTTCGTGGCATTTAATCAAACCGTGGGTCCATCCAGCTGCATAGCTTAAGAGCAGTCTGAAAAAAGTTTCGCTTTTCACAATTTGATAACCTGGAAAAATGGGTGGGATTGCAGCTGCAAAGGCAGCTTTTAGTGGCTGGCAGAAAAATGGACGAGCCCAATTTACAACTATCTAAGAATACTAAAGTCGGGAGAGCTCGACTACCTGATACTTTGAACCCAGCAACTGTTTTAGAACTTATTAGGAATATTTAAGGGAATTTTTTATTACAATTAAGGGGCTATTGGCATAAAATTGTAGCTTTTATTGGAGGACAACAATTGTAACTCCCGTATTAGTTGTCTGAGTAGTCAAATCGACGAATAACTATACGCAATTGTCTTGATATATATAATAAATGATTTGACGTAAGCTCCATTTATAAATACCATAGTTATTAGTGCGTTAAGTTAACTGCTCAATTATAATTCCTGTAAATTTAATTCCTATATATCATTATGAACTCTAATATATTTTGAAGACCGTCGGACTTCGCATGCCAAGAGAGACTCGCAGTTGCAGAGTTTAACATTCTCTCCTTTAAATTATCATAAACTGTGCCAACTATTTAATGGTAAAGAAAAAAACTCTCGACAAAGATAAATTGTTATATCTCTATTGTTCTTCCTCACATTATTCAGCATGTTGTTTTATAGAGTTGGGCTCAGGGTATCAGCTAGTTGAGCCCACTATCAACTAGAACATTCTTACTTGACCGGCAAGTCTGCAGCGTTTAAGGCACAGCAATTAATACACATAAGCTGACTGACTGACCTCCAACCCCAAACACAATAAGAGTTTACTTGATTGATTTGCCAGAATCAATTTCAATGGCTAATTCGATGACAAAACTTGACAGTATGTAAACGGACCAGGCTTATGCAAAGCTCTCATTATATCAAACTACAAATCTATACAACTACAACAACAACACAGAGGGAGAGAAAGAGAGAGAGGGAAATGAACAGAGCGAGAGAGAGAGAGGAGTGGACGTTATTTAGAGGTGAAATATGTAGACTGAGTGTAGGAAATGTCATCATAAGACAAAATTTCCCCCGACGCTAATGACAACTAATTTGTGCTAAAATCTCAATACACACGGTAGCGCCAGCAGCCCAAGTAGCACACATACACAGTACTTACACATACAAATATACATATATATAATATATATATATATATACAAACGTACATACTTATACATAATGTGTATATAAACAGGCATTGCCCTCGTCATCGCCCTTGGGGGCGTCCGAGGCTATTAAAAATGGCGCATAGAACACTAAAGTTGTTACAGCCAAGGATGGTACTTTTACCAAGACAGACAAGGACATACCCACACTCACACACACGCAGGCACACACACTTGAGCCGGGCGCACACAATAAACTTAATAAATAAGTCAATTAATTGCCCTGCGCGTCTGATATGATATCGCAGCAACAACAGCAACCAGCAACAGCTGTGTGTCTGTGTGAGTGTGTGTGTGTGTGTGTGTGTGTGTTGCTCTTTTATCCTTTACTCCATTGTGTGCGAGTTAGTGTATGTTACTCTATTACGGCAGCAAGTTCAATTAACTTTGTCTTTGGCATAACAGAATGTGTGTGCGCAACTCGTTTAATAGTCGTTGCTGTGTTAGTGTGTGTGTGTGCGTAAGTTGTGTGTTGTAAGTTGATTACCCTGTCTGCTGTCTATGCAAAATGTCAACAGTCGGTCAAATTAGGAAACGCAGTTTTTCCCGTTGAGTTGCGTACGAAAATATGCAACGTTTTTTGTGAGCAGCCTCAAGTTGAATAAAAGTTGTCGATTGTTGCCTGTTGCAGCTAATGGCAATTGCATTGACAATATCTGCTGCTGCTGATAGAATTTATTGTGCAGTTTTTCATGCTTATAAGTGTGTACAATGAAAGCAAAAAAAATAAAATAAATAAAAAAAATACATAAAAACGTAAAGCGCAATGAAGCAGAAAGGGAAGGAGTGAAACGCTTGGCTGCCCTGCAGCATTTGGCAACATAAACAAATTATTTGATGGCTTTAAGGCGCTAGCTTTGGCTTTCAGCTTGTGGTTGATTTTCGCCCATGCCTTTACTCGTGTCTCGGCCATTCCTTGCTTGGCCACTAAGTAAACTTTTATGATGCTCATAAAATAGGCAAAAGCCGCGCCCAGCAGCACCGGCCACAGACCAACGAAAGCACACATCTTTGCAACCATACACCGAACATAACACACACACACTCAAACTCACATATATACAGATGTTTATATATAGATATGTACATGTAATATGCGTGCCGCATAAAAACCGAAACAAGGGACGCCAAAGCAGAAAAAAAAAACAAAAAATGAATCCCTGGCAGCATTTTTATGCAGCTGTTGTGACATTTTTATGCTAAGCAGCCTCGGCAAGTCGTCTACAGCTCCAGCATCATTGGCATTACAGCGAATGCGCCAAATTATGAAAATTCATAAAAAGCCAAATGTTATGGCATACTTTGAGCCCGATGCCGAAGAAGCAGCAAGCAGCAAGCAGCAGCAGCGAGCAGCAAGCAGCAGTGTCGCGAGTGTTGCCAATTTGAGCTCTTTTTCTTGTTTCTTGTTTCCCGCTTCTTGGTTTATCACTTGCCAACTAAACTCGTTTACGCTGACTCGTTTATCATGTCGTTTCGCTGCGACAAGCATCAACAAAACTGACAACACCACCACAGATGCTGAACGCGCAAGAATCTTCAACTAGATGGACTACGTTGGAGTAATGTCAAAGGAGGAATAGAAGCGGATGAGCCTTCGCTCAAGTGGTTGACGTTGACATTTAATGCAGCAGCTTACAGCCGACTCTGTCGTACTATGAAATGACAGTTGAGCTTAGTTTAAGGTATGTGTAAGGTGAGTGTGTGAGGTGTGTGTGTGTGTGTGTGCTATTCACATGCCCAAACTCAAATCACCGGCAATCTTTCGCCAATCGTTTGCATATAAATACACACATACAGCAGCGGTGAAAAAATAGTGGTGCTGCTTCTCAAAGCAGTGCATAAAAATATGACTCATTTTTTTGTAAAAAAAATCGAAAACTCTTCAAAATCTTCAATATGACGGAAAAATTCAATTCGGTAAAACAAAAAATGTTGGTTTCGCATTTGGAAATGTTTTCCAATACTATGATTTTCTAAGTACTCAATGTAGGAAAATACAACCGACATCATACATAGTTTTTAACAATATCAATTCATCGGATAAATCTATGTGTTCAAACGGACGAACAGGGCTGGCATGGCTATATCGACTTAGCAGTTGATGCTTATCAAAAAAATATATACTTTATGGGATCGGATTTACATTTGCACACTTTTTACTCATTGTTGACGGGCGTAAAAATGGCTGAGCCCATTAGAATTCACGAAATTGAGAAAATAGCTCGTCATTTCAATTAAATATTTACAAACTGCAGTTTAAAGTTTCTTCTGCAAAATATAGTACAAAAAATACATTAGGAATAAGGTAATCTGGACAGGTTGCCATATAAGGCTCAAAGACAATTTTACTTAATTTATTATTATTGGGGTTTTGATATACATAATATGAGAATTTCTATGAATTTTATAAGCTGTTTTTGATGGATAATGCATTATGTGGGATTAATAAAGATGGGCGCTTAAGCAAATTACGGCTTACATATATCGGTCTGAGAGTAAATGCCTTTATCTGCGTCTGCTCGCTTCTCCTCGCCCCCCTCCACGCTCCACTCACTTAAGAGCCAGGCCAATGGCGATTTGAGTGAGCCATACACATTGGCATGCCAATTAGCTGCTACAAGGATCAAGCAGCACTGGCTGAAGGGAAGTGCTCTGACAGTTTTAGCCAAGGCCCATAACACACACACACACACACACACACTAGCACAGAGTTGCCGTCGTCGGGGGCTTGACGGATGCTTAGCCATCTTGGGGCAACGCGTGCCAGCTATTAAAAGCTTTTTAAAATTAATTATAAAACCAAAAGTAGGCAAACATTTTCGAAGAAAAACACAACCAGCCAACGAACCTAACCCAACTAACTGACAACCCTTTTGGGGTACATCATCAACCCACCCATCCATCTACCGCTTCCACCTCCCACAGTATACTTACCACTTCGGCATCCGCTGGTGAGTTGAGGCTGCATGCTTGGCAGCGTTGCTTTGGACAACTGTGTTTGAAATGTTGGCCAAAAACGCTTTCAAGTTCAAACAGATTTCGAATACTTCAGTGGGCAACCGCAGGCGGTGCACGGCTGCAGGGGGGATAGGGGGGTGTGGGATGGAGGAGGTGACATATGTATACAAATTATGGTCATTATGCGCCGCATAAAATAGTTGGGACATCCATGCCCCAAGCCCTGGCCCCAGATTAGCTCGCATCTACTTTTGACATGCTGAGCGCAAAGCTCTTTGATTTGGGTTCGAAGTGCAACATCAC
This sequence comes from Drosophila picticornis, assembly GCA_035043845.1. NCBI lineage: Eukaryota > Metazoa > Arthropoda > Insecta > Diptera > Drosophilidae > Drosophila > Drosophila picticornis. The sequence continues at coordinate 8,964,986 of JAWNMR010000492.1, forward strand.
AATCAACATCAACATCAACGTCAAGCATCCAACATTCAACATCATCATTATTTACTCTCTTTGTTTTTTGAATTTTTGCTTAGTTTTTGTAGTTCCTATTTGGGGTTTTAAGGTTAAAACTTGTGCCTCAAACTTGAATACCGAATGGGTCGGTCTTTGTTTAATTTACTTTTATTTACACTCGCCAAAATCCTTCAATACCCTCATACAGCTGCCGTCAGAATAATAGTATTAATAGTTTAGTGAACAAATTCTGAATATTTTATTTCAACACAAGCAGTAATAATTATAATAATAGTGAAGTTTTCTCAGTTCTCACTGCGCCAAAATAATATTTCTAAAGACTAAATATGATGGGTGAATTTAATTGACTATGTTTAGTATTTGGCAAATAATAGCATTTAAAAACATTTCTAAATGGGAAACCAACGACTTTTGGTTTAGCCGAATTGAATTTTTCCATCATATTGAAGATTTTCCAGAAATCTCGATGTTATCACTATAAAGAGAATAATAATTTTATTAAATTAATTAAATTTACTATTATTTTAACTGCAACTGTGTAGCAGCATTTGTGTTGTGTGTGTGTGTGGTCAAAGTGTTTGTGGCACGTGGAAACCCAAGCGGTTGCTGCTTGCTGCCACTCCGTGTTGGTTACAGTCTTTGCCAAGATGCCTGGCCAAACGATGTGGTTGCACGCCAATTGGGCGTGGCACGGAGCGTGGCTCGCTTACACACGCAGAGATATTTGTGGCAGTTAATTAGACTTATGTCTGAACTATTGTGAAACGCTTTTGGCCAGCTACCTACCATCTTTTGAATACGAAATCAGCTTGATGAATTTAACCCGAACAGCAAACACCTTTCATTTTCTGCAGGCAAATTTCATTATTCGACTTTAACCGCAACTTTTGCAAAGCGCAACGAAAATGATTCGCCCAGTTTGATGATAATGCAAAGTCACAAAATACACAGGGGTTCAAGGCACAGATTTAAAGAGGATTCAGGTAGTCAGTGAAAGGGTTACACATTTTTGGCGTTCGTTTCAATTGATGTGATAACGATTTGCTTATACAAGATAACTTTTAAATTTACTTATGCATTGTCATTGTAGGAGTAACAGTTAAATGTGAAGCCTTTGCGTTTCCCTGTTTGTTGGATATATAAAACACTATATCCTCGCTTAAACAGATAACGGATCCAGTTCTTAACTGGTCTAACAAGTTTTGCCAACGCACTTTCAGCAAGCCACATAAAATAATGAATTTTGAATACGAATCAGTACGAAAAAGGTCTCGAAAAGTAGACATTCTAATTTTAAGAAATTGTGTTTCGACTATTTTCAAATTGTTTCTTAAATCCAGAAAATTTGTCCAGTTAATTTTTATCTTATGACAATAATCTTTTTAATCTGAATATACTCATTAAATCTTTTAATGTAGTTTAAGTAAATATGAAAAGGAAATTGTTTCTGAATACGCTCCATTTTGGCAATTTATTAAAAAAAAACCAAAACTTCTATTACAGAATGTTTTGAGTTCAATTTTGTTACATTTACCTGATGAAAAGCTGTATCGAAACTCCCCCAGCAAGGAGAGATTGTTGTTTTCTATTTCCCTTCGAAGCCAACTATTTTTAAATATATGTCTCTACAATATTGTAAGCTTAACATTCATAATGCTTCGTCAAGCTGCTGACTGAGTTTAATTTTTGCTACGCATTCGCAAGGCACTTGCAATTAGAGACGACGCCTGGCGCTTCCAAAGTTTTAATACCCACAACCCAAAAGCCAGACTAACAAAAACAAGAAGAACAGCAACAAAAATGTATGCCACGTGCGCTCTATCTTGAGACCCTGCAGCTGCGGTCCTGCATAAAACTGAAAGCACGCACATGTCCCAACATGGTAACATGGCACACACACATACAGCGCGAGCGAGAGAGTTGAATTAAGCGTTGCGCGCAAGAGTGTGAATGAGACAGACAAGGTCAAGGCGCCATCGAGTGATGCGGAGCAATTCGTTTCCGCTTCCGCTTCATTACTTCAGCCGACAGAAGGAGCACTCAGCACCGCTAAGTACACACACAAACAGTCACACACACACACACACACAGACAGAAAAGGCAAGAGTGAACAAGCACCGTTAATTGAATACTCTCTCAATTACATTCATTGTGATACTGATAGACATTTACAATCGTCTTTCTATCAGTCTACCAAACATCTCAAATTGTTTTCCACTTATTTTTTGATAAAAAATGATTTCGTGAGCTTTTTCTATTTACATACGTAAAAAAGTAACTAAATTTCGTAACTGCGCTCATAAAATATAAGGAAAAGAGAACATACGTTATTTTTAAAGACCACGAAACCAAAATGGTAGCTGGGCAATAAAGTGCGTAATTGACAGGCACAAATTAGAAATAGCAGCAGACGAGTATACAGAAATTGCACACACACAAACACACACACACACACACCCACCCACACACCCACGCACACTCTTACAAGTTGTAAACAGCTAGAAACCAAAAATGTTTCCATCATCATCATCATCATTATCATCATCGTGCGCGTGGCTACTCCAGTTACCAGTGGTAAATGTTGATAAACAAACACAAATACAAATAAACAAATAATCAAATGTAGATAGCGAACGATACACATGGAAAGAGATAGAGAGACATTTAGAGAGAGAGAGGAGAGAGAGAGAGAGAGTGTGTGAGACACATTATATTAGCGACATCCTTGTAATTGCGGCTAATTAATGGCAAATCGGATTAGAGGCAATTGCCAAAAATGTTGGCTCCGTCACACAATGCAGCATCAGTTTGCATGGCAGTCATATATTATTACCGTTGGCCACGTTCGTTTTACCCGCAAGAAGAGACCAACAACAACGAGCAGCAAACAGCCACAGTTGCATTTGCCATTTGGCAAAAGTGAGACAAATATGCAAAAGTTGCCTAGCAAATTGGCATACAACGCCGCCGGCTCTTGTTTTTCATCTTTTCTTTTTGGTGTGCCACACCCACACTCGATCTGGTTGTGCCACACACAGCAACGTAACGTAAAGCAACGCAAAGTAACGTAACGAACCGATAGGAATCCACCGAGCCGCACCGCAATCTGAAATTGTTCTTCGTCGCTCTGGTCTGCAGCAATAAACATCGCTGGCTCCGATAGTAGAATTTAATTAAAAGCTGTTCCCTCTGCCCAGTTGGCAGACTGAACAGTCAACACTGCGAGTACCAGCGGCAACAAGGAAAATGAAAGCAAAGCGAAGCGAAGCGAACGAAGCGAAGCGAAAAAAAAGAAGAAAATTAAAATGGAAATGAAAATGAAAATCGAACAAAACAAACCGATGAAATGAAATAAAAAAGCAAATTGTGAATTTTCCAATGGAGACCATAAAACTCCAGAGCCCGGCAACCGCCGAATGTATATTGACTTATTGGAGCCGTATAACGGAATTATGAAGGTTATTGGGGCAGCATCTGTAAAGCTTACGGCGATTACTGTTGCGCATGTCAATAATTTCAATCATTGATTGAATATGGTTGATGCTGATAGTTGTTGATTGATTGATAGTTGATGCATATCATGGCACGACATAATTGAGTGACAATTCTGTGTCGCATAGACATACAAACCAGATGCACTTAAAAATGGTCGTATTTAGATTCGATAATTGAGAAAATACAACAACTCATCATAAATAGTTTTTGGAAATATGATTTAGCAGCGGGAAAAGCTGAGAAAACTTCACTCTATTCCAATATTATCATAATGATGTTGATTTCTTATCCGATCTTAATGAAACATTTACAGTTGATCAATAAATGATCAGGATATTTTAGCAAATTGTACTTTCTAAAGCATTATTCTCTCTCACTCTCTCTCTTTCTCAGTTTCTCTCGGGAATTTCTATAGCCCTCCGTCTACTTCTTCTATTTCTCCCATATTGGTTACTTGTATGAGTAGCTGATTTTACTGATTTATACAAGTAGTTATTTACATCAAGTAGCGGCAACAAACTCTCAAGTCTTTCAGCTGCTTACCACAAGGGGATACACTCACACACGCACACACACACACACACACAGACCACACTTCTAAACTCTATCTGCGTGCAAGCCATAAAAACCAGAAGCTCAATTATCAAAATGCTACGTGTGCTTTGTTGTGTGTGTGTGTGTGTGTTGGGATGTGTGTGTGTTGGGATGTGTGTGTGTTGGGATGTGTGTGTCACATCTATGGCGAGTATTCTTATATTCGTAAACGCATTCCCATTCTCATTGTCAATGGAGTTGCTGTTGCCGCAGTCGCCTCTTTTGGGGGCTTTGTCCTTTTGGGTTTTTGTGTCTGTGGTCGTTTCTGACTGTGCAAATAGATAAATTTATTTATTTTATGCTCGGCTGCTGTAAAAGCCACACTCACACAAACACACACAAAAACAAACCCAGAGAGGCAAACAAAGAGGAAAGGGGGGGGGGGGGGGGAGAAGGGGGAGAGTGAGGATTTGAAATTTTGTTATGGATGCATTTGAGCGCCAGTCAAAGCATCGTTTTGAACGTCCGACTAACTTCAAATGCTTCTCTTTACTTATGCGCACAATCTATAGATTTTCAATGCCATTTAACATTGAATATTTTGAGACGGGCAACGTTTTTGCCTCAACTCGATTGGCGACGATTTTCAGTTGAGCTGAGCTTTAAATAAGATCGCATACAATGTGTGCATATTTATTTGGCGTAGACACATTGACTCTGCTGTGCTGTGCTGTGCTGTGCTATGGCTATGATTGTGACTATTAAATTTGCATTAACGTATACGGGACACACACAGAGAGCACAAATAAACACATTTGATTCACTAAGACGATCGAATAATCGATTCAGTTGCTTAGTTGTTGGCGCCACAAATAAAGGCGGCGGCTGTCTGCTCTGTATTTGAATGGTGAAGTAGTTCTTTTCATTTGTCCCTTTCTTTTTGTTGTTGTTGTTGTTGTTGTAGTGGCTTGGCCCATCGAAAATGCCAATACATTATAAATTATAGTTGGATTTCAGTGAGACACGGGCAAAGCAGCAGCCATTCTCGAGCTGCTAACGCGGCGTATACGTAATCTGCCATACAATGGCACGCAAAGGGGCCACACCAACTGCTGTGAGGAAATAACTGCGGCGACAATTGAGAACAGGAAGCAAATAAACGCTGTAAAAATTCTTGAGCAGCTTACGTGCTACATTATGTATAGCTATAAGTGTGTGTGTATGTGTGTGTGTGTGTGTGTGTGTGTGTGTGTGTGTAGAAGAAAGCATTCGTGCGTATGTCTTTATATCGAAAAGTTTTTGCCACTTTCTTAGCGCTGCTCAACTTTTGTTATGCTCGCTTAGTCCCTCCACCGTCTGCACACCACATCTCACCTCCTTAGGCCTCCCCTCCCCACAACTCCCCACCCCTTCGCGCCACTCATCAACCACTAACCTCCCTTCACGCAGCTCAGCTATTTTTGTACATTTTTTCAATGGTTCGCCTGACTTTCACCGTCACTGCGAAACTTTGATGCCGTGTATATTGCGCTGTGTGTGCGTGCTCTAAAAGTATTTTGCACTTTTTGGTGGTGCTCAGCAAGTGAAGTTTGTTTGTCTACACTCAGAAAAAAATCGATCAGAAAAATAGAAAGTTTTTAAAATCAATTCTAAGACTTATTTTCTATTTTTCTGCAGTCCTAGTCTAGAAAAATAATTAGAAAGACACAACACTTCATACATTATATTATTATATTATAATTATATACTATCAACAATAATCAGAGCTGCCTCTGGTGCCAAAAGTGTAGAGATTTTTGTAAAATTCACGCCGATTCTTTTTGTCTGAGTGTACTTTAAACACAAACCGATCGGCTTTCTATTTATTTACCCCACCATTGTTCGGAATGCTGGAACTATGGATGCAGGAATGTATCTTTCTCTATGTGTGTGTGTGTGTGCGTTTGTGTGTTTATATGGGTGTTTTGTGTGGGCCTGACAGATTCACACACAGATACAGGACCCAGGATACACCGTGTGTACTCCTCGTCGTACCCAGACCTGATCATCCTTTGCTGAGGCAGCCTCTTGCCTTTTTTTATGTTTTTTGTATGTGCTACAAATTGTTTGGCTTTCGAAATTCCTTGCGTTATTGTTGAGGTTTTTATGGACTTGACTTGGTGGCACGAACAGCGGTGGCGCGGCGAATGGCGTTTGCTGCAAGTAAGCTGGAATTCATAGATGAGCACCGTAAGATAGACTCAAAAAACTAATTTGTAGCTGGGGCACGAAAGAATATTGTTATTGATAGATGACAATGGTCGACGGCCGTCCAGGATTTATGTTTGCCTCATTCCAACCACTTACCACCCACCACCCCCAGTGGAGCTGTCGTCCTGTGTGTGGAGCTCTAAAGCTCTGTAACTGTGCGAGCGATGCGATTCTTGCACGCAGTCTTACAGACACTTGGCTGGCAATTGGAAATTAAATTGCTTTTCCATATGACACTTAGGCTCAAATTGACATCGTTAAATGTATTTGTGTTGGCAGCCAAAGCAATTCCCGGCTGCAAAATGGAATCCATTCATCTTTGCTGCTCTGTCCGAAATGGCAAGCAATAGAAATTTATGTCTTTGAAAAGCGAATATTGTTACTCACTCAAATGATGCAAAAATACTAATAAAAGAAATGACCTTTCCAGTCATCTCAAGCCACATAGCAGTGGGCAAATTGATTTAAACTCCTTGCTCAGATTTAAGGGCGAGGGTCTCAGTTGCCTCAGATAAGCCTTTTCACATCAGAATCAAAAAGATCAAAGCATTGCAAAACATAAAAAGACATTTTGTGCGGCTCTCATTGAATCATCCAAAGTAAAAAAATAATTTATATATATATATTGCTCATTGCTTATTATTTGCTATTTTTGTCAATAAGCGACTACCCAGGAAATGAGGGAACTTGGCTACGATTGTGCCCCATTCTCACTTGCAAACCAATCGCAACTTATTTCTTAAGTGCGTCTCGTCTTTAATACAATAAACAAGTTAGAGTGCTGTAAGAGAGCTCGACTTATATATATCTGCTCGGTAATTTATAAAATCTTTTACATCATCTAGGACGGACTCATCAACTAAAGACACACTCTTAAATATCCATCTTCAGACAAATGGGCGAATAATGTAAGCTTCAATATGAGAAAAGCTGTATGTCGTGTCCAATCTGCACAAATGTACAAATGGGTTAGGGTATATATTATATACCATCAGAGAGAAAAATCTTTACAATTGTATTGTTTATTGCTATCGAAATTCGATTTTTATCGATATTAGGCAAATCGAGGCAGTTATTATATTGTATAAAATGAACTGATTTGCTTAATAACTTATAACTTATACTCAAAATTATATCTTCAGTTATAAGACTGTTTGTTTTAACAGACGAGCTGATAGAAAAGACTATTTTTACACCTACAATTTCATTATGCCCTTAAATAAAACTATATAGTTAAATATAATCAATTTAAATAATACATTTTAAGTATCTCTCTCTCTCTCTGTCTTTTTCTTCCATCTTGTTTTAGGTGAATGGTGCATGGGCATTGCCTAATGTTGTTTGTGATTTCTATATAGCCATGGATGTGATATGCTCTACTTCATCGATATTTAATTTAGTCGCGATTTCCATAGACAGGTAAGCAAATTCTCAGCTGACTGTTCTCTAATCGATTCGATTTGATATTGCTGACATTCCATGCATCTTTGCATACTTTGCAGATACATCGCTGTGACGCAGCCAATAAAATATGCAAAGCACAAAAATAGTCGCCGCGTTTGCCTTACAATATTATTGGTTTGGGCGATATCTGCTGCCATCGGTTCACCAATAGTTCTCGGTTTGAACAACACACCGAATCGTGAGCCGGATGTCTGCGCTTTCTACAATGCCGATTTCATTCTATACTCATCGCTAAGCAGCTTCTACATTCCATGCATAATCATGGTATTCCTCTACTGGAACATATTCAAGGTGAGTAAACAACCAACCACAAACAACAGTCTGTCAGCGAGCTAATCAAAAAGGGATTTGCATTTGGATTGGATGGCCATTTGAATTAGTTGATATATATATATGTATATAGATATATAGATATATATATATAGATACAGATATATATGCGTGCGGATGCTGTTTGCTGAATGCAAGGAATGCATTCGCTTTTTCAGTCTGCTGATTTATGCACAATTTCCCAGCGATTAAGCATGTAATAAGTTTGCAAGGCTGGCGCTTTAAACTGCATGCACAGCACAGCAATAATATATATATATATATGTATATGTGTGGGTTTACTAACAACAAATCTGGTTCTGCATTTCAGGCGCTCCGCAGCCGTGCACGTAAACAACGTGCCGCTCGAAAGCCGCATCTGTCGGAGCTAACCGGAGGCAGCGTCATCGAGAACATTGCACAGACACGCCGATTGGCGGAAACGGCATTGGATAGTAGCCGGCATCCAAGCCGCATAATGCCCGATGAGCCGGCAACGAACACGGCCAGCGGCTCCAATGAGGAGGAGGACGAGAATGCCATATCGCCCGATATCGATGATTGCCATGTCATTGTGAACGATAAGTCGACGGAGTTCATGCTGGCCACAGTTGTCGAGGAGACCGGCAAGTAAGTAACAAAGTGCTGTCCATACCAATAATACCCCCTTTTTGCCAATCTGTGTTTTTGTGCGGGATATTTGCTTTTTCTCCTGCTCTCTCTCTCTCTCTCTCTCTCTCTCTCTCTCTGTGACGACCCTGACCAGATAAAAAGAATACAAATTGGTTTGGGAGCGAAGCATTTAGTTTGGGTTTGAAAACTATTTGATGTAGGTACACCTAATGGAATTTACATGCAAAAGGTTACACAATTTGAATAGTTTGGGCTTTCTAATATTGAAGTACCTTTTTGCCTGATTACCAATTTCGATGCCTCAATTTTGTCAGACCCATAACTGTAACTGTACCAAGTAGGCTTAATCAGTTCAAATTTCAAGTATTCCAATCACAACAAATTAAACCAAGCTTTTGCAACTTTTTCGTGTATAATTATGTTTTTGCATGTCAAGCATTTTTGGTTGAGTTGAACTGCGGATACTTTTAGCAGTTTGCAAACAGTAAGATGCTTACCTGAATTATAGCTGGTCAAGTTGCAGTTGTTAGCTGCGATTGTCAATGTGCCACGTGCGGAATGTAAAAGATAAGGGCCGTGAAGCAGAGTATGACTATGGTTAACTCCACGGACAGTTGCTGAGTCAACAAATTGGCTCTGCCTGGTTGTCGAACTTGAGTTTGAGCTGGCAACACTCCCAAATGCATTTAGTGGCAGCATCCACTTAGTGGCAGCCAAAGCAAATTGTCAAAGTACTGGGTAATTGCAACTTCTTGGCACTCGGCGCTCGGCACTTGGCGCTGCTCATCTTTCAGGTCTGGCTGCTAGCTCGATTCAACGCCTGCTCATTTAAATTCACACGCTCTGCAATAAAATGAAAATCCAAAATGAGCACTCAGCATTCCCACTCGGCCACCGCCCCCAGAACTCTCTCTCTCTCCCCCTCTCGCTCTCTATTTGTATTTGTATATGTATCTCTATCTGTGTCTATTTCTGGCAATGTTAGCTCCCTTGGCTTCCATTGCAATTGTCGCGCTTGGAAATGCGACATTTTATTGACTTTGCAGTAAAGGCAAGCGATTAATATTGAAGCATTTGAAGCGACTGCATCGTAGATTGCAATTTTCAACTGCCTCAACTGGTATTCACAATCACATTCACAATAAATGTGCTTGCCACATTTGCAAATGACTAATCAGTTCTGGGAATTATATGTCTCATGCAGCTTGTCTCACAGAGCTTTGTGGCAATCGTACAAATTACGTATGCCTTCCTCCATTTGAAATGGGTCTTAAATATAAAAAAACAAGAAATTGAACCAATCGGTTTGGTCTAGAAAATTCAATAAGTTAACCTTTCTGAGTTCATGCCTCATCATGTTGCAAGGTAATGCTTACAAAGTTATTGTGTTGAAATTTATGTGCTGAATATTCATTTATTGAATATGCACCTCAAACATTATACTTTTTCAAGCATGCCGATATAGCCCAGTTTTAAAGCTATCTGGAAGAAACTTACATATAAATATATATCACAAAGCTGCCATAGGAACGATAGGTCGAGAGATGAATTTTTGTATGTTCTTATTTTGCTCAGTAAAGTTTTGAAATAATAATAATTCGAACCCTAAACCGACATCAGATTAACTTCGGTCTAAGGAGATAAGCTTAAGATGGACTTTTATATTTATTTAGCCATTATATATTTTGATTATTTTATTATTGGTACATATCGGCAGCTGAACGCAGCGACAGCGTTAAGTACAGTCAATTAACAAACTGATGGACGCATTAATCCAATAAGGACATGAAATGAAATGAAACCAATATTGAAGGGGCGGTCAAGCCGACTGCCGACCGAACCAGCAAACCATATTGAAAACTTTTTACCAAAGGGCTGACGCGACCGAACATAATTGGGAAAAGCAAAACTTTGCCTCACCCCACCCCTCCAACACAATTTATTTGTCTTTCTCTCTCTCTATCTCTCTCTCTTTCTCGCTCTCTCTCTCTCTCTCTCTCGCTCTGTGTCACTCGCGCACAATTCACTTAGTTGTTGGGGTCGTCAGACAGATGCAGAGAAAAATAAATCTCAATAATTCAATTAATGCGTCACTTAATTAAAATTCAATTTTATGCCTTGTTTTTTAATTGACGTTGCGAATCGTTTTTTTTCTCTCTTGACCCATTACCGCTTATCATCTGACTCGCCTGGCTCCCTCTCTCTCCTTCTCTCTTTCCCTCTCTCCCTGTCTCTCTCTTTTGTGTGTCTTCCTTTGGATGCTGCTGATGCTGCTGTCTATCCGTGATTGATTACCATGACCGGATTGATTTGATTGTCTTCTTCAACAACATCATCATCATCATCACCATCATCGGTGTCATCATCATGATGATGATGAACTGCCCGTTTTATTTTACATGATGGTCATCGTTCCTGTGACAGCAGCGTTGTGGCGCAGATCACCACACAGCCGCAGCTGGTCGTTGCCGATCCAAATGGTAATCATGATTCTGGTTATGCAGCATCAAACGTTGACGATGTCCTTGCAGGAGTGAGCGTTGGCGCCGCCATTAGCAGCACAACGCCGCCGGACAGTCCGATACCCAGCGGCACCACCTTGCAGCGCTCCAGTGTCAGCAGTCGCCGCAACACCGTCGAGGACTCGCCCAAGCGCATTGAGCCAGCTCTCAGGTATGTAAATCCCATCCTATATACATAGACACACACACAAACACACGCATCAAGTGGGGCATTTCCGTACAAGCCACAAAAATATTTAACCATCATTAAAGAACGAATCTAAAACTCAATTTATTTAGAGCTTCTTTTTAATAATGAATTTGATTGGCAAGTTTACTATTTGAATAAAATACTTTTTCACACTGGGAGCAAAAATAAAACTCTTCAGAGTGGTAAACCGGTCAAAATAATAGTAGTGCATAAATATGCTTTGGAAAATGTAAAGGAAAAAAATACTTAAAATATATTTAATATTTATGACGATTTAAACACAAGCAATCAATACAAAAGATAGGTGTGCATTGAAAGTTTGATATTTATTTTGAATTAATTGTTATTGAAATTTATCATTAAATAGTTCCAAAAACAAGATGTGATGGGGTTTTCTGCATTAGTTATCGGAATTAAAAGTATTTTAAAACATTCCCAGATTGCAAAACCCACACATTTCTTGTTTTGTCAAATTGATAAATTTGAATTGAGAAGCAGCATTTTTTGTACAAATTGATTAATGGGGTATAGTAAAGGTTTGCAAAAGGAAGCATCTCAGATATATTCTAGACCGTCTATCTGATAACGCTGATTTTAGAGATTATAAAAGCTGGAGACTTTAGATTTGGAATATAAGTTTCCGATTATCATATACAGATAACATTTATTTTCTTTTACCAACTTCTGCTGGAAATCGATTTTCGGTTGCAAAAAAAGCAACTACAACTTTTTTTTATATTAATCCGTCTTCTGAAATATCGCTTAAGAAATGCAGAATAAAAAACATATTTATATTTACTCAATTAATGCGACTCATTCATACATGCATTTCTCAACAATATGGATTGGTTATCTAAAACGTGTGGGGGTTCAATATAATTAAGGATCTGAATGCAGAATGTTTGCTAGTCGAGAACATTTCATTCGCTTAGTCAGTGTGTGTGTGTGTGTGTGTGAGTGTTTGTAGATTGCATGCACCTGGTGGCATGGTGTGAATCATGTACTGACCAATTGGCTTCCGGGTCCCCCTTTGCTCTTGTGTTTTTTAGCAGCAGCGTCGCCATGAAGCCATTGTCCTTTGTACGCTACGGAGTGCAGGAGGCCATGACTTTGGCACGCAACGACTCGACGCTATCGACCACATCGAAAACGTCCTCGCGCAAGGATAAGAAAAACTCGCAGGCGTCAAGGTGAGTCGCAAGGTGTTGCCTCGTCAAATTGTCAAATTTGACTTGTTTGTAAATTGCGTGATTATTAGCTCGGCTCAGCTCAGCTAAGCTGGTCTAATAGCTTCAACAATTGCGAACAACTCTCCTCGCATAATAAACTCTTTCATTCACTGCTTGTTTTGCTGTTTTTTTTTTTCTTTTTGCTGTTGCATGCAACATGGAATGCAATTTACTGCGGCTTCCCATCCGGTGGTTGCGTGTGTGGCCTTAGATTCACGATATACAAGGTGCACAAGGCCTCGAAAAAGAAACGCGAGAAATCGTCGGCGAAAAAGGAACGCAAGGCCACGAAAACATTGGCCATCGTCCTGGGTAAGTCGAATACAAGAAATATTCGTGGATACCGTTGCTAATTTGCATTGCATTCAATATGCGTCTTGGTTTTGATAATTGACTGAGTATTTTGTTCTATATTGTTTTGCTTCTATTCGGTGCCCCCAAAGGCGTATTTCTGTTCTGTTGGCTGCCGTTCTTCACCTGCAACATTATGGATGCTATGTGCGCTAAATTCAACGAAGACTGCCGGCCGGGTCTGACGGCCTTTATGCTGACGACTTGGCTGGGCTATATCAATAGCTTTGTCAATCCCGTTATCTACACGATATTCAATCCTGAATTTCGCAAAGCATTCAAAAAGATAATGCATATGGGGTGATTACTATCAACAACAAAAACAGCAACAAAAATAGCAACTATCGTAACAACAACAATAATAATTGACAGAGTGAGAAGCGAAACTGGTGTAGAAAAAGCCTTGTTTTGCGTTAAGCTCATCAATTTGTAAGTACTCGAAAATCGATAATTGATACACGTCTATCGGGTGTCTGAAATCGATAACTCAAAACTCAATCTGTGCCAAATGCAACCAAATGAAATTGAACTCAAAGCTCAAAACTCAATTAGACTCATAAGATTGTTGGTGGTGTCAACCGAATACATAGATATATGTGGATACATACATGTATATAAGAAATCTATATACGCATATGTATATGTTTAAGCTAAGTGAGCATATATAACCGTTATGTACATAGGTCTGTAAATAGCAACTAAGATTTGATCAAAACTGTTGTATGTATTGTACTCAATTGTATATGTTGAGCATTCTGAGCTGTAGGCTAGGCACCAATTTTTAACATTTAGCTAATGTCTAACATAAAATTCTAGTTAATTGCCGAATATATATATAAATATAAATATAATTATATGTGTATACAGTTGTACCGTTAATCGATATGAGATCATCTTAGGCAGTAAGTCGACATTGTTCACTTTCACAATCCTCCTTATAGAGAGACAAGAGTTTATAAAGTTACTAAATATTTACTTTACATATCACGCATTTAGTTACTGTGAGTCTTCTCCCGATGAGATCTTAGTCCACGTTTTGATAAGCTGTAGGGCAAATCCAGCGATGGCAGAGCATATCCTATCCAGAATCAACTACAACCACTAAGCTGATTCCCAGCCCTGCAACCTGACCCAATCCCCCTTTTTGATACTTAGCTTGGATGCTGCTTGAATTGTAGTTAAGAATAAATATTAAATCGTTAACCGATGGCACACATGCTTTTCTTTTGATAATATGTTAGTAGGTCCCTTCTAGTGACAACGTGCGTCCATCGGTTCCAGAATCTGGATTTCTGTAATACTTGTAGCTAGAGTTAGTCTTAAGCAGTGGCTCAAACTCAGCGCCCCACACAAATTCAACACGTTTCTCTTATAAGATTAAGCAGGTGAGAGCAAGAAAGAGAAAAAGAGAAACAGAGAGAGTTAATCGAATGTTATCGATAAATTAGCTGCTCAAGTAGACTCAATTCAAATATATTTAATTAATTGTAAGAAATGATTAAATAGAATGTCAAAATAACAGTGTAGTCCATAAAATGCTTAAGGTTGTTAAGCGGAACTGCAACTTTATCGTTTGAAATTTAGAAAACCCGAACTAATATCAAAAATCAACTTTTTCTTAGAGCCACTTACAGAAATCGATATTATTAAATATATATAAAATATATTCAGATAAAAGATTTCTCACCCGGATTCACTTGGCTACTTGACAATAACGCGCTAATTATCGATAGCTTCGATACATACTCACACACACACACGCACACACACATATTGACATACTGAAACAAATGAGCCCCACATAAAAAGTAAAAGTAAAAGCATATTTCAATTGGCGCTGAATTTGACTCAACTGCTTGAAATCACACCCCTTGTTTTGGATTCTCAAAGAACAACAAATCACCTAAATACCCATGCGGATATAAATACGTGTAAGTAGAAATATTACTAAAATGTAAGCGCATTTAAAACTAGCCTAAGCTCCATATATATAGGCATTTATAATGTAGCATATAAGGAAGCAACCAAAAAAGCGCACTGAGTGCGAAGAAAAGGAAAAATACTCGTTCAGTATTTTTGCCAGGGACATGCCAGGCACACATGCCCATCAAATAATATTAAACCGAAGCTTATACGTACGTACCACAATGATGGATTGGTACATCAAAGAATTACAATATAAGTTGCATCAGGGTATCTAAAGCGTAGGCTTACAAATTACTAGAGGTAAGCTAGGCAGCAAACGCATAAGGCATTAAATTCTATTTACGTACCAAATCTAGCAAAGTAACTGTAAAAAGGATATATAAATACATATTATATGAACAACTTGTTTTGAAACAAGGACCGAAAAATACTATCCACGCACACAAAAAAAAAAAGAAGAAAAACATAAACAAAAAAAAAAAAAAGAGATAAAATAATAAAAATGATGCCGTCTTGAATTTGCTGAAGCTGAAGTGCTCTAAAAGCAGAACCAAAACAAAATTGGCTGAGAGTTGTTGATCACAAAATGGATCAGATCAGAATCTGGAACACGATTACACTTGAATACTAAGCAAGGCATTTTCCACCAACTTTGCCGCTTACCCATCCACGAATAAACTACAAATCAGTTGGAGTGTTGAAGAAAAGACAAAGAAACAGAAAACATTACAAACAAAAAGTGCAAGCAAAGAGCCTCAATTTCGAACTGCTTGGAGTATGCCCCTTTGCTCACAATCAAAGAAATAAACAAATCAAAATGAATCAAATTTAAATCGGCATCTAAGCACACACACACACAAACACACACACAGACAGACACACCCATTCAAGTTTTGGTCCCTGATTTCAACAACCGTCCTCTTCATTGCTTCTATGTGACAAATAATGTTAAATAAACCAAAGCGAAATAAGCTAAAGAATAGTTTTTAAGATTTTAGTTAATGATGAATGATGATGTACATACATTCACGCACATACAGTTACGTTTATATGTATGTGTAGGCTAGTCGTTTCGTGCTCATCATTTTGGAACCCTGTAGGAAAAGCTCAACAAATTTTTATACTTTCCTATAACAAAAACAAAAAAAAAAAAAAAAACAATAAGAAAACCAACAAAAATGAAATGGATATTTAAGTGTTATTAATTTTTTTTCTTCGTATAAGCATATTTAGTACAATTTTATTCTAAATTAAACGAGATTCTACTAGGTGCGTTAGGTAATAGAAATCTTATAAGTAATACGAATAAGATAAAGAATAAGAGTATCAGTAATTTCCCATTTATAACAAAGAAAAAGTATCCAAACGAATGCTTTAGTTAAGTTCTTCCAAAGAAAACGCTTATTAGTTATAATGACGTCGAATGCGGAGATTCATGAGAAATTCACTTTAAACAAATAGGAACCCAAACTAATTAATAGCTGAAGTGAATATGCGAAACAGTAAACGATCATGATTAAATAATACCCACATAAATATATATAAATAAAGAATGTTATTGAGTTTTGAATTTGTTTCAATTTGTTCATAGTAATCAATGATATATTCGATTATATATTTATAGATTGTTACATTTGTTTTCTAATAATAAAAGTAAAAAAAACAAACCTGCTTAGGTATAGAAAATCATACATTTAAGATCTCTCCGCATTATCAGTATCAATATCATGACTATGATTATGGTTCGGTAATGCGTAATGCAACCCTAAAAGGCAACTGCAATGACAAAGAGGCTAAAACACATATAAAATATAACACAATAGAAATAAGTGAGTACACTAAGAGAACAAAAAAAAGGCACAACAATTATTAAAAGCAAATACCTAAATTAAAACACTAAAAAAAAAATCAGAAACTGAAACTATTTTAAAGCAATGATAATGTTGGTTTTTTTTTTAGAATTAATCGAACATAAATTAATTAAAGTAATAAACAAATATATATATATATACAAATATATATATAAATATGTGTATATATATATATATATACATTATAAATAAGCGGGCTGCAAAACAAAAAGAAAAGAAAATCACCCGAAATAAAATTAAAAGCAAACTATTTCGACTTTATGCAAGCATAACTACCATAACATTAATTGTAGTCGGAAGAAGTAATGATAAAAAGAATGAAGGAAAGAAAATCGATGAACCATGGCACAGAGCAGATGATAAGTGAAAAATATATACATCAAATAAACATAAAAATGAAAATATTTCAAACCAAAAAAACACACCAATGCATTTTCAATGTTTATAATAAATTCTCGATGGGGATTGTAATAAGTATGAATATTTTGTGCTGCAAATTGAACATATTTAAATATATTTACTTAAATATTTATTGCTTAACTGCACATGTAACACGTAAGATACCAGCTGCATTTGATTCATTAACTAATTTACATTTTAAATCAGATGCAGAAGGGGGTGATGATGACTAGAAGGGGGTGATGAGAAGGGTGCCTTCCACATGCCATTGGCAACACATGACTGATTTTTTGTCATTTACAGCCACAACTACACACACACACACAACAAATGTACATGCTTGTATGTGTGAGTGTACATCAAGATTTTATTGCATTTATATGAGCTGATAATAAAATTCCAATAAGCATGAAAAGAAATAAAAATACTTACGCAAGACAAACAAAAACAACAATGCCAAGAAATAAGCAAAGGCGATGCGAAGCTTTAAGTAACTGGCAAAAGGACCAAGGCCATGCCTCCAATGGTGCTCCAAATCAATTCAAGAAGGTGCCGTACCCCACCCCACCCCCTATACACACACACACACACACACACACAAATACCAGAAATAAAAGAAAAACCCGAAACCGAAACGTAACTAAAAGCGTCTAAATAGATAAATTCATAGTACTTTTTGTTGTATCCACGCAGAGCCCTCATCCCTTGCCTGAACCCCTCCCTCGCCCTCTCCTATGACCCACGTTAGCCTCTAATGGGCACTCAGCAGCCGAATTCGAATGCGAATACGAACAACGGTACGAGTATGACTACGAGTGTTAGTTTGGGTATAAGCACAAGTACAAGTATGAGTGTAAGGATGAGTATAAGTGTG
The DNA here is from genome assembly GCA_035043845.1 of Drosophila picticornis. Taxonomy (NCBI): domain Eukaryota; kingdom Metazoa; phylum Arthropoda; class Insecta; order Diptera; family Drosophilidae; genus Drosophila; species Drosophila picticornis. The sequence goes on from JAWNMR010000492.1 coordinate 8,983,057, forward strand.
TCTGCTCAACACTTAAAGTGTGTTCACACACAACACACAAAAATAGTAACGACTACTTTTATGGCCTGGCTTAGGGATGAACCGACCAATAGCCTGAACCCTGATGAGTCGTTAACGTGTGAATTGTGAAATTAAAATTAAAATTGATTCAAATAAAACAACTGTTCGCATTCTGATTGATTCTGGAATCAGGCTGCGTAGATTTAATATTTAATTTGAGCTTTGAAACCAAATTACAATTTAAGTGTGACGATATTCTTATTGCGATATAAGTTGCAAATTCAATTTAAATTGATATTATTATCACTTTTCTGTCAGAGTGGCGAGTCTGACTGTTTGACTGTCTGTCTATGGCCATTTTATGGTGTCCTTAACAGCTCGTCTCGCCAGTAGCCCCACACAACCCATCATCTGTACGCTCTCCTGCAATTGCTCATAAATACAAATGTAAAAAGGGCAAGCGACTGGTCAGTCGAGCAGGCCCCAAGCCAAGAAGTTAATTCAAGTGCGCAACAGACGTAACAGAGACGCCGTGGCAACCCTAAACCCTGACGGCAAATACTCATAAGCATTGAATTCCAAGCTCTCTGTGTGTGAGTGTGTATGTGGGTTCTGGGCTTGGGTCCATAACTAATTCTCACTAAATGATGTACTAAAGTGTTCAGAAGCCATCATTCCCAGTCTGCTTAGACACACATACACACATACAAACTTGCATGCATATGTGTGCGTGTGTGCGTGTAGGGGTTGGGTTGGGGGTTGGGAAGTGCTGTCAGCAATGTGTTGTGCCTGCGGCGATATCTTATCGTTTCATCCACTGGGTGGCGATAATTGACAGACCATTAACGTTTCGATTGTAAAAGCTAAAGTAGCAAAAGCATGAACGACACACACACGCACACACATAGCCACTCACACACACACACAGCTACACTACACATGCATGGGTTAAGGTTAAAAGCGTTGCTGTTAAAGTCATTTCAGCCCTACACTCAGCCCTACTGGGTGATCCCAACCCAAAAGCGAACTCAATCCTTGGCTGGACTAAAAGTCCATTTCAATATACTTTGACAGCTTTTGGCAGTTTGGCATTCACTTTGAATGCAGTACATCTTTTTGAGATTTCGAATTTTGCAATTGATTTAGAAAAGTCATTTTTGTTGACATCTGTAGCAGAGAGAGTGAGAGTGAGAGCGAAAGAGATGCAAGATAGAACTAGTTTGGCTTGTTAGAAACACATCAAAGCAAACGAGAGCAAGGAATATTTTTATTTATTAAGCACACCTCCTGCCAAATAATTAATCAGAGCAATTTAATCAACCGCATACCACACGAAACTAGGCCCGAGTCACAGTTCTGAGTAATTGATGTGTCATCCACAACAAAGCAAAAAATTTAATGGACAACAAGGAGAAATAATGAAAGCAAGCACAAATAAAAAAAAAAACAACAAAGAAGTAAGAATGCTTTAGTCGAGTGAGTCTTCCGACAAACGGAGGCAATTATCGATCTGCGCGGGGTATTCGGGAGCCAATTTTACGAATGTAAAGTCTACAGCCTTTATAGTCTCTGAGACGGCCATCCGGGCATGTCTATATCGACTTGGCTGATGATCCCGTTCAATAATATATATGTACTTTGTGGGGCCGGAGATGCTTCCCTCTGCCCGTTACATACATGTGCAGGAAAGCAATATACTTTCTTGCCAATTTTTAATGGGTAATAAAAAATAGCACAGAAAGCAACCTTGAAATTAATTTTGACATGTGTATCTCAAAATCCACAGCTGACTGAACGCACGCTGTGAAGCTCAACGGGGAACGGAGCTCAAAATGTGTTGTATGTATATACTTATATATGTATATATGTATGCAAAAACAAAAATGAAGCCAGCACAAGGCTTATTTTAATTATTAAAAGAGAGGGAAAAATAGGAGCCATGACAAAAACCAATACGTTTTCGTTAATTTATCACATGAAATCAGTTCAATATGGTGGCGATTGCGATTTTCAGTCAGTCACTTTAATTGTCAACAATCAAATCCGTAAGCTGAAAATATGCTCTGCTCCTGTATCAGAAGAACAATCAAGTTGCTTCCCTTTTATGTACACAGGGTATTCTCTTCTCCAATCCCCCTTGATCTACAAACACAGGCTGTATTCAATTTCTGTGATGCCTCTGCCAGCAACTGGCATCCATCCATCCTAATAGGATAACATTGGAAAGGCGCTCGCTTTTGTTCCTAGACTTATACCTGTTTGTTTGAAGAGCACTTCAGCAGCTGCTGCCTAATAACTAGAATTTATTTAATTGGAGCGGATTAGTCGAACTGAACCATATTATCATCACTGTTCAGCATAAGCTGCTCGTCTTAATCAATGTGATTAATGCTCAACAGCATCATAAGCCAGGAGTAAAGGACAGAGTATTTGAATTTAATTTGCTTATTACTTGCATTCATAATAACACAAAACAAAAGTTGATCAACTAAGAATCAACCAGGGAGTTCTTATCGTCAGGGAAGGAACTCGAGTATTTTGAATACCGCGTGACGAAGAAGAAGACTGAAAAACACCCATTTCATCTTAAGGGATTTGACATGAAAATCGATAGTTTAAATTGTGGGCAACTTTACACGCAGGATACACAAAAGGAATATATAAAATACATTTAATATGCGGATGAATTTTGAATAATATAACTATGTATCTAAATACTGGGTAAGTTAACACTGGAGAGGAAGTGAGTCGTCATTATCATTATCGTTATGAAAGCATCTGTGTTTTATTTGCCCTGGCCACAAGTGCGACAATTGTGCGGCTTAAGCGGCACAAGTTGGCCCTACTTAGCCCGCGGTCGTGACATTATCAAAAATGTTTCAAGCCACAACACAAAGTGTGGAAAATCCAGCAACGACAGCAACAACAACAACAACAACAGCTGAACTGCAAAGCGTAACAGGCAGGTGGAAAAACAAGCTGAAAATAAAGCTGGAAAAGGAGAGAGGGGACAAAACTTAGAATGCGTTTCACAAAATTGTGCAGAAAACTTTTGTTGACGTCTCACATTACAGGTGCAAAATAGCAACGTTGACAATGATGGTAAATGGCTAAGAGCGACTAAAGGATAAGCGTTGGTTTGTAAGGCATGGTTGTGCGCAGGCAGTTGGAAGTGTGAGAAAGTGGACAACAAAGACAGCAAACAATAACAACAACAGAGTAGCAACCACATCGAGTCAAATTTGTTTCCTGGCATTTATTTTGATTGCATTCCATTCTAACACAAAAAAGAAAACACAGAAAAATAAAATGAAAATGAAAAATAAAATAAAAAAGACAAAAGACAAAAGAGAGCAGGAGAAGAAATTAAAGAGGGCGAAGCAGAAGAGTCCTGGAGAACTGTAAAGGAGCCACATAAATATTAAACAGTGCTGATGCCTGATAAGCGGCTGTTGTTGCTTAAGCCATTTGCCGCAGGTTTCTTGGGGTCTTGATTGGGCCAACAACCAGTTGGCCATAAGTTGCAAATTGTCTGCCTAAGCAAACAAGGACAGTCACTATGGAAAATGTGTGTGTGCCCCGACCTTTGCCCCCTGAGCCCCTTCCCCAGATGGCTGATCAGCGACCCAACGAAAACTCAGACCAACCGGAAACTGGCTTCAGCGGACCAAAGTCAAATCGAAAAATAGTTTCAATATTGAGAAAATATTAATATGCTTCCTTGGCCAGGCGGCGCATAATCCTGAGTAGAAATATGTCCACATATACTCCTTTAAAGACACACCCCCAGATGTGTGTGAGTGTGTGTGTGTGTGTGTGTGTGTTCTTGCTCAATAAAACTCAAATATTTTCGGAGCGTGCAGCATGCGAAAACGAAAGTCTTGCGCAACTTGTTCTTCTCAATGTTCGTTGAACTGCTCGGATTCAGCTGACGCTGACAGGCGACTTTTGGGTCCCGCAGGGAATTTAGGGTCTAGGGACCGAGGGGTCATGGCGCAATCAACCATGGCTCCATGTGGATGTGGATTACTGCGAAACCGTTCCAGCTTCACGCTTAAAAACTTTACGCCCAGCAAACTGCACACCCATCAAATTTATAAAATTTCACAGTGAATCAAATAAGAATGTTCTAGGCGAGAGTGCTCGACTCGCAGATACCTCCAAACCCAATTGTAAAACTATTTAAACGTTATAAATATTATCAATTTATAAATATAAACAACGAATAAGAAAGATTTTTCTTCAAAATTGAGCTTTTTACTGCTGTCGGTAATCGATTTTCAAGTTAAACTCGCAAATGAAAAAAACGGCTAGATCGACTCGGCTTTTGGCAGTGATCTATAATGTATATATACCATTTGGGATCGGAGATATTTTCCAGTGCTTTGCTTCATTACATTGCACAACTCCAGAATACCGTTTTATACATTTTCAATGGGTATAAAATAAGAAAAAAAAGAGACGAAATATTCAAACTCTGAACCCATTGCCTAAAAGGTTTTTGTCTTTATACTTCATTGCCCAGCCAGCTCATCTCAACTTGCCGCAGAACACACACACACACACACACACACACACACCTAGCACAGCTGTGTGTGTTTGTGTCTGTGCTTTGTACATTTTTGACTTTAAGTTAAATATGGATACGAGCAGAACTGAGTGTGTATTTCAATATTTTCGTGCTCGGCTGCCTATTCAATGTCAGCCTCTGCGGCGTCTGTTTACATGCCTTATAATATTTTAAAATGTTATACTGATTTCATATTCAAACATCAGTCAGATGCATACGCACATTTACATGGATACTTTTTTACTGAGCATGTTTTTTTCTTAATTTGATATCCACAATTCAAAAACAATAAAACACGTCCATCTTATGCATAAAATCTACATATTAGTTCGGCTTGCAAGATATTACTTAATTTTTGTATAATGGTTTGATATATTATTCATGTGTCGCTACTTGTGACGAACTTAAAGCTCTGCTGATCAATTCTTCAAAAATCTGGGCTGACAACTAACAATTTCTCAGGATTCGCTGCCCTTTTCGACCCAAAGTCGCCACCCGAGCTAAGTTCAACTCAACAAGCAACATGTGCTTTCAGTTCAATCATTTCACTCCACTCAGATCCCATATTCCATTGAGCCACAAACTTTGGTGGCTTTATTAGAAGTGTGCATCGTATGATTAAAATTCTTTGATTAATTCACGACTTGCCGATCAGCCGCTTGTTGATCACAGTCTCTGATTGAACACTGAATAACCATTAATGTGTTTAATTGATTGATTGATAAGCTGACCTGTAATGGTTGCCTAGCCATCTGAAATACTGGTTGTGGCATTGATAGATCCAACTCGCTAAGTGTACGTCCCCTTTCTGACGTCGATGCGCACAAATCCAAAACAACTTAGTTGATGCCACTGCAAAGGCAACCACAACGACAACAACGAGAGGAGGCACACATATTGCTGCGGTCTCTGGATTTAGCCACCACCAATACAACACCTGTCTGGGCAGGCGATTGATCCACACTCCCATCCCCCCCTTGCACGACGGGGAATTGCCAAAAAGTTTTGTGCATAATGCGGTCAGATAAAAGTTTTGCCAGCCAAGCAAATACGTTGCGTATAATTAATTTTGTTTCTTTTACATCTTCTCCATGTAAGTGTTGTGTGTGTTGTGTGTCTGTCTGTCTGTGTGTGTGTGTGTGTGAGCAACGGATATACTATACACACACATACATGAACAGTTGCAAATATGTTTGTTATTTGCCAACGTTTGCACTCACTTTGCATTGATGTTCTGCGGTTGCTCGAACCGAAGGACACTAAACTCCACCGCACCACCATAACACTGGTATTGCCATTCCTTTCGCATGCTACTGATGGATGTCCGTTCCTATATACTACATCAACATCAACAGGTCTACAATTTAGCCAACATATTCAGTTGATGCAGTCTTTATTTTTCACACTGACAACTATAAAATGGTTTTTTGTTTTCCTAAAACTCATAAATGGAATTCTTTGAAAAATCAATTAAAGAAACCATTCTAAAATCAAAATCGTCCTGAAAACTAGAAATTGATTATGATCTTTGGGAATACTTTCTCAATATTCGAAGAAAGTTTCATTAAATTCCCAATGCTTTTTCTACTAATTCTATTTTACGAAATGTTATTTATTATTAAGAAATCAACTTCTGTTGTCGAGTTCTGTGGACATATATAAGAAAAATAGTGGAAATAATACATGTTTTGCTTTAATTTAAGAAAAATAAGAATCCTTTTTTGTAAAGCAATCATATTTCAACTCTAATCAAGCCTTTCAATGGGCTATAAAATATTGATATGCAAAGGTACGAAGAAAAAATAGCAGTGAATTTAAATCTATAACATAAACATAGAACTGGTTTCAGCAGATAATAAATAACGTTAAATATTAAATTTGCAGTACATTGATTTAACGCCTGCGCGTTGTATTTGACCCAAGTGTACAAGCCAAAGGGCTGACGTGGTTGTGATAGCCCGGCCCAAAAACTTTCCGACGACCGACAACCGACAACTGTACGGAAAATGATACCGAAGGGCATCCAAATCCACTGCATGTTCCACCCCAGTTAAAAAGTGAGAGATGTAAAATATCAATCAAAGTAGGCACTTCTCAAAAATGCTCACATTCAATTTGTGAGTGTCATTATAATTTCATTTAAGTACATCGTTTGTATACTTGAAACTATCAAACCTGAAGCAGCTGAAAATAAGTCTTTAAAAAACGAAAACTAACTGGAATTGTGCAATTCAGAAGGAGGTGTTGGAGTCAAATCAACTATTGCAATAGCTGCACTGAACGCCACCGATTGCTCATACGAGAGTATCGCCGAAATCCAGGGCTAAAGACGAGAGTATCGCCGAAATCCAGGGCTAAAGACAAGAGTATCGCCGAAATCCAGGGCTAAAGACAATACTCAGCAAACGTCCCAAATGGCGTCCAAGGCGTGGTATTGCCCTCCACCATCGGTAAACCTCTCCGTAATTTTAAAGGACGTGGTCATCTACGTTGAGGTGCGCTCTGAGCCTTTCAATAACAGCCCACGCGTGAAGAAAGTCATCGAAGGACATGGCGTAAAAACGAGCAACCGTCTGACGCGTAAGACTACTCACGTCATATTTATGAACGGTCTTTTATCCACCTACAAGCGCGCTCTGAAGTGGAATGTACCAATTGTGTCCATTTTGTGGTATTTGGCCTGCATGGAACAAGGCCGGCTCTGTGATACCAGCGATTTTCCCATAAGTGATATCGGTTTATATGAATCTGGTAGAGTACCGCGCCGTCGTTGCGTGAACGTGGATGACACTACGGGTAGGCCGCCACGTAAGCCCAAAGGAAGACCGAGTGGCACCAAGGACAAAGAGGCAACTGAATAGGACACACAATAACACAAAAAAAAGAAAAGAAACACGCATCTTCAACAACTAAAAACATGTCACTGAAGATGAGCACCCCAATCACGCAAGCAACATCGTCAAGTATCAACAGAACCACAACCACATCCAACAATCAGTAGAAGCAACTGGACGCCTCCACACACAATGCACCACAGATCCTAGATCCTAAATAACCCCAATAAACATTGAAAACGCTGAGAACATAAACTAATAATCGATGAGTTGGTCCGATTCCGCAATCAAATTTCAAGAGCAACGATGAAGCCGCAGTGAAGAAGAGCAATGATAAGAGGCGGACACTAATTTGTTATTGTTGTTATTGTTATTAGCAATCAAATTTATTAAAAAAAAATATAATTACTTGGCACTCATTGCTTTGCCATTTAATTATTATTATTATTATTTTTTTTTTTTTGATTAAAAGAAATGATTATCAGATCTTAGCTTTTGCAGCGTACAGTCGCAATATAATTTTCGTAGCGAAAAAAGGGTTTTACTTTTTATTTTTATTTTTATTTAGTAATTAATTTATTTTGTTGTGCTGTACTCAAACAATCGATTTTTGCGCCGGATCCCAATATGAGCGTCATCTTCCATACCGCCATATTCAAAAGACCAATAATGGCAACAACACTAACAAAAACACCAAAAACAACACCAACATCAACGTCAATAATTTCAACTGCAACAACGCCAACAAAAAGAGGAAACTTGCGATAGTTGAAGACGAAATCGACTTGAATGCATCGCCGTCTACTTCTGCTGGAGCTTGTGACGCTTACAGGGCAATACAGAGGTTGTTTGCGGATAAGCGAGTCCCGTTTCATTCGTACCAATTAAAGGAGGATGGAGGTTTTCGCGTGGTGATCAGTGGACTGCATCCATCCCTGCAGAAAATTGGTCGGATCAGAGATGAGCTGGCACGACTTGGGCACGCAGTGCGTGGTGTCCAAACTATCATAAGTCGCCTTGCCAAGAAGGAGCTGAATCTGCGTTATTTGGAGTTGGAGCCAGCTGCAAATAACAAAGAGATATACAATCTACGCTCCATCTCTGCAGTGCACATTTCAGTAGAATGCCCCGACCGCCCTATGGACATCCCCCAGTGCCACCGTTGCCAGGAATTCGGCCGCACGATGATGTTTTCTATGTGTGTACACTGGAAGAATAAATATAAACAAATAAACAAAAATTATACCTGTTTTCTGATTACCCTTTCATTATTAGTATTTTTTTCTTAAGGTGCCATCGTCACAGACATTTCACACAACGAATATGGTGCAACATACTCCAACCCCTTCAATATCATCAAAACCCATTTCAATCTAAATTTGCCAAATTCATCTTATGAAAGAAACAATGTGCCCGAAAAACCTGATAGCCTGGCCCAAAAACTTTCCGACAACCAACAACCGAAAACTGTACGGAAAATGTTACCGAAAGGCATCCAAATCCATTGCATGACCCACCCCAGTTGAAAAGTGAGAGATGTAAAATATCAAACAAAGTAGGCACTTCTCAAAAATGCTCACTTTCAATTTGTAAGTGTCATTATAATTTCATTTAAGTACATCGTTTGTATACTTGAAACTATCAAACCTGAAGCAGCTGAAAATAAGTCTTTAAAAAACGAAAAATAACTGGAATTGTGCAATTCAGACGGAGGTGTTGGAGTCAAATCAACTATTGCAACAACTGCACTGAACTGATTGCTCATACGAGAGTATCGCCGATCAAACCTGAAGCAGCTGAAAATAAGTCTTTAAAAAACGAAAACTAACTGGAATTGTGCAATTCAGACGAAGGTGTTGGAGTCAAATCAACTATTGCAATAGCTGCACTGAACGCCACCGATTGCTCATACGAGAGTATCGCCGAAATCCAGGGCTAAAGACGAGAGTATCGCCGAAATCCAGGGCTAAAGACGAGAGTATCGCCGAAATCCAGGGCTAAAGACAATACTCAGCAAACGTCCCAAATGGCGTCCAAGGCGTGGTATTGCCCTCCACCATCGGTAAACCTCTCCGTAATTTTAAAGGACGTGGTCATCTACGTTGAGGTGCGCTCTGAGCCTTTCAATAACAGCCCACGCGTGAAGAAAGTCATCGAAGGACATGGCGTAAAAACGAGCAACCGTCTGACGCGTAAGACTACTCACGTCATATTTATGAACGGTCTTTTATCCACCTACAAGCGCGCTCTGAAGTGGAATGTACCAATTGTGTCCATTTCGTGGTATTTGGCCTGCATGGAACAAGGCCGGCTCTGTGATGTCAGCGAGTTTCCCATAAGTGATATCGGTTTATATGAATCTGGTAGAGTACCGCGCCGTCGTTGCGTGAACGTGGATGACACTACGGGTAGGCCGCCACGTAAGCCCAAAGGAAGACCGAGTGGCACCAAGGACAAAGAGGCAACTAAATAGGACACACAATAACACAAAAAAAAAGAAAAGAAACACGCATCTTCAACAACTAAAAACATGTCACTGAAGATGAGCACCCCAATCACGCAAGCAACATCGTCAAGTATCAACAGAACCACAACCACATCCAACAATCAGTAGAAGCAACTGGACGCCTCCACACACAATGCACCACAGATCCTAGATCCTAAATAACCCCAATAAACATTGAAAACGCTGAGAACATAAACTAATAATCGATGAGTTGGTCCGATTCCGCAATCAAATTTCAAGAGCAACGATGAAGCCGCAGTGAAGAAGAGCAATGATAAGAGGCGGACACTAATTTGTTATTGTTGTTATTGTTATTAGCAATCAAATTTATTAAAAAAAATATAATTACTTGGCACTCATTGCTTTGCCATTTAATTATTATTATTATTTTTTTTTTTTTGATTAAAAGAAATGATTATCAGATCTTAGCTTTTGCAGCGTACAGTCGCAATATAATTTTCGTAGCGAAAAAAGGGTTTTACTTTTTATTTTTATTTCTATTTTTGTTTAGTAATTAATTTATTTTGTTGTGCTGTACTCAAACAATCGATTTTTGCGCCGGATCCCAATATGAGCGTCATCTTCCATACCGCCATATTCAAAAGACCAATAATGGCAACAACACTAACAAAAACACCAAAAACAACACCAACATCAACGTCAATAATTTCAACTGCAACAACGCCAACAAAAAGAGGAAACTTGCGATAGTTGAAGACGAAATCGACTTGAATGCATCGCCGTCTACTTCTGCTGGAGCTCGTGACGCTTACAGGGCAATACAGAGGTTGTTTGCGGATAAGCGAGTCCCGTTTCATTCGTACCAATTAAAGGAGGATAGCGGTTTCCGTGTGGTGTTCAGTGGACTGCATCCATCCCTGCAGAAAATTGATCGGATCAGAGATGAGCTGGCACGACTTGGGCACGCAGTGCGTGGTGTCCAAACCATCATAAGTCGCCTTGCCAAGAAGGAGCTGAATCTGCGTTATTTGGAGTTGGAGCCAGCTGCAAATAACAAAGAGATATACAATCTACGCTCCATCTCTGCAGTGCACATTTCAGTAGAATGCCCCGACCGCCCTATGGACATCCCCCAGTGCCACCGTTGCCAGGAATTCGGCCGCACGATGATGTTTTCTATGTGTGTACACTGGAAGAATAAATATAAACAAATAAACAAAAATTATACCTGTTTTCTGATTACCCTTTCATTATTAGTATTTTTTTCTTAAGGTGCCATCGTCACAGACATTTCACACAACGAATATGGTGCAACATACTCCAACCCCTTCAATATCATCAAAACCCATTTCAATCTAAATTTGCCAAATTCATCTTATGAAAGAAACAATGTGCCCGAAAAACCTGATAGCCTGGCCCAAAAACTTTCCGACAACCAACAACCGAAAACTGTACGGAAAATGTTACCGAAAGGCATCCAAATCCATTGCATGACCCACCCCAGTTGAAAAGTGAGAGATGTAAAATATCAAACAAAGTAGGCACTTCTCAAAAATGCTCACTTTCAATTTGTAAGTGTCATTATAATTTCATTTAAGTACATCGTTTGTATACTTGAAACTATCAAACCTGAAGCAGCTGAAAATAAGTCTTTAAAAAACGAAAAATAACTGGAATTGTGCAATTCAGACGGAGGTGTTGGAGTCAAATCAACTATTGCAACAACTGCACTGAACTGATTGCTCATACGAGAGTATCGCCGATCAAACCTGAAGCAGCTGAAAATAAGTCTTTAAAAAACGAAAACTAACTGGAATTGTGCAATTCAGACGAAGGTGTTGGAGTCAAATCAACTATTGCAATAGCTGCACTGAACGCCACCGATTGCTCATACGAGAGTATCGCCGAAATCCAGGGCTAAAGACAATACTCAGCAAACGTCCCAAATGGCGTCCAAGGCGTGGTATTGCCCTCCACCATCGGTAAACCTCTCCGTAATTTTAAAGGACGTGGTCATCTACGTTGAGGTGCGCTCTGAGCCTTTCAATAACAGCCCACGCGTGAAGAAAGTCATCGAAGGACATGGCGTAAAAACGAGCAACCGTCTGACGCGTAAGACTACTCACGTCATATTTATGAACGGTCTTTTATCCACCTACAAGCGCGCTCTGAAGTGGAATGTACCAATTGTGTCCATTTCGTGGTATTTGGCCTGCATGGAACAAGGCCGGCTCTGTGATGTCAGCGAGTTTCCCATAAGTGATATCGGTTTATATGAATCTGGTAGAGTACCGCGCCGTCGTTGCGTGAACGTGGATGACACTACGGGTAGGCCGCCACGTAAGCCCAAAGGAAGACCGAGTGGCACCAAGGACAAAGAGGCAACTAAATAGGACACACAATAACACAAAAAAAAAGAAAAGAAACACGCATCTTCAACAACTAAAAACATGTCACTGAAGATGAGCACCCCAATCACGCAAGCAACATCGTCAAGTATCAACAGAACCACAACCACATCCAACAATCAGTAGAAGCAACTGGACGCCTCCACACACAATGCACCACAGATCCTAGATCCTAAATAACCCCAATAAACATTGAAAACGCTGAGAACATAAACTAATAATCGATGAGTTGGTCCGATTCCGCAATCAAATTTCAAGAGCAACGATGAAGCCGCAGTGAAGAAGAGCAATGATAAGAGGCGGACACTAATTTGTTATTGTTGTTATTGTTATTAGCAATCAAATTTATTAAAAAAAATATAATTACTTGGCACTCATTGCTTTGCCATTTAATTATTATTATTATTATTTTTTTTTTTTTGATTAAAAGAAATGATTATCAGATCTTAGCTTTTGCAGCGTACAGTCGCAATATAATTTTCGTAGCGAAAAAAGGGTTTTACTTTTTATTTTTATTTCTATTTTTGTTTAGTAATTAATTTATTTTGTTGTGCTGTACTCAAACAATCGATTTTTGCGCCGGATCCCAATATGAGCGTCATCTTCCATACCGCCATATTCAAAAGACCAATAATGGCAACAACACTAACAAAAACACCAAAAACAACACCAACATCAACGTCAATAATTTCAACTGCAACAACGCCAACAAAAAGAGGAAACTTGCGATAGTTGAAGACGAAATCGACTTGAATGCATCGCCGTCTACTTCTGCTGGAGCTCGTGACGCTTACAGGGCAATACAGAGGTTGTTTGCGGATAAGCGAGTCCCGTTTCATTCGTACCAATTAAAGGAGGATAGCGGTTTCCGTGTGGTGTTCAGTGGACTGCATCCATCCCTGCAGAAAATTGATCGGATCAGAGATGAGCTGGCACGACTTGGGCACGCAGTGCGTGGTGTCCAAACCATCATAAGTCGCCTTGCCAAGAAGGAGCTGAATCTGCGTTATTTGGAGTTGGAGCCAGCTGCAAATAACAAAGAGATATACAATCTACGCTCCATCTCTGCAGTGCACATTTCAGTAGAATGCCCCGACCGCCCTATGGACATCCCCCAGTGCCACCGTTGCCAGGAATTCGGCCGCACGATGATGTTTTCTATGTGTGTACACTGGAAGAATTCTTATAAACATGTACACAAAACTTATACCTGTTTTCTGATTACCCTTTCATTATTAGTATTTTTTTCTTAAGGCCATCGTCACAGACATTTCACACAACGAATATGGTGCAACACACTCCAACCCCTTCAATATCATCAAAACCCATTTCAATCTAAATTTGCCAAATTCATCTTATGAAAGAAACAATGTGCCCGAAAAACCTGATAGCCTGGCCCAAAAACTTTCCGACAACCAACAACCGAAAACTGTACGGAAAATGTTACCGAAAGGCATCCAAATCCATTGCATGACCCACCCCAGTTGAAAAGTGAGAGATGTAAAATATCAAACAAAGTAGGCACTTCTCAAAAATGCTCACTTTCAATTTGTAAGTGTCATTATAATTTCATTTAAGTACATCGTTTGTATACTTGAAACTATCAAACCTGAAGCAGCTGAAAATAAGTCTTTAAAAAACGAAAACTAACTGGAATTGTGCAATTCAGACGAAGGTGTTGGAGTCAAATCAACTATTGCAATAGCTGCACTGAACGCCACCGATTACTCATACGAGAGTATCGCCGAAATCCAGGGCTAAAGACGAGAGTATCGCCGAAATCCAGGGCTAAAGACAATACTCAGCAAACGTCCCAAATGGCGTCCAAGGCGTGGTATTGCCCTCCACCATCGGTAAACCTCTCCGTAATTTTAAAGGACGTGGTCATCTACGTTGAGGTGCGCTCTGAGCCTTTCAATAACAGCCCACGCGTGAAGAAAGTCATCGAAGGACATGGCGTAAAAACGAGCAACCGTCTGACGCGTAAGACTACTCACGTCATATTTATGAACGGTCTTTTATCCACCTACAAGCGCGCTCTGAAGTGGAATGTACCAATTGTGTCCATTTCGTGGTATTTGGCCTGCATGGAACAAGGCCGGCTCTGTGATGTCAGCGAGTTTCCCATAAGTGATATCGGTTTATATGAATCTGGTAGAGTACCGCGCCGTCGTTGCGTGAACGTGGATGACACTACGGGTAGGCCGCCACGTAAGCCCAAAGGAAGACCGAGTGGCACCAAGGACAAAGAGGCAACTAAATAGGACACACAATAACACAAAAAAAAAGAAAAGAAACACGCATCTTCAACAACTAAAAACATGTCACTGAAGATGAGCACCCCAATCACGCAAGCAACATCGTCAAGTATCAACAGAACCACAACCACATCCAACAATCAGTAGAAGCAACTGGACGCCTCTACACACAATGCACTACAGATCCTTGATCCTAAATAACCCCAATAAACATTGAAAACGCTGAGAACATAAACTAATAATCGATGAGTTGGTCCGATTCCGCAATCAAATTTCAAGAGCAATGATGAAGCCGCAGTGAAGAAGAGCAATGATAAGAGGCGGACACTAATTTGTTATTGTTGTTGTTATTGTTATTAGCAAAAAAAATTAATTAAAACAAAAAAATATAATTACTTGGCACTCATTGCTTTGCCATTTAATTATTATTATTATTATTTTTTTTTTTTTGATTAAAAGAAATGATTATCAGATCTTAGCTTTTGCAGCGTACAGTCGCACTATAATTTTCGTAGCGAAAAAAGGGTTTTACTTTTTATTTTTATTTCTATTTTTATTTAGCTTTTCATTTATTTTTTTGTGCTGTGCTCAAACAATCGATTTTCGCGTCGGATCCCTTCAGTCAGTGTCAGTGTGATTTGTGCGCGTGCCGCCACCACTCTGCAAGATTGCGTGTGCTGGGTGGCCACCTATTCAATCAATATGAGCGACATCATCCATACCACCAATGACGGCGATGCGCCAGGTGCTGCAGTTCCTTGGTGCTCGGCTTCTCTTGGCTGGCAGACCAGCGAACACCGCTTTGATCTGCGGTCTCGCCCGGCGAGCAGTAACAGCAACAACAACAACAATGCCAACAACGCAAACATAATGGCAAAAACTAACAATCCCAGGAGCTACAACAATTACACCAACAAAAACAATGTCCACAGAAACATTCAAAACACCAACAATGCCAACAACAACACTGACAAAAATCGAATCCTGGAATTTAAGCAAAAACCCAGGATCTTAGGACCAAATCTGCCGCTTTTGAAACATACTTTCTGATTAAGAAGTTTAGTTTTCCTTGGAGTCAAACACCCATTAACCTTCCATCCCTTGAAATTCGCTGCGGTTCAAGTGATTTCAGAGCAGCTCAAACTCGAGTATGGGTTAAACGGCAGAAAATGCAGATAATTGATTGCATGCAATATTAATATTAGTTGCAGTCCGATGGGGTTAATTGAATGCAGATGCTATTTAACCCCGGCGACATAATATTCTATAAATCATCAAGTCGGAATGTTGTTGCACAAGCAAGTGGAATAGGAAGAAGATTGGTACCGGTAATGGGGTAGGGGTGGGGAGGGTTGTGGCCTGTGTAACCGCATGTTGTACATTTAAAATACGATTTGGACAGCGTCGAGAATTGACGAAAAAGCAAAAGTTTTTATGGCCGTCTTGTTTGTTGACTGCTTTGTCGTTTTCATTTTGTGTGGCAGCTTCATCCATCTGCTAGTCACTTGTCGCATTGTGTCAGTGTATTGCAGCTGTGCTAGCAAAGTGCCAACTATCATTTATTAATTTTAATATCCTTGTCGACTCCAGTTGTTATCCCATCAGCATTGCCACAGACTAGGGACCAGAGATTACAGGACCAAAGGGCGCAGCTCGCCTCAACTTCAGCTTCACCTTCGTCATCATCATCGCCATCGCCATCGCTTTTATTCAGTCGTATTCAGTCAGCTTTATATTTTCAATGCAGTATCCAAACGTGGACCACACCTCAACCCATCCGTTCAATCCCTCGCTATTTTGGTTGCCCATCCACAAATCGAAACATGCGCCAAGGCTAAGCGATTGCGGGGTAAATTAAAGTTGCTTCATGCTCAAAATATATTTGAAACGCATTCGGTGTTTTGTGGTATGTATTTTTCAACTTGAAATCAAGTCGAGACTGACTTGTAGATATTTCGATAAACAAGTCAAAATCACAATAAAATTAATGTTGAATGTGATTTTTGATTCATTCCATGCTCTGCTTTATCTTTTTGCATTTCCGAACGAGTTTTGTTTTGTTAGCGCATTTCGTTGTCGCAGTTTTTCCTTCTGCAAACAAACGTTGCAGCAGCTGTTGTCAATCGGTTGTATTTGATTGCCATTCACGAACATCACGAATATTTCATTCCGATTTACAGACTTGCATTAAAATTGAATCAGAAAGAGACAGTTGCCCGTTGCGCACATTAGTCTAATAAAAACATTTGGTTTGCGTAGACACGTTTCTCAATTTAAACAATGCTCAGACTATTTTCATAATATTGTGATGAATGCTAATGTTTCGTTAAACGTTAATTACACAACTAAGCACGTATACAATTACATCGGCTATGGTCCTCTGCGCCATGAATTTTTGTTACCAATCTTGGGAGGAGATTACCAATAAATCCACTCTACGAGTTTTTTAACTTCTGCTGTAAAATTGTAAATGTAAGCATTGAAAATCAAAATAATTGCCATATTCATTTATTTGCTTTTAATTAATTGAATCGATGATATTTGATAGCAGAGTTTGCTGCAATTGTTTTAATTTTAATTTCACAGATGAAACAAAGTTCCCATGCAGATAGCAGGCACTTCTCGCCAGCTGGTTTTAAGCACAGATCCATAAAAGCTTGGAAAGTGCACAAAAAAAAAAAAGCAGGAAGCACTTGCTGAAAATAAAATTGACCACGAATTCCCTATCAAGCGGAACCCAACTCAAGTTCAAGTCCAAACCCGTATCCAAAGTCGAAACGCAACCCTGAGGCCAAGGACAACAAACGAATGGGAGGCGGTCATTAGGGGTTACTGTTTGGCGGAGATGGGAGGAGGGGGGCGGGTTGGTTAGCCCAGGGCAGCAAGAAGTCACCAAGGCGCATGCAAAATGTAAAACACTCACACAAATAAACAAACACAGACACACACACAGAGAGAGCGAGGCGAGGCGAGGCAGAGATGGAAACTTGGAAGCCGCATGCAACAAATAAGCTAAGCCCCCAGATTGTCTTATCGCATTGAATTAGGTGTCTAACCCTTATTTCAACTGCCACACAAACTCTGACATTTTAACGCTTATTCTTGTTGACTTTCTTTATTGTCTACTCTCCCTGTGTGTGTGTGTGTGTGTGTGTGTGTGTGGTTGTGTGTGTGTTTTATTTTTGCTGTTGTCTATTGCTCTTGTGCCGCTTTCTATTTGGGTACTACTTTGCTGATTTGCTGGCATGTATTTTTGCTCACACACACACAACCCATTCACACACTCATACAGACACACACACACACACATACACCAGCGGGTGGCGCTTCGCCAAGTTGTTGACACTTTTAGCATTTTCGGGTTTGTCATTTTCTCGCTGGCTTATCGCTGATTCAAGCACTGAAATATGGCGACAGTTGTGAAAAATGCCACTCACACCTCGTGCACCTCTTGCACCCCTTGCACCCCTTGCACCCCTTGCACCCCTTGCACCCCTTGCACCTGAGCCCATCACTTGCGCAACAATTTAAATATTTTTTATAATAAAATGTTGGACATATTTTTTGTCGGGTATCCTTAACCATTACGAGTTACCCGCTTACCTGGCACAACAATTATGCAACAGCCAAGCAACGAGTACATCCACACTGCCCCCACCGCTTGCCCCTTTTCACCTGCCTCTATCCACTTTACACATTACACCTGCTCAAGGACATTGTGACATAAGAATGGTGGCTTATTGCATTGTTGGCGTTCGCTGTTATATGGTAAAAATTCGAGTCACGAGAGTTAAAGTGAGGGCTGCAGAGAAGGATTGAGAGAGACAGAGAATGAGAGAGAGAGAGAGAGAGAGAGAGAGAGAGAGTTTGTGGTCCGATTTCACTTCCATCTAATTGGTAACTAATTGCCGCAAACATTTTAATTATATGCTGCCTGCCTGCCTGCCTGCCTGACAGCGGTAAATAAAATTCCAGCACATATTCCAAGTGGGATTGGCTCGAGGACGCGCGACAGTGCCTGCAACATGCCACCAAATACCGTTGCAAGTTTTGCGGGAAAAAAGTTTGCCAACAACTGTCAACGTAACTTTTTTTTGGAGCTCACTTCCGGCGGAAGTCGGCAAAAGTGTACGTATTAAGTGCTCATCAGTTCAACAAAAATGCCAACTCGCACCACATCCCCACACCACCACCCCACCACCACTGTAGAGTCCACTCCACTCAGTCAGAGTTCCATTTCGAGTCCAACTGCAGTTGCTCATGACATGATTTTTCGGCACGTTTTTGGTTGTTTTTAATGCAATCAACTCGACGCCAAAATAAACCTGCTCCACTTCGTAGCCCCAACTTCTGACTCCGCCACCCCCCAGCCCCCCGGTATATCATGCATGCTGTTGGTGGCAGCATCTTTTTGTTTTGTACAGTGGCTGCTACTGCCACAAATTAGATTTAGTGGCAATTTATTGCTTTGTTAGCATTCCACTTCCACCTTCTCCTCTTTTGCCCCTGGCAAACTCTTTTGTCAAAATATGTGCCCCAAAAAATGTTGCAAGTGCTCGCTGCTACTGCTGCTGCTGCCGCTTGTTCCCCTGCGTCAAAAGTATTTACTTTTTAATAATGTGTGCTTAGTAATTCTATTTGATTTGATTCTCGGTTTTTTCGCTCCAAACTTGGTTGTTGTTTTCGCCCAATTTGTGGATTGCTCCACTTTGGTTGCTCAGTGTTTGGAATTAAAAATGTTTGGGAAGGTATAATTAAGTCTTAATATTAATATATTTTATATGTTTGTCTACACATATAGAAAAGGTCCTGAGTAGGAGAAGAATAATTGTCGATAGTTTAAGATAATTTAAGAGTTCCTAATAAGCCTGACTTCAAAGTCGTCTCAAAGTCGTCTCAAAGTCGTCTCACATTTCTCAACAAGCAGAGTTACTCTTTGAGTAACGAGAGTATTCCTTCTCCCTCTCCCTCCCTCTGCTTGCTTAGACTAATTGAAGGATATGTGTAAGTCGAGCAGTATCTTACTCCTCATTTACTTTGTCAGGGTTGGCACTCGGTACACACATTAAGTAATTGCAAATTGATGTTGGCAACAACACACTGACTTTTACACACAAAACTGGGGCCTGACGTGGACCTAGGGCTGATAATTGTTAGGGGTATGTGGTGTGGAGGGGTAGGGACAGTGTTTGCATCAGAGGCGTCAGCCTCTTCAGTTTATTTGTAAACCAAAAACCCTCATTTACTGTTTCCTACATTCGAAGTGCTTTACAAATAACATCAATTTCTTTCCGCATTTCTAATTCGGTCGAGTTTCACATAATCAAGGAATTATATTGATAATACAATAGTTTAGTGAAATTCTCGACTTTGCTTACCATTTTCACTGGCCAGCAACAGCAGCAGCGAATTATAATGTGCACAAAAAAAAATACAGAAATACAGAAACACTTCGTGTTGCTTACATTCACAGTAATCGTGATTATTCTCACCAACACTCACCCTTTAAGTTGATCTGTCCTTTTCTTGTTACTGTACTTTAACCAAGGAAACGATTCTCAGTGGCGGAGAGCCGTGTTATTAAACTGATTCTGCCAATTAGCTTTTCATATTTTAGTTAATTCGCACGCATCTGACTCGAAATAAAACTCGTGCGAATATCCTCGAGTCGAATGTACACCGAGAAAAAGAAGACAAACTTTTGAAGTGTACACACACATATACATATTTATATATGTATATATATGTATATATATATATAAATACATATATACATTGCTTTTATTTATGCTCATAAACATTTTGTATTTGTGCGTCATCCTTGCAGTGGCCGGAATCAATCAAATTAAAATGCGAAACCAAAAACCTCAAGGGCAAAGAGCAAAACTGAGTTTCACATGAAAATCGCTGTGGATCGAAGAATCAGTTTTTAATGAGGCAAGACATGAAATCAAGACTCAGAAGCATTTGTGAGTGAGCTAAAAAATAAAAGACAATTTTAGAACAGGCACAATTATTGTATTTTGCGTAAATAATAGCTGCAAATCAAGAAAACAATTAAAAATTATATATGTATGTATGTATGTGAGTAAATGTATGTATGTTTGTATGTATGTGCGCACCGCCAAGAAGTCAGTTTTTAATGAGGGAAGGCATGAAATCAAAACCTAGTTTGGAATGTGTGTAAATAACCGAAAAAGAATGAATTTTACTCAGTATATTTTTTGAAAGCAAGTCGAGACTTTTAATCCAAGTTTGCCACTTTCGTCAACAAAAACAAATAAAATGTTTCAATTTGAACTCGCACCATAATCAAGAATAATCGAAACATTATTATGGAGTGCACTTTTGACCTCAAGCCGCTGTTTGCGAGCGACATAATCAAGGTGCACGAGGATCTGGTGCCGGTGGGCTATCAGGGGAATGCCGACGAGTGTGCGGATGCCAAGAAAAAGATTGCCTCGATTATCAATAACATGGGCAAATTATCGGCTGTCGCCCAAAACTTGCGCACATCGGTGACCAGTGCCCAGCGAATGTTCAGCAAGCAATGCATCTATTTGCTCTCATCGCAGGACATTGCCAATGGCGATGGCAAGGACAAGGATAAGCTTGTGGTCAGTGGACTGCTGAAGATTGGCCCCAAGGATCTCTATCTGTACGATGAGGGTGGCCAGTTGCATTGTAGCCACAATACGCCGGCCATATTGGACTTCTATGTGCATGAATCGCAGCAGCGCCGCGGATTTGGCAAGCGACTCATTGATAATATGCTAGATGACCTTGGGCTGACCTTGCCACAGTGTGCTGTGGATCGACCCTCGCCCAAGATGATGTCCTTTCTCGCCAAGCACTATCGTCTCACGTCTCCCATTGCGCAGGCCAACTATTATGCGATCTTCAAGGGATTCTTTGCCGAGAACCAATCGGAACCACAACGAAAGTCGCTGAATAAATGCAATCAGCGCGAAAGGTGCTAAGCATGGCTGAAATATTGGAGGACGCAAATGGCCCAGATAACCAAACACAATTTTAGCTAAACCAATTTTATTTAGAATTATCGATAACACTTCTCACCGAACCGAACCGAACCGAACCGTTACAATCTGCACTTGGATTGACTCGGCAAATGCCTATTGCAACGTGGAAGTCCAAGTCTCATCACCGATGCGAATGTGGGAATTGAATTAAGTTCTCAAATTATTTAATACATGTTTATGAGATTCTAGCAAGTGGAACATAATGCTACAGTTTGACTTCCACCTATTAAAAATTGATAAAATTAAATAAAAAAATTATGCCTTCGGCATCAAAGTAAGAACGATTTCCTTTTGCCTACTACAGGGTATCTCTTTCTCTGGCAGGTGGTTCAGCTAAACCATATTTATGGACAATTTCAGCATCATTTTGAATTTGAAATCCGGAATTTTGGCCTGTCATTTTTACTAAGTTAATCATAAAATTCGCAAAAATCAGATATTATTTTTTTTTATACGAATGCTGTTGTTGCTATTGCTAGTGAGTGTGTATGGGAGTGTGTGATTGAGTGTGTATTGTATTGTTGTTGTTGTTGCTGTTGCCGGCAGATTTGCATATTTCCATTTAACTTTTATTTGTCGCCAATGCAAAAGGAGCCGACAAAAAGTGTTGCTGATTCGTTTGCATTGCCATCATATTTAATGGGCAGAGGGGTAGTTGGATAAGGGGGGAGGGTCGTGGGCCGCATTTAGGCATCTAGGCATCTAGGCATATATGGCCAGTGGTTCGAGCAGTTATTTTGTCGCATCATTTCAAACAAAATGGCGGCACATGCAAGGAAAACAAATTTCGAGCGCGCTACGAATTTTGAAGCGATTTTCGAGTTCCGCTTTTCGCATCATAACGGCATCAAAGTGCCAAAAATAAAAATAATAATAAAAATAAAAATAAATATACACAAAACTGAATCATGACCAGCTCTACACACACACACACACACACACACACACACACACACATCGTATAAATATATACATGGAGCTGTGCAAAACAAACGCTGGCGAAATTTTTGCAAGAAACAATGGCGGCTGCAAAAACCAAATGAAATTCAGTTTAACCAACGCAATCTTACACGCGCTCACACACACTCACACACGCACACACCTATACACACACACACACACAGACAGACATTGCTACATTGAGGCAAGCACATTGGCAAAAAATATTAAAATTCAACATTTTTGTCACGTGTCAAACGCCATTTATGCGCTTCGTGATCGCATGCGGCTCGAGTCTCCAACACCCGCAAATGTAAGAGTGAAAAAAAGCACACACACACACACACATAGACAGTAATACCACTGCCAATACCAATACTAATGCACACGTGTATTCAACCACAGAACACGTAGACGAAAAGCAACAGAAAGTTTTTGCCAACCGAGCCACGAGCTGTGCTTGAGAGCACTGAGAGTGAGAGCAAGGGAGACAGAGAGAGAGTGAGAGCAGGGGAGAGAGAGAGAGAGGGAGAGAGAGTGAGAGATAAAGTGGGAGAGATAGGGAGAAAGAGATTTAGAGTGATATAGGGGAAGTCCCTCGACTAAGAGGTTATTATAAACGTATCATGAATTGTGAAATGCATTTATGGTGGCAACTCCCTTTCAAGCCCAGCCCATTAAGGATCTGTACACTTAAAAACCAAACATTTTCCAGAAATTTAGAAATTAGCGCTAAACACTCGAAAGATTACTATTTTAACAAGAAAATGTCTGCTTGGAAAAACTTATTTTCTGGTTTATATTCTTAATAACATCAAATATTTCTAAGAGCTGCAACTGAATTCAGAAAATAATAAGAAATTTTATGTTAGAGTTCATTGTTCAACTCAACTCACGAAAAAGGGTTTTTTTTAAATCGAATTATGACAAATTATATTTTTGTATGCTTAACCCTAAGACACAAATTTGAAAACTGGTATTAATGCGAGTAAAAAATGAGCTGATTTAAGAAAGTTCTGTGCAAAACTATAGCAAAACCTTGCTGGAAATCAGAAATATTTGATGTAAATTGAAATGAAAATTAAAAAGGAAAACTCGAAAATCGTTCACTTTTGGATATATGCTTTGTTTACTACTGTTTTTCTTGGTGCAATTGCTTGATGAATATTTAGTTGTGTGATTTGAATGTTCATCCATAAATCGAATGAAAACATCCAAGAATATTTTATTTTTTATTTTTTTCAGCTGGCGTTGAAGCAGAGAAAAATCTGAAGCTTCTTGTTTTTTTAGGCAGCTACAGGTGAAAATGTGTGTGGGTGTGTGTGGGTGTGTGTGTGTGCGGGTGTGTGTGTGGGTGTGTGCGGGTGTGTGTGTGTGTGTGGTATAAAATATTTAAGTTTAGCTGAAGCTGTCGTTTTCAGTACTCAAATAATTTTGCGAATATTTGTTTTTTACGTTTAGATGCATGTATGTGTCGGCCCACACACTCACGCACACACACAACCTCACGCACACACACACTCACACACACTCACACACACACTCACACACACACACACACCCACACACACACACATATTCTTGTTACTTGGCTGTGCCACTGCGTGGAAACTTTGCACGTTTTTCGCTTTTGTTGTGCATATTAATAAATACAGTTACACACACACACACACACACACACACACACACTCACTTGATTGTGTGTGTGTGTGTGTGGCAGTTTTATTAGCTCATATCGATTGTTCGGCATCGCCGTTAGCCATTATGCAAACTAACTTGAAAATAACACAAATATTGTTTATGCTGCCGTTTTTGTTTGCCTTTCGTTCGCCTTTTGTTGTTGTCGGTTTTGTCGTTTTGTCGTTTTGTCGTTTTGTCGTTTTGTCGTTTTGTCGTTTTGTCATTTTCACGTTTCATTGTGCTCTGTGTTTTGTGTGTTTCTGTTGTGATGTTTAATATGTTTTTGACAGCAAACACACAGCAAACACTATTGGAATTTTCCAGTTTTATGTACGCATTTAATTCAATCGATGTCCGACGATTTATTTGTGCAACCAATATTTATTCATCAGGCTGTATATATATATATATATATATATGTATATATATATTTCTGTGTGTGTTTGTCTTTATTTCCGTGGATTTCTCTTGTTTATTCACACATCATTTTAGTGTTCTCGATCGACCAACGTAATACGCCGCACTCTGCCAGCCTTAAAACTGCACTTCGAATTCGGATTTTGGATGGAGTTGAATACACTTATGACTTTGCAGTCGATAGATGGTTGGGCATGCTGAACTTGGCTGGATGGGAAGACTCTCAAATGGGCCCAGCAGAACGAGGCAATTAACTTGGCTGAATGGCAGAATGTGAGTGACGTTGCACAACTAATGCCACAGCAGTTGCCAGTTGGCTGTTGGCTGTTGGCAAGCACATTTGGCCCAAAAGGCCAACGATGATTAGAAAGCCAAATCGACTCGACCAAAATGTAGACTCTGCATTGTCCTCACAAATCTTGTGCATTGTTCTTACCAATCGCAGCCAGCAGAGAGCCTGGGGCTCATTGATAATGTGCCGGAGCTGGCCTATTATTAACTACGTCTACGTTGTGTGTGTATGCAAATACACTTAAAGAAAATCGACCACTTGTTGCCAAAAATAAAGAAAATCCGTATTCAACTCAACTTCGGGTCGAAGAGTTTTTGCTCAGTGTACTGCATGATTGCGCCATGGTCATAACTGCAGCAAAAATGCAGTAAGTGATTCTGAACGATTTTCGTAAAAATGGAAGCTTCCCCTTTTGTTGGGCTGCACCCAAAAGCAAAATTGGGAAAAATCGAACTTAAGCCCGCAGCTCAAATGGAAGTCCTCAAAGAAAAGCAGACCGATACAATTCACATTGTTAACGATGGTTGTTGTGAAGGATCTACTGCAAAAGGGCTTAAATTGATGACGCCTTATTTTCAGAAATGAAAATCATCTTTCGAATATTGTTCAATTTGTGTGGGGCTTTACATTGAGGAAGGCAATTGGGTTTTACAATTTGATGCATTCAAATGACAGCCGATATCAAGGCTTGTGCAAAACGAATATTAATCCATTTATATATATAAATGCCACGCCCACAACGATCTTGTATAGAAACTATTGAGCCAGTGGCGTATTGTGAACGGGTGTTAAATATATATATATATATATATATATATATATGTATATACACCTCGGCTACAAATACGAGGGGACCACTCTATCCCTCCCTCCCCCCCTCTCTTCTCTCTCCCTCTGCCCAAACAAATATTGGCTTATGTGCAACGGGAGCACGCTTAAAAATAGCAAAAATGAATGAATATTAAATTACGATAAGTAAAAAGCAAGTTGAGAACTTGAAAGAGGAGAGCGAAAAAAAGAGCATATTTTTGCTTTGTGCTTTGGTGTTGTTGCTGGTTTGGTTTTTATTGCATTTCCGTAAAGTAAGCCATGTAAATCACTTACGATTGTTCGCGCTCGCCCCACGTAGCTGCTCTAAAAAGCACATAAAGCAAAATGCTGTGAAAATCATTTGTTACACTACGCGTATGGATAACTGTAAAGTGCCCTTCTCTTTATCCCTCTGCCACTCTCTTCGACAAACTCTGTGTGTGCGTGTGTGTGTGCAGCTCTCTCTCCCTCTCTCTCTCTCTCTCTCTTTCTCTGTAACAATAATGTGCACTTATTTTTATGGCAATCATTTAAGACAAAAATGTAGCAAGCGCAGAACGAAGTAAAGTAAAACAAAGCAGCCAAGTCATTCAAAATATAAAATACAAAAAAAAAACCATAAGAAGAAGAAGAAGAGAATAATATATACATCAGAAATAAACACATACATATATATATATATATATATATATATATATATATATATCTTTCCTAAAAGTCAAACAAAAAGATGCCAAATTGCTGCCGGAAATGTTTTCGCAAGTGGAAGCCGAAGTAGGCCAATTTCCATTCGCCCCGTCTCCTGTCCATTCACCATTCCCCATTCGATTCCCCCATTTCCCCGTTCTCCTTTCGCATTCCTTGCCTCTTCCCATTCTCATTCCCAACTGCCTTACCCAGTGACGCTGCATCACCGCTCAAAACGCAACTGTGCCAACTGCCTCTGTCTTTGACCAATCTGTCTCTGTCTCAGCTTGTTTACCAATACATACGCATATATTCTTAACGCACTTTCTCTCCCTCTTGCTCTCACACTATTTCTCTTTCACTCTCTCTCGCTCTACCGCCCATTCCGCTGATGAGCGTCAATCAAGGAAATTGCTACTTTTCAACAATTTTTCATTCGCTTTGTGCTTCAGCCGCGAGCTACATAAATGAAAGAAAAAAAAAATAACACAAAACAAAACAACACAAAAAAATAAGTCAAAAATTCACACTCGTAATCGTAATCGCCGCCGATGTAGTTAAGTATTTACTTCGTCTGAATGTGAATGTGAATGTAAATATAAATGTGAATGGTTATCATCTTCCAAAAGGAGAAACTTTAAATTTTCAATTATTTGCTACCACTCCAAATTGCCCAGAAATAGTTCAAAGCTGTCACAAGCAAAACTCTTTTCCTTTGGGTCTTCAACTTAGAAACACGTCGAATTCATGTCCACATGCAAACCCGAAGAAAAGCATAAGGCAGTGTTCAAAAGTGTCCGAACAGCACATACCCAGTTACGAGTTCGTATAATAATCGGTAGATACATCGATAGGTCGATAAATCGATAAAAAAAAAGAAAAAGGAACGATGGTAAAAATGAACTAGTTAAATGTTTACTTGGTGGAGTACTTTTCTTTTAATAAAAAAATAATTCATAATAAAGAAACGCCTAAAGCAATGCGTGCCATGTGAATAATATTTTTATTTAGTCTTTTTTTTTGCGAATAACAATAACAACAACAATAACAAATTAGTGTCCGCCTTTAATCATTGCTCTTCTTCACTGCGGCTGCATCATTGCTCTTGAAATTTGATTGCGGAATCGGACCAACTCATCGATTATTAGTTTATGTTCTCAGCGTTTTCAATGTTTATTGGGGTTATTTAGGATCTGCGATCTGTGGTGCATTGTGTGTAGAGGCGTCCAGTTGCTTCTACTGATTGTTGGATGTGGTTGTGGTTCTGTTGATACTTGACGATGTTGCTTGCGTGATTGGGGTGCTCATCTTCAGTGATATGTTTTTAGTTGTTGAAGATGCGTGTTTCTTTTCTTTTTTTTGTGTTATTGTGTGTCCTATTCAGTTGCCTCTTTGTCCTTGGTGCCATTCGGTCTTCCTTTGGGCTTACGTGGCGGCCTAGCCGTAGTGTCATCCACGTTCACGCAACGACGGCGCGGTACTCTACCAGATTCATATAAACCGATATCACTTATGGGAAAATCGCTGGTATCACAGAGCCGGCCTTGTTCCATGCAGGCCAAATACCACAAAATGGACACAATTGGTACATTCCACTTCAGAGCGCGCTTGTAGGTGGATAAAAGACCGTTCATAAATATGACGTGAGTAGTCTTACGCGTCAGACGGTTGCTCGTTTTTACGCCATGTCCTTCGATGACTTTCTTCACGCGTGGGCTGTTATTGAAAGGCTCAGAGCGCACCTCAACGTAGATGACCACGTCCTTTAAAATTACGGAGAGGTTTACCGATGGTGGAGGGCAATACCACGCCTTGGACGCCATTTGGGACGTTTGCTGAGTATTGTCTTTAGCCCTGGATTTCAGCGATACTCTCGTATGAGCAATCGGTGGCGTTCAGTGCAGTTGTTGCAATAGTTGATTTGACTCCAACACCTCCTTCTGAATTGCACAATTCCAGTTAGTTTTCGTTTTTTAAAGACTTATTTTTAGCTGCTTCAGGTTTGATAGTTTCAAGTATACAAACGATGAACTTAAATGAAATTATAATGACACTCACAAATTGAATGTGAGCATTTTTGAGAAGTGCCTACTTTGATTGATATTTTACATCTCTCACTTTTTAACTGGGGTGGAACATGCAGTGGATTTGGATGCCTTTCGGTAACATTTTCCGTACAGTTTTCGGTTGTTGGTTGTCGGAAAGTTTTTGGGCCGGGCTATCAGGTTTTTCGGGCACATTGTTTCTTTCATAAGATGAATTTGGCAAATTTAGATTGAAATGGGTTTTGATGATATTGAAGGGGTTGGAGTATGTTGCACCATATTCGTTGTGTGAAATGTCTGTGACGATGGCACCTTAAAAAAAAAATACTAATAATGAAAGGGTAATCAGAAAACAGGTATAAGTTTTGTGTACATGTTTATAAGAATTCTTCCAGTGTACACACATAGAAAACATCATCGTGCGGCCGAATTCCTGGCAACGGTGGCACTGGGGGATGTCCATATGGCGGTCGGGGCATTCTACTGAAATGTGCACTGCAGAGATGGAGCGTAGATTGTATATCTCTTTGTTATTTGCAGCTGGCTCCAACTCCAAATAACGCAGATTCAGCTCCTTCTTGGCAAGGCGACTTATGATGGTTTGGACACCACGCACTGCGTGCCCAAGTCGTGCCAGCTCATCTCTGGTCCGACCAATTTTCTGCAGGGATGGATGCAGTCCACTGATCACCACGCGAAAACCTCCATCCTCCTTTAATTGGTACGAATGAAACGGGACTCGCTTATCCGCAAACAATCTCTGTATTGCCCTGTAAGCGTCACGAGCTCCAGCAGAAGTAGACGGCGATGCATTCAAGTCGATTTCGTCTTCAACTATCGCAAGTTTCCTCTTTTTGTTGGCGTTGTTGCAGTTGAAATTATTAATGTTGATGTTGGTGTTGTTTTTGGTGTTTATGTTAGTGTTGTTGCCATTATTGGTCTTTTGAATATGGCGGTATGGAAGATGACGCTCATATTGGGATCCGGCGCAAAAATCGATTGTTTGAGTACAGCACAACAAAATAAATTAATTACTAAATAAAAATAAAAATAAAAAGTAAAACCCTTTTTTCGCTACGAAAATTATATTGCGACTGTACGCTGCAAAAGCTAAGATCTGATAATCATTTCTTTGAATCAAAAACAAAAAAAAATAATAATAATAATTAAATGGCAAAGCAATGAGTGCCAAGTAATTATATTTTTTTTAATAAATTTGATTGCTAATAACAATAACAACAATAACAAATTAGTGTCCGCCTTTTATCATTGCTCTTCTTCACTGCAGCTTCATCATTGCTTTTGAAATTTGATTGCGGAATCGGACCAACTCATCGATTATTAGTTTATGTTCTCAGCGTTTTCAATGTTTATTGGGGTTATTTAGGATCAAGGATCTGTGGTGCAATGTGTGTAGAGGCGTCCAGTTGCTTCTACTGATTGTTGGATGTGGTTGTGGTTCTGTTGATACTTGACGATGTTGCTTGCGTGATTGGGGTCCTCATCTTCAGTGACATGTTTTTAGTTGTTGAAGAAGCGTGTTTTGTTTTTGTTTTTGGGTTATTGCTACTCCTATTCCTATTCAGTTGCCTCTTTGTCCTTGGTGCCACTCGGTCTTCCTTTGGGCTTACGTGGCGGCCTACCCGTAGTGTCATCCACGTTCACGCAACGACGGCGCGGTACTCTACCAGATTCATATAAACCGATATCACTTATGGGAAACTCGCTGACATCACAGAGCCGGCCTTGTTCCATGCAGGCCAAATACCAAAAAATGGACACAATTGGTACATTCCACTTCAGAGCGCGCTTGTAGGTCGATAAGAGACCGTTCATAAATATGACGTGAGTAGTCTTACGCGTCAGACGGTTGCTCGTTTTTACGCCATGTCCTTCGATGACTTTCTTCACGCGTGGGCTGTTATTGAAAGGCTCAGAGCGCACCTCAACGTAGATGACCACGTCCTTTAAAATTACGGAGAGGTTTACCGATGGTGGAGGGCAATACCACGCCTTGGACGCCATTTGGGACGTTTGCTGAGTATTGTCTTTAGCCCTGGATTTCAGCGATACTCTCGTATGAGCAATCGGTGGCGTTCAGTGCAGTTGTTGCAATAGTTGATTTGACTCCAACACCTCCTTCTGAATTGCACAATTCCAGTTAGTTTTCGTTTTTTAAAGACTTATTTTTAGCTGCTTCAGGTTTGATAGTTTCAAGTATACAAACGATGAACTTAAATGAAATTATAATGACACTCACAAATTGAATGTGAGCATTTTTGAGAAGTGCCTACTTTGATTGATATTTTACATCTCTCACTTTTTAACTGGGGTGGAACATGCAGTGGATTTGGATGCCTTTCGGTAACATTTTCCGTACAGTTTTCGGTTGTTGGTTGTCGGAAAGTTTTTGGGCCGGGCTATCAGGTTTTTCGGGCACATTGTTTCTTTCATAAGATGAATTTGACAAATTTAGATTGAAATGGGTTTTGATGATATTGAAGGGGTTGGAGTATGTTGCACCATATTCGTTGTGTGAAATGTCTGTGACGATGGCACCTTAAGAAAAAAATACTAATAATGAAAGGGTAATCAGAAAACAGGTATAAGTTTTGTGTACATGTTTATAAGAATTCTTCCAGTGTACACACATAGAAAACATCATCGTGCGGCCGAATTCCTGGCAACGGTGGCACTGGGGGATGTCCATATGGCGGTCGGGGCATTCTACTGAAATGTGCACTGCAGAGATGGAGCGTAGATTGTATATCTCTTTGTTATTTGCAGCTGGCTCCAACTCCAAATAACGCAGATTCAGCTCCTTCTTGGCAAGGCGACTTATGATGGTTTGGACACCACGCACTGCGTGCCCAAGTCGTGCCAGCTCATCTCTGGTCCGACCAATTTTCTGCAGGGATGGATGCAGTCCACTGATCACCACGCGAAAACCTCCATCCTCCTTTAATTGGTACGAATGAAACGGGACTCGCTTATCCGCAAACAATCTCTGTATTGCCCTGTAAGCGTCACGAGCTCCAGCAGAAGTAGACGGCGATGCATTCAAGTCGATTTCGTCTTCAACTATCGCAAGTTTCCTCTTTTTGTTGGCGTTGTTGCAGTTGAAATTATTGACGTTGATGTTGGTGTTGTTTTTGGTGTTTTTGTTAGTGTTGTTGCCATTATTGGTCTTTTGAATATGGCGGTATGGAAGATGACGCTCATATTGGGATCCGGCGCAAAAATCGATTGTTTGAGTACAGCACAACAAAATAAATTAATTACTAAATAAAAATAAAAATAAAAATAAAGAGTAAAACCCTTTTTTCGCTACGAAAATTATATTGCGACTGTACGCTGCAAAAGCTAAGATCTGATAATCATTTCTTTTAATCAAAAAAAAAAAATAATAGTAATAATAATTAAATGGCAAAGCAATGAGTGCCAAGTAATTATATTTTTTTTAATAAATTTGATTGCTAATAACAATAACAACAATAACAAATTAGTGTCCGCCTTTTATCATTGCTCTTCTTCACTGCAGCTTCATCATTGCTTTTGAAATTTGATTACGGAATCGGACCAACTCATCGATTATTAGTTTATGTTCTCAGCGTTTTCAATGTTTATTGGGGTTATTTAGGATCAAGGATCTGTGGTGCAATGTGTGTAGAGGCGTCCAGTTGCTCCTACTGATTGTTGGATGTGGTTGTGGTCCTGTTGATAATTGACGATGTTGCTTGCGTGATTGGGGTCCTCATCTTCAGTGACATGTTTTTAGTTGTTGAAGAAGCGTGTTTTGTTTTTTGTTTTTGGGTTATTGCTACTCCTATTCCTATTCAGTTGCCTCTTTGTCCTTGGTGCCACTCGGTCTTCCTTTGGGCTTACGTGGCGGCCTACCCGTAGTGTCATCCACGTTCACGCAACGACGGCGCGGTACTCTACCAGATTCATATAAACCGATATCACTTATGGGAAACTCGCTGACATCACAGAGCCGGCCTTGTTCCATGCAGGCCAAATACCACAAAATGGACACAATTGGTACATTCCACTTCAGAGCGCGCTTGTAGGTCGATAAGAGACCGTTCATAAATATGACGTGAGTAGTCTTACGCGTCAGACGGTTGCTCGTTTTTACGCCATGTCCTTCGATGACTTTCTTCACGCGTGGGCTGTTATTGAAAGGTTCAGAGCCCACCTCAACGTAGATGACCACGTCCTTTAAAATTACGGAGAGATTCACCGATGGTGGAGGGCAATACCACGCCTTGGACGCCATTTGGGACGTTTGCTGAGTATTGTCTTTAGCCCTGGATTTCGGCGATACTCTCGTCTTTAGCCCTGGATTTCGGCGATACTCTCGTCTTTAGCCCTGGATTTCGGCGATACTCTCGTATGAGTAATCGGTGGCGTTCAGTGCAGCTATTGCAATAGTTGATTTGACTCCAACACCTTCGTCTGAATTGCACAATTCCAGTTAGTTTTCGTTTTTTAAAGACTTATTTTCAGCTGCTTCAGGTTTGATAGTTTCAAGCATACAAACGATGTACTTAAATGAAATTATAATGACACTCACAAATTGAATGTGAGCATTTTTGAGAAGTGCCTACTTTGATTGATATTTTACATCTCTCACTTTTTAACTGGGGTGGAACATGCAGTGGATTTGGATGCCTTTCGGTAACATTTTCCGTACAGTTTTCGGTTGTTGGTTGTCGGAAAGTTTTTGGGCCGGGCTATCAGGTTTTTCGGGCACATTTTTTCTTTCATAAGATGAATTTGGCAAATTTAGATTGAAATGGGTTTTGATGATATTGAAGGGGTTGGAGTATGTTGCATCATATTCGTTGTGTGAAATGTCTGTGACGATGGCACCTTAAGAAAAAAATACTAATAATGAAAGGGTAATCAGAAAACAGGTATAAGTTTTGTGTACATGTTTATAAGAATTCTTCCAGTGTACACACATAGAAAACATCATCGTGCGGCCGAATTCCTGGCAACGGTGGCACTGGGGGATGTCCATATGGCGGTCGGGGCATTCTACTGAAATGTGCACTGCAGAGATGGAGCGTAGATTGTATATCTCTTTGTTATTTGCAGCTGGCTCCAACTCCAAATAACGCAGATTCAGCTCCTTCTTGGCAAGGCGACTTATGATGGTTTGGACACCACGCACTGCGTGCCCAAGTCGTGCCAGCTCATCTCTGGTCCGACCAATTTTCTGCAGGGATGGATGCAGTCCACTGATCACCACGCGAAAACCTCCATCCTCCTTTAATTGGTACGAATGAAACGGGACTCGCTTATCCGCAAACAATCTCTGTATTGCCCTGTAAGCGTCACGAGCTCCAGCAGAAGTAGACGGCGATGCATTCAAGTCGATTTCGTCTTCAACTATCGCAAGTTTCCTCTTTTTATTGGCGTTGTTGCAGTTGAAATTATTGACGTTGATATTGGTGTTATTTTTGGTGTTTTTGTTAGTGTTGTTGCCATTATTGGTCTTTTGAATATGGCGGTATGGAAGATGACGCTCATATTGGGATCCGGCGCAAAAATCGATTGTTTGAGTACAGCACAACAAAATAAATTAATTACTAAACAAAAATAGAAATAAAAATAAAAAGTAAAACCCTTTTTTCGCTACGAAAATTATATTGCGACTGTACGCTGCAAAAGCTAAGATCTGATAATCATTTCTTTGAATAACAAAAAAAAAAATAATAATAATAATTAAATGGCAAAGCAATGAGTGCCAAGTAATTATATTTTTTTTAATAAATTTGATTGCTAATAACAATAACAACAATAACAAATTAGTGTCCGCCTTTTATCATTGCTCTTCTTCACTGCAGCTTCATCATTGCTTTTGAAATTTGATTGCGGAATCGGACCAACTCATCGATTATTAGTTTATGTTCTCAGCGTTTTCAATGTTTATTGGGGTTATTTAGGATCAAGGATCTGTGGTGCAATGTGTGTAGAGGCGTCCAGTTGCTTCTACTGATTTTTGGATGTGGTTGTGGTTCTGTTGATACTTGACGATGTTGCTTGCGTGATTGGGGTGCTCATCTTCAGTGACATGTTTTTAGTTGTTGAAGATGCGTGTTTCTTTTCTTTTTTTTTGTGTTATTGTGTGTCCTATTCAGTTGCCTCTTTGTCCTTGGTGCCACTCGGTCTTCCTTTGGGCTTACGTGGCGGCCTAGCCGTAGTGTCATCCACGTTCACGCAACGACGGCGCGGTACTCTACCAGATTCATATAAACCGATATCACTTATGGGAAAATCGCTGGTATCACAGAGCCGGCCTTGTTCCATGCAGGCCAAATACCACAAAATGGACACAATTGGTACATTCCACTTCAGAGCGCGCTTGTAGGTGGATAAAAGACCGTTCATAAATATGACGTGAGTAGTCTTACGCGTCAGACGGTTGCTCGTTTTTACGCCATGTCCTTCGATGACTTTCTTCACGCGTGGGCTGTTATTGAAAGGCTCAGAGCGCACCTCAACGTAGATGACCACGTCCTTTAAAATTACGGAGAGGTTTACCGACGGTGGAGGGCAATCCCACGCCTTGGACGCCATTTGGGACGTTTGCTGAGTATTGTCTTTAGCCCTGGATTTCGGCGATACTCTCGTCTTTAGCCCTGGATTTCAGCGATACTCTCGTATGAGCAATCGGTGGCGTTCAGTGCAGCTGTTGCAATAGTTGATTTGACTCCAACACCTTCGTCTGAATTGCACAATTCCAGTTTTCGTTTTTTTAGGACTTATTCAGCTGCTTCAGGCTTGATAGTTTCAAGTAAACAAATGATGTTCTTAAATGAAATTATAATGACACTCACAAATTGAATGTGAGCATTTTTGAGAAGTGCCTACTTTGATTGATATTTTACATCTCTTACTTTTTAAGTGGGGTGGGTCATGCAATGGATTTGGATGCCTTACGGTGACTTTTTGCGTACGTTGTTGGTTGCCGGTTGTCAGAAAGTTTTTGGGCCAGGCTATCAGGTTTTTCGGGCACATTTTTTCTTTCATAAGATGCTCAACGCTCAAGTTTTTGCCAACAATTACGTGGACCTATGCAAAAAGAGCATGGTTAAAAATACTCCACCCACTGAGGCTGGCTTAAATGCTTTGCATGACAACTTGCCACTTTTGCCACTACACTCGTCAAAAACATCTTCCTATAAAACATTTTGAGCATTTTACAATTTTTTCTGAAATGAATATAAATTATTTGTTTTAGTTAATAAAAGAAAGTAGCTTAGAAATAAATAGAAAAATATTGCCATATTTCTGGACAAGCAATTCCAAATTTTAGAAATATTTTTCCCAATATTCAAAAATTATATCTAAAAATAGTGAAAGAAAAATAGATACTTTTTTCCGAGTGTGTTTACCGTTAATGGGAGGCAGCTAGCAGCAGGTGTTTGCGGTCTCGGCTGGGAGGGAGGTGGGGGGCGATTGTCAAGAGGTTTTGTCACAAGAGACAACCAACTAACTACACATAGTGGCTGCAGACAGAATGTGTCGCGGTTAAGGTGAGCGCCTGACAGCCTGACAGCTGCTACAGGTACAGATATGGGAAGAGAGAGAGAGAGAGAGAGATAGAGAGAGAGTAAGAGTGAGGGAGAGAGGCTAAAAATGTTGCAGGCAATGCCGTTATTTACTCATCATCAACATCGACAACATAATTATCATGCTCTTCGTCGTCGTCAGTGTCAGCATTCTGCTCTTTTCAAGTACTTAAAACATTTTGCACTAAATACGCCTAACTTTTTCTTGTATTTTTTTTTGTTAACCACAACAACGTGTGTCCGTTGACAAAGAGTACACGTTACGGTAAGTGAAGAGAGCACGGTCACACACACACAGAGTATAATATGAGAATAATAAGTCTGTTGACAGCGGCGACAACTTGATGTCCGCAAGTGGGCAAGAGAACTGCAGAGAGTGAAAAAGAGAGAGAGAATATGGAGAAGACCGAAACTTTCGCACACTTTAACGCATCATTTGCATAACTAAGAGACAAATAGAGTAGGTGGGAGAGAGGAGAGATAGGGAGAGAGAGGGAGAAAGAGAGAGAGAGAGACGTGGGGAGGGAATCAAAGACAAGCTGCAAATGGCATTTAGCATTTAGAATTTAAGTTGAGCAACACGAGACTGTTGGAGGGAGAGTTGCATGCAAATGCCTCTCGAAAGGAAATGAGAAAATATTCGTTAATTTCCTTTAAATGTCGCTACACTCACATAAACAAACACACGCACACACACACACACACTCACTCACACGCATATTGTGGGCAAATAAGAGATAAGCAAAAGCCATTCGAGAGATGATGTGAAATCTGTTTAACAATGCCCCCTGGTCAATTGGCTAACATGGAAGTCATACGCAGAAGAAGAAGATGATTTTTCAGGCATGCATTTAACATAAGTTGATCAAATTATTTCCAATCGTTATGTCGTGCTATCGACATAACCCAGCTGCGAACTCGCGAATGAACTTTCCCTGCCGAATGCATTCTATGTGCACAAATTGTAATTCAAAGCCCAGCAATTCTCTTGGATGCAGAGTTGTATGGAGGAACTGCTAAGTCAAGCAAAAACTTGTCTTTGCGAGCTATTTTCGCTGCTGGGTTAACAGTCTTAAGAGCTTTGCTCTCTTTGCTTTTATTTATTTCATTCATTGTTAAGCTGTGAAAATCAACATTATTTGATTTTTTTGCTTGTTGACTTTGTTCTTTTTGTTGAATTACATTTTTGTAATGCGTAGCAAATCGGAAGAAAATTAACGCGACGCTCCGCAAACAGAAATCCTTTGTTAATTAGTGAACAAAAAACAGTAACAACAACAGAAAAAAAGGGGGCGTCAGAGTCGGCGTGGCATTAGCGTGTACTTATTTTTGGCAATTGTAAAAATTGGCTTAACTCAAAAAAAAGAAGCCAAAGAACAAATTTGTTGCAGACGAAATAGCAGACGCAAACAATGAAAAGACTTTGGAGCAGAGGACGGACACGGAGAGGGCGACAGACAAACAAATGTTGACTTGGCTTAGAATGTAATTAAAAATGTGGAAAATGTTCCGCTGATTATTCGTCACGTGTCCCCGCACCGCTCCCACCCACAACAGACATTACGGCGAAAATGTGTTTCTTATCCAATGTGAAGAATAAATTGGGCAGTTCATCAATAATATGTCAATATGTCAAAAATGTGACTTTTGCTGCCTTCACAAAACGACATTCATTGATATTTTCAAAACGGAGACTGTTATTGATCAATTTAAAATTAAACTTGACATTTATTCCAATTTTGAAGTCTCCAAGTCGACGCGCCTGTTGATCCTGACAAAATATATATAGGTTTACATATATTATGGGGTCAGAGATACTTCCTTTTTCCTAAATCTGCCACCTACAGCTACACAAAACCATTATACCCTTTTTCCCATTTTCAATGGGTGCAGGGTATACAAAGAAGTTGCTGTTAATGCATTGAAAGAGTGTAAATAGGGGAATAATACTTGTGGGAAGGACAATGGGAAGGGATAGAGACAGATGTGTGTGTGTGTGTGTGAGTGATACACAATGTATATTACACTCATGCATGTGCATATGTTTGTGCTGTATTCATGTTTATGTATGTGTGCACCGTGTCCAGAAAGGGAAATCAATTTATCTTCCTTTAATTTCTTTTGCAAATTTATGTAATATATTATTGACTTATTTTTTCGTCTTATTTCTTAAGCTATCTTGCAATATATTCAATTATTTTCGATAATCTCAGTCTGCCTTTTTCCAAGAACATCCATTTGATGTGTTTGTCTCCAAAGTTTTCTCCAAAGTTTTTTTGTAGACACTCTACCAAGGAGTCCCGACATTTATCCAATTGAAAATCGAACCTATTCCCCAACGTAGTGGCTATTATATACCAGCGGGTATGTCAATATCTATTATTTTTCATTTTAATATTATTTTTCTTTCTATTGAGAAAATATGAATTTTTCTCCTGCGGACAAATTGTATTTGCTTTTGCAGCTGCTGCTCAGTTCTCTGGCACTTGGCACTCTGAAACTATACAATAACTGTAAAAGTATTCTGGTATTTTAATTAGTTATCGCACTCAGTGTGACTAGTGACTCGGCATTAGAGTTCCTTGTAGTTTGAAAGTGCCGCAAACCAAAAAAAAAAAGAAAGAAAAAAAACGAAAAACATTTTTATCTTGTTTGTTTTGATTCTTTGTGCTTCTTGTTTGATTCTCGACCCAGTTTAGCGTGGCATTTTCAACTCGTGAAAATTTCGGTTTTCTTCTTTCATATTACAAATTTAATGCGTTCTGTTTGTCTTTCGGCCTGGTGCGCAAACGACTAAGGGATGGGGGAGGAATGTGTAGGAGAAACATACACATGCAACTAAGTCGACTAATTAAACATTTTAGCCCAAAATTAAAATGAAAATGAAAATTTTTGCGTCTAATACTTTATTGCGCAAGCTAAACATTTATTTGCCTTTCTCTTTTCATAATTTTCTTCTTATTTCTTCTTGTGGTGAGAGGCACTCAAATTTCATTTCGCAGCCTCCCTCGTTTCTCCTTTTTTGATGTTGCCCCCGTTGCTGTTGTTGTTGTTGTAGTCGTTGTGTTTGCTTAGCTACAAGTCGGAAAACGTTTATCACGCTTTCCGCCCTGTCTCGAATTTGCAGCCATTTCAAAGGGTTTTTCTTTTCCATGTTGCCAACATAAACAAAACGCGCACCAATTCAGCTTAAGACTTATTTCTAACACATTAACAGTATTGCAGGTACACGCGCAAAAAAAGTCCTTTCATTTTAGTAAATCGTCCTTATATGAAAATCGCCCAACAAGCTAGAAAAACTTTGTACATTTTAGGCAAAATATTTATGAAACTTAGAAAGGCTTGCCATAAATCGGCAATCCCAAAACAAAAATCTTTTTATATTTCCTTTTTTTATAGAAAATTGTATATTATTAAGAAAAACATTTCTAAGATTTAGAAATTAAAGCTTAAAATTTAACAATCTTTGTTGGTATATTTTGTATTTGTGTTATCTTAAAATGCAAATGTTTATTAATAATGTGAGTAACAACGAAGCTAAAAGAAAAATTCTACAATGCACATGGAAAACAACACCCTGTGGAAATTGGATATATTTTTTTCTAAATATAGAAAATAAAAACAAGTCATAAATTTTTAGAAATTTACCATCTGAATAATGGCGCATGTGGCGACAAGTGTAAATGTAATTTTCGATTAAGAAACATTAATTTTAGTAGTTTCGATTAAAGAAAAACGAGAGAAAACTTTGGAGTAGCAAAATGTACCCTATAAAATCCAGCAAAAAATTAACGTTAAAAGTGTCAAATGAATTGAAATGCCCAAGTGACAAATACGCGTATAAACATCTGTCACACGCACACACACACACTCACTCACCTGTCACGTGTAGGCCAAATAAAATTGAAATATTCAAGACGTCCCCAAACGAGAACATAAACTGCCAAGTTGTCTTCTCTACAAAATATTCTTGCAGCGCAGCCGAGCCCAAAAGCTGCTGCTGCTCTGCTGCTGCCTCATCTTTGTCTTCTTCTTCTACTGCTGCTTGGCGTGTGTGAGAGTGTGTATGTGTGTGTGTGTGGGGTGGTGGCTTTGTGGGGGTGTGGGTGGTGCGTGTGTGTGTCTTGGTATTGACATGAGTTGCCGCAAGTTGTCGCGACTTTAAATTCAGCGTGCGCTGGCAGAGCATATTTAAAAATGCCTAAGTGGAACGTCTGCTGCCAACGCACACACACTCACACACACTCACACACACACACACACGCACACACACACACGCAGGTTGCTTACTTACTCGTGCGCCAACTGATTAAAGTTAATATGCACTCATATTGGATTATGAGTGCTGTCAAATGGGTCTGGCGGGTTGTGGGGTTGTGGGTAAGGGTGTGGTTCAGGAGTGTGGGGTGGGTAATTGGAGGGTGGGTGGGTGCTGACAATGTAAGGCACTCAACTTGAAAGCTAAAGAAATAGACCAGCGCAAATGTGTCACAAGTGTTAATGTTGTTGTTGCTGTTGCTGATGCTGTCGTTGTTCTTAACGCCGTTGTTGTTATTATTGTTGTGGCTGATGCGCGTTACTTTAGCGCTCTTCGGCGCCTTAATAGGCCTGGCTAGATGACAGTCAAGTCAATGGGAAAGCTGACGACACACACACACACACACATACATCCAGCCCAACTCAACCCAAACCCAAACCAGCGCTTAAATCCAGCGCGCGCATACTTAAACAACTTAAAGGCAACACACACACACAGACACAAAGACATATGCTTGTTGTGGCAAGTAAACTATGAAGGCATAGTCAGTGCCCCATTTAAGTGTACAAACAAGTGGCATACTTTTAGCCAAGTTTTAAAAGGCGTTAAGACGCCCAACGCGCAACAACATCGGCTAAGTGCGAAAAATTAACTGCTGTTGCGGGCGATGACATCTCATTGTTGCCACATGTTTGCGACACCATTACTGGGAAACACACACACACACACACACCCACACACACACACACACACACCCACACACACACACACACACACACACACACACACACACACACACACACACACACACCCACACACACATACACACAGCACAGCACAGCACAACACAACACAACACAAAATGCGTCAGTGAAGCGGATGATTTCAAGTAAAACGAACTTTTGGTTTTTCTCTACATTTTCCCAAAACGTACAAAAAATTGTGTCTAATTTTCAGAGTGTGTTTTTTTTAAATGTGTACGCAGAACTCTGACATTGGCTCTTCTGTTAATTTTATTATTATTTAAAATAAGTGTATTAAAACCTTAACTTCAATCGGAAGTTTTGGGAATGTTAAAGCTGTTTAAAATGTTTGCTAGCTAAAATTTATAAGCTTTCTAAAAGTTTTCGTAGTTTATAAATTCACATAATTTGGGGAAGAAACTTACGATTTCACAGTGATTCGAGTTGTTCGCGAGTTGAGTTGAATAAAACACTCGAATGGCTTTTATCGAAAATTAATGGTTTGCATTTCTACTTTATGAAATTCTTTTTCATATACAAACCAGAATATTGTTCTAGTTCTAAGCCTGATTTTCTTTTACACATTATTGCAATCAAAAATCATAATAACAGAGGCATGTAGAAAAAAACAATAGAAAAATTAGAGATATGAAATTAAAGTGACTAAATTAATTGTGCAAAAAGTAATTGCGTAAAAAGTAATCATAAATCTGCAGGTCACCTTTACCGACCAAATTCAGAAACGGAAGTTGTAACGAACACTAACAATGTCGTCTCGGCTTGCACACCCTGTCTACTATTTGGGGCGGCCTTGCTCAGGGAAATTTGGCGTGGGTATTGTGCTGCCTAAACAAACGGTGCTACATTAATAATTTCGTAGACAGGGAAGAACGGGAAGAACGGGATAAGGAATGTGAGCCATACAAATGGGACGGACTGATATTGCCTATAGCCTATCTAAAGTTGGAGAATTACGGTGTTAGGGTTCTCCTTCTTTACCCACCCAACCTTGTAGGAATCTATTGCAATTACGGATCCTACCCTTAGAAGACTGCGGTGCTAAGGAGCCTTTAATAACAACAAATTATTCCATGTTTATACTTCTATAATTTCAATTAAAGTTAAATACAAAAGGGCAATTCATGGTAATGGGATTCAATAAGGACATTTACAACATTGCAAATTATTGCTCTTATACTATTATTCTGATTATTTTCTATACTACTAGCAATATCAATACTTAATGCATGAACAAAATTCAATGGGCGCTTTAGTTACCAAATTGCATCTCTGATGCCATCACATCCGGCTATGCCGTACTTACTAACACTCCATCCCTGGCGATCCCTCGATGTCAGCGGGCCCGTCGACGCAGACGATCTATAGGTGGTGATAAACAGAGTCAAGGTGCAAAATGGATACAAAGCGCTCACTAGAAAATATTGTACAAATTTTATAAGTATAGAATATAATATTACTTAGAACTAAAATTCATTTTTTCCTTTTTTTTTCTATTTTTTTTTTATACACTACGCCTGTTAAGAGGGGGCTTCAAGACACCGTGGTTATTGTTGTTGTTGTTGTTCTTCTGTGGTTGTTGTTATTGTTGTTGTTGCCGTTCTTCTGTGGTTGTTGTTATTGTTGTTGTAGTTAATTTTCTATTGTTATTGTTGTAGTTAAGCCGCGTTGTGCAGCCCTGAATAGACGCTGGCAACGCTTCTCCGCTGACTTCGGGTTGATTTTATTTTT
This sequence comes from Drosophila picticornis, assembly GCA_035043845.1. Lineage (NCBI taxonomy): Eukaryota > Metazoa > Arthropoda > Insecta > Diptera > Drosophilidae > Drosophila > Drosophila picticornis. The sequence continues at coordinate 9,025,837 of JAWNMR010000492.1, forward strand.
AACAAAATGACGAAGTATGCGAATAGAAGAAGGGCCATCGGTGGCCAGTTCCGTGATCGTTGGTGTATTGTGGTGTTGGGCGGTGGTGTGGTTGGATGTGGTGCGCTTGCCGTATCTACGGGGTACAAGTCCGTAAGCATTTTGTTTTGTTTGCCTTGCCGGTCCACCACACACTCGAAGCACGTGAACTGCCAAAATCCCTGTAGTGAGTCGAAATTTCAATAAATTCGACTGCTGTCGATCCGTAAGATCGCACCTTAAACTTTATCCCGGCGTCGGATGTTTGATGATTGTATTTTTCCCGCGTGCGAGTTTTCACGTAAAACAAACAACTTTTCTAGCACCTTTTCTTGCATCGACGGCATGCGGAAGAATAAATGCCTTCCGAGAACACGCAGGCGCAGCTAACTTCAGTTGAGGAGCAAAAGTTCGCATTAGAAAGATTAGGAGCGAAAGTTCGCGTTCGAAAGCTCTCTAACGCGCCATTAGCTGAACCAGCTGATCTAGATCAGCTGTTTTAGTGAGTGTGTTGGTAAATTGCTAGCTGAGTATTCGCGCCGCTACAAAGTGAAATTGAACATTTTTTAAGTGCCAGCGACAAAAACCGATTTAATTAATATACATTACACCACGAGGGAACTGAATACCAGAAGAAAAAAAATGTAGAAATAGTTCATAATCGAAATCGGAACCGATTTACAATTCAGTCTGACATCCTGCTGCTTGTTGGAGCCACACAAAACGACGTCAAGCATCGTGTTGTGGATTTCCCCAATTTATTTTGTTGCACTCCGAGTTTTTTTTTCTCGATATTTGCGACCTACCATTAAACAAATTGAATATTGATTTATTTGCTGTTTGAGACACAGATCGTGTGAATAAATATGCAGGACACTTAAGTCAAAAAAAATTCAATTTACTCATGAATTCCTTAAAAGGTGATTTATTAATTATTTCAAATTTATAAATTAGCCAATAACTGTGGAATACAGGACATCTGCAAGTCGTTCGCACTCACAGGATTTTCTTATTATTATTGCCTTTGTTATTTGTGAAAACATACGGGAAAACTGCATGCTAAATTAATGAATTATTGCGCTTCGAGTGTGTCAAATAAGATTTTGTGATAAACGGCGCTGCGCAACTGAAATACATTTTATATTATTGTAAGTGATTGCTTTTTAGTTGGCTTTTGCCCAGAGTGAGTTGGAGTGAGGAAGAAATGTAGACATCCCTCTCTCTTTGCCTCTCTTCCTTTCTCCCTCTCTCTGTCTTGTTGGCAAGTGCCAAAGGCTCTGCCCAAATATTTGGTTGGCCAACTTGAAGAGCAATATTTGCTGCTGCGATAAAGTGATTATTGATGCGGTCGATGCGGCTGCTTGCTCGAAGCCATTGTTTTAATTACAGCAACTTTTTGGCTCTTGCCGGCTTAGGCAATCCACCCACTTCCCCCCCGGGGGACTTGAGTAGAGTGGGTGACTGGGTGTCGTCTGTTTGGCCTGCACTCAAGTGCAATTTAAATGAAATTGGTACGAGTGCCAATGGCGCCACATGCCATCTCGGGAATCTCTTGACAGTCACCAGCCATTTGCCATATGACATTAGCCATTAGCCATTAGCCATTAGCCTGCATTTATTTGCATATTATGCATACGCCGCGTGGTGCGGTGTGATAGAAGTCAAACAGCAATTGACATTAGTCAGACTTAGCTTAATGGCAAGCAAACAGCCAGCCAGAAGCCAAAAAAAAAAAACGAGAAAACTGTAATAATAATAAAAAATAAAAACCTTGACCCAGGTGCATAATAAACGCCAACACGCCTTTGGCCTTTGCGTCCGTATCGTGTTGCTTAATTCACCTTGCACGCTAAGGCTAAGCTGGCTATAATCCAGGGGCCTCACTCCATACACACTCCATGCATCCAACTCAACCGTGCACCTTCAACTTAATGAGCGGCATAAATCAGCGAAGTCAGTTAGCAGCTTTGACCCAGACCCAGACCCAGGCCCAAAAGCAGAGGCGGAGGTAACCAGAAACAACGAGACCTCGATAAGTGCGCCAGGCACGCTCATGTACAGACACACACACACACACACACATATATATGTATATATATATGTATATATATATATATATATATATATATATATATATATATATGTATATATATATATTTATACATGTATATATAACGCGATCTCAATCTAATCGCAACTGTGCCGACTTAAAATCAAAACCGAAAGCAGCACCAAAATTCAACTTTTTTTTATCTGATTCTTAAAGGGAAATTGTTCTTATTTGTCCATTATACGAAATACATTTTAAATTAACAACCAGTTCAATTACATAACTTTCACATTAGCTTTTCTGCTGCGAATATTATTATTATTTATTATTCTTAATAATAATCTTATAATTTCCATTCCAACGGCTTGGAAATATTTTCTAATTTAACACTTTATATTATTAAACATTTGTTTATGCGTATTCCGAAACTTCTAAAGATAAAAATTTCAAATTAAGACGATTTTCTAAGTTTTTGAGAAGTTTTTTACGGAGTGTAGGAAAATATGTTTGCTTAAGTGCCAGAATCCCTTGCCTCATAAAAAAAACATTAGATAATTAAGACTCTGACTTGATAATAATGCTAATTCTATTGCAGTCACTGTATGTAAGGGCGTGGTCCGCCCCAAAGCACACATGGCTGTGAGATGGTCACAAAATAGAAAATATTTTTTGATCGCGTGACGCTGAAGCAGATGGCGGGCGCCAAAGTGTCGGACGTCCGACTTGGGACTTGAGACGTCGGATGTCGGATGTCGGATGTCGGTCGTTGTGTGCAATGAAAAATTAAAAGTATTTTGCATAACGGCAATTGTTGTTGCATATAATACGAATGCAGCAAATTAACAACCAGCACGAAATGAGCCGCATTTAGTGAAGAATGGCAGCAACTAAAACTACGATAAACGTGAGGGGTTCGTCTAGATTCAATCGATTTATGGCCTTCCAGTCGTTAACAATCGGTTGTCAAGGCTTGTCAGCATATGGAAGCTTGTGTTAGCAACTGTCACAGAACCGTAACTCGCAAAATTTGTGCAACAAGCAGACGCAAGTTGCAAGTTGACTAGAATTGCCCAGCCCACAATAAGTCTATCACTGAATTGCCTTTGTCTGGCCCATGTTTTAAACTTTCCCATAGATATGGGATGCTGTATATAATTGATGTTGTTGATATGACCTTTCAGCCTTTAAAGTTACACACACACATGGCAGCAATTGAGAATGCTTTGATCGAAAGAGTTTGACTAAAAGATACCCTTCGGCCATATTTTATATCGATTGTTTGAGACTCTGGCTACAGTTGCTAGTAGCAGTAACATTTCTATCTATATTCTAAGTTTGTCCAGTTTTTAAATAGTTTGTTAATTTGTGTTATGTGTTCATTAAAATTGACTTGACTGTTGATCATAATCAAGATCAACGCACAAGTCCAATATACCCCATTTTGCATTGAATCAGGGCATAAAAGGACGGCTAATTGCTTTTCTTCACAGTTCACAGATTTGCATAAAATGCAAAATGTGTGTGACTGTCTATGTAATTTATATTTGTTTATATGCACATGAATATATTAAATGGACAGGCAGAAAACACAAAATATACGCAAGAGCACACACCTACACACACACACCCACACACACACACACTTATTTACAGGCTGTGCCTTTTTAATAAACCTGACAGTGGTAAACAGAACCGTTAGTTAAACACGCATATGCACATCCATATACCATATTCACAATCTCTATCTGTACACAACGTTCCCTTAAACACCCTCACCCTCCCCCCTCACCACGTGCCATCTCATTCTCTCTCTTCAACCCCTGCCCATTCCGGCAACACAATCCCCAACATATTGTCACAGCAGGCTTTCCTCTTGACACGCTCGATGTTTGTTTTTTGGATGCAACTTTTTTGTTGTTTGCTTGCCCGCAGGCGGCATAATAACTGTGGCAACCTCAACATTCAGTTAACAACAATAAGAGCACCAACAACAACAACAACAATAACATCAACAATGGCCTGAACAACTTATGTTTAAATCGTAGTTAATTAGCACTTTAAGCTCAAACGTTTTACATACTTGTTTGGCGTTTTTTATGTGGTTTTTGTTGTTATACCCAAGGCAAGAAGTCACAAAACGATTTGAAATCGATTGCAAAAGTTTGCAGACTCAAGTCCCGAACAAATTAAAATTGAGTAAAAGGTAACAGGCAGAAGGAAACATCGCCAACTCAATAACTAGAAACTTTAAATTTAGATAAAGTTGCCCGTTTTTTAAATATCGATAAGTATCGATTTCTTGATCAACTGCACAAATACCATTAACATATTGTAAGCAACATCCAATTCCCATATTCATCTCATTACTTCTCAAATGGAAATTTCGCAATAAAACTCGAAGAAACATTTAATAAGATGACTAAGTTCAGGGTTAATTGTAATCGAGTTCAGTCAACAGCAATCTTAATTGTTTTTTCTTTTTAATTTTTAAAGACAACAGATGTGCAGTGATTACTGAAAAAGACAACATGCTCAAATAATTGTTGGTCACCATTTGGGATTTAGTTGTAAATGGATGTTAAGAAATTTGACCAAATTGCACTTGCTGTGGCTTTCAACTTTGTACTCAACGCAGCTGAACAATCTAATCAAATGCCTCTCCAGGCAACCAATTGCAAATATGTATGTATGTTGAGGGGCCCCAGGTCTCAGTGTGTGTCAAACCCAAAATCAGGCGCAACTCGTCTTTGTCTTGGTACTAATTAAATGTGCTGTCAACGCTTGTGGAAGGCAGAGAAAGAGAGAGAGAGAGAGAGAGAGAGAGAGAGAGAGAGAGAGAGGGAGAGAAGGAGATAAATGTAGATGCTTGCCACAAGTTTGGTAACGTTGTATGAAATATGGAGCAGCTGGTTGGCCAGAGACGAATACGACCTCAATGTGTGGCCACTCTGGGGTTGCATATTGCATGTTTTGTCAGTCGGACTCTTGCACTCATGAGTGTGTGAGTGTGTGTGTGTGTGTGTGTGCGTTATGAGTGCATGTGCGAATCTGACTCCGAGTGCGAGTATGAGTATGCGTATGAGTGTGGTTCAGTGCTGTCAAAAGAGCCTAAGCATAATGGCAGCCGTCGAGTTGAGTTAACAACTGTGAATATCTACAGTAGACATTCCATACCCAGCACCCATTGAAAATGACTAAATGAGGTATTATCCAATTCTGCAAAAGTATGTAATTATTTCATGCCATCAGGTGTGAAATTTTGATTATCATCGAGCTGAGCTGAATGTATATAATGGAAAATCTGCTCATTCATATTCATAAGAAATAACAGAGATTATATAGAATTGAAAAGAGCAGAGTATCAACTGAAGTCTCACTTTTATTCTTCATACTTGGGTGCAGGCTAGTCGAGCATTCGTACTCGTTCCGACTACTAAAAGCTGATCTAATTTATCGATTAGGCATAAAGTGTTTGGTTTACATCAAAATTGCTGAAGCACTCAATACAACTATTTATTCATGATAATGCACTTGTCTTGCTTGAGATATGAGCGGAGCTGAAATGTTGTTTTGTTGCCCAGATTTTGTAAAGATCTTTTATAGATCGATTACCATTGAACTTGCCTCCCACTCCGAATGTCATCGACTTCTTGTCAGATTGGTTCTCAGTATTGAGTAGCAGTATTTCGTCAGGATTCTTTAAATTAAATTGAATTCACCAAACACCTATTCACATCTGGAGTTTATATCTATAATTCCATAATTGAAAGCCGACTCACAGTACTGTGAAAATAGATGTCGACATACATTTCAATTGATAATTGATTTGATTGCTGGCTGCCATTTACCAGACGGAATTGTGCAGAGGCTCAAGTAAGCCAACAAGCATTAATGGCATAGACAAGAGTGTCTGGCTAAGAGATACCCTGCACCATATTTAATTTGTACTATGAATATGCTTTGTTTATGCCATTCAGTTCTATATAAATTAGACTTTCCTAAGTCGATTACAGCTTAGCTGGGTTATATAGACATTTTCCAAAAATATACATATTTGCAGCAATGAATTGCCTGCTTGGCTGCTCTGGCCAATAGTTAAGCCCTAAATAGAATCTTTGTTTATTTGCATTGATGCATTTCCCCATTTGGCACGAACTGGCGAATGCTTTGCAATAATTCTCCAATGGAAAGACAACTGCTTTGTCGATTATCAAAACCAAAACTATAACTAAACACATTAAATTAATTAAATTCTATTGGACAAAGGTATCCTCAGGAAGCGACGATATATTCGAGTGCCTCAATAAAGCACACACATGCATCACTAGTAAATGTTTACTCATATAAACCTACTTAAATATATATATATATATATATTATATATACTTATATATATTGCAGTTGAGGTCTTTGAATTTGAGCTCAGGTTTCAAAGTTGCCTTGGCAATTGAGACTTGCAGATTGATATTTGCACTTATTAGCTTTGCACAAAGACACAACTGCCAATCCATTATCGAAAGGCTGCAGTCACCGGCGGCTATATCCTGCTTGGCCGGTGAGCAAGTGTCATCAAATTTGGAAGATTTATTACCAGGTAACTCCCTTTAAGATCGATCAAAAATGAACCACCAAAACAGTTTTGTAAATCCATAAAACGATATTTCTCACACAACTTCAAAGCTAGAGTCAAAATTATAATAAAAAATTTACAAATGTATAAAATAAACAAAATTGAACTAAAATGGATAAAAGGTTGCATCGAAATATTATTTTTCTAATTAGAAAGTTAGAATACAAAATATGTATTAATTAACTGCAGTGGCAGCAACGAGCTCGTTGGTGCCGTGAGAGGTGAGGTGGGTGAAGTGTGAATAGTTAGGTGAGGGGGGCAGGGTGAGATGCACGCAAGTGCGCATCATCAGATGCCACCGCTTGATGGCGTTTCATTCAATCGAACAGTCAATCAAACAAATTGTACTCGTTATGCGCGAAATTCAATATGCCGCGTGCCACAAGGGCGTTGCAACACATCTCGATGACTGAATAGTGAGTGCCAGTGGGGGGTGAACGGAAGGAGGGGAGCATGTTGGATGAGTGTGTAGCTTTGAATTATGGTATTCATGTAAACGCGTACAACCAAAATATGAGCAAAACGAAACAACAACAACGACAACAACGACAACACAGCAAACGCAGTTGCAGTTCTAACCTTGCCACATGTCTCCCCCCCTCGCCCCCTTGCCATTTGATAACTTAAAAGAAAACTTGGTGCTGTCTGTTGCAGAACTGTTGAAAAAGACGCAATTTGTTTTGTGAAAACCATTTTGTTTGAGTTTTGCGTGTTGCTTGCGCAGGAGAGAAAACTATCAAAATAAAATTGTTGGCAATAAAAATGTATACAAATACAGATAGACAGGTGAGCACTGTACAGGTGCGGGAGGATACAGAGAGAGAGAGAGAGGGGGGGGAGAGAGGGAGAGAGAGAGAGAGAGATAAATGCTTGAGTCAACGGACTTACTTCTCAGCAGCAGCTGCGAGTCGGGAATACAATTTTGTATCTGCAAGTTTACTCGATTCGCAGCAAACATTATTTATTGGCTTCGCTTTTTGGGGTGTGTGCGTGTGAATTGGAATTTATTTAAATATGTTTTTGTGTGGCATACACACACACAAACACACACACACACACACACACACAGACTCCGCTCTGCCTGCCGGCGGCTGTTGCTTTTCTATCGATGCTTCCGCTTTTTGGGGTGCAACTTGTCCCTTTTTGCACCTTTGCGCCACCTCTTGCCAACAATTTTATGGCCTGCCATTTGCAGCTGCTGTTACGCAGCCTCCGCCAACTGCTGCCACCGCCAACTGCTACCACCAGGTGCCCCACACCTGCCATTTTATTAATGCTCCGAAGCATTTTATTGTTGTTGTTAAACACTGGTAATAGATTTCTTTTTAGCCCTGTTTCAGCTTTAGCCCCAACTGCCACTGTCAATATGAAGAGGAAGAACAACAACAACAGTAAATAGACCCAGTCCAAAAGCATCTCAAAAAACACACTTACGAATTTCACCTTTTCTCAACGAGCCTGGAAAACAAACAGCCCACAGCAAGAGAAACAGAAACTTCTGCTGCGGCAGGTGTTGCCTGTGTCTCAACTGGCTCATAACTAGTTTTGTGCCGCAGCAGCAACTTGCAACACTTAAGTACTTGCCACCAGAGAGTTTTACAAAATTTTAAAGACAGCGATCTGACGACAAGGCACTGCAAAAATCCACTAATGACACTAACTGAAAGTGACTCCAAATTCTGCAGTTGCCCAAATTGGTCTGTTTTAAACACACTCAGGAAGGAAATCAACCTGATTATTATTGTTATTCCCACAATATGTTTCTAAAACTGAAACTGAGACTTAGGGAAGCTTGGTGGTGGTCAAAGGATCATTAGATTGTTTCAACCGACTCTTCGTCAAGCCGACTTTATTCATGATGAAAGCTCAGATTGATATCAAAACGAACTTCAAACTCTTTAGCATAGTCAATTGCTTAAGTGATTAAATGTGGTCTGGCAATCGGATATATAATTGAACAAGTCAAATTAAAATTTCAGATTTATCAACTCTTTCTTGTCATCAACTTCATGTTCAACTGCAGCTGCAGCAACTTTATCCACTTCGATGAGCTCAGTTCATGGCAGGCGATTGTTGCTTAACTCCTGCATTTAAATGCTTCCAACATGAATTTTATATAAGTGAATTTTATGTAAGTGGCCAGTTCAACAATTGCTCTATCTACTAAGTATTTTGAGCTTACGTGGCTCCGTCACTTTCGTTGGCCATTTATGAAATTTTATGGCTTGCAAAGCTGTCACTTTCAGTTTTAGAGTTGAGCGACAGCTGCTGTTGGCCCAGCCTCGTGGAAACTTTGTTAATCGCTCATTTGATTATGAGAGTAGTGCGCTTTAACTTTTTAATTGAGCTATTTTTCCTTTCGAGTTATTTATCTTCATTATCGCTTAATACTTGACCAACTGCCTCATAGTAAATGCTGTGCTGTGCCACACTGCCTGAAAACATTCAATGTTGCCAAAGCTGATGTCATCACTGTCAGCCTTATTTGATTTTGAAAATAGAAAACTTTTCCGAAATTTTAAATAAGTTGAACTGAAGATACTCGTGGCCAATGAATTGAGTTAGTTTTATTTTTTTGTAGTGTTGCAGTCAATGGATCCATATCGTTTCAAAGAACAATAAGTTTTGTAGTTTTTTTGTTGTTTTTTTTTTTTTTGTTTGTGTTTTGCATATTTTGGCACACACAAATCATGGCCGAAGCGAACATCGAGAGAAGCCATCAACGTCACAAGCGACAATCAAACACAACTGCAGAGGCTACTTAAGGGTTGGGACATGGGCGTGGCCATCGTCGCTGTGGACGTGGCAAGTGGGTTCTGGATGACGACTCGGACACAACTCAAACATTGTAAGTAGTAATCAAAGCATGTCGCGAGCCGAGCAGACAAAAGAAACTCAAGCTGCAAAAACTTGAAAAGTTATTAAAGTTAAGCCAAACCCGAACGGAATACCAACTAAGTTTTTTTTTTTTTTTTGAGAGACAGAGAAATTGAGAGAGCGAGAGAGAAAGAGACCGAAGTTTGCCATTAGGGGAAATTTTCGAGTTTGCTAAACGAACAAAAAATTGAAAATAAAACATCTCTCGATATGTGTATATATACAACTGCACTTTGATAAATCGCTGTGGCATTGGTAGGGAAGAGACCGAAAATTATCAAAAATTCAGGGCCATGAAAGGTAGGCATGCATGAGGGTGACTCGAGCAAAATGTGTGCGATATTTTATATTTTTATGAAACTCTTTAGCCAAAATTCAGTTAACTAAATCAAACCAAATTTTTACATTTGATATGCTCGTCAGCTTAAATTGATGCTCAGCCAATCAAATAATGTGTGAAATTTGTATGCGCATAAACTTGACAAACGATATAGTTTGGGTGCTTGGCTTGACTACCCCTAACATATTACAAAATTGTGTGCCTAATGAAGTGTGCAAGTTTTTCGAAAGTTCGACGCTTTTGCAATTGATACGCATTGGGCGCCCTGGCCAAGGGACGCAGCGTGCCAGTGTTTCAGAGTGTGGGGCAGAGTGCCCCAATGTTGGGGCAGTGTGGCAGGTGGGGCTAGTTGTGTAAAATTGGTGACTTTGAAGTGCTCTTCACAGCTGCCTCTGGGCTGAGCATGAAATATTGAAAGCCCAAATCCAAATCAAGGACTAGCCCATCAGCGCACACACACACACACGCACACACACACGCACACACAAGCACACACTCACTTGAAATGTTTAATCCCAAAATAATTGGCTCGACATTTTATGGCCACGTGTGGGCGCATAGACAGGCGAGGCGCATCTTTGTACTCAGCTTACTTTAGTTTGGTTCCGTTCAGATCAGTTCAATTTCATTTTATTACATTGCGTATACGCCGCATTAATTTTGGTCTAATAAAATCAAGAACAAATTGCACAACAACATCGCACTACACACATATGTCCGCATTCAAGGAAACAAGTTTTAAAGAATTTTTACGGCTGTCACTTTTGTTTTTGCGCCTGTGACTGGCTAACTGTAAACTTTGTTAGGATACCAACATTTTTTGAGAGCCCCGCAAATGGTAAGTTCGTTTCTTGGTCGCGATAAGTCTCAACGATTGGCAAATAAATTTGATTGAATTTTATTTCTTAGAATCGGAAAAGTGAAAACCACAATTTTTAAGTTGCACGATTTAGATTTAGTAGGTACAGCGTATCTCCAAGTCGAGCTCCCACAACTCTCTCGACTCTCTTATTCGAGCTTGTTGTCATCTAAACTTGTTGGCTAAAATGCAAATCTTTTTCCAAAGTCTGCACCCAATGTGTGTGGGAGCAATGAGTGTAGTTTGTGTGTTTCCTGTGACAACCTGCTGTGTGCAAATCATTTTTGTTGAATTTAATTACCCAATGTCAGAAATGCACATTGAATGTTCTACGCTCAAGAAACAAATTTGTGCACTTTTCTTTATTTTCATTTTATTTTCTTATTTTTTGTTCTTTTGGAAACACAAACTTGTAAATTTTCCAATCGACAAACAAACCAAGTTGGGAGTGTTGTGCTTGTGTGTGTGTTTTCTGTAATTTGTGGTATTGGCACTTATTGGCCCAATTAGATGCTCAGCATGTGTAAAAAGTTTTGACTTAAGCCTTAAACCAACCTTAAATTGAACACAATTTGCAATTAAATAAACTTGAATAGAACTTGCGGGAATCGTAAGTTGCTAGTTTCCATTTGGAGCACGTGCAACAATTTTATACAGATCAAATTAAATATTTAATTTGAATGGAATTCTTTACACCTTTCAAGTGTGTGCAACTTACTTTAACAATTTTTCGCTTTTGTGGTAACAATTTATTGCTTTTATTGTGTATGGCATATACAAAATATTGATGGCAAGCGGAATGCATATATTTCCTCTTATGTAAGAATATTCCGTTTAATTTGGTTATTTTCCACAACGACTGATAAAAGATAAGGAAAATGAGAGTTAAAAGAAAATGATGTAAGCTTCTGCTACTCACAGGATATTTGCTCGTATCTGAATATTTTGACATTGACCCAAGTGTATGTAATAGGCAGATGGATATATCTATTCTTGATCGGCTGAGTCAATATATAATTTAATAATTTACTTTAATATCTATTGAAATTTGGAATATTCATTTCGTTACGCCTCGCGCACCTCAGTGTTGTTGAATTTTATAGATAACTGCCATCATTTCGCAAATATCGATATAAATCAATTTTCGATAACAATCAGAGCTGCAATTTTGAAAATATAAACTGTCAATTGATACGCAGCATCCTTTGACTTATTATTGACAAACTCGGAATTTCATCAAAGCACTCAGCCGGGTGCAGGGTATCTTGTAGTTGGGCTCAGGATTCTCACTTGTTATCGTTGTATATTTTACAGGACAGGCTTACAAGTCATATTTGCTTTCTGGCCAATTTCGTTCTCCATGCTCAACTGCAATCCGTTTTTGGCGTTGTGGCAATTGTGCTTCTGCTGATTGGGTTCGCACTCAACTTTCCTGGCGACTGCAAACTGTAACTGACTTACACACACACACACACACACACACACGCCTATTGCAGCGATATCTCTGTCTGTCCATTGTCCACAAACTAGTTCCTCAGTTTTGATCTTGATAAAGTTTGGCATGTTTATTCGTATTTTGTGCTGCAAGCAGTTCATATGCCGGATCGGGTAACTATATCTTATAGCTGCTATAGGAACGTTCGTACGAAAGATGAGCTCTAAATGAAAAATTTTCTTTGTTTTATCAAATATTCCAACAAAATATTGTCAGACCACCACATCAGTTGGGTTTTACATGGGAACAAGCCGAAAGTTCCTTTTAGAATTACAGTGAAATTTTGCTGTTGGTAATTTGACTCCAGTTTATAAGGGTGTGCAGTCTTCGGCGTCCTTTTAGTTTTTCGCGTTTTGGCTTTGGCAAACAAACTGAAAACTGACTGGAAAAAAATTGTGGCAGTCCCACAGCATTGTCGACATTCTTGTTGTTCTTATTGTTGTTATTATTGTTTGCTTGTGCCTGTGATCAATTTGAGGGCGCTAAAAAGCCAACAGCAAGCGGCAGTCACAGCAAATATGTGCGGATTTTTTGCAGGCTTTGTGTCTGACATGCTGCTATTGTTGTACACGTCTGTCGCTTGTTATCGCGCACTGTTTTGACTGAGGCAGCACTCAGCTCGACTAGCTCCACGGCACACAAAAACAAGCCAATGCCGACGGGTGAAGCATGTTAAAACGCCCTTTAAATAATATTAGGTCAAGCCGTAAATATTTTGGTAATAAAAAACCTGCTAGCTGCGAACAGAATATGCCACATGATGTCAGAAATTTAATAGGTCGTAAGTTTTATTCGGATATCTTTTGGAACAAGATTTTTTTTTTGCATTTCTACGTTTAAGAAATATTTTTTTATTCATTTAAAGTTTTTTTTTGTCGTCTGATTATAAAATATTTCTAAAACAGGAAAATGGCAAAAGCACCTAGTATGAAAAATTATCATTTTCCCTTCGATATCTACGCAGAAAGTTCCTTAATAAAAAAAATATGCCATACATATATCCAAACGCACACACACACACACACATACATGCAGATTGGCTCTGAATTGACGCTCATGATTATTTATGCAAAGTGAATTAGAAATTGTTATGGCTTCGATAAGCTGCAAATTAATTTTGCGCAGCATCAGACATCAATGATGGGAAAAAGGCGAACTGTGGCAGAAGCCACATTTGCAGGTAGACATAAACTGGATACAGCAACCAACTGATATGCATACGTATATAGCGAAGCCAGCAAAGCCAGCAAAGCCAACATCAATGTGTCTACATACATACAACTGTATTAGTTCGATGGATGGATAGAAAGCTTCTCCTTTCTTTGTCCACATCGTCTTAAATATAAGTCGTAGCCAACTGATTTGAAACACTTATTCAAAATACGTTTTGACAACTGAAATCAGAACTTTGTCTTGAAAATAAATACAGAAGGAATTGCAACTTACTCGTAATTCCGATGCACACTGCTCCAAAAATGCAATGTTGAATTTATTGGCACACATGTCAAGCCACAGTCACGCACCACTAACACCAACACCAAAAACAACAACAACAACAACATCATCATCAAGGAACAATAACAATACAACAAGCAATAACTGCCTTACAGCACCAGAAACGTTCCATTAAATTTACGTTTTACAATTTTAAAACACAAATTACCTGCTACATAAAACCAAATAGTTGCCAGCCAGAAGCCTGTACTTACCATTGATTGGTATAGTTCCCAGCCCGGAGTGTGTGGTTGCTTGGGTGTGCGCGTGTGTGTAGACTGTATTGCAGCAACAACTTTATTGCAGCAAACTTGATAAAGTTTTGTATTTGAAAATGATTTGTGCAGCACAAGTTGAATAAAGTGTGAACGTTGCAGTCGGCCGTAACCGACTGCATAATACTCTGATCTCAATAGGTGCAACCATCTGATAGCAAGTGCCACAAAACAAGCTGAGTGTAGCCCAGAAATATCGATAACTGATCCGAGTAATCTACCCTCTAAATTTGCTTATGCGGCAGATATATGGTGACTCTGGATATCAAATTTTGTGAGATATATGTTTTTATCGATATACCTGATATCGGTTTTATATTCGGAGTGGGCGTGATGTTTGAAGCAACAACATGTGGTGACTAGCTTTTAATTTGTGGCTCTATCAATTTGGGATTATCAGTTTTTATCTGTTTCAAGTGTGTCGATAAAGTTGCGTTCATACAGACACACAGACAGACGGATATGCGGATATATATACCAATATACTCGAATACCTTCAGTATCAGGGGGTCGGGGTGAAATGCCGTTAAACTCTTGTTGCCAAATAGTGCAACAACCAACAAGCAACAACAAAAACAACAACCACCAGCAACCAGCAACAATAGCAACAGCAAACAAATCGAAACTTGTTTGTGCGACAAAGACAGCAAGCACAAGTGAAATAGCTATCAAATGGTGCCAACAATGACGGAGAGTAAGAAAGACAAGCAGACAGGGAGAGTGGAAGAGAGAAAGAGAGAGAAAGTAGTGGTGCACACAGTAGAACGTTGCTAAAATATGAGCATAAATTATTGCTTAACAAAAAGTTCTTAAAACACCATTTATTGCATGCAGTTGAACATGAGAAATTGCTGCTCGATGCTGGGGGAGACTTGCGTTATCAGTGATGACAACTATGGATTACCAAAACAAGACAGAAAATATCGAGAAATATTGAAAAATATAGCGTTTTGAATAGACAGAGGAAGGCGCATCCCAGCGTTTAAAGTCAATGCTATTTACCACCATCAACAGCCGAGTCGATGTAGCCTGAATAATAACATTAAATTTTTAGTGTCAGTTTTCGGTTGCAATGCGCATATCAAGTTTGTTTTATTATTGGCGATAACTTCGCCACCCACATACAGTTACCGATATGTGCTTATCGATAACTGTATGAACACGCAGACCTCTGAGACCAATGGAGTTAGAGCCTTCAAATCAGATCTCAGTTCTCCTGTGTCATCTGTTTCCCTTTAACAATTCACGACTATCGATCAACAAACCATCTTATATATATATATATATATATATATATATATATATATAGACTTTCAGCTAATTATTAAGCGATTAAGTGTACAAACTGTGCAGGTGTTTGTCGTAAGTCTCTGATTTAAGTTCTGACTTGTGTAGAAATATTTGTGCTGCCTTAGAATATCATGTTTTTTAGCTGGGTGTAGGGTATCTCGCAGCCGAGCTTACTTTAGAGCATTCCTACCAACATAACTTGTCAACTTTTATTATATTTTTTTCAATTACTTTTACCATATTTAATTTTGAAATATGAATTTCGCTCGAAAATGGTTTGTCTCGATCGAAGTAGGCTAAGTTGTAGGAATCGAACAGAGTATTCATTTTGTACACTTGCAGATCAGATTTTCATTTGAATTAAAAAGCTCGAAAATTGTATTTCGGTTTAAAAAACTGTATTTCGTATAATTTGCAAAAGTGCAATTGTGAAACTAGAAAACCACAGATTTAAACATTCATTGAGATCATTTTAGAGTAACTATTCGATATTGTTTGATTATTTGTATTTTCGCAGAGTGAAAGATGTTTTGTGGTCTTGGGTTAATTTTTAAATGCAAAATAAGTGCAGTTAAACGCAAGTTAATCGATAAGCAAGTTGAACATAAAGTAAACACAAGAGCCACCAATAAGCCTTCAGCAGCTTTAGCTACTGATCAAGTTTTAGTACCAGAAAAACCAGCTATATATGAATATCCAGATCGTAAAACTTTGGCTAATGTTACAGATTTAGCTGCTGATAAAGAGTTAGCTGTGGCTTTAGATGAAGCTGGAGTAGCAAACAAGATTGGATTGATGCCATATGCCCCGTTGTTGAAGCATCCATCGCAAAATATATGGAAACTGTGGTATTTCTATTATGACCGCACCAAGGCCTGGCCGGACATGCAAAATGAAATCACCAGCGTTGCCACAGTCGAAGACTTTTGGGAGGTATATAATCATATCAAGCTGCCGTCTGAGATCAAACTGGGTTGCGATTATTCTCTCTTCAAGAGCAACATTCGCCCCATGTGGGAGGATGCTGCCAATAAGTATGGCGGTCGCTGGGTTCTCACTCTCCATAAGGAACGCACAGACGATTTGGATATCCTTTGGGAAAATGTGGTAAGATCATCAGCATCATCAATCGATTGCAATCGATTCACCGTCTTGAGTCAATTCATCCTCAGATGTTATGCTTGATTGGCGAAGTATTCGATTATATGGATGAAATATGCGGCGCTGTTGTCAGCATCCGTGGACAGAATAACAAGATAGCCATCTGGACATCAAGCGGATACAAAAAGGACACTGTTCTGGCAATTGGACACAAGATAGTCCACACTTTGTGCCTGGGTCAGAAGAACGTGCTGCATTATCAGTTGCATAAGCATTCGATGGCCAAGCATAGCTCCCGTTTTCTGGCCACCTACACTCTGTAAATGTCCTTGAACCATTCTCCCAAAATTACGAAACAATTTGCGTTGCTATTGTTTCTGTGTATTATCGAGATCGATCATTGAATGTTAGTTGTATCGTAAAATGCATGAGCTATATAAATAATGAATAAACAGTGTTGCTGCAAATTGCAAACATATTATTCCATGGACTCTCGCTTTTGACTATTATAAAACGAATTTAGTTCTAGGCTGAGCCAAGATATAGATTCGAACTTTGAGGCAGCTTGACTCCAGTCTACAAGGGTATGGATAAAACCCTGTTCGGTGTTCTTGAACGAATATTTGAATTAAATGAACCTACTAAATACAATAGAGTAATACCCAATTCAGGTTCACCAACTTCAGCAATGACTCGAGATAAGCAAGTGTAGGCGCCGTTAAGACCACAATAATATGTTTATATGCCGTGGCAAGCTAGACACCCAGCCAGGTTGTCAGGTGTTTTCAGACTCATAGTATACTGTGTGTATTATTGCCGGAAAGCTTCTAAGCAAGCAGCATTTGGCATTCAAAATTCCCATCGGTAATATGCGAGAGCTCTTAAAGTATGACTTTTCAGATACCCCGAGGCAGCGCCGTTGAGTTCGGTGTCCCAAGTTGGCCAAGTAAATGGGCGGCATCAACAAATAGGCAAAGATCCGCTTAGGAAACTACCTAAAAATAATTCAGACTACAAATAAATGTGTGTTTGTGTTTGTATTTCTGTCTATATACACTCAGAAAAAAAATATAAGCTACTTTTAATCAAAAAATCAAAATAAAAACTAAAATATTATTTTGTTTCTTAGAAATAATTTCAAAATAAGCAAAAAAAAAATGTTATCAAATTAGAAAATAGTTATTCATAGTATAAATGCAAACCGTTTTTTTTATAAAAACAAAGTCGTGCAAGAGTTCTTTTTGCATACACAAATAAAAAACAAACAAAGAATACACTTGATTTTAAAAAATGACAAGATTTTCTTTTGGAAAAATACTTTTTGAATAATCAGGGCGATTTTCTAAAATTCAGTTCGAATTTTTTTCTGAGTGAATTTATGTTATTTTTGTATTTGGGTACTGTCTGCATTTGCGTGACCCACATTAATCACGTAAGTAGACACCCATACAGTAGCCCCTGCCCCTGCCCCTGCTCCTGCTGTTGCCCTTAGATGTGTCCGATCTGGAGCCTAAGCTCGAACCAGGAACCCTT
Source organism: Drosophila picticornis (assembly GCA_035043845.1). Taxonomy (NCBI): domain Eukaryota; kingdom Metazoa; phylum Arthropoda; class Insecta; order Diptera; family Drosophilidae; genus Drosophila; species Drosophila picticornis. The sequence continues at coordinate 9,043,799 of JAWNMR010000492.1, forward strand.
CGGTTGCCCTCAGCAGAGCTCAGATGTCGCACCATTACATCCAATAACAAATCGCAACAAAATCACAAAGAATCGAATTTAAAAGCGAATTACAATCAAATGTATTTAAGCACCAAGCCGACCAAAATCTAACCTCCAACTCCAGCAGCTGTCAAACAGGCAAACACCCACAACCAACACACACCCAACTCTCAATCAAATACATACGAGCAGAAGCCGAATGAGAGCCCCTCAATTGACTTTGGTTGGAACGAAATAAAAAAGACAACAACCAGACACACATTTGGTGTGTGTGTGTGTGTGTGTGTGGGGGGGGGGGGGGGGGGGGGGTGCCAATTGTTGACTGACTCGATTGAACTTTATATGTGTGTTGTTGTTTCCTTTTCGGGATCTTTTCCCTTTTTATTTGGGTCTACATTTTTTATATGTGTCTCTTTCAGTGGGTGGATGGCGTTTTTATATAGTGCGGCTAGCGCCAATCCGTTGTCTTTGACGCCGACGAATGCTGTAAAACGACACCCCCTCAAACACATACCCTGTTCCGCTCCCTTCACACACACACACACACATAATCACACATGCATGCGCACATAACCTCAAATAGGCTGCTACGAAAAGAGAATAAGAAAAAAAAAAAACGCAGTCACAAAGCCAACGTTGCATTGGCGAATATAGCAAAGAAAACAAGCAAAAAAAAAAAAAAATCCCACTGCTCCCACATGAAATCATCGAAATTACCTCCCTGATGGACTTAAATAAGTTTTCTTTTTTTTTGTTAACAATTTGACGGGCTCGACGGCAGTTACCTGATTGTCGCAACCATCAGCACGAAAGTTTGAAGTGAATAAGCCATCATCTTGCTGAGACACCCAACGAAAACAGGCTTCAGCGGACCATCCAACTTTTGAGTGGGTAACATTTGCAAGTAATGCTCAAAATGGCCCAACTTATGACCATGAAAATCAAAAACATTCACATGCTTCACATGACTATAAAAGTCAAAAAAGTCACATTAAAAGTATTATTAATAGTGAATAATTGCTTGGTATAATTGAGATGCTTACAGTTGTAATTTTAGAGACTTACATTTATATTTATATGCTGCATACGCAAACGTGTGTTTAAATTCAGGAATATCTATTTTTTTGCATACTTGCAGGCGTCAGATATTCGATTATATCGTACACAGTATATTTATTGGCACCACCAAGCAGGAAGCTTGAGCACATACTCACTCATACACACACACACACACACACACACACACACACACACATACACAGCAACACACACATAGTCGCACCCACAGGCATCGATATGTACTTGGGCACGGCACATGGGCAGGCGCATGAAAACCAATAAATATTGTTCATCCACTCGAATGCTTTTTAACTGGAAATCGCTGAACCCTTTGCCACAACCCCCAAAAGGGTGCTACGAACTACACCAGTGTGTGAGCGTGTGTGTGTGTGTGTGTGTGTGTGAGGCATAAGCATCGATGAAAAGCAACAAACTACTCGTTGTATCCAGAAACAGATCGATGGCAAAGCCTCGACCGGCAGCAATACAAAAACTCTTTCGAGTCCGGCTAAAATGCAAGTAAACATTTCTTAGAATATGCATTTTATTTACTTCTACACTCCACACACAGCACAACACAACACAACACATATCCAAACATAGATATGCCAGGGCAAAATACTAGAAGCTGGCTGAGCCGAAGCGGTAGAAGTTAGGTTACCTAACACATGGGAATGCCGTTCATATTCGTCAAGGATGCCAGACAGTTATGTGGCTCGATGGGTCCTTAAAAGACCCTCAGCTGTCTGCTCAACGCCCTAAGCGATTTGTGGAACCATTTTTAACATTCGTCCCAAGCATCGAATAGAGGTGACTGTTTATGAGCACGATGCACAGCATCTGAATGAAATCATCTTTAAAATATTCTCTTTATATATATTTCTAAATGAATTGTGTGTTGATGATGTATTCCGCACTAAATGAAATATTGGACTTGATTGACAATCCATATAATTGTCTGTTGTTTGGTGATCTCTTTTTACAGTTTTCAAATTATGTCTAAAAAACTTCAAAATTCACATGCATAAAATATGTATATTTAGAAAAAATAATACTCATTTCAAGAATTAGAAAATCGACTTAAATATAAATTGGCAGCATAATCATAAGTCATAATTTATCGATCGTTAATATAGAAGAAAGATTGGCCTTATATTGTATCGCGTCCTACCAAAGATAGGCCACCTCTAGTGCAACAGCCGTTGATGAATTTCTTTGAGCAAAACATTGCTGCAACAATTAATCATGGTGCCAAAGCTAAAATCAAGTAAAAGCTAAAAAAAATATTTACACACAAAAAAAATATATACATACATATATATTTATATATAAATATAAGTACACATATATAATGTGTATAAAAGGAATTTAAAATGCCCTCTGTCTGGTGATAATTTAGCTGATGCTATAAAGTAAATTATGTGGAGCTTGGGGGCTTGATAAAAGCGTGACAAGCCGTGATTTCGACTGGGCGTCAGGGGAATTGAGTGCTGAATTTGAATGTCAGTTTTGGACGACGTTATTCTTGGCGCTGCTTTTGTTTTATTTAAATTGTGTGCGTGTGCAAGGGGTGTGTGTGTGTGTGTGTGTGTGTTTGTTGGTTGGTTGGGCGACACTGCGATTGCAATAGCATAATAAATGAGCGACTTCAAAGGGTTGCCGGGGCAGCAACTGCAATACTTGTTAAATTTATTGCCTTATTGAAAATTCCCATCGATTTTCAAACGACAAAGAGAGAGAGAGAGAGTAGCGAGTAGCGAGTGAGAGGGATGGAGATGTTAGGGGTAAGGTGTTACAGCAACGTTGCGTTGTGGCGGCAACAGAAATAATAAATTTTCTAAATGTCATTAATCTTTTTGCAGTTGCAGTTGCTGGACAAGATCTGCTTCAAGGGGTCGCCAATGGGACCGACTCTGACTCTGACTCTGGCTCCGACTTTGACTGGGACTCTGGTTGTGCGTGTGTAGGTGTGTGTAAATGTGGTGTGGGTGTGGCTCTGGGTGTGGGTGTGGCTGTCACTGCTGGAGGGCTGCTTAGTTAGCTGCCGCTTCAGTTGCCGCTTGATTTCTTAGTTTGCAATAAAACAACGTAATAAGATGTCCCGACTCTCCACCCTCATCACCACATCACACTGCATACACGTGTGTGTGTGCATGTTCTTATGTGTGGGTGTGTGTATATATGTGTGTATATGAGTAGCTACATTTTTGCGTTCGCACTCACCACTTTTTAGGATGGCTGGTTAGTCGAGGATTCTAAGGCATGTTGCACAGCGACGTCAGCAGAATGCAGAAAGTCGTCCTGCCTTCCTTGCTGGGTAGAGGGGGGGTTAGGGGTGGGGGTTGTTGGAAGGGGAGGTAGGAAAGTGCCCGTCAACATGTTGGAACGATTCTGCAAAGTGCAGGCTATCCATCAACGTTGAAATTCGTAGTGAAATTTTCGCTTCGTGTTGGAGTTTGCAGCAGTTTTGTAGTTGGGGTCATTGAAGCGGCCACATTTTCATGTGAATGCGTTCTGTTTCTGCACGGCTTGATAAATCCTTCGCCATCATCAGATTACCGATATCCATGCAAATGCTTACCTATTCATATCCATAAAAGTCATTCGCATTACACAACCAATATCTATATCTATATCTATATCTATATCTATATCTATATCTATATCTATATCTATATCTATATCTACATCTATATCTATATCTATATCTATATCTATATCTATATCTATATCTATATCTGTATCGATATCTATATCTTTATCTATAAATATATCTATATATATATATATATCTATATCTATATCTATATCTATATCTATATCTATATCTATATCTATATCTATATCTATATCTTTATCTATATCTATATCTATATCTTTATCTACATCTATATATCTCTTACGATATCGGATGTTTATTTTTAATTATTTTTTTTCGACTTGTTACTTTTAATGAAGAATAATTAATTCTCATGTCATTTAGGTCCAGGGAGACAGCTAAAAGATAGACAAGCAGACTTATGAACACACACTCACGCACACACTCCCGCACACACTCCCACACACACTCCCACACACACTCCCGCACACACTCCCACACACACAGACACACACACACATACAGACGTTTGCCATTATGCTCATAATTAATTTCAGCGTGTAGCCGCAAAAGTGTAATGCAATTAGTCTGCCAAATAAACCGAACTAATCTACAGAAACAAGTCGGGTCAGCTGCAGCCCTTAACTGATTTTTCGTGTTAATTTGGTATATTTAAATATATAAATTTACAGTGGAAAAATGTCAACATATCTAAATAAAAGCAGCTTTAGCTCTTTCTTTTGAATTTTCCCAATAGCTTGAATAATAAAATGCAATTTAGAGCAAGTGATGCACAATTATAAGAATTATAATTAAATCTTCCCTAAATGGTTTATAATAATTATTATTTATTAGTTAATTAATCAAGATTTTAAATGTGTGATTAATTATAAGCAAATATGTATTCACTTGAGTATTGAAATACAAATACATATTTATCAAATAGTAAAGTCGATATTGGGTAACTTTACATTCAATAAAAATAAACAAGTAAGTTTTATCGGAAAAGTACCAAAATCTTTCAAATTGTCTATTATGAATTTTTTTTTAAATAAATTGCAAGCAATGTGGCATGTTGTGCGAATCGTGTGTGTGATTGAAAAATCGTAGAACGCACAGCACAAAAGACGATTTCAAAGCATTTTTTCAACCTAATCAAAAATGCATGCCATTCAATTTGAGTTAATGCGAAGCGTAAGCCACACCAGCCAGCAAATTCAACTCCGCCATTCACTTAAAATGTATTTCAATTGAAAGACAGACAGGATAGCTGGACAGACGATAGTTGAACAGGTGAAAGTGCGGCACTGGACGCAGCTGCATTGTCAGAATCCCATCCAATTCAGCCGGTTGACATGCTACATAAGCTTAGATTAAAAGCTGACCTCTTGTCTCTCCTATTCAGGAAGCTTAAACTGCTGCCTTCGTGGCGAATAGAGAAAAGAACATAATAAAATGTATGTCGGCACCCAACCCAAAACCCATAACGCAGCTTTAGTATTGACAACCATTGAATGTGGCAGGCTCAATTCCAGTGTCTTTTTAAAAGCGCCGACAATAAAAGGAGTCGCTGCTGGGAAAGCAGCTTATGACAATCTCGAGAGCCTCCTCATCTCTCGGACAAACCATAAGCTGTCCAAGATTTTTTCTTTTCTTTTTTTCAATTAACGAGACTCCTTTACAATTAAAGCGGTAAAATAAAAAAAGGCGAGGATTTGGCTAGTCCAAAGACGAAATTAAACTATTTGATGGAGATTAAAAAATAAGTCGGTGAGCATACTTAATCTGCAGCTAACTAAATTTGTAAAGTCAAGTAACTATTGGCAGCTATTGAAATCCCAATTAAATATAATATCATCTTGTAGCCGCCTAGCAAATTCCACACTGAGGTATGCACAGAGAGAACTAGTAAAAACACAAATAAAACATATTTTCAAGTGTTGTGCCTCGAATCTGATGTGAGTCTTAAGAAATGTGTGCATACATTGAATGGTTCATTGAGTATGCATTTATGTGTCGATTACTCTGCCAAAGGGCTGATGATATGTGTGGACTCTGCTTTTGGCTGGCGTTTGCGATGTTTGCTTTTGCTTTATTGCATTTAAAAATGTTTTATATTTAATACTCTTGACGCTCCCACTGGCACTTGGAATGCTTTTTGCAGGCGCTCCACTGCTTAACATAATAAAGAAATTTTCCGTCGCTTTTTATGTCTGCCACCAACAACAAAATGTTTTCTTCTTTTCTCGATATTTTTGCTGTTTTTTGGACTGTTTGTTTTTTTTTTTTACGACAGTAGAATGACTTGTTTATAATAATTTGACATTTGAGCCGCTGTCAGAGAGGCTCCGCCAATTACTTAGTTATGTAAAATAACTCATTTTCGTGTGGAGCCCTCGCTGATGGACTTGGCAGGGCTCTTGAATTATTCACTGGGGCGCGTGAAAATATTTTACATACGCTTTTCATCTTGGTGTGTATTTAAGTGCTGAGTGCACATTGCCTTAATTTTTACCAAAGTCATGCGATATTTATGTGCAGTTGTGAGTCCTTTACAACGATAGTTTGTCGCCTTGTAGCACAAGCTGAGTGCAAAGATGTGTTCCACACTCTTATGGAGCCAAAGTCAAACTCAATTGAAATTGTCAGTGCGCCACTTAACACTCGCCCAGCCAAATGAGGGCTTGGAGAGGGGTAGGTGGTATGTGTTGGTGGTTGGAGCACATTTTGTAAAATCGGCATTGCAATAAATATGTGAATTTATGGCTCAATTACAGATTCAGTTGGAGCAGTTGGCCTTGCAACTAATTAAGAGCAATTTTCCAAGCAATTCAATAAATTTGCATGCAACTTTTATGGGATTACCAGAGCAATAAAATAATATGATAAATTGATTTTATATTTTTTATTTTATTATTTATATTATTATTAATTTTATTATCATTATTATTTTTAATGGTCCACAACTGGAATCGCAAATTTACCGACTACAACTTAAACTCGTAAGCAGACCCCAAACTTAATTCTTTTATGATCCAATTACAGATACTGATAAAACTATAGCATTATTTTTATTGTATGTATTTAGCTTGTTCACTATGATCATATCCAGGAACTCATTAGTTTTTCCAGCTACTTTTTCAAAAAGCTAAGACAATCTCGGTTTGATTATTGTCAAAAATAAATATATATTTAGAATCACGTTTTTTTCTTCTCTCAACTTCTTTGAGATTGATTGATTGTAACTGAAAATTTGTTTAGTCCATAGACATATATGTGTTCGAATAGGTACTAGAGGCAAGTGGCAAGTACACAGTACCAAAAATTATAGTCCGTATCTGAGCGTATTTTTGGAAACTCTTAACAGCACCATGCACAATTGACTTCAATTAAGAGATTGCAATTATTTCATCAATTTGTGAAAACAAATGCCAAACGAACTGAACAACTTTTGCGATGAAAATCACAAATGCTGAAATCAGGCAGAAACTGCGGGCAGCAGGGGAGCAGGTGCATGAGCTGGGCAGGAGTAGGCTGTTGGTTGGCGCTTCTGCCTTTGTTTTTGGGTCAAAATAAACTGTGTTTGCCTCGATTATGGGTGGGTTTTTTGCTAAACATTGTTGCCGGTTGGCCGACTATGCTGGTTACCCGGTTCGTTGCCGCTGCTTCTGCTGCTCCTCCTCATCTCTTAACAATACTTCAAACTTTAGCCTGGCCATGGCCCCCATCCCTCCCCCCTCGCGCCTCAGCAAAGTTCACGCCTTTACCGCGGAAGAGTCGCGGCTTGCGTTGATTGTTATTTTATTGCCAGCGCATGGAGAGTCACGGACCAAAGCAGAAATTGTTTGCTGCTGTTTGCGGTTAAAATCTCATTTCGTCGTGCAAGCCCAATGCCACAATTTAACCCACACACAACCTGTTTACCGCCCAGCCACCCAGCCACGCAGCCTTTGCCTGCGAGCACAGAAAACACAAAATACAATCTGAAACTATTTGCTGTCAAATGTATGAATATACAAAATACAATTTATATTTATGCATAAACCAAACAAGTCTGTGGTGCTTACAGAATATTTTATGGAGCAGCATTTCAATTAAAGCCTTTATTGTAATGTAAAGATTATTGAAAGTAAATAAAAAATTGTGTCTGGTTCAACACTCAATTTGTTGTAAACTTTTTTTAAGGGGTATTTTAATTGTGTCACGTTAGGCGTTGATTAATTCAATGCCATCGATCGTGTTTATTTTTCGCAGCAGTGACCAGAGGCAAAAACGTCTTCAAAATCGGATTCTCTGCTTCTCAATTATGGACTCAACTTATATTTTCTAGATAATGAAATACGATTGATGCTCAGCTCACATAAAAATATTGATGTCCTGTTCCTTGCTAGCTCTAAATTGCTTTTGAGCATATAAAGAAACATAGCTTGTAGATTTGTAAGACACTTACAAATTTAGTTAATAGAGATAAAAAATAATCATGTTGTTTATAATGTTTATATACATAAATATCCGAATCAACATTTAATATTATCAATTAATAATCGCATCGTAATGGAACCAAAAGCAACAAGACTTCTCCGCAGCAAATATTACGATGGAATAATCAGATTGTAGGTATTTGCAGACGCATATGTGCATAAGTAGATGCCTAAGATAATTATAATAATGGTAGTTAATTTCAGATAATTTAGGAGTTTTCAATAACACTGCTTTTTAGTAGATTTTCAGTTTGTGTTTCTAGTGTCTGCTTGTATTCATCCATGTCTATCGTCTTAAACGTTTAGTCTTATTTTTTACTGTAAATAAAAAAAAATATTTTCTGTTTTTGTATGCAGTTTTTTAATTAAGTCAGGAAAGCTCAAATCATTTATGGGTTAAAAAGGTTTATAAGCAAGTGTGTACAAAACGGAAACCCTTCCATTTCTACTCCATATTTGTTTTTTAGGTTGTTAACTTTTGCTGATGTGAGTTGCCCCAGGATCTGTAGATAAATAAAAACAATTTATATAAATAAAATAAATAAAAAAAACAATGAGAGGCTAATGAGAATGTCAGGGGTATTTGAGAAAACCCCAAGGTCAACGAGTGTGAAAAAGCAAACGTTAACGGGCGTTTTATAATGACTTGTTGACAATTCAAATTATGCAGATGGGTTCGAGGCAGATACATGCCTTAAATGTGGCTTATTATCGTGGCTTACATATGCATATACATATGTATGTCCGGCATAAGTACACACACACAATCACAAACTTGCATGTAGTACACGGCCCACAATTCATGTCCATTCATGTTTATTTAAAGCAACATGCTAAAATTAGCGTTTGACATGACAGACGAGAAGTTTGATAGAAGGGCAGAAGTGGCCGGAAAAATGAGGGGAAATGGAGCTGCAATGCAGCGGAGACCGAAAGATATATATATATATATACATATATACATAGAGAGAGAGAGAGAGAGAGAGAGACAGAGAGAATGAGAACATTTAATTTACTTAATTACTTGGCCCTTGATTAACATATTTAAATGAAATGCCGCAACGCTGGCAAATTATTTCACATGGCGGCTGGGAGGGGCCCATTACGAGTACGAGTACTTTCAGGCCATTGTTTGCCGCCCCTCTCCCCCAGCTAAAACTGTTGATGAAGGGGGCGTGTCAACATAATGCACGCCTGATTGCCATCAGCCGAGCAAATGGCCGGCTGACTCAGCACATTTTTGTCGGGGAGTTCGCAGCCTGTTTTCAAAAGTGGATTTTGATTTACAATTGGGATTTGAGTTTGAGTTTTTTTTAGATTTTGGTTTTTGATTTTGAATGAAAAGTAAATAAATTCAATTGACATTACTTCATTGTCTAAAATATGTACTAAAATTAATTACTAAACTTACCAAAATTATTATTGCTTTTTCAAATGGCTCATGACTCTCAAGCATTTTGAAGTGCATACAAACAGGTATTGAAAATCCTGAAAATCGCATTAGTTTCGATAAGGTGAACATTTTTATTGTTTGATTAGCATATTTCGAATAATCGAATGTTTGAAGACATTTGTCAATTCAGTTGATGGCGGTATTTAAAATGAAAGACAGTCGTGATTCCTCAATCCAATGCAAATGAAAGCAAATAAATGTAGTCGACGCGAGCGGAGAATGCGAAGTAAAAGCAAAGCAAATTGGCAATTGGTTCCTCAGCAGTAACACCATAAAAGAGACCAATGAGTTTACGGCTTGCTGGCTGGCTAGCTGGCTGTAAGTGCACCTTGTGTAATTACAATTTGGGTTGACAGTGAAACTTCTGCCTCTCCCAGCCACTCGGCAGCAATTACTAGCAAACGAGATAAGGCTGTTTGAGAAGAGGAGCCTGGACAACAACCAGTACAAGCGCCAGCCTCAGCAGGACGAGGGTTGTCTTTCTGGTTAAGCAGATTAAATACTTTATGCGCCGGTTGCCAGGAAACCAGGATCAGCCCCAATGATAAAAATAGAATATACGAAAGGGCTCTAAGACAATGCTGAACACACACACACACAGCACACCTATACTTATATGCACAGCTGCGGTCAAAATAATAGAATTGCCCAGATATGTTTTAGAAAATATTAAAAAAATAATAAAAGTTGTGTTTGAAAACACAAGCAAATAATACAGAAGATAAGTGTGCATTCAAAGTTGGCATATCCATAAAACTTATCAACAAAAGAAATGAAAAACCCCTAAATTAGATATGATAGATAAATATGATGTATTATTATATTTTACTATGTGTAGATGGGAACAAAATTGTATTCTAAGACATACCCAGATGAGAAACAGCAGAATTTAATTTGTCTTCGTAATTAAGATTTTTAAGAGGCGCCGATTTTGAGAAAAAGTACTTCTATAATTTTGACCGCAACTGTATGTGTGTTCGTGCATTTTATACAGATTTGCACATTCCTCATGTAGAGCATGACGCACGCCACATCTAAGCTGCCAATAGCCGAAGGCATCGACAGAAACCGCCAAAGACTGGAAAAATTGGTCGCAACGCACAATGCGAGCAGCGGCAACCAAACAAGCGAGCCATAAATAAATTTAAATTGCGCCAAAAATCACACGCTATTATTATTATTTATTATACAAGCAATTTGCAGGCATTTGTGTACATTTCTCCCCCTCCCTCTCTCTCTCTCCCTCTTTCTCTCACTCTCTCGCTCTCTCTCTCTGTCTGGGCGTGTGTGTGAATATGTCTGGCTCTGGCCACGGACAAAGTTTATTAGAAGTTTTGTCCCAAAATCAACGTTCGACAACTTTAAGCAATTTACTGCCGTTCTCTTTGCCAGACGCGCAATTTGACTACCTCTGTCTTACTCATTCTTTCTTATCTTATCTCTGTGTCTCTCTCTCTCTCCCCCCTCTCTGCTTATCTCTCTACAATCTTTGGGAGCACAGCATAAAAACAAATTAGAATACTTTGGTCGAGAGAGCTCGACTTAAAGATACAAAGAACCCAAGTCTTTAACTATAAAACAGAACACAAATAATTTGGTAAACAAGAAAATACAAAAATTTGATAGCTGATCAATTATATATCAATTGAGTTGATGAAAACTGTTTGCTTTATTGCTATCAGTAATCGATGTTTATCGCTGAATGTTGTAGTTTCTATCTCTAATTATTTCAGAGATAAATACATTTGGCCATCGAATGCTTATGTAACTGATAAAGCAGCACGTTCTTCTGACCAAGGCATAAACTGTGGAGTAACTATCCGATTGCCAGAGCAGTGTCCTTATTGTATCCGTTCGATGTCCACATGGATATCTTTTTAATTTGACCAGGTATGCTGTCAACAGCCCCATCCAAATGCTCTAAGGATGAAAGGATTAAAATCGAGAAAGTGACAATAATTGGGAGTCTTGGTCTGTCACTTGTGCTACTAACGATGCCGATGAAGCAGATGATGCTGATCTTGCCCCATTCATCCATATCCAGCATCAAGATGTGGAAAAGTCAAGTGAAATTATGCAACACTTGACGATTATATGACTAAAAGTGTTGCATGTGGAAGACAGTTTCATTGTAGCTACCAAGCACAGCTGTGGTAACTGTGGCGACGGTGGCAACTGTGGCAACGATGGCAACTGTAGCAGCTGTCTTTTAGTGCGCATTAAACAATAATTAGGATTGTTACACAGCAGGCAGCAATGGAATGGAATAAAACACGTATGCAGTTGTTCCACTTTGTTGAACGCAATTGCAATTTTAGGCTCGGATGCTTCTAGCCACAATATGCACAATAAATTATGTTACACTTAGTTATTGAATTTATTACGCTGACATATGTATATAGTAATGTGTTGGATGACAATAAAAATAATTTGTTTCTCGACACACACACATGCACGTGCGTACGCATATTGCATAATATTGTTATTATTTGTTTATTGATGCATATATGGGCATCCATACACATGCCTTTATGTATTTGCTTTTATCTATGCATAATTGTATATATGTATCTGTGTACAATCATAAAATGTTGGACTCTCAAATTGTTTAGCCATAGCTCGTTTGAACTTAATTTCATAAAACTGAAGAACAGTCAAATCAAAATTAAATGCATTGGTTTTCATTATATCTGTAGTATATATATATATATATATATATATATATATATATATATGTATTTAGATATATATATATATATTGGTTACAAAAATAAGAAAGGGGAAAATAAACAATGCTGTCGATATTCAAATATTTGTGCAATTCTCATACATATTTAGTTTCTTATCTCCGTTTCGTGTGATTTTAGAAGTAAGGAACCCGTTTGTAGACAGATCTCGGCAAATATTTATAATTATAGTATTTTTTTTTTGTGGTTTACTTATGAATTATATGGAATTTGGTACAATTGAGCATATTACATACAAGACAAGTACATGTTTATTATTATATATGTTTACACATTAACCAGTTAGTATTTGGTGTATGTGGTATATGTTAGTTCTGTGGAAATCTGACTAGTTACGTATTAAATAAATTCCATACATTTGGTGTTTGGGTTGGTTGTAAATAGATTGTATGATAGCATAGTATCGTATCATTATTGGTACTACTAAGCACATATAAGTGATATGCCAAATGCTTAATCGGTGACTTACACCGTATTCGTTTATTGGTTTTCAGTTTTTAGTTTTCGGTACACGAAAATGTTTCGTTATTTATACTAAATACTATAAGATGTCCATGCATTTCATAGGTATTGGTTTTGTATTGCGGTCACACAAAGGCATTACAAATAACCGAAGAATAAACGGAAGGTGTATATATATGTATATATATATATGTATATATATATATATATATATATGTATATAAAACATAAACATTGACTACACGTACATACTTATATTTTGATTTAATTTCCTTAACAATATGTCGTAATTAAAAAAAAACTTGATTTTATTTCATACTCAAGAATGAATCTGCTACATTCCCATAACTTATTCAATTTTATAGTGTATATATAAAAAAATACAAATTGTTTTCTTCGCTTTTTTTTTTTGGTATTTTGTTCGCACTTTGGAGTTTGGCAACGAAAAGGCAGAAGTACTTTCCCAAATATGTGCTTTCTCGCTCGCTCTCACTCGCCCCCTCTCGCTCACTCTCATAGCGCAGCTCTCTCGCTCAAGCATTCGCACACACAAACACAGCTCTTTTAGGGCAAGTTTGGCTTACAAGCAAACATAAGTGTGTATTTTGATTTTGATATAATAAGAATACAGAATACAGTTTTTTTCTTTTTTTTGTTTATCTATATATCGATATATATATATATATAGTAAGCCCCCCCTTTGCCGGTTCGAATCGTGCTCTTCTTTACATACAATATACATAAATCGTTTTACAAGTAGCTAGTCACACAGTTATCTATAGCGGGCACTGACTGTGAACCGCCGTGTAAAGTTACGAATTGTTTATATCTACTACATACATATATACTTAAAACATTTATTTTATTTTTTGTTGTTGTTCGTTTGCTTGTGTGCAATCTTAGAGTTGTTCTTTTAAGTTTTGTTTTGCTGGTGTTGTTGTTGCTGTTTTATTGTTTGACTTTGGTGTTTGTTGCGATCCAGGCTCGGCTTAGAGTCGTTAAATGCCCGCTCCCAAAAGTATGCAAAGGATTTATCGTCAGATATTCTTTCAATTTACTTAGGCACAATGACTGACGTTTCTCAGTAAAACATAATACGAATTAAATTAATTAGGTTTCGGCTAGCCGAACCATACCATAAGCTTGCAAATTGTAAATGCGTACAGATTTGTTGAGCATGACAAAAGTTGATTATAGAGATTTGGCTGTTAGTAAAATTACTATGCATCAGCCATCGACTTATTAGATGCACTTGTACATTAACCTTGTACATTTTTAAATGCTATGTGATATTGGGCAGATACTAAAAACTAAACTTCTTAAAAAAAAATAAAAATCAGAATTATTATTTTAATAACTATCTACGCAACTCTTAAAACCACCTTAGCCAATTACAGACCAATACAATAATCTAGATAATCCAAGCTGGAAACGTGAGTGGATTAACATCTGCCAGGTTTAATTACTTAATCAATTAATATTTGTAATATTTAAATATTCTATTGGCTGGGAAACCGTTGAGTTTAACGATAAGTAATTTAGGCAACAGACAGACTTACTTCAAAGTGATTTTCGCAATCTGCAAGCTTATACATATTTAAAATTATATATGTATATATATGTATAGAAGAAAAATTACAGTTAAACAATTAATTCTATAAGCTACATACACATTCCATGGAACACACAAATTCTATAGCATTTTGCGCTTGCTAACAATAGTTTTCTTGTGCTGCAGTTTAACAGGGCTTCTTTTGGTTTCTTGGTAATGAGTTGGTTTGGTATTTTTTATTTTTGGTATTTCGATGACGTAGTGAGATCTGTTTTACGTATTGTGTTTTTACCAAACTTCACATTTCTTGGTCGAATTCATGCGTTTGCCGGCCTGGCAATGGAAAACATCCGCAAACTCCTTCATATTGGACAGGGTGCCAATGACTCGGAACTGCGAAGGCGAATGCGGATCCTTTTCCATCTGCAGCAGATTGGTTTCATCCGTGGTGCTTGAACACCAAACCTATGTGACAAGTAGCAAAGAATTTACATTCATTCATTCAATTGAATTAATGAATCCAGACGCACCTGTGCAAAGGAAACGAAGAAGAGCTGCTGATGCGTCAAATTAAGGCCGGGCAATTTGAGGGTATCAGCATCCTTCTCGGGCTTGGTACGCAGATAGGCATGATAAGCTGCCTTTAATCCACCATTATCAGCAATATTCTCGCCTGCACAGTAAGCAAAGAGATTTTGAATTATTGTCATGCAGCCCAAATCAAGAGCAGAACTCACCCAAAGTTTGTTTGCCATTCAGATTGCGTCCGTTTAGCTTGTAGTTGCCATATTGGCGGGATATGCACTCGGACTTCTCATTGAATCTGTCGATGCTCTTCGCATCCCACCACCGATTGATGTTGCCAAACTTATCATATTCCCGTCCCTGATCATCGAAGGCATGGGTCAGCTCGTGGCCCATGACAACGCCCATGGCGCCAAAATTCAAACTTTTCGGATTGTTGATGTCAAAGAACGGTGTCTGCAGTATGCCGGCGGGAAACACGATCTGATTTTTCGTAGGCGTATAATAGGCATTCACTGTTTGCGGTGTCATGCCCCAATTGGTCTTGTTCACCGGTTGATCGAGTCGCTTCAGATTACTCTTCAGATTGTAAATTGCCACCTGGATGTTATTCTCGAAATACGCATTCGCAGTAATGTTCAACTCGGCATATTTCTTATCGAGCTCCTCGGGATTGAGTATGTAGTCGGGGAAACCAATCATATCCGAAATCTCGTTGGCCTTCTCAATGGCCCGCTCACGCGTCTGCTTGTCCACCCAGCTGAGATTCTGTAAATTCAGTTTGAAGGCTTCGCGTATCTCGCCGATCATTTGCTCCGCCGCTGGCTTGGAAACGCCATGGAATGCCTGTCGTACAAATATGGCGCCCACTGCAAATCCAATCACATTGTTCGTGTCGGAGACACAATAGCGCCACACCTCCTCGCCGCCATCGGAGCCCATCAGCGCCTTCCGCACACCCTTATACGCATCCCGGAAGGGCTTGGACAAACAGCTGGTCAGCGTCCGGACTGCCTGCCAAATCAGATAGTTGTTCAGCGTTCTGCGGGTGAAATACAACTCAGTTAAAAAACACACGACAACATCAGATCAACATATATTATATGATTTTAATAGGAACAGATTCTCTTCAGATTATATTCAGCACTGTTATGTTGCCATAAATATAATTGAACTGCACCAATTAACTACTCAATTTCTTTCAAGTATCATCCTATAGGCAGCTGCCATAGCGACATCAGTTCAGAGCAGTTCAGAGTCTATATTGAAATGTAAACTTACATTTTGCCCGCCTCCGTTTGCTGCATGCTCATAATGATATTGGACAGATTCTTGAGAAAGTCGGGGGCATAGACGACGACAACCTCCTCGTTTGTGACGCGCCTGTTGACCATTTGCATGGCATTGTCGAAATGATCCGTCCAATTGAGGAACGGTGCCAGTCGGGTGAGGTCCCGTAGTTTCATCGGATGATACATGGCCTCCTCGTTGCGTCGATCCTCCATCGGTATTGTGATATTGGCCAGTTTCTTCTCAAAATTGATCACGCCCTCCATTTGGATGCGTGCCTCAGTCTCATTGGCGCCGAGGAGCACGCATATTTTGGTCATATACTCAATATACTCGCTGAGCACCTTGCGATGAATGTCCGTCTTGTTGTTGTAGTAGTCGGCGGTGGGCAGCGTTAATCCGCCCTGATCTATTTGGATGACATGCCGTGTAGAGTTCTTATCATCCTCACCGATGGCCCAGCCAAACAAACAGTTGAAATTGTATCTAAAAAAGTAGCTTGAGCATTAATGTTACTGTCATCACAGGCATTCCATTAAATCTCACTTGTTGTGCAATGTTTTAAGCGTAGAGCCCAATTGCCATTTGGTCACATTGTAGCCGCTCTGCGTCACATTCCAGCCACCAATTTGGTAAAGTAAATCGTTCATTGGCTTGGCCCCCAATTTTTCCATATGCTCATCGACATCCAGGCAGGACTCATAGTATACTTTGGCCTTGCGTTCGGCATCCGATTTAAAGGTCTTTGCTGGCTTCTCCAGCACATTGCGTATTATTAGCTGATTCATCTGCTCCAGCTTGCCAAATGTGCCCCACGTCGATTTGCCCTCCGGTATCGGATTGTTCTTGATCCATTGATTGCTGCAAAGGCAAATGGTGAGCTACTAAATAAGTATTCCATATGTATAATTAAGCTTTACTCATTTCAGATAACTCTCAGTGACACATTTTGTATAACATCGAGAACTAAACGCTGTATCTATTTGGCTTGTATTTATGGTGTAAATCACGATAAGCTGGTTCGTTCCCAGTAGTAATTTATCGCATTGATATTTTCTAGTTTTCTTAAGAATTCTGCACATTACACAACCATCTTTGAGACAACCTTGCAGGCTGGCAATGCTCTAATCGCTGCCTAACTGTCTGTCTGTCTGTCAAGTTGAATATACCCTATCTCTACATATATAGATATATTTATATCTGTATGATCAAAAATATTCTTAGGGGTTTGCAATACTGCAGACTGAGGTTACACACCCCTGCCCCTGTCTAGTAACAGCTACTATCATGCGTTTTCATTGATCTTCTTGTGGTTTTCCTCAATATCGATGTTATACTTGACTTGTAATACTCAGTAATATCGGCCAAGTGGCTTTGCATACCATGCATAACCATAGAAATCATCACAGGGATCGATGCTGGCATCTATAGACTTGAGAATCTCGCTGGAGGCAAATATACAATGCTCGTTGAGGCAGGGCATCTCATTCTCCCCCACACAGTCTGCAATATAAATATATAAATAAATAAAACATTTTTTATTCTTAGACGATATCACTCACCTTTCTTATGTTGGACGTGTACCACATGATTGGTCTTGTCAGAGCCATGTGAGATTATCATCGTGAGTAGTGCTAAAATTACAATCGTCATGACAAACGTCGTTATAAGCAGCCATTTTTCAGTTTTATTCCGTGATCGCCAGTTCCATGTAGCCTGTAGCCAAATGCAAATAATGCAAATATTATTAACCATATAAGACTCGCGATCAACAAGAATAATATAATAATATAAGTTCTGCTTTGAATTTAAGTATCGAATGGGAAAGCCTTTAAGGTGGTATTTAAAAGACTTGCTCTTCGAGCAGTTAAAGCAAACACAGTCAGAAATGTACTCAAAACTTGCAACCCTGAAATTAATCAAATCATCGACGCTGCCTTTTGTATCATTGTCATAAAGCGACACGCAGCCTGTCCACCCAATCCAGCACGTGTATTTTATGGATCGTACTCACCCGGGCCGTGTGATAACGTATCTGCATGCCGGTGTGTCCCGTCGCCTCGTTCAACTGTATGCCACCAATTGAACTTGAATCATCCTCCGTGAACTCGGTCTGCTTATAGCGTGTCATCTGTAAGATGCATACAAAAATAAACACAATGACAAGCGGTTATTTATGATCAACTTTATATTGCTACAGGCAACATCCACAACTCAACTTGCATATACATGAATTTGTAGTCAAGCTCTGGCTCAGGTCAAATCAGATCTGATCAGATCAGAGCAGTAAGTAATATTCATAACGAAACTGGAGTTTGATAGAGTATCGCTGAAGAAGCCAACGATTAGTCTAATTATGCATTGTTCATGATTTTTTTTAACAATTTATATATATTGCTTTTGTAATTTTTTGTTGAAATATTGCAATGCAGACTAATTAAATAAATAAATAAAATATGTTAAATAAAGTAAATAAATAAATAAAGTAAATAAATTTGGCTTCCATTTTGATGATGGAAATTAAATTGTGCACTGTCGCTAGGCAAATGACCAGCGCTGTAGTCAGTAAGTGGTTATTTGATTATTTATTGTATGTCTGATAATAGCTTGAAATTCTCGAAGATATACACTATACACAGATATACTCGCACCCGTATGTTTATTTGTGTATTTTTTTCAGCTCTCTCTGTTTCTTTCCCTCTCCAGCGGCGTCTTTATAATTTGTGATCTTTCTGCCACTGCGTTTGGCTCGCCCCCCTGTAGAATGACCGACCCAAAACAGACCCTAGACCTTTGTTCAAATTTGGCATTTGAGCCGGTCACATTTATGTGCAAGTATTTCAAACAATTTTAACCCTTTGTTGAATAAACTCGACTATTTTGCATATGAAAAGAAACGCTTGATCTCCATTTAAGATCTTTATGTGCATTTAAATGCACGAACGAGCTTAATAGAATTATATGAATATTATATTCAAAATATTTTCAGCTGACAACTTATACAATTCTCAAAATGCAAATTACGCACTGAGCATTTAAAGAAAATTACTGTACAGGAAATAAAGCTGGCATAAAAGTATAAAGTAAATACGTAACAATTTATGTGGATATATTATTTATTTCTTGTATATATATTTTAGTCATGAATTAGCCACACTAGCTGAGTCGACATAGCCCAAGTCAGTCTGTCTGTCTGTTTCTATGCAAAATGGTCTCCGGCTATATCGGATCACCAAGTCCTATAACTCCAAATGAATTCAGAAAATCTTTGTAATCAGACTAACATTTCATACAGCTCCCATAATGACAACCGGTCGATAGATGAGTTCTTCTATGAAACCCTTTCTTTTCCAAGTTGTACCAATCAAACTCACCAATTATGCTTGCTGTTAGGCAAAGTCGCTAAAAACCCGATAAGAAATCATCGAGCGCCGACTGCTATAACCCATAGTTTCGATATAAAAAATCAAACTTATAGAACAATTTTGGCACTTTGACAATAGAAGCATTGTTATGTGGCTACAAATATAATTCGAATGAATCAATTAATCACTCAATTTCTTTCAGTTATATCCAACGCTTTCAATATGTCTCAAATTTGCATCGCATTCGTTTATGATGAGGTCACTTGTGATGCAAATACGAAATCTCTTAATTTTTAATTAATATCATCCAAAAGGGAAACTTGACTGCAACGCATTTGACTAAATGTTGCATTACTGAACAGCAGGAAAACTGCACAATGAACAACTGCTTGAAGAGTTCACAGCAACGATTGCACTTCGCCTTGGAATATTCATTTTACTAGTATTTTGGGAGCAGGCCCCCATCGGAGATTACATTTATGTGAACAATTTTGCGTATTTAATTATTTATATATACTGGCAATAATGTTGCTTATTGCTTACTATTTTATCGCTATGTATTTGGCCATATAAATCGGAATTCTTTTTTAGTTTAGCGATAAGCCAAATATTCATTTACACTCAAACACACACACACACACACACACACTCGCACACCTACCGTGCTGCAATCGGTGAGCCACATTTTCAGCAATGGGGCGGCAAACAAAACAACTACTTAACAATAAAAATGAACTTGGCACATAACGTTAATTTTCCGAGCTTGTATTTTTTTTTGCTCTTGTTGTTTCATTTGCTGGACAAATATTGGCGCGCGTTCGACAATTTTTAGGCGGCTGGATCTTGGTCAATCAACGAGAGAGGCAGAGAGAGAGAGACAAAGAGAGAAAAGGAGAAACACACACAAGCAGAGAGAGAGAGAGTGAGAGAGAGAGAGAGAGAGTGTGTGTGTGTGTGTGTGTAGGGGGGCGCCAGAGATAACGCGTATATACGATATATCCGATGCTCATCCCATGACCGTTGAATATACACTGAACGATGCCGAACAACGATACCGAGCAGCTCTCAATGTCGATGCCGATGGCGATACCAAAAACAATGAAGCCCAACTATATAACATATATACATATATATATGTGTGTGTGTGTGTGTGTGTGTGTGTGAGGCCATATGCTCCTGGGTTCGGTTCTCGTATTCAAATGTTTTTGCACTATACACAAATTAATTGAGTCAATTGTGTAAATGTGAGTGAGACCATTGCCCCCCATTCCCTAAAAAGTGCTGTCTACATAAATATTAATACAGTCAACACGAAGGAATTCGCCAAATACGAATTGTTATTGCCGAACAATTAAGTGGCATTGCCGCTTTTATTTCAGCGCTCTCGTGCGTCAATTGTTTATTCAACATTTGTAAATATGCTCGAAATCTCCAAACAAGCAACCAATCTTATATATATATATATATATGTAAATGTATTTATTTATGTGCGTATGTATGTAGGCATGTGAAATATTTCAAATACGAGCAGCAATATTTGCGGAATGACGACGTTAGCATTTTATGTACGACACACAACCATTTTCACTACATGTCCATGCTTATTTGACAGCCAAATTAGTAGCAGTAAAAACAAATTTATTATCAGTAGAACTGAAAAATAAATAATAAGAAGAGATAAAGAAATTTTAATTTTCAGCACACATCCAAAATCAATCAAAACGTTGTATTTATCATTAATCATTGCAAGTCGCCATTAAAAAGAAGGAACAAATGCGTAGCGTATACTTGATATGATCTGGAAATTGGACTGGCAGCAGTGCGTGCCACTTTCGCAATAGCCACTGTATTGATTTTGCATTGGCTTACAATATGCCATTTATCACAAACACCATCAACTACACACACACACACACACACACACACGCACACACACACACGCGCGCATTTGAAAACTGTTGCGCAGTTTACTTTTTGCGCGTTTTCATGAATGTCTGACGGGGCCTGTGGTCATCCTTACTGTATACAACGGTAATATTTACTCAAGGCTTCTAACTTTGAAGGTAAACAGAATTTAAATGATACTTGCAATACAATTTGAGAGCTGACTAAATGACACTCAGAAGCCGGCAAATCAAAACTTGCAACGGAAATGAATAATTTAAGTTATATTCTTCGTTTGCTGTTGTCAGATTCTTGAGCCAGCCACACATATGTGTATGTATTTATGTATGTATTTATGTATGTATGTATGTATTTATGTATGTATGTACATATGTTCAACGGAATCAACTGACTAGCTGTAAAAAGAAGATACATGAGACACAACTTTGTCGCGAATTTCGTTTGAATTGCAAACACTATTGCCAAATTTTTGACATAATCATCGATTTGGACAAGTCGAGAAAAAGCGGTGGTTTTTAAGAACTATATCGATAATACGCATGAGAAATTGAACACCTTTTAGTACATCAAATTCCATATTCCCAAACAGAATTATCTTATTAAAAATATATAAACCATTAGGATGATAATGCGAAGAAATTCCCAAAGCACAGCAGAGGCTTAAGCCATCCAAGGGAATCATCATGTCGGATAGACAAAGAAATCCCAAACGGGACATAAATAATTGAATTTGTGCAAGAATCACTAATAATTTAGACCACTTTGAAGCGTTTCAATTGTGTTCTCAGTGTGAAAAAGCATTTTACTTAAGTGCATCATAATTTTGCAAGTCAAAATCACTAACCATAAATGTGTTTTCAACTGGCATTTTATGTCTATTAAGGAAATTCTTTTAGCCTTCATTGCGTTGCTAGTCGATTTTAAAATATTATTTTATTTTGGTGTGGTGACCTCTTTTTTCTAATTTAAATATATCTTTTGTTGGCTCCCGATAAAGTGTATACCCTTTTCTGTATTTTTTATTTATTCTTTGACATATTTTGGAAGCATTTGGTTGATAGGTATTTGAAATGATATTGAGCCAAAGTTCAATCTTGAAACAATGTCATTGGTCTGCTCGACAAAGGGTGTATCCGAAATCAAAAATAAAAATTGTAGCCAAAAATGTTTACCAAACTGCGCATATTAAAATGTTAATGCATATTCAACTCATAGAGTTCTCAGGTAAGAGGCAAACGGGGGCGTGGTGGAGGCGTTTGCTTGAACTGGGGAGGTTGGGGTTTAAGTGCTCGAATTCGATTTTAAATACAATTCCCACCGCAGCCGCAGCAGCGGCAGA
Source organism: Drosophila picticornis (assembly GCA_035043845.1). Classification (NCBI taxonomy): domain Eukaryota; kingdom Metazoa; phylum Arthropoda; class Insecta; order Diptera; family Drosophilidae; genus Drosophila; species Drosophila picticornis. The sequence goes on from JAWNMR010000492.1 coordinate 9,066,597, forward strand.
AGCAGCTGTTCATGCGACAAATTGCATTTGAGGCAAGTTCAACTCTCTGCTGTTGCTGTCACATAAATATAATCGGAGGAGACGCACACACACATACAAACTCTCTACACTTCTCTCTCTCTCTCTCTCTCTCCCTCTCTGTCTTTATGTTGCTCTCTGTCTATGGAGCTCTTGCGTTGACTAGTATGACATATGTTTGACATATGTCTTATCTTAAAATGGCTGCATGCTCAATTGACAATGCTGCAGGCAATGCAATTAGTGTCTACCTCACACACACATGCACACACACACACACACACACACGCACATTCCAAAGTTGAGGGGCTGGTGAACACATCAAATGCTAATGAAATTTACCAAGCCAATTAAAAAATTCATTTACTGCGTGCAAAGTGCTTGGGGGCCAACCAGAAGCGGCATTTAGCTTGCAGCATTGAAAATAAGTGTAAAATACACAAACAAAAACACGCACACGCACACGCACACACACACGCACACACACACAGATAGAGAGAATGTGTGTGTGAGAGAGAGAAAGAGAGGGCTGCTCTCGCAGCTTGCCTACCTTTGCGCTCATTTTCCTTATGCGCCTGAATGGATGCAATAGATTTTTTTCTTGCGCTGTTGCTGCTGCTCTTTGTTGCTATTGTTGTTTTTGTTGCAGCTCCTTGTTGCTGCTGCTCCTTGTTGCTGCTGCTCCTTGTTGCTGTTGCCGTTGTCTAATTTGTAGTGATTTGGTTGGGTTTCAGCTACCTACAGCTAAATTTTGTTGGTTGCTTGTGCGTTTCGTTTCACTTATTTATGCTGAATTTTCAAGTTTATTGTTTTGGTTTTATGTTGAATTTGGTGGCTTTGCTGCCTGCTGGCACAAAGCGTTAATTTGATTTGAGCCACATCCTGTCTGCCAGTTTTTGTTTATGCTTCTTAATTGATAGCCAAATGTGTACAAAAAACAAAAAATAATAATGCGTATTGTTTTGGCTGGCGCTTGTGCTGCAACTGAAATTTCACCACCAGAACCAGGAGACTAAAGCCTCCGAAAGCTAAGTCAATGGCAAACGAGCCGAGCAATGACACTATCAACAACGAGTAGCGAAAACCAACCGACACACACACACACATACACACGCACAACAAAGCCATCAGCCGAGAGTCGACGCTCTGAAACGCTATCATTTCACTATGGAGCAACTAGCAACATATTGTGAATAAAAATCATCTTGAGAAACGTATTTATCGATTACTTACACTTTGTACATCACACATAAATAACAACTGTCATATTTATACTTTTTTTCTACATATTTTAGTTAATTTTCTTTGTTTTTAAGCCAAAACCAAACAAAAGTGCGCTTCGTCTTTAAGTTATTAGTTTGGAGTCACAAGAAAAATGTGATTTGTCCCAGTGTGCACTGGAAAATCGTCCGAAACCCAAAACACACCGTAACACACACACACACACACACACACACACACACACACTCACACACACACGGATATGCTCATGGCCATAGTGACTTACCCTTGCCTAGTTTAGGCAATGGGGGGGTTGAAAGGGGGGTTGACCTGCCCTACTGGTTTGTGATTACCAATTCGTATCTTCCCTGTGTGTCGCCACTGCGCAGCTGCAATACTCATTTTAGTGGCAGCACTGCCAGTGTTGCCACATCGGTTATCTTCGGTTCCATGCGCCAGATGGCGTTCCTCAAAATATGTATCCAATAAGTAATGCATTTGAATTTTACTGTATTTAACATACAAATTCTTTCTTTATGCTTTTCATCAAAGTATTAATTCGTTCTGAAATTTTTAAAATTGTATGCATGATAATGATTTAAATATAAACTGATTAAACCTGTTTTAATTCCAGTGTTTACTTATTGTACAATAAATTTACATTAGTAAATATTAAAAATAAAATAAATAAAACGCAGTGTAACTTTTATAAGAACATCAACAAAGAAGAGAAGTTACTAATTATTTTTACAGCCTGAATACATTCAAAATTATTATAATAAAGTGTATCCACTGTTTGTAGCAGAATAAATCAATTCAGATTCCGTAAGGAATATACTTGTTGAGGATCAACAGCCAAGTCGATCTAGTCCGTCCGTCTATGATATATATAGACTCCAAATTTGTTCGTTTTTCTGTCTGTCAGCGGATCTCAGAGACTACAAAGGCTGGCGATTACAAATTTAAATTTTAAGTTCTCGTAGATCGAATTCATTTGATTTAATTCTCCAAATGTGTAATTATCAGAGTATGTCTAACAGCCAACAGCAGCTAGATGAAAATCATTGTCAGCAATAAGCCACACAGCTGCGGTCAAAATAATAATGCTGCACACAAGTTTTTTGGAAAATGTTAAACACATAAAATACAGTAAAAAAATTACGATTTTTTGTTTAAAAAAAGCTATCAATACTGAGAGTAAGTAAACAGTAAAGATATTGCAGAGATCTCGACTTTATCACCATAGGATGAGTCACCACTTTTTGGCCTAAGCTGTATATATGAATTCAATCACCTATGAAGTAATGATGTGACCTATTTATGACAATGCGTCGACAATTGTGGCAAGTAACAACAGCTACAAATATTTGCCATTGTTTTGTGCGTCATTTCCACAACAACAAAGCAACAAAGCGTTCGTATTGTTTACCAGTTGCCACCAGTTGCCAGTTGCCAGTTGCCAGTTGACTTCGATCGTAAACGGAAAGTGTTAACAAATCGCTGCCCAAAATAAAAGTAAAAGTAAAACAATTGCTTATTTCTTCCATATTTATCAGTTATATATGAAAAACAGAGGGAAAGAAAAAAACAGGCATTTGACTGTCGTCGTTTGCTGCCAAGACAATATTCTCAGCAACACAGGCCCATCACTTCGTCATGCATGTTATTAATGAGCCAGCAAATTAACGTGTTCTATACCGGAAAAAAAACTCGAGGCTCTCACGTAAATTCGTACAAATTACAATAACAACCGAAAAGGCTTACACAAATTTGCGTGTTCTCGATTGCAATCATACGAACAAAAACAAAATACAAAAAATATACTTTTGCAGTCCGAAGTTTGAATACTCTGAAATACTCAAAACACCCAAAAGCGAATGAAATACTTAAGCAAATGTAAGCTGCGTGACATAACGACTATGCCCGCTGTGAGGCCACAACAATGAGCAGCCAAACAATTAAAGCAACAGCAACAACAATAACAAACACAACGATGATGACTCGCTGCCGCTCTACAACAACAACAGCAACAACAACAATTTGCGGTCGCAGTTCGACTAGCTTACAAAAAAAAATAATGTAAAAACAAACTGGAGTGTCAGCCCATCTGGGTTGCGGGGGGAGTGGGGCGAGATGAGCTCGGGGAGGGGTGGGTGGGGCCTGACTGAGAAACGAGCTTAAAACCGTTGACGTGTTGCCGCCAGCGAATTAGTTGCAGCTAGTCGATCAAACATCAAACATGGCTTTAACCGATCGTCGCTGTTTCGTTGTGATCTGGATTTGTGTGTTCGCCTGCCTGGCGACGGGTGAGTCTCGGTGAACCTCCAAGCCCAAGCGGATTACCAGTGATCATGTGTCTCTCTATCTCTCCGCAGTGCACGGCCAGAATGGTGGTGTTAACTGGAGTGCTGGCAATGGCGCCGCTGGAGGTGCGGGTGCCGGCGCCTGGTCCAATGCACAGGGAGCGGGCATGCGTCCGCCCGGCAGCTTGGGCAGCAGCGATCCGCAGTACAGCTACGGATATGCGGGCGTTGATTCCCGTGGTCCTTATGGCGGCGCCGGCGGCAATGGTGGCTACTATGTTAGCGGCACCGATGAGCATGGCCGACCCTATTCCTATAATGGCGGCTCAAATGGCCAGTCCATGCCACCGCCACCCGGTTATCCCAACAACTATGGTTACAGATCCAGTGCGGGGGCGGCGATAGCGTCTGTGGGCGTGGCACTCGCCTTGGCGCTGCTGATCGCCAGATGTTAATCATGTGAACCTCACAAAAGTCTATGCTTGGAATTCCCATTTATTTTTTTGTGTATTTTTTTTTGTAATTTATAAGTTTTATTTATACAAAATGAGTAAAAAAAAACTATTACGACGCGTGAAGTGTGATTAAAAAATACCCTTGTTGGATATATTTGTACAAAAAAAAGTGCTGATATTCTTTTCTTTCACAAAAATGTTTTTATTTGAAAAGAATGTCGTGTTTAATGTAAACAGATACTTAAAACGAACAAGTAAGTTAGGTAATTGTTATATAAAATATTATTAGTTATATTTATAATTTATAAATAAATGTTTAGATGAAGCCATTGCCTTTACAGTTGCCCCACCCTGCCCACCCCCAAGACCACTTTTCACTGTTTTCGATTAATTATGGAAAAACACTGAAACTATTAGCAAATTGTTGTTGTTCTGCTCAAGTAGTTGACTTGTGATTGAAGCTTTGTTTTTGCTCCGGCAGCACTTTATGAATGCATTGGGAAGCATCCCCTCCGATCTGCCATATTAAATATTACATTTTTACATTTCAACTGTGTTCAATAACAACAATTAAGTTGCACGACTTCGCAGAACAGGGTTTCCTTCCATTCCTTCTTAATCAGCAATTGTAGTGTTAATCACATTATGACTTTAAACCTGTAGACTATATTCTAATTTCGTCGTGTAGTTTGAAACGCTTAGAACCAATAATGTAGCAATGTTCTTGTACTAAAACCATTTATTTTCCTGCAGAAATGTTCTGACCAGTCTCACAAAATATGTATGTGTTATTTTCTTCCACACATTATATATGTGTACATATACTACACACTATGTCAGATAGCTGCCATTTGAGCAATTTAGATAGCAATAGAAAACAAATTGACTTAAGATTCCGGCTCAAAATTTAGACATTGACGTTCCATAGAAATGTGTAAACTGTCATCATTTCTGGCCATCTGCTGAACTACAAATTCATGAATATAATTACATAAATTTATTATGAGGGCCCAATCTAATTTCAAGCACTCAATGCTAATTAGTTATGCAAAAAATATAGGTAATTTGAAACTCAGTTAGTGAACAGATTTCTTAATTTCTCACGCAGCTGCACGACTTAATGGACAGTCAACGCAGCTGGGATTGTTTAAGTGATATCACTCAGAACCGCCCAAGTAATTGTCGCAAAACGCTTTGCAAACATCGTGTTTTTCTTAGTGCTGTCAAAAGAGGCGCTTGTAAATTGTAGCAGACACCTGTTGCTGAAACATGAGCAAAGCTTGAGTCACAGGAGTAATGAGCTCATCTATGTCAAGCGAAGTAGAACATACACCAAGTTCGCATAACTGATAGCTGTCCCATGAAATAACATATTGAGTTCGATAAGAAACAAATGTTTACTGGTGCGTTTTTTATTTTATTTCTATGTTTATCATGCGATGGCAAATCCGTTCTACGAATTATATTATATTGGCGTAATCAAATTATGATTAGTAGCAATAAAATCAGAAATTTTAAAGAGTCTTCAAATAATATATATCTTTATTATTACTCAGTAAAATAAGTTTGTACTGCATACAGCTTTAAATGACGTCGATGTCCTTTTGGATTGTTTTAATAAATTTGAATACATGCTATATGGACTACGTGCGATTTTAATATGCAAAATACCATTCACCTGTGTATAATAAGGCAAAGAATTTATTTTATTAAATTGTAGCATACGTTTAGGAGCACACATTATTTCGCCAAATCAAACAAACAAAAATTATGGCATACTTTGAGGGACATGTAGAAACTGAGTTACGGGATCATCTAGGAAATCAAATACTTGTTCAAAATTTCAGAGCGTACGGAAATGAGTCGAAAACAGAACATGCTTATTTCTTTCGACTCTACGTGGATTATTGGGATGTCCTTTGGTCATTTGGTAACCATGGTCAAACCCAGACAGTTGACAAATGACACAGATCAGTATCCCCAAGGATATGGTTGACGTGAGAATTCTTCTTCTTTTTAATGCAAAACGCTCGGCCAAGGATTATCTGTGGTATATAACATATCAGGATCGCCTTGTTGCCATCTGTATCCGCCAGCTGAATCTGTGTGGACGGCTTCGATAGTCTGACCATTCGCTGAATCATTTGCAGGTTCGTCAGCCGAGCCTAGTTGAGGCTTGGCTGTCCCACTTTTATGTGCCAGTTTTACTTAATGACCCTGAAAACTAAAATCAGAGAAGAATCGCTTGAAATACACTGTGTAAAATACATGCAAATTATAGATGCTAATATTGGGACTCTGAACTTAATGAATAATTATGCATTTAATTTTACTTTTGCTGCATTTGTTAATTTATTGTATTTGTTTAATATTTGAATGTTCAATATTCAAACAGTACTTTTACCATAGTGAAAAATTGTTAAATTGTCCATAAATCAAATTTTCAAGCAGCTTCTGTCAGACATTTTAGTTACATTGCTGACTAAAATAAATATTGAATATAATTAGAATTCAAGAAGCTGGAAATTACAGATATAATACAGAAAATAGAAATGAAAAATGTATTAAATTTTTTCGTGCAAATTCATAAAATACCAAAGTCATTAAATTTCAACTATTTAATGTAAACAATTTTTATGAAGCTTATTTATAGTCTACTAGTTTTAGCTTACTTATATTAAAGGGAAAGATCAGCCAATGACTTCGATTCGAATTAATTTACGTTATTTCCTTAAAAGTCTCTTTTATTTTTTAAGAATTCTAAGATAAGGTGAAGGGTGTCACTAGTGGGGTCTAAAAGTAGAAGTTCTATGATACGCATTCACTAAATATGCCAAGTAAGATCGATGTCAATAAATGAAAATCATTTTAATTGAAAATGTCTGTCAGGTTATTTTTCATAAATTTCTTGGCACAACTTCAGATATACCCTCTATGGAATCGATTTCAATAATGGATATCCAAAAAAAGGTATGGTAGAAACCGCAATAAAGCGAGAACTGAGGTAATAAAGCAGTAACGTTCAGCAACAACAACAGCAACAAAACAACAATTACAAAATCAACAATTCTGGTCGCGCCAGCAACAACAACAATATGTTGCTGGCGTTGGCGACGTGTGCAACAGTTGGCTAGTTGCCAGTTGCCAGTTGGCAGTTGCCAGCAGCTCATAAGTTTGTTAGCTGTTTGTTGGTTGCCACAAGAGTTCGTTGAGGCAGTCAACCAAGTCTCTGCTGAAGTCTCTGCTCAGTTGGCGTCTCAGTCTTCGTTCCAGTCCCAGTCTCCAGACTTCTTTAACATGTGCTTGTGTGTGTAATTTCATGGCACACTGCACCTACACATACACACACACACGAACACCACTACACCCACCCAGCTGCAAGCTGCAATTCGGGGGTCCAATTCAAATTCCAAAATTCCAAGATTCAGTTTCCCAGTTGCATTTTATGCTTGTATTCATTTTTCTGTGCGGAGCATTTTTTTATTTTAAGTTTATTGCTTACTTATTTGTTTTTGTATTTTTGGTTTTTCGGTTGCCAGTTTTAATTCGAAATTCGAAACATTAACGAAAAGTCGGTTGAGGTAATTGGACGCGTTTGAAAAAGACTCACAAAGGCAACACCTAAAGAGAGAGAGGGAGAGAGAGAGAGAGAGAGAGAAGATAGAGAGAGTGGCAAATAGGACCTAATAAATGCAGAAATTATGAAATTATGTGTGTGCGTTGCAGCAAAAACAAATAGAACTTAAACAATAAAGAAATGCACTAATAAGGCTGGGCAACATTGCGTGTTGCTTGTTGTTTGCTTGTTAATTTCCATTATTTTTATATTATTTGGCCAACAAATGACATAAACTTATGCATTACATTTTTTATATATTTTTTGTTGTGTGTGTTTTTTTTTATAATTTAGGAGTGCCAATAAAAAGTGAAAAGGGCTGCCAGTGAAGTGTTCATAAAAGTTGTTGTTATTGTTGTTCCTGTTGTTGGTTTAACAACATTTGTTTTCGCACAGTTTCGAATTGATGAATGGTAAGCAGAGAGCAGCCATTGGAGTAGCTCCAAAAATAACCAAAACAACTACTAATAGCAGAAAGAAAACGATAAAAATAAACCAAAGCCAAATAAACCGAACTGTGCGGCTTGAATACCCTATACACTTTAAGTGAAAACAAAACTGAAAGAAACTGAAAATACAATAATTTTAAAAATAAAACAGAATGTTTGTTTTTGCACCCAAACAGAATATTCGCAAGCATGAAGAAAATTAAGTGGAGCAAATGTGACTCACGAATTTTCCATTTTGAAGGAGATCTATAAAGAAAACTCGTTGATTAAATATTTTAACCTCAAATTAATATTTACAAGCTCAAATGCAGAATGTGAGCATGATAAGAGAGAAGAGAGCAAATAAACTTGATTAAGAACTGTTAATTTTTAAAATAAGTAAACTTAGTGAACGAATAGAATACATGATGAAGAATATTCTATGCTTTTAACTGGAGACTTTAATTTTGGACTTGACTCAAGAATCTATGTTGTAAATTTTAGGCATTTTTGTTTTTTCTGCACACAAATCAATTAAGCGAAGGTGAAGAGAAAGGGAAGATCATAAAAATAGACTTTAGATATTAAAAACCGAAAACGTTACAAACAGCATACGAAAAGTGAGCAACCCCATTTATTTGTTCTCTTTTCCTTTTTCTTTTTTTATTTGCAGCATATCTCGCAACGATTTTTACTGTTTTCACGGTCTTTGCCATTTAACTGCATTTCTTTCGCTTTGGCGCAGCTAGATACTCATGAATACACTCATGAATATACGACCATAAGACTATCTATGTATCTGTGCTATTGTTGTGTGTTGGTTGCCGGCAATTTCTTTGCTTTGCCAATTTCCAAAAGCGCTCATCGATTGTTCAATCGAATAATGAAAGTCGTTGCCGTTGTTGTTGTTGTCTTTGCTGTTATTTTTTGTTGTTTGCAACTAGTTTTCCAAGCATTTCCACAACAGCAAGCAACAGCCTCTCTCTCACTCACGCTCTCAATTATTTGTTTTTCAATATTTTAGCCTTGCAATTGTCAGTCGCTTTTCCTCTTCTTCTATTGGCCGAAGAATGCTTAGAAAACGTCGTTTTCCGATTTGGTCAACTCTCTGTGCATGAAAATATGTCTCTTGACTCTCAATTGAAAAGTGGAAGTGGACGAGTCACAATATTTATTTCCATTTCCAATTTCAATTCGATTTCAAAGTCAAAGCTATCCCAAAACGGAGTTTCTTCATCTCCGCTCTACAAGGCACTAATTGCTGGACAATTAATGAGTTTCTGCGAGGATGTGTATGTAAATATGTGTATCAAAAGATGGATAGCATATATATGCATCCATTGTTTTCTTGTGTATCTTCTTAAACCAGATCACTTTGGCTTAAGCAGCAGCTTTATAGCAAAAGACTGACCTTCCGCCAGAAGCCCCTTAACTTTTTACTAGCATTCACAAGAGGCGATAAAAGCACGAAACAGCATTATTAGTAAAAACAATTTTAACAGCGTTGAAGGCCTTTTTTATTGGATCAAATATAGTATATACCTTGTATTATAAACACGGTTGACTCACGAATTTTCCATTGAGCAAGAAAACCGTGAATTACAAATTACAGACTCAAATGCGTATTGTGTTCTTAATGGGAATGTTAGTGGGAGATGGCAAACTTGATTAGAGGTAATTAATTTAATTAAAATGAATTTTATTATTAAATTACAGGAAATTAAAAAAGAATATAATATAAAAAATACTTTAATTATGAACTTGACTCAAGAACATATTTCAAGATCTGTCCATAATATAGTGTAAGGGATCAACTCAAGATCTGTTTAACCAATACCCGAGGCCAGAGAATACAGTTCAGTTTCGGAGTTACACAACAATTGTTTTATTTATATAAATTAAGGTCTACAGCTTTTGATAGCAATAAGAGAGAAAAAAGAAAGACCCCCCTTCGAAAGGCAGTGGATCATTTATGAGCGCGCTAATCATCGTCAATCATCGATCAGCGATTACTTATCGATTAGTATGAGTTGTGCGTCGCTAATTGCTTGTCATTTGATTGCCCTAGCTCATCTTTCTCGACTTTCAACACGACGCTGAAGCTCCCATGCACTTTCCATTCCACACGGCGCTGTATGCATATAAACAAAAAACAGAAAAAAGCTTTTCACCAATCAAGCTAAGGCGAACGCCATAAACAACAACAAAATTGGTGCCCATCATTTTTATCAATTTTGCCGTTTTTGTTTTGTTTTTGGTTTTTTTGGCTTTTGTTTTTTTTTTCCACCTCATTTCTTTGTTACGTCAGTGGCTAAAATTCAAATCCGTAGCCAATTCCAAAGTGCGTTCCACACTTAATTAGTTAACACTCATGGCCAGCATGCCAAATGCATAACCTGACTGGCGATCAGCAATCAGCGATCATTTAACCGAAACGGCAAAAATGGAAGCCGGCAGGCGGCATGCGGCATGCGGCAAGCGGCACTTAGGAATTGGTAACTGGTAAATCGTTAATGGTAAAATGGTAAGATGGTAAACGGTAAATGGCAAATGGAAACCGGAACCATCGATTCGAAATTACCAAAAAGTCGTGTAGGTGTTGACAAGTAGATCACGAGCATGACCAGCTTAGCTTACTCATCGCCAACATATGCTCCATAATCTATTTTTATGGTTAACTGGTTGCTCTTTACGGACACGATTAGATCACTATAGTTCTGAATTAAAGTGAAATAGAAATTTTCGTTGCGTTATGCGAACCGAAGCGAACTAAAAACTAAGCCAAAGCAAATACAAATCTAGCGCAACTAGTTAATTAGCATACGAATCTGGTTGCTAAGGCTAATGCCGACGACTCGACTGAGTTTTGAGATTGGCCTTGAGCATCAGCATCAGCATCAGCATCAGCGTCATTCAAATGCGGCCTGGCAAGACCATTAAAAATGGACCACAATGCGACACGAGAAGATGAGCATTAGGAATTTGTTTTATTTTATTTCATTTCATTTTTTTTTTTTCTTGTTAGCTACCTAATGCAAATTACCATTGGGTATTACCACATACCAAAACAAAAACAAAAAACTCACAATAATTTTTTATAAACTTGTTGCTAGACTTAAAACAAAAAAAAATTAGTAGGAACATTTAGGTTTTGGGGTTTTTTAATGGAATTCGAGACGGAAACCGCACTGGAGATGATCTAGAGAAGATTCAGATTCGTCGATCATTATGATGCTAATGTCGTCTACTGATCATCATTACTTTTGTCTGAGACTGTGGCAATATTAATGTCAAAGTGGTAAATGCCATTAAAAGCAAGCAGCTCGTAAAAAAATAAAAGTGGGAAAAGTGAACTTAAAAACTAAAGTGAACAGCATTTCCACATTGCTTAGGTGCGGTGAGGTGACGAGTGGAATGAGGAGTGGTGGAGGGTGGTGGGGTTGGTTGTGGGAGACTGCAGGGGGAATGTTGTTCACCTTTTACAGCTGGTTCAATCGGAGTTCGGATACACAGTAAAAAGCAATGTGAAAAGAACAAAGGATAAAATAAAAATAAATTTAAACTTTGAGTTAATAAATATTTAAAGGTGCCGATAGAAAAAGAGATAAAGGACGAGAGAGAGAAAGGGGCGAGAAGGAGAGATAGAGATTTATATATGGAGAGAGAAAACGAGAAAGAGAAGAGAGAGAGAGAGAGAGAGAGAGAGAGAGAGAGAGAGAGAGAGAGAGAGGGAGATAGAGCAGTTTCAACTAATACAGGAAATTTAATTGTTTTTTGTCAAAAAAAAAATTTCTCTGGAATTAAATAAATTTGTGGAATTATTCAAACTGAACCATTTCTGCTTAAGTCGAATTCAATGAATAACAATTAGCAGTTTTAACGCAAATCAACGTTTTTTCCAGTGCATTTAAATCGATTCGTTTTGGTTCACATCTGTCTCTCTGTCTGTCTGTCTGTGTGTCTTGTCACTACTACAACTACTACGACTACTACTACTTCTTCTGATTGCTGTTCCACCTGATCGACACGCACACACACACACACACGCACACACACACACACACACACACACACACACACAGAGTCTGTAGTATGCAAATGCCAAATGGCTCGTTCGTCTTTTGACTCGCATCAGGTTTTTCGCTTGGCGGGGGGTGTGGTGGGGAGTGGCTGATGCAGTACCCCTTCTTCTTGCAGTACCTCTCCCACACACACACACAGAGACGTTTACACACTCTCCCCTCTCTCTCTCTCTCTCTCTTTCATTTGCAGTCATGCTTTGGTCCCCACAACTCAATCTTTGAATCGTTTTAATGCCATTTTATGTAACTTCGAGGCTGCGCTGCCAGCGTCGACGTCGACGTCGATATCTGCTGCTGCTGCCGTGACTCAATTTCAAGTTAAACAATTTTAAATTAAACAAATTTTGTAATGAAATAGCAGCAAAAAGGAAACAGCCACAACAACAACTTAAAGTGGGTCAAAAACTACAACGCGGTTAAATACTAAAAACCGAAAACTCAATACTCAAAATCGAATACATATTTATTTATATATATAAATACATATATATAGACATACGCATTCAAACTTGATCATAACTTCATAATAATTTTTGTAGCTGTTGTTGGTGTCGATTTTGATTTTTGCACTTGGAATTGAGACATTGCGAGAGACTTTTGGCTCGGGGGCTGGGTTTCTGCTGCTGCTGCATAGTTTCAATGGCGCATTGATTGATTGTTGGGTTGATTGATGGCCAGATCGAGCGACGAGCGACTGCAACTGGACAGTCATTAGACAGCAGGGGGACTGGCTTGGAGGCGTCAAGGGGTGGGCTCTGTTTAGTTTAATGTTAGTTAGTTGCGGCATTTTCTGATTTATGAAACATAATAACAACAACAATTTTGCAGACAAGTCTTGACCCAAAGAAAATTGCGCACTTACATGTTTGACAGATGGATGATTCATGTAACCAGACAGACAGACAGACAGACAGACGAACAGACAGGCAGACAGACGAGCAGGCAGACAGACAGTATTGCTGAGGAATTTCAGATGAAACACTCGATACACACACAGACACAGACTGAGTTACAAGTTTTGTAGCTTGAAGAATTTTAACGATTTATTACGAATTGACGTTGGAATTTTGCCATTTCAATAATGCCACAAATTTATTATCATTTAGCCATTAACTATATATTTATTAGCTGATTACTTCAACTTCTTGCTGTTGTTCAGTGCTCTTATGAAATATTTCCGTTAAAGTCGTAAGATGTCAAAGAAACAATGTTCACATTTTGGACATTCTTCTCAATTCTCGTTCATTCCAGTCGAAGGCATATTTATTCATTATTATATCATTATTATATCCTTTGAAAGAGACTAATCCGGTCTTCTTGATACTCCTTTGTATCAGTCCATTAGCTAGGATCAACTTGTTGAAGGTACTAAACCATTAATTTGTAGTATTATTATTCTCCTTAATCTGTTTTATCTGCACATGTTTGAGATTAGGAAGTTGTTTGCATTCTATTTATAGCCGTTTGGATATTTTTCCTTCTCGCCAGATGTGTTAAGTATGCAGATCACTTCGCTTCCTTTATGTACTTTTTGTTTATTTTTTTTTTAAGTTTCAGCAAGCTGCACTATAAATGGGTAGATGATTAAAAAGACCTTCCCGATGAGTTGAAACTACTTAAAACTTAATTATGCACTACACGAACTTTAAAGAGTGAAGATTGAATAATAATACCTTATATATATATATATATATATATATATATATATATAAAGCAAAAAAAAGCCCACAGACCGGAAATCGTGAAAACGCCACTGAAGGTCACAGTTCGGCGCTCATTTCAATAAGTTGCCAATTGAGAATCTGCTTCAAGTTTTTACGCTTTGGGCTGGTCGTAAAAAAAAACCAAGAAAAAACTGTTGCACAGTGATTCATTTAATAACAGCCCACATCATCATCATTATCATCTTGATGAACATAATGGGATTGTCATTGTGTCAATTGGTGCCCCAAACACGCACGCAATGCGATTCGATGCGATTTGATTCGCTGCGTTGCGTTGCCCGCCGCCAAGGTAAAGTTCTTCAGGGGCTCTTCGGGCCAGGCCAGTTGACGTCCATTGAACCCAGGGGCGGAGCGGGATCGGTGGTTTGTACGGTTCTGGACGAGCCACTCCCCAATAACAATCAAAAACGAAAAATCTGCAAAACAAAAAAATATTTATAAAGTTTCGTGAAGCAGCTACAAAAAAAAAGTCATCAAATAATTGACGTGATCGGTAGAAAAGCGAGTGTGGCGGCACCAAAAATACCCTGTACAATTTGAAACTTCTTAATTTTGTTTAATTATGTTTATAAACACATGTAAATAAGAGTGTAGAGCACAAAATATACATGGTAGATTATGAAACGTATTTATCATTTTAGTTATTTGTAGCATTTATTATTATTTACTTATGAGTATTTATTTATACACTTGTTGCTTAACATATGTAAATAGTAGTGTGGAGTACTGCTTGGGCTTATAAAAAATCTTTGGCACAAACAAGCATGGCTCCCAAATCATGGGTCTCTGACCATAGAAATTGAAGTATTTAACGACAGACAAAATCTGCTCTTCAAAGGCGGCTCTTACTGGCAACGGGAAAGAACATTGAATTGGGAATGGGAATGGGAATGGGTATGGGCATGTGGGATAGGTAGTGGGTAAGGGATTGTAGAATAGTTATTGCGTAGTACGTGTGCCGATTATGCGAGTGGATTGCGGTATGCTTTTTTTAATGCGCTAATACGCTGAGATCGAAGGTATCCCGAGTATATTGGTTTTGTGCAATGTCCGTCGTGCTGTATGCTAGAGCTGGAGCCTTCAAATTTGCAACAAATATGATCTCAAGTGTATAAATTACTACTACTACTACTACTACTACTAGGAGGCTAGGGAATCGATTAAAATCGATTATCGCATTCGATAAAATTTTTAAGGTACAGCCACCAAATTTCCGTTGGTAGGTTGTCGGCGATGTCCTTCAAAGATCGGCATGATGGTGCAAATCGATACAATAATATAGTTCACGCAGTTGGAAAGCTAGAGTTAAAAAATTTGAACAGTGTATTGCTAGTAACATCCTTTAAAAGGCGGATACAAGCTGCCCCCATTTTATCAACTTTATAGATTAATATGCCTATCTTGGAATGTAGCCTCGCCCAATTCCAATCGCACAATTGCCCATATCTGCAATTGAGAGCCAAGCTTTGAGAAGAGATTGCTTGATCGGTACTTTCTTATTTCTTATTGGTAGCAGAGTATTTCACAGTCGAATATGCCCGACTGCAATGTTCTCACTTGTTTTTTTTTTGTGTTGAGGTAGCAGAATGGGCAGGTAGGCGGCACTTAATTTCGGTTAAACATGCATGTGTGTGTGTGTGTGTGTGTGTGCTGTTGTTGCCTTCGTCTCTGTCGTCTCGAGTCGGCTGTTTTTCTGGATTCGGGTATTTCCTGATTGCTTTCAGCGTCGACGGGGAGAAAGGCGAAGAAGTCGTCGTCGTCTGCTGCTGCTGCTGCTGTTGTTCACAGCTCTTGCATAATAATTGACAGTTATAAATTTTACTTGGCTACACATGCAATGAGACAGTGTGTGTGGTGGGTGTGTGTGTGTGTGTGTGTGTGTGTGTGTGTGTGTGTGTGTGTGGGGCGGGTGTATGTAAGTTAAGCAGAAGGTTTTCTCTCAATTGCAGGCCATTTAATTCTTTTAACTTTTGTAAAGCTACACCACCCCCATCCCCCCCTCCCTGGCTTCGGCCCATTTCTCCCTTTCCTTTCCACTGCAAAGTTCACGTAACATTTTTGGGCTCAGCTGCAGGGCTGGGCTCAGCTGGCGTCTAAGTTGCGTTGGCGTTGGCTGCGCAGTTGACGTCGACTGCGACTGAGGCACAGACGTGTTGCCTACGTGCGACTCTTTTGGAGTGGCTCTCGGCAACACCAACGATTGCAGCGCATTAACATTCCAAGTTGGCCACTCCTGTATATTTATACACTACACACACTCCAACACACACACACAGAGATGTTGTTGTCTCTCTGTTGAATAACAGTTGTTGTTTATTTTTTATGTGATTTTTGTACTTTTTACTTTTATATACAACTTTATTTTTATTTTTTTACTCTAAATGTATGCATTTAAAGAGGCGTGTGTGTGTTGGTATGTGTGTGTGTGTTCCTTTTGGGTGGCAGGCAACACAACGCATACCAAATACAAGCACAAATACAAATGCCAACACATATTTGAATGTCATTCAATGGATTCGCTTTTCGGATTTTAAATAGTTTTTTATATTTGTTCAATCTGAAGTGTAGGAGGAAATGGCGGTTAGGTGGGGTCTGGCAAAGTGTTATAGTCAAATCATCATAATCATCAATAAGACTAAAAATCTGACGTCATTTGAGCTAGCAAATTTTCACTTAAAGTATTTCTTATATCAACCTAAAATCAATTTCGACAATAAGTTTGATATCCACAAATCAATTTGGGGACAATAATAATAATATTTCTTACGAAGGTCAATTGATTTTTAGTCCTCTTAGTAATTATAATTTGACATTAATATAAGAGATTTAATAGCTGTGTGCCTTAATTCCTATAAATGAACACGGATTTATATTTGATAAGTTATATAAAAGATATAATAGCTGTAGGATTTTAGGGAGTCTTTATTATTTTTTTAAGTACTTCTTATAATTAAACTTACTTTATTTGACAAACTATAGAAAAGCTCCAATAGCTGTGTGTCTCTTTATCTTTAGAGTCGTCAATCATTATCATCGATTAATAGACCTGTCGCATTTTGCCCCTAATTTGATCGGAACTTATCTCATCACAAGCCACGCGGACAGAATTATTATCATTAGCATTTTTCGAACGTCCTTCGAAGGTCGGCAATCTTTTTGCTCACAATCCCTCCCTATCTCTGTCCCTCTGTCCTGTTGCTGCTGTAATTTTACAAGGCATCCACAGCAATTTCTGTTTTGTTGGTTGTTGTACGTTGTCCATTGTTTAACGAGGTGCGATTCGGGGCTGGTTGGCAGCTTGGTAACTTGATCAACGTGACCTCGAAATAACTTAACTTGACTCATTTTCATCTTGGCACAACTGCGACTTAAGTTGAGCCAAGTTCTGGCTACAAGCAACAGCAGCAACAGCAACCATTTGGGGCAGGCAATCAACAGGCGGAGATCACTTGAAATTTAATCGGCCTGGCAACGTTGCCATCTCCAAGGCCATTAAAAAGACAGCCAGACCAATATAAAAAGTGCAACAATAATGAGGGGAGAATATCACAGCACAAGCAAAAAAAAAAAAAAAGAAAAAAAAACATGAAAAAAGAGGTAAAAACCCCAGTACCTTAATTACATGTCCAGCTTTGAGCACTTCAGTTGCCCTTTAGCTTTATATTTATATTTATATTGATCTTTCTTCTCTTTGTTTTATCTTTTTTTTTTGTGGGGATGCGCTGTCAAGTGTTGTGGCTTGGACGAGGATCACTTCCCGGTTCGGTGGCCCGAACTTAATTCTGCTTCTCACCAATAATATATACTTCACTTAAGAGCTTTCACACACACTGGTCACATATTTGCCATGATCATCATCATTACTCAATTGGAAAAGAGGAAAAGGAAGTCAAAAATAAACTAATGCAAATTTGACAATCAGTGCTAATTAGAAAATCGATTGATCAATAGTAAAAGAAAAGAGTTGTGAGAAAGAGGGCGTGGGTAGATTTGTATAATGAATTAACAGCCGCAGAAAGTGGAAGGCAATTGAAATGAGCAGCGACAATGAACCCACTCTAAATAATAATAGCAATCATTATTCCTAGCTGAAACTAAGTAAAAATTAGTTACTTCAAGCATCACTAAAACTTTGTTGATGTTGTTGTATAGGTAAAGTCAGTCACAGCAAATTATTCAGTTGATCATATTATCATTTGTATATATGTGAAATATTTCCAGGTTAAATATCTCAAATGTATATCATAAAACATGCTGAAAGTGCATTTTGCAGTCTAGAGAAAGAGAGAGAGAGAGCGAGCGAGAGAGAGAGGGAACGAGTAAGAAAAGAAAAGAGTAAGAAAAAAAAACACTCAAGAAAATTAACTATGTGGCATAAATGATAAAATTGCATAAATAGGCAAATGAACAACGGTTAATCAATAAGCCAAAAGATTGAATAATAATATTTACAACAACAACAACATTTTTGTAGATTGCGCGATTGGTCAATTTGGTCAATAAAAAAATAAAAAAAATATAGCCGGCCGGAGTTGAAGCCAAATCTTTGGCATAATTTACAACGGCGATCATCTGATTGCTGATTGCCCTGTTGCCGGATTCGGATGCGGATTCGGGTTCGGCTGCGGCTGTGGCTGTGGTTACGAGTTTGGTCAGTCTGCTCGTTCGCTCGGCATTTTTTGTGGGATTTGCCGCCATTCGGCGATTGGCATTCGGCACTTTGCTGCCCTGCTAATTGCAGCTAAAACCGACGGCGACGGCTACCAACGTGTCGTATGTGTAATGCGGTTAATCAACGATGCTAATGCTAATAATGAGAAGCATCATGATGATGATAATGATGATGTTATTGCGGCTGCTGCTGCTGTTGCTGTTGCTGGTGATGATGATGACGACGTCAAACGGCCTTGAGGCCAACAGCAGCAACAGTTAACCAGTTTGCCGCTTATGAAATACCAGTAAAGAAAGACAGACAGAGAGCAACAGTCACAGAGAGAGAGAGAGAGAGAGAGAGATTGAGCGGGCATGAGAGAGTAATCAGAGTGGAGTAGAGCAGAGCAGAGCAGAGCAGTGCAGAGCAGAGCAGAGCAGTGTTGTGGAGAAGCACGCTGCAGAGAATCCCCCAAAATGCAAGTGAATGTCGATGGGTTTTGCCCGCAGCAACAGCAGCCGTAACAGCAGCAGCAACAACAAGAGCAACAGCTGCAACAACAGCAGGCGCTGCAGCAACAACAGCAGTGGCAGCAACATCAGCATCAGCAACTGCAACAATTAGCAAGTGTTTCAGCTCGATTAAACTGAACTTCCTAGTGGCGTTGCAGCGCCATTGAAAAAACGACTGCGTTTCAGAAAGTATAACATGAGCAACAGCAATAACTAGCGGCAACAATTAGCAACAACTAGAAGCGAGCAACTACAACAACGGCAACGGGGCAGGTGTGAATGATTTTGTGTAAACATAGCCATAACCAAAAGCCAAAGTGCTCCTACCAATCGAGCTGCTGCTGCTGTTGTTGTTACTGCTGTTGCTTGTGCTGTTGCCGCTGCTGTTGCTGCTGCTGTTGCTGGTGCTGTTGCTGTTGCTGCTGCTGCTGCTTTTGCTGCTGCTGCTGTTGCTGTCTCTGTTGCTCCGTTTTATGCTGCTGACGTCGCTGCTCGCTGCTGCTTCTCGCTGCTCATTTGTCACAACGGCAACGGCAACGGCAACGGCAACGGTTTTCGATTGCTGTTGCGTTCATCATTTTGCCATTTCACGTTCAGCTGGCAGCGAAATCGAAAGTGATTGCTCCGTGTGCTGCGAGCCGAAGATCGAAGCTTGAAGACTTTTTTTGGAACATCGAAGAAGACAAAATAGCAGCCCCCAAAAACAGAGCATTCCTCAAACCCAATAAAAGAAAAAAATAATATTAACTAAAAAATACAATAAAAAAAAAGTATTTAAAAAGACGCAGACGAAGACGTATCCAACAGCCTTTTTCATGGTATAAAAGCTACAAATATACACTTATATGTGTGTGTGTGTCTGCACGTGTGTGTGTGTTTTGGCCATATAAAGGCAGCCGCTACAAGTGCCGCGACTTCATTGCATATGCGACGCGAACGAACCCAAAACCAAAAAACTAAAGACTTAAATATCTCAAAGAAAAAAGAAAAACAACAACTGAAAAACAGCGGCAAAGTGCATTAAATTAAACATTTTTTTGCTTTTTTCATTAAATTTAAATTATTTAGTTTTTTTTTTTGTTTTTGTTTTTGACTATACTTGGAACAATTTAAATTTGTAACTTACACACACACATGTACACACTTACACACTCATACAAATAATGCTGCTGTGGGGCTAAAGTTAAAATTGAAATTTTTTTTGTAATTGATTTTTGTGTCGAAGAAAAAATTGTTGAAAATAGTGAAAAAGTGAAAGTGCAACAATGTGAATATAGCAACAACAACAACAACAACAAAAACAACTGCGGCAACAACAAGTAAACAACAAACAGTTAATGAAACAAACAAACAACAACTAAGCAACAATCACAATAACAACAATATTATTGGCTAATGTTGCAGCAGCAACAAATCGCGTAGCAATCAAAATCAAAGCAAATTTATTTCAATTTTTACTATTTATTTTTTGTTTATTTACTTTATTTTTTTCTGAATAGTTGAACGTTTGATTTTCAAAAGTGCAAATTCAATAATCAACAACAAAGGCCAACAAATAGCCGCTGAAGGAACCACAATAACAACAACAACAACAACAACACAAGCAAAATGCTGCTCAAAATGTGAGTATAAAACACCCAAAAAAGTAAAATGCATGTGTATATATATATATAGGCCAACATAGGCCATATATATATATATATATATATATATATATATATACATAAGAAGTTGCTAGGAAAATATCCTCTTTTTTTTAAATAAATTAGAAAAGAAAAAAATACAAATTCCACAAAGTACTCGGCCTGGGGGAGTTTTTCAACTAATTAAAAATCTTAAAAATTTTTTAGTTTAGTATTTTATTATCAGTTATATGTCTTAAATCGCAAAATGTAAGAAAATTCTGTAGAATAAATATCTAAAAATCTCAGTTATTGTCTATTATTCTATCTCTTGAAAAAAAATGAAATAAAAATAAATTCATTCGACTTTGAACCAAATAGGAGGAAGTCCTTTTAGCGCAATTAATAACTTAAATAAAGTCTTAACGAATTACTGTTAATAAGCAGAAGAAAATTCATCAAAGTTTTAGTCAATTTAATGAATTATTTATGCATATTCTTGAAATCTGATCACAGATATCAATCAACCAAGACTAATAGCTGCCCTAAATCGAATCCACACCAGAGATCAGCTAGCGGATAATCAGCGGAAAGGCTGATAATCTTAATAATGGCCGACTATAATACACTCAATGCCTTATGCATATGCAAAGCGTGCATTCCATCAAATTTCGTAACAAGATTTTAATACCCGCGACAAGGTAATCAGCATTATATTGACTATTCACATTTGAATACCAGATCTATGTTTCCTCAACTTTTTTAAGTGATTTTTATTTAAATATCAAAATATATATGCATAATTGCAAAGCGAACCCCAAAAGTATGTCGATATTTTCATTTAATATTATGAAATTAGATATAAAGCCGAACGTATTAATATTAATTAATTTTTATTATCTATTTATATATTTTTAATAGGATTATTTCTGATATCGATCATAAGTTGATCAGCTTAGAAAAAATATGGCCATTACGTGTGCGCAGCAAATGACAAACTTTAAAGTTGTCAAATCTGCATTCCAATTATCCAGCTTACACACCTACATGTCTATAAACAGACACACACACACACACACACACAGGTGAAGTGTGCACAACAATGGTGTCCTCTGCTCTTCTGCTTCCCAAATTGTAAGCGGAGCATCAAAATGTGAGCTGATGCTGCTGTTGCTGTTGCTATTTAAGGCGTAGCTGGGTGTGCGTGTGTGTGTATGTATGTGCAGGGAGGTGAAAACGGCTCATGCAGATTGTTGGCCTTGGGTAACAAGTTTAACTTGGCCATTATAGTCGCTAGCTAAATCAGTTGGTCAGTTAGCCAGTTAGTCAGTCAATCAATTTCATTATGACTGCAGTGAGGGACAACTGCGCACAGTTTAAATGCAAAAGGCCAAATCGAAACCAGCTGACTGGCAATTGCCAAAGGTGTGACAAAAGGTTAGGCAAAAAAGAAGCAAAGTAGAAGAAACATGGCCAACAGCATAAGTCAAAAACCGTTTAGACGTAGCTCAAAAGACGCATCCAACAATGCAATAGAAATAAACGTATTTTACATTTCATGGCTCTTATGATTGTTTCTCTTGCTGTGGTTGTTGTTGATGTATGCTTCACTGCGCTCGCAACGCTTGTCGCGACGTCAATGGCCTCCAGCAGTGTCTATAAACATACACATAAAGCCAACACCAACGCAGCAGCCGCATCAAATGGCCAAAAAAAAAAAAAAAAAAAGTCAAAACGCAGCCAAAAAAACAGAAGACAAAAATGAATTGCCAAATGTGAAATACAAATTGCATGCCACACCCACAAAGACAGCACCACACACCCCGCTGCCCGCTTCCAGCACCCCTCCTTTTGCCAGTTGTCAGTTGGCCTTTCCAAATGTGATCAGCCGACCAGGTTGAAGAAGAATAAGCAGACAATGGAGTGTTGGGGGCTAAAGAGCTAAAGTCACAGTGATTTAGTCATTCATTCACTCATGCACTCATGCACTCATGCACTCACTCACACACTCATTCACTCAGTCAACTGCACACTCGCTTCGCCTGTTGTTACGACGAGTACCCGTAAAACAATCTGTGCTCCGTTACTTGGCACACACACACGCACACATGGCCAAGTCAGAGGCAGTTAATCAGTCATTCACATTCACATCACTTGTGTTAAGTGCTCTCTGACATTGTCTCAGACACAGTGGGGCAAGGCCAATAGAATGTGCCCTGAAATTGCCTATATCAAATGGAAATGCTTATAATCCAGCATATGAAAGAATTAGAATGTCAGAGGAAATGAAAGTAATGCACATAATATAGATTATTTATAACTTGTTGATTGTCGATTGATCAATCACGAACAAGGGGCGTGCTCAACCTTGAATCAATCAAAATGGAAATTGCCTTGCATATTGCCATGTAAGGCAGACGAATGCAAATGTTACATATGAAATAATGTTATACGACCACTTACATATATTTTTTGAAGGATTATGGAAAATTTATTTAAACACAAGATACTGAAGATAAGTTGATGGCTATAATTTTCTACGTTTAGTATTTGGAAAACAATGTCAATTTAAAATATTCCCAGATAAGAAATCAAACATTTCAGCAACTTTCTTCATATTGAATATTTAGCAAAGGTCTCGATCTTATCACCATAAAACAAGTACTGTTTTTGTAAATAATTCGAGTAGCACTACTAATGTATAGACCGCAACTGTATATAAAAAGGGATCACAAAATAATCAAAAATGACACCCATTTCATTTCTATTTGAAATTAAAAATGAAAATAAAAATGAACAATTATTTGTTCAGCTATGAATAATAAAAATGTTTGCCAGCTTTTCATCATTTTGGAATTTAATTCAAGCGATTACGTAATCATATATATATAATATCTATTTATAAATATATTTAGATATATATATTATATTTTTCAGTAAAGCACATAGCAACTCTGAGGCAATTGTACTTCCGCACAACTCAACCCATTTATGATCTTTAATTATAACTTTCTTCCGAGCTTGCGGGCGTTACAAACGCTATGTGTGTGTATTATTTTTTATTTTTATTTTTTTGTGCCCATGTGTGTCGCTCCACTGTGCACCGTTGCCAATATTGCACATTCGCTTTTCTATTATGCGAATCTTTTTGTGCCTGTCCGTTCGGTGTCGAGAGAGGCGATGTGCGCATTGTCACCTCATGCATAACATGGCCAAGAAGTCGGACCCCAAAAGACGTAAAACTCAAAAAACCAAAAACCAAAAAAAAAAAAAATTAAAAATAATAATAATAATAATAAAAATAAAAAAGTTGCTTTGCTGCAAACCCTTCAGTCCCCCTATTCAGCTGGTGCAGCTGGCAATTTGCAACGTGTGATGTGTGTAGACATAATTATAACTTTTCTTGGGCTCCTCCATTGTTGTTGCTTGGGCTATTTGGGCTGTTGCCGTTGCTGGCTGTTGCAATTAAAATAAGTTGAAGTTGTCTACCTTTACAACAAGCTGCTGCTGCTGTTGTTGTCGAAACTTGTTTGAGTGAAACAAAAACTTTAAAAAAATGTTAAGCGAGTGGTTTCAAACGACGCTACGCCAACTGCACATAATTCAAAATGTTAAAAGTTATCGTCAAGAGCGCCAAGCATATGAAGAGGAGGTAAACAGCAGGAGTAGGTCGGGGGAGTTGCACAGGGGTGAGTTAGTTGGAGAGGTCTGCTCTTTAAATATCGAACAGTCGTGTGCTGTTTTTTATTTTGTATTTTTGCCGGCTCTGGAGTCTCTCTCTCTCTTTCTATCTCTATCTCTCCCTCTCTCTCTCTCTCTCTCTCTCTCTTTGTCCCTCTCTTATCTCTTGTCGTCTCTTGACTCGTCGCGTCTGGTTGCTTTTTAACGGGACTGGGCTCGGCTTGCAAGTCGAAGCTGAGGCTCTGTTGCAATGGCCAGCGATATCGAAACTGAAATCGAAATGGGTTAACACCTTTTGTTAAAAAAAAAAAATCATACATATAAACCGGTTGAAGCCAATATACATGTCCACATATTTATATATATACATTGATTCCTGTCCCAACTAGAGTCTGGCCCTCTGGTCAATTACTTGAGTCTGTTTGTGTTTCACATTTTGTGGTTTGCCTTGAGCAATTGCCCGTCTCACTTTCGCCTCTTTCCGTCAGCCTCTACATCTATATATATATATATATATCTATATATATATATATATACTATATACTTACTATCTCTTAAGAGTTGGATGCATCGCAATGCGGATTCGCAAAGCCCAATGAACTATGTATTGCTGCAATTGCACGATCCACGATATTCACGATATCCACACAATATTCACAATATCTACAATATCTACAATATTTACGATTCATGTTCGGAAAGACATGGGGCGAGAGATCGCATGCGCAATCAGCTGAGGCGCCTAAAACGTAGTTCGCAGACGGCTAATGAAATTGTGAAAGGTTTTTGTTTTTTTCTTTTTATTTTTTATGTGTCTTCTTTCGTTTACCACAATCAACATTAACAAATGATGCAGCACAAAGCGACGCGATCGTTCGTCTATGGCCCCAGACATGATCGGTCAATAAAAACAGAAAAAAACACGCTATGATCTTCAGTCTAAGCCAAATCAATCATCACTTCACTTCATCACTTCACTGCAAGCCACACCAAAATTTATACATGATAATTTTTTTCTTTCTTTCTTTTTCGTTGAAATTTAATAACTCAATTAAATTGCAAATCGATTAATCTTTTTTTTGAAATCTGTTGAGGTCATTGGGGTATCTAAATAGATATATTCATATCCAAGGGCTTGACCCTCAATATTATTCTTTAAATTATCAACTCATTAGACATATTTTGTGCTCGACAAACTTCGGTCTGATTAACCAAGTGTGTATGAGTGTAACCTTCACTAAACTTTAATGGAACTAAGATCCAGATATGGGAATACTCTAAAGGAAATACGACACTCTCTCACTCTCTCTCTCTCTCTCTATCCATCTCCAGCTATAGTTGGCCATTATTTTGTACATCTTCTATTAATTAAAAATAGTCATGGGAATTCTTTTGCATTTGAAATAAACATTTTCATTTCCCAAATATTTTTTTCCAACCAACATTTAAGTTTGTAGCACAAATTTAATTAATTTCTCTCAATGTGCTTACCATTACAGTTGTCTACTGAGCTGCCTGGCGATGCTGATAGCTGGCGAGGAGTTGGCTGTGGGCGCATCCACTGAGAAGAAAGAGATTGCGTCAAGTGAGTTTGAGACAGCGCACAAAGTGCCGGAGGCGAGTGCCGTGAGTGATGAGGGCTTCCATACGGCCCACAAAATAAGCATTCGTGCGGCAGATTCGGCTGATTATTCGATGAATCTGCTGGCGACCAAGGAACGACCTGAACTAAATCCTGTGCTCAGTGCGCTGATCAACGAGGATGTGATGAAGAGCATCGAGGCGAAGCGTGCCATCGAGGAGGAGGAACTGGCCGAGGTGCGTCGTGAAATTGAGCAGGCTGCTCTCGACGAGCTGGCACAAAAGGGCAGGGCTGTCACCGAGCCACCAGTCGTACAGTTGACAACAGTGGCGCCCGCCGCAACCAAGAAGATTGACAATCTCGATGATGAAATGCTGATTGATCCACACGATGATTTTGTCAATCAAAATTTTGCGCTTGATGGCGCCGGCAGCGAGAACAACAAGAAGTCACGCATCGAGATCAAGAAGGGACCCAATGGCCAGGACTACGAGTACGAGTATGTCTACTATTACGAGGAGGAAGACGCTGATGCTGCTGCCGACGGCAAGGCCAAGCCGGCAACCGGCGACGCAGAAACCGATCTCACAATAGATACGCGTGGAAAGACGCGCTACTCGAACATTGATCGCAGCACGCCGGCATCGCCCAGCGAGAATAGTTTGCAGAGTGGCAAGGCCAAGGGACGTGCCTCGAATGCGGCGATCAGTGAACAAAACTCTGAGGATATTGAGGTGGAACGTTTGCCGCTGAACACCCGTTTCCCAAGTCGTGGCAAGAATATTGATGTGCAGCCGACGCCAGCGCTGGACTCGCTGGAAACGGCCGCGGAGCGCAAGAAGATAAGCGTTAAGCGACCCAGCCTGGAGCTGGTCGACAGCGAGACATTCAACACCGATGAGAAACAGCTGAAGGGCTCACGCAACGGCGACAAGGAGCTGAAACCAGTGATTGCCGTCGAACAGGAAGCTGCAGCAGCAGCAGCAGCCGCAGCCGCAGCAGCAGCAAAGGCTGCCAAGGAGCGAATGGAAGAGCAAATACAAAGGGAGATCACAGGCAAACTAGAGGAGGAGGGTGAGCAGACGACACCCTCCATGGAGAAGGCAGCACTCGATCTATATGCGATACTGACCAATGAGAATCTCAATAATGATGAGACAACCGTTGCGGATAGCGTGGATGATACGACAATTAGTCCAGACACAGCTAGCACTGATGATGATGATGGTTTGACCACACTGCAGGATGAACTCTCCTCGACAACGACGACAACAACGACGACAACATCCACAACAACGACGACGACAACAACAACGGAGGCACCCACAACAACGACAACAACAACAACCGCAACACCATCTCTCTACGGCGGCAGACGTTCCGGTCTCAGCAGTTTGGCTGGACGCAATCGGTTCAAGTTGCGTGACGGTGCCGTAACCAGCACCACCAGCACCACCGAATCAGCACCCACAGAACCCACGAAAGCAGGCAGAAGTAAGTGTATTCAAATGGATCAACTATTCTTCACGCTACACCTTGCTGAAAAGACTTTGAAATTAGTAAGGAAGTCATTTAAAGGCTTAAGGTTAAAGGTGATTTAAATGTACTCCTCTGGTTCGACATACGAGCGAGAACCCTGCCCTCAAAAGGATAAGGTAGTTTTGTGGGCATGTGATTTGAAGGAACTCCTGCCTGCGAAGTATCCTGTGCAGAGCAGGGTTAACATGTGTTCAACATTTGATCAGTTTTTTGACTATAGACTATTCAACTCCTTAAGAACACATAATTTGTTTGCTAACAACATTGTCTGGACTAATAAAGAGTCAGGAATTAGTCAGCAGATAGAGTACTCTAGTCGACTAGAGCAATATCGAAGAAATCGAAAGAATGGAAACTTACTTCGGAGTATGCTCAAACATTTTCGAATTCATTTTGAAATTGCTTTACTGTTTGAGTAACTCAACATTTAATTGAACCAGTTAAGCACCTTTAAGTTGGAGTTGGGAAGGCTTGTTTCTTACAAACCAGTATTAATTGATCACATCTTTCGTTAGATCGCTTCTCGCGTCCCTCAATTGGTGGCCGTTCTCGTCCTGGTGCTCGCACCACCGCCAGTCCCGAGCCCACCGCCGCCGCTGAACACGCTGTCGAGGAGGAGATTGTCGCTGCCAAGGAAGTGAAACCCGTTAGTTCCGGCTTCGGACGTGGCAGGCGTAAGTAGTAGCAATCATTTAAATGACAAATTTATCTAAAAACTCGTCGCAAATTTTTTCAGCACGCAATCGTTTCAATTTGCGCGGCACCAGCACCACCAGCACCACCGAGAAATCCGCTGCGGCTGAGGAGGGCGCCGATGTCGACAGTGCATCAGCCGATGCTGTACCCAGCACCACGGCACGCAGCACGCTGCGTGGTCGCCCGGGTTTGAGTTTGCGTGGACGTAGTCGCACCACCACAACCAAGGCGCCGCCAGCAGAGGGTGGCTCCAACGCCGAGGAGGGCACAGATGAGGCGAAATCAGCACCGCCAGCAGCAGCTGAGCCGGCAGCTGTGCGTCCATCTCGCTTCAATTTGCATCATCGGGCCGGTGGCAACCGGTTGCTACCACGTGGCAAGCTGGGACGTGCCGGTGTGAGCACGGAGGCACCGAAGGATTCGACTGCCGAAGATTCGGCGGCGGATAGCAGCCATCACAACGATGTCAAGGGCAGCGAGGCAGAAGCGGGGGCCGGCGACAAGACTGAGGAGAAGACTGATGAGGCCGATGCCGCCAATCATGCCGGACACGCAACCGGCTTCAATCGCCTCAAGAATCGACCGCGCCTCAATGCGCTGCACAAGACTGACGCGGCGGCCAAGCCAAGAACAGCCGCTGCTGCCGGCGCAGCTGGTGCCGCTGCTCCCGCTTCCTCCTCCACCGCTCCTTCCTCATCGGCAACTGGGCAGCGCAAAATCAATCCACTGCTAGCCAAGCGTCGTCTGCATTTGGGAGGCGCGGCGGCAGCAGCGGCTACCTCGACCACAGGTAAATTGCAACTTCATTTCATACCATAATCCTGATCCTTATGGACCGAAGACTACAAGAAACAGCTTCTCTTCTCTCGCTAATTTTTGAGTCCAACTAAATTTTGAAATTTTTTTTGCAGAGACGCCCGCTGAGGGTGGAGCCGCATCGGATGGATCCGGCGAACAGGAGGCCAAGGATGACGCTGCATCCGCTGCCAACTCTGATGAGGCCGGGGATAGTGCGGCCAAGGAGCCGGATACAACTGAAACCGCTGAGGCAACCACCAAGCAACAGGCGCGAGGACTCGGTCTTCTTGGCCAGCGTCGCCGTCTGCCGCTGCGAAAGCCTGGCACCATACTGTAAACATTGGGAAAAGCAAAAAAACAGAAACGCCGTCGAATGACAACAGCAGCAACTAAAATCATCCCTCCTGCCCCCCTCTCCCCCTCCAGCAAGTAGACTTCGTGTAGCTCAAGCTGGAATGGAAATGAAACTCTAGCAGATGTTGCAGTTATTCTTCATCCTTCTCCTCAACCATGATCCCAAAAACAAATTCCACTTGTTCCTTGCCCAGCCAACTGCTCCTGCCATTTCTTTCCCCCCCTCTCTCTCTCTCTCTCTCTCTTTCTCTCTTTCTCTCTCTCTCTCTCTCTCTCTCTCTCTATGTCATTCTCTTTCTCTGCCTTTCTTACTGTTTCCCTTGCCCTGCTGCTATTCTCCTAATTGGGTGGTTTCCAAGTCACCCGAACCAGCGATAATAATTTTTACAATTTTCTCTCTCGTCTCCTTGTAAAATGTTTGTGTGTTTTAATTTCTCATAGATTTCGACTTTCTTATGTACTGTTCTTAAAACGCGATTAGCTTTTTACACATACAATAATTAAAATAAAATATTGAAATATTATTTAAGTCCCCCTTTGCGAGCATAAAGTCCCCAAAATGAGAAAAATGAACAAAAACAAAAATCAAAATAAAATAAAAGTAAAAGAAAAGCAAAATGATAAAGAACGAAATGAAGAAGAAAAGAAATAAAGCAACTTGCAAGCGAAAGCGAAGCCACTTATAGATCCTTAAGTTGAAAAAATATATATTGATCGATAAAATAATACCACATAACTCTCGCACATCTGAGCTAGCCAGAGAACATAAGGCTCAAGATCTGTGTGTGTGGATAGCAAGATATATTATAAAATGTATTCCTTTCTCTCTCTCATTTACCTCTTTTTTTTGATACAATATAAACAAACGACTTTTAATGATATGTTTTTAAATAAAAACGAAAATAAGTAAACACTAAATATGAAAAATATGATTTTCAATCCAGTTGGGCATAAACATTAAAATAAGCAAGCAAATTGACAGCTTCAGTAATATAAAAATGAAACAATGACAACAGTTTTCTGACTTTGAAAGGGTAAACTATACAGAAAATATGCATATCAAACAGGTTGGCAATTTATTTAGCGTACCTCAACCATTTACGCATTTCCTCATAATAAATGTATATATTATATATTTGTAGTCTCGACATAATCAAAAGACTTGCCATGTGAAAATGAAACCTAAGAAGTGAACTTTTAGTCGGCAGCGATATTTGCCAAGATTTATGACAGTTGACAAAAAGTCCACACGCCAAAGATAAGAAACGCATGAAGATCTCAATATAACATAATATATAAATCAAGGTACCGATTCGCAATCGAATACCGTAAAAATGTTTGCAAGAATCCCAGAATTTATAGCATAATTTGTATACTACACATACCAAAATTGGCATCGGAACCTGATTTCGTTTCGGTTTGCCAGCCTGATGCAAAGATACATTTCTAAGACACTTCTCATTTGCCGCTATTCTCTTAACGAAACTCAACTCGACGTGCGACTCGTTTCTTTGCCCCATTGGCCATCGTTTAAGTTCTGATCTCTGCACTCAAAGCAGACTGTCGGCAACTGTGCTACTGGTTGTCGCCAAGAGAGCAAAAATCAACATTTGCAGCCGGCTGCAAAGTGGGCAAGTAAGTCGTTTGGCTTAAATAAAAAGAATGCTCAAATCTAGATTTTAATATATGCTTACTTGGTTAAGATTGCCAGAGTAAAAGTAGTATCAAAATACTCGGCATAAGTTTTCGGCGCTCGAGCATTTCATTGCCCAACATGCCATTTAAGTATTGTAGCCGACTTTTGGGCTTTTTTTAAAAGTGCATTTTGAAATAAAATTCAATTAAAGGAAGAGTTCAATTCATTGATATTCCAAATGCCAAACAATAAACAAAAATGTAGTCGGCTTGGGTTTGACAAGACTTAAGAATTTAAAAGAGCATTTCTTGAAATTGGATTTATAGGTGAATCTTGGAAAATACATTCGTAGCACATGAATGTTTTTGACTCATTATTTTGTAGACAATGAATGCTGGCGTAATGTTGAAACACATCTTACATATTGGCTCACGTTACGTAACTTAAGTGTTTACGCATATGCTAAAGCTAATCAGAAATTTAGACCAAGCGAACGACATACATTTGATGAAGTTGCAGAGCGTTGGAGATAGAGAGGAGGGGAGGAATAGGGGCAGAGAGAACAGTTCTCGATTCTCGCTCAGTGTAAACATTTTGCTCTGAATGATGTCAATACTTGCCTTACATTGGCGACATAGGCGACTATTGCTGCTTTTTTTTTTTTAACGATATATACAGCTTTTTATTTATTTATCTGTTTGAGGCACACCTCCCAGCAAACCACAAATACCCAGACACACTCGCCAGAGCTTAGTATATAAAAGTCAAGTGGTAGCGCCGAGCGGCAAATAGAAACCATTAACCGTTTAAGCAATGCAATTCGAATGGATAATTGTGGGTTTGCTTGCAACAGGCAGTTGTAAGACCACCACCTGCACCACACACAACACCATAGACGATAACAGCAACAACATCTCAAATATTAAAAATGTGAATAGCTCAGACATAAAATTATTGTGGACAGCTGCCTTCAAAGTGATTAAGGATAACGAGCTGCAACGCATTGGACAACGACAGCCCCCAAATACCCTGGAGACGGTGCAGCGACCCAACAGCAAGCGGATGAAATGGCGAACTAATAGCAAACAGCTGGACAGACGAGCAGAGGCAGCATTGGCTGCCTTGGAGGCCCAGTCACGTTCGGGCACCTATCCATCCACCGAGGAGGACAATGTGAATCCCTCCTACATCGATGTTAGGGATCATGAGCCACAGCCATCGCCCTGGTGGTTCTAACTTATCAAGTATTACATAGGTTTTTTTTTTATTATTTGTTTTGATTTTTTTTTTTCTATATTTTAAACCTTTTTGCTTAAAAGTTTTGCTCTATATTTGCCTTAGCCAAGACACCGACCACATGTGGCACATAGCAAGCAGCTTTTGTGCGAGCGCAAATAAATAGATTTGTTTGGAAATAAAAAATAAAAATCGTGGAATTATTCTATCGAATGGCTTCATCATTATCTTCGAGAAGGCTAATTAAATAATGCAGTTATTCAAGTTAAAGTTCGGTTAGTTGCTTAACACAGCTAATATATCACATATTATTAAGGGTATTTTTTATTCGAGTGAAGAGTTTTTTTCGGCTTTCTGTTTTTTTTTTTTTGTGCGGTTAGCCAAAGTGAAATGCTAAACTTTGTTGATTGATTGAAAAAACCGGAGGCTCGTGCAATGCAGCTAAAACAAAAAAAAAAAAAAAAAACCCGAATGAAAAACAAAAGAAACCAATGCCATGTGGAGGGCAGTGCGGGTCAATTTTTGGCGGTTTGGCGGTTTGGCGGTTTGGCGGTTTGGTACTTTGTTTGCTTTGTTCGCCAATTTGCTGTTGGTTGTGGCATGGACTTTTCTTGTGGCATTAAGGTGTAGCAACTAGCAACAAAAAAACAAAAATGCCAAATTCATAAACAAATCAAAGAACAAGCTGCTGTTTGGCTGCTAATTCATTGTCAGCCTTGGCTTTTAGGGCGTATACGTAATCAGTTCGCAACAAAAATAACTAAATAAAGATACCCTGTGATTTTCTGCACAAGGCTTGCTAAGTTCAAGCAAGTGCAAGTAAATTTCGAATTTAACTTTTATTATATTTTTAAATGTTGTTTTTTAGAAATAGAAATACTTGCAATATTTATAAATACAAAAACTATAGTTGGATAAATTGGCATAGACTTCGTATACCCTGTAAATTTAATTTGCGGATTGCGCTTTATACTTAACAATTGCCAAATGCATTTCTATTAGCTAGTTAATACATTTTTCGGTTGAATCAAAAAGAGTTGTTGGATTTCTGATTTCGATGTCTGTTGTCAAAAGAAGCAAGCAGAGCAGAACTGTGGCAAGGTCGGCATAAGCATAGACACATATATATATATGGATAAATATACCTAGCCAGTCACATACATAGCTTTTACCAAGTCTAAGCAACATGAGCGCGGGGCGGTTGCCAGAACTTTATTTAACACAGTTTATAAATTAGCTGGCTTACAGTTTGTTGTGCAGTTGTACAAACAAAAATCGACGGCGATGAATCGACATAACGACGAAACACCAACCCGACTCTCGTCTATTAGCCAAACAAGCTGTCATGGAGTTCACTTAGTTCAGACAATAAGCAAAGTAATACCTCGGAGTCAGCAGTACATCGAACCAGTTCTTAATTAAATGTTTGCCGTTTACTGCTATTTCTTTTTGTTTCTTATGGTTTCAAGCTTCATAACAATTAACAATTTGAATTTCACAATGCACAAGAAGCACAGTTTTCACGCATAATTAGATATGTAAGCTATTTATGACTGACAAAACAGGTAACTCAAGTCCTTCGCATTGTCAGCAGGGCATCCATTGTCCAAACAATAATACCTCAATATATCTACTCGAAATAACCAATCTTACTCAAAAGAAGAGGCCAACTAATTATTCAATATGCTATGCGAGCTGTTCTTTAAACGAACACACTCGCCGGCTAGATAATGAGTTGAAATATTTATTTATCATTACAAGGTCAAGTATGCGAATGTGTAGGTCAAATTAGCAAAACAGCCCGCGAAATAGTTGACCATTGTTTTGACAGACAATTCAACTGCATTGAAGCGGATAGTTTACATAAAATTTATGTGGAAACTAATTGAGCTGAACAAGTTCCAAACAGGAAAAAAAAATGTACGTGATAGATCTTGTCGTCTCCGGTAATTTGTAATCCAAGCAACTTACATGCTACCAGCTGCCAGCACCACGGGCACCCATCTGTATCTGGCAGTAATGACAACTTTTCACCAGGAAGCCATCAAGAAAACAAAATGCAACGGAAAAACTGGGAGGCATTAATAAAACATAAAAGAGAAGAAAAACTACCACGCACATCTGGACGACAGCTAATTGAGCAAAATAACCAATTATGAATTCAATTTGGTTTTTCGACATTCGCTAATGCTTTCTAAGCGGCCAGTGTCTTCACCTTATCTCAATCGATTTTATCGTCAAACATGCGTCAAAAAACTTTTGCAAAACGAAAATGTTTTTAAAATTTTAATGATGGATACGATTAAATAAACTGTAGTTTGAGGTAATTAAGTAACACTGACAATCAATTGAATTCCTGGACAAGAAAATCCCCTTTCGGCGATGAACTTGAAATTGCACAATAAATAGCTTTCCTCAAATAAAGTAGGTGTATTCTTAATGAAATAGATAAATAAGAGATAATAACTATGCATATACCCCTCTTAAGAGAACTCACTTTAATAATAAATCTGCTTGATAACAAACAATATAACTGGACAGGTTGCTCTCGCCAAGAGAATTTAGATTAGATAAGTTCACTTTATTATGCAAATATTTGGAACTGAACGAGAAACAACAAGATTGGTTTACAGTGTATATTTTAATATTATAAACTTTATTCAATACAAGATGTTGGTTGATGCTCAATAATTTATTTGTGTTAAGCAATTAATCCAACATCGAATGAGTACAAAAATGTACTTATGTATTTGTAAGTAAGTTTTCTTGGATAGAGCTCTTTTCTTTACTATTAAAATATTGTGCGAAAATTTCCAGATCGCAGCAGTTTAATAACCTCATTTAGATAACCCACTTCTACAGAGAGTTTTGGTCTCTCTCCCTCCCTCTCTCTCTCTCGCTATCTCTCTCTCCTTCTTTCTAGTATTATTGTCATACAAATGCGTCCGAGCCCAACGCCAGATACATAACGTGTCTGATAACCCATAAGTAAGTAAGTAACCCATAACAGTTAGGTTTGGAAAAAAAAAATCATAAAGCAAATATTTGGTAAGACATACTAACAGCAAAGCGAATAATTGTTAATCATTGTGTGGGTGGAGAAATCATATAAAAGCGGCTGGTTTAGGGAAAGTCAAGCAAATCCACACATAGGATCTCAGTTGAGTAGTCGAGTAATTGTTAAGAATGAGGTGCCACATTATTTTGGGCGTTGTCTTTGCAATGGCGCTACTTGCCCCATTGACCCAAGCCGCACCTGCTGAATCGCAAGAAGTTTCTGAAGCTGGGGCGCTTGCCGATGCCGAGCAGCCTGCATATGCTGAGCAGCCCGTCGAGGTTGTTGATGAGGCCGACACCTCTGACTCGATTGAGTCCGCTGAACCTAAAGCGAAGATATCCAACGATTACTTTATTGACGTCAACGATTACACACGCCCCCCAAGACCATGGTGGTGGTAAGGAACTCACAAACACTACAGCTATTATCGTAGATTTTTCTTGTTTAAATTTATTATTATGTATTAAATTATTCAAGTGCTAAATATTCAATAAATTCAAGAAGTTGTCTTTGAATAATAACATTTAAATATGAAACTGACAAACATTTGCCCGACTAAGTGACAACGTGCAAAAATTTGTATATTTAAAGCAGAGTAAAACGTTATGAAAGAAATTGATTGAGATAACCCGACACAAATTTAGTATGGGCTATAAAGGAGATAAGGGTATAAAGATTCGACTAAAAATTAAATTCAGCAAAACAAATAATGTGTGCTTTCTCGCCTGAGGATGTTTTAAAATATTATTATTATTTTCCAAACACTAATAGTAGTTTAATACATCCAACACATCATATCTAGTTTTTCGAAATACTATTTAGCTTATGGGAATGCTGGGAAAGCTTCACTATTATTCCACTACTATTATAATGATACGCTTAAATAATAGTTTAATTAAAATACTTAACTTTTTTCTAATTGATTTCTTAGCTATGCCAAGTTAATGTTTACTTATCTTTAGTGTTGATTGCTTGTGTTAAAAAATATATGCGTTCACTACCATGATTTGCATCCTATTTATCTTATTTTCATAATATAAGTATAAAAATAATCAAATAAAAATCAAATGCAATCTGCGCACATAAATATTTTTAGTACGTTTTCTAGTTGAGTCAAGAATATTTTTATAATCTGAGGCAATCGTTTTTCTGTGTAGCTGCAAGCAGGCAACTGCAGGTGAATGCGATTCCGACTAACGATATCAAAATCCACCTATTTGACGACATTTTTGCCGGTGTCAAAATATCAAGCGGTAAACTGTCCGCCAGCTGCAAAACGAGCGTGTTAATGAGGATTGCCAACAGGCGCTGAAATTTTCATAAAATTCAAGTAATTCCGTATGTGTTTGGTAACGCAGTTAGCAAAATGATTAGCTAGTTAACCAAGTGGGAGCTCTCCGCCTCCTTATCGAATCGGAGCAGGAAATCTCTGTGCAACCAGACGGAAAAATGTTGCAGTTGTGGATGTTGATGTATTTTGGGTATTGTTGGTGGCCAGATTAGTGGCCAAAACACAACAAGACCAGTATCGGCCAGCAACAACAACGATAAACAATTCATAATTCAATATAATAAACAAATAAACACACACAAAGCAATAGACATGGCACGGCCAATGACATTGAACTTGAAAGCGATCGGCCAGGGAGCTGTGTGGTAAATGCAACTGGGAACGGTATTTTGGACAACTGATGACCAGTTTCAGACTCCATTCGCAGCAAACAAACAATGCAAACTATAGTTATGAGATAACTATTGAGCTCCGAAAGCAATCACAAAATAAACAACTATCATTGATATAAATCAGCAAAAATAGACAAAGAAAAAAAAAGAAATAAGCCTGAATCCAAAACAAAAAGCGCAATAAATTGAAGTCCTATTCGAACAGCAGCTTCACAATTGAAATGAATCGATTTTGAACCGCACTCACGCAAAGCGGAAATGAAATCCCTAAAAAATGGCGTTGACACTAATAATGAACTCGTTTTTTATTATTTTGTTTGAATTTCAATGAGATGAACCCAATTTTAATGGCTGTGTTGCTTTTTCCTTCTATGATAGCTTATATAACAGAGTAATCCGATCCGGCAGCCATGCTTGCTTGTCGACAGAGCTATTATTTTATGAAGCCTCAATGAAAATCGAAAGACGGAGAAACAATTATTGTATTTATGAAAAAATATATAATTTATTACCTGACAAGCATTTTAACAAGATGACTGACTGCGTGGGCTTTCGATATTAACGAATATATTCCTCCATATAAAGCGCATTGAAAATCCAATTATTCGAAGTTTGTTGTCATATTATTTTAGTTTTCCTGAATTTTAATAGCGGTTTCATATTTAAATCAGGCAGCTGAAAGACTGTTTTATGAACTAAGCTGATCTTAAGAGAAACTCTGCTGATTGGCTGCACTGAAATGTTCGCCTGATAAAGTCGTTGCGGCATTAATTTCCTTTGATTGCAATCTTGTTTTCAGCGAAATGTCTGCATACAACTGGGCGAAGCTTTGCTATGTTGTCATTGCAACT
Source organism: Drosophila picticornis (assembly GCA_035043845.1). Taxonomy (NCBI): domain Eukaryota; kingdom Metazoa; phylum Arthropoda; class Insecta; order Diptera; family Drosophilidae; genus Drosophila; species Drosophila picticornis. The sequence goes on from JAWNMR010000492.1 coordinate 9,104,343, forward strand.
TCAAAGTGCAACTCATAAATAATACATTAACGCGCACAAATTACACGCACACCAATTCGATGCTGTTAATCAACGAGCATCGTCTGGTCGATGTCTGCACTTCGGCGCTTCCCTCCCTCCCTCTTCCCGTGCCACAGCTAATGCAACAGCAATAGTAGCCAAATACTGCAACTGCACTTGCAACTTCAGTTCCAGTTTTTTTTTTTATGCATACTATATATCTTCGGTATATTGGTTTTGTGCAATGTCCGGTATAGTGTCCGCCTGTCTGTCCGTCTGTATAAGCCCCACTTCTTTCGACACCCTTAGGTATAGCGACTTGGAGCATATACAGGTCTCTGCCCGTGTCAAAGTGTATAAATTTGAGTTCACAACGGCCACTGGGATGCTAGGAAATCGATAAAATCGATAATAGCACGTCGATAAGGCCACATATCTCCCACAATTTTAAGGCTACATTCACAAAATCTGGTTGGTAGGTTATTGAGCATGTCCTTCAAAGATTAACATATGCCACGCCCACCTTCGCCGCCGTCACCGGGGCGGTGATGTAATGTATTTATTATACATGTCTTCTGCAGCTTGTGTGTTAGAGCTGTCAAATTTGTCCGATATAACATTTGTAAAGCCACGCCCACACCTGCGCCCATAATCGTCAAAGCCGATGTCTCCCATAATTTTAAAGCAAGAGTCCCCAAATTTGAATGGGAACGATACTAACTTATATGTACTGAAGGGAAAACATGAACGGTAGACGACAGCTACGATAGGACACCATATAAGGAGTATCGATTAGTTAGTATCCTCCTTGGATAAGAGATCAACATTGAGCTACTATGTCAGAGAGATGCAATCCTCATGCAAGAGTGTGCAATCTTCGGCGTGTCCAATTTAGTTAATATAATTCGTGTTTTAGTTTTTATTCCAGCTACTGAGTGCGTGTCAAAACATTCGAAATAAATTTTGATTTTTTGTTGTTTAGTTGGCAGAAAACCAGAAAATTAAATAAAATGTTGCCATAATTCATCTTAAATTTACTAATTAAAACGTGCAACAAAAAGGTTATCCCAGATTCCAGAAATCTAATATCTCTTTTTTTGGTTATCCTATCGAATTGGGAACTGTTTAAGTTTCCTCTAATGACATTACACATAAAAATTGCAATAACGTAATTTTTTCCAAAGAGATATGCCCAAAAAATGTCAGTAGTTATTTTGCGTCAACGAAAGTGTTCAATAAAGATATGTTTCAATTGTATTCCCAAGATCGGATATTGAGAGGTAGTTATAAAAGTTACCTATCTCGGCTATATTTTTGGATACAAAATTGATTTTGCTAACCAGAAACAGGCTAATTAGCTAAATTAAAATTTGAAATGTATTATTATGATTTGATGTCTTATTATAACAATTTTGATTTTCCTATCGTTATTTGTTCGAAGAGACCACAATAAAGTTCAAGATTTCTACATATTTCTTTTGCATTAATTTACGCTTGATTTTTAGTAAAATCAGACATATTAAGAGACCTTATGGAGAACGTTTTGTCCGACCCGGTGCCTTAGGAACAGACCCAATGAAAGTTAAGAACTAAAGTGGTTCACCTCGAAAAATTAAACCAATGAGAACTACTTTGTCAAGTCATTACATATTTATTAAACAATTCGATTTTGTAAGGTAATTGTAAATGAAAGTAGACATTTCAAAAGAACTATTTAACAAAGTCGCATTGTATGTTCCAGAGCTATATTTTGAACTTTAAAGGCATTATACTTAATCATGCAACTTAATCATGCAACTTTATATCTTAGGTTATATTTTAATCACTGTGCAAAATAATGAATATGTTATGGTAAATCGATTTTCATTTGGAGAATTGCAGTCGCATTGCGATGCTAATACTAATGGCAATCAACAATGTGAAACTGTTCATAGCGAAGCGAGGAGGAGTTGGTATTGGAGCTATTTTTAAATCAGGTGGAGTTTATATATGCTGCAATTTGAATAGCACCGCATTTGGTTGCATTTGGTTGGCTTGTAGCCGACCAGTTAACAAGCCAGCTAAATGATTTTTCTGATAAGCAACACGTATCATAAAACACGCACCATGAAACATGATGCATGAAGTGTTGCGGTTTATTGAGACATTTTAGTTACTTGCCACTTGTTCTTGTTTTGAATGTTGCCGCCACTCAAAGGTGTATTGCGAATCGGCTTGTCGCCAGGCCGACACGAAGGGCATTTCGGCAACTGCAATCAGCTTGGCTCACATTAAGGTGATCGCAATACTTTTAATTGGCTGGCCCACAGAGATTCCGGATCGAGTTAGGCGTGGTCTTTATGCACTCGGCACAATCCCAAGGCCAGGGACAGTATCTGATCAGTTGTTTTGAAATCGAAATCGGTTTTTAACTTTTCCAATTTATATCCGTAGATAGTAAATTTTTAAAGAATGCGCATTGATTATCTCTTTGTAAAACGCTGAGTAAGGCTTTAGACATGGGTACAAACACCAGTCATGCCAAAAAATAAAAACTAAACATGTAACAAATAACAATGATCTAGCCTAGTGAGCTGGACTACGAGATACCGTTGAATTTAACTAATAAATATATTATTTATTTTAAGTATAGTTTTAGTTTAAAGCAGAATTTACCAAGTTATGCAAGGGGCAAGGGCTTACCCAGCTTTTTGGGAGAGGGTTCGGATCTCGTAAGCCCAACCACCTGCCTGAACCTCCATATGCCATTTGCGGCAAGTGCACAAAAATGAAAGCAATCCATGTTTGTGTCAAAAGCCTTTTCCAAAATATGACTAATGACAAACCCGTATCTACAAGAATATTGCATAAATGCGTGTTCGTAAAATCGCAATTATGGAAATCGGATAGCTGCCCACAAGCATGTTGACACTCGCTTCGATTATACGAATGCTAATAGTAATGGGATCAATATGCGAACTGGTTTTTGGGAGTTTCGTATGCGAACTTAAGGCAATTCTTTACAGTTGGTCAATAACACGTTAAGGTATTTTACATAACAAGCTTTTTTCTCAGCTCGAGGCTTTCATACAGACAGACGGATGGACGAACATGGCTAAATCGACGCGGCTGTTGGTCTTGGCCAAGAGTATTTATACTTGATGCCAAAAATATGTCAAATTGCATAACATATCAATAGAAAGTGTATATCTTCAAAATTGGGGCTTTTAGGAAATCGATCTGTATCGATATTCGCTTAGGAAGCTATCGATTATTCAAGAAATATTACGTATCCAGCTTTTATAGTTTCCATATCGACTTGGCTTTCGATGCTGTTCACAAATAAATTTATATGTAAAAGCTTTATTGGTTCGGAGATGATTGCGTCTGCCAGTTGCATACGTTTTCTTAACTCTAATATACGCCGCCTTAAATAAACCAAAAACAAATGATCTACAAAACATTGACTTTTCTCTTATTACCATTATTATTTTTAATTTTTTTCTTCGCAATATCAGAAAGGGGGGAAACTGAGAACAATGAAGCATAGATACTCTATTCATATTTCGATAGCTTTATTCTGTGTTTCTCTTGCGTTTCTTCTGAAGTTAGTCTAATACTAATACAGGCTACAAAACTACTGACAAAACTTAAGTGATTTACAGTTTCATTATCCAAAAATTACTTAATTAGCTACACAGAAAAAATCAACCAATCTGAAAGTAGAAAATTCAAGTACAAAACATATCAATAGTGAGTCAAAAAACTTAAGTCCCGAATATATATTCATGAAGTTGAAGTGAACCAGTTTATTATTAAATTAAGAAACTAAAATTCAACTAATCTCTTTCATTTTCGTGCAGATATGCTGTGACAATTTGATGATAGACAAATTCAAATAATATGTTTAACCACCATTACAAATTGTAGCAAAAACTTTGCTTAAAGTGATTGGCAATATGGAAACACTTTATTTGTAATTAAAAGATTACGAGATTGTAAAGAAAACGTTTTGTTTTGAATTTTTTTTTTATTTTTTTTATTTGCTATTGCTAATAACTCAATTTTAGCAGAGAGCAGTTTCTGGCAAGACAAGAGTTATCTAAAAGAATAGAAAATTGGTATACACAAGTAATACGAACACAACACCTTAGGCGGAAACTACGCATATTTGACCCTCGGCTATGAATCATTGCCAAAAACTCAGGCCCAAAAAGCAAAAATATGAAGAAAAAAATATCTCGCACACACGTTTTGAGGCCAATAAAAATCGCAGCGAAAGGCGAAGGCGAAGGCAAAGGCGATGATGACGATGACGATGACGATGACGATGACGTTGGGGCAGCAACGGGGGCTCCGTGGTCAGTTAGGTCACGGGTGCCTAATTTTTTTGTTTTGTCAGCAGCGATTTGCTGAGCTCCGCTTTGATTAAAAGCAAATTCATTAAAAGGAACTAGGGCTGTCAGCAGGGCGGCAGCCCACAAGTAGTGGTAGGGAAGCAAGGGGGATCTGAATGTGCGTGAAAATCAAACATGGGCTGCTCACAACAGCGGCTCAAAGCCGAATTCGAGCGATTAACGGCAAACGGCCAGTGGCAAGCGGCAACAATTTATGCCGAATGTAGGAAGCCACGAGCTTGCGCCTTCGGCAAATTTTATTGCTACTGCCGTGGCAATTGTTGTTACTGCTGCTTGCGCCGACTGCAAAACGCAACTTTATATAAAATGTGAACGCAGCATAATATCCATCAGTTGTAAACGCGCCAGCCACCCGGCCGCTGATACTGCCAAAACGAACAGCGATCAAAAGACACGCCTGACTTATACAGAAAGCACACACACACACAACAATAATAAAAAGTACGATCCTTTTTATTTGTTGATATATTTTTTTTTTTTGGTTTTTGGTGGTTGTGGTCAGTGGCAACAGTTGCCATAAAATTATTATACAAAGACAATCGAAAAAAGGACTGCTAATGTTGCCGTGCCTGATCCACATCCTGATCCTGCTGGCTGCTGGCTCAACGGAAGCTGCCTACAAACTGCAGGAGCGCTATAGCTGGAACCAACTGGACTTTGCCTTCCCCAACGAAAGGCTCAAGGAGCAGGCGATTGCCAGCGGCGATTATATTCCACAAAACGGACTCCCCGTTGGCGTCGAGCACTTTGGCAATCGACTATTTGTTACAGTTCCCCGCTGGCGAGATGGTAAGTTCCTCCATTCAAATTGCCCAATTAACAAATGTATCGCCGACCATGTTTTTGGACACAGTTGGCTATTTAGGCTACATAGAGCCAAAAGTTTACACAAATTTTACAGTTGGCGCTGCAGGTTGTCTTGTTGTAATTACGAAGTACGAAATTAGTTTTCGCTAAAATTTACTTGTGTAATTTGAGCTGTTCGCTGAGCACTCGTTAAGGCAACTTGCTCGGTTAATTGACGATAAATATAAATTGAGCACAATCCTTTCCAATTTGTATGCAACGGTGACACAACCAAAATTCTGTTGCCCATAGTTGCCCATAATCAGGCTTTCAACATTTTTAGTTCCTTGTTAGGCTAAAGCCTTAATTACAATCAAGGATAATGGAAGTGAAAGCACAACAGTAAAAAAATATTTATTTCACATATCCTCAATGGTTTTACATACAACAATTTTAATACAATTTGTGCATCCTTAGATCCTTATAGGATATTTTACTACTATTTTTTAATAGTGTTTTAAAGTTACTTTTAGCAGAAAGTGATATTTATTCCCCAAGTGCTTCTTTTCAGTTACTAATTCTGTTAATGTTGAGCATCAAACTCTTTTTGCTTTCAAATATCAATTCGTTTGCTGCAATCTTTAGTTTATTTGAATGAGTAACTAACGGTTAAAAATATAAATGTTTCAACAAATATATTTCTCGCAGGCATAATAAAGTGTATAAATATAATGTGGAATATCAATAAATTCAACCAACGCAATTTTGAAGGCTTCTTTACAGCCTTGACTATGCTATACCGTTACACATCAACCAGCAATAAAACGTTACAAAAAACCAAATAAATAAAAAATGTGCAATAACCAACAATTCGTAGCGAGTCAATGCAAAGTGAGAGTTGTAAATACTAAAATGCACTATGCATTTTGCTGTTGTATTTGTTTGTGATATTCGAATTTTGTGTTTTTTGCCCATGCTCTGCACGACATGACAGTTGAAGTGTAAAATGTTAAGAAACTGGCTGAATAAAAGAACTTGAAATTCAGAGAAAAAAGTTTTTATTAAGATGCATGAATGCTTCCTATTAAAAATATTAAATACTAGGCAAGCACAGAGAAATCATAAATATTTAAGTCTGAGTGCAGTTTTATTGAAATTTAATAATAAAGGTGTTTTAATGGACAAAACGAGAGCAGAGCGACGTTGAAACAAAGTTAAAATAAGAGGGAAGAGTTTGCAATTATTTAATTTCCACTCAAATGTTAGCTTTATCCTTTTGCGAAATTCAAATCGAGTTAAACAGAAATCACACAAGTATCCTTCGATTAATCCGTGATTGCTTTAAAATCTTTACATTTCACTTTGTAAAATATCCTACGAAACTTGCTAAGACAAGTAAAAAAGATACGAGACAGAAACTTGGCAGCTTGTTTATTTAGCTGCTGGGCTATCGAATATTACAAAAACTTTTTCAATATCTTATGAATCGCAATAATGAATTGAAATGCCACTGAGTATTAGGAAGGTCGCTCAAATAAAAAGCCAAAGGCCAAGAGCCAAGTCAGAGCAAACGCTTCAATGGATTCAATGAATTTGTGCCGATAAAAGGCGCAAGAGCGAAAGCCATGCCGCGAAAAGCGGATAAAAGCAAATCAATTAGCTAATCTTGAGTAAATCCCATAATGAAAAGCAACAACAATAAAAAACATAACTTGAAATCAGTTGACAGTTATGACTTATGACGAATGGTTGTTAAGTGGATTGTCGAATGACTACTCACTTCTACTGAGTGCAAAATATGAATGGAAAAATAGAATTAATCAATCAAGTGAACAACATTACATCGAACAGTGTTGGAAACAAAGCACAGGCCTTACAATACTATATTTATGCGACAATGGAAAATTTGTTTAGTTCAGATTGAAAGATTGATTGTAGAGATTGTAGAGTGTAGAAAAATGTTACAATATAATCTTGTCTTATGACAATTTAAATTCGTAAAAAAAATTTGTATTCACAGCTCAACTGAAACTGATATTTGAAAAGAGTCTGCAAACTAAATGTTCATTTCAGAATTTTCAGATCGTTAAGCTCAAACTTTCATTCCAATAAAAATTGGGACTACTTAGCAACCTCAAAACTAAACCCGAAACGATTCTAGAAAATTGCTCACATTGGCGCAAAATATTACTTTTTGATATTTTCTGAAACGTCTTTAGAAATTGGTTGACAGATGAGTTTTAGTCTAAAAATGTTTAAGGGCACAAAAGAATTGCCAACGAAGTTTTTAGAATAGTTCCAGATTAAAACCCTTTCCAATTTTGGACATGAAATAATTTAAAAACAAAAAAGGTTCTGGCACATATCAATTTCACCGCAAATGGTGATTGAGACTTTAATTTATTTTAATTTGAGTTAATGCAATCCAACGTTTACTTTGGTCATGTTGTGAGCAATTACACTGAGCTTGAGCCATTAATTTAAACATGAATACGAAAGATTTTAAGTTGTCATTTGACTTGAGCAAATGGTTAGTTGATTAAAGCCAACTGGCCAACTGGTTGCCGTCGCCACAGTTGCCTAATGGAAATCTCATGATGCAGTATTCAAATGCGCGCTCAGCCAATTGATGTTAATGATTTTAGGATAATTTACTACACATGTCAACAGATCCATTTCCACTCATAAAGACGTTTGTTTTGTATGTGTGACTGCAGGTTGGCAGATAATAATGAAGTTCCTGCTGCCGTTTATAAAGTAGCAGCGATTTGTCATCACAAAATGCTTGCAATTTAATTATGCTCCCAAATTGAAAGGTATTGCAGTCCACCAAATAAAAACATGGCTCAGTGATATAGATTGCATTTTTACACACTCTTATTTATTGCTTAACATTTGAATTAAATGCATTCCAAGAGTCTGGTCGTCAAACCAAAAATTCAAGCTTGACTAATTAATTATTATTTGTTGTGGGCTGGCTTTAGTTGAAGTTGAAGTCGAAATTAAGTTTCTTGGTGTAAATAGGGTGGTAAAACGACCACACAACCAATTCTCAAATTGACGGCAGTTTGATCATATGAAACTATGAGAGAAAATTGTGAAATAGTTTTTTTGTATCAATTCAAAATACATTTAAAATTAAATTAGGAATCGGCTAAGCTATAAGTCAACGCCTTCTGTAACCGGAAAATTTAATTTTTAAAACTGTTAGACTGTAATTTACATATTTAGTCGCAGCTGCAATTCCCAGCGGAATGCTGTCTAGCATAACTGCAACAACTACCTTTGGCTTGGTATTCGAAAATAAATATTAATAAAGATTAATGCATTGGCATGTTTATGGAGCTGCTCGACATTTGCATAAAATACAAAATAAGTTACCAATTGTTGTCGCTTGTAATTGAAAATCGCAGGAGAAGGGGGAGAACAAAGAGGAGATCGATAAAGCTTAGAGCACAAATTGGCCAAGAAAAGTGGCAAGTGATGTCGGACGCCCGCAACTGGTTTCACTGACTTGCTGCGGGGTACCGTTTCCACTGGAGCGGAAACGTTGAAGTTGGTTGCTTTCCATGACGATGATGATGATGACAATGATGTGATATGTGTGGGTATAGTGCAGTTGCTCAAAATGTGGATAATCACATTATAAATTGCTAGCACTCAACTTGAGAAGCTGGCGAGACAAAATGCGGGAACGGGTCTGAGTTTAGGTGCAGTTGCAACAGTTGCAAACGGCTCATGAGCAAATCATTCATTAACTCGCCTCACATTTACTGACGAGTGCAGATTGGAAATATTTATGTATCTAACAGATCCAGTCATCAATTAAAACCAGATGATAGTTATGAGGCCTGTTTTGGCTATAATAGTTAGTGTCATTGCAGAAGTAAACAGGATAAAGCAATTATCTTTGGCAAGTCAAACATAATCATTGATTTAATGTAAGCAATGTTAAGCGTCGTACGTAAAGCTGCGGTCAAAACGATAGTGGTCCCCACATCCGTTTGTGAAAATTTTAAAAGGAAAACATACTTAAAATATTGCTTGAAATATGAACCTTAATTATTATTTACATTTTTTATTATAATGGTAGTTTTTTCAGCGGCTAAATAATCTTGTTAAAAACTAGATGCGTAATTCTTATTGCAATCATCATTTTGCAGGCATTCCGGCAACATTGACGTACATCAACATGGATCACAGCTTGACGGGATCCCCCGAATTGATTCCATATCCGGATTGGCGGGCCAATACGGCTGGGGATTGTGCGAATAGCATTACGACAGCTTATCGCATCAAGGTTGATGAGTGCGGCAGACTTTGGGTACTCGATACGGGCACTGTGGGCATTGGCAATACAACCACAAATCCCTGTCCGTATGCTGTCAATGTCTTCGATCTGACCACAAACACCCGTATACGGCGATATGAGCTGCGTGCTGAGGATACAAATCCGAATACGTTTGTTGCCAACATTGCCGTCGATATTGGCAAAACTTGCGACGATGCCTATGCATATTTCTCAGATGAATTGGGTTATGGCCTGATTGCCTACTCCTGGGAGCAGAACAAATCCTGGCGGTTCTCCTCCCATTCCTTCTTCTTTCCAGATCCCCTGCGTGGCGATTACAACATTGCCGGCCTGAACTTCCAATGGGGCGAGGAGGGCATCTTTGGCATTGCCCTGTCGCCGATACGATCCGATGGATATCGCACCTTGTACTTCAGTCCCCTGGCCAGCCATCGCCAGTTTGCCGTCTCCACGCGCATCCTGCGCGATGAATCACGCACCGAGGACAGCTATCATGAATTCTTTGCGCTGGATGAGCGTGGTAGTAATGCTCATACAACGGCCCGTGTGATGAGCGACGATGGCATAGAGTTGTTTAATCTGATCGATCAGAATGCGATCGGCTGCTGGCACTCATCGATGCCATACACCCCGCAATTCCATGGTATTGTCGATCGCGATGATGTCGGTCTTGTGTTTCCCGCCGATGTCAAGATCGATGAGCACAAGAATGTATGGGTGTTGTCCGATCGTATGCCCGTCTTTTTGCTCGCCGATCTCGACTACAATGATATAAATTTCCGTATATATACGGCACCGCTGGGTGCACTCGTTGAGAATACGGTTTGTGATCTGCGGAATAATGCGTACGGTCCAACGAATGCTGTAACGCTGCCCAAGCAGCCGCAAGTTGCCTTGCCAGCACTACCAGCACCGGCACCAACACCAGTCACCGCCATTTATCAGCCATCGTATCTTCGACCAAAGACCCAGTTATCCACAAACTGGGTACCAGCACCACTGGCGCCAGCTCACGGCTATTTACCAGCTGAGGGGTCATCGTCTGGGCAGAGCATTTCGAGCGTGACCGTATCGCAGGGTCTATTGCCCAATAGCCTGGATGTGCCGAAAGCGTATGTCTTTAATGAGCACAATGGCCTCAACTATGAGACGAGCGGACCGCACGTGTTTCCCGTCCATCACGCGGCCGGACAGCGGGAGGGACTCAAGAATTATGTGAATTCACGCCAAGCTGGCTGGTGGCATCATCATCATTAGGACTAGGACAATTCTCGTCGAGCACTCTACTTTTTAAATATCTCTCTCTCTCTCTCTCGCTCTCTCTCTCTCTCTGCAATACTTTCGCGCACTCACATGAATTGAATATATCAATATATATATATTTGTGTAATTGGTTTTTTGTATTTTATGTGTAATAAATTTTTTTTATACCTTAAATGGAAATCTCTTAGATGTTTTGAATTTGCCAATTCGCTAAGCAGAAGAATCCTTGAACACTGGAGGCCGCCTGGTAAGTAAGCAAGTAAGTAAGATCGGCATATTCAATTAATGACATATTACTTTAAGCAAATGGTAATTTTGCCAACGACCACTAAATTGTTATAAGCAATAAGTTGTGACATTCTGTTTAATGTTTAATAAAAATATTTAGTAACTTTTGCACAGGCCTGAGTAAGTTTGCACTGAAACCAACCTAATATTTCATAGCATAATTTTAGGAGGTCTCTAAAAGTCAGTACAAGCTGCACGAGTAAAGTGTGTTGCGTACTTTTAGGCTTGCCAAGAAGTGAAACATATCAGTGAAAAAAAGAACTTATTAGAGGAGTAGACAAAACAAGTCAAGAGTTTAATCGACTATTTGATTTTGTGTAGTTAGCTAAAATTCATATTTGAATATGAATACAATTCACAGACTGCACACGACACTCACTCACACACACTTTTATACAGAAGAGAGTCAACATAAAAAAAACCAAAAATAAAACTTGTTTCGACGGCTGGCCCATTCATTTGCATGCAACACGCCCGCTGTAAGGGGTGGCTAAGAGTAAGGGGGGGTAATGGGAAGGGGATGGGCTGGAGATATGGTGTGTTCAGAAATGATGGCTGTGCCAAAATTCACACATAATTACAAGTGAGAGACTGAGAAGGCAGCAAAAAGGGAATTCAAAGTGCTGCTGCTGATGCTGCTGGGTTCGTTCAATTTATGCATATGATTTATATATGTAAGTGTCTGTATGAAAGGGTGTTGTAGGCGTGGCCTACTGTTGCATACTGCCGCTAGTGACTTTCCGGCAAAAGCCAAAAATCACAACAACAACAACAGAAAACCTCAAAAAACAAACAAACGAGGCGAAAGCACAGGCAGCAGCAGCAGCCGTTGACTGCCGGCATTTATTTACTTTTTGATTACGAATACGAACTACACTCCCAGCTCCCCCCCCCCCCCCATCTGCCTGAGGAGGGAGAAGCTGCTGCCACTGCTCCTGCTGGCTGCTGTGCGAAGCACTTAACGCCAAAAGTGAGCAAAGCAACACTTGCTCTATTAACGCGTCTGCTGCTGCAGTTTCAGCTTCTTCGCATCATCTTCTTCCCCTTCAGCGCCGCCTCCGCTGTGGACTCTGTCTGACAATTTATTGGAAAGCATTAAGGTGGAGAAGAAGCCGCATCGCATTCGCGTCAGTTAACGAGAAACGGACACCAGCTAAAAATTCAATGCATACGTGTGGCTAATTTGCGGTTACCCGAATGATGATTTACATAGGATCAGAGCATCTCGCTGGATACCAAAAAACAAATACACAAAAAACGACAAGAAAAACCGCACATGCAAATTATAGAAAATTTGGGGCCGAGTGCGGCTTAAACAAATATTGAGATAGTCGCGACGATAACAAGACCAACGACAGCACTATATTTAGTTCTGCCTGCAACGCATATTCAAATGCAATAAATCCGCAAATGGGTGTTTCCTTTTGCGTATTAAAAAAAAAAACAAAAAACGAAGAAATAAACCGAAAAAAAGGCTGCTGTTGCTAATTTTATGCTAGACGGGCGTTAATATCAAGCTGCCATTTATGGCTTCCGTTTTGCAGAATTAATTCAACTGATGAGCCTTGAATTTGTTCAACAAATAGGGGAAGGATAGAATGGGGGACGGGGTGGGGGATTGCTGATTGTAAGCTGAGCTATTTAATTGAAGGCGCCAACGAGCAGCGGGCGGTGCTTAAGGGTGAGGGCGTGGCACATGCAGGCTCCCTCTCTCTCTCTCTCTGTCTGTCTCTGTTGCAACAACAATTGCTAACCTGCTGTGCAGCTGTCGCAGCTCTTAATCTTAACAAGCAGCAGCAAAAAACAAAAACCAAAAAAATTCAAAACAGAGAAAAACAGGCTAGTTCGTGGCTGAAGTCTTTCGTTTTTGTGTCTTATTTTTTGCTGGCTGTTTTTCAATTAAAAGCGACGCTAATTTTATCGAACAATGCAACAAATTTTATGCGCATTTAACAAAGTCGTAATTGATTGTACAAAAGTGAAGGCGTGAAATGCCGCCAGTAGCAAGCAGACAGCTTGAAAGTTTGCCGGACAGAAAATTAAAAGTGCAAAAGGGGCAGAGAGAGAGAGAGAAAGAGACAAAGAGGGAGAGTACTCATAAGTACTCTGCAAATAGCTCGCGCATAATCCTGGAAAAAGAAAGTGCAACTTAATGGCTTCATTAACAAACACAAACCAAAAAAAAAGCCAATAAATATTTTCGTTTTGTTTTTGTTTTTTTTATTTGTTTTTTTTTTTTGCAAAGTTGCAAGTTGCAATTTAAATGGCTCCAAGAGCAACGAACGGGAGAGAGAAGCTGCGAAATTATCTTGATTGACATTTTATGTCTTTTTAATGAAAGCAACTTCAAAGGATGACACGAAATTGCTCGCATCGCAGCCCACTTTTGCCCCCTTGCAGGCGTTGTTGGTGGCAGGCGCATAAAAATTGTTGCTGCTGATAGCCAGACAGACAGACATTCAGTCAGTCAGTCAGTCGGAGAACAAGTGTAGCGTGCAGTCCCACAACGACCAGAAAGATACAATTGTATCTTGTGCTATCTGCGGCCAGGTAGAGCTGACAACGCAGCTGTGCAACTAATGTACTTACTTGTCTCTCGGCCCAAGAGATGCGAGATATTCACTCGAGAACTCTCGCATCCATTCACATACACACACACGGTACAAGTGCATTACAGCACTCTTAACACACAGTAACGACTCACATATACCACGTAATTAGCTTCTCATGCATTTTTCAAACAGCATTGTTCAACTGGATAAAACAAGGCTGAACCAAGAATATATTCTTGGCTCAACTGCTTGAACTAAGAATTTAATCTCGACTAGATGTCAATTTGTTTCATGAACAACTTCTGATTACTTATCATTTTCGCTTATAAAACAAATATTCTTGATTAAAGTTTGTGCATCGAAATTTCTAGCTTTGATATATGCACAATTTTGTGTTCAGAGTGCTGTTTTTTTCATTCCATTAGCTGGCTTTCATAGAGCGAGATTAAAGGATACACTCTTGGCATCTTTATAGGGTACTCAAAATGCAGACAATCTAATCGCTGGCAAATGTCAAGCGGCCGCAGCAGTCTCATTCACGAAAGAAGCGCTCGAGTTTTGGTCTGGTTTGGGTTTTGTTTGGGGTTTGCCTTTTGCGTTCATTGATAACAACAAACGCTGCCTGGAAGCGCAACCAAGCAACGCCTGGCAACGCTGCGTGCGACAACCCGCGATAAAAAAAAGTGGCCAGTTGCTTCATCGACTCGAATGCGGATTGCATCTGTGATCGGACGGCTTTGGGTTTGGGTTTGGCCTCGATCCTTGACTTTGACTTTGGTGATATGCGATATGACGAAACACGCGTGAAGAGCGTCAAACGATTTTGTTATCGTTGTCGCCATAACCGTTGCATGGCTTAATTAAAAGGTTATTCGTGTATGTCGCCAGGCGGCTCAGCCTCTAACTCCGGATATCTATGCTAGATAGGAAGTGACTGAGTAAGTGAGTGAGAGAACGCAAGAGAGAGAGAGAGAGAGAGAGAGAGAGAGTCAGAGAGAGACAGGGAGAGAGAGACAGAGAGAAACACACGAAGATTATTTTTTGATTGAGTTGTTTAAAGGCTTGTAGCTGCTCTCACACAGCGTGCGATTGCTTCGTGCCTTATCTTAAAGACCTTTTCCCTATTATGCCCTACCCCTACCCTTGCCACTACCCCTAACCTCATCATATTTCTTCTGCTGCTGACCACCGTCCTTGACTGTGGGCATTCAAAACTGAAAGTTAGCCGCAGAGCAAAAGCTCAATCAACTCTCATATCTTTGGGGTTGTGGTTGTTGTTGTTGGTTCACTTTGTGCCAGGTGAGAATTGACAAATTTCCATTTCATCAATACAATCAATATAAGCAGCAACAACCACATCTACATTTAAAACAAGTGCTGTGACTCTGATACAGAGCAGAGCTCACACCTCGATGCATGTGCCCCGAGTTGTTGTTGTTGTTGTTGACCATCAAGGCTGTTACTTGAAAACCGCTTTCAATTAAACTGGAGCACACTTTTGCCTGCGGTCGAACATCATTATGATGACGACAATGATCATCATGTCAATGTATCGCTTGCGGCAGCGCCCAGAGTGAAAATGAATTTCCAATGTGGCCCGCAGCGAAACAATCGAATCAACAGCAGCGATTCATGGATGAACGCACTTATTGCTCATCCAAAAAACGGAAAAAAAACAAAAACAAAAAACTGGTAGTAAATACTTACTTTTACCCAAGCCAAGGAGCAGAGATGGTAGCAGTCGATCGTTCAATTGCCACTGTCGCATTGCGATTTAATATTGAAATTGAAACTCCTGATGGAAAGTTATGGGGCCCCAGCAGCATTTATGAACCTGTGATCAGGGCTAGCCCTTCCCCTGCCTCCCCTTTGGAGTCCGCTCCTGCTGATGATAATGATTGCAGATTATGGGGCGGCCATCTAGCCATTGATAACATACTCACTCACATACACTCGAGATACAACCTAAAAGCGTCCAATTAGCTGAAAAGTTTACAAGCTGAAAAGCTGAGCAGCGAACACATGAAAAATCAGCAGCAGCACAGGAAACATAAAGAGAAACGTGCGCCTTTTAATTTTGATTAAAATGAAACCCAAGGAAACATTTCAATCAAAAACTAGCTACGAGAATCTACTTCTGTCAAGCAACGCACAAAACGCTTAAGACTACTTTACTTTTTCTTTATTATCATTTGTGGCAAATTTGTCATTTGCCAGCTGGAAGAGTTTAAATTAAATTTAAGATTCAATTATGTACCGAAGCTATTTAATGAAGAATGCAACTTTTCGGTAACGCCAAGTAAGGAACTCTTTCAAACAAGCAACACAGATTTAAATTATTTAACGGTTCGGAACAAGAACTTGTTTCGGCAAGTTATTTGAAAAGATTAAATTCCTTGATTATATTATTATTATACAGAGAAGGTCTCTTGAGACCGCAATAGCATTTGATGAAAGAGAAACAAACGATAATTGTGATATATATAAAATTTAAACTAGTCAAGTTTGTACGTGTTCGTTAAGTAAAGTAATGCTCATATTTGCAAGTATCTAGTGTAACAGAAACTTTATAAGAGATCGTTAACTTCAAGCTCTAAAATCAGCAATTACTTCAATAAAAAGAGCTGATTTTTCAATTGCTGCCGCGGCAGGCAACATTGTTTTGCATCTAATAAAAGCTGAAAAGGCCGCCAGCAATTTAGCTGAGATTGCCACTCACCGCTCGAGTGTTACGACAGTCGGTCCGATTGTCTGTCTCATTGGCCCTTTGCGGATGTGTCGCCCTGTTTGCTACCGTGTACAGCTTTAGTTATTGTTTCTGTTTGCAGTTGCTGTTTGAGCTGCATTTGCCCAACTGCGTGTTGTGACCCGCTGGGAGCCTTGGCATGTAATGGATTTTCACTTACGCGCGGATTGCGTGTGCTCGGCACACAATGCACCCAAATTCAACCCAGCCCCAACTCAATTCAATTTCAACGAGGTTGACGGGGTTCAGATCGCGTGTCTTTGTCATTTGCGCTCTCTTAATTTGCCTTTTGGCCCGGTTCCACTGGCCGTGTTGACCCAACAATTTGTTAACAATTATCGCTCCAGTCCGAAGCGAACAAACAACTCCTCCTTCTCTTGCTGCTCCATCTGCTTCTGCTCCTGCTGCTGCTGCTGCTGCTGCTGCTCCGGCTACTGCTCGTGGCATGCAATCAAGTCTCTAAGCCTTGGTGCGCTACACTTGCTGCCCCATTTTGTTGCCTTGCCTTATATGGGGTGCACATTAAGAGTTACATTCAGTTGCTGCTTCAGCATCAAAAACAACGTTGGTGGTCTGCTTACAATGCTTGCAAACCTGGCTGCAGCTCCTCTCAGTTTTCAAGTCAATCATGCCGACGTTCCACATATGCTAATGATGGCAATTAATCAATGAGAATCAGTTAGGCACTCGGATGCTGTTGCTGATGCACGCAATCAGCTCATTGACCACAACAAATAATAATAAATTCAAAAAATGGAGAGTCATCACTCTAGATTCCTGCGCCTGCTGATCCTGCTTGCTGCCACTACTAATGATGTGCTAAGCTGCAAACATTGCAAACTCCAAACCAAAAAAAAAAAAAGAAAAAGAAAAACATCACAAATAATTGCAAATCGACCCATATTTAATTGGCCAGAGCTCGCAATGCAGTTAAACGCCCATTCAGCGCAGCAGGTATCCTGCCTAACAAGATGCAGCAATGCACCTGAAACTGTTTGGTCTAATTAGCTCAACTGACCCGCCGATCCACCCACTTTTCCTTCATTCTGTATTTCAGGCTAGGCAATAATGTGCACGTGGCAGCATTCAATCCTCTTCAATCTTGGGAAACCAGTTCAGGCTGAGGATGATGCTGAGGCTCAGGCTCAGTCTTAGCCTCAAGTCCCTGGCACATGTCCGACTTCATCCTAAACTGCAGACGCATGCAAATAATATATAAGTTACTGTGTCAGCGATCAGTTCGCATTCGTGTTGCAACAGGTGAAATTGTCGCCGTGTGCCTCGAGACCAACCTGTCCCCCCTCCAGCCTGTCCCGTCTCGCTTCTCTTTGCTACTGCGCTGACACTGGGCAAGTCCAGTCAATGTCAAAGTGTTGCTGCCTTACAACCAAGTTAATTGCACTGCACGCACACGCCAAGACGCAAGTCAAAAGTCCCAGGGCTCGGGCCAAGACTCGAGACTCGTGTGTGAAATATCAAGTTTCCCCGTGTCAACTTGGGCACACAGTCGCACAGTGGGCAGAAAAAAGTTACAGCTTAGCCAAAGAGTGTCCAAAACAGTCCATTTAAATATCAATGGTTTGCTATCCGATAAAATTATATATAATAATATATATGAATAGGTTATTTACCGGGATTATGGGAAATCGTTTACTGTGATTAAAGAATTATTAACAAATAAAAATAAAATAAAAACTCACCTGATTAATACTATTGTTTTATTGCCCAACTTCACTTAAAAGTGACAATCATTTTTAATAATATTAAAAACTGAATTTATTCCTCGAAATTTATGAAAAATCAGGCGAATAAAACGCATGAAAATCGTCAAAAGTACTGTGAGCATTTTTTTTTTTTTGCAATGCTGTTCGCTCCACTGTGCGAAGACTGTCGTCGTTGTGGTTGTCATTAGTCTGCTGCACTTGCTGTTGTAATTGTGACAGGAGCAACGAGCACGGATCGCCAAAAGGGTCATCCGTTGGGCTGACTTACAAAGGGGTGGTAGGGGCAGAGCATGGGAATGGGTATGGGGGAGGGGGGAGGATTGGGTATTGCTGCCTGGCAGGCAACGCGCAGCGTGATCGTGAGTGCCAGAAGCTGATTTCAGCGCGGCTACCGATAAGCGACAACAACCACGACGACGACGGCAACGACTCTGCGACTGACAGACGCGTTGATTGGTTTTGCTTCACAAGAAGCAGGTAGAGGGGAGGACAACAGCTTGTACAATGGGGGAGGGGGAGGGAGGAAAGACATGTAAATTGCAAGTAAAAAAAAAAGAAGAAAAAAACCTAAAACTGGTACAATTTTCAGTTTTTGGGTCATTTTTAGCCGAAATATTTTCTGTTGTCATCTTTTTACTGTTACTGTTTTACTTGTACTTGCTGTTGCAGTTGTTGTTGTTAATTATATTTTGCTGATAGCCACAACGGCCACGCGTCCCGTCCCTATCACCACCATCCCCCTTCCGCATAACCCTCCGCCCGGCAAGCATCTCTAGTCTGAGCTCGTTCGTAGCACTGCATTTGACAAGTTTTTGCATAATTACCAGACAAGATTCAGCGAGGCGGTGAGTCGATGCTGTGGAAGCTGTCAAGCAACTCCTTCTGACATCGTTTGTTCATTTCTTAGGGCCATTCATAAATTTGGACGAACAACTCATAAATACTATCGATATCAACACCACTGGTGTATCGATATCATTGTGGACCATGGCCAAAAGAAGGCGACAAAGGTGTTGGACATCCAATCACACGTCTGAGCAGAGAGGCAGAGGGATGGGGATTGAGAAAGAGCTGCTCGCTAACTCTTCCTTCCTATCGCATTGATTTAATGCAACGACGAAAACAAATTGTTATGTTTTTGGGGGCCGTCGCAAAACGTGGCCGCAATTAATCAAAGTTCTCGCATTACAATTAATCAAAAATCCACATTGGCCACAACAACAGGCCACAACAGATACTCTACCCTGTCCTACCATATCCTTACATTACCCATTTGGCGTTTACCGCTGGCCATAAATATATCATTGCGAATGTGGCCAATAGAATTGACGGCGGCGGCGTCAAAATGCGCACCTTAGAAGTCAAAAAGCCGCTGACAGCCGCACATAAATCAGTTAGCCAACAAGCTCCTGTACCAGCCACAAGGAATCCACACCATTCCGAGTGGGTGTCAGCAGAGAGTGGCTGTAGATTCATCTACAGCTATTTATACTGCATCATCGTTTAGATTTAGCGGCTTTTTTGCTTTCATGTGGACATCAGGCGGCAATTTGATGGCCATGAACAATTGACAGGCGGGATGTCAAACATTTTGATGGTCAGATTAAGAGGTATAAAAAACGGAAGAGATGAGTGAGAGAGCTAAGCCAGGCTTGTCTCCCAAATACCAACCAGATATCTCTCTTAGCAGGCTTCAAATCTCAGCCAATCTAGAATCTATAGAATAATGTAGATCAAAGTACATAGTTTACTTCGATAAATAAAATAATACAAAATTGCTTCGAACTTAAATAGTTTTAAACGTTAATGACAGAAATGGTGGAAAACTTGATGTTTTTAAGCATTTGTCCTTAGACTCGCTGCAGTAGATATTTGAAAAATACGGTTATCCACCAAATACAAAATGATGACTTTTTTTTATATTTGCAGTATTTTACAACGAAACTGCACAAAAATGTCAAAAATTTTGCTCAACTTTTTTTTTTGTTTATTTATTTATTTTTTTTTTTGTATTCTCCCCTGGTGCTGCTGATTTTGTTGTTGTTGATGCCCCACCATCATCATTAACATTACATCTTTTATGTGTATAAAAAAATAAATTCAAGATGACACAGTCGCAATGTGATTAACGTTAAACTTATGCAAAGTGCAGCAGTGCAGTAATAAAAACAACAACAACAATGGGGGAAAATGAACAGCAACAACATCGACAGTAACAACAAATACCTGGAAGCTCGACCTTGGCTTGAAGCGCGTCAAAAATCGTACCGCAAAGTGTCTGAAAGTTGGCAAAAACAAAAAAAAAGCGCAAAAAAAAAGGATGAAGAAACTAAAAACAACAACGTAAAACTTGCGAATATTTTGTGTCTGATCTGAAAAGGAGTTCCAGGAGCCGATCACAGGAGTGTGCAAAAAGAGAAAAAATTCGAAAAAAAGAAGAAGAAGAGGAAGCAGCGAAATGATGATGCGTTGTCAAGTTATTGACAGGCCCAAGTCGATATTAATGACGACTTCATTCGCGGATATCGCGCCAGCTTCAACTTTACAATGGATTTGCTGACTCTGGCTGTGTGGATTCATTTTGCTGATTCCGTTTGGGATACATTTTGCTGTTGGCCGTGTCTTACTAGCAATTACAAGCGGCCAAATATTATTGATCCATATTATTGAGGCGTTGCGTTCAGGACTTCGCTCTTTTTTGCATTTTCTCATATTTAAGCCAACATGTCAACATAATTTATATTAAATTTCTGCCTCAGGTAATGATAGCGCCTGCTGCTGATTGCTAAATATGTCTGCATGCGGCATGTTGCATCTCCATCGCAGACGCACCTTACACACAAATGGCATTAAGCCGCATCCCCAACAATAACAACAGTTGTTGATTGCGACTCCAACTTACATAAATTTGGAGAGTAGAGTCGCAGATATGAATGAAATGTGTCTGAGCCAACTTAATCAGTTCTCAGACATAAACCCTTAAATGTTATAATTCTATATATCACCAATATCTAGTTGAAATATCAACTCTGCAGATTAGAATTCTGACGCTTTTTATGCTGTACCGAAAAAGAGCATTCGCTTGTCGTGTTTTATCTGCCAATTGTGATTCAGTTATTGTTGCCTGCTCAAGCGGCATTAAGAAGCAATTAAACCGAACGCAAACTGAAACTGGCCCCGAGTTAACGTTCGAAGTGAACGCGAAACGTGCAAAAAATAATTCACAATTTATTTGAACGATTTCGAGCGATGTGCATGCAAACTGCAACTAAAACTGAGGCCACAGCGAATTTCTATTGCATCAACAATGATTATACGGCAAGGCAAGATGTTTCTCAAATCAGTTGATCGGTTGACCATTTGGTTAACTCTTGGTTGGCATCATCATGTGGAACATCTGGGCTATGCAGTGCTATAAATGCTGCTGAACGAAGTGTTAAATGAGGCACAGCAGGAACGCTGCCAGTTGTCAATGTCCAATGTCAAACGATTTTGACACGGTTTGGCATAGCGTGCAACCAACACCAAGTCGGAAAGGACACACAACACAACAAAAAGAAAAATATCATCTAAAAGGACAACTCTCGCTGCGACAGCAAACAATGCCAAATATATCAAATGCTAAATGCCAAATGCTGAATGCTGAATGCCAATTGCTAAATGCTTTCAAAATGCTTTCGAGTGCGGCGCAACTTGTCCTTGCCGCACAACGGGTGCCTAGTCCAGTCCAGTCGAGCCCAGTCCAGGACGTTGCCTATAAAGGACATCGACGCATTAGAAGTGTTAATAGATAACTGCCTCCGGGGAGCACAGCAGCAGACCTTGGAGTTGCGACGAACAGCCTTATATATATATATATAAATATATACATATATATATATAAATGTTAAAAAAAATAATACTTAAAATATAGTAACAAAATTATGATTATTAAAATTAAAATGATTATTTATTAAGGCATTAGCAATCAATACTGAAGATAAGTAAACATTTAAAGTTTTGCTAAGCTTTAAAACTGATTAATGCCAACAAATAAATTCCTTAAATAAATTAGTTTTTAATTTATTTGATGTATTTTTTTTTTATTATTACCTTTCACTGCGGTTAAATAATATTCCTCAAAACTATGTATTGGGTTAATTATATTTAACTATGTTCAGTATTTGGAATTGTAATTGTAATTGTATTTTAAAGCAATCCAAAGAGAGAAATCAAAAATTTTTCGCTGTGAATTGAATTGCATTTTTATATTTAAGATTGTGAAGAGGTCTCGATTTAATTAAATGTTTCGAGAAGCAGTCCTACTATCATTTTGAGCGCAACTGTTACATATTTATATATAAATATATTTGGGTATATACCCATATGTGGTCGCTCCCGTCTACTAGGATCCTCATTCTTGGATGCCTTGGCTATTAATGCATTAAACGTCATATATGTTGCTGCTGCTGCTGTTGCTGCTGTTGCTGCTGGCGGCTTTTAGGGCTCCAAAGCCGCCACACGACCAGAGACCGGTTCACAGCCGGCACGCGACAGACAGACAGAGAGAGAGAGAGAGAGAGAAGGAGAGAGAGAGAGATGGAGCAAAGTCAATAATGAAAAGCAGCTGAAATAGAAACAAAAAAACTCTTCTCAGTCTGCCGCAAAGGAAAGAAACACTCGAGACTCTTCCCAGCTCAAAGAGAGAACCAGAGAGATAAAAGCAGAGACAGAGTGAGAGAGAGAGAGAGAGAGAAAACACGCATTGAGTGAGTTTATGGAATGAGTGATCCTTGAGTGGATGCTGCTGCTGCTGTTGCTGCTGGTTGGTTGGTTGGTTGTCCGTTGGTTTGGCTTGTTTGCACCTTTTGTCTGGAACACAGGTAGCCACAGAGCAGCCGGCTGCAGCAGCAGCAAACGCAGGCAGGTGAGACTCATTCGTAGCTTCGTGGGCACCTATAAATAGCGCACACGGCGCAGGGAAGGGCATCAGAACAGCGACAGCGCTCGTAGGGCCAACAACAACAAGCCGTCACAAAAACTTCAAATTCAAAACCCAAACCAAAAAAAAGAATACTATTCAAAAAATGGCACTGGGCAGCGAGAATCAAATCCGTAGCCACTATCATCAGCAGCAGCAACGTTTGGCGCCGTATGCCAAGCCTAACAACTATCAGCAGCAGCAGCAGCAACAGTTGTTGCTGGGTGATCAAGAGCAGCAGCAGGTGCCGTTTGGTGGTTCGGTGGTGCGTCGCAATGCACGTGAACGCAACCGCGTCAAGCAGGTCAACAATGGCTTCAGCCAACTGCGCCAGCACATACCCGTTGCCATCATTGCGGATCTGAGCAACGGCCGGCGTGGAATTGGACCCGGTGCCGATAAGAAGCTCAGCAAGGTCAGCACTTTGCGCATGGCTGTCGAATATATTCGACGCTTGCAGCGAGTCATCGATGAGAACGATCAGCAACATCAGCAGCAGCAACATCAGCAACAACCGCCATCAGTCCAGCAGCAACAATTCAACTACCAGCAGCAACAGTTGCAACAACAGCAGCAGCAATTCTTGGCGCTGCAACAGCAACTGCAGCTCATATCACCCGGCAGCAGCAGCAGCTGCAACAGCAGCAACAGCTCTTTCTGCAGCAGCAGCAGCACCAGCAACTATTTTACAAATCAGTCCGTGCAGCTGAAAATGGAGCCCAGCTCTGGCAGCCATGAAGACTATCCCAATAATTCGTGCAGTTCGGGTGCGGAGGATGATGACATTCTTGACTACATCTCCTTGTGGCAGGACGATATGTGAGCAGAACAGCAAAAGACTCCAACACTAACTAGTCAGACCCACGCACACATACAAACACACGCACAACAACACCTGGCAAAGTATTATTATTATTACCTCAGCAACCGCAAAAGTATTTATTTTAGTTATAAGCTTTTTTTTCAAAACACACTCTTTTTTTTTTGTACAAATTAGTTTAAAGAGCGCTGTATGTGCCTGTTTTTATATAGTTTATAAGACTGCTAATCATACGAATCTAGCTTATAACATGGAAGACAATTACTTTTAAGAACCTTTTTTTTTTCAAGAATGAAAAAATATATGCATATATGGAGGACATTAAACTGATAATTTTAAACAAATTCAAAAGACTTTTATTTTGTGGCAAGTAACAAAGTCTAAAAGCGAGGAAGCTGCATAAGAAGAAGAATAGAAAATACTCAAACTCTACAATTGAATCAATTCTATTTAACAAATTTCCAATGGAAAATGGATATCCAATAAAATCAAGAACTAAATAATCTCAGTTTTAAAGGTGAAAAATGTTGCATACGAAATAAAAGCTTATGGTTTGAATATCAAATATATTGGAAAAATTTAATATTTTCGAAATATTTTTAAACTATTTGGCAAATCTGCATAAATGTAAATAAAGGTCCAAGAAGAAGAAATTTGAGAAGAAAAAGAGAGACAAAAGGATAATGCTGAAAATAATCTTTCAGTTTGGTTTAAGGATAATCTTATTTCGCATAAACATATATGCATTTTAAGCAGTTTTGATCACAGAAGCTGTAGGCCACATTAGTATTTACCGTTACAAGCTTGATTTGCGACAAATTGTGTTGGAAATGTTGCTGTCAAATTATGCAAACGATGTGCAAGAGGTAATCTTCAGAGAGATTCGAGGAGCAAAACAGAAGAAGCTAAATTACTGGATGCATATTTGCATATGGGAAAGGAAAAGGTTTTGTTTTTTTTCTTTGCACCGTTGCATTGAATGCCGCCAATTCCGCACAGCAATCGATCGATTGTCCAATTGAACTAATTTTGAGATATGCGCAAAATGCAGGCAAGCAAAATGAGGAAAAAAAATTAAATGTACATACGCACGGATAAACAAAGTCGGCAATTTACAGATCGCCCCCGACAAGACTCGAAAGAATGGAAACTGAAAAGTTGGGGAGACTGTCTGCTTTGGGGTTTTTGGGGGAGACTGGAACGGAAGCCGCAATGCGTCGGGACGAGGCGATGCAATGCGATTCGCGATGGTTCAGCAAAGATAAGCAGCGACAGCAACAACAGCCGACAAACAATCGACAAGCAACCAACAACAAATAAGAACAATCGAGAACAACGACAACATTTGCAGTTGAAGTCCTCGCTTAGCGGATGCGTTCAGTTCTCAGTTCTAGGCTGAAGCTTCATCCGCTGCAAGAGCTGCTGCTTAAAAGACTCCCACGCGCATTTCCGGTTTGCTCATCTCGCTCTAACTCACTCTCGCTCTATCTCCCTCTCTCTCTCTCCCTTTCTCTCTCTCTCACGCTCACACACACACACACTCTGAGCAATGCCCCATTAATAGATAAATGAATTGGCATACGCATTTCCGTCACTTGCCAATGGCTTTGTGGGGCTTTTTGGGGCCGTCGTTTTGTTTTAAAGCCAATTTCGCTGACTGTTGTTGTTGCTGTTGTTGCAGTTGCTGTTGCTGTTGGGGTCTTGTGTTGCAATCAATTCGCCATGCAACCAGCAGCAAAACGAACGGTTTTGCAAAACTCTACTCCACCTCTCAGCTCCCAAACGTAACCTTTGCTTCAGCTTTTGGGTTTTTGTTGGCCGCATCTTCATGCCACATTTATCGAATTATTATTTCCGGTTTTTGGTTTTTTTTAAATACCCTTTAAGTACAAAAAAATCCAAAAATATTAATAATAATAATAATAGTTACAAAAGATACTGCAGTTTTTGTTTGATTACATTTTTTTAAGTTTTGCTTACATTTTTTATAAGTTTATAGAATACTCTAAGCCAAAGAATACCAAAGTTCGAAGGGTATGTGCTAGTTGAGCACTTTACTTAAATCGAACATATATTTCTGTTATTTTATACACATACAGACATTTGTGTATGTGTGTGTATAATGTATGCAGCAGAGAGCGCAATCCAAGATCTTAAGATGAAGTACAATATCATCATCGATGTCATATAGGGATATAGTGTTCTGGTAACTGCCTGAAGGAGCGGGAGGAGGAAGGAGGGAGGGTGGAGGGACGGAGAAATCGCTCTGGTGGCGGTCGCTTTGGGCGACATACGACAAAACTGGCAAACTGACGACAGCAAACGGTGCAAAATCGAACGCTTTTTGTGTGAAAGTCATAATATGTTTGACAAGAACAAGATCGAGCCAACGACGACAGAACCAAAGCGAGGAATACAAAACTAATATATAAATATATATATATGTTTATATATTTACTTGTATATATATATATATATGTATGCAGAATAATGTGACGGTACCCAAAGCGAGGCAAACAAATGCGTTGAGCACCTCAAGCTGGAGGAGTAGAATGCCCCAAAGGTGCATGGCAAAGGAGTCGCTTGTTGCCGTATTCTTTTACATACAGCAGTCAATGGCGAATGGGGAGCGAGGCTGGGGTCCCGAATAAATTTATGATTTATTAAGGATGCTCTGATTACAACACACCATTGACTAAGAGATCGTGGGGACCTGAAATGCAACCTGATTGATGTCTCGTAAATAACACTCGCATAAGCAACAACAGCAACAACAACAACAACAACAGAAGAGGCACCAGCAGCAGCAAGTGAGTTATTTGTTTAACATGAACAGCGAACACGTTTTTGACTCACAAATGTCGACAAAGAATAATGTAATTTATGTTCAGGCTCTCGGTACGCTGACATATTCTCATTTTCCTCTGTTTTCTTTTTATTTTGTTTGCCCACGATTTCACCCAAGTCCAACTAAAGAGAAAGAGCAGGAGCGAAAGAGGTTGTCAACCGTATTTGCAATTAGAGATATTCGCACCGATATTGCATATCTATAAAATAAATGTGGGGCGTCTTCCACTTGCCAACAAAAGACACAATTGAGACGGCAAAAGATCTTTGGCCAAAGGGCATGCCGAGTTTCAGAATTTCACAAGTTTCTTGCGAAGTGGAACGACAAGTGCATCTAAGGATTTCCACTTGTCGCTCTGATCGTAAATTAAGCGCTTAGCGTTTCAATTTATTTTTGTTCCATTGTTACAACACAATTTCCACATTTTCCATTATTTTCGAGTTACCCCAATACGCAGATAATTAAAAACGCCCACAGCTTGGCCCAAAAAAAGGACTCAAAAGGTGCATTGTGTAGCCGAAAAAAGGACAATTGCGTGCTGCATGCAAGAAACATTTCAAAGTCGAAATTGGTATTGCCATTGGGACACTATATATGTAACAATTTATACACTCAGTTTCATTGGCTAAGCTGATTAGGATTCGATTCTTTTCCATTCCAGCTGAAATACTAATAATACGTTGCGTAAATTTATAAGATGTTATAGGGACTGTATGAGGAGCATGAAGCGATCGATGGGTTCCACGCAGTTCACTCAAGAATAGAACAGTTCAAATTGGGCATTATCGATTTTTCAGAGGATTATCAGACACTTAAGTATATAAGTAATTGGAGGTTATAGAGATCATTTTTATTGCTCACATTTTGTGTGACAATTATGTTGGCTACAACAAGTGAAAATAGATTAGGAATCTATGTAAGCTTGGCTCGGACATAGCAGGTAGATGAAGCAATTGCAATAAAACCCAAAACTTGAAAAAATTCCACAAAAAATGGGAGACGCTCTCTTCTCAGAGAGACATATGTGCATATAATTAAATGCAATTCTTTAAGCTCTCAGATTTGGCGAATGCTTTATGTTTTAATTGCCGTCAAGAAGGAGACAAATGTCTCAATTTGCTCGGGGCACTCTCTTTTAAGTTGCCTCCTGCCACACAAATTGGGCCACCGAAGTAAGTTAAATTAATAACGCAAAGTGCGCACCGCATTCGTCAAAAGCAGGCGTCTCTTATTATTTATCTTTTATACACACATTTTTTTATTTTTTATTTAATTGTAGGCTTGTTGGGCAACAAATTTAAAATATTAAATCGCAGATTTAATACCCTAGCAAAATTTTTAGTATTGCTACTTTAAAATACAATATTCACCGCAATGAAGGTTAAGAGCTGTTTGATGTGATATAAGGCATTATATAATATATTAAAATAATAATTTGTCTTTATCATTACTTGTCCACTCCAATTGAATTCACGTAATTAAAAGTTTAATACTTGACTATTCTTATCTGCCTAATTGAATTCGGGTTCCTTCCGATTCTTTATATATATATGTAAAAAATCGATGCAATCCTACTGGGTTTCAACAACAACAGAAGTAATAACACAAAGTGCACAGCTGGTGATAAAATCACCAAATCTTTAGTAGAGTATAGCGATGCCTTACAATTATGCATCGTATGATGACGAATGCGACCCAAAAGTGTAACTCAGGGATCCAATGGAGAACTCTAAAAAAGCTAAGAGAGTAAATATGTTAATTGACAAAATAAAAATAAAAATGTGAATCTTGAATACTGATCAATAGAGAAGCTCAATTTGAGCTACAGGATATGCCATATTCGTAATATCTGCTAGATCTATGTAATTAATGTTGTGGGATACTTCTGCCAAATGACGGATGATGTTAAGTTCAAATGTTGGACCTAATAAAGGGAACCTTTACAACTTACGAAATAAATGGTGTAGATGATGGCAAGATCAATAGTTTGGAAGAATGTTTGCAGTAGATATGTTGATTCAGTGTAGTTTTCCGTGGATTGAAATGTTGATTTCTGTTTTTGTTTTTTCGATTTGGTTTGCTGGTATCTCTCCAGTTAATTGAGCGTCTTGTGTTGATTGCGATTCCTTAAGTTTTAGCTTTTTATAATGCAATTTACAATATTTAATTGCGTCGGTGCCCACAAAGAAGCATTCCATTACCAGAACCGCAGAGAGAAAGAGAGAGAGGGAGAGGGACAGATGGAGAGAGAGAGAGAGAGAGAGAGGGAGAGAGAGACAGAGAGAAAAAGGGAAAGAGAACGCTTGTCTCTCTGTCTGATTGTTCGTCAGCATTTCATCATGATCGTAATTGTATATATATTGCAATCATATATGAAAATGTTGACTGCAATTTGCTGCGTGACTGTTCCAATTAGTTGTCGGATATCTCTCGCTCTCGCTCTCTATCTCTGTCGCTCTCTCTCTCCCTCTCTGTCTCTGTCGTAATTCACTTTTGATTTCATATGCATTTCATCAAATTGCCCCTGCGCACGCGCATGCCAGAAAGATCGCCCCGAGTCGACTGGACTGGATTGGACTGAACTGAACTGAGAGTGGACAGCAGCCCATGGACCTTGGTTTGATTTGAAAATTACTTAAAACAAAAACAAATTTATATATATAAATATACATATATATAAAATATATAAAAAAAAAAAACTGAGAAATTGACAAACTGAGAAACTGCTAAACTGGTTGAGTCTACAGCACACGCCCCTTTCCAAATCCGAATCTCAATCCAACACTCCAAAATTCAAAACAACTTAAATTGTATTCAAGTCTCTTTATATACCCCTTCCGTCTCCAACTCTGTCTCTGTCGCTGCGTCTGTCTCTCTCCCGTCTCCCATTAAGCTTTGGCCATTCTCCTTCTACTGGCTGGTTGTCATTGCCGCACGCCGCGGCTCACTTCAAATGGGCGACGCGCGCGACCGATCTCGACTTCAGATTCGAGTCTCGAGACTCCAGCGCCAAAATTGCAATATTTTTTTAATTTATGATGAACCAGTAAGTAGTAGTATCTCTAGCCAAAAGAATGCTCGACGGACGTATGCCCTGCATCCAATATCGAAATATCCGGATCAGTTTTTTACAAAAAAAATTGCCACAAAACAAAAAAACTAAATAAAAATTTGTATACAATATCAAATTGGGACTTTGCGCTCGTTTGTTACTCTTAGTTTATAATTAATATTGTATTTATCCTGAAGTTCTTGGACTATTTTTGAATAAAACTTTCATAGGCTCTGGATTCCTACATAAGTCTAATTCATGTCAAGACACCCATTTTGTATGCAGTTGTACATGCGGGGTATAAAAAATGAACACTGTCGCTTTTTTGAACATTTTAATTATACACAGCAAGTCGCAAGTTGCCGAGTTTCAGAGATTCCGTTCGGACGAAACAAAAAATAAAACAAAAACAAAAAACCAAAACGTCGCTCCGATTCCACTTGCCACAATCAAAAGTCGGAACCGGTAGCCAGAAATCTCCCAACTGGACAACTGGGCAACAATGGTTGTATATATATGCATAGGTATATACATATGTTGTATATATTTATTTATTAATTTTTTTTTTTTTTTTGAGGGGTAATTAATAAATTCGCAACGCTGCCACAGGATATTTGCATAAAAAATGATGGCAATGAAATGTTATGACCGCACCGCACCGAATGACAGACGACGACGAGGATGACCAATGGAACGGGAAACGGAAAACAGAAACGGGAACGGGAACTGAAATCGGTTGAACGTTCCATGGAACAAGGTCAGTGTTCGAGATCGCGAATGACAGACAACAGCAGATACCCTGTACTGTACATTAGCACGAAGCAAACTTGTAAAGTTAAATAAATAAAAATAAATATACAAAAAAAACTACGTCTGATCTGTATTTTCTATAAAAGACATTTGCACATCAGGATTTTTAAAACTAATTGCAAATCTATTTAGTGCCTCGAAGGCGCTTCCGCTGAACGTCGGACCTTTGAAGATGGCCAGCTCAGTTGCATAAGATCTGCGAATAGAGGTGAAAAAAAAAACCGGTAATGCAATTGAAGAATATTTTCCAACTGTGTTCCGACATTTATGCATATAATTTTCGACGACGGGTGACAATTGCAGAGAACAACAAACAATGAACGGGGGGCCACAAATATCATCAGAGCCTCAGAATGTGCGCAGCGTGTGGTGAATGTCCGAGAAACCGATTCGGACAAAAACAAAAACAAAATAACATCCTTTTGCAGGATCCGCATTTTTAGGCCGTGCTGCAGTGCACGTGGCTCTGGCTCTGATCTTTGTAAAAGCTATGCGTACAATGGGCATGGCATAAACTGGAATCATGCCCATTGTCCTTTGTGCATTGTGACAATTGACAATGATAATAATGAAAAGTAGTCGGCGTAAATTGCATAAGGATCGTTCTCGCTGTTTCATTCTTTTATCATTTCTCTTCAGGCTAACCTCCTTCAGTTGAGTTCGTTTAGGGTATATTCAGGATTCGGGATTCAGGATTCAGGAGATTCGGTAAATTGTAAGGCGTTTGTAAGCCTCTTCAGAGGTTGCGCCCAAAATGTGTTTCTAATTGACCCGGAGCTCTTCTCTATGTTTCTGGGTTGACGATGACACGCGGTAGGAGCAGAAGCCGCAGCTCTGTCAGCAATAACAAATATGCCAAAAAAAAAAGAAACTAAAAACCTTTCAACTTTGGCGCGCATCTTCAGCAGAAGTCAGTGGGTAGCTTCTCAAATACAATGGCCATTTGGCCAATTCAGTTTTGTCCATTGCTCTAATGAACGACCCAAATGAGTTGCTTAGGGTCTTGGATTCATAGGAAAAAATAACCTATAAAGTGATCCACTTGAATAGTTTGATAAATGATCAAGTTTGAGTAACCATAAACTTAAAATCGAATAGAATAACGAATAAATTATGAAATGAATGGCAACAATAAAAAAAAATAGAACGAAAATCTGAAAGTAAGCTTCAGCGAGAGAAATGATGAATCCATACGGGATTCAAAATATATCTTAGTATATTTAAACTACAGAAATCAGCTCACCAAACAATGAAAAATAGTTCGATTAAGATCCATAGCTAAATGAGAACATATTTAAAATTTCGGTTTTAAGTTCTCCTTTTGCATATCGCATTGATAAATAAATTTACAGTTTTCTTGATGTAGCACTAAGCCTTGTTTCCACTGTTTGCTGCTGCTGTTGCAGCTTCCCTTGGTGCTGCTAAACCGCCTCAACCTTGTGGCGTGCGTGTGAATCTATTAAAGGGACAGCCAGCGATCGATCGATGGATCGCTTAGGTTGATCCGCCTAAAAAAACCAAATTCAATTAAGCAAATCGATCGCATCCGAATTGATTTTCATGCCGATGCGTTTCTACGAAAAACATCCTTTTGTATTGGATGATGGAATGGGAGGCTAGCGAGGAGTATGCGAGGCACCTGTGGGTCCTAAATACCACCACCGATACCAATGTGACTTCTGTTCGGCTCTCCGGGTGTGAAAAATGGAAGCAAAGCGCAAAAACCAAATGAAATTCCGTAGCAGGCACGAAGCGAAGAATGGAGAAAGGGGAATTTGGCTTAATGCAGGGTAGGATGGCAAAAAGGGTTCAGCTGGCATTTAAAAACAAAAACAAAAACAAACCAAAGGCATTGATTGTTATGCTGATGAGCTGCTGACGGAATTCTGACGGGGGAGGGCGTTAAAATCAATTTTGAGTCAGTCAGTCAGTCAATCGGTGAAGAGGGGCTTGAGAGGAATAAGAGGAAGGAAGAGCAACCGAGATCAGCATCGATTGGAAATCTGTTGCTTTTATTGATTTACATTTTGATGTGGGTTTCGATTTTTGCGATCTCGTCAATCGATACAGGATCTTTACATATTTGCTTAGCTGTGGTAAAAACAGCTAAAACGGTTTTTATGCGTGTGGGAAATTGGAAATTCCTAATACCTTAGCGGTTAGGATTTCCGGTTTCCGTCCTGGCTTATGCAAATATTTGGCCAGCACACATTTATCCCGCTAGGACACAGCAAAACATCCTGGATTCTGGTCAGCGAGCAATTGAGTGAACAACAATTAATGGATCTTTGATCAGAGCGTGAAAAGGAGACGACGGCGTGAGAAGTATCTCCTTGCGGCGAAAATGATCATTAGTAGTAGTAGAAAGTTGGGGCGTGCTCTGGCGCAACACACAAAAGATCGTTTCGAATTCAGTTTTCCACAGGTGATTATTACAGGTGATACATGCACGGCACAATTGACCTAATAGGCGCATCAAAGTGCTGCATCAAAGGGCACACCGCGTTGCACCTGATCCGCGACGCTTGCAGCACAAAAAGGTGTTAAATGGGGCGTACTAATGAGATCAGTGCACACAGGACAATGCCAGGACGATTAGAAAGCGATTTACGACAAACGACGCAACGATGCAACGCGAGAGAGAACAAAAGGACAAAGCAAATTATGCTGAGATATCAAACACAATAATTGTTGCAACCAGCCACAGGATAAACGAGCTCCCTCTATCTGTCGAAGGACCCAAGTTCGATTGCCACAATCATCTTACAAAATAATAGGAATAATAATAGCACAATTGACAAAATGAATAATGGCTTTATTCAAGCAAAAGTGACTTTTTTCGGTTCTTTAAGGGAAAAAGAAAAATCTATTCCCCGCACAAAATTTTCAATAAAAAATGTGTAAATTCTTTTAAATAAATTTGTCTTCCTCAAATTATCCATATTAAATAATTTATTTTTCATAAAGATAAATCTATTGTCTGACTAAAAAAATGTTAAATGCAATTAAATTAATTGTCACCCAATAATGAATATATTTTTTATTTAATTTTCAATTTGTATCTAAATCTATTCTAATAATTTGCAATAAAAATATATTGAAATTCAATTAAGTAAATTTGAAATTCAATTAAGTGAATTTGCCTTTCCCACAATATTTGTTTTTTATTTATATTTTTTTGGCATGATGAACTGTGGCTATCGGCTCAGAGCATCGCCTTGGCTTCGTACTTATCACTTGGCTACTCACCAACTTTAGGAACTGAGCAGTGTGGAGCTGCTGCTGGCAGTAATCGGATCTGTTCAGGATTAGTGTCGCTCACCTTTTAATGTTGTAAGCCGAACGCATTTGCAGACATGCGATATGAGTCCACTGAGCTTGTGATCTGGACACACCACCCAAGCAGTGCAATAAACTCCAACAAGTGGCCGTCACAGCGAGCGAGAAAGTTAATTATTCGTGTAGTCGAGTATTTTCACAAGTCTGTTCCTTGAAACCGAAACGAGTTGGAGAAAAAGCAATCAAGACTGTACGCTCAACATCTTTGGTCATACTTATCATGTGGAATGATTCTTCAACTATTTTTAACTTCCACCTCTAAAGAAGCCGCTGTTTGTAGTCGCTAAAACGTACTTAATAATTCACTAGAGCAATTTTTATAACCTGGCCAAAAGAGCATATAAATTTGTAAAGAAATTGCAATTGTTTACAAATTGGTATCTGCTCTGAAAAATGTTCAGACAAGTTAAGTGATCCTACGCATATTGACGCCAAGCCAGGAAGCAGTAACATGAGATTAAGGACTATAGTTCTATATTTACACTGTCTAACAAACGTTACATTTTGGTTTTGGAAGTTGAGGTCGATTGCTTCACTGCATTTTATTTTTTGCCGAGTCATCGATGGAAGTGCGAGAACGTTTAACGCCTCTTGCCCAGTTTTTCCAGTTTTTCGATTTAGCTGCCAGTTGCGAGTTTAGAGTTCGCGTTAATTGGGCAATGTTTGTGTGCAGGGGCAGGGCGGCTGCAAGACTCGTTAGCACATTTGCGTTGCGGTTGCCGACGCAAGGATAACAAGGATAGGGACTCGCGACTAGTGACTCGAGCAACCAGCAAACTCGCCCGTCCAAACTGTCGGCAGTCTACAAAGATGCTACACTTGTTTGGCTGAGGCAGAGAGCAGCTCTTGGAATTTAAAGAAATTTTGGAAAATGCAATATAATTGCGCTGATTATGAGGTGGCGGCATCATAAATGCCATTAACAAGCCAGCAAGCTAGCGAGCCAATATGTTAGCCATGTCCAAAAAGAGACCTTCCAGGAAAACCGCAGAGACCCCTTTCGAGCCAAGAAGTGTAGGTGAAAGTAAGGTCTGCGGGATAAACGTGAATCCTTTAAGATGCCACAAACAGCTTGGGCTCTGCGACGTTTAATAAATGTGTTTACAAAATGTTTAACCTCGAACTATCAGCGCCCACAATCTTCACCATATTTTGATTATGGTTACTTCATATTGTTTTTGGTGGGCGTGTGACTATTTTTATTGTGATTTGATTGGACCGGGACACATTCACCCAAATAGAGCAATAAATTCTCGAGTGCACGCCCCAAAATTTATGATTTAATTATTGTTTTTAACAAGCCGCAATCGCAATCACAATCTCAGTCGGACTCATGGGTATTTTATCCCGCTGTGTAGTAAACGCTCGCTTTAATGCTGCGCGACATTTATCAGTCTTTGATAGGGTTTTTGACAAAAAAAAATATATATATGAATCCAATGCAAAGCAAGTAGAGCCCCAACATCTGATGATGAAGCCTAGAGTTTAAGTCTGGCGACCAGGCGGATGCATAAATCGATATGAAAATCACCAATTATCTTATGCAATGCATTTGCCAGAGCAAACCCGACTCCCGAGTGAGTGAGAGAGACAGATCAAGAGAGCGAGTTAGACGCAGATGAGAGAGACAAACACAGACACAAAACTCATAAGCATTGGCAACTTGTTAAGCGCCCCGAAAACAGCAGTAAAAAAAACTTCAGCGAGCGCAGGGTAAGGGGATTGTGGACGGCATGATGATATACAATAATCGAGCAGTGCCCGCGATCAGAACATTGCCTCAATCGAGGGACTAACCAGAAGGCAGCCTCACATTTACGAAATATCCCGATTCTGTATGCCCTTATAATATGAAGTTGCCTTAAAACACAACTGAAATAAAATGAACTCAAATACTTAAGACGACTTGCGCACTAATTTCTCAGTCTCTGTGGAATTTTTGGTATAATAATATGAAGTAACAAGTAACAAGTACATTTTAATTTTGATAAATCAATTGTTGATATTATGTTAAGAATATTAACAATTGTAAAATATCATAATATTTGAAAAGATAAGATAAAATTGCTATTTAAATTCGCCAAACAAACTTAAAACTAATGCATGATTCAACTCAAAGCTGAGATCATTTTCTTTTTTTTTGTTTTCGTTGAGGCAAAGAGATGCGAATTTCAAATACAAGGCGCATGCGCATTGGCGAGGACTCAGTTGGAAAGAGCAAACGATGATGATGATCAGCTCAACGATTGCAATGATGCAAATGCTGCAAAAATGACGACAACGAAGACGACAACATTTGCCAAGTGCACGTCCAATACCCAGTCCAAGTCCAAGACGAAGATGATGACCGACGGTAACGATGACTCCTACAAGAGGCCGTTAGTGTGTTGGTTGCTTGACTGTTAGCTGTTGGGTCTGTGCTGATCTTGTTGGTTTGTCTGGTCAGCGCCCTTTGTGGCAGCAACAAATGCGTTCATTTCCCTCTCAAGTCAAATATACAATGATATAATAAATTGAATGACATTCATAAATAAACAATATAACAACAACCATCATGATGATGATTTCAACGTTGCCGCGAAGGAGGCTGAGTGGGGATCTCACTACGATGGGGAGCAGCGTAATGAAGACATTAAACGACTCGCAATGTCTGAAATCTCTGCAAAAAGACACACCGAAGGAGAGATGGATAGAGGGAGAGAGAGAGGGGAAGAAGGTGATGATGTTACTTGCAAAAACAACAAACTTAACATCATTATTAACAATAACAACAACAAGCAAATGCCAAGTGCAATAAATACACAGAGATATACACACAAACTAAAACCGCTAACCGGTAGCCGACTCAATGCCAAAGTCAAAGTGGAAATGGAAATGGAAATTGAAATGGATTCCCGCGCTCCCAACGTTGATGTCTCATTTAACTAAGCAGCGGGGATGCCAGAACAACAACAGCAACAGCAACTTGAATTTACCCAAAAATGCAATCATAATAAATGCGCCGCTGCCTGGGTGGTTGCAGATCGGATCAAAGTAGATCATGATGAGCAATAGTTAATGATGATCTCAGCATCAGCATAGAGCAGATGAAGCAGCTTCATCTGCAGCAGTTTTGCAGCATCTCCATTTGACTACTCGGGCGGCCTCACATTAACATACAGCGCACTGCGCGACTGAGTGAGAAAGAGAGAGAGGAGAAGATTCTCGTTTCGCCTTTAGGGCAGGATATCGTCATGGACGCTTTTTGATGAACCTAATTGACAACTTTTTGTCAAGCATTGTGCGGGGATTATGATTGCATTTATGTTAAAATCTCTCTCGAGGAAGGGGGGGTGTGGGCTCTCTTCCAGACAAGCTTCCTTTCTGTCCTCAATCCCATTTACTTAGCGTTTTCCCTCCCTCTCCCCCTCTCTCTCCCTCTTTCCCTCTCCCTCTCTGTATCTCTCTTTCGTTCTGCTACTTTGTTAGTTAAATGTTTTAATGCCTCGTTTCGGGAGCTTTCGTTATATGTCGTTGATCTGTCCATCAAAGCGCATCAGATTGATTGATTTGATACTGACCATGTCTGCATTGAAGTAGTGAACAAGGGGGGAGGGGGAAGGAGTTGGAAGAAGGGAGCAAAGGAACAGTCGCCAGTATATGCAAAAATCCGACGCAAAGCTATTGAGTTTGGTCGGCTTATATTGGTAAACGAACATTTTTTCATACAGCAGTCCATCTCTGCTCCGATTATGCCAATGGCAGCTATATGATATAGTGATCCGACATTCAGATATTTGATTGTACTTCACAAAAAGACGGACACACTCTAATTTTCATAAAGACAGTTTTAAAACTGGATGGCCATCGCCATATTGAGTTTGCTACTGATATTGATCAAGAATATATATAATATATATATTCAGAGACGTCGTCATTAATGTCAGTCAAAGTTGTATTTTTCACTGCAAATGTGTAGCTTATGCAACACAAACTATATTAGCCATACAAATGACCTAGGCAACAAACTCAATTAGATGACAAATGACTTAAGCGACGAACGTGCGCAATTAAAGCAAATGACTCAGGCAACGAACTTGCTTAAGCACTTATCCAGATGACTGTTTATACAACGGGCTACAAAATCCACTCGAATATTATAGCGGAAGCCAGAATTGTTCAAGAAAATATAATTAATGTGTGTAATCTATTAGAATTGTCTCGAAAAACAGAAGTAAGAATACTTTGTGGGTTGGCAAAAAGCAACTCTGGTTTACAGCTTACTCGCATAAGGCTGCTGATTAACTTTCAACTCAAGCCGAATCCTAAAACAGATCTGTGAATCATTGTGAAACCTAATCCGATTTTGATTAACACTTGGTGGTTGGTGACAAAGTCAAGCCACCGCAGGCAAAGATCTATAGAGAGAGATCTATATAGATCAGATCAGATTTCATAGATACTGCACATTGGGTAGGTGGTAACAATGATAATGTTGACAAACCTCGTGCCAGCTGACAATGACTGACCGAAATTGGCTCAATTTCCGTTAGCTAACTAGAGCGCGCCTGGTCAGGTCAGATCAGCCTGTGGATATGTGCAACAGCCAGAACCAGAACCACAACCACATTCACATATAGTTGGTACGATAAACCGCTTTGTACGCCTCCGAGACAAAGGAGAACTTAATTGTCTTTGACAAACTAGAAGAGACTTACGACGATTTGCTCGCCTGTCCGCCCCGCAAACAACGCCCACATGACGATTGTGTTGTAGCCTAACTCAAGTGCCTGGACAATGCTCGCACACACAACAAACAAAAAGGACGAGCCCAAAAAACAACAGCAAAGACAAAACGAAACACATGTGACAATTGCCGCTTGGCACGCACCACCTCGGGACTTGAACCCAACCGCAACAAAGATTGTTGTAGCCGCAGTCAGCCTCAGTCCCTGCCTCAAACTCTGCCTCAGCCTCGCTGACCGCTCGCTCTTGGCTTAAAAGAGGGAGGGAGAGACAGAGAGAGAGAGAGAGAGTGAGAGAGAGAGTGTCGAGCCTGTGACAGCTCCTGGAATTCGCATGCGCACAATAACACAAGAACATATGTATATATGTATTTATATACATATTATATATATATATATACATATAAGATTAAATACAATTGTAATTATGCGCGCGCCCAAAAAAGTGGGCGTTGCACAGTAGTCCCTGGCTGCCAACGCCATTCAACCAGCAGCGACTGTTACTGCGGCCGCAATTGCCAGCAGTGAAAGCCAGGCTATGCCCAGCACAGTGGTGCAAATGCACATTAAAAGTGTTCCCAATGGAAATATTTCCTGCTTAAAGTCCCTTAAGAATCTTAAAAAGTTATTTGTTAATATTAGTTAAATTCTTCTTTGTTAAAGATATTACTAAATGAGAAATTTCAGATATGGGATGAAATAAATGAAATTGGACTGGGCTTAAATAGTTTTTTTTGGTCACTGTGCAACCATGTCGCATGATGAATGTCCCGCTTGGGCATTGGGACAGTATTTGGTGCTTTTCTCACGCTGTGTGTGTTTGAGGCGTCGTCTCGTATGTTAAACTGTCGCTCGCAGCCAAAGTGCAATTAAACAAATTGCCAGCCGCTCTGCTGAATAAGTTGTCTCAACTGAACGATGCAGAGCACGAAGAAGCAGCAGCGGCAGTGGCAGTGGCAGTGGCAGTGACAGAAACTCACAAAATAACCAGAACTTTAAGTTTTCACCGTTTGCAGAATTCTTTAATTGTTGGCAAATCGTCTTAATTATTTTGGCAGCCGGCCCTCAGAACGAGGCATCACAACTAACCTTAACTGCAGGCGGCGTCCCAACATTATATATAGCTGCCAGACATGCCAAAGAGATGGATTCCATATAAATATATGTGCATTTTTATATTTATACCCTCAACCCATTCAAAATCTGTAAAGAGGGCTTAACGAAGTTGTGGAAAGTGTGTAACAAACAGAACAAAGCATTTTCTAAATTAGTCTGAGTTCTGCACTAGACACAAATTCAGCACATGAATCTTGTATTACTGTATGCGGATCAATTTTATTTCGTCTTATCGATCAACAACATCGCTAAAACTGGATTTTCCATATAAAGATTTGAGTTCTGGGTATTTGTTAGTCGAGCACTCTCTGGACTGGAGCATTCTTATTTGTTGTATGTGTAGCTGCAACTGATTTTTAGCCTCGAGGCTGACTTTGGGTGCAAAAAGTCTGACTTTTGCTTCAAGCCTGATGTTTATCGCCGTTTCGTCGACTCGTGTCGACGGCTCAGGTTACACACACAACACACAAATACCACGAACACACACGCTCTGTTTTGCATGTAAACAAATCCTAACATATCCTGGCAGCAGCAGCCAAAGCAGCCGGTCCAGAAAACTAACTCATTGTGCTGTTGTGTGTTGCGTGTTTTTCCCAAATTTCCCTAGAAAATTTCTGAAAACTAGAATTGTGTTGTGTTTGAAATTTTGCCGACAAGCAGCAGCAGAAACTACACATACAACAAGAACAACAATTGAGTTTACAACACACACAAATCTCACGCCTAACAAGGCTCTTAAGCAGCATTTAGTTGCGGCTAAGCCACAGGATCTGTGGGACTACTGTCCACAGCACACACACTCTCTCTCTCTCTCTCTCTCTCCCCCTCTCTATTTTACTATCGTTTCTCTCTTTCTTTCAGCCTCCTATTGTGTGTGTAATCTTAGCGGCAAATCTTTAAGAACATTTTGCATAATTTGCGGCTGTCGTAATGCAAATCCCATTTGGCCCACAAAAATCACCCATTGCCAATTATGAAATCTACCGCAAAACCCAAACTAAAACATAGCTGTTTAGATCACGATAATAATAGCCATGAGAGATCTTAACTTAACAAAACTGCTTTGCCCAGTTGCATATAATGTCTGAAGAAAGACAAGAACTGCAGCAATGATCTCATCGTATACCGATTAGAGATTGTCATCTAGATTTGTACAGGTATCTGTGCTATACTTAAATATATACATAACCAGCACCTGCCTCATTCTGAATATCCACACACAGTTGCAAAGTCAAAGCATTTAATTAAAAAATTTCAAATTAAAAGCATTCAAAATAAAGTTTTCGTCATCTGTTTGTTTGTGATTAGCAAGTCTGCTTGGTTATTCCAAGATTCTTCTTATTAAATTTAATGTGTTTTTCTTTTGGCAACAATGTTGCCAGCAACATGTTGCATGCCTGAGTGCCATAATCATTACAATCGTCATAATCGTCAATGATCAAGCTGCAAACAAGGATGTTCTTGCACATGTCGAGGGCGTCGCTTGTCAACTGCATTTTAGTGTCTTCGATTTCGTTCTTGATTCCACGAGGCAAGGTGTGTGCCCCTTGTTTAAAGTGTGTGTGTGCGTGTGTGTGTGCTGGTTTGTGTGCGATGGGGTTAACATTAACAAGCAGGCCTCATTTGGGTTTCATATTTGCCTGCGACAGGACGAGAGGAGGAGTGGACTTGCCGTGGCTGCAGATGCACCTTGATTGTTAGCCAGGAACACAGCGATTTTAAAAATCCTCAACCCTCAGCCCTTTAATGTTCCTGGGGCAGCTGATATTGCAACAAAACAACAACAACAAAAATGAATCGTGTGTAAATTAATATTTTCTTGGTGTCGCGTAGTCCTTTTCCGAGCAGTTGTTGTTGTTGTTATTGTTGTTGTTGCCAGTTCCTTATCACTTCAGACCGAAACGGGGACCAGGCGCACGCGTTTGCACATTTTGCTGTCGTCTTCCTGCCCATGCCCATGCCCCTGCCCCTAGACCTAGCTCCTGTTAACGGGTCTTCTCTCTCTCTCTTCATATTTTGCAGCTTGTCTATTTTTCTTCCTTTTTTTTTACTGCCTGGCGCGTGTTTGTCCTGTGTCTTGGGTCCTCAAGTCCTCGAGTCTAGTCGTCTCCCTCGTCTGCCTTAGCTCCGCTCATGTTGCGCTTCCTTATAAATATTTATGTATTTGTTTGCACATGTCCTTCAACCTTCATAGACAGCACTGTGAGTTCTGTGGCCTGTTTGCACAGCTTTCAATTGACATTTGGCTTGACGCCCGACCAAATTTACATATTGATTGAGTAAAAGAGAGCGCAATGAAAATGGAGAGGCAACCAGTAAGCAGTAACAAAACACACTTACATACATATATACATACAAATAAAGAAAAGTATCAAGATCTTTGGAATATGAGTAATAAATTAAATGAGTACTGCGCAGAGGTGGCAATTTTAAGATATTAATTTAAGTTTAAAAAAATCAGGCAAGCAAATTAGTAGTGGAAGAGACAACTCAAATAAATATTGGCAACAACTGTATTATTATATAATCGGTACTTACTATAAATATAATCGGTACTTACTTCATCTAAAGCAACAGAATTCCATTTAAGTCAATTTGAATTGACCTCATAAGCAGATTTATGGCACAATTGGTTCTTTCCAGAAACTCTAAGAAAATATAGGCAAAATTAAATTAAAATTCCTTCCATTAACGTTATATAGTTCTATAGCTTATTATCTCCATCTCTTTCTCCCTCTCACTCACACACACACGCAGTAAACTACTATTTAGAGCCAGAGAAAATCGCAATAAACGACACTCGTGGCAGGCTGTAAGTCGAAGTAAACTCACGTAGCGAGTGAGTGTGGACAGCCTGTTATTACGATAGTGATGACCTTGTGTCTCCATCACTGTGATAATGATCATCATCATGCTGATATTGACGATGATGAAGATGCCGATGTTATCGAGAGAGACAATTGATTAATATAGGCTTGATAGCTTTTTAAATTTTGTTTTTTTTTGTTTTTTTTTTTTTGCTTTTTGCTTTACTGTTCTCTTTTAAATATTGCGCATTTATAACATTCATTAAAATCAATCAACTCATAATAAAGTTTTTTCTCAGGCGTAGTGGAAATATGGGAGGGAGGGGGAATCGGGAGGTGCCGAGTGGATAATGTTCGCTGTTCTTTGGGTTGCTGCTGGCGCAGTGACAGGCCAATTACACGCTAATCAAACAAGCCTGACAACAATTGCCATTGCCATTGGAGTGCCAGGGCGTGGAAATGGAGTTGCTCCCTGTATGCAGAAGCAGAAGCAGAAGAAGAAGAAGAAGTCGAAGCAGGCCGACTGGCGGTCAGAAGAAGATGCATCCATTGAACACCTAATTGCAGTCAGCTATGTGTCCTTGCGCTTGACAAATTCCACCTCGCTGCCAAAAGGCCACAGGCCGAATACAAGGCACAAAATCCAATGCACTGAGAGAACAGACAGGCCAAAAAGACAAATAAATTCTTAGAGCATCACCATTTTCAATTGTACATTGAAAACTAACAAGATCTGAATGAGGAGATGCTTTAGTCTCCAGATAATTATTGCATTGGCTGCAAATTCATTTAAAAATTATACACAACAATCAACATTGTTACATTTACTACAAATTGCATTGCATTTTTTTTAGTGTACAATTTAGCCCTATAAAATAGCTAAATAGACGCGCAAAAGAAGCCTCAAGTCAATGTCAAGCGACCGAGTTGCAGTCGGAGTCGGTAAAATGCTTTTGTTCTGCACCGACTGTTGGGTGGGACGATGCGACAAGT
Source organism: Drosophila picticornis (assembly GCA_035043845.1). Classification (NCBI taxonomy): domain Eukaryota; kingdom Metazoa; phylum Arthropoda; class Insecta; order Diptera; family Drosophilidae; genus Drosophila; species Drosophila picticornis. The sequence goes on from JAWNMR010000492.1 coordinate 9,147,880, forward strand.
GTTTAATCGTTGCTAATTATACCGAGCAACTAGTAAAAGAAGCAGAAGCTTAAGCAGACTCCAACTGCGACTATAACTTGGAAACTGCGCGTGTCACTGTCAGCCACAGGCCAGCTCAGCCCAGCCTAGCCCAGTCCCAGTCCAGTCCAGGGTCTCTGCAAGCTAAATGGAATGGCTAAAAAGCTGGAACCCAAACATACACATGAGCAGCAGCAGCAGCAGCAGGAATAGCGAGCATGTGGGGTAGGAGGATGCGGGGCTGCTGTGGAGTCTGCTGTGGAATCCCAAGCGTCAATTTAATTATGCGAACAATACAAATTGCGGCGCACAAAAGAAATGTTTATATACGATGCTGCAGCAACAAATTGCTGGCAGGCTGCTGCCCGTGTTGCCAGATCGCACAAATAATTACAAAAACAAAAAAAAAAATGCTAAAAAGAAAATAATAAATCATGAGTCGCTTGGCGGCGCGACAAATTAACACATAAATTCTAGCACATTTATATACGTGTTCATATGTATATATGTATATATATATATATATATATATATATGTATATGTACGCTCAATTCCAGATCGAGATCCAGATCTTAAGTCTATGTCCAATCGACCTTAGCCTCTCCCATTCGCTGTAGCCAGGTTTTTTGATTTTCTTTTTTCTATGTGGCCAGCCAATTAATAATATGCGAGCGGGGCAACTGACGCGATGACAACGCCAGATACGCGTAATGCATGCCGCATTACATGCTTGCTTATAGTCGTTGTAGCTGTCGTTGTGGTTGTACTATTCCCTTACCTCCCCCGGCCCCTGCCCCTGCCCCTGCCCCTCCTCCCTCTCTCGCTCCCTGCCTGGCTGGCTGATCACTCCCCTCGCCCCGTCACAAAAGCAGCGCTGGTCTGCGTGATCTTGATCACGTGTCGGCGTCGGCGCTGCAATCATTGATCATCGTCAGCCAACGAGGGGGAATCCGCAATGGCTTTTTACCTTCAGCTTTGACTTTGGCCGCATCGCTCAGCTCAGCTCAGCTCCGTTCAGCTCACTACTCCTCTCTCCACAATCGGGGCAGATCAGCGACGTTGCAGTTGCAGTTTCAGTTCCCCTTCTGTGATTCGAAAATTTCATTTTAATTAAATTGTTGCATGCGCAAGTGCCCATTTAGCTTGCTGCCAACTGCTGCGACTCCACTCTCCCCACCTCTCTTTTAGCTGAGATATTATCAATGCAACGGTTTATTACTGTCGGCTAATGCCGCCAACAACAACAGCAGCAGCAACAAAAAAAAGGCCGCAAAACGCAAAACATTTCGCGCCTCAAATTACATTTTAATGAGCTGTGAAAAATATTTGGGGCAGTGCGTGAAGAAAATTAAGATAACCCCAAACCGATTACAGTTTACTACAGATTACAGGCAAACTTCTTATTGGCCATAACCAAAAAGCATTTTTCGGCTAAGTGGAGGCAAATTGCTTGCACCACATTACCAAAAACCAAAGGGAAAGTGACAAAAATGATTTTCAGTCATTTCATTTTTGTTACGTGACAAAAACCAACATTCTCAGCAAACTGCAAACAATTAAAAATCGCTTATCCATCAATTCTAGTAATAAGCACATGTTTAAATAATTTTGTCATGAATTTTGACTGATTTTATTAACATTGATTGTAGCCTGAAGACTGTGAAGTACTCTAAATTGAGCAGAAAATGTTTAAAATATAAATGCTTAATTTAAAATCGAGGATTAATCGAAAGGTAAACTAATAAAAAAAATTACGCGGGATTTGCAACTTTGATTGATTTCTAATAACTTGGAAAAGGCAATATTTTTTTGTTTAATATGTGTTTTATTTTATTTATGTTTAACTGACTTGAAGCCACAACATCAATCCAGATTAAAGAGCAATAAGAGCAAAGGCCTTCAGCCTTAAGTTTATTATATTTTTTACATTTTTCATATTTTAAATTCAAAGAGGCTTTTCCTGAAGAAATTCTTTATAAGCTTATATCTGATTCTTGGGGTCTGTAAGGAGGAACATTGGATTGGTATTGTTGAAGATGTATCATCTGTGATGAAAAAAGTAGGAAAGTTGATTTCATAATACACTTGGAAGCATAAAGTTCCTTTTTATAGGGTGTCTATCAATGGTAGCTTGTTTTCCGTTCGCTTACTGCAAAGGATTCTATAACATGTCAGTTGTCAGTTGTGGGATTCGTGAGTGTTTAATGGCATTTCTCTTATACGTTTCGATTTCGATTGGTTCCCATGGGGACGGCACTTGTTTTTGAGGCTGAGACAGAGAGCCCAAATGCACATGTCATGGAAATCGAAGGATGGTCATCAAAAGGATTGCCAGCAAGGATCAAACAATAACCTGATGAGCTGCCGAGCTGCTGATCTGATGAGAAGAGAACAAAGCACGAGAAACAGCCACTTGACTGGCCCCCAAAAGCCAAAAAGGCGCACACAAATTTAAGCTTGGGTTTTTTTTTCCTGCTTTTCTTCAAAAACACAATGCCACTTGTTGCGCCAACAACAACACTCGAACTTGCCACTTGGCATGATTGACTTATCAAAAGGAGTAGTTGACTGGACAGCAACAACAACAACAACAACAGCAACAAGAAGAGCATCAACGAAAACGCAATGAAGTGTTGACAAGTGGCAAGCAAAAGGAATGTGTGCACCGTGAATCAATGAGCCACAACTGGATGCAGGGGGGGTGGGGTATGTGGTGAAGTATATATTGAGCGAAGGGAGGTATGGGAGGTGTGTTGTACCGTGTCAGTCGTTGCATGAATGAATGAGCGCGCTTCGAGCAGCAAACAGCAGCACACTGCAACAAATTTGGAGCTCAATTCAAATGGCATTTTATTACAAATGCAATTGAGTTAATTTAAAAAAATGTATGTATCTAAAATAAATCATTTAGAATAATTACTAAATATTCATTAAATATCACTTGAAATTTTAAATAATTTTTGATTTTCATTTAAATCCGATCAAATTCAGTAAGAAAATTATAAAATTCTTAAGCGACGCTGAGAGCAAGTTGAGTCAATAAGCGAAAGAATTTGTGTTTGATTACGAAAACCATTTAATTTCAAAGTTATTTTTAAGATTGTTTGTTTTTTTTAAGAGTTTCATGTCAATGTGCATATATATAAGGGATATATATATATCATGTGTATCTAAGAGATATCAAAGAGATAAAACAAACAAGCTCACTAGTTATAATGCTCCTTATATTGTGGGACTTAATTTCCATAAATTCCCAATATTCTTTTCTATAGCGATCCGATTTATTCGATTATATCTCTGATCTAAAGAGTAGCGCTTAAGTGAATCATATATGTGTGTTGGAAGCACAACTAAAATTTTGTACAGTGCCACATCATGGGGCGGCAGCGGCGTGTTGCATGCAACAGCCTGGCAGGTAGGCAGGCAGGCAGGCGAACAGCCTGAATTATGCGCACGCATTGTGCGCACGTCATTCAGCAGCAAGCAGACCAGGAGCCAACGGCATCGTGGTAGCCTGGCTAACCTCGTGTGTTGCATGGACTCCAACAAGTGCAGCCCAGTGGCAACAGGCCGCAACACTTGTGCATGTCCAGTGCGACGCGTTTTCTGACGAAATTTACAACAAGTGCAAAGCGCGCAAAATGCTAAAGAGATGTTGACGTTGACGTCGACGTCACAATCGACGCAACGTTGCAACGTCGCATCATTCGATGGTGCTGGTGGTTAGGTGGTTCTGGTGGTGGTTCAGTGTGATTTATGATGTGCTTCAACTGCACAGTCAAAAGCACTTGGCTGCTTTTGTACAGAGTTCGACATGGAGTGAAATGGCATTGATCGCTGCTAAAATGCTGTTGTGACAAGTTTCCTACCTGCCCCTGCCACCCCACCCTTCGCACCGCTCCACTTCCTTGGCATTTAAAAAAAAATATATTTTTTTTAATTAAAATGTGAAGCGCAGTCATGTAAAGCAGCGACCCGCAATGCAATTACATAACTCAATCAATTTGTAAGCGAACCAAAAAACATCCAAAAGTAAAAGATTAAAAGAGCTTACAAAAAATATCAACCCGACTTCCCATAAAACTTTGGCAATCACTTAATCTGAACAAAAAAAAAGGGAAGTAAGCTAAAATAACAACAACAGCAAAGGGTACGTTGGAGCTAAGGTTAACCGACTGTGCGATACTCTGCAGGCAGTCACAGAACAGGGCCGTATTGAGTATGGGGTATGAGGAGTATTTATTTATATATTTACAAGTAAATATATAATTACCATAGCAAATGGCTTAATGCTTAAATCTAATTAGTATACAAGCAATTGTTGATATTAGGAAACTAATTTTATTCAGAAATTTGCCAAGTTGTAAAGTGAAATGAGTTTTTCTGCCCATGCAGCAAGTCTTGCCTTTATCTCGCAACTATTTTTTGTGATCTGAATATATTTTTGGCATGTTTCAGGAGAGAGCAGAACACTCCAAAACCAGAAGCGCTTCCAAATGTGAACCGAACTACACTATTTACTTTGTTTTTTTAGATTGGGATCAGAGTATTAAGAAACAACAAAAACTGATCGTTTTTAAATGATTTTAGCTGCTGTACTGCGGCTAAAAACGAATTTATTGCAACAGCGCACACAATAATTGGATAAACTCTGCAACAGTGGGACAGAGACAGCCAGAGTACGGAAATGAGAGAGATAGAGAGAGAGAGAGGGAGATAGGGAGAGCGGTAGAGGCATCGAAATGCTTAAAACATTATTATTGCTGACAGCCCGCTGCTGCTGTTGCTGCTGCTGTTGCTGATGCTTCTCCTTGGGTGTGCTGCTGCCCCATTGTTTCGAATTAAGAGCTAATAACAATAAGCCCAAGAAGCGATTGAAATTAAGTTGCTTCAATGGCCACCCAACACACTCACCGAGACCAAAAAACGAATACACGTTGAGCCACTCGTTCCGCAAAACGGGGTTGCAATTCCCCATTCTGTGTTCCAATTTTCAGGACTTTGTGCGCAATTTATCACGTTCTTTATTAGCGACAAAAAAAAACAACGGACAACTCTTCAGGGAAAGACAAAGGCGCAGCTTCCAAGTTTAATCGATTAACGATCCTTCGATCGGACAATCTCTCACAGTCCTGAGATTCCCACTCGGTGTTTCGTAAATTAGTGCATTGTCAAATGGCTGACAGACCAAGATCTTGAATAGGCCACAAACCCAAAGCCAAGTCAAAGCCGAACTCAAACCTTGATTGTAAGATATAAATGTACATGCAAATGCATTGCATATGTGTACAAAATACATATGTATTTTAGCTGCTGGGTTGTGTTCGTAAAGAATGGCAACAACATAATCATCGATTGACTCAAACTGATTCGCCCCAATAGATTCACAATCGCAGCGACGCTGCCCGCTGCCTATTAAAATGAGAAAACGCATTCATGAAAGTCCCTCTAGAAATACTCTGCATGTGATGAAATTGAGGAATTGGCAAACAGAAGATGAACAAGCAAATTTGATCACTTGATTGAGATAGGGAAACTCTTGGGGATTTTAAATCGTATACAAACTATTTATTTAGTACCGATTGCAAAGGCGATGATCGCTTTTCCGCACAATCTGTGACACTATTTTCATTTTTTAGTATAGCGTTGACCTGTTGATTACCGCAGAATTTTCGACTGTTAAAAATGTCGACCCCTTTTATGAAATTCTCGTTACGAAATAATCTTGAGACACATAAAACTCAATGAGCAAACTAAGTTTGTGAAAAACACTGATTTAAGTTGGAGAAACAAATGTGGAGTTGTCTGAGGAGCTCGTTCAGAACAACAATCATATAACAATAATATATCATCTAACATGATATAATAAATAATAAATATATTCTATTTTTTTAAATGTAATTTTGCTTTCGATTCTTTCAGCCCAGCAGACATTTTTACATCATAAATACAAAGAATTTATGTACATTAAAATTTGGCCAATTCAGACTGCTGACAAAATCCCAATACCCTGTGGTGAAGGGTATTGCAGATCTTAAAAATAATGAAGCTCATAAACTGACACTCGCTCAGGAGCCGAAGCCGAAGCCGAAGCCGGAGCCAAAGTAGGGAGACGGGAACAGGAAGAGGAGGCGGCTAAGCGCCGAGAGCCATGATCAAAGTCATGATCATGATCAGCGTCGACAAGCGGCGCATATAAAATTCATCAAAACATTATTAAAACGTTGGCACAGACAAAAAGTTGTAAATTTTTTAAATACAAATACACAAAAGCGACGAAAGACGAAAGACGAGACGAGACGAGATGGATCCACACGATCGACAGACAGATCGAAAATCGATAATCTCTGGCTGTGGATGTGTCCAGTGGATGAGTCTGACACTGGCCCTGGCATACTTTTACTAACGCTAATTTAAACGATCAGGCGACGTGTTTCGCTGGAACAGACCAAAAAGACCATCGTCCATCGTCGCCGCATAATTTGCATATCAGCTTAATGTAAGCGTTCGCAATCTCTCGCAAGTTTGAGTTTGTAAGGCGCAGCTTATCGCAGAAGACGATCATGTCCGATGCTCGACGACAAAACTGTGTCCACAAACTGTCCACAAGAGTCCAGCACAGAAAGAGAGAGCGGGAGAGGGAGAGAGAGAGAGGGAGAGGTGGAGTATTGCAAAGGCGTACCCACAGTTTTGTGGCTGTTGGTTTGCATTAATGAATGCCACAGGCTGACACTTTAATTTTCAATTACAACAAATTGCCCATAATGTCTATGCTTATCGCCCCAAACCCCAACATCTCGCATTCGCATGTGTGTGTGTGTGTGGTTGGGGGGTGTGTGTGTGTGTGTTTGTGCTTTAATTGCGATTTGCGATTTGCGATTGCGAGGCGAGGATCAGCAGCGAGGCGGAGTTCTAATGACAGCTTGCACAAGACGGACACAAGACAATGTTGCAACAGACGCAGCATCAGCAGCATCAGCAGCAGCAGCAGAATCGTTTGTTATCAAAATCTACGCAATCTGAAATCAATCCATCAAACTCAAAGATTACAATTGATTTTCAGCGCGAGTGCGACAGGGAGGCAAGTAAGAGCTCGAGAGACAAGCGGCAAGCGGATCCATAAATAAAAGTAGTGCATTCAGCTTGTGCGTGTGCAGCATATCCGGTCCCAGCTTGCCAGGCACCAGATACAGTTGCTGCTGGTCCATCAAATGTGCAAAAAAAAAAGGCAAATAAGAAATAAAACAAAGTGTTCTCTAGTCCAGAGTGTACGACTACGAAGCTACCCTATTGACAGTACAAACATGCAAAATCAAATCAAAATATATATTTTATATTTTTTAAATTTTAATCTTTGAAAGTTTGTGAACTGCATTTAGTTGACTCAAAAATTTTGTAATATTAAAACTAAATTAAATAAAATAATTACAAATTAAAACCAACAAATTAAAATGCATTTTTCTGTTAGTATTTCGAAAGTAGCAAGCAACATAAAATGATTTGTTGATTGTCAAAGAAATACAAAATATTTTTCAAATGATTTTAAATGCCAAAACAGGTCTCTTCAAGTTCGTAGAGTATCTATACAAATAGTAAAATACTTAAAATATTTTCGAAAGTTGCTATTAATAATCATTTGGACGCTTAAAGCCTATTTCAGTTGACATTTTTGGGTATATATCATATACTCAAATAGGTATGTAAACCGATATTAATCGATATGTTTATATCGAACCGTTCCGTTTGTGTTGAGACCCGTTTTAGCCATTTCGAGTGAGTGCAGGGTATAATGAAAAGAAAAAGCGGCACTCGACGATCATCAACGATGCCCTATAATAATGAAATGGTTCCACATCAGTCGGGCAGCGACTCTCAACGATCTGTGTCTGTGTCTGAGTCTCTGACTGTGTCTCTGTCTCTGACTTGGTCTCTCTCTCTCTCTCTCTCTCTCCCTCTCTTTCTCTGTCTCCCTCTCTCTGCGTCCAGTGATCGATGTGGCAATAATTTTTAAATAAATGATCGTCGTTGCGGCTGTAAATGAACGCTGGTTTGCTGTTTTGCTGGTTTGCTCGATCGAATGCCCCCGACTTCTGCACCCGCTGACTGATCGCTGGCTCAAGCTGTGCCAGACAGCTACCTACTACAAACTACATGCTATAAGTGCCTGCCTATCATCAGAGAGCAGATCTAGGCTCAAAGAAACAGAATGAGACAGAGATGGAGACAGAGATGGGGAGAGAGAGAGAGAGAGACAGAGAGGTGGTCGTTTTAATCTGCTTCTTGTCATAGTCGTTGTCATTAACTTACCGGTTAAGTAATTTGCCGTGTACAACAAAAACCATTAAGCACTTATAACACACACAAAAATAAAGAGAGAGGCAGAAAAAAGAAATGTGCATAAAATAAATGAAAAATGCATTGATTGAGGTAAACACAGAATATTTCGCATCAACATTATTTATTTACTTTTTTTTCACACCTTTGCCAGACAATTTGAGGTTGGTTGTTTTGGGTGCCTGCGGCGCTAGCGATTCCACCAGACCCAACTCAACGCCTCCGCAACGCCACATTGTTGTTGTTTTTTTAAAGAATGGGGGCGGGGGGTGCGAGTAGAGGAAAGAAGAAAGACTTAATCCAATTTAAGCATATAAATTATGAGCATGAAACTGAAATAACAAATCGCTTTATTAACCAACGCAAACATTTATCGCAAAAAGTATAAATATTTGTTATTGCATTAGTCGTGGCTCGCGATGCCCCCAAAACTTGCAGCCTTGCATCCTGTATGCCCCCAAACAACAACTACAACAACAAGAATGTTAGACAGGCAGAGACAGAGAGAGAGGGGGAGAGAGGCAGAGATGGAATTGGACGGCTACCAAGTCGCGGTTGGTGATGACAATCTGAAGTGCAGACAGCTAAAAAGCTGGCAGAGAGTTGTGGCAACTGCGGGGGCGTCAGGGACAGCAGAAAGGGCCTAGAGGGGAAGGGAGGTGGGCAGTCATTGCGTGTTGCTCTCTTGACTCCGATTTAACCAAGTGCCCAATGGTCAATTGGGCTGCCAAGACAACAGGTTAGTGCAAAATGTATGTAAATAAAAAATAAAAAAAAATTATAAACAACAATTTAAAAGGTAGTCGAACTTTTTAAAATTTAACTTTTACATTTTTGGTATATTTGTTTTTTTTTTTAAAATAAATAACTTATGTAAAGTCAGTATTCAAGTAAAAATATCCTCGGAATGCGATTAGCAACAGCTTATTTGTGACTGAATTATTGAATAGAGCGCTTAGAGGACAGTTATTCTGCAAGAATTGACAATTTCCCAGCAAATTTTGTTTTAGAATATATACCACATTGAAGATATGTAAACAAAACTGAACATGTAACAGACAGAAGGCGTTATCTCAGCCCAAAAAGTACATTTGTTCTGGCTCACCATCAACGGTCGACAACGAATAAATTGAATATAATTTGGCACTCATTTCTTGACTGTAAATATTTCTTAAAGATGTGTAAAGAAACAGGGTATAACATCGTAGGGTATCTAAACGACTATTTACGGGTTAAAAGCCAACGAATTTAAAGCTCTGAAATTTGAAATTGGTTCGCATTGGGCACTCGCCTTGAAAGACATTCGAAGCCGAACTAACGCCTTAATTATATATGCAGGAATCGCATTGGCAGATATATCACCAGAGAGGACGTTTACAGCACGCAGTTCAGTTGTGGCTCAGTTCGATTCAGTGTCAGGTTCAGTTTCAGTGCTGCACACTGAAGAAGAGCGCTAATAAGAAACAATTTGAAGGCAACACAGCCAAACGCAAAAGGCAGAGTCGAGACTTGAGCATATTGTACGCTGTGGAGGTGTTGAAAGTTGTATATTATTATTACTACTATGCGAGTGAAGGAAGGTGCAGCCGCAGGCCCCAATGCAACAACCCCCAACACCCTCCAATCTGCACTTGCAATCCCAGCCCAAGTCAATGGGGGCTGCTGCTGTTGCTGTTATTTTTTCATTTTCTTTTTTTTTTTGCTGAATAATGCTTTGCATATAATTCATGCAATTTTATTAGTAAAAATTGCTGGAATTGCATTTTTGGCCTTCGACTGTCGGACGCAGAACATGTTGTTGTTGTTGTTCTTCTTCTTCTTGTTGTTGTTGCCCTGATTGATGGGCAGCAGTAAGCTCTGTGTACATGTGTGTGTGAGAGAGAGAGAGAGAGAGAGAGACCTTAAGGATACCAAATCCAATCACATAAAAAACAGATAAACAAAAAAAACGCTGAACCGCATGTCAACATCGTTTTGGGCATTGCGTCAACGAGCGTAACGATTTAATTTCTCGGCAATCAAACCAAGCAGACACCCCAGAGTACCCTTCCAACCGGCCGCCCGCCCGCCCGCACTCCCCTCCGACCCCCTTTCCACCAGTCAGTCTCCAGAAATGGGTATTAAGTGTGTGTGTTTCTTTTTCTTTTTTTTTCGTGCAGTGTTGCAGGAAAGTAAATCACAAAGGACTTTGACGTTTTGTGACAAAAGTTTGTCTCGAAGTTTTTGTTCATGCTTATCTTGTCTTGTTGTTTTTTATCTTCTTTTTGATGTTTGCCCTGTATTTTTATGAGTCGCAGACGATGGCTGCTCTTGCTTTTAAAATTTATAATGTGTGGTCGCTGAATAATTTGAAGGCACCTAACTTGGTTCATGTCTAGATTTAATGGCTTAATTGGGCCGGCTGCCCAACAAAAGAATAAACATTGTCCCAAGGCACTGCAATACTTCAGTCTAAATGTTGACTAGAGCAATTTCGGTTGATGAATGCAATATATGATACCAAAACCAGGTACAAGTTACGTAAGCATTAAAGTGGCTAGACTGAATAAGAATTTCCTGAGCAACATGATGGTGAGTGGAGTGATATCATCAGAAGTAGTAAAGCTAAAAAACTAAATAAATAATGCTGAATTTTCTTAAATTACTCAGATCGTTTCGGAAATAATATTGCAAAATATATTTTACTGAAGAAAAAAGACTTCAAATAGAGTTTAAAAGCAAAATAGAGATTGGTACTTTATCGATTATTGGCTAATAATTCTAATTAAAAATTTAGTGAGAATTTTCTTTAAATTATTATTATTTAAATGCGGAAATGTGTAAACATATTAAGTGATTGAAGTGTTTATATGCAAAACAAAAATATCTATCAAAAAAATATAAAAATTTGTAACATAAAATAAATACAAAATTTATTAAAGAAAAGTTTCCATGCGATTGATGGCTACAAAAAAAGAAGAGTTGAAAAATTAAAAATAGTAATTAAAACTAAACAGGATTGGTGTCTGCCTGCAGACATATATGCCAAAGGATATCCAATAAACGAAGCTTTAGCTTTTTTTTAATGAATGGCAAGCAGCTGCAGCGGACATTTGAGTGTGTGTGTGTGTGTGTGAATGGCAACCCCCCTTGGTCGCAATGCGCTGTTGGACGATCCATTAAGTTGGCGCCGGTGCCAGGATCAGGGGACACGAAACACGGGACACGGGAAGACGGCGCAGACAATTTGTGGTAGGCGTGAAATTCATAGAAAACGACTCGAATTCGGAAACTTGACTAAACTGGGCTGCTCTGTTTCGGTCTGCTGCCAGGACTCGTTGTGGTCAAAACGGCAGGCAAAATCACCAACAACAACAACAACACCAACAGCAACAACAACAACAACAACAGCTAAAGAGGAAGATACTTAGCGCAAAAGGGACTTTTGCCACGTCCGAAGTGCAAATTGGTTCGCACCTTTTTTTTCGCAATATTTGAAATCGATCTTGTTAACGAGGACTGGCGACTAAGGCTAAGAGGTAAGTCTCGTTCAGGGTTCAGGGGCACACACACACGCACACACACACACACATTTGTGTGTAGTTAAGCGCGTGATTAATGAGTTTTTAAAAGGCTCACTTGGCATTTTAGAGAACTTTAATTGGAACATGCTGCTGCGTAAATCAGCTACAAAATTGCCACTAATAGGCGACTATATGCGAATATAGCACACATACCCAAATATATCGCAGATCTGTTCACACCTTTACACACACACACACACACACTGAAAAGGTGTCGAGTTTGGCACTTGCTACAAATTCGATTAGACTGATTGATGATTTGTTGCCAAATATTTGGCTAGACAGGAAGCATGGAAGATGGTCTATACTTAAATATACGGAGTATACAGACAAACATATATATATATATATATATGTGTGTGTACATATATATAGAGATCACCTACTGAGGTGCTCTGCGAGCTACTGCAGGGAATGGGGTCGGGATCGGGATCGGGATCGGGATCACATCAAAAGTGATCGTTGCCAGTTCGCTTCATTAAAAATCAATAAACGGCTGCTGCCGACAAGAGACGAGAACTGGGCTGATCTGGACTGGACTGGACTGGACAGGGCTGGGCTGATCGGAGCCGGCTAGTGGTACATAGTAGACCGACGACGATTGGCAGAAACAAGTTTTTTTTTTAGAGCTTAGCCAGCAGACTTCATCGTCTCAGCCCATTAAATGGCGCAAAATGTTGAACGATATTCTGATCTGAAATCGTCGTTGTTTTCGATGTGTTTCTAGGCCGATTCTTAACGCAGAAACTGTGTTGTTGTCTTCGCCAAAAGGCGACTGAAACGAGACATTGTTACAAAAATTTTATGCGTTTTTAAAATTAAACGTTATATGCGCTAATCCCGAACTAAACTGCGATTTACGACCACCACCGGCATGCAACGAAAAATTGATTAAAATTTAATGAGGCCGGCAAACTGTGTAAGCCATAAATATTGAACAGCAAATGGCTTCATTTGCATCCACATCGATTCGGATCCGATTCGATTTGAAACGACTTGTTTTCTTCTTCTTTTTTTCTTTTTGCGATCTCAATCAGAGAGCCAAATACAAAATGAGTTGAAAGTTTTTGTTTTCTTGCTTCTTTTTTTATTTCTTCTTTTCGGCTGGTCTCTTTTCAATTTCGATCCAATTCCACGCTTCAAAACACTTTTCATTTCTACGCGTTTTTCATTTACCTCTGCTTCTGCTGCTTGAAAATGGCGCACGCCACTTTTTGTACATAAATATATACATATATGTATATATATATATATGTATATATATATAGATAGTGTGTGTGTATTCCTTTATCCCTAAGCACGTAGCGCTATTGACCTCAAAGAAGCAGAAGATATGCACACAGAAGAGCAGATGTTTTCATGTTGACCGCATCTAATGGTGCGTGCTACTGCCGTTTGTTCTTGCTACTTGCCTTTTGCCTCTTGCCCCTTGCCCCTTGCCCCTTGCCTCCTCTCTTCTCCTGTTGCTTCCTTTCCGCCACCACCGCATCAACATGATCATCATCGTGATGATCGGACAGAGTCTCAGACACTGGCTCACATTCAGACCACAGAACTGCAGCCAAATATATAAAAACACAAGTCAAACACACACTCAGAGAGTATATCCTATGCTGCGAGTAATGATAGTTATCAGCGTGTCTGTCTTTGTGGGTTTTTGTCCCGCTTGTCCCACGACTACTGCTACCACTAAGGCAAACCCCAAACCCCAAAAAAAAAAGATACACTAAACTTTTCCACTGTGCACCGCAGATACACTTTCTAATGCAATTTATACGATTGTAATTACTTTTGTAATTACTATTGTAATTATTATTAGAAGTGCGCATCTTAATGCAAGATTTGATCACTCTAGAATAGAAAATCTCAAATAAGATATTTTAATTTCAGCTTGAAAGTGAGAAGAACAAGGATCCCATATATGAATCCCATCAAAATACGCATGTCTGCTTTGAAATTGTATTCCTTCTATTCGGTTTTTAAGCATTTTGCCCTTGTTTTAAGAATACATTTCCAATATTATGTTATATGTATATAGCTGTGTTACATACTTCATGACAAAACTATGCAAACCCTGGGCAAGGGTATATAAAAAAGATTCAAGAAAGCTGAACCGTCGATCTCAGTTTGCCAAGTTGATTTTGGATTTGGCGTCTTGAACTTTAGCTGCTGTTGTGCTCTGTTTAGCAAAGTTCAATGAGCCGCTGCCAGCTCCCCTATTTCTTAAGTGTTTTTTTTTTTATGTTGGTTTTGTTTTGTTTTTGGATACAAGCGGCAGTGGCAAGCAGGCAGGCAGGCAAGCAAGCAACCCCTAGCAAATGTGTTTCATTTTCAGCTGCGGGGCGCGAGAGAAAGAGAGAGAGGGGCAGATGGATGTGTCTAAGTTCGTGCCCCATGCAACGATCGCAGCGAAGGAAGAAACGATTCGTGGTGTTTGCTCGCTTAAATACACCTGCCACGCGTCAGGTCGAGAGTCTGGGGCAGGCAGCCAGCCATCGAGCGAGCGAGCGAGCGAGCGAGTCCTGTGCCTGCATTTAATTAAAATATTAACTACGAAAAATGCATCGTTGCCCGGACAACGCTGGCAGCGGGAACGGGGGGGAGGGGTACAGGTCCTTACTGAAAACTTGTTTCAATTAACATTCATTTTTGCATTTCAAGTTTTAGTTGGAAAAGCGACGCTGACTGCTTGCTGCGCCCCAATTTCAAGTCAGGATATGCCTGTCCTGGCCAAACCATTTCCTGTCTCGCTCTCTCCCTCTCTCTCTTTCTCTCTCTCTCTCTCGCTCTCTCGCTATCTCTCTCTCTGTCTCACGTGCATGCAATTAACGCACGCGCCCTGGTTGCCTGGTTGCTGTTGTTGTTGTTGTTGCCGGGTCCGCGGTCCCGGAACTATGCTTCGTATCAAAATAATTATGCATTTAAATCTTCCAAGCGTTGCAAAAGGATATGAAACGGCCACGGTGAACGGGGGCGGCGGAGGTGTTGTTTGCTGCTGCCAGGGGCAACAACTTCCATAAACGAAAAAAGAGCGAGAGAGAGAGAGAGAGAGAGAGAGAGAGCGCAAGACACTCTCGTGAGAGGTGAGAGGGAGATGGCGGCGGAGAGGCGGTTGCTAAAAAAGAGACTCAACTCTGCTGGCAAAGAAAACCCAAAACCCAAAACCCAAAATCCAAACAAAAAAACTCAATAATTTATCTGCAAGGCTCAGTTTTGGCATAGATCAGTTGATAACTAACCTAAAGATTAATGGAAATTACACACACACACATGCACATACAGATCTGAAATTGAATCTAAATCTGAGTCTCTCCATATGTGCAAGATTTGACTTTCTGATCTGCTGCGATTACCTGAACTGCATCCAGATTTGATCCTTTGATTCCACGCTCGCAAGCCTTGAGTGAAGATCCATTTATCTGGCAATCGCGAGTCTTCTTCGTATTTTGCATATAGACCATAAGACTATAATTTGCTACTTATTTTTGACTTTACACTGACTTCTAGTCAATATGTATATATATATATATATATATACATATATATTGTACATAAGGTACAATAAATCCAACAAGTCGTAGGCAGCGCTTGAAGCCCCCCAATAATAAAAGTAGGAAAAATAATCAGTTTCCCAATGTTGTCGTGATAATGCGTCAAAACTTTCATTGATATTAGATTTATTATATATAATTATATATTTACTGATGGAAATCACACATATAGAAAAATCCAACTTGAAATTTAAAATGCAAATGCAACCATGCATTTTTGAAATGTCCTTTCTGAACAATAGGATGGCTGACCATCCATTGGAATGCCAATGGAAATCCAGAGTTGAGCCCAAATCTATAGCTTCCATGTAGCATTTATATGATGCGATTCCACGACCCAAACTATGTCAAATCTATTGTGGGGATTGCCGCTCGAGTATTTGACCATAAGCCGATCTATTGACGCGATCTGTCATGCTTTCCCGTTGGCGATCATTACGCAAATACACTACTATATTTATATATATGTACATATGTATGTATATGTGCACAGAAGCATTAGAGTAATGCCGACTACAATGGGCCATCATCAGAGATGTGCACTCGCCGAGGTCAGAAGACAAAGGCGCACAAAGACCCGAAACTCAACCCTATTTTGAACATTTCAGCAGGATTGCTTACCGAGATCCAGGTTGCATTTATCAAATCAATTTCAATAGCTGCAGCGGAACTGTGCAGCAAGGATGTCAAAGGACATGCGAAAATTTGGCGAGTTTGCTGCCAACAATAAAAGTGTTAATGATGCCAAAATAATCGAGTCCAACAACGGTTGCCACAAACATGTATGTATGCTGTGTGTGTGTGTGTGTGTGTGTGTGTGTAGTTAGCTCCCTTGGCATTACAAGGCACAAAACGCATGCAAACAAGGACACTACGCAAATGGTTCAAAGGATGCTGACGCCGTCGGTTTGTCATGCCAAAGGACAAAGGAAAAAGAGTTTTTGCCAAAAATGTCAAATGCGAATTGCGGCGAGTGAAAATTTAGAAAAATGGGAAAAAGTGGGAAGAAGAAATGGGACAAAATTGACACGGCTACCGAAACCGGGTGCGCGGCTCAATCGATGATGGTTCAGCAAAATACACAAACAATGCCCAGAAACGATTTGAAAGAGTTGAGAAACAAAACATGCCGCCAAAATAAAACCAATGCTGGCAAAAAAAACAGCACCTGGCCATGGAACGAACCACACAACAACAAACGCGCATACACTCAGAAAAAAACTGCCATAATTAATTAGTCAACCAATTTTTCTAAAATTTATTTGTTCTAAAATCTAAGATTTTGCATTTCTAAATTTGCAGGCTCGATTTCTACTGCGATTCAGAAAAAAATATGTCTAATTTACAGGATATTCTTTTCTATTTGAATACATTGTGGAATTTTTGTGTAACTTATTAATTATAATTAAGCATTATGCAATGATTTCTCATGCACAAGCATTTTATATAGCTTACAAAATTCACTTGACTGAACTTTAATATCGAAGCCAAGCCAGTAAATTTCATCACTTATTTCTGCATTTTAGAAAGGATATTTTCCACAAGTTTTGTTCTGCATTTCTATAAAAAAAAAACATAAAAAATCGACATATTTTTGGTGTCGTCGATTGAATTCTAGAAATACATTTACTAAAATTTAGAAATTATTTCTAAGAAATCTAAAATTGTTGAATTTTAATTTATATTTTTATATGTGTTTTAGGGTGATTCTTTTCTGAGTGTACCCAAACAGACAGAGAGGGAGACAGCGGGCGAGGGAGAGAGAGAGAGAGAGAGGGAGAGAGAGTGTTGAAACGGAAGTTTGAAAAACTTGTGATCTTGTTGATCATTTAATTAGAGGCATATGTGAAATAGTTCGAACACCTGATCGAAACCTGACTCTGCATAGCTAATCAGCTACACCCAAGGAGCAAAGCCCTCTACCGCTGTCCGTCCGTCTGTCGCTCAGTCTGTCTGCTGGTGACACGCGCATGTTAAGGCGTTTTGTCCCTTTTTTGAAGTATATATTGTGTTTAGCGAGTGCTGCTTGTGGCGACTAATGAAAAGAGGGGCATCTGCGTGAGCTGCACATGAAATGAGCGACGATCGCAAGTTTTACTAAGTTAATTAACACGGAAATCAAATTGCTGGCATGCCAAGCAGCCGCCAGCAGAATAAGCCATAAATGCGCTAAATCAGGCAAAGGGCGGGCGCAGAACAGCTGCGTGCGCCTGCCTGCCGCCTGATCTCACTCTCGGTCGCAGCGCGAGCGAACTGATCCTAGCGCTCAAGCACTCGACTCAATCAAGCGGCAAAAGACGCAGCTCAACTGCCGCTGTTCGAGTGGGAACAGTTTTTTTTCTTTAACGCGAGCGAACAGGCAAACATAATTTTGATCGTGCGCATGAAGAGAGCGTCGAGTTGAGTGCAATTTCTCTCGCGCGCTCTCTCGCTTGCTCGCTATTTCGCTCTCTCTACCTGTAGCGAGTCAGGCTGTGAGTCAATTGCCAGGTGGTTGCTCAAACAGCGACCTGCACACACACACGCAGGTAGAGAGAGCGAGCGAGTGAAAGAGAGTCGCTGTGAGTAGGTTTCGCTTTATGCGAAAGGTACAAAATATGAAGGTTTAGGACGAAGGGACTCATTCTTGTGCAAGGTGTCAAACGATCAACTTGAAATTTTCAAACGAAAATCGAAGAAGAAAACACACACTTTTTAAGTTTACAACGACAAAAATAAAAAATAATAGTAATTAAATAATTTTTTTTGTGTGTGTGTGTGTGTTTTGGTTGTGCGCGACAATGTCCAGTGTGGTGTTCAATGCTGGTGGCAAAAATGCCATCGATTTATTTCCCACAACAATTGGTGGTGCAACAAAAATGTATCGCTATCAGCACATAATGCCAGCGCCCGATCTAAAGACATCGACAATCACGACGACAACGGCAACAACTGGTTCGGTGGCGCTGATTAAGACACGCAAATATGTGCCGCGTGGCATGCTGCTGGCAAATGCAACATCAGCGAGCAGCACCAGTAGCAACAGCAGCAGCAGCAACAGTGGCAACTCAACAATTTCAACGATTTGTTGCAACTCAACGTCACCATACAATGTGGATCAATCTCAGTCCGTGCAACGTCGCAATGCCCGTGAACGGAATCGAGTCAAGCAGGTGAATAATAGTTTTGCCCGACTCCGTCAACATATTCCACAATCGATCATCGCCGATCTGACAAAGGGGGGCGGACGGGGACCGCACAAGAAGATCTCCAAGGTGGACACGCTGCGCATCGCTGTCGAATATATTCGTCGGCTGCAGGATCTCGTCGATGATCTGAATGGTGGACCCGGCAGCAACAACAGCAGCAGTAGCAGCAGCATCTGCAACCAGTTGAATCTCTGCCTGGACGAGACAAGCAGCAACAGTTCCCAATCGAGTCACAGCTCCGTTTGCAGCTCGAGCAGTCAACAGCAGCAGCAACTGCAACAGCAGCAGCAGCAGCAACAGCAGCAACATCATTTGTATTATACGAGTGCATTGCTGTCGACTGCTACGCCCACACCGTTGCAGCAGCAGCAGCAATTGCAGCGCCAGCAATTTCCCAATAATCCGCTAACGCCAATTTCCCTCAATGGCAACAGCAACAACACTAACAACAGCAACAGCAACAACAACAACAGCGTGCAACAAACAGCAGCAGGCGCAACAGGCACAGCAGTAGCAGCCTCTGCCTGCCACTCGCCGACATCGTCCTTCAATTCGAGCATGTCATTTGACTCGGGGACCTATGAGGCAGCACCGCAACAGCTCTCGCCGAACGTGCCACAGCTCAAATTCGAGCCGTATGAGCATTTCCAATTGGACGAGGAGGATTGCACGCCGGATGATGAGGAAATCTTAGACTACATTTCCCTGTGGCAGGAGCAATAATTGCCCACTAAATATTTGCTCCTGTTTTTCACACGTTTTGCCTTCTAGTCAATGTTTTTTTTTTTTTTCATTTTTTTTAACCAAGTGCCTCAAATTGTATATAAACTCTGATTTTTTTCCTATGCATAAAAATACAGTAATAAATAAACAATAAACTTTATTTTTTTTTTGCTTAACTTAAGACAATTTTTTTATAGTTTATATAAATGTAAGCAACTTGAGACCAGTATATAAAATATATAATAAAATATGATAATATTTTTGCTATTATTACAAACTAATAAATGTTAATTAGTTGTTGTAAATGAAAATAAAAAACACACACAATTTATAAGCATAAAAAGCCTGATTTTTACTTGAACCGAGAAAGGAGATGGCAATTTACAGCAATCTGTGCATTATGCATATGTGTATACATACATATATATACATATATACATATATATATATATATAGGGTATATATAGTAGATGAGATCGCATCGTAAAGTTACGAGGCAAATTATGCGGGCTGCCTGATGAGAAACCCCGTTCCACCTCGGCCAACAGCGAAATTTAATTGCAAACAACGAATATAAATATTGATTGGACGGCAGACTGGGAGCCTGGGAGCACAGCTGGCCAAGGATGTGCGGGTCTGAGTACCCTATTGGGCCATTTTGCTCTTTTATGGCCAGATTGTGGCGACTTACTTGCATTCGGGCAATCAGCAAGCGTCAATACTAATCTGAAATAAGAGTGCGGATTAGCGCAAGGGTCATCTCTAAATCAAAGAGTTTGACCCGAAAACAACAACAATAAAAAAGGAGAAAAACCCAGAGATCTTAACCCGTTGCCATTTGGCTTGGGCTAATCGACAGACACACGCCTATCGTCATCATCATCGTGACCAGGTAGCCCGAATCTCCAGATTAGGCTAAAAGTAAAAGCCAGAAAAAAGAGTCCCGCTTTGGCGCGTGGTTGAAGAAAAAAACTACAAAATTCAAATGTACTCGAAGAAAAAGAAGAGAAAAAGCGCAGGTAGGTTCGGAGGCCGCAAGCTGATAATGATAATGACGCGTGCTCAAACAACACGGGAGAGCAAGCGAGACACCAGTTCATAGAGAGAGCGAGACAGAGTCAGATAGAGGGTGGCTAGTAGTACTGGGAAATCGTCTTATCTCGCAAACAACTCAAATAACTTGCCCGGAAATGCGATTTCAATTGAATTCAAACATTTCGCCAAACGGAAATACAACAAATAAAAAATATATATATAAAAATAGAAGCGCTGCAAGCTAGTTTTTTGCTGCTGTAAATACAATAATAATACAATATTTACTTGCCGACTTTTGTTGAAGCTCTCAAGGGAATTATTTTATTATTTTACTGAAAAGAAAAGCCCTTTCAAAAAGTTTCAATCCAGAGAATTGTCAAGTTAGCAGACATTCCAGAGATAATCAGTCATCAGCTGGAAGTCCAAGAAAACGAACCATTCCAACAAAAAGAAATGCTAGAATTAGAATTTAAGAATTCAAATGACTGATACAACCAGAGATTTCAGTTTCAAGCTTTTATTTAAGTTCACCACATATATAATCTTGATCAGCACCATTAGTCAAGTCAAAGTAGCCACATTTGATTCCATTTCTTGCCCATCATCAAAGCCATATTTGTACTTCAGTCGGCTCATATCCATGTCGCAGCTGGCTGGATCGTTTCACTATATCATATATATCATATATCTATCATAGGACCTATCGACAGCAGCGAAATTTCAACAGAACCATTACTAAGTGAAGAACAAATCTATTTTCGAAAGCAGGCCTCTAGATTAATGCTGCATTTAAATTTGGAAACACGATTTTATAAGAAAAGAATATTTGCCTTCTACTCAAGTCCGTTTTAGCTCTTAACACAGTTCACATTGTAGTACACATAGCTTGTGTATAATTCGAAATCCTTTCTAAGTCTCTTGTCGCTCCCACGCCCAAAAGAAAAAATAGAAAACCAGACAATAAATCATTTTGCATTACAATAACAAAACTCACTCACTCTCGCTCTCTTAGACTATATTTTGACACATTAAAGAGCAACAGAACAATGTAAACCCGTCAAATCCATTGTGTACACTGAAAAAGTAGAAGAAGATGAACTGGGTCTGCGACCCCATTGGGAAGTGCAAAGGGTATCTTCTCTATTCACACTTCTCAATTCTCAATTCCTTTATTTCAATGTCAACGCTGACACTTGACAACTCAATGCAATTGTCTTTCTATCAAAAGATATTGCAACGCTACTGCACCTCTGGTATTATAATATAGTAGGCAAGGATTAAAGAGGGGCATTGAAAACGACAGCGCCGGAAGAACTTTCACCTTTCACGAAACAGATACAATAAGAATAAAAAGAAGGCAACAATTTGAAATGAGCATTTGATAAACAGCAACTGTCAAGTTTTGTATTGTTCTCTTCTTTTTTTTTTTTGTATGAAGGGGGCAGCTGGGTTTTTTTAGTTTTTGAATTCTTAGGAGTGAATTGAGAATGTTGTTTAATAGATTTTTCGGCGCGCCACATGCCCAACTTTTGTGGCAAGACGAAACGTGCCGCCGTCGCATCAATCAGCCAAATAAATTTGTACAAATTATAGGCTGAGGCTCAGTTTTAAGGCTCTGTTTCTGTTTCAGTTTCAGTTTCAGTTTGTGGCTCTCTAAGGATCCACAGATTGATGGCGATGATCCACGCACTGGGATGGGAGAAGTGCGGGCGTTCAGTTTGTCGGTCGCCCATAATTCAGCTCTTTAAGAAGTTGTTACTTTAAACATTTATTTTTACACCTAAGGCGTGATGCGAACGCCGCGATATAAGCCAAAAAAAAACAAAAAAGGAAAACAACGCACACAAAAATCCGCAACTAAAAGTAATAAAAACAAAAAACGCTCGTGTTCAAAAAGAGGTTTATTTGAATTTCAATAAGGCACCAGGGCACCACGAGGGCAATGCCAGAGCAAGGAGGAGAGGTGTACTGGGGGGACTGACTAGGGGGCGCCGCGGGGGCGTGGAGTATCGAGTTCATTATCCTGTTATGTGTGTGCATAGGTCGGCGTTTTTTGCTTTCATCTCACGCACGCAACATATTTAAAACTGGGCGTTATTAATTAGCGTTATGAATTATTGATGTGCGCCGGCAACTGCCCCAAAATCAGACACAGTGCTTACCCCAACCCCTCATTCCCCTGGGGCTGTTGCACAATTTCGATAGTCGCCACAACTATTCGCAACTATAGTTGATCTCCATGAAGGAGACTCTGATATCTTCATTGTGCACAAGAGGATGCATAAATCGCCAACGAACTGCGCGTACATCATGCAACAGAGTTGCATGGTTGCACGAGTGAAGATCAATTGTCCAACGATTGTCGAAGACCAGATGCACTTTCGGACAACCACAAGCACTACATGATGTGATAAACTATCGCAATGCTTACAATAATATCTGTAAATTACGATAAGTCTTTTGAAAACTATAATTTGATCATGACATAATAAAGATCATTTACTGAAAATTTAACTAGAGTAGAATCTGTTTAACACTTGGAGCATTCCCAACACAAAACACTTTGGAAGCCAAAAGGCTTTTTACAGTAAATTATTGTCAAGGATTTCTTTTAATTTGCATTGAAATACCTATTATGAAATAAATGTATATTTTACGCTATCTCTGAAAATAATATAATACCTTCAGCAAGTGTATACGAAATATGTTCCAATTAGCGAAACTCAAATGCTGCAACATCAAACAGAGCAAGAGTTAAGCAGACAAAAGTCGTCGCGACAACTTGACTGTCAGAGAGAGGAGGATAGCAAGAGCGGGAGCGGAGTGAAAGGGAGGGGGTTATCGAAGACGGGCAAAAGTTATTCGAGTTGTCATATTAGGTTGTGATAAATGTAGTTACATACCCAATGTGATAACTTTGCTCGCCGCTGTCGCCGGCGCTTAGGTAGTCCTCAATACCACCCTGCCTCCCTACCATCCTGACAGACCCTAATGGCAGTCCCTGCCAATCCTTCATCATGATGATGATGATGATGATCCGCAGTGCGCCCGACTTTAGCTCGAGGTTTGGGAATCATTCAGAACGCTTTTATGACATTCGGGAAATTCCTAGCGCGGCAATCGACATTTTTCGCTCTTTACTTAGCACTCGGATTTTACAACCTCCCGCTAGAGCCTCTGACCCTGACTTTATAAGTGAGGCCAATGGGATCGGGAAACCCAGACCTGCGCGACCCTTAACCTTTACCTAAACCTAGGACTACCTACGTCCTTCTGACCTGTTTAGGGTGCTTAAGATTAAGATTAAGATTACACCTGCCCGCTAGTAGGCTGTGCTGAGCACGGGAAAAGGGTTGAGGCTTAGCAATAATATCTACCACTATTAGCAGGCCTTTTAGCGTAAGACCTCAATATAATTTCTGGACAATTGACACAGAATCCAAACAGTTATTCAAGTGTCAATAATCGCGCATTAACTAAAACAATAAAATCTAAAACGAAAAAAATCGGACTATGGCAAAAAGTTTATCACATTTGAATTTTACCGATTTGGAAATTAAAAATAATCAATTATACTTTGACAAATGAAATAAGATTAATAAAGAAATGAATTAATGAAGGTAAGCCACAGCGATTATGAGGAATATACTCAATTGGAACATTTAAGATATTAAGGAATCTTAAAATGAAAATTATTTATTATTATTATTTTCATTAAAGTTTATTTTTATATGAAATTTTTGTAAACTTGCATTTCATATTGAACCAGAAAACTGGCCCAGTCTGAAAGAGACTTCAACATGTCAAAGCTTAATAAATAAATATAGTAAATACAGACAGCAAATTAATTCAGATCGATGCAAATTGTGAAATGACTGGAATACAAAAATTCATCACAAAAAAAATAGTTATTAGATTTGCTCCCGAGAAATGGGCTCTCTAATTGCTGCTGTAACGACCACCCATAATGTACTTTGCTGCCTTAATTAAGGACTTAAAGTATTATTTTTTACACTGCGAACATTCCAGATCCTTTGTAGATCTAATCTAAGATCTAATCCGGATGGGCGTAGTCAGTTTTGCGCTGTAAAAACAACAGCAAAATGTCAAGTGTGGCTTCTGTTTGGGTTGCTTCTATTTTCATGCCTTATTATTATTTGTGGCATCTAATTGCCCAGCACTTGAGAGTGCGTTTTTGGGCCAATGCGATTTTACTATGAACCATGACAATGACAACAACCAAAAACAACAAGAACAACATTCGAGATGGCCACACGTGCCCCAGTAGCAGTTGCAAATATCCAGTTGCCCGCATTCGACAGTTGCAATCAAGGAGATGGCACGTAGTAAAATTGAATGTCCCCATACATAAACATCAATATATATATATATATATATGTATATATATATATATATATATATACATATAAATATAAATATGTATATATATAGGTTAAATGTTCTTGTTGTTGTTTCACCAACGATCTCGCATTGAAATTCCAAAACACGTACAGCGAACGTCTGAGATGTTCTTTGATGGATTATATGGATTTTGCTCATAAAGTGGAAGTAAGGCAAAAATTAACTTCGCAAGGCGGCAAATAGTTTTGAAGTACCCATCATAAAAACAAACGTGAAGCAGCGGGTATACTTGAATGCTGCAGATGTGTGTAACGGACAGACAGACAGGTCTGGTAAAATCACGTGACAAAAAGTCGACAATCAAACTTCACAAGTTAATTTCTGAGCAATTTCAAAATTAGGAAACTTTGTTTTGATCGGGAGTAAAAAATCGCTTATTGAATCTGAAAAATATTTCGCGACATTTAAAAATAAGAATCCCTAATCCAGACAGTGTCTTCCGCTTACTTACTCTCATTCCCATCCTGTATGTCCTGTTGTTCCCTCTTTTGGTGTCATCAATCTGCGGTGGCGGGTGCTGCTTCGTATATATAGAAATATATAAATATATATACATATATGCATGGTGACGTCTGCCGTGGCAGCCAGGTTTGTCAAACACTCTCAGCTAAAAGTTAGCAGGTGGAAGGTGGAAACGAGAAGAGAGGGAAAAGTGAAGAGCGTGCAACGCGTGTATTTGCATAAAACAAATATCGCCAAGTCGCATCTGCAACGTGTTTGTTGTTGTTGTTAGTGTTGCTGCTGTTGCTATTGCTGTTGTTGGCCAAGTCAAAATCGAGTCGACTCGAGTCGAGCCGAGCCGAGGCCCCAAAGGGGCCAAAATGGGCGGACAGAGCTGAACTGATCGATCGATTGTTGTTGTGTATGCCGGGGCAGTTTATATGTTGTTGTGCGTTGCCCGTTTCCAGTTGCCTGTTTTTGGACCCTGTGTCCCATAAATCATGTGCTGTAATTACCCGTTGGCGCAGGATGCAACGCATAAGCCACGCGCACCAAAAGCAGTTCAAAAGTTTATCGCGCGGCAAAAACGTAATCCTTTTCTTTGTTTTTTTTTGAGCGCTTCTTAATATGGCCTTAAATCTTACCCTTTCACCCTCTCTTTCTCTCTCTCTCTCTCTCCCTCAGTCCCTCGCTTTTCATGACAAGAAAAAGAAAGGAGAAAAAAAGGATTGCGCCATGCAATGACCAAACATATATTCGAGTGTTCCGCAATCCCTTTGAAGTGCGCCACAAATATCCTGTGTCCATATTTGTTTTGATATGCATAGCTGACAGGCTCTCTGTATCCTATATCTTAACTTTATATCCTTTGTAACCCTGTCGTTGCATCCTTTCATCTAACGCAAGCACTTGAGAGCGCTGCAAATATTTTGACATGCAACATCTTTTGGTTACAGTACGTTGCACACACTTAGAGAGACATAGATACATAGATACATTTGCTGCTTATGACAGTTCCAGGAATACGTCTATTGACCTCTTCTATAACCGATTCTCTCCCTGTCTCTCTCAGCTAAAGTGCTTATCTCTATTCTTGTCCCTCTCCTTTCTATCTACGTCTGTTTCTAGGCAATCAGTGCAACGCAACCGCAAGAACCTCAACGATAAATGAAATCAAGTCGCTGCCCTTTGCTTAAAACTAGGCAAGCCATGGCCAATTTAGCTACATCATCAACTTTGCACCGCAACTGGGCTCAAAATATTCTTGAGTTGCAGTAAATGCTTCTTGTAAAAAATAGTAGTTTAAAAATCAGATTCGATAAAGCACGAAATTCATTAGCTTTACACTAATTAATATGCTCCACTTACAAGCTTTCATATTATTACTTAGCAACTCTCTCATAGCTAATAATTGCAGTAATATTCACAAAAGAAACCTGTGACACTGAATGACTGAAAAACTCTCGATTCTCTCAAATATTTATTTAATATGTATTGGGCGCCTACGTCTTCTGTGGGTCACTGAAAATACTCTCATGAATATCTGTTAGTCCATTAAAAATATTCATATATTTGAACTTAAACTCAATATAAACCAAAATGATGCAACAGTATTGACTTGCTTTATCTGAGTATCTTATGAGTGGCATTATTGTGAGCGGGTTGAAGACACATTTGCAACTTAGAATCAATCAAATTTATTTTTAACGTTGCAAAGCACAAAAATAGTTGATTCAAATTCTTTATGTAACACGATTGACACACTACTAATAATATTTTTTTTGCTTTTAATAAGAGTGCCTTTAATTGAATTGCGATCCATAAATGTCCTTACTTTTTGATTGAACTTCAATTTGTGTTGAAAGTGTGATTCATTGCTATTTAAGCAATGAAAAATTAAAGAAAATAAAATTAAATTAATTATAAAATGCCTTCAGTTTGGAGTCGGTTCTTAATAAGATCAAAAGATGAAATTTTGTTCAGACTGACTATGAATCTTTAGGTATCTATATGAATGGATAAATTAAATTTCTTATCGATTTGCCAATTCTAAAGTGCATACAAAGTTAGTTGCACGCAACTTGCATTTGCATTGCTGTTTTCCGTTTTTTCTCTCGCTTTTTTATCTCAACTCTTTTAGTATCTCTGCTGGCTTGCCCACTTCCCATACGGGTTTAACAAAAAAAAAAAGAATAAGCAACAGAGTCGGTTGATGAAGCAGAAGACGCAGTGGAAGAAGATGCCTCAGTGCGCTGTCAGGTTTTGTCAATTATCAGGTGCAGCAGCAGCAGCCTCCAAAGCGAGCGTCTCCACTTATTTCTATATGGCCTCATCCCGGCCCTTTGCGCCGATGTCTTTGGTTCGGTTTTGCAGCTTGAAGCGTGTTTTAAGCGTGCGAAATTTTCATTCATAAACTTGCCCTCAACTTGGGGCACTAAGATGCGGGGTAGTGAGAGGGGGGAGCTATATGCAGACTGACTTACATAATGTTGCCAGTTAAAAAACAACAAAAAAATAAAACAAAAGGAGGCAGTGCAAGCGCATTCAAATGAGTCTCGTATGAGTTTGGAATGAGTCTTGTATGAATAACTTGCAGTGTGGCGCCATGTAGCGCAACTGATGCAACTGTTTGGCAAACTGCTTGCAACGCCTGAGGTCACATTTGTCGATTGTTTGCGACAACGACTGTAGCCAAATTAATTTCACATTTCGCATTTCGTATTTGTATTCGGTGTGTTTGTGACAATATTTTGACATTTTACGGGCCAAAACTGAACTCGCGTTAGTTCTGGTCACAAGGTCAAGTTATTGTCTCAACGTGGACATCTGGTCCACTGTCCAGCTGTAGTTTGCTGCATTCGTTGCACAGTAGCCAACCAGCCACGTGATGCTACCGTTGTTGTCTACTTCTGTGCTTCCAGCTCTCTGGCTAGTTACTGCGTGCCGTGCCTAATTTGCAGGGTAATCGATGCCATGGACGAGCAATATCGACTCGGCTCTGCTCAAAAAATGGCAATGCCAAAGGGAAAATGCCAAATGGTAAATGGCATGTGCCCCAGGTTTCACCTTACACAACTTTCTACACTCACACAAAAAATATTTCACTCATAAAAAATGCATTCTAAAATCATAACAACAGAATATTTATATAGATGTATGTAATAAAAAGTCTTAAATATGAACTATTTTACGAAGAAATTATGTGTGTACAATCTGAAATAAAGAATATGTTCTTCAAAATGAGAAGTTAGGAAGTTTGAGTTGATACAAGTTCGTTAATTGAATTCAAAGAAGAATATATTCTGGGCTTATCAATGTTTCACAAACTATGATCCACAATCTCAACACAAGGCAATAATGCGTGATTTTAAAATCGGAAAGAATGAGACTAAAAACATGATTCAAGCTGGTTTGCTCAACAGAGTCTATCGATTTCGCAGTCTTCTTTTGGTTAGTAAAGTCATCCAGTGCCTTTAAAATATAAGTGACTTAAGTCCGATTTGACTATATTAAGCTTAAGGATGTTCGTAAATTTAATTTGATGATGATTTAACGCATGATTTTTTCTTCAAGTGTATGATACACTTTTCCACTTGCCTGCGCGCTATTGAATTTCCACAATTAGGAGTGTATTTATTTCGATCATCTCCATCCAGTACTCTCTCTGAGGTATTATTTACATTTAATTTTTTTGCAATTTATATTATTATTATTATTATTGATGATGGAGTTGAGAAACGTCGTAATTGAAATTACCGCCAATCTCTTGATTGGCCACCCAAAAACCAAATTGCAGGCATCCTTACACACATAATTTTGATTTGAATTTAATGACTTTATTAGCCAGACGAGAACTTTGGAATCAGCACTCGTGAAGACTCCGATGAGCAGCTGTATTCCAGGAGGTGGCCACTCTTGCGTGTGAGCACAGCTGAGGACAGCTTTGAAGACATTGAAATTGGCTGTTCGTAAATTGCATTTTAATCAAGTCTAATTAAAATGAGTTTCGCTGCAAAAGTCTTAATAAGATTTTAACTAGCCAGCTCAGCAGAGCTAAATGGGTTTACTGAAATGAAGTTATCAACACTTTGCCAGAATTGATCCACTAATACTTTACCCACAGTCACAAATTGGCCAACTCTTTCCTTCTCTCGTCACGCGTGTCCAGTCAGCCAACATTCAAAATAGCAGACATGCACGTAAATTAACTCAGCAGTTTGTGATCCCAGTGAAAGTTTCACATATATGCGGAACGATGATAGGGACGGATACGGACAGTTAGGGAACGACACGGACTGAGGGAGAAAGAGAGAGGGGCGTAGTGGAAACAGGAACACGCTTACAAGTTGTAACAAGCATAAGCTTAAAGAGGGTTCACAATCAAACAAAACAACAACAACAACTTTTGCCTTGGGCCATGTTTAACAACTTCCTTGACTTCCTCTTTAATACGTACAACATTTTTTTAACACAACATTTTAACAAGATTTCAAAATCGATTCTATTTTTATGCCCTTTTAAAGGATATTATAGTTTAGCGCATTTTGACAGACGATCAACACCCTTAGCCCTCTTTTTTGTGTATCAACTCTCTCAATTAAAAAGCTATATTAATCCTATAATATCCATCCATTTAATTCAGTCAATTATGACGGGAGGCGACCGCATATTACATGGCTGCTTTAGACTTATCAGTCGAAAGATATTAAAATATATTTATTTACCAAGACCAAGTTATTAGAAACCAAAAAAAATTACCATCGTCGGACCAACATCATCTGAAATAGCTTCTATGGGAACAATCGATGAAAAGAAGAGTTTTAAGTTGTGGCAACGAGATAGGAAAAGTCACATCAGCAGATGCAATATAGTTACCCAAAGTGAAATATCCAGTTAACAAGCAGTCGTGAAACAGAAAACCCAAAAATTTATTTTTATTTTAAGCGAAATAAAAATAATATTAATATTACGAACAGTGAACCAAAATTCGGCCGTTGAATCAATCTTAGTCTGTCTAAAGGACTAAGGGTCTTTGCTTAAAGCTTTTTCAGCTGCTGTTGATAAATGTTAAGTATGTCACAATTTTCTTAAAGACTCGAAAAGCAATCGCTTAAATGGTAATTAAAAATACCAACGACACGTTCTATAACATTTGAACCAGGCTTAGAGTGAGAGAGGGAGAGAACGAAACTCGTGTCTAGGGAATATGGGGGCCTTAAAGATTCCAGCTCCGATAGTGTCTGGTGTAAAATTCCGAAAAAATGCGATGACCAAACACAAAAGAAAACAAAAACAGACACACACACAGCACAATGAAATATGAAATTATTAAAACTACACCGCAGGATAACGCGTCCTTTTAAGCAGATCGATACGAAGCAGATAAAGCAAATGGAGAAATAAAAATAATAATATAAATAAAACACTAGTAAAGATGCATTTTCCAACTATATTTTCTTGAAGGAAATTAATGCACTATTAACGACCGCAGGATCAGTAAGCGGAAAGGCAAGCGTACCCTTAGAAACACACACACACACACACTCACACACACACACACACTCACACACACATGCGTGCATTGAAAATGCTTTGTCATTTTAGGCTAGGTAGATTCAAGGCTTAGAAACCGATCGCGTTAAATAAGTCATAAATTTCATTGACTTATCCTTGGCTGACCATCGACAACAACAATAACAAAAAAATTGTTCATATTTAATTCCATTGTTCGCGCGTGGGCGCTGTCTTTAATCCTTTCGAAACTCGATGGAAAAAATCCCATTACCAAAAATCATGCGGGGCATATTACATACAATCCCCCCATCACCATTCCCCCTACCGTACCCCATTCAGTATCCAGTTGCATTGCAATTGTCAGTTTTCAGAGAAATTAAGTCACATAAATCGTATTGACTTAGGACCAAACTCAATTGATACTTATCACCGGTACTATAGATTGGAGTACATCAGATTAAATATGGTATACGGGTGTCTGTGTGTGTGTGTATTTGTTGTGTGGTCCACACACACTTGCCATAACCCGATCGATGGAGCTTATGTGGGTGCTCCTTGCAAGCGGCTTAGAGTCAAGACTCAATTGCCATAAATGGTCCTCATCAACAGATGAGAGCACGGGGTGAGTCCTGCGACAGGTGTTAGTTGAAGTGATTACGGAGCTGCTCAGTATTATCTGAAGCTGACAGTAACTACGTAGGTAAGTATGTTAAAGTGATCGAATTAAAGTTGCTCTTCATGCTAACAAAGAATTACTGACCACTCCATGGAGAATATATTTCTAACTTAAGTTAGTTGAGACTTATAACATAATTAAAATAAATAAATAATCATAAAAGTTGAATTATAATTGTAATTTTTCAGAAACGATGCAACGATGAACAGCTTCCCGAGAAGTACTTTAGATACTTTCTATTTCAATTCGTACTTAAACCCATTTATAAGTGCTATTTTTTATTATTTTTGATGATATAAACATATGTCACTTTCGGTTCACATAAGACACTACTCAAAACAGTTCCATTGCAGCTTTGCTGGCCAATCACCACTCGTTCCCTTCCGTGGCCAACATCTCATTACGCATCTCAGCGAGCGATAGGGGCGCAGGGGGATAGAGCGCTAAGACGATGGTCAGTCAGAGGGTAATATGGTTCAACACCAATTTAGACACTTCAGCATCTTGTTAGCCCGCTGCAACTCCTGGCCACTTGGCCAAAGAATGAAAACAAAGTAGGGAGGAGTAATGTGATCCGCTGCCCCGAGGGCAACTTTGGGGGAACCCAAGAATCGAACAGCAGGAGTAGAAGCAGCAACAGCAGCAGGGGCAAAGGGGAAGTTAAAGTGAGGCCAGTAAACAAAAGGCTGTTAAGCGTATTGATTTCAATATTAATCGGTTGCGCATTGGTAGTCACGTATATCACCTCATACAGATACAGATACAGATACAGCTACAGCTACAGATACAGCTACAGCTACAGATATGGCGAGCTAAAGATACAGATACAATTTCGCAGCAAGCCTCTTTAAAGTCTCAAGTCTTTTTCTTACCGTGTGTAATGGTCCTTGGAACGCTTTGTCTTATAATTGGATTTAGATTAATTGCATCTGCTTTGAATCGAAAACGCGCATGAAAAATTACATAAAAAAAACAACACAGAAAGAAACGAATGAACAAAGAAGCAAAAAGAATATATATTTATATGCATACATATATATTGTATTTTCAACAGAAATTGAAATTGTTACAGAGAGTTTGCTGTGTTGCACAGTGGGCATTAGAGAGAGATTGTGGCAGGATTCTGCGAACTGTGGCCCAAAGTGTGCTACTCGTCTTCCACCTGCTGGGATCTCCCTCAATCTCCCTTAATATATATCTCGATATCAACAAGAACCGCAAATTCATTAGCTCTGCTTGTTTGTTTGTTTGAATACTCACAAATTGATATGATGGCCAATCCCCAGAGATTTGTTTTGCATAATTTTGCGGCTGACTGCTGTCGAGAGCCACAGGACACAATCTCCGACCCGAGATCCACTTAATCATTAATTAGCCATCAGATCAATTTCTAAACAGTTGCAATCTTTCCTCCCTCTACCTCAGGGGAACTCCTATCTACAACCATATATATAGATATATATTTGTATGTATAAACAGACTGAGATACTGTTTGTTGAAGGGTCCATTCCGGCAGTCATGTTACTCTTAATGATAATTGCTGCCTCACAACTCATTTTTCATTGTGATAAATACGAATCTCCCTACACACACACACACACATATTCACTTACTCACACACATACACACACACACACACACAAAATCACCACCAAGATCTTGATCGCGTTGACATCAATTTCGACAGACACGACAAGTCTTGGGTTCCTCTCACACATATGTATATATGCGCCCAAACTGTCATCGCGTGTGAGCTTTAGGCACTCACAAAGTGGTCGACAATACACTTAACGATATTCCTCATAAGAACCGACAAATTTTAAATCAAGCTTAAATAAAGTTCAAGTTGTAAATCTAACTCGAGCCTAATATTCCTAATGACAAATATTTCTTGATAAAACCGAAAATTCTTCAATCAAGATTCGTAGTTTTGATTAACGTATATTTCCTTGATCCTCTGTGCTTATTTTTAATATCGAGTCACTAGAAGAATGTATATAGAAAGAATATATAATTTATATTTTAATAGTAGAAAGTAGTCCTCTAATAATAATTTAATATTATTTTTATATTATAGTCAAACTCAAATGATTTTCTTTCCAAGGCGACTTGTTAGTAAAAGCCTATATTCAGTTCGCGTTTTTAGATCAAATTGACATGTATGTTAATAGCATTATCTAATAGCTTGTGGATTTACTAAAGAAGTTAAATAAAATGAAAAGAACTTATAAAGTTTTCCAGCTCGCTGGGTGGCTTTATCTCAATCTCTGCTGCCCTTAAGCCATGACCTGTCCAATATTAATGTCGTCATGTTTCATGTCTCTCTCTGTCTCTCTCTCTTTCTCTCTCTCTCTCTCTCTCTCCCCCCCCCCCCCTCTCTCTCTCTCTCTTTGTGTCTGTCTCTCTGTGTCTGTCTCTCTGTCGCTCTAAGTGCCACTTTATGGCCGCACAACGAGGCACAAATGAAAGCTACCACAATTTGTCTTAATGGCAAAGGCCCAAAGCGCTTTCAGGGCGACTTTACACTCCCGGCAAGCACACTCCTTTCCACTCCACTGCACTCCTCTCCCTTTCCTTCTCGCAACTCCTAACTCCCCGAAGCACACCTTGTTGATGCTGTGTTTCAGTGCCCCATAAAGCATTTAAACATTTTCAACTTGTTAGCAATTAATTAAATAGATCGCAGCCCGCGGCAACAAAAAAGACTCGTCTGTCATTATTCTTGCGGCCACTCACCAAAATGTCCCCATCGATACGTAGGCCTACCAACCCCACCCCACCCCGTAGCCCCCAATCCCCTCGTTCTTTTGCATAAGCTGCTTGTCTTGTTAATTACGACAACAGCATACAATTTTTATGGAGGACACACGCCCCATTCAAAGGCATTTGCATGACCACAAGCATAACTACAGACACTCACATACCGGCACACATATAGTTATATAAATATATATATATACATATATATATATATATATTTGCGAATCGCTTCAAACGTGACCGGCAGTTAAAGGGTCGCCTCTGAAGCGGTGTGGGGGGAAATGTTGCAACCTTTAGTGGTAAGTCCGGGGCTTGAGGGCTGCCGGTTGCTTGTCTGGCAGTTTGAAAATTTATTTCGCTCTTTTTGCAATTTAAGGTAATTATTATGTACCTTTGGGGTAATTTTAACACCTCGAACACCATCGACAAATATCATCTTCGCACTAAGACATCGGAGACCGTACCGACTCGTACTCGGACTCGGACTCGGACTTCACTCGGTACTGCAGAAGTAGGTTCTCTTCTGCTCTCGCCGCTTCTCATATCAAGCATCCAAAATCACAACAACAACAAAAACATCAACAACAACAACAGCAACAACGACAAACGTTTCTTAGAAGCGCAAAGCTTTCAACACCTTCGATGCGTGCCCAGGAACAGGCTTCCAGCTGAAACCTCTGACTCCTGACTCCCCCCACCCACTGCACTGCCCTGCCCAGTGGCCAGTTATTTTTCACACCTCGACAACAAATTTTTGTTTTTGGTTTTTTTTAACTGCCTTTTTCGCACTTGGCGGCGTATTCGGTTTCTGCAACAAAAACAACAGCAACAGACGCGTTTTTAATAACCGCTGCAGCGGAACTGAGCAGCGTCTGTCTCTTATCTCCAGTCGGCTCATCAGCGGGCATCACCAAGGAATCGTAGTCATATCCTGTATAAATGTGTGTGTGTGTGTGTGTGTTGCACACTCGCAATTATTGGTGTGTGTGTGTGTGTGTGTGCGAAGTGGCGTGCGTTTAAATTACCGTTATTAGCTGCGAATCGTGCGAATTTTTACACAAGAAAAATAAATAATTTATAAAAAAAACGCTCAACTCGTCGCGCACTTCTCCCGTTTCACTTTCCACTTCGCTTTCATTTCACAAATCACAATTTCCGCCAGTTGTTACAACCATAAAGAGTCAAATTAATGTTGTAATGTCAACAGCCAAAAATCACCAAAAAAGATTGCGATAAGCAAAAGCAACACACACAACTGCAAAGCGATAGATTTCACGCTCATGATACAATCGTTAAAAAAGGAAGAATAAAGCCAAATACAAAAAGTTGTCAGGGTGATCCGTAAATTCTTCCTGGCTGAACTACTTCATCACGTTTTACGTTCTGCATTTGTACGTGATTTCAGATGCGTTAACATTGAAGCAGATAAGATCACCGATCTGTGGCTGTTGCTACTGCTGCTGCTGCTGCTGCTGTATTGAATTCCAATTACTCTTAATGAACAGCACTGTCACATAAAATGTGTAATTAATTGTCATTTCGATAGTTAGATGGCCTGGTTAGTTAGATTCCGACAAAGTCGGAATTTGGTTGACACTTGGAGTGTGGCTTCCGTTTCAGCTGCAATGGAAACCCTCAACTCAACTCCAGCTCCACTTTTACTTTACTTCTCAGAAAACAGAAGAAATGCGTGGCAGATGAAATCAGTAGAAACTGTATAGATATGAGATACTTCAATGAATAGCAGCGTTGTTAAAAAAATTAATAATTTCCTCGTCTTCAAATAAAATATAAATAAAATAAAATAAAATATCAGAAATGGAAATAGGCTGATACATTTGCAGGACTCACCGACAGGTGTAAAGATATGAGACACTTTAATAAGGCGCAACGTATACAAATGCACAGCAAATTGTTAATTCGCCTCCTTCAAAATTTCCAGGACACGCAGATTTTATTTTTTAATTGATGTTTCTCCAATTGGAATCGCATACACGCACAAGTACTCAAACTGAACGCCAGATGGCGTTGTTCCAATGCCAATCAGTAAATATTACATCCAATTAGAATTAGACATGGATCATAGATGCCGCCAGGTAACAATTTTCAATTCTCTAAATGGCACCCTGGCCGACGAGCTGCCTGGCAACTCTGGCGCATCCTGTGATCCTGTCGGTTAATCGAAGCAGGCTGCAGCTACCTGTTGTTCCTTTCGCTTGCTACCCTCGGTATTGCTGCATTACATGCACTTTCAATTAATCAAAATGGAAATGCAGAGCTAATTAAAATGCTACCAAAAACATTTTCTCGCTCAGTTTTTTTCATTCATTTCATTCTATTTTGTGGGTGTGTGTTGCATAGAATTGCGGCGGGAAATACAGTAGACGAAAAAGAGTTGAAAATAGATTTTCATTTAATTTTTTTTAATCAATTGGGGGCGTGTAGCCGATGACGCAAAGCATTTGCCTGCAGGATGTTAGAAATGCATTAACTCTGAACGAGTAATATGTATCCCATACATATCCATGTAAAGGGCCAATCCACAATTGGTGGCAGCTTTTAAAAAACGATTAAACAATCTGAACCCGACTTCGGCTCCGAACCCGAATCCATTTGCACTCACACACAAGTCTCGTTGTGGCAGCTGCTTAATGTTAATCAAGGTTCTCCTTCTTTTTTTTATGCATTTATGAGGCGCAATCTCGTTACTCCAGAGCAACTGTAACGGTTTACAGTTCTGAAACTGACCCCTTCGCCGTTCCTGTCCCTGTCTCAGGGTTCACAACGGCAACAAAGTTGCGGCATATAACAAATTTATGGGTGCTTTATGGGGGCCCACTTCACTCCACTTCACTTCACTTGTTTGGGGAGCGTATAAATAGCCAGAGACCCGTCGTGAACACGTGGAGACCTGGACACGATTGCCTAGCGCCAAGAATGCAACGAATCAAATCAGGGAATCAAAAACCCCTGAAAGAGTTCCCGGTTTGCCAGCAAGCGAAAGCATCTTGAAGACTGCGAAATACTCTGTTCCCAGTGTGAATTCAATATCGGGTTGCCAAAATCAACTAAGTCAACCTCTTAAAGTTCCTGACTTACATAAAATGTTAAATTAATAATTAATTATATATTTCATTTCTAAGAGTTTTCCCCGTTTCTGTCGACACAATAATTATCAGAAAATCGGTCAGTTCAAGAAAACTATAAATTGATAAGTCTCATGATTATCCTAAAGATCCTGACTTATAAAAAGATCCTAACTTATAAAAAGTTAAATTAATAAATATTTATAAATTTAATTCCTAATTTTTTTTCGCTTTTTTGTTTGTAGAAATTTCAATTACACTCTTTGTAGGCATTAAAAAATATGCGTTTGGTTTTCTTAAATACATTTTCAGTAAAATTACTCAAATTAACATTTCAGCTAAGACAAGCAAATTTACAAAATTTCGATGGGGTTTTCCAAGAAGTAAATTTTTTAAGTAAAAAGTGAAAATTTCACGAACTCTTGCTCCCAGTTGGGGGCAACAACAGTGTATAAACTGAGAGCCAGACACTGGGGCTGTCAAGATTGTCAAGTTGCAGCTTCGTGACAAAGCTTCAAGCAAATGAGTTGCACTGCCAGAAGGGAGCGCACACCTCCCTCCCCCTCTTCGCTCCCCCGCTCACCCACTCTCTCTGTCAGGCCGTGTCTGCACTTGATATGCATGAGGCAGCACACACTTGTGGGATTTGTTGTTGTTGTCGTTGTTGCTGTTGCTTTATGTTAATGAGACTCGGATCGGAAGCACGTGTCAAATGCGGCAATGCGGCAAATGCTTAATGCAAAATAACAGTTGCGTCGTTTGCTGCTGTTGCTGACCCAAGGCCAACAGATTGCACAGATCCCAGGCCAGGGAGCAGTGTCAAGTGGAGGGCAGTGAAGAAGCTGGTGTAGCTCATGATGGATTACATTCAGATGCATACAGACATTTAACATATATTACTATTATTATTTTGAATGCCTGACAAAAAGTAAAAGCAAGCTCTCTTCTATATCCATGCATATATATATAAATATATATATATATATATATATATGTATATATATATTATTTATTTTCATTTCATTTTTTTTTTTTGTTTTTTTTTTTTAAATGCATTTTTGTGACAAGGATCAGCAGTTAGGAGCAGTGCATTGTGCATAAGATTTAAGTCTCGATTTCGACGTAGTTTTTCCCAAACACAAAAATAAAAAGAAAATTGTGTGAGAGAGAGAAGATGTGAGAAGAAACAAGAGAAGAAAAGACAAGAACGTAGCATTGTGACACTGACAAAAAGCAAAGATGCTCGGGACAAGTTGAATGGATCGAGTGAGAGGCATGCGAGGGTCGGTGTGAGCGTGAGTGAGAGAGAGCGAGTACGAGTACAAGCACCCACATTTGGCACAAGAGCGAGAGTGAGCCGCAACCCCTATATAACCCATAACCCCTAATTTCGTTGCGCTCTCTGCCCGGAGTGAGAGAGAGAGAGAGAGAGCGGATCACTTGTGCAGGCAGAATCTGAAGCTGAGACCGAGCATGAGCCTGAGGCAGGTAGCGATCCGCCACCACCACCAACATCAGGCAGCAGCAGCGCTGTCAACGTCGGCAGAGCCTTCGGGCAAAGGGTACTTAAGGGCGAGTGCGCAGGACGAGGTTTATCATTGCGGAATTTGATTCCATACAGTCAACACAACACATTCTCGCAGCCTACAGAGCTACCCAGGATTATTCATTCATCATGACGAGCATCTGCAGCAGCTATCAGCACTTTCAGCTGACCAACGGCAACATTATGTTGCTGCATCAGCAGCAACAACAACTGCAGCAACAGCTACTACTCCAGCAACAGCAGCAACATCAGCTGATTGCGCCCAAACAGCCGCTGGGCAATAGCCAATTGCAGAATATGCAACAGACGACAAATGCCACTACGAGATCTGCATCGGGATCAGGAGTGGGACCCATGCTGGCCAAAAAGAAATATAACAATTATGCGAGTCTGCCGTATGGTGGCGCCGAGCAGATGCCATCGGTGGCGCGTCGCAACGCACGGGAGCGCAATCGTGTCAAGCAAGTAAACAATGGATTTGTAAATCTGCGCCAGCATTTACCCCAGACGGTCATCAACTCGCTGTCGAATGGCGGCCGGGGAGCCAGCAAGAAACTTTCCAAGGTGGACACGCTGCGCATCGCAGTCGAATATATCCGTGGACTGCAGGACATGCTCGGCGATGATGGCCAGCCGAGGGCACAGTTGCTCTTCAGCAGCAGCTCGACAACGGATGAGTGCAGCAACGATAGCTACAACGATGACTACAACGACAGTCTGGACAGTCCTCCAACTGCATCGGCTGGTGCTCCATATCATCATCATCATCATTCGTATCACTCTGCGTCGCCAACACACTCGTATAGCGATGCCTCTGATCTGTCTGCCAGCTGTGTGAAGCAGGAGCTGCCCGATCAGGAGCAACAGCAACAACAGCAACAGGAGCAGCAACAGTTCAAATTTGAGTCCTTTGACAGCTTCAGTGATGAGCAGCCCGACGATGAGGAGCTGCTCGATTACATCTCCTCGTGGCAGGAACAGTGAGTGAGAGATAGCTTCATCATCAGGGATCCTAGTGATCCTACTCCAGCCAAACCAAACACACAAATCCTGTACAAATTGTAAATATGGAAAACTGTTGCCTTAGTGAAAACACAACACAACAACAACAACAAACTACAAAAAGAACAAAACAAAACAAGTCCCAGATTCTATAAGTTTCCTAGCCTTTAAGCAAAAAAGCCAATTTTTTTCATAGTTTAAGCATGGAAGACAATGATTTAAAACCTAAACTAAATTTTTTTTTTTATAATTTTAAGTACTTGTTATAAGCATGGAAGACACTAAACTAGCTCCTAAGTATTATTATTATTATTATTGAATTGCAATAATAAAAACAAATTAAAAAACAATTCTCAACCGAAATTCAAACTATATCTTTTCATTGAAGCAACAACAATTCTTAAATATTGCAGCTAAATTTCAGATACCTGATCAATATAATTACCTCTATAAACAAAATCCTTGAGCATTCATTAGATTACCAGCATATAACAGGACAATGATACGACTTATACAATTTCTCCATTCAATTGAATAAGAAGTTCAATTTGAAGGGATCGAAAGCTAAGTCTTCATTGCCTAAGCCAAACTCAAAAATCTTCGGCTTAGAAGCAAATCAAAGATTTGAAAATTTTTAAGATAAAATATTTATTTTATAAATTATTGTGTACATTTTTTGATAATAAAAGGTTCAAAATATATCAAAAGGCAAGCAACTTAATCTTTCATAAGTGTAACTATTGATTAAAACTAACTGAAAACCTTTTAAGGATTGCACCAGATTAGCTACAGATATATTTAAATATTATCTTTCATAAAATAGACGCTCAACTTTAGTTAAAACACTTCAAGAGAATCGAAAACCATTGAAAACCTCTCTTTACTACTCGATTTTTGAGTTTCTTTCTTAAGCATATGAATTACTCAAATATCTTATCCGCATGAATAGCAATGATTTATAGCACTTTCTTTCGCTCAAGTGGGTTCAAGTATGTACGTACATTGAAAGTGAAATAGTTTTTATAAATAGATCGACAGAAAAGGACTGAAAGTACGTGGATTTATTCAATATGTTGATATAATTCCAAGAGAAGATCGTACATTTTAAGTGTGGCTTACACAAAAATTTTTAACCAGGAAATATACAAAAATATTTTTAATATATAGAGTAAAAGATAATACTTTAATACTAGGTGACTACTACGAATGAATGAGTCACTCGGAGAGAGAACTTTGGTCACTTCCGGCGCCTGCGTTCATTGTGCTAAGGGTAAATCAACCCACTCACCCAATAATAATCAACACTCGACCGGAAGTAACAGCAAATATATTTTTTAACGAGTTTCAATTTGGTATTTTGCGCATAAATTGCCCGAGCCTCGAGCCCGGCGGAAATAGGCCGACACGCCTGATAGCCTGAAGCAGACCATGTCAAACAGAAAGGACGAGCGACGACGACCAGCTGGTTGAGGACAAACTTACTACTTAATAGAGCTGCGATAGGAGCCCACGTGTCTGGCGCACCCCAAGTCGACCAAAAAAAAAATAAAACAACATTTAAAGCTGGACGGTTCGTAATTACAAGGCATAAAATGCACTTCCGCTCGCGGGGTAGAAAGTCTCGCGCCTCGCGACTACCCCTAAAACGCCTAACCCGCAACACAACCCCAAACACTAGACCCTACTACCTTAATGAAGAAGCTTGTCTCTAGCTTGGGCGTGTGCCAAGACGCAAGCATTCAATTTTGGGTTGGGCTCATTACCATTTCGATCCAAGTAAAAATGTAAAATTGTGACAAGCCCACAAAATTTCAACAATGTATGCAAATGTGAATGCTGGACACGTGCAAAGAAACTGCTGACGGTTGAATGATGGATAGTTGAGGGAGCAACAGAGAGGAAGGGAGGGAGAGGCTGGCAAATATGGTATATGGGTGTTGCCTCCGCACATCTGACCCGCCCTGGCAGCGCGACAGGAAACACGAGAACGTAGCCAAAAAATGCGAGATTTTACCTCAAAAAAAAAGAAGACATTAAGGCAGGAAGGAAGGAAGGAAGCAAGATGGGCATAGAGGCAGGGCACAGAGCGGGAGTAGGTAGAGAGAGAGAGAGAGAGGAAGGGAGAGAGTGAGATTGCAAGACGGTAGCCTCAAGGCAAAGGACAATACGAAATTTGATTGTATGTCAGCTTAAGATGCGACGTGGCAGGATAAGACCAGGAAGGACCCAAATTCGACTAAGCAAGCGAGCATGCTATAGAAATGCCAGCGGATATCAAAAGAAGCTTATGTGCACTGAACTCAGACTGGACTTTGAGTGAGGCGTAGGTGTCAAAATACGGGACTAAGCCAATGTCCCTTAATAGGCTCGGCATTGAGGATATCGCTGTAGTTTTATGCAATTTTAGCTAAGATTTCACTAGGACTCAGCACTCAAATGACAGCAATTGCAATAAATTCATTTGAGCTCATGAGCTCTCTCTCTCTCTCTCTCTCTATCTCTTTCATTCTGTCTCGAACTCTGCTCGCAAGTCCTTTTCTTACAGAAGGTCCTTTTGCCAGGAAGTAACTTCTTTTGTGCGCCACTTTAGATCGAGACATGTCCGCCGTTTTTGTTGCAGGAAGTGCGTATTTGTTTTGCATCTTGTCCTGTCTGGCAGGCAGACCGCTCTTGGCTCCATATACAATGTCCTGCCATGTCCTGGCACTGAAGTGCTCCTCGTTTATTTATTTTTGTAATGCGCCTTTTACTTCATTTATTGTTGTTGCTGGGAAATCCGAGCCGCATGTTATTTTATCATGTCGCAATTCAAAGAAACCTGGGCGCACCCGCGTCCTAAAGGACACACGCTCATTGCTCTCAGCGCTCTCTTCTTCTGCCTCAATGTCGCGAGGACACTTGTATCCCGGCAGCATCTTTGCATTTGAGCTATGTTCGAGCACAAGTGAGTTATGTGACTTTATGACGGCGTCGCCAGCGCGCATCGCTAGACAAGATTTATGAGCCATGTGTCAAAATACGAGAGCGCTTGTTGCGCTTCAAAAAAAAAAAAAAGAAACTCTCATTTGAATAGTCCAGAGTATCCTCCGTTTGCTCCTTAACTCGCTCGACGAGCACTCGAACCTCGAGTTGTCAGATTTCGCACTTAACCAGGCGTCAAGTGGCAGTTGTAGTCAGAGTTGTCCACTTTCCTAGTAGCTCATTAATAAGGCGACACCAAGTGCTACCAGACAAAACACAAACGTTAAAGTTTCACATCTTAACTCAATTCACTTCTAATACACTCAGAAGTTCTTCGAAAATCGTATTCATTTCGGGTTAAGAAAGTACCAAGAAAACTCATTAAGCCCTTGGAAGTATATATATACATATATACTTATATATAATTTAATAACAATTTAATTTCATTTTATTTAACTTAAATTTAAAATACAATACAAAAACTAAATTACAAATGTGTATTTTCAATATTATAAGTATAAGAGAATATAAGAGAAATAAGATACAAGAGAATATTTATATCCTATATAAAAAAAACGTCAATATTCCGGAGATGTGGTATAATCTGGAGCTCTTTCAAAAATTCTATTCATTTCAGGTTAAAAAAAAGACCAAGACAACTCATTAATATTCATATATATACCTATATACCCTATATCTATAGTGTCATATCAAGTGATACTTTGGAGCTACTAGTTGGACTACTGATCGCTTTTAGATGCTCACCTTTTTAGGTCAGTTTCTGCAAGGGAAACTTGTACTGGAATCACTGACTGTAACTATATTGTCTAACTGCATAAAACATACCAAAAGGTAATCTTCGATATTGCATTTCACTTTGGTATCGCATTTTGCTTTATTGATCCTCAACACACGCTACATTTAGCACAGTGTGAACTGTTTGTCAGTAGTTAAATGACTTTACCGAGCGCAACCCTTCACAAAGGGTAGATAGACAGAGAGAAATATAGGACGATAGAGAGAGAGAGAAAGAGAGAGCGAGAGAGAGTGAGAGTGAGGGAAAGAAGAGAGAAACGATGCGGGTTTCAACTTTGACTTGATTGTTGACATGATGGAAACTAACCGCAGATATTACAAAAGCGTGCAAGGATCAATGTGTACAACGACGCAGTTGCATTCACACACACACACACACACACACACATACACACGCACACATGTG
Source organism: Drosophila picticornis (assembly GCA_035043845.1). Lineage (NCBI taxonomy): Eukaryota > Metazoa > Arthropoda > Insecta > Diptera > Drosophilidae > Drosophila > Drosophila picticornis. Next base: position 9,191,923 of record JAWNMR010000492.1, read on the forward strand.
CACACACGTGTCCAATTCCATGGCATGCATGCAGGTTCTCATCATGGCAAACAGGGGTCCAATAAACCATCGCAGGCAATCAATGTCAGACAGTTTTTAGAGCACAGGCAAAAAGCCATATCGAGCATATCATCCAGGACACTAAGGACTAGACAACAATGGGGCAAAATGCCAAAGGCAAAAACGAAAAGCGAAAAGCAAAAATGCCTTTGAAAGGAATTCACTGGAATATCCTGTGACTATTGTCTGGAGCCATCTCCATCTCCATCTCCATCTCCATCTCTCTCTCTCTCTCTCTCTCTCGACCTCAATCGCATGAAAAGTGATTTCTACTTTTAAATTTTCCTTTTTTATTTGTTCATTATTTATTTTTTCACGACATTCCCGTAGCGCGAGTCCTTATCTGCGCTGCATTGAGGAAATTGTTCATTGAAGCGTGGCTCTTACTCTGGAGTCTACATTAAAGACTCCCCCGCTTCTTAGATGGCTCCCCGTTTCTTTGTTGTGTTTTTTTGTTTTTTTTTTTGTATGTATTTTTCAATATGTCTACGCTGCTTCAAAAGGTCAGCGCTAAGGTCAATATAGTCGCACAGCTAGTCTAGTCCAGCTAGCTGCGTCCAGGTGAGCCAAGGCGAATTGCGACAGTTCCTCATTATAGATTCCATTTCCCTTTGCCTTTGCCAGACTGCGGGGCGGCTCTCAGTGTCTGGTCATTAGCATTACGCGCATAGAGAGTCTCTCTGTCAAAGGACAATCCCGACATTCGTCACGACGATTGAGCGTGTCGAATGCATCGTTCAATTTCTCGCTGATATCTACCTGTTTCCGTTAAGAAAAACCCTCGGGGTTTTCCGCCCGTGAAAATTTGCGAGATGTGCAAGTGTTTTTTTTTTTTTTGTTGAATGTTATTAACAAGTGCAACCGGAACCACTAACGGACAGAAATCCCAGCACACACATGTGTTCTTGTCTTTAAAAGGCGCGACAATGTCACGGGCCACGGGCCGTAACTGAGAGTTCAGCGAGATGTCAGCAAGGGATCTACATTATATATGTATGTATATACATATATATACACATATATGCCAACTTGCCAAAAACACACTACAAAGGCTCGTGCTAAACCAATACTGAATCCATGCACATTATGAGCCAGAACTAAACTTATTCCACAAATGTAAATTGTCCATGCCTAAAAAAACACAGCTTAAGAAATTGTGAAGGAAATAAATTCAATACTTAATACAGATGGAGATATATATCTCAGTATTTTTTCTGTTAATCTAATCTAGCGTGAAAAGTTACTTATTTCATATTAAAAATCATTAAAATTGAGTAACACATATTGAACTGATTCAAAAAATGATTAGTGGGTGTGGATAGGTGTAGGGGCATTTTCTAATAAAGTTCCCAAATTGATTCTGAATTCATAAAATGGATTCTATAACAACAAACTGGAAACCTCGCGTCGTGTGAATTGTTAAGACTCGATTCCAAGTGTCCTTTAAGAAATCTTCTGTTCATTCGCACTATTTGGAATAACGAATATTCTGCATAGTTTATCACATGGATAGTACCCATTTATAATTGATCCAGATTTTTAATGCACACATTTCGCAAGATAACAGAACCATTTTGTATCATTACAAAGTATCTATGCTTGACCAGCTTAAGCGGCTTTTTTTTAGCCATGGGAATTTGACGAATTCTATGGCCAAAAAAAAACAGATTTACTTAAAATCGCATCGAGAAATCAGAACTAGAAAAAAACCAAAAATGAGAAAAGCAAAGAGCGAAACCAAAACAAAGCGGAGACAGAGGAATAACCCGCGCCTGTTTCACAGTCATAGCCCAAAATTGGGATATGTATCTGGATCGGTATCGCAGATGGAGAAGGAGAGGGAGAGGGGCTATGCCCCATGCCGGTCTTCAAAGCAAAGTCACCGACCGTAACACAGAATACACAAAAATGTCAACCACAAAACTGCGGCTTCGACTTCGATCGATGGATCTGCATTCAGCGACCACAAAGACCCAAAAAAAAAAACAACATACAAAAACCGATGATGAGGATAATGATGATGATGACGACGAGAGGTTGAGGTTGACAATGAGGATGATGTTGATGGCCATTCTGATTGCATTGTGAATCGGTTCGGTTCGGGGTTCGCTTTTCTATTTTTGCGCATCGCATTGTTTTTGCGACCGCCTCCTACGATGCCATAATCGATTTATCAAAAAGCAAAATACGCTTTGCCAAAAACCAAACCAAAAAAAAAAATAGAAACTAAAAATTCGGAAAAATGAAAGGAAAACGAAAAGTAGCCGCCTTGGGTCAAAGAAGGCGGCAAATTTTTAACGCGCATTCATGTGCATTAAGATGTGAAATTGTCACCATTGTTGCACGCATTGTGTCGCATGCAACAACCCACATTCGGCTGCAGCAACAGCAAAGTGAGCAACTCCGTCGTAGGAGTAGTTGCATCAGTCGGCGGTCTGTGCGTTGACAGCATTAAAAGTCATGTGAATAGAATGAAAATCTTTCAAGATACTTTTCGCTTACTGCACCAAAGAATCTATACAACAATTCTTTTGCGGCGGCGACGGCGACGACGGCGGCTACTCTTTTGCCCTACTTGCCACACCCAACAGGAAAAAAATAAATAAATACTACAAGATGTGGGCGTCTGCACTACCCTGCATGCCGCTGCCTTCTCCTGGAGAAATGATTGCACGTGCAATCTATGGGATACATACATATCTATGAGCAACTTTTCATGTCCAATCTATTCGATGGAAGCTGAACAATTATACTTGAAAAGAAATACATTATCTAGTATTAATGATACAGATATTTTCGTATCTGTGAGATACACTCAGTGATGTCAGATGTGTTACACTTGTTCGTATCTTTGAGATAAGTTTGAGCTCGAGTTTATAACTAGGAAATGCGAGATATATTTGCATCTACAGAATATTAACTACCATGAGAAACAGTTGTATCGATAACTCGCTTTCGTATACATAAAAAAAAATTTGTATCTTAAGAACATGCTGCATTGTGTTATCGCCTCAGTTCACGCAGCTGAGACTAAATTGTCAATCACACCTTTAATCATACTCGCACTTTTGCACGTGCAAGCCATGAGATACATTTGTAACTTCAGGCGTTGCAAGTCCCTCAGCTCGGCTTAAATATACGTCTGCCCAATGCAGACGTCCTGAATCATAGTCACCGTTGCAGATACTCTTCGTAGCTGTAGCCCAATGCGGGTTAATTTTATCACGGGTCCCTCTTATCGCCGACGCTGGTTTTTCGCCAAAAATGCATGTCTAATAAATGCAGATACAGATGCAGATTCAGATACAGATACAGAAACAGATACGAGAATCAATTTTGGTAACTGCAATTAAGTACAAGCAGCGGGCAGCCCCGACAACCCTGGACCGTAGCTCTCTTCTCCACTGCCCTGCACCTGATTCTGACCTGCCTCGCCTCAAATAGCGCAGCGGGCACTCAATTTAGGATTTTTACTGGGAATTCCGGTCAAACGCCCGATTTTACCAATTGCGATTCGGCGCCTGAGTTGCGATCACAGGAAAAACGGCACACGCTTCATCATTTAGCGACGCTTTGCATAGCCAAGAGAAACGAGAAGAAGAGGCTGGGCAGGATGTGTGTATTTGTGTTCCTCTTTTGGGCGATTAATAGTAGTAGCGAGGCAACGCCGGCTCATCAAAGTGTCTATTACGCGACCAAGGCGTGAACAATTATGTCCCAAACACTTGCCTCAAACATCGGTTTCACCCCACATATCTACAGACAATAATAGACGGAGAGAGAGGGAGGGAGACAGACAGAGATAGAGAAATATATTGGAATTCATTTTGAATGCCAAGCGAGAGAGAAAAAAATTCAGAGCAGCCGCCGCCGTCATCACAGCAGGTTGTCTTTTAATTGAGGAGCATTCATTGAGAGTTAGAGTCAGAGTCAGACTCGAACTGCAGTCGGAGGTCCTTCATAGTTCTCAGGGGCGTTCTCATTCAAAAAGGCGCTGGCGCTAATAAAACACTTTGCATAGAATATGAAAATATAAATAATCAATGTGTCACATTTACAACTTAGATACACTCTAAAATACTCTGTGGGCGTAACTTGACATTGAAATATTGTTTTAGGCCTCGAATATGAGAATGAATATTCTGCTCCGAAATGCACTTTTTGGTACTGCCTAATTGCTATAGCACAGTTTTCTATAGACAGTATAATATTTGCTGTTGACATTTGAAGCATATATACACAACATTAAAAAGAAATATTTATCTGTAGAATCAGAAGTTTACTTGCGATTCAAGGCAATATATGTGTGAATTTTTGTTGATTCTGCTTTTTACGTAGCAACTATATATACACATCAATTGAAAAGCTATATTGAAAGGCTATAAAACATTGATTTGTAAAGGTTTGAATGAATAATAGCATTAAAATCTATAACATTAAAATAGAACTGGTTTTAGCAGATAATAAATAACATTAAATATTACATTTGTAGCACATTAATTTCACGCCCAACAGTCGAGAGGTCGCTGATGTGGAGGCGCTCACACACACACTCCTATATATAGGCAAAACAGATAATGTGAAGTCAGTCTGAAGAATGCCCTCTGATCTATCAGCTAACATTGGAGTCATACGAAGAAGAAGATGATGAATTTGTAAATATGCATTTTAGCATTTGAGTTCCTTGTAGTTTTACCTATTTAAGAGTATGATTCATTTCAAAATTTAAGACGAATATTTTATTGAATTCATGTTAAGATGACACTGAAAATCCTGTTTGATCTGAGTTTCAAATGTGGAATAAAGTCTTCTCAATATTATCAGAGACTTAAGGCTTATTTAAATGATAATTTGATAATCCTTATCCATCACCTAAAATATTTTGCATCACTTTTATGTCCAGCTAGTTGGCGTGTGCAGCATTAATAATTACTCCGGTGCTTATCTCCACAACTGTATTACAAATTTGAAACACTCATTCCAAGTGCACGCAATGCAAGATAGAGAAGCGTCGAGTGACTGACGCACATGCAGATAGTCGCTTATCCATCCATCCATCCATCCATCCACAAATCCACGAATCTGAGGCAGCAGCTGAGTGTGTGACGCGTGTCTCGGTTGAGTCTTTCAGTCTTTGGGTTTGCTGTTGCGGTTGCTATGAGCTGAGCTGTGAAAGAGTTGTGAGCTGCATATCGTGACGTATAATTGACAGGCAACAGGCGTTTAAATCACGAGTCTCGCCAGTCTGTCGTCGCCTCAAGAGCAAACAAATTTAGATATCTATGGACATGGACAGGCAAATAATCGGGGCAGGGGAACGTTAGCACTTGTTTCTTTCTGTCTCTCTATAAAGTGGATCGATCAGCCACTATCTTCAGCGTTTTAAAAGTTGTCAGAACCAAAAAAAAACACTTAGATAATCATAGATAGAAAAAATGCGATTGACGTTTGAAATTACAATCGAAGCGGAAGGAAATGTGACAAAAAAAACATACATTTCTTTTTGGTTATTATTATTATTATTTTTTTTTTTAATACATAGAAAAATGTTTTTGGTAAACGCCTCACAGACAGGAAAATGCTATCAAAACGATGAGGAAAACCACAAAAAAAACAGACACAGAAAATGTGTGAGGGAGGGCGGCAGGACACGACACCTTGCACAGGATATACGTACAAATTGAGTTGCTTCCTGTGTGAATAGTTCTCGGCTTAGAATTGCACACTCATCCAACGCGCTGGCATAGCAAATGTGATTATGATAACGCATCAGAGAGTGGAGAAAATGGAGAGAAATTAAAAATGTGTTCGTAGCACCAAAATGTGTCAAAAAAGGAAAAAACACCGAAACCAAAGTGGAGGCAATTGCAAAAGGCCGGGAAAATTACTCGCATTACACATCAGGCTGTCTAAAATTACCCAGCGTAATCAGAGATTTCCATCACCTTTTTCGTTTAGGTTTTTAACTAAATTAATTTTAACAGTTCAATGAAAAACTCGAAATGGGAAATGAGCAATGGAATAGTGAAAAGTGAAAGGTAAATTGAGCAGGAGACGAGGGTGGCATGCGCGTCGAATGCGCTTAACAGCTTTGCCCGCTGCCCACCCCTCAGCTGATCCTTATCCTCATTCTCATCCCGATCCGGTGTGTAGTCATAGCTCTCGTCGTGGACATGCTTGACGCTTGGATTAGGCTGACGTAATGAGCTCTGAGCCGTGGGCCAGCACGCGCGCCTTTCCCTCGACCCATTGCCAAAGTGCTGGGTGCACTTAAAGACGACTTTGGGTGAACGGGGGAGGCAGCAGATTGGGATTCCCCTTGACATTTTAAACATACACTAATGAAGATATCTGCAGAATACTTTTGTATCTTTATCGATCTCTCAATATATGGCCACGGATTAAGTAATTTCGGTGCGATGTATTCATTGGACAGTAATATAGTTTCCTAAACAGCACCCGAAAACAAAGAGCATATAACTCGACCTACTTTTTTTTATTAGTTTTCTTGAAAATAATTGGGTTGCCACTAATTTCATTTGGCTTTATTGTAGCACGGTAGATAGTATCGTATCTATTTGATAAGAGTATAAGTTTTTGTCTAATTACTTAACTGACTCACACCGACAGTAGCAGAACTCAATTTTGACTTCCATTATTGATCGATAGGAGCCACAGACAAAATGTAAAAGAAATTGAATTGTAAGCTTTAGTCGAAACATTGTCACTTCTCCATGGTGTTCACACCTATGCAATTTCGCTTACAAAACTGTGACTAGTCTTCGTAATATATTAGTCATGTACTGAGTCACCGTCGACAACGCCACTGATTAAAAACCCTTGACCGGCTTCCCTATCCCATATCTAATTTTGTGCTAACACATTATGTATGTGGGGACGTAATGGTGGCTTAAAATTCCATTTGTGGGCTTCTAGTTTATAGATATAAAGAAAATAAAAGAATGAAGAATGCTTGACTATGAGATACCTTGAGTCCAAGTCTCTGCCCATCTTAGCTTGTGCGCGTCTTAAATATTCAAATCAAAAATACTGTTGTATTCATTGTATATTGTATACATTCATCTGTTTGTTTGCACATAGGTTCATAAATATATGTGTGAATGTCATACGTCATACAGATGATCTGTAACATGGCGTAAGTGATTACAAAATTTAAATAAAGCTGAGAAAGCGAAATTCTTACGACGATAGATATACACACAGATAGAAGGGCTGGAAGGACACAGCTAAATCCATTCGCATTTTGATGCCAATCAAGAATATATACACATAAAGTGTATATGGCTGTTGCAGAACATCAAGATACCCTTTTGACCCATTCGTAATGAGTACAGGGGGTATACGGTAAATCTTATCAATGTTCAATTTTAAGGGATTTGAATGAATTACCTGTCGCGATAAAAACACTGCCCACGTATAAATGTGAACGGAACAAATGCTCCAAACTTTAGTGAATCAAAGACGATACGAACATGCTGAAGTCGGTTATCGTGCTCGGTGTTCTTCTGCTGGTGCTGACCCTGAGCAGTGGGAGCAGTGGGAACAGTGTAAGCAAGCTGCGTCGTGTGCCCATCTACAGACAGAAGAACTTTGTGAAGACACGCGCCAATATCCAGGCGGAGGTGGCCCATGTGCGTAACAGATACAAAAGTCAGCTGACATTGGCAGCAATAACGACACAGGGCAGTGGTGTTTCAACAACCTCAACCACAACCATACCAACGCCAACGACAATGCTGACGAGTGCAACCCTGAATGAAGAGCAGCTGACAAACTTCATGAATATGCAATACTATGGCCTCATCACTATTGGCACACCACCACAGGACTTTGTGGTGGTGTTCGATACCGGCTCATCGAATTTGTGGGTGCCTTCGATTAAGTGCTCCGCCGCCGCCTGTAAGAATCACAATATGTTTAATGCGAACGCCTCTTCCAGCTATTTGCCCAATGGAAAAGAATTGGTCATCAATTATGGCAGTGGTAATATTACCGGTTATCTCGGCTCTGATGTTGTGAATGTGAATGGCATGAATATAAAGAATCAGGTATTCGGCCTGGCCACATCGCAGGACGATGGCGGATCAGTATCGAGCTATGATGGCATTTTAGGAATGGGCTATCAGAACTTGGCTGTTGATAATGTGGTGCCTCCGTTTTACAATATGATAAGTCAGGGGCTGGTCAGCCAACAGGTCTTCTCGTTCTATTTGACGAGCGACGGTTCATCCAGCCAAGGCGGTGAATTGATTTTCGGTGGATCTGATCCTCGCCTGTTTGTCGGCAACATGGTCTACACGAATGTGACGAGAGAGGATTACTGGCAAATCATGATGGATAATGCCACTTTGAATGGCAACACCTTGTGCACCAACTGTCAAGCGGTGGTTGATACAGGGACCTCATTGATTATGGCACCAGCCGCATCCTATCAGATAATCATGGAGGTGCTTGGTGTTGGTAGCAACGGCGAACTCGATTGCTCCAAGATCATGCAAATGCCAGTGCTTAAATTTGCGATTAACGGCAAGATCTTTGGCGTTCCCGGCTACGCCTATGTTATTGTGGAGGGCGCACAATGCATACTGGCCATTGACTACATGTCTAATGATTTCTGGATTTTGGGCGATGTCTTTCTTGGCCAATACTACACAGAATTTGATTTGGCCCAGAATCGTGTCGGATTTGCATCAATCAATGGATTAAGCTACACTGTAGGTGGTGGGGCTGGTAATCTGCAAAGGATGCCTGCCCTTGAATTGGGCCTGTTGCTGATGGGCTTATTCTCGAAAATGTTGAATTATCTGCACTGAGAAATTTTTAACTATTTATGTGATTTCTGATTTTTTTTTTTTAATTTTTTTTACCTTAAAATTTAAATATATCATAAGTCACTGTGCTGATAAGCAGTGATCCGATCAAAAATAAACTATGTGCTTCCTCCAAAGTGTACATTGTTATTTAAGAAACATGGCTTCGGGTAGTGTTTAGAAAAACAATAAGTATGTGTTGTGTTGCATGTGTTTGGGTGCGAGTGCAAATGTAAATTGTAAATCTAAATACGAATTGTTTGCTCTTAATAAATTGTTTGCTCTAAATACGATTTAATAACTTTTATGTTTCTTGTACAATTGGGATGAAATATGTACAGTTGATCAAAGCGATGTCAAGGTATGTAAACATCGTATAAGAAAGATACATCTTTAGAATTGTGCACTTGTTGCCATCCCTACTCGGTACTTGTCAATATTGGGGAAATGGACAAAATCATTAATGAGTAAAAATAAACTTGAAATGCTTTCAAGATACTTCTATTTTAAGGTGTTAAAAATACTTTCTTCTGCCTGCTGCATACCTGCACTGTATCCTCTTCGACAGTTTGCAATGAGTTCAAGTTATATACACTATAAAAGCCATTCAAAAGATTTGAGTTAATATATAACACAATCTACACAGATTCTATAAACTTATCAGATAAGTACAGCAAAATACTAATTGTCACTAATGGCTCTTGAGTTTGGCCAGTATGTATTGCGGACTTAATTTGATGACGTTAAGAAATGGAAATGAAAACAAACAACCCATGAATACAAATATATAGAACAGACGTCAAGGTGCACTTGAAAAGCACACAGTCGGAATAGTGAAAAATATTAAATACATATTCTCAAGCAAATCTACAGCAGCGATTTGATTAAATTTCACCCCTCACTGATGAGATACTATGTGCTAAAAGAACTGCCTTAGAATCATTTCAGTCATTATTTCAGCACGGGCATTAAGTCTTTTCCTTGGCTTGACTCCTCATATTACCATAATTAGCTCGACTCGGTTAACAAGTTCAATGGCAACATATGTGGTAGGTGGCAATAGCAAACGATCAGTTATACTGATCAGATTAAACTGTCATTGAACTGTTTGCAGAGTTGAAAAATTTAGGGCGTAATACTGATTAATATAATATTTACGTATGAACATGTGTATAGGTGTACAAGTGGCTTTAAGGAGGGATTCAATGCTTGGAGTTTCACCATTCAAGTGCTACAGACAGCGTCGGTCCGTCCATAACTGATGCCCTTCTCAATAAAATCGGAATCATAATCACAATAGATTGTTTTGATTTTTCATGTCCAGTCAAATACAGCTGGAAGATATAAAGGCAATTGATTATTTTGTAGTGATACAAACAATTGTTTCCAAAATTTTGGGGAACGTAATCTGAGGACGCTAAAATTTTAAATAGAAAATCAACAACCAAGGAATATAAGCAGACAAATTTTTATAGATATGAAGTAGACGTATAATCGTCACGCCCCGCATGATAAGCACACAATCGGAATCGTTGAAGATATTAAACACATTATCAGCAGCAGTGATTTGATTGAGTTGCACAAGTACTACCTAGGCGACTATTGATAAGGGATTTAGTATAAATATCAGACTTGGCAGTCTCTCAGAATTAGTCGAAATCAAGTAGACACCAATTGACAATATGCTCAAAATCGCCGTACTCGCTGTGGTCCTGGCCCTGGCCAGCGCCGAACTCCATCGCGTTCCAATCCTGAAGCACGAGAATTTCGTGAAGACCCGTGAGAATGTGAAGGCAGAGAAGGCCTATCTGCGTGCCAAATACAATGTGCCAACCGCTCGCGTTGCCGACGAGGAGCTCTCCAACTCGATCAACATGGCCTACTACGGTGCCATCACCATTGGCACACCTCCGCAGAGCTTCAAGGTGCTGTTCGATTCGGGATCCTCGAATCTATGGGTACCCTCAAGCCGTTGCTTTTTCCTCGATATTGCCTGCCAAAATCACAACAAGTACGATCATGACAAGTCCTCCACGTACGTGGCCAATGGAGAGGCCTTCTCCATCCAGTACGGCTCGGGCAGCCTCTCCGGTTTCCTGTCCACCGATGTCGTCGATGTGAGCGGTCTGACGATCAAGAGCCAGACCTTTGCTGAGGCCACCAACGAGCCTGGCACTAGCTTCAACAATGCCAAATTCGACGGTATTCTGGGCATGGCCTACCAGTCAATTTCCAGTGATAATGTTGTGCCACCCTTCTACAACATGGTCTCCCAGGGTCTGGTTGACGACTCTGTCTTTTCATTCTATCTTGCCCGTGACGGTACATCCACCACCGATGGCGGTGAGCTGATCTTTGGCGGCTCCGATCCAGCTATGTACACTGGCGATTTGTCCTACGTGCCCATCTCTGAACAGGGCTACTGGCAATTTGCTGCAGATAGTGCCACCATTGATGGCCAGACCTTGGGCGAGAATTTCCAGGCTATCGCCGATACCGGCACCTCCCTCTTGGTTGTCAGCGGTGATGCCTACGACACCCTGAACGACTTGCTAAATGTTGATGAGGACGGTCTAGTCGATTGCTCCACCGTTGACTCAATGCCTGTGCTCACCTTCACCATTGGTGGCAAGCAGTACCCCTTGGAGCCAGCTCAATACATCATTCAGTCGGGTGGAGAGTGCCAGTCGGGCTTCGAATATATGGGAACCGATTTCTGGATCTTGGGCGATGTCTTCATTGGCCAATACTACACCGAGTTCGATTTGGGCAACAACCGCATTGGCTTTGCTCCAGTTGCTTAAAATTTTAAATAAACAAATTCCTTGAACACATTGATATCAAGCGTCGACAATTATTAATATTAAATGGCTTTAGAGCTAAGCGTTGTGTTTTGGGTAAATTTATTATAGAGAATATGATTGTAAGTTTTGGCACACCATTTTAGTCAATCTGATCAAGAAGAAATTTGATTGGCTTTGTAAACACATCAGATATTTTACATTGCCATTCATTGATAAACATACACAGTTGCGGTCAACATAAAAGTACTTTTGTAAAAATATGACTCATAAATCGAGACCTCTTTAAAATCTTCAATGTGAAGAAAATCAAAATCTAAATCTTTTGCCATCTAGGAATGTTTTTAAATCACTATTTGTTTCCAAACCGAAATGAAGTAAAATATAACCACACATCACATCTTGTTTTTAGAAATATTATTTAGTCACACGGAAAGCTGTGAGAACTTCACTATTATTCCACTACTGTTATAATGATAAATCCAAATGATAATTTAATAAAAATATATATGAAATACACTTAAAAATTTTTAAATTTAAGCAAGATTGAAATTCAATTAAATTTGTATAGATTTTTTTTGCTTAAGCAGTTCGCTAGATTTGTTTGGCTCTCATCATAAAGACCTTTTACTGGAAGAGTCCGCACGGTAGTTGGTTCTCTGCCCTCGGGAAAACTGAAGTACAGACAATTACAATAGGACAATGAAAGATAAATTGAATTTGTGGTCGTTAGAGGGAAATCAGCTACCGCACACAACGCCTTCATATCACGCCTCAATTGTCTGGGCTATCGTCCAGGTTAATGCAATTTGCGGTAGCAGATGCAACCAAATCAAACCAAAAAAAAGGACTCGAATTCAATGGCATTGGCAATTGGTGAATCTTATCGCTGGAATGCATCTCGAATCGTGTTGGCGAATGACAATTGAAATAGTCAAGTCGAAAGAGAGAACTCAATTCAACAATAACAATTGACGAACGCCCACCAAAAATGACATTGTCCGACAAAATAGAACCGTGCCCCTCAATAATAGAGATCTATAAGAACAAAATAAAACATATATATATATATATATATATATATAGAAAGAGAGATGTCACGCATATAAAAACGCGCCTTCGCCATCGGTGACAAAAACGACAAAAAAAAGAAAAAACAATGAAATGAGAATGGAATTGAGGACCACCAAGCGTTTAGAGGAGAGGAGAACGTGTTTAGTTGTTGGCCCGCTTTTCTTTTAGCCAGTTTTATGACCTTTTTGTTTTTGCGCGCACACACACAGATACACACACACGCTCAGTCGGAGGTTTTGGTTTTGGCAATGCGGTCAAAACATTGTCTATGAGAACAATGCTGGTATCAACTAAATGTATATGTGTCTATATAGAGGCACAACTCTAAATGGGACCGCACAACGTGCGGCAGGAGTAGAAATACCTTGAAATGAGCAAAAATACAAAACAAATGTGTGTTTTTGGTTCTTAACTGTTATTAGCATGCTGCGCTGCGTACAGGAGACCCTCGATGCAATGGAAAAAAGAGGGACAAAGCTAAGCAGTTTCTAATTGTCGCAGCAAAGCAACATGGAAATCCGCATGTATATATCTATATATAATGGCCATTGCTCATTTGAGTCTGTTTTGTTTATCCTGACTCGACTCGGACCAAAATATTTAGACACAATTAGCGCAAATGGCACGAGAGACAGAGCAGAGACAGCAATAGATATGACCAGCTGGTCACCATTTTTGCACCCAACCACCTGGCAAAGATATTTAATTTCTCTATTGGGACTTGTTGCGGTCACCCAGCAGACCAGCGTCTAGGATAGGATATCCTCAGGGTCTCAACCAAACACGCGCCAGACACAAGCCGCGTGTCCCTGCAGTTTGTATGCTGGTATCTATCGATGCTGAGATATTCTTATTTCCTGGTAATGAGACACAGACACACTTCCTGCTCATCATTTGTCATCTTCTTAGCATCTACTGGGAATGTCACAAAACTCAAAATCAACTCTTCCGTTTTCATTTGAAAATATTTTGATATTTTGTGGTCAAGCCACTACTGTTCCGCCCTCAATCTAGTTATAACAAACAAGGATACCAACTCTCAACCCTTTTTGTTGGTTTTCTTTCTGCTGAACTGCGCATACCACAAAAATATATATATTTAATCTTCTGTTTGCTTGGGCTGTAACCACTTAAGTGGCTTTGCATTGTATTTCTCTCTCAACCCTCACACACAACTCAAATTCCAATTCCCAAATCCCTAAGTCCAAAACTCGATTGGCCTGTCGCTATAGTTAAAGGCCAAATACAACTGTCGCCCCAATAAAAATGTACGCCTAATTTTCTTTGGCTGCTTCCGCGCATGCGCAGACGTTGCCGCCACCTCGGCCCTCCTTCACCTTTCCCTGCTGCTCCTCCTCCTCCACCTCCTCTTCACCCTGTCCAACTCGCCGTCCCCTGTAGCTCCTACTGTTTGGCTGCGTTCCATTTGCCTCGTTAGCTGTGCGATTGGCGATTTCATTTTTGATTTGTGTCGGCATATTTTGCATACAACTCTGGAATGGGTGCAGCAAGTGGCTAATGCGAGGGTCGTTACAACACTTTCAAGTGACTCAATTAGGCTGCGTGTCATTCAATGCTTTATCTACCCATATATCACATTCTATACCATCAACATTTTAAGAGCTTACTACAAATTTTAGTTCGGATAGAAAAGAACAAACTCTTATTCAAAATTTATTTGTCAAAGCCGAAAGCCATTTCATTTTATTCATCTAAGTTTTTCAATACATAGAAGAGTACATTACAAAAAAAAATATATAAAATGGTAAAATACTCTAAAGGAGAGCTTACAAAACCCTCTTATTAATCATATTATTAACTGCCGATCTCTGCCAAAAACAATACAATAAAAATAAGAAGAAGCAAACTGAATCTGAAACTAGATCTTTGCTTGAACTCTTAGCTCTGATTAGAATTATTCATTTAATTCCATGCACTTTACTCAATTATAGATCTGTCGAGCAGATTCGAATACTATTCTGCCTTAGCTACTTTAGTTAAACGACTCGCAGGCACCTCGTCCGCAGCTCGTCTCGAGCCTCAAAAGTCGCTGCAGCGGGGCCAATCAGTTGCCGCAAAGGTGGCACAAGAAAATTATTTAACAATCAATTTCTTGCAGCGGCATTTTGCCATCTAATTATAATCGAGAGCGAGCGGACCAAGCAGCAAAATCAAAGGAAATGAGCCGACGAAGAGCTGCAACTAACTAAAATTAAAATTGAATTGAATTGAAAATAAAAATGTGGAAGAAAACTGAAAACGGAAAATTCAAAACTGAAAAATGAGACAATTTTGTGAGACCCACACACATGAATAAAATTCCAAGTTGTGCTCTAATTAAAATTGAAATGAAGTGTTCGGCATGCAAGAGAGCAAAATGAAGGTCCTTTCACACAGGGCCAAGGGTCCCTCCTGGTCTCTGGTGCCTGGTCCCTCCTGACTGCTGACGGCAGCAGTAATAAATTTTGGTATCTGAGCACGCGGTTCCTTCATTAGGGTGGTCTCTCACTCCGGTCTCATCTTTGCTTGGCACGTTCGTTGGCCCTGGACTTCTATAGTTTTGATTGTCGAGCAATATTACAATAAAATACGCATTTTTATACTCTACACCTTATGCAATAATTGAAGTTGGGTATGCTTAACTTATGTTGCACACAATATAAATAATTTCGTTTTTTTTTTAATCATCAGCAATCATCCCAAAGTCGATCCGAGAGCATAAAAACTGTTGCTTACTAAAACGGATTTTCCACTTTTAATATTTAGTGAGATTTTCTCTCTGTGTAAGATCTGTTTAGCCTGTTTTCAACTATGCTTTACATATTTATAGGAAAACTTGTCGAGCGTACCTTTCAGTCTCTTCTCTCTGCGCATTCTCAATAACATATACATATATATATTTTTTTGTTTTCCATTTTTTATATATTTGTTTTCCTTTTTTCCTCAAGTTGATCTTCTTTTGGGCTTGGTGCATCAAATGCATCACGGATACTAATCCCGCGCTGGCGCAGCCCACACACGTCTCGGCTCGTCCAGTGCAAAGGATTAGCATGCTATAAGGAATACCTTTGGATTTAAAAATTGGAACGCATTATTATTGCCATGTCGAATCGCCACACAAAGGCGACACAATGGCCAAGTGTGAGGCCCACGAATCACAACCAAAGAAGTTGAGGCTGGAGAGTAAATGGTAAGGGTAAATGCTAAGGGCGTCCAAGGCCGGACAAAACAACAATCGAATAACAATCGAGCAATGCGCCACATTTGCCATTCAAATGCAATTGCGCGTGATAATCGATTCAGTCAGTGAGCCAGTTTCAACTCGAAAAAAAAACATATAAAAAAACTTGAAAGAAAACTAATTTCATGGCTGCTTAATAATAATAAAAAGGTAAGAAGAAGGAGGACTGCACTCCGAAAAGATAGGTAACTATTCGGTTCATATTATTATTACAGCTGCGATTAATTAAGCAAACAAATCGGGCAGCCATGTCCTGATACGACGAGGCACAACTATTAAATACGGTAGCTGTAAAAACAAATAGCCCCAAGGGGCAAACCGAAACTGATACTCAACTGAACTGAACTGAACCGAACCGAACTGATCTGAGCTCGATCGCATTGGCATTCGTGCTTTTGGCCTAATTAATTGCCAATCATAAAGGCGAGTGCAATGCGCTCGTAAAACGAATCAGTTTTAAATGCCCCAACTGCAAGTCCAATTATTCAAGTTTGCGCCTTAAGTGATGATCGAACCGAACCGAGAACCGTGAACTGGTATCGGGTATCGATATGGGTCTGAAAGTGGACACTGGAACACGGCAACTGAAGTTGCATTTTATGGGAAATGTGTGTGTCTCGCAATTAATTAAATTAAGTTTTCAGCGAAATGCCAAAGGCGTGAAGCAACAAACAAACAATGCTTTAAAAAATATATATACACACACACACACACACCGAAGCCATAAATACACTTTGGATACATTTTTACTTAAAATATGATCAAATAAATATTTAAATAGTCACTTAAAATTCTTATACAGGGACAATGATAGTTTCTCAACTGGAAAATATCACAATTAACTCTGTAATGCTTCAAATCTAGAAATCGGTTACCAAATGGTTTACGGCTATAACTCTATATATGCTTTGACCAGTCAAACTGCCAAATGTTTCATACACGTCTTAGTTGTGAATATGCAACCATCTGGACCAGTTCGTAAGTATTTCAGAAACATAAATTAAAATGCAATTAACAACTGAATTGCGTATATAAAAACCCAAACTTGTGGATATAGTGCATCACTCTCTAATTGGGTGAGTGTATTATTGTACAACACAGGAAATCGGCCCGCTGCTGGTCTCCTCAACATTAACAACAAACAGCGATAACATTTTTAATTGCGCTGATCTCTGCTGATCTGCATTGATCTGTTCTGCAATCTGGCGATCTGAGCGCGATCTGTTTGCCACTTTTGTTAATGTCTTTTGGCAGCAGCAACTTCAGCAGCTCCAGTCGCATTCAGCATTCAGCAACGAGGAGAGCAGACTATCAATTAGCATCTTGTTAAAGAGGCTCTAATAAAGTTGCACTCCTCTCACCTGTCCTGTCAGCGTCATCGATCTGTTTCTGGCACTGTTATTTATCTCTTAATATATCTTACATCAACATATGGGCCGCAGTTCTGATAATAAAATCAACTTGCCACTTGGCTAATCTTAACGTTTCTTTCGCTCTCCCAATCCGCCTCCGCTCACCCTGCCCTTCACATCAATAAGAGTGCGGCAACATAAGAAATCGATTTAAACCAATCCAATTTACCAATGCAAGTTAACTCTGCCTCTGTCCTCTATCACCGGCCCCCATCTGCCAGTTACATGGAAGCTTATCAGCTCGCAATGCCTGCTTACTTTTGAGCTTGTCCTCAAGTCAACCAGATAGCAGCAGATGCAGTCAATAGATAACATTCGCGAATATTACAAAGAATATGCGGGATCGTAATTCGCTCAATTATCTTACATATGCGATGTGTATGCGTTTAATCAATCAAATCCCTAGAATCGCTTTGCACTTCCCTTGAATCGCTACGAGAAGTTGAACATTTTATCTAAGCTAAATATTAAAGATATACAAAAGAAATTTCTTCAACGAAAATGCTAAGACAGATTTGCAGAAAAGAAATTATGTTAAGGCAATTCTACATATACGGCAAAGTTGTAATGCATCACAGTAAAGTAGACAAAGATCTTCTACATATGAAAATGATATTCTAGGATTGGTATCTTAAAATTATATTCTAGAATTGGCGCCAATTAATCAATAACTAAAGTTTACAGCCATAGTTCAATATATATCCCAAATTTGTAAATGCCAAATATATACAGTGACTACTTTGGGTCTGCACAACTTAAAATTAGATATGAGTTGTATTCAGCTAGAAAAATAAAGATTTTGCTACCTGCTCCCATTGTCAAAAATCAAATTCCCTTGAGCACAGCACGTGCAAAATTCTTCATGGAGACAGAGAGAGAGAGAAAGGGAAGAAGGGAGAAATCTCTGTCTTGTGCAATTTTTTTTTTTTGAGATACTTGTCGTGTTACATGAATTTTTGCATAAGCATTAAGGCACATTAGTCCACACATGAGGAACAGTGAGTAGACTTGGTTTAGGGCACTTCATTAAAAACCATTTTTGAGCTACCTGAAACAGACACACGCATACCAAATATGCAAAACAACAATACACAACTCATGGCCTAGGCGATATGATGGATGGAAGGATGGATGGATCATAGATGAGATGACGAGATGCTGTGATGACTCAATCATTGTGCATACAAACATACAACAACACACAGCACCTGTTGTGCAAAACGTGCGATTGCGATTCCGATTATGTTAGACGATGCAACAGGAACTTTGGACATGGACAGAAGTGTGTAGATCATCTAAAGATGAGACACACACGTGTGCGTTAATTACCAGGAAGAGAAGTATGCACAAAGATCGCAAAGATCGCAAAGATCATTCCGACGATGGTAATGATGATTAAATGAGTGTTACAATGTTAGCCGGCTCCTTATGCAGGTAACGGAAAAAAAAATGTATACAAATCGTTCAGATCGCTGTAAATATATGCATATAAGAATAATAATATGCATGCGCATAAATGCAGGAGAGCAATCAAAAATCAATTCATAATCATTTGCAAGGTGCAGACATTGTCAAAAGACATACGACTACTGAGCAGATCGAGGCAGAGACAGGCACAGAGGGATCCCAACCCATCCCGTTCGCCACAAAGACGACCAATGGGCAATTCAATCAAATTTGTTATAAAACTGTGAAAGTCTGCGACAGCGATCGGAAACAGGACTCAAACTCACAACAACAGCAACAACAGAAGAAAAAACCAGGGAGACTATAGAGATTTGCATGCGAGCAGCTCCGACTACAGAGTCTACATTATGCAAAGCGTTGATCGTTTTGCATACAAACTTCCAAGAGACACAAGATCACGACAACAGCAACAACAAACAACAAACAACAACAACAACGATCCATGCATCAATATCATCAATACTCGTACAAGCGAACAATATCAATGTCTGGCGATCAGTCGACTGATCGACAGAGAGTCGCTCCGTCTGTCTGCCTGTCTGGCTATCTGTCTTTTTGGCCAACTCACGCACTGATCGACAGCAAGACACAATTCAATCATTTCAGTTTTCGGTACGTAGGACGCTCTGCCTGATCTTTAGCGCTAGATTAAACGATCAGCGGAGACAGGCAGCTCCAATCGCGAGCTCCACAAACTTGCTGGTAGTTGTTGTTTGTTGTACTTGTTTATTGTTTGTTGTTGTTGTTGTTGGTGTTGTTGTATTTCTTGCTCTTGTTGTTGCTGCTACCTACAATGTGTGTAGGTCGTCGATGTTGATCGCCTGTTGCCTTTTTGGCCTGAGAGATGGTGAATCTCTGTTGTATGATCGCCAGATCGGTCGACTCCGTCCCAGCAAATTATTTCACTTGCGCCAATCGCTACGCGGTGGTCTCCAAGTACAACTTGATTTCTGTTTCCTTTGCTGCAATGGCAGTTTGATTTGTTTAAATTTAATTATGCATCAATATCAACGACTGCCGATCATTTCACCAACCTCGAATCCTCTCATTGCGTAGGTAGAAGTAAAAAAAAAAATATATATATATATATATATATATATATAAAAGTAAAACAAAGAGAAAACAACAACACCCGAAGACACACAGGTGAAGGTTGAAGTTATGATGGTTACTGATGATTCCAAATGCACGAGTACAATCACAATTTCTCGATCAGTTCTCAGGACCTTTGATTTGATTATCAACATTCGTTGACGTTTCGCTGAGATGCTGAGATCGTCACAAAACCGCCAAATGATGATCGATGCCACTGTAGCCTGTTTATTTCGTTGTTTTGTATTTTTGTGGTTGGCAGCAGCAGCAGCAGCATATTTACATTTTGTACTTTGCCATTCGTTTTTATTTATTTTTTTTTTTGGGCTACGGTATAAAGCGATCAATCAAAAATGCAAACAGATCACAAAAATGAGCATGAGCAGAGAAAATCCTGTACAACAATTCAGAGAAGTTCACTTTTGTGACAGCAGACAAAATAGTTTATGATCGTTCCGTGATAAACTACATTCAACCTATATGTATGTATGTATGTATTTATATATGGTATAGTACTCGGGTAGGATATGCATGATGCATGCTGATGTTGGTCCTTGCAAAACTGTCACTTAGATGATGAACAGTTTGTTAGAATTTGAATTGTGCGGGGCGCATCGTAAATTGTCGCTGTTTTTTTTTTCTTTTGAAATATATGAAATGATTGCCAGTGATTTTGACTTTTAACTTGGAGATGCTTTGTGATCTTTGTCTTTTGTATATTCAGATATAAAATATATAAGAAACATTAAATAAGCTTTGAGTTTTAGCTGAAAGTATGATTGACAAATAATAAATAAGTCTGGTCTTGAATTAAATTTTTGAACGATGTTTCGCTTACAACTTTGGATTGCATCCTTGAGATAATGTGTAGAATTTATTCGATTTGAGTTGCACAGATAGTTTTCAAATTAAACTGATAACCATAAGATAGAATCAATGAGTTTCTTAAAGGATCTCCTGATCAAAAGACCTCAGCACTTACCCAATGCAGTGACATAGTTTGTGATCGTATCGGTCTGGTATTTGTCTGGCATTTCCGTGCTGTGTTAATACCCACAGCAATGTAAATCACTTGGTTATGCAAATAATGTGTGAGCTATAGATAGAAGAATTATAAAACTGGCATACGATAAATGTGAGCAAATGCCATCGTATAATATTAATGTGTATTGAGATAGCTTTGTATGTATGGATAGATAATCACACCTACACACCGCACACACACAGCACACAACAAATTCACTTGAACAAACCAATAACAACAAGTCAAAAAACAGAGATACAGATTGATAAACAGACTGAAAGAGGGGTTATGTGAAGGGTTTTTATTAAACGATCGCTTATTTAAGAAAGATTTTGGCGCGCGTTGTGTTTTTTTCTTCTCTTTTATATATATTTATTTATATATATATATATATATCTATATATTTTTAACGATTTTCAACTGATATCGCCAAATGACCCAAGCCGCAGAGAGCTGCCTTATTTTCAGGGGAACTGTTTACACACAAATTTGTCGTTCGGTCGCAGTCGATCGTTGTCGTCGGTCTCTTTGTTATGCAAATATCAAATATCGCCATCGCATCGAGTTCGACAATCAGAGAGTTTGAGTTTCAGTATTTCAGTGCGACTGGGACCGGTACTGGGACTGGGACTCGGACTGGGACTAAGAGACTCCTTCAACTGGCAGTGCGACATTTGCGTGGGTGTTGTGTGTGAACTTGCATAACTGTGTCAGGCGTCAGGCGGCAGGCGTCGGGCGTCGAGCGTCAACTGTCCGTCGTTCATCGTCCGACGTCATTCGTCGCGTGTTGTGACAACAAACCAATCAAGCAATCAAATCACCTATCAACCAGGCAAGCACTCAACAACTCAACCACTCAGTAAACATTTGCCGAGTGTGTCAAACGCGAGTCGATCAATAAGCAAACGGCAAATTAAAATCAATAGTTAAAAAAAGAACAAATGAGGAACCTATTCCGATAAGCTGCTCACCTACACAGTTTGGCACACTTACATCTACACTCAGCAAAAAAAGGCTTTATGATTCACATTCCTTGTTTTTTTTATCAAGTACTTAAATTTGAGAAATAAATTCGTTTTGAATAGAAATACTTGTTCTTAAGCGACATATTTTCATTGTGTCAAAGTACATTTATATGTTCACCTTTATTAAAAATCTAAAGCTCAGAAGAAATTTCTGTTGCATTACTAAATTATCTTCTTAATATTATTAATAAATTTCATCGAAAGTAAAATCTAAAATTTCTAGATTTCAGAAATGAGAATGATACCGTTTCGAAATTATATTTTTAAATTGATAGGGCTCGCTTCAAGAAAGAAATAAAAACACAAGCAGCTTTTCGGATTTCAAATATTTGTCTTAGTGTACTCCAACTCCAACTCTATTGCTTTCGTTGTCCGTCCGCCCACAACAAGAATAAGAATAAGAACAACAACTGCGGCAAGCTCGGCACGTCATTATCATTAGGACATTGCAGTCATATATCACTCAGACCCAAAGCCAGCGACAGACAGAGAGACAGACACTCAACTGAGACTGAGACTGGCCGTCAAAGCATCCAGAGTCTTGGTCTTGATATATGGCTCACCCGCACCTAAATTATGGCTCAAACTGTGCAAATAGCCGCCAGCAGCTTCGGGCTATAGACAAGACAATTGCATTTGCATTTGGGTTGTTCAGAGAGTGAAGTGGAGATGGATGAACTCCTTCCCAAAAGGTGTTTAGATGCAAACGCTTCCAGTCTTCTGAACATCGAAGATCGATCAATTGAATGATCCGTTGCCATCGATTCATACACTCCATAGTCCTATCGCAATAATAACGCAACTTCATCTAATACCGGTTAAAATCGAAAATGCAGCTTGTGATCGTAATTGAAATGATGATATGCACAGTGGAACACAGTCTGGGATCATATAAGAAATCATTCACTTTTCAGTTGCTTAATCGATGATCGGAGAGTAATTCGAAGCTCAGTCGATCGAATCAAACACTGTGGAAGATCAATCGAAACTCAGATTATGATCAGTTCTTGCAATCGATTGCCAATCATAAGCTATAAATTCTATCTCCAGTCGATCTCTGCAAAAATAGATCAATTGCGATCAATGCGATCTCGCTAGGGATTAATTTTATAATTAGTCTGACAAAGTACAGATTTAAGAATCTCAGTCAGCTCACTTCACATTGAATAAATGATCCTCATCAATTTGACGAGCTTGTTGTCTTTGCACGTGCAGTGAAGTGTGCGTCTGCTATTAATTCCAGTTCACTAAAGATTCGTTGTGAAAGCATGCAAAGAATATTTGTGTATTATTGAGCTTTAATTGACTCTTGAAAATAATAAAGTGCATACAAAAAAAAAACAAAAACAAACAAAAACATAAACTTTTAAAAGCTCAGCTGTCTCTGGGAAAAGTGAAAAGACTTCACTGAGCTTAACTGTGTGCGTGTGCTTGTGTTTGTATGTGTGTTTGTGTGTCTGTGAGTGTAAAGACGATGTAAGTTGATGCACGATGCAATCTACACACCATATATGATATCCATTATAGTTGCATTATTGGTTTAAGCGCGCTTTGCTGTGAGCCCAACACGCCCACTGTGCCGCCCTTAAGCGAGAGCGAGAGAGAGGCAAAGCGATGGAGACTGACTGACTGGCTGACTGACTGACTGACTGACTGACAGACACACAGCGGGTCGTCGCCTGAAGCTAAGTAGTATAACACAACCATTGGAAGTTCTGGTGCTACCAAAAGAAGAGGAGATCAGTCTATCATCAGGGCATGTGGCATGTGGCATGCTGCGATGCACCGGCGACATCAACCGTCGCATCGTTTCACGAGAGAGAAAGAGATAGAAACAGGGCCAGACAGAGAGAGAGAGAGAGAGAGAGGGAGAGAGCAGTCAGCCAGGCAGCCTGGCAAACGGCAGTCTAAAGTCTGTCAGACAGTTTGTAAACAGTTTTTAAAGTCGAGCACATCACATCACAGCCATCGCGATAAAGATGCGCTTTTTGCTTGGAGCCTAAAACGCGTCGACTTAGATCAAGCAGCACATCAGCCGAGACAGCAAGATGAGCAGCGCGCAGGGGGCAGTGGCAGTGGCAGTGGCATTGGCAGGGGGCACAAAGTGTGCGTTGGCTCCATTTCAAAAACTGAGTCCAACATTTGCGCCATTATAACTTTATCGCTTTTGGACAGATTGTTGGCCATGACGAGCATCAGGCCTATGTCTACATCTTTTGCTTTGTGCCCCAGCAAGTGAGTGATGTACCTGCTGCCTGCTGGTGATCATGAAGGCCTAATAGCATTAGCTGAGCTGTTCTTACTGTTGACCAGTTGAATGGCTGAACTGCCTGGCGGGAGGGCGGGGTAAACACACACACAACGGGGGTATTGTCAATAAAGTTTTTGTGGTATACCCTGTAAGGAACGATCCAGAAATTTAAGTATAGCCAACTATGTGAATAAGTCACAGTCAACTAAGACTAGTTGTGTGCTACCGCAATTTAATATCGACAATCTCAAATCGAGAATGTGTTCCCTAAAATGAGAATTAAAATAAGCAGAAAAAGCAGACAGCAAACTTGATTCAACGGACTCAATCTAGCAACATGTTCTTCAGATATTTGCCACAATTAACCAACTATTTAATTTTAATGAAGAACATAAGCATCAATTTAACCACAGGCTTTATTCTATACACACTATGCTATATTCACATACCCTTTAATCAGATTGCACTCACAGTAGTTCATACCGAGTAGAGGGTATCTTCTATAGCACTTTTTTTGTTAATTGTTGTTGTTGCGGCATTTCTTCGTGACTCTCTGTGTGTATCCGCTTTTGTCAGGTTTCCATCAGCAATTTTTAATCTTTGTGAGCTTTTTGTAATTGATGCTGCTGCTGTGCAGATTATTAACTTGGCTCATTGGGTTCACATTTGGCTTTTGCAGCAGCTCTTTAAAAATCCATTTATGCTTACAAGCTTGTTAAGCTTGCCCCAAATCTGTGGGGCACCACATCTTTGGCAAGAGAGCGAATAAGTAAGTGAATGAATGAACAAGAGACCCCGTTCCAGGGGGCCGCAGTCGGAGTCGCAGCCAAAAGACGTTTAATACAATTTCACGTTCAGCTTTTTATCGCCGCCTAAGTAGCCACTAAACGGCAGCTCTTTAATCTCAACGACCCGGCGCGTAGAGCTTCCAGTCTCAAACAGCTACCAAGCAGCTCCCAGTTCTCTCACTCAGTCACAGAGCACTCTGCACTCAGAAAAAAGTATGTGTACATATATGAAAAACCGACAAAGATGGCAATTCATCGAACTATTTATTTAAATGTACAACTCCTTTGGCATGAGCTAATTACTAACAATTTTGAAATGATGTTTATTACTTAGAATAAGATTTTATATTCTCATAAACACATTTTCGTATCATTATTTAACATTTATAAATGTTAAATAAATAAAACATTACAAGAATGTTCGACTTGACTTTTTCAAACTTTTATCAGACAATTTAAAACAAGATAGTATATCGAAAATATAGACTAAGCTTAAGGGTATTTTATTCAAAAAATTCACAATTTGAATCGTTAATCTTTAATCACATTTAATCACATTTAGATATATTATAGTGTTTTTGTAATTGAGATTTCTAATTAGAAGGAAAGCAACAAACACAAACATGATTTGAGACTGAGATTATATTTTCTAAGTTTAATCGTTTTACTGCTCTGTTGAACATATAATAAATATTTTACATCAATTTTGTCTGTGTACTGGAAGTATTGGGAACATAGGTCTATTCTTGAAATGAAAACAATATGTGTATTTCTCTGAGTGCATGGAATAATAAAGAAAGGATCATTTTTGGTGGGCGATACTTGGGCGCTGGCCACTTTCTTTCCAAAACAAAAAACCCAAAAAAATAAACCAAAAAAGGGGGCATGTCTCCAGTCGTTGCGCCTTCCTTGTTAAGCGCTAAGCACAAAACTGGTCCACTTTTTGCCAGTGATGTGGTGCAGTGGTGCAGCGGTGCGTGCCGCCAATCGATCGTGCCCACAACCTGATGCTGATGCTGCTGCTGTTGCACGTCGCGTTTAACAAGGTGAGATTCCTGATTCCATTGAGCTTTATTTTTAGGTTTTACGCTAAATTAAACCATAGCCTCGAACCTGGCAATCACTCTGAAGATCTCGCAGACAACGGCAGCAGCTCCACCTCAGTATATACACCACCCCAACCCCAACCCTCCTGCTTTGGTAATTGTGGATTAAATTCAGCAAGCGTATATCGCTGCGAAGCCAAAATCTGATTAAGAATATTTCAATTAGCCGAATTGCAATTGGGCCACGCTTAGCGCTTCTTTCTTCTCGCCAACAACTACTTTCATTATGTGCGGAAGAAAGAAAGTTTCAGGCTTCAATGAAAATTGAGCTCACAATACGCTTTTCGCTAAATTTTTGATTGATTCCCAATGCATATTTTTGCATGCTAATTAAGTCACTTAAGTCACGCAATTTATCTCAGTTTATCTTGTTGTGCCCATAAGTGGATAAGTTTGTAATTTATGTCAGTTACTGCATATAAATTAGGAATTTAATCTTTATCGATTGAATTTACCTAGATCTAATGATTAATCCATTTAAGTCGAAATGATCTAAACTTGAAAATATTGGCAATTTATAGTCGATTTTCAGTTTCCTCGTATCTTCAACGACTCATAATCAGTGAGTGGAGTATTCAGTCTTATTGGCAAGAATGACAAGCAATTTCACCAACTAATTGCATATTGGGCGGGAATGTTTTTGATGTGAAATGCATAAATGATAAGGCAGCGTACTGAGTCGGGAACCGTATAATACTTTAAAGCTGCAGCTAAGTTTGTACTTTAGATAGAGGGGAACTTACACAATTATAAATGTATGATATCAGGCCAACAAGTAACATTTTCTTTAATGCATTTATGAAATTCATAACTGTAAATGATAGTTAATATCAAAAACACCCAAGTTTGTCTAAGAATACATTATATTCCAATACACAATTTACTGTCAATGCAATCTTTAACAGATATAATTAGTATTTCGATTTGGTCCACTTGTGTTCGACTTATTCAACTTTCCCCTAAAATAAAAAATTTCGTTTTGATAATCTGTTTATGTCCCGAAGCAAGGCTTCTGAGTGCGCTACTGTTGCTACAGATGCACAAATAATGTACATATATAATCAACCTGATCTCATCATGATCATTATCAACATGTTGACTTGTCCAAATGATGACCAAATTATGCCATAAATGCCAAGGCGAAATAAAAGTGCCAGAAAGCGAACAGAAACTTAAGCAAAATCATGAATCGCTGCTTTCAGCGCGCTTCGAGGTTAACTCGAAACTCGAAGTAAATAATGTCTCGCAATATAATCGTAGTTGTAATCGTCATCGTCACCGTAATTGAGCAGTGATCTCCCAACTATATCATAATCCAAGCGTATGGCAATCAAGCCATCAACATCAAAAAATAAGAGAAATATAAAACGAAAGGAAAAACACTTTCATTAAACTAAATTTTTATTGTGGCACCACTGGGGAATATAACAACTGGAAGCTCTTTGGATCCCCAGAGTCGATTTTAAGTTCGAGTTTAAATTTGAGTTTGAGTTCGAGAGATCGCGTTATATGTATTTATGGCGGTCAACTATAAAAGATTGACCCAGTTTCTTATTCGAGACAACATTCAAGACAAAATTGCTACAAATTACACATTTTTCGCGGCGCAAAAGTGTGCCACATGCCGCACGCGTAGGACGAGGAACAAGAGGCACACGGGGTAGGGCAGGGGACACACACTTTTACCCATTGCAATTAAGCTGCAGCAGTGCGATGCCACAGATTAAAGTAAATAATATCAATAATAATTCCAGCAGCAGCAAACGAAAAAGATGATGAAGAGGAAGTAACACAACAGCAACAATTCATAAACTGTAATCACTTATTCGAAAACGTAGCAAGAAAAGGCGAAAAAAAAAACAACAACAACAACAAAATAATAAAACATGTTATCGGTTATCGGAGCTGTGGTGCTGCTTCGGGAAAGCTCTCGCGCTTCCAAGTGTCCAATTCGAGTCGCTCGCTTATCGCAGTTATCCTTTTGATTTATCTCACACTCGCACGCCGCACTAATTGCATTCATAATAAACAATTTCGCAATTATTACAGCAACCCAACAACCCAACAACCCAGCAACCGTCGCAGCAGCCAGCCGCACATTTATCGATTGCCCTTTATCAGATGTGACGTGCTTCTCATTAGCTTCATTTTTTCCCTAACCCAAACGGTTACACAATATATATGTATGTATTTATATATATAGATATTAGTGGGCATCACGAAGTTGTGGCAGGTTCTTGCCATTTAGTGGCTTTAAGTTGAAGATAATGAATAGAAGCCAGATCAAATCGATTTCATTTAATTAAAAAATCAATTTCCTTTTTATTAGTAATACACCTATATATAGTAGTATAGTAATGTGGATAAAACGTTAGAGTTTTTACCTTACGCAGAAGTGATCAAATGTATAATATAGGATAGTAACAGCTAGAGTATTTCGGTGTCGGGTTCGCTTGACTAGAATGCTTTTACTTCGTTTCGCACTTCGTCTTTGTTTTTGTTGCCTTCGTAGTCCAAATGAAAATTGTACCGGAGTCTCCTCTTTCGACTCTTATCTGCGCACTGAGAACTGCGAAATTTTACAACACAGCGAGAACAACAACAACAACAACAACAAGCTGCCATCCTTATCGAAGAGTTAACATCTGGCAACGCAGACGAAGACATACGATCTTCGGGCATTTGGGCTTTTCGGCATTGGATTGGATGGATGTACAAACATACACAGGTATATGCCAAGACTTTTGTCGAATAGTTGCAAACTTATTTACATTTAATTTGCATTTTTGAAGGGAATCGACTTGGCAGACAGAGAGAAAGAGAGAGAGAGGGGAAGAGAGAGAGAGAGCAGTAAATAGATAGAGAGTGAGAGGGAGAGAGAGTAAAGGGATTGGCATATTTAGCTGCCAATAAGCGAATATATTGAGAACAAGGCATTCATCGTCATCAGAACGCTAACAAAGATACACCAAGTGCAGCATGAATAATCTGTTCACGCACCAATTCAAAAATGTTAGTTTAAGTGAAATGAAGCCTTGAAGCAGCTCATAAGTCTTGAGGATTATTAGTCAGCATTACTAGCTGAGCTAATTTGCTAACTGACCGATTTAAAGTGCTACAATATTTTGTATTTAATATATTTATTTCAATATATTCTTTTATGACGTTGAGCTCTATCCTATCAATTAATTATTATATTCAAAATAAGGCTAAACCCATTTATAGTAATACTATATTTTGATATTTTAATATGTTTTGTATTTTTAATATATTTACATTTATCTCAATCATATAAAACAGTTATTCTATTCAAAAGACGACTGCGCTCACCTAAAATAGGTTATTATTTTCATATTTAATATACATTAAATAATTATGCTATTCAAAATTAGACTAAACACATTTAATACGAACTTTTTAGCTGTTGTGTATGTTTAATCGCCAGGGACTCCTCTCACTATGCAAAAACGCACAATTTGCAGATGGACCAAGCGACAAAGCCGTTATCAAAGATGTTTTCATTTGTTGCATGTGCGCAGTCACACTCACACTCACACTCGCAGACATGCACACACACACTCATACTGCTGTGTATATCTGCGTTTGATTGCCGGTGATCTGCTGCAGCCTTTGAGGTCTGTGGCAAAAACGTTGTTGCCCCCTCTTATCGGAGACAATGTTGTGCCTGATGTGCTTGTTGTTGCTTGTTGTTGCTTGTTGCTTGCTGTTTGGCATTGTCGTTGTTGGTGTACTTAAGCACACATTGATAATCATTAGTTAAGTTGTTAACTGATTTCGTTTAGAGATTTGTCAGGCCAGTGAGACAGCGCCAACTTTTTTTCATGCCTTTGCAAATATTTATCGACAACAACAATAAGTAAACAAGTTCATAAATCAAGCGCTCCTTTGACCACTCTAATGAGACAGATTGCTGCAGCCAAAGAGAGATCATGTCCAAGATCACAAATCCTCTCGAAACTGATCTGAACTGAAAGTCCGGGTGGAGAGGTCAGCAAATTCTACTCTTGGGGGTCTGCCCTCAAACGTGGCTCTCAATTACAAAGCACAAATGATATTTTATTGGTATTTGATGAGCGTCGAAATGTGCAATTGCGCTTGGCCAATAAATTTCACCAGGAGGTACGAACGGGCCTGCAACCGCCTCGGTTCAGCTGCTACACAGAGAGAAAAACGAAATTGTGAATGAATTTTTAACTCAGCTCAAAGTGAGCAATCTCAAATAAAGCTCGAATCTTATATTTGATCAAACTGAAAACAATCTACTTTGAAGAAGTTGAATGCCTAGCTTAGTACTTTTTGTTAAGCCTTAATTTTTTAATTCAATAATAATATTTTGAGAACATTTATGGTAAAAATTATAGCAAGCATAGAAATAGTTATTTCAAAGAAAATTTCTTCGTTTACAGTAATTGATTTCAGAATTATTGTGTATATTCTGAGAAAACGTTTTATGGGATTTAGGTCGGGTGTTCTTGCCGGCCATTTTAAAAGCTTTGACTGGCTTTGACATCATTTTCTTATAATTCAATCGATTACTTCCCGATAAAACTAGTTGAACACGATGTTCCGTATTTATAATCTTAAATCAAATAGAATATTAGATGCCGTTGCATGCTAATCTAGCCCAGCCCATACGATTACAGATTTCTGCCTGTGTGATCGTTTTTTAATGTTGGGTTTTTAGCATACGTATTTATTGCAGTTTTCTTTTAATTTGAATATGTCATCAATTGCTGATGCCGATCGACATAATTTAATTTATATTTGTCTGTTGTTTATTCCATAAACAGGAGTGCCTTAAATTCTTTTCAGTGTGCAGCGCCCAAGGCAATTGCACTTATTAACCCAAGGCTCATTAGAGGATCGCTCGGTGGATTCGGTGCTTCGTCTTCTGGGCCCACCAACAAAGTTTCCCAACATGAGCTTATGTATGTGTATATTATGTATTTATTTTTTTTGTATTTTTTTTGATTGGGTGTAGGAGCCAGTGACTCGGAGTCCGGGCTGCGCATAATTCCTAATCCATGGCACAGCACAAAAAATAACATCACATAAATAATGCGTGCATTCGAAGAGTCCAATTTCTTTTGCATGCAACTTGTGTTTCGTCTTCTTCTTCTTCACTTTTACAATAAATCACGCGAAACAGAAGGCCAATTAAACGCACTCCAGACGATGAGAGAAATACCAGTTTGAAATTGTGCTCTTTGGTTTTTCAATTGCAACTTAATCAGCTGACGTATTTAAAGAGGACAATTCAAGAACATGTTTGGACAGTGCAGTCTCGAGAATCTGAAACCCTTATCAAACAAATAGAAACTTTTTGGCTAAGACCGAATCAATTGGCAAAAGATTTGCTTTTCCCTTAGCCTTTTTTGAGGTTTCCTCACAGAATATTCTGTCAAAACAATGCAGTTTCACAACGATATCGGTTTTAATAAGGTTGTTTCGGTTCAGCACTGAACAAGTCATTTGGAATATCAGTTTTCAGATCAAGTTTATTTTATTTCATCGCAAATTGCTCCTTTTCCTCAATATCGATCAGAATTGATTACTGATAGCAAAAAAAATCTACAATTCTAAGGAAATATCTTTCTGATCGGGTTTTTATATAACTTAACATTAATCTTTTAGGAGCCCCACTAGTTATTTCCAGACTTTTTCAAAGCCCATGTTCCTTAAATCACAATACACGAACTAAAAGCATATAATTTATTTCCAATCTTATCACTTTATATCACTTTGAGTACAGAGAATTATGATATTTCAAATTTTGGCAGATAAACAGATAAAAAAAAAATAAAGAGACAATTTTTCGTATATAGTTAAACATTCCTCACTGTAAATAATTCAACATTTTCCAGAACAAAGCCATCACCAACAGGCCCAATTCAAGGGCATGCATCCTTTGTAGATTACCAGCCCCTCCACCTCCCTGCGTCGCACCTCCCTGAGTTCCGCCTCCCTGAGTTCCACTGTCTTGAGTATAGCTTAATCCCATGACTGATGCAAATCCGAGACGATTCTGGGCCAAATCAAATTCTGTGTAGTATTGGCCAATGAAGACATCGCCTAATATCCAGAAATTTTGATTTATGTATTGGAAGCCTAGCGTGCACTCAGAATTCAGTCCATCAACTATAACATAGGCGGATGGGGGTATGCCAAAGATCGTTCCGTTAATCGCAAAATTAAGCACAGGCATAATTGAAATGTAAGAGCAA
Source organism: Drosophila picticornis (assembly GCA_035043845.1). Lineage (NCBI taxonomy): Eukaryota > Metazoa > Arthropoda > Insecta > Diptera > Drosophilidae > Drosophila > Drosophila picticornis. The sequence continues at coordinate 9,224,340 of JAWNMR010000492.1, forward strand.
TCGACAATGCCAAATGCATTAACACCAAGCACCTCCATGATGATCTGATAGGCTACGACTGGTGCCATAATCAATGAGGTACCCGTATCAACCACCGCTTGACAGTTGGTGCACAAGGTGTTGCCATTCAAAGTGGCATTATCCATCATGATTTGCCAGTAATCCTCTCTCGTCACATTCGTATAGACCATGTTGCCAACAAACAGGCGAGGATCAGATCCACCGAAAATCAACTCACCGCCTTGGCTGGATGAACCGTCGCTTGTCAAATAGAACGAGAAGACCTGTTGGCTGACCAGTCCCTGACTTATCATATTGTAAAACGGAGGCACCACATTATCAACAGCCAAGTTCTGATAGCCCATTCCTAAAATGCCATCATAGCTCGATACAGATCCGCCATCGTCCTGCGATGTGGCCAGGCCGAATACCTGATTCTTTATATTCATGCCGTTCACATTCACAACATCAGAGCCGAGATAACCAGTAATATTACCACTGCCATAGTTGATGACCAATTCTTTTCCATTGGGCAAATAGCTGGAAGAGGCGGTCGCATTGAACATATTGTGCTCCCTACAGACAGGGCTACGACATGTAATCGCGGGCACCCACAAATTCGATGAGCCGGTATCGAACACCACCACAAAGTCCTGTGGTGGTGTGCCAATAGTGATGAGACCATAGTATTGCATATTCATGAAGTTTGTCAGCTGCTCTTCATTCACGGCTGCACTCGTCAGCTTTGTTGTTGGCGTTGGTGTGGTTGTGGTTGTGGTTGAGGTTGTTGAAACACCACTGCCCTGTGTCGTTATTGCTGCCAATGTCAGCTGACTTTTGTATCTGTTACGCACATGGGCCACCTCCGCCTGGATATTGGCGCGTGTCTTCACAAAGTTCTTCTGTCTGTAGATGGGCACACGACGCAGCTTGCTTACACTGTTCCCACTGCTCCCACTGCTCAAGGTCAGCACCAGCAGAAGAACACCGAGCACGATAACCGACTTCAGCATGTTCGTATCGTCTTTGATTCACTAAAGTTTGGAGCATTTGTTCCATTCACATTTATACGTGGGCAGTGTTTTTATCGCGACAGGTAATTCATTCAAATCCCTTAAAATTGAACATTGATAAGATTTACCGTATACCCCCTGTACTCATTAAGAATGGGTCAAAAGGGTATCTTGATGTTCTGCAACAGCCATATACACTTTATGTGTATATATTCATGATTGTCATCAAAATGCGAATGGATTTAGCTGTGTCCTTCTAGCCCTTCTATCTGTGTGTATATCTATCTTCTGTCTGTAAGAATTTCGCTTTCTCAGCTTAATTTAAATTTTCACTTACGCCACGTTACGGATTATCTCTACGACATATGACATACACACATATATTTATGAACCTATGTGCAAGCAAACTTATGTATGTACAATGGGTACAAGAGTATTTTTGATTTGAATATTTAAAGCGTGCAACAGTTACGATGGGCAAAGACTTGGACTCAAGGTATCTCGTAGTCAAGCATTATTTTTTTATATTTTATTTTCCTAACATCTACAATGCTAATGGCATTTTGAGCCGTCACCAATGCGAAAAGTCCCAAAAAATAGATATGGGGCAGGGGCGTCGGTTAAGGTTTCGTCATCAGTGGCGTTGTCAACGATAAGTCAAAACAAGACTTATGTAACTACAGTTAGTGTGTGGCAATTCAATTTAACGTCAATATTTACATTATATTACATATTTGGACCCTACTTGCTTCTCACTTTATGATATGAGCTTGAAACTGAGTCTTGTATTTAAAAAATAACTTAAGTGACTCTTTCAAAAAGAAAACTAAAATACAACCACAGGAAAATAATGCCTAGTCCGGTATGAAAAATACGTTAATTTAATTCCACCATTTTTAAGAACACAAAAAAAAAACAATTGTTGGTATAACCGAATAAGAAATACTCTGATGCAAATGTAATAGTAGCTGATAGAAGGTGTGCAGAAATGTTTGATTCTTTGAAGGAGATTGCAAGTGTTTATCTTTCGAGTTTGGCAACTTTAACTTAGAGTATAAAAAGTATATAAAATTAATCAAAATCATTTATCAATATTTTGCTGTGTGAAATCATTACTTTATTTGCTTTCACAAAAATGTTGGGGTGCTGTTTAGGCGACTGGAGCGAAACCAACGCGATTGTTGCCCAAGTCAAACTCAGTGTAGTATTGGCCAATGAAGACATCGCCCAAGATCCAGAAATCGGTTTCCATATACTGGAAGCTCGACTGACACTCTCCATCCGACTGAATGATGTAGGCCGAGGGGCTCAGATCGAAGTTGGTGCCACCAATGTTGAAGGTGATCACGGGCAGGGAGCTAACCGTGGAGCAATCGACCAGACCCTCATCATTGACGTCAAGGATCTCATTGAGGAGCTCGTAGGCGTTGGCTGGTGCCACAATCAGAGAGGTGCCGGTATCGGCAATAGCCTGGCAATCATCGCACAACGAGTTACCCTCAGCGGTGGCACTATCCATGGTAAACTGCCAGTAACCCTCCTGGACGACGGGCACATAGGTTAAGTCGCCGCTGTACAGCGATGAATCGGATCCGCCAAAGATAAGTTCACCACCATCGGTGGTGGAGGTACCAGCGCGGGCAAGATAGAATGAGAAGACGGACTGATCAACCAGTCCCTGCGAGACCATGTTATAGAACACTGGCACAACATTATCCTGAGAAATTGCCTGATAGCCCATACCCAAAATACCATCAAAGTTGGCATCGTTGAAGTTGGTGCCAGGCTCGTTGGTGGCCTCGGCAAAGGTTTGGCTAACAACAGACAGTCCATTGATATCAACGGTATCGGTGGAGAGGAAACCGGACAGGCTGCCGGTGCCATACTGAATGGAGAAGCTCTCGCCATTGGATTGATAGGTGGATGAGGCACTCGAGTCATACTGATTGTGCACCTCGCAGGCATAGCTGGAGCAAGTGTTCGAGGGCACCCACAGGTTGGAGGATCCCGAATCGAACAGCACCTGGAAGCTCTGCGGAGGTGTGCCAATGGTGATGGCACCGTAGTAAGCCATGTTCATCGAGTTGGAGAGCTCCTCGTCGGTGACAGCGCGGGTGCCAGTGGGCAGACCATATTTGGCGCGCAGATGCGAAAGCTCAGCCTTGACGTTTCCGCGGGTCTTCACAAAGTTCTCGTGCTTCAGGATGGGAACACGATGGAGCTCGGCGCTGGCCAGAGCCAGGATGACAGCGAGTACTGTGATTGCCTTCAGCATTGTTACAATGGATCAATAGTCTACTAGAATTCGACTAATATGTGAGTGCTGCTAGGTCTGATATTTATACTAGAGTTTCCTTCTATCGTCGCTACGATAAGATTTTTAATAGCTATACAAGCTAAAGAGAGTCGACCAAAGCGCCAATTGCTTTACTATCTTCCAGCTGTATTCAGCTGGACATGAAAAAGCAAAACAATCGATTGTGATTATGATTCCGATTGAAGAGGGCATTAGTTATGAACGGTTTTACTGACGCTGTCTGTGGCACTTGACTGGGGAAACTTCGAAGCATTGAATCCCTCCTTAATGCCACTTTAATCAGTATTACGCTCTAAATTTGTCAACTCTTCAAGCAGTTCAAAGACATTTTAATCTGATCAATATAACTGATAGCTATAACCACAAATCGCAAACTTGTCAACATGTCAACATATTTCTACCTATTCTTACCTTCCTCGAGTCAAGCTGAAATAATTCTATGGTCGTTAATTGATACAAATATGGTCGTTAATTGATAATAATACAAAATAATCAATATAATCCTGACATCTATCCGCAACAGAAAAAATATAGTCTGTAACTCACTTCTAATTAACCACATTGGGTCTTTTTAAATGAATTAATGGTGCAACTGTACAACCATATGTATAACTATATAACCTTATGCACGTGTCAGCAATTAGCAGATTCCAGTTTTTACCTTCAACAAATTGTTTGCGCAAAGATTTGCAAAACCCAATTAACAAATTATTCTAGCAACGTGTTGTATTCGAATTGCTATCAACATGTTAAATGTTATTAGTTTTATCTCCTTTTTAGCAATTTGAATTGATGTGATTATTTTTTATATAATTTTATTATCTAAACTTCAGTTTATATATATACAACTGATTTTTACTTAGAAATAGTATTTATTGATTCAATGGTATCTTGTAAATGAGCCCTTGTCTTTGCCTTATATATTTTTTATTTAGAATTCTTTTGTGTATTCTTTATAATATTTTTCGTCTTATCAAAAAATATTTTTTTCACATATATTTTCAGTGACTATTGATAAATAAATGGATAAATAATAAATAATTTAAATTCTTGGAAATGTCTTTCGTTAATTATCAAGTTGAGATAGATATTATAGTCGACTATAAGATATCCAGTACGTATGTATACATTTATATATATACATATATATATCTTCAATTCGCGGATTGAATTTGTTAAACAATATGAACCAAACCAAGATCAATTTAATCTTTGAAATAAATATGCTTACTTTTCAGCACTCCAAATGATTGCATTGAGTCAAGCTTCCCTTCGCGGATCGCACTCAATTAGAGAGTGCATTAAATTCGGCATGATGGCACAGTTATCATATCAGCTCATTCTTTTAAGATGTTTATGGTTATTTTGTTTAACCCAGTAGAGTAGAGTTTATCAGACCATGACACAATATTGATGACAAGCCAAAAAAGCAATTCTTATTTAATTCTATTAATATAAAGTGCGTACTTGAGATACAGGCTTCTATTATCAATACAGAGATATAAAGTGTGGTGCATGGCTCAAGTAGAGAAATTTTAACAAACAACCAACAATCTGCCGAATAAATAAGAACAATCAGAAAATATCGGATGATTTAAAAAAAAACCGATTTTAATTATGGCAATACAGTGAGTTGAAGGAATCAATTACATTGAATTATTTCAGTGATGATATTAATTATTGCTAGTTTTCATTGTAAATTCATTTTATAAATGTACTCATACAGCTATCTGGGTTAGGAGAATTTAAATGGAAATTTATGTATTTTTGTGTTTTGGTTCCAAATGTTAATTAACTTGCCTTAAGCATTACTAATTGACTTGTCAGCCATGTGGAACCTATGGAACTGGGGAAATATATATTTTGATGAGGACCAGGACCCACCAAGTGGCTGAATGTTAACTATGGTCCTACAAAGAATTATTGTTTTTAATAATATATGCAATGCAGACAACAGAAGAGAACAGAATAAAGAGAGATAGGTATATGTGGCACAGTGGCTAGCTGATGTGGCATGACCTAATGTTGCACTTCACACAATGGGCCAAGATCAATGTCGGTGTTTTCTCTTCTTCGTCCTTTTACTATGTCAACTGTTAATTCGTTGCGCTACCAGCACCAGGTCAAACTTAGACAGAGAGAGATATACAGAGATAGACGCAGATAGTTTGAGAGAGAGAGAGAGAAGGTTGTGGGTGTCGTCTCGAGCTGAATGTGTGTGAGTCACAGCTCCTTCGCTCAAGTCAAACAAATTGAAAATTTATCACCCGAAGATGATGACTTCTGATGCCAAATCAAATGCATTTTGTACACTTTGACCCCAAGCGAGCGGCGAATGGAATGTGTCACAAAAGGGCTTCGCTTGGGTCGTTTTTTTTTTGGGTAGTCAGTGAAGCATTTGCAAATTGATTTCAACTGCCGATGATGAGACAGATCAACTGTGCTAAAAATCCAGACCGGGCAACCCTATAGACAGCCGGGCTGGCTGGCTCTAAATATCCAATTTCAAAGCAGTTTCACACGCAAATGCCGACACACACACAACCACACACTCGCCAGAATAGAAGTCATTGGCCCTGTTTTTTGCTTTTTTTTTGCTGTTTTCTTGTATCAGTGGCAGCGAATTTTTTTTAAAGACTTGGCTGCGGGGGTGTCGGGTGGATCAAGCTACAGTGTTCACTCGAACATAAAATCTTATTGATATTGGAATTTTCTTTACATAAGAAGCGTACACAGAGAAGAACCTCATACTTTGGAGTCTTCATTTCTTGAATTTAATTTGTTGATCTTAAGTATTTAATTTCCCTCATCTTATATATTACAATTAATAAAGAAAAAACGTTTCGCTTTAGATCGTAAAATATGAGTTTTTGTTTTATTTTTGCTTACATGTGTAATAAGACATAAAATTCTACCCATCTTATCTATATATAAATATATTTGTGCAGGCAATTTCTTTCAATTCTTGTGAAAATTAAGAATAATTTAAATTCTGAAAACATGGAATTATTTATGGATTTTTTTTTTATTAATTCTTATTTATCTTTAGTTTCTCCATACATTCTCAAATAGAAAATTATATCTTAAAAATTGAGGCTTTTACTGCTGTTGGTAACCGATTTTTAACTGTATCTTCGAAACGGCGTAAGTTATCGATAACACAAAAAATAATAAATAAGTAAATATAATAAATAAATAATTTGCAAGCCCGTTTTAACAATTTTGTAGAGTTGGCTTTTTATATGCAGCAAGGAACAGCTATAAATATTTATATATTTAAATCAAGGCGTTTAGTTTAGAGTGTTCACTGTACCCACAGTAAATCGCAAAAAAGCGCCACAGGCGCAGCTTAGTATTTTTTTTATTTTATTTTTGTTAACTTCAATTTCATTCCGGGCTGATCGATTTTTGCACGCAAAGTGTGAGGGAGTCATTCTCCCCCTACATCCCCTCTCCCCCCCCCCCCCCCTCCACACCACCTTTACGATCACTTTTTTTTGTAGTTAGGCATTGAATTTATTGTTGTTGGTGCACCCATCGAAACACATACATATATATATATATATATATATATTTTATTGTTTGGCTGGCAAACAAGCAAACTTCTGCACCTCAGAACTCTGTTCGATACCCTGTTCCCGGATCCCAGTTGCTGGCTCCAGAATTCCCCACTCGCAACTGTCAGCTGCACCGTTTTTGGTGGTGTTTGGTGGTGCGTTGTTATCAGCTTGGGCTCCACCTACAAAGCGCCGTTGGCTACCGACCTGGCGTGGATCGTATCGGTTTTCTTTCTTTCTGCTCATCTCCAGTTACAGGGGTTGGGTCGCTGAGAGAGGCGCTGGGAGGGGGGAGGACTGCGGCTTTTCTCCACATGCAAAACAATAATCAATGCCGCCATTCCATTTAAAACGTGTTAAAGAGGCAGCCCAGTGAGCAGGCAAACCCAGACCGTTCCGAATCAAGCGATCCGAAGATCCGACTGAATAATTCGCCCCCTCCCCCCTCCTGCCCTATCCCTCTTTACACACGCCTACACTGCCGCCGCCCTGGCTTATTTGATTTTAGACGCGTTCATCGCACACCTTGCGGCATTTCAGCACAGCTCTTTGTGGCTTGGACGATTGGTTTCTTACGGTTTGGATTTTGTTTTTTCGGGCTGCTCTGCGTTTTGAATTTATGATGTGATTTCGATCATTTGACATAATCTATTTAGCGTACGCGCACATGCCGCATGCCGCATGCAACCACCACCAGCTCCAGCTCCAGCTCCCCAGGCCAACTCCTCACGAACTTCAACTTGGATAATGAGATAATTTTATTTGCTTTGCGCAATGGTTTTGGTTCTTCTCCTTAGGGGCCAATGTTGTACCGAGACGGTGGAGGTGTGGAGGCACCGCACTCGAATGATATGAGAACAATCATAGCTCGTAACAGATGTTTGCACAGAGTTAAGTAATTTGTATTAGACATAATTGATTTCTAATGTTCAATACGAGAATGTATTATGGGCAAATGCGATATATTTCATTAAAACCAGATCTAGGAATTGTTGAAAAAATCTCTCAAATGATGATGTCTAAAAGTATAAACTAAATAAAAATGTAGCACAAACGGTAGTCAAATAAATCCTTAACTAAATGTCGGAAATCGATCAGTTTTTGGTACGGAAATGGCTCATTAAGTAGTTAATGGTTTTAACTCTGACAGGCAGCAACAACAAGGATATTGCATAATATTGAATGGTATGCAGTGCAATTATCCCACATTGCTGCAAAGAGGGCTGTCCAAAGACTAATATTCAGGTTGGAGTCAATTTATGCCGCCCCAAATGGTCATTCATTAGCTTTTATTGATATTTGTGGCAACATTTTTCTAATTTGCAGCCCCAAAATGCACTGCAAAGGATGCGCACGCCACTCAACCACACATACACACACACACACCACAAACACCAGAAACAATACACACACTGAATTGGTGCAAGCACAGTCGCCAACCTTGGTGGTAAAGATTGGCTACCTGGGTGGTCCCTTGCCACGGACAGGCACCTCGCTCACTCTGATGAGATGAGGCGACGCCGGCGCTGATCGCTTCTTAAAACATCAACTCAGGTTTCGTGTGGCATGTAAAGCAAATGAGGCGCACTTATGCAAAAAGAAAAAATAAATAAAATAAAAAAAACATCGAATAAAAAAGTGAAGAAAAAAATACTGCTAAAAACGAGTTGCAACCATCGGCGGCCCATCAAGTGAGTTGTGATGGCTATCGATCAACGCTGATGCTCCGATGAGATGATGCTTCAGTTGCCAGCTCCAATTTTAGTTGCCAGCCCAGCACCAACTTCAATTCTAAAGCAGAGCCAGGCGTGGAGAAGATTGTAAAGATTACAATCAATGCGTGCGCATAATCCCCGAAAAAGCAAAAAAAAAAAAAAATATAAAAAAAAACGTTGCCGTTGCGCATTGAGAAACCCAGCAGAACAAGCAAAGTCGAGCGTTACCGACCGTCAAATACTTTGATCCTTACAAAAAATCGCATGAGTCTGAACAAATATAAAATGTAATATTTATACTTTAACCTAAATCGAAAAATCTTTTGCTTACCCACAAGCATTTAATCTTTTTTTATATTAAGACTCGGGAGGAAGTGCAACTTATGTGCACATTGTTCACTCTAGAATATATTGACTTAAATCTCAGAATATTATCTTTGTTCTAATTGGTTTTGCGGTTTTCTTTACTTTTAAGCAGTTTGTAAAATCGAAACGAACATTTCCACTTAAAAATTCAAATTCATTTCGAAATTCTTTCCAGTATTCGCGTAAATTGTCATACTTTAATGTAAAAAATATATGCACTCTCGATATATGCATATTGGCTCCGAATTATATCGGTTTCTGTTCAATAATGCATCTTTAAAATGTACATGAGTAATATGCAGATTTATACTAAAAATTTCACGACCCAGGCGACACAACCAACATACTCTTTTACCATTCCGGATTAGGTTATAAAGAGCACAGCAAAAAAGGAAGAAAAAAAAGAAAGCGAAAAAGAAAAAAACAGTTACTGAACGGAGTGTGCGCTAATAACAAGCAATTAGTAACTATATATCCAGATATCGGCAGCCAATGCACTGGAATTAACAAACTAAGTAAAAAAAAACCAAAAAAAAATAAAAAAAAACACGTAGCTGAACCAAACCACCGGACTTGACCCACATTGCGCCAGATGGAACCGAAGAGGAGGAGAATCTCCTCTTTCCCCACCTCGGAGCATTTCATTAGGCTGCTAATCAATGAGTTGTAGCGAGGCAATTAAGGACTTACAAAACGCAGAAAGCCAGCAAGAAAGTATGTGTTTATGAGTAAAAAAACAAAAAATAACAAAAAAAGGATATGTTTGTAGTCCGATGCTGTGGGTCCTTATCATTTACTAATTAGCAACCCTCTCGCATGAGAGCGATAGAGATCAACAGAGAATCCAAAAGGACACAAGGCCAAGGACAACCTTTGGCTACTGTATGTGGCATTTCCCAACGTATAAACCTTGTTGCCTATCGTCTATCCTGCCGTACTAATTGAGCCAGCAAGGGTTAACGCCATCCTGCGGTAGGTGAAAGTCATTAAAGCATCTAACCAAACAAAAAAAAATAAGAAAAATTAGTTATGCTCGTAAAATATTCGTTGGTATCAGCAGCTACTCGCACGTGAAAGTTGGTCACTGCCCGTGTCCGATTTTAGTCGCGAGATAATTGAAAGTGACATCAACTGCTGAAGTGACAGTTCCCGAAGTGAACATGATGCTGAGTTACGACCTGGGTTCAGACCTGGTGGAAAGACTACGGAGAGAACTCCGTGTGGGGTGGTGTGTCATTTACTTTTATATCCCTTTTTTTAGAGGGGAGGGGGGTGCGGGGTGGTAACTGTAAGAATTATGAAATGATGACTCAGTGAGCGAAGTCATGGCATTTAAGCAATTTCCGATATTGGTTTTAAGAAACAAATTTTATTAAATCAACTGAGTATAAGCGAATAGCTTAATGATTGGTTAGTTACCTTTACAACCTATTTATCAGAGTATATTTTCTAGATTTATAAATTCTGTTGTTGGCTGTGATTATGCATTATGGACTGACTGAATATTGACTGAATATGCACGCGCATTTAAGTGTCTTTCCACAATTTGTGGCATTCGCAAAAACCCACAAAGCAATGCACATTTCAATCATGATAAAAATTCTAAAATACAAAGTGGAATTGGAATGAAACTGGCAGCGCAAAAATTCAAAAAATTGTAATTTCACAATTAAATGAACAAATTTTTATGCACTGCAAGTGGAAACATGAAAGGAGGCAGGAAGGAGAATGTAGAGTGCCTGGCTGGCTGCACTGAAGCTGCTGACATAAATCAGAGACGGGGCAAATAATCGCTGACAACTCTCGCAGCAGTTGTCAAAGGCACAACTCCAACGACGTTGACAAAAAACCAAACACGATCCCAGCTGAGATTGGACAACCAGCCCCAGTAGTAGTTGTAGTTGCAATATTCGTCGTTCCACGCTGCGTCGAACGGAACGATTAAAAATGCGTATTAATTTTTATGTGCGAAACGAGCACAAAAACGCAACTCCTCCGAATGAGACTGCTCAAGATCAGACCTTATGCAGACGATGACTGACTAAAATAAACAAGCAGCAAGCAGTGAACCGCTGGGCTTGAGACGCCGAAGATTTAATACACTGGCCATACATAATTATTGAGCAATTAGCATAGAAAGTGTTATCTGATTATTAATCTGTTATTAAATCACTGGGTTTTTTTTTATATACTTGCTACAATATAGCAATCCAATTTTGTTACAATGTTAAATAGTTTGCATAAGCAAATGCTAAGTACCAAAATTATAATAAATACTATTAATTTAAAGAATTCTTAATTGGTTTGATAATGATATATGCAAAAACCAAACCAGTTTTTTTCATATAACAATTTCCTACTGAGAAACTATGACATTTTGTTGTTTCCACGCAGTGTCAGGAAAACCATCTAACTACAACTATGCCACATTTCAGCTCCGAGTTTGGCTAGAAGACTCTGACAAACAGATTGCGAATCTGATTTGGCACTAAGGTTTCGGTTTTGTCTTCTAATGAAGAATTAATGTATTTTATGGGCTCGACAATGCCATCTTTCAACAAGATTAGTGTGACGGGGAAAAGTCAAAGCTTTGCTTGACATTTGGCCTGAGGCAATCCTAATTGAATTTGATATGCAGTTGCAGCAGTTGCTGCCGCACGCTTTGTTTAAGGATGCGCACACAGGACATATAACGAAAACACACAAAAGGACTCGCTGCCAGAACAATGGCGCAGAATCGTAAATTTCTAATTGAAAACGTATTTGGCCAAACGTATTTTTGGCCATTGTACCTTTTTCATTGGACGCACAAAAGGTGCGAGAAGACAATGCCACTTTTGCCAAAGAATAAATCGAATCGTCATAAAGAATTCAATTCTTTTAGTTTTGGGTTTTCCACGGAAAATGCAACGCGAACGCAACGCGTGTCACGAAATCAATTGGTCTATGATCGGGCCAAGACATATATGGCCATAAATATATAGCAGCAACGTTAAAACTGTCAGCGCTGATTTTCACTGTAACCCAATATAACCTTGACCCCAACCCCAACCCCAGCCCCACACTCAAAAGGAGCGCCGGACATCCGTCTGAGATCATTATTTTAAAGAGAGCGAACTATAATCCACAATCAAGTTTTTTGATACAATGCGAATAGCGATTTAAAAATGAGTGGGCAGTTCACTTACCCTAAAACACACACGATGTGCTCTGTCCAGCTGTGTATGCTTTTATGTGTGTGAGTTCCTTCCTCCTTTCAGTATTGACACACACACACACACACATTTAGTAATTCATTCCGTCTACTGACAATTCAATTTTCGGCCAGTCGCCGGAAATTGTTGGCAGACAACGCTTCCCGCTCAGTTTCTACTTATGCATCTTTGAGTACTCAGTGAGTATTCAGTTCACAGCTCTATCCTTAGTTAATTGAGTTGTTCGTTGACTTGGGCTCATTACTTTTTATGCAATTCATGGATGGACATTGGGCATTGTCGTGCACACAGCCAGAATCGCATTCTCGCATCCTTGCATCCTGTTGTCCAGGACCACACACTCCACAATACCAATTGCTGGTTAGCCTGCTGTTTTTGGTCCAAGGTGGTCCTTCACCTTGCTTGTTTCTTTTCAATAATTTTGATATATTTTACAGAATATGTGACAATTCTCAAATATATACATACAAGGCTGATCAGAAAAATATGTGATCGATTATCGATTTTCGTCTGTATTTTTCAAGTTTCGTTCAGATGCTTAAAACTTATTTCAAACTTATCTTTCAATACGTAATCGACATTATTTTCAGATTTTTAATTTATTTGAAAAATTCAGCTTTTAATCAACGCTTTCAACGCCTTTCAAAGTAATTTTATATGCATGTATATGATTCAACTAGACAACAAATATTATTAATCCTAGACACTTAACTTGGCACTTAACACTTGCTTAACGTTAAAATTGCCAAGTCAGACTCAAACTACAATTAATAATGTGAAGCATTTTCAACACTTTTCAACGTGTTGTTCTTGTTGAAAGCAGTTGTAGTCTTGTCTAATTACATTAAAAAGGAACCCCGGCCAGCTTTATCAGTTATCTCATATCGCAGATATTGATATAATGCTAAAGCGTCATTTAATCAATACAAGTTTGCTGACAGCATCGTTGAGTAAGACAATCTAAAATCTGGATACAGAGCATATATAGATAGCCGATGCAGTGTGTCTCTCTCTCTCTCTCTCTCTCTCTCTCTCTCTCTCTGTCTGTGTGATCAATAGGCTTACAACTTTATCCAATCATCGACTGAGCAACTCCACCCCTTTTTTCTGTGTCCACCCAGTGGAGTGTCGTGCTGTGCATGCATCAATTAAAGCCGCACCAATGTTTTCGCACCCGGTACGCAAATCGCTTAATTTTGCGCCTAAATGCGATAACACCGAACACAGAGAGAGAGATGGGAAGAGATCGAGAAAGAAGATCCAGCAGCCAGTATTTAACTTTGAACTAATTATTTCAATGGAAAGGCACAGAAATCTTGGTATTGCTGTTTGTACTCGCTCGCAAGCTGCTGGCCCCTGACCCCCCACCACCCCATGGATCCTATTTCTCTTGCTCCACATCTGCAACAGCAGCACCTACTTGGTCACTTGGGCTTGCTTCTTGGTATGTTTTTTTTAATTATAAGCAACACGCAGGCGGCCCAATCCGTTCGTTCACTGAGCATGCGCGTGGTCACATTCAACATGAGCCTTAGCCTCAGCCTCAGCCTCAGCCTCAGCCTCAGTCTCAGTCTCATCGACTGAAGCAACCATGCACAAGCCTATCCTCAGAGTCATGAGGCTCATCCACACTGGGTGCAAACTTGATGCGCGCGCGATTTTTGCCACTTAATAGCGCTTAAACACGAACATTTTGAATTGTGTGTGTGCGTGTGTGTGTGTTTGTTGGCCCTAAAAAGAAAGGCTGCAGCCCAACCAAGAGGAATCAAAGTGCAGCGCGTAATTGCGCGGCCTGCTGCCCAACCGGGAGCACCTAAAGCCAAACCAAACAAACAAACACAGAGCACAAATTGTGGTGTGAACCAGAGTTGAAGTGCTTTAGAGTCGAACTCAATCTGTGGGTGAAGACCAGCGAGATGCCCTGTAAAATGCTTGAAAAAAAAATTAATGAATTCAAAATTGCAACATAGTTTTTAAACTAATCGAGACAATAGTATGAATCAAAATCATACATAATACACACATATACATCAAAGAGGTCAGCTTAAGCCAAAAATGATTATTTTTCCATTTATTATATATTACCTATTTCACTAAATATTTTATCTATTTATTTTATTTAATTTATTTTCACTTCACAAGTCGATTTCAGTGCAGATTTTGATAGCAACACACAATACTTAAGTGTCGCCATCTATCAGCACTGCGGGCGCAACAAGTCAAACGATAGATGGCGCTACCACACAAGTAAACACCTCGAATTGTCGAGCAAAATGCCAGCAATAGTCGAATTTACCCCATTTGAGCGATGAGCTGCTGCTGAGAAAAACGAGCTCTGTGGCAAATGCTTGCGCCGCCTGTGCAAAAGCTGCAAAGCTGCACATAAATTAAATTGTGTGCATAATGCGCCTTAGAATCCTGTGAGCTGTGCAGCCTCGTCCAGCAGCAGCAGCAGCAACACTTTCGTCCACCTCCTTCACATGTGCGTGGCTGCATCGCATTCATCACGATTGTTTGCTGACAATGAATTGCACACACCACACACACACTCACACCACACACACACCACACACACACGTCTGTAGATCGGGCCCCATTCGAGCTCAACTCAAATTAAAATTCTTCTGCGCTTGCCGCATAATTAAAAGTCGGTCGATCGCATAAAGAAGTAATTCGGCATTAGACACAACGACAAGCGAACAACCAAACCATATATCAATTGCCCATTGACAACTTTGATCCACAAAAAACAACAAGGAAGAAAGCTAAAACAAAAAATAAATAAACACGAGCAGTTCCTTTCCAAGAAGACTAAGCCACGCGAGTTGCCCGAAGCCCCCACCCTAATGCGCGACACTGAGAGAAATAACATGGTCTCAAAACCAAATTCGAAATACTTTCGAATTATTTAAACATACGATTCTCCAGTGTTTCTCCAACGATTTTGTTGAAATTATTACAAATGTTTAACATTATGCATATTTTGATCAATTTAATTAAATATATTTATTTTCATATTGTTAGATTTTATTGTTGTCGTAAATCGACAGTGAAATAAAATAAACCCTACGAGAATATATATATATATGGAATCGAAGATACTTCCTTCTCTTATATAGTTATCCACAAATTGATTACATTTTTAACGAATGTATAGATTAAAATTATAACTTTGATAGGATTGCAACAGATTGTGAACCAAAATTTGGCTTTTTTTCTGCTGAGAATTTGGATGGTGGAGTGTGACTGAAAATCTTGATGGTCGAAATATTGTTTTGCCTTTTGTGAAAGGCGCGCTCTCCATATAATTGCCCATCATTATCGCTGATGAGTGAGCAACAACAGCAACACCAGCCACACCAACGTCCTGTCCTCATCGTCGACGCACTTCCTCTCGTGGAACACGTGCAGCATATGAAATCCGCATGAGAAATCAAAATCCACATCAAGTCGCTCACGAATCAAATACATCGCCTTCTGTTGGTGGCTGCTCCTTTTGCCTTTGTCCACTCCTGCCTGTTCCTGGCTGTTTCAGATTATGTCCAGAATTCCCCCAACATAGCACAGCACAGCACAAATTGCCAAGCGCCCGACAGCAAATGTTGCAGCCCATTCGAAAATTGTGTTTAATGAGTGACTTTAGCACTGTGGATGATGCCCCCAATCCTGCCCGTCCCTCTGCTCGCACCTTCTACCCACCTGCTGCTCCTGTTGACTGGCTGACTGGCTGCTGAGGTAGCTTAGCCATTATTCAAGCTTTATTTATTTTGCCTCAAAAGTGCAAATTTTCGCAGCCCAGCCAAGCTGCTCAACTTTGAAACCGGCAACGAGCAACGGGCAACGGGCAACCAGCAACCGGCAACGGACAACTTGCAACAGCAGCCGCATCAGCCGTCATATTAGCGAATCAACTGACAAAGCATATGAATATCAACAGCGTTTGAACAAGTGGATTAAGATCCACTCGCACTCACAAACTCTTACCCCCAGACAAACCGGACAGGCAGACTGGCAAAAAAAAACTCCCGACTCCTGAGACTCCAGAGACTCAGAGCATCAGGCACAGGCTTCAGTTGCTGCTCTTCATAATTAAAATTGGAGCCAGATGTAAAATGCAGCAAGCCGAACCATAAATGCTCTACAAATCGTATTTAGTCTAAAAACAAGATTTGCCAAAACTGTTTCATTTATTTTGTGATCTTTATTTATAATTTAAATATATTCAAACAATTATACAAAACGGAGAATTTTAAACTCAAGCTAAGAACTATAAATATTGTGTATGAAAAATGTATTTCTTTAGGCTGAGACTGATAAGGACTCCACACATGTATAAATACAAGGATTGTTTTCGACCAATGTAGATTTGTTGAAATGGTATATGTATTTCGCTATGCTCAACATGAATGAAAGACTGTGGGCAGACCCAACAAATGTTGGGCTTAAATTCCAGTTCCATTTTAGGTGATCACAATGAATTGCGAAGACGATGACAAGAAGAGAGAAGAGAGTAGAGAGGGATAGAGATAGAGGGAGATAGAGAGAGAAGAGTTGGCCACAAATCGAGTTTCGTGTGTTGTTGTATTGATATTGTGGCATGGAGTATAGGGTATGGGGCATGGGTTTCATTCACAAGACGACTCCTTGCTGCGCGCTTAAGCCGCTTAAGTTCTCTGCGCAACTTATTTATTTGCTTCTTTTCTTATTGCTGATTTCTTCATTTTTGACTAATGTGCAGCTTACACTTGACTGGCGCACAATCAACACCATCAGCATCAAACAGCAGAAACCATTCTTCTTCTCGGTCGTCCTCGGCATCGTCATCATCATCATCATCGTCATCATCGCCGACAACGTTACACTGGGAAACTCATCACATTGCCACTTGCCACTTGCCACTCCAACCGAACCAGAGAGATTTACGTCGATCCTTAGCGATTATTTCGCGAAGCGTGTGTTGCAACAGCGTAAAAATTCACAAATTTACTGATGCGCTCTGTCGATAGTGTATAGCACACCGGAACCATCTGGGCGCCACTCTGCCTCTCTGCCACTTGCCAGTTGCCACTTGCCACTTGCAAAATGTACCGTTTGTTTTATGTGACTTTGCTGAGACGCCCCCCAACAACAACAACAACAACAACAAGAACAAGACGACCCCAGGCATCTCCTCAGGCTTCATACGCTAACGGCGCTTCATCAGATTTGCCATTAACTGATTTTCCATGGAAAAAACATCAGCAGAACGGACTCGAGGAGACGCTAAACAAGCTGCACAACAAAGTTGGCTGCATGTGCAACAATTGCAGATACCGTCGAGAGGCCAGCAGTCGGTAGCTCAGCGAATGACTGATGGATGATCAACACTCAAACGGAGCAGGATTTATATGGATGTGTTTGACTTGGGAAGGCATATTTCAAATATGTCCATTTATTCCGTGGCTTCAACTTTGTCTTCAAATCGTTAATCTTAATTTCTAAAGTTGATTAAAGTCAAAGAATAATTTTTATTTTTATCCGCTAACAGTCCATTTAGCTCCCCTATCTTATCGCATATTCAAGTGAGATAAGAGAAACTGAAAGTAAATTGACT
Source organism: Drosophila picticornis (assembly GCA_035043845.1). Lineage (NCBI taxonomy): Eukaryota > Metazoa > Arthropoda > Insecta > Diptera > Drosophilidae > Drosophila > Drosophila picticornis. Next base: position 9,242,116 of record JAWNMR010000492.1, read on the forward strand.
ATTTTAATCTGATTATTGTATTTATAATATTTGAAACCACATTTTTTCTTTATTATTTATTATTTTCCCATCACTGCTACTAATCTACTTTCGTTCCTTTCCCAGTATTGGTTTTATAAATAAATATCTATAAAGTTTTTAACAAGCTCAACAGATTCTAAAAATCAATCTATCTTTATAATCTTAATAATATTTAGTCTAATTAACCAACTTATTAAGAAACTTCTAATAAAGTAAACTTAAACTCTTTTAAATGTAATAATGGATAATATTGAGCTAACTTTACTTATGCTTTCAGCCATCACCATAAGCACTGTAATAAAACTGGTATTTGACAGTTACTCAAAGGTTCTGTGTTCGGCTGTGAACCGTATTGATTATTATAATAACTCTGGCTAGCCAGAGAGATACGTACGTGGTATTTACAGCTCATTCATACAGTTCTTTAACGCAATATGGATTTTTACGAATAGGATTAATAAAGTTATTTAAAAATCTGTAGCTCTCACTTATTCCCTTCCACTCGCACATATTCCTGAAGCTCACTCTCTCTCCCTCTCTCTCACTCTCACACACTCTCTCTCTCTGACTACCTCTCTCTTTTCCTCGGAATTATGTACTTATTACATTTACCCATCTAATTTGCTGAACCATCGATGTAATTTATGGCCCATTAACTAAATGACACTCAATGCACCCCAGGGGGCCAGAATACACAGGCAGATCGCCAATCATTTGGAATACAGATAAAAAGGTATTGGAGCATTGGTAATAGCTTCGGAATAAGGCATTTCCATTCTTGGTGGCATCCCAAAATTTGCAGAACATAAATTAAAACATTTTTAATTCAAAAAAAAAAGATGAGAGAAGAAAGAAAGAGCTGCCGGCAACCGGACTTCAATGTAACAAATGCAAATCGAGTGAAGAACTTTGAGAGATACTGAGATGGATAATTGGTGGCAAAACTAAAGTGGAATCAAGGGGGAAAATATTGACAGCACTTTGTTAGTTAAATATTCGGTCGCAGTAGCTATTTAAATGATGGCAAGGACCCAGTCAATTACACCAGCATGAAAACGTTTCAGCCAACCCCAGTTCCAAAGTTGAGCACATGGGGGCAAATACCACACCAGATCCAAGCAGAGGCGCAAAGAGACAGGCCCAGAGTACCTGGACCAGTTGCCCAGACTCAGCTCGTTGGTCATTGGAAACGCGACGCGGCACACGACGCAACGTGGGCCACATGCAAAGCAATCCGAGCTGAGAACGGCATGCCACTCATTATACCCTAAGTTGCAAGTTGATGCGCACTGCAGACTACAGTCAACACGACTCGTATGCGAAAGCTCATATACTATATACACTAATATTCATACTCCCATTCCGATTCCTAATTGAAACATGGTCGTTGTCAGATTAAGGGCATATTTTTCATTTATGTTTGTATGTAATTATTTACGATTTTTAACTCTAGTTTGGATTTTAAGATTACAAAATAATTATAAAACAAGTATGTCTAGGCGTATTCCAATTCCAAATAAATATAATAGTGCCATCTGCTTTATACATAATCCCACTTGCCAGTGCCATTCATTAGTTTCAATACTATATTTGCAAGGGTATTGGATCGTCAATCAAGTCAAATGAATGCGTCTTGCTTTTTAATTTGCAGGAGTAGCCGAGCAAATACGACAGCGTTGATGATCATGTTAATGAGGGGCTGGGAAGTGGAGCGGGGGATTGGGGGCACACTACTACAGAGGGGCACTGCAACAGCGGTGGCAACTGATCGTGCCACAAGCCGCTGCTGCTGGTGTTTCATTTTATTTTGCCCTTATTTCTTAGTAATTTTTTATTTTTTGCATATTTCTTTTCGATTTCTTTTTTTTTTGTGGTAATATGCAAAACCGTCAGCACCGTTGACGCAAAATCAAAAGATCACACAGGATCAATTACAACTAATGATATGGAGGCTCCAAAGGCTTGAGAGACTCTCAAACGCAACTCGCCACTGGAGACGACTGTCGACTGTCGACTGTAGACAAGTCAGTCAGTTAGTTAGTTAGCTCTGCGTTGCTGCTTGAGCTTCACAGCTTTTTTTGTTGTGGGTTTTTGTTTATTTTTTCTTTTTTTCTTTTTAAGTTTTGACTTGCAACGTCAACGGGCTGACAGGAGCTCAGTGAGTACCGCCGCATGCGGGACCCGGTGCTAACAAGTTGCACAGCTAAAATTACCCAATTGATAATGTTGATGTTAATGGAACCCCTCCACTCTCCCTCTCCCTCTCTCTCTCTCTCTCTCTCTCTCTCTCTTTCTCTCTCGAACACTATAAATGTCTCTGTCGTAGGCAGGGTGGTTTAGCTTCCAGCTGCCTGTACGGAAAGCTCTTCATCATCATGTCGCATCGTTATCACCTCATGCCCGAAAATTGCCCCCGTGTTCTCAACATAATTAAACTAATTGTCCTCGGCTGAATCTCTTACTCTGCTTATTCTTCTTCTTCTTCGTCTGCTTGTTCTTCTTGATTTTATAGTAGTCTTGTTCTTGTTTTAGAGTCGGTTTTTTGTTTGATCTTCATTTCGGTCAATGATCTTGGCCAACCACTGTCGACTATTTTTTTCTTGCGAAATCCCCAGTGTCCAATTCCCAGTTTCGCACTTTAATGTAGAAATTACGCGTATTCCGTACAAATTCTCGAAACTTTTTATATATATAAATATGTATACATATATATATTTTTTTGTTGGTCTGACCACAGTTATGTCATCAATGTGGGCAGCACATCCTGCAGTGGGCAAAAGTTAAGTAATCAAATGTTGATTGAACTGCAGCTTTTTAATATGTCTTTAGTCTTTTCACTCTTTTCGAGCAACGTTTTTGTCAGTCATGTTCTCAAGTAAGTTCTCTTTCAATCGCTCTCTCGCTCTCGCTCTCTCTCTCTCGCTCTCTCTCACTCTCCCTCTCTTACTATCTTTTGCTTTTGAAGTTAAGCAAAAATGATAATAAATAAATATGCCGAAACACTAATAACACGCTTAAGGATTGGCGCAAGTTGGCGCTTCCTGTGCAGCTCTCATTTCATCTTCTTCGATTGTTTCGATCGTTCGTCGAACCTCGAAACTCGAAATTCAAGCGACTTCTTCTTCTTCTGCTTTACCATCTTCTTGGTCTTCAGCGTCTTCAGAGTCTTCGACGTCGTCGTCGTGTGTCGGATGCGATTTAATACAATAAAATATCACAATAGTCCTCGGGTCATTTAGTTAGACTTGCAGTTTATCATACACACACATACACACACATCCACACACACACACACAGACACATGTTTATACTATAGACCTATGGACTCCACTTTTTGTCCCTTTGCTCTTTGGCTCTTTTGTATTGAGCATTGCATCCATGCACCGGCTGGGGTCTCTTATAGTTACAGCCAGATCTTCAAGATTGATGTTAACGGAAAACGTCGTTTCTCTCGCTCTCCTCCATTTCAATGTCAATTTCAATGGCGATGTCGATGTCGATGTCGATGTCGATGTGGATGTGGATTGTCTGTCTGTCGCTCTCCCCTTACTCAAAACAACAGCCGGCCAAGTTTTACATATCAACTCACAAAGTTCAGCAACTAGTTTCAAATTAATTTAAATCTAAAAAAAGTGCTACACATTTCAGAGTTGGCGCATGATTTCTCAGAAGCAATTTACAGATAAACTAGCAAGGAATAGATTGCTTAGCTCGTTGCTAATAAATAGTTTTAAAATGCGATGCAAATCGGAGCGAATTCAAATCAAAATTATCAATAGCCTCTATTAGCTCTGAGCTTATTTCGTTCTAGTCTGTCTAATAATAAACATATTTTTAATAAATAAAATAAAATTCATGCCTTTGCATTGCTTAACTCTTGCAACATTAAAATCGACACATTTGTGTGGTGTGCAAACATAAGCGTATCTGTTTGCTATGAACAACTTGTTGCATTGTCTGTTGTTGTTGTTGTTGTTATTTTGATTTTTGTTGCTGTTGGCTTGCTGGCCGCTTCTGCCGTTTTTGCCATATTGTTAACATAAATGCAGGGCCTAGTAAAGAGTTATGATTGCACTGTAATTGTTGTTGCTGCTGCTGCTGCTGCTGCTGCTGCTGCTGCTGCTGCTGCTGCTGCTGATGATGATCTGCTGTTGCAAGTGTAAATTTTATTGCATTTCAATTTGGCAACAAGATTTCCCCTTTCTTTTGTTGCACCGGAAAACGAGCACGAACTCATTTTTGTGATTTCCGCTCATCATTTGGGGCAGGAAGTTTCATAATAATAAAGACAACGATGATGACAATGAACCGTTGGGGGGTCATATGGATAATGCAGTTAGTGCAGTCCCCTCCAACAAAAACTAGCTCCAACTCTCTCGATCTCTCTCTCTCTCTCTCACTCTCACTCTCTCTCTCCCTCTTTCTTCGTTGTAGATCCTGCGCACGCGCACCTGTACAGAGCAGAGGCAGAGGCAGAGGCAGCTGCTCGCAGGATGCGCGCAAGGATCGCGCAACACGCTAAATGTTGCAGGTGCAACATTTACCGTTTGCCTCGGCCGCGGGCCAACAAAGAAACAGACAACTGCAACTGTTTGCTGTGGGGACGTTGGAGCAGCAGCAACGTTGAGTGGACACTTAAGGGACTCGAGTATCCTTTAGACCTTATACCTTATAGTGATTTGCCCTTCGATGCTTTTCATTTGTTAGTCAGTTCATTCAGCATTCGAAATATTTAAAATTTATGTTACAAAATATTTTCATTAAATGGGATTACATGACCATAAAAACCAATAACAAAAGCAACTCAGATGAAGAAGTGGACAAAGGAAGCGAAGGGAAAGGGATTCAATTTATGACCCTGTAGCCCTTTGCCTATAGAGAGAGAGAGAGAGGGACAGAAATATAAAGAGAGTTTGTCGCTGCCTCTAATTAACCCAAAGCGATGTCAGTTACAGATACAGATGCAGATAGTTAGAGGCTGGCGGAACTCAGGTAGAGCCTCCTCCTCCTGTGTGTGTGTGTGTTGCAGGTGGAACCCAAACATGATATAAACATGCGACAAGATCGAACCGTAGGTGGCACCACTCGCGCCTCTCTCTCTCTCTCCATATATATATATATATATATATATATATCTGTCCAGTTCTCCCGTTGATGTCCCAATCCTCTGCTCCAAATTTGATTTATAAGCACATGAAGATTGAATAAAGATTGAAAATCTTTACTATTCGTTGTCGTCCTGCATGTGTATTGTGGGCGTTTTATTATGCAATCAGTAGCCCAAAACATTAGATCTGCTCGCTAGATACCCAAAATCAACGACCCAGATACGATTTCACTTTCATATCAGTTTGTTTTTTGGGATTTGCTTTATTTTCGTTCTCGTTTTCATTTATTGTGTGTTGACAATTTCCTATGAAAATTGAAATTGAAATGGATATGTTGACATTGATATACCCATCTATAAAAATTTGTTTCCACGCCACATGGGGGCGTGTCTGTTCAGCCAAAAAGGAGTTCAGATCGTTGTTGTTGTTCATTTATTTGTCGGCCTTTCAGTTTCACTTGAAATATTTGTTGATAGAACCGAGTGCTTAAGAATTTCAATTGCTTCTGAAATCTTTGGTTATTGACTTAATCATATAGTAAATCAACTGATTTATGCCTCGTTTTATAGAACACAATAAATGAGAGAAAATAGTGGGAAATAGTTTTCATAAAAATAAAACATACCATGAAATATTTACGACTTTAATCTTTGGAAATCAGTTTAAGTTTCATGAAGCATATTAGTTAGATTAGTTTATATAAGTTGATATGACTTACAAACTAAATATCTGTATAAATGTGCATATTAGAAAAGTCAAATCATGGCCATTAAAGACTTTTCAGTTTCAGTTTGATGGGTGATGTGAAGGTGGCATATCTTAACATTAACCACTTCTTCTTCTCAGAGTAGGCTAGGCTATCTGGTGTTGTTGTTGCACGGACTAATCCTTTCTTTATCTTTTTTTTTTTTTTTTGAGCTACGCTCAAATATTTTCTTAACTATAGCTCAAGAATATTGCGCAAATATAAAATGTACCTAAGAGTTTGGAGAGTTTCAATAACAGTTGTCCCTTCATTCTTTAAGCTAGCTGGTCCTAGGTCTACTTGCAGGCTGTGTCAATAAGATATATCACAGTGTGTTTTTTTTCGCCATTGTTGGTTGGCCTGCACATTTGGCAGAAACCACAAAAATTGGCACAAAACGCTGTTGTTCCAGCTTCTGGGAATGTGCGTCTCCTCCTCCTCCTCCTCCGCTCTTTAAACACACATTCGAGATTGTCTCTCACGTTTACTCTGGGAAAAATATATAGACACTCTGTTGAGCTGCTGTGCGTGATGTTTGTGCAATGTTGCGATTTTTATTTCGTATCTGCTTTTCTCTCTCTCTCTTTCTCTCTCTCTCTCTCTCTATCTGTTTTTTATGCAATTCAGTTCTAGGAACTGCGAAAGGATTAATCGTAGCCAGGACGTGTAAAGGGTTCTGTGTTAAGCCTCTTGCTTTGGAGAATATGACTGACAGCTGCTATCTCTATATATATCTATAAGTCTCTCAGTGCAGATCAAGAAATGTCACACTTCACATTTGCCAACATTTATTTATGGGGCTTGGAAATGTCTCCAACAATGCGAGATACACAAAACCATTTTAAAAATCCCTCTGCAAGAATAAATGAAACATCAATTAAGAATGGCGTTTCCCAATTCAAACGCAGAAGTAATCTAAACATCATCAATAAAATATTGGTTTTGAGAATCAATTTAGTTTTCACAAGTTGTTCCTAAATGACAAGAACTTATCCTTAAAGATATACCTCCTCTGGCAATCGAGTATTTATGATTTTTTGCACAAGTTTCAAAGTATATCAACACGTATAATTGGTGACTTTGGTCAGCAATAATGTCTTTATCCAACAAGAACTATTATTCCGATGGTGTCAATATGACAAAGCTCCGACAAACATTCTGCATGCAGCAAAAGGCACATTTATTTGATCCAAATTGTATATTGGGACAGACAAATTAAAACTTTTCTGTGAACGCCTTTCCATAGGTTTGTCTTCCTCCCTTCAGTTAGCTGTGAGAATAAAAACTCTGATTGAGTAGCCTTTTGTATTTGTGTAAACTAAACAAAGTTTGTTCTTTGCTCGAGTTTTGCTTGCCTCATTTTCGCCTGCTGGACGCGTGTTGCTTGCTGGCGACACTTGAGACATCTCTGCTGGAGTCTCATTCTCTTATCGAAACGGCGGCATGTACCGAAATATGTGAAAAGTGAAATCCGCCCTCAGATGTTTGCCGCACGGCGCACTTCTCAGTTGGGTTGCCATGTCAAGTGTCTGTGCAACTTGTTGCCAAAGATCTGCCAGCGAGATGACGATCCTTTGTGTTGTTTGTTTATTTAACAGTGCACAAATTAGACGACAAGCCAAAATCGACGAATCGACATCGAGACAGGGTACTCAAAAAAAACTTGCGCCTCTCGGCGTATCTATCCACTTGACCATTCTTTTTTTTTTTTTTTTTCTTTTATTTTTTATTTTTGGGACGCGCCTATTTAGATAAGAGCCTCGAGCCTAGACACGCGGGTCTCTCGGCATGTTGCCGTGTTGTGTATTTTTTATTTTTGTCCCAGTTCTGTGCCGGCATCGCAGCCAAACTTAATTGTTAATATGCTGAGTGTGAGACACTTTTGTATTTAGAGCGAGCAACCTGTATCTCCTGCATCTGTATATTTTGCAACGTATGCTGCCTCATAAACATTTTAGGCTGCAAACTTTGCATCGGTTAATTAAGTCATTTAGTCAGCTCGTTACTAACACACTCAGAAAAAAAATAATAACAAGTTTTTATATTAAAAATTTTTGTTAACATTACAAGCCCAACATCAATTCGATATCTGTTCTTGAGAAGCAGCAGTCTCTTTTTCATTTATAGAATTCCTTACTTATTTTATTTTGTGCTCTTAAATCCAGAATAGCCAAAAGAAAAAATTGCTTTAATCCTTTTTTCTGAGTGTAGATCTGCACTACTGCGATGGCATTCTAGACACAGTTGAACGAAAAATTCAGCATAAATTCCGAGCTCACAAATCACTTTTATAATGGAGACCAGCCCTTCCCCTCAACCCTCCGAAACTCCATGGAAACAGTGTGCCAAGTGGCCAATTCTTTCAAACTTCCAACGTGCCTCTCTGGCCCATCTTCAGTCTTCAGCCAGTCCTCTGCCGTTTGATACACAGCGCTATCTGTCGCAAAGCGGAGATAAACAGCGTCTCAAAAACTAAACTGAACTCCCGAGTAAACTTAACCGACGAGGAGCATCTAAAGACGACTGGCGGCTGGCGACTGGCGACTGGCTACTAATGAACCCTGGGCGTAAAGTGCTTGATTGGCATAGACCACACAGCGCCCTGAACATTCGACTTTGAGAAATTAATTTGATAGCATCCAAACACTCTTGACTTCTGAGACTTCTGAGAGGCTGTCGATTGCAGGTAGCTGGTTAGAGACTCTAAGACTCGCGCGAGCTCATTTTGGCCATTCGGCTTGTCTTGTTAGGCTAATTGACTACTTGGTTAAAGATTTGGCCACAATGCCTCTGGGACCACCTTGCGCGCGTGTTTATAAGTTGTTTGCCTCAATGATGACAAGCCAGCAACCGACAAATGCCAACTGGCCAACTGGCCAACTGGCAAACTGAGCTGTGCGGCGCTTTAGCAACTCAATTAATCAGCCTTAAAGGGTACTTAGCCACAGGTGTATTCGGGGTGTGGGAATTTTCTGTATTCCTTTGTTTTTATGTTTTTTTTTACCTCTCTTTCCTTTTCCTACATTTAGTTGTATTTTTTCCTTTTTTTGCAAGCGAAGCTGATGAGCAAATGTTCAACTCAAGCCAACTTAAATTTCGATAAATGCTCGCTTATTAGGGCTTAAAAGAAAAATAAACATCAGCCGAAAAATTACGCACACTTGCTTAAGGAATTGTGGAAACAAATGATTAATTAAATTATCATAATTAAATATACAACTAACTTTCAGTTCTCCCCAAAGCTATTACCAAAACGAAAAAACCTACTTGCTCAAATCTTATCACTTAGAAGATCGGCTTAGAATGTTTTATGAATTATCCTGTACAGTAGTGCATTGAAGGTACGAACAATGCGGAAATCCAATTTGTCAATCAAACTATAAAGTGAAAAGACGATCGATCGTTATGTGCTTTATAAATGCTATAGACTATCCAGTTGATGTTTGTTAACTGTCATTCGTAATTTCCGTGGAAAATGGCTAAAGAATGCCAAAGAATGCGAACCAAGCAAAAATCGGTCAATTGAACACAATGCAGTTCAAATTGTGCTCACAATTTGTGTAAAAATCTAACAGATTCAACAGACAAACGCGCAGCATGTGGCATGTGGGCACATTGAGCAATCCCAAAAGGTAAGCCAAAGGTCACAAAGCGAACGAGGGAAAAAGCAAAAATCACGCACAGGCAACAATGAAAAACCTCAGCCAAAAATCTATTGTAAGTTGGGGAAACTTTTTTAATTGAGCAAAAATACAAACAAGTGCAAAAATACTCACAAGAAAATACGGTAGAAAAATAATAAAAATAGAAATCATTTAGAAACGACACAAAAAATGTTATGAATAGCATGCGGAAAATTGTTATGAATAGGGGCGTTTGTCCAGTTTTGTTTGGCGAGGGCATGTTTTGAGTAAACATTGCAACAGGCCGTAAGAATGGAGATAGAGGCCAGGTCAACATTGATCTAGGGAGTGAGTCCATGTCCATTCACAGGTTCAACTATGCACTGATATGGGGCCTTGTCTGGCTGGGTCAGTCGATTGTGAGAAAACACAACAACAACAAAAATAATAAACGAAATGCACAAATCATTTAATCAAACAAGAAGATTTTGCCATACCCGCTACTGTCTGTCGTCGTCACAATGCAGCCAATGAAATCCCCTGAAATTACCAAGAAAACAAGTAAGGAGACAGCAGGACAAGAACTTATGATTAATCATAAAAAAAAAATAAAAATAAAAATAAACAGGAGCAGGCACCAAGGAGCAGCAGCATCAGCAGCTGTGTCCTCCGTTCTAATCTTATCAACAGGCCCATAATTTGTCGTGTGCAATTTTGTTAGACTGACTGACATAAGGACCAAGAATTTATATTATCTTATCTGTTCCAACAAGAGTCGACTGCATGCCAAAGTGCTACAACAGCGATTATAGGTTAATTGCCAGGCCAGCTTACCTCCTACCTACCCTAACCCCTACCCCCCGAAGTTATTCACATCTAATTACATGCGCCACAGCGTACACAGCACCCGATTAGAGAACAGAGCTGAAGTTACACTGTCCAGAATCTAATGCAACCAGAATCAAAGGCAGTTAGAAATTTTAGAAATTACAAATGTGATTATAATTAGACAATCAAGTTTCATAATTAAATTCAAATAAATAATTATACAAATTAACTAATAAAATAATGAAATATTTCATGTATAAATGAAGCAACTGTTGTCAAGTGTAAAATATATGTTTAAGTGTAAAGAATTTGTGTGAAAATAATATTTTCAAGTCAATTTATCTTTAAGACTAACTTTGGACTTATTTATTGTTTCTTATTCACACGAAATATCTTCCACATTCCACAAAAAGAGTTTCTTCAGTTCTCTAAAGAAAGTTTGTTCTATTTCTACAAATTTCTACAAATTTTTGTTCTTAAATAGAGACTTAAATGAGATATTTATAGTTTTTATATTTGATTGCATTCGTTTATTTATAATCTCTTTCTAAGTTGTAGTTTTCACAGCAATAGCAATGGGGCAATTATATTTTTCTGAGTGTAGAACAGTACGGCACACTCTAAAGCAACTCTAAACACACGACAAAGTGCAACTGCATGGGAATAACTGCTGCTGCTTTGGCGACAGCAAGTAGTTGTAGGCTGTCGCCGTCTTCTATCCTGTCGATCCTGTTGAATCTGTGATACTAGCGGCATACTTCAGTAGCGCTTTAATCCTTGAGCTGCAATTCACTTTTGACGCATTCGCCGCTCTGGGGATCGCTTGAGGATCGCTCAAGCGATCATTCAAGTGCATTTAAGTCCTCAACGATGACGACGACGTCGACGAGTAACAGGAGCTCGCTGTCTAACCGCATCGGCTAAATGCAACAGCCCGTAAATATTTCAAAAATACCAGAACATCGAATACCGAATACTGAAAAGCAAAAATAAAGAAAAAAAACCCCTTTTTGCCAATTCTCAGGATGCATTGAAGCGTGACTTCCACGAAAAATCAATGGAACGGGTTGCGGTAATTACGCCAAATGTATTTTGGACAAAAGAGTGAACAAATATCATCATTACCAAAGCCTCATTATACAAGCGTAATGATCAACATCATTAGCATTATCATCATTATTATTAGTTGGCAGGAAATCAACGCTTGACATAGAAATCATTGATTCAAAGCAATGCTAAAGAGTATTGTATTTCGAAAGAAACGAAAAAAGAGCGGTGTTTAGAGAGAAAAAGAGACAGATGAAGAGAGAGGTAGAGAGAGAGAGAGAGAGTAAGCTATAAAGTGCCCTACAGTTATTTAGAATAGTTAAGAATTGAGTTTGTGGCACTTGAGAAAGCTATAGATTTTGCGACTATTGCAAACTTAATCGAGGGTTCTCAGTCCTCGGTTTCTTATTATTTCATTCATAATATAATCAGCTCCCTTAAATGCTTTGAATATTTAGGGTAAATAGCTAATGCTGATCATTGGATATTCTGTATGTTGAATGCCACTAAAAATAATTGTAAACAGAACTTCAGAACTATTATTCAACTATTATTTCATACATCGAGCATTTTTCTGAAGCTTTAATTTATGTTTAGTGGCTGACAATACAGCGATGATTATGCTTTTTGGGAAAGTAATTAAATTACCTTTAACATCATTTGATATTCACATAGTGACATATACTACAGGTACTATTAAAATAATTATTAGTGGTCTGTTGTGTATGTTCTATCCATAATTGAAATATAATCTGTAGATTTGTTCTATTAATCTGTATAGAGAAATCATAGGTATACAAATATTATTAAAGAACTTTAAAAGGAACTTACTTGAAATGATGTTTATAATATAAAAAAATAAAATACAAAATTGCAATTGTAATATAACTATTCTCTATCTATGTCTGGACTTTTCTGTAGATTTATTCATAATTTTATAATTAAATAGCTCCAGAGGGACTTTACTAAACCTATACAAAATACACGTATATAAAGCACTTGGAAACTATATACAAACACAGCAATCTCGACGAAGAATCAGAGATGCGGGCACTAATTAAGATCCAACAATGCGAAACCATTTCAAGTCCCCGTTACCCGTTACCTCAATTCCCTCAATCCTCCCTTCCAAATCGTCTCGAGTAACATGTAAAATTATGCTAAAAGTGGAGCGAGGAGTTGGACATGCGTATATATTGAGTATTTCGAGGGCCAGGGCGAGATCCTAAAGTTCATTAAGTTGGCTTGGACATCGGCATCCTGTACGGGGCTAGATGATATATAAGGCGTAACGCAACCAGTTCATTCAACACCTGCAACGGCGCGACTTCAAAACGCGCGTGCGCACAGTGGCAGTGGCGATAGGGGTATGTGTAGTGGTTGGGGTTTAGGTAGTGGTAGGGGTAGGGGTAGGGGTATAAGCAGTAGCAGTTGCCGGGGCAAGGGGCACAGTGGAAAGGTGCTAGATGATAGGGGACACGCGGCCGCACGAACGGGCAAAGCAAAGTCATTGATTTCATTTCGGTGTGCGCGAGTGAGTGTGTGTCCCTTTTAGCCAGTTGTGCCACACGCGGCTCATTATTATGTGTGTAAGGTTCGGTCCGGCAAATGGCTTGCAGTCCGTTTTCCCGTTCCCCTCTCCATCCCTGTACCTGTACCTGTCTCTGTCTCTTGTGCGACTTCTCTGCAAGGTCATTTCGTTCTACAAATTGAAGTTTTTGATTTTGTACGTTGCTGTTTGGTCAATACGAATGTACACCCTTTCACATGGCCATAATGGAATTGTATAAATTATATATGCAAAATAAAAGACATCATCTTTATACATCATCTACAAGTTACCCAATTTGGGCTGAAAATTAAGACTTAATAATCCATTTATTTAAAAAAAAATTTTATAAATTTAATTAGTTTTATTCAAATAAATAGCACATTGTGCGTCACTTGTATGAAGGGTATTCAATGTTGAGTGTGACAGAAATAGCCATTGCTGCTTTGCGTAATTTTTTTTTTTAATTTCATACAACTTTCGGTTTTTTGTATGTTATTTAATTTCAAATTGTTTAGTTTTTGTCCCTTTTTGGCGTGGCTGAAGTTTCATTTTAATTACCGGCCGCAGTCTTTTATGCAAAATTTGCATAATTCCTGTTGCTGATGCTGTTGCCGCTGATTAAATCCTTTATGAAGGACCCTTTGCTACGCGTGCGCACCACTCACCATTCACCAATGGCTCACCGGCTCACCCCTAACCCCTCGTTCAACCCTCCACTCCGGTGGCAACAAGTTTGCACCGAAAAGCTCTTTTTTCTTTTTCATTGTTGTTACCCCGGTTTAATCAGTTATTCAAATAGATTTCATTTCATTTCCAATTGTGCGCGTATTAATTTCGCGTATTATTCTCCCCCCTTTCTGTCCCTTCACCACGTTGGCTATTGTTGCGCATGCGCATACTCGCCCTCTCCCTCTCTCTCTCTCTCTCTGTCACTCAGTCTCCCTCTCTTTCTGACTCTCCCTCGATCCATCTGCATAAAAATTGCGATTACACAGGCCTTAATCTACATATTTGTGGAGGTTAAGCTAAAAGTCTGACAACACTGGAGTCAGCTGTGATGATTGTTGTATGACCTGTGTCTAAGTTTACAGTTTGCTTCGTCTCAAGATGTACAATAAAGAGAAATTAGAATATCATGGGTTAGATTATAAAGAATACTGTGCTTGAAAAGAGCTCCAAGCTTAATTATACTTAAAGAAATAATATGCAAAACCCAATCTAATGCTAAGAGAAATCCTATTCAATTTTTTCTTTAAAGTACAAAACAAGGAAAATGTTTTTAAAATTTAATTATTTTTGTTTTAACTTTTAATAAGCATTCCAAGAGCAGTTCGAGGAAGAATACTAAGCCATATAGCAAACTAATTGTTTTTTATGTTATGATTTCTTTCGCAAGTGTATTTTTTTGTATGTCACAGTTATTTTGATATTAATTTTTTCTGATTTTAATTTTCCAAGGTAAAACATATTTATTTAATTGTAGGAAGCCTTTTTTCTTTTATATTTCACTAGATTTTTATTTTTCTTAATTCTTTCTGATTTGAATTTATCACGATTTTTATCACAGGTTAATGACTAAAGTGAAATTTCCTTTATTGATCCTGCTATGCCACATGCCCCAGATACAAGCACAAAGTTCTCAACTGTAGCGCACAATACAAAAGTCCAAAAGTTTGTTGCCGCCCCGACAACGGGACCAAGGACTGGCAAGCACCACCAGCAAGCAAATATAGCCACACACGCACACAGCCACTCACACACACACACACACACATGTACACGTGCATAGACATAGCGTCACTAATCCTGTTGGAACTTAATGTGCAGCAACGTAGGCAGGCGAGGCAAGGCGACCAGGACGGCGCGCGCTCGCACACACACACACACACACACACACGCAGACACCCTCGAAAGGACCTCGTGGACATTTGTTGTTGACAAAATGCCACAGCAAGAGCAGCAGCAGCAGCAGCAACAACAACAACTACAACAGCAACAGCAAAAGCAACAGCATAAAACTCCAATAGGGGTTGCACGTACCATTTGCTGATAGTTTGATTGCCACCAGGACGCAGCACTTTGAGCGATTGCAGCAGGAGCAGATGTTTTTCGCGGCTGCCAATGGCAATGGTCGATGATCATCAACGAGCACGGGACACGGCATACAGGACACGGGACACGGCAACAATGGGCATTAGGCAGGCAACCAAAAGCGGCAGAGACCCCTACCAAAAAAGAAAAGAGAAAAATAAAACAACAACAACAACAAGAACAACAAACATAATCATAATAAACCCCTGGTCCCACTCGCCATGGTTGCTGTTGTTGGCGTCAAAACCGGTCGCAACAACCGTCCACATTCCCGTGTCCTGTAGCTAAATGCAATGCTTTTTGCGCCCAAAACCAAACAAAAAAAAAGCCAAGCGATAGATTCATTTGTTGATTTTACTCCGATTGAATCGAGGGCGAGGCGAGGTGACGCTGAACGATAATTTATTGTACTTGGTGCTACTCTCAAAAAAAAATAATAAACTGTCCTTCTCAACCCCCAATGCCCATTGGCATTCAGTGTGCGCGTGCGTGTGTGTGTGTGTGTGTGTGTGTGTGTGTGTGTAGCAGATTTCATTCCTCATACCTTTGCATAGATATCCGGCACGCACGTGCGCCTTGTCCTTGTCCCATGCACCACCTAAATCTGAATGCATTGGAAAATTTCAATTTAAATTTCGCTTTTCGCATTCCACATTTCCATTGTTCTTCCGGAAAAAAAAGAAAACAAAAACCAGACGCAGATCGCTTTCCACACGAACGCACACTTTCGGCGCATGCCGTTAATATTCTCTCTTCGTACCCCGAAATCCACAAATGATGGCTATTCAAAGTTTTTTGTTAAGGGAACAGCAACAATTATATATCGAGAGAATATTCTGATTTTGATTTTGATCAACTTCAAATGGAGTAAGATCAATTATAAATCACATTCTTAGTATTTGTTTTTTTTTTCTTTAAACATTTTAATTTAAGCCACTTTGTGTAGGTATAGGGTCTGTAGCTGGTATTGTTTATCTAAAGGTCAAACTATGATTATGAAGTCCTGTTTTTGGACATCGGTTCACTATTGGCCAAGTTATTGCTTTGGAAAACTTAAATCCTTCGTTCTCAGGCCAGGATCGCGTTTTCAACTTCAAATATTGTATTCATCTGATTAAAAAGCCGTGGATTTTGAAAATCGAGTCTTTTTTTACTATATCTCTCTCTCTCTCTCCCTCTCAACCTTAATCTCTAACAATATCACTCTCATTTCATCTGCTGCATAAGCTCTCAATTACCGTATACTTTTCAGTCGTTTCCCACTTGACATTTTCTTGCGGAACCCCCAAGGGCTTTATTTTAGTCAAGACACTTTTGGTGAGGTTGGTGAGCTGCATAAAGGGATTTCCGTTGCAAATTTCCTTTAAAAATGCTCAAAGTGTGCACTCATAAATTCATAATTCCTCACACGGTGCCCAACTCAAAAGAAGCAAAAAAAAAAAGGATCTCGAATAGAAAAGTTGAAATTTATGTACGCACAACTGCGCACAGATGCCCGAAAGTAAATCAACAGGACATGCGGCACAGGGACAAGGATAATGCACGGCTTCTATATGGAGTGGCACTTGAGTTGACGACAAGTAGTAGCAAGAGGAAATTCTTCAAGAACGGGGATGAGAATGGAAACTACTGTATATTTCAACAACTCGATCGTATTACAACCAAGTACAAGTAAAAGCTAATTTTATGAACGAGAAAAGACAAAACAACACAAAAATAATCAAAAATGAAATGTTTCAAAAGTGTTTTAAAATGCGTTGCTTGATTGATTTACGGCAAGCGGGTGTAAGGCATTGAGAAGTATATTTATATACATGTAAAGAATATCTGCTTTCGCTCCAATTTCAAATTTCACTCCTCATCCACTGTTCGTGTTCATATTCATTCATTCAGTCGGTTCCCATTCCCAGTGAAATCAATGCCAAGAATGCAAATAGGACCCAAACCCAAACCCAAATCAATTCCAAGCCAAGTCCATTATAATTTTGTTTGCACAAATTGTTGAATTTTCTCAAGGCGCCGTCAAGATGAAAGTCAAAATTCTGGACAGGATGTGTGCCCCAGAAAAAATGAGCTCAAAAATACAAGTTCAAATAGGATTCAAGATGAAAATGAAAATATGTACAAGTTTGGATATGGGCTTAGTTTAGCAAAGTTATTGATTTGGATTATATGAATATTATGTGTGTGCTACCTTAAAATACAAAAATACTTTAAGGGTTGTTAGACTGCAGAAAGAGAGAGAGAGTGAAGGAGAGAGACCACAACATATTTGTACCATTTACTATGGTGCACATATGTCTGCCGTTAAGCCCCTTTTTGTCGGAAGGCACAAGGAAAATCAGAATTATAAAAAAATGAAAATATAATAATTATTATTATAATGCCTGTTATAATCGCCCAACTTGACAGCGCATTAATGAGATTGCCACCCTACACATAACTAGTTGAATTTATAATCAAATGTTCTAAAGAAAAAGGGGTTGCTTGATCGTGATCGTGATTTTATTCCTGATCATCATCAGTTCTGTCCCAAAACAATAGCTATTTATTTATTTATTATTATAATTTTTCGGCAGTGCCTAAGGTAGCCTCTACTTGACTCGTATAGAGCACATCAGGGTATACATATGGAAATATCCTTCAAACGATATATCTATATATATATATATATATATTTATATGTATATATATTTTTACACATAGGAGTATTTATGTACCAATCTTCTTCTTATAGCTGGTAGCATTTAAAGGCGTGTCGCGCGGTGACGACGGCAAAGTGGGACGCAACCAAGTCAAAGCGGCATCGTCGTCGTCGTCCTCAATAACAAAAGCGATCCGTAGCACACACACACACTAAAATTGACTCCTTTTTTCTTGAAAACAAGAAAGTAGAGTTGATTATGGGTAGCTGAAAATTAAATACTCTTACTGCACAAAAGTTAAGACAAAAGTTAAGTGCAAATATCTATAGAATGTTTGCATTAAGGTCAATATCTTGTTGCAACATTTATGTTGACCTTAAATGTTAATCATTCCGACATTTTCAGTAATTCTTAGAAATATTGAATTCTTAAAATTAATTATAATGTTTTGATGTGGCTGTTTTTGACTTGAAAAATTCAGAAAAAAAAACACAATATTTAAATGAGAGTTTCTTTCATATAGGGATTTGCCATACAAATATCAACTAATTTTTAGTAACAAATATGTCCTGCACATGCAAATTGTTACCAATTACTTGCGAAAAACTATAATAGCCATCGGTTAGGGTATGCAATAAGTAAAAAGGACCTAGCACAGGCCTACTCTACCACCAGAGCCAGGCGGCGAGGGCAAACCGGTAGTCCTCCTCATCCTTATGCTTTTGCTCTTCCGTCACGTAAGACGTTTCCTTGAACTTTTCAAGTGAACTCAAGTTTATAAATTGTGTAGCAAGTACACACACTTATACGCACACACACTGTCATACGCACACACACACACATACACACTGCGGCTGTTGTGTTTCAGGTCTATGTTCAACTACCTGGCATAAAACAGCAGAAGAAAAAAAGTTCACAAAGCCCCGAAATAAGAATTAAGTGTAGCAAGCAACAAATAAATGAATATACATACATATGTAGTATATAGTAAGGCCCTCGATCCCGAAAATATTGCCAAACTAGTTTCCAGCATCATCTTCAGAGTGTGCATTTTTCCCACAGACCCATCGAGCAACCTAATTGCCCCCTTCCAATATATTCAATAGTTGGCCATTTGCCAAGATTTTAGTACTGTCAATTTTAATTGGAATTTATAGACCATACAAATTGAAGAAATTTAACTCAGTATCTACCCAATATGTGTGTATATAAATTTTTTAATTAGTTCAACAATTGGCAAATGATTTTGCAAAAGCCGAGAAAGACAAATGTCTGCAATGATTAAGAATTATGATCGTGCGCACCCCTGCCTCATTTAGGGGGTAGAAAGTACAAACTACAATTCACAATCCACAAAAGTGAAAGCAAAGGAATAGAACCCTCAGAATCTCAGGATCTCTACCGCAGAACATCACGAGAATGCCAATTTCGAAGGCGACAGGCATAAGAGTCTCACGGAGCTGAAATCTCAAACAATGGCAGTGCACCTAAGTGATTAAGTGGAAAAGTTACCTCGACTTGACGTCTTCAATGAGCCCGAGAAAAAGGACATACACACACACACATACACACACACACACACAGACATATTTTCCACAGCCACTCAAGTTTATCAACCAGCAGCGATAAGAAAAAAATAAAAGAACAGAGGCAAGTAAATAAAAAGCTTTAACAACAAGCAAGCGAAAATTGCAATTTAATTAACTTTATCAGATCCTGTGGCATGGGCTTTTAGAAAACTTTAAATTTATTCGTAAGGCTCATATGAAAGGACGAACTCATGAAAGACCAAATCCGAAAAACAACGCTTGTTGAAAACTAATGAAAGCAAGATTCTTGAACAGATTGTTTCAAGAATAAAAGCAATATTTGCAGGTGAATACAAAAGTTTATGCAATTAACTATAATTTTAAGCAACTAAAGTAGAGAAACACAAAGCTTGAAAATATACGATTTTTGAAAAGCTCAAAAACAATGTGAGACTTGGGAATAATCTTCCTTTTTTTTTTGAATGAAATATTACTGAAATCAGCTTAACATAAAAATATTATTTAAAGCACAACTTACTTCAAACTAAAAAATAAGTTTGCTTGGAAAATATAAAGATATATATATCAATATATACAGACAGACAGATAAGTATGTATATACATTAGCATGTATTTATTACATAACCTGATCTGTATATTGAATGGGTATATATGAGAATAAACAGAAGGTGATCTATGCGCCTGTGTGGGAACCAAGGTGCTCAGACAGCGCTGCTGTTCCTGCCTCTGCATATATATATTTATGCACATATTTATGTATGTATGGGAAAGATCTCGTGAGCAGGGTTGCCAAAGCTCAATACAATAATGAGTGCTATGTTTATGTATGGCAAGGGGCGGTATATAAAAACACAACGCGCGTTATGTTCGACTATATATAAAGGCGCACAAACTTGGGCCGCAGAAACCACCCTTAGATATGCATATGCAGGAGCAGGATCAGGAGCGGGAGACAGGAGCAGGAGACATGAGACAGGAGCAGGAGGCAGAAACAGGCGCAGTCGCAGTCGCAGTCGCTGTAGCAGTCGTTACGATCAGATGTTAGTTTTCCCAAAAGCCGAAACTGAAACTGACTGACAGACCAACTGACTGAGGTGTGCGTGTGTGTGCGTGTGTGTGTGTGTGTGTGTGGATCAAAAGGGAATAGGGCGAGGGCTGCTAGCTGCTAGAAGGGACACCCAATACCTAGGGGATGAAAAGTCATGTGTGTGTGTGTGTGTGTGTGTGAAATAAATGCCGTTTGTTGTTTTCATTTCATTATGTTTTACATAAGCAGCAGACGCAGGCGCTGCAGCAGTAGCGCTGGCAGCGCAGGATACGTTATAATATATATAAATTCATTTTTTTTTTCGGTAATTTTTTTTTGTGTGCGCCATCAGTCAACGAAGTCATTTCCGTTGGCAGCGCAGCCAGCGTCGAGAACGGCGTCGACGTCGCAGTCGACACTCAGTCGGCGAGGACGCCCCATGACATTTTGGTCGGGCACGCGACACAGAACGCTAGCAGCTGTCCTGCCGTAAGGACCTCGAACACACAAAAGTCGCAAAAACGTTACACAAGTTGTGAACTATCCAAAACTAAAATTATCCCAGTCTAGCTTCAAAGCCAGCTCCAGCTTCAAATTCAGCTTCACGCTCAAAGTCAGTTGGCAAAGTGTGTTGATTATTGATCGGATCGTGTCGGATTGGAAGACGCACCCAGCCGCCCACACAACAAATGGCTGCGCTCAGTTTCAGCCCATCACCGCCGCCGCCGTCGACGAGAACACACAGCAGCAACAGCAACAGCAACAGCAACAACAACATCAGCAACAGTAGCGGCAGCAACAACAACAGCAGCAATACAGCTAGCAAGGAGAATACCGTTAGTCGATCAGCTGTTGTTACCACATTGGGCGGCGCCAGCAAAGCCTTCAGCAAAATAACCGTGAACAATGTGCTCAGCGAAAGTGGCGCCAATGCGCTCCAGCAGCACATCAGCAATCAGAATACAATTATACGCAAGATCAAAGATTTTGGCATGCTGGGCGCTGTCCAGAGTGCCGCTGCAGCAGCAGCAGCAGCAGCATCAACAGCCACAACAACAACAACAAATGTGGCAAGCATGCCACGAAAGCGTCCTCTGGGCGAGTCCAAGATGCAAAATGAGCAAAACAAAGCTGGAGCAGTGAGCAACAGCAACAGCAACAAGCGCAGCAAGCTGACCACAAAAAAGAATCCAAAACAGCCGCAACAACAACAACAGCAACAGTTGCAGTTGCAATTGCAGGAGAAGCAGCAGCAACTGCCAGTGACCAAATGCTTAGAGCTGCTCAACCGTCCAGCGGGCACACCGGGACGCAAAGGATTGCCGCCGCCACAGGCTGTGGCACGTCGCAATGCACGTGAAAGGAATCGCGTCAAGCAGGTCAACAATGGATTTGCCTTGTTGCGCGATCGCATCCCCGAGGAGGTATCGGAGGCGTTCGAGGCACAGGGTGCTGGTCGCGGCGCCAGCAAGAAACTATCCAAGGTGGAAACGCTACGGATGGCCGTCGAGTATATTAGGAGTTTGGAGCATTTGTTGGGCTTTGATTTTCCGCCGCTCAATTGCAATTCAAATAGTTCATCGAGTGGCGATGATAGCTTCATGTTTATCAAGGATGAATTCGATGGTTTGGACGAACACTTTGATGATTCGCTGAGCAACTATGAGTTGGAGGAGAGCATTTGCTTGCAGCAGCAGCTACCACTAGAGCAACAACAACAACAGCAGCAGCAGCAACAGCAGCAGCAATTATTGCAGGAACCGGAGGATTTGTTGCTGTTGCCAAATGTGACGACATTGAATGGTTTGCAGTACATAAGGATACCTGGTACGAGCACCTATCAGCTGCTCACGCCGGATATGCTGCAGCAGCAACAACAGCAGCAGCAGGACAACTCCAGCAGTTTGGAGGATGAGGAGCATTTTAATGCATTAATTGACACAAATTGCCTGAGTCCAACAACAACAACAACAATTGCCGCTGCAGCTGCAACAGCTGCCCCAAGAAGCAACGGTGAATGTGTAAAATTCAACTCGACTTTATCGCGATCGCCCGTGCCAACTACAACAACCAGTCGCAGCTCAACGCCAGCAACAACAACAACACTTGGCAGTTCATCATTGCATCAACCACCAAACGACGCTGCTTCTGCTGTTGCAGTTGCAGCAGTTTCACCTGTCGCCGTTGCCGTTGCTAATGAACTCTTGTTGCAGGCGTGTGCCGCACAACAACAACAACAACAACAGCAACAACAGCGTCAGCAACTGATCAAACAGGAATACAGTGAGGGCGATTTTGTGCATGTCACCAGCAACAGCAACAGCAACAACAACAACAACAACAGCAGCAGCTCCCCGCCAGCAATCAACACCAACAACAGCAACTATCAGCAACAAAAGCAACCATTACTTTGCTCACCGGTGCTGCCCGCGTTCTATGACCAGGAGTCGGGTGCATCTTTCTATGACAACGTTGTTGTCGGTCTGCCCAGTTTCAAAAAGGAGTTCACCGATGTCCTGCAGGATCAGTCGACAACTGTTGGCGGCTGTCTATCGGATGAGAGCATGATCGATGCCATCGATTGGTGGGAGGCACACACGCCCAAATCCGATTCGGGCACCGTTGCTGGCATCTAGAAAGAGGAATCCAAAAATAACACCCCACTGTATATATAAAGTAGCTATCGACGTAGTGATATAAACCAAAACTAACCAAAATCTTTATTACAAAGCGAAGATAATACTTAATTATTTTTTTTTTTTTTGAGCTTAGCCTAAGTCCAACAATTTTTTTGCCTAGGTTAAGTTGAATGTTTATGATGTTGAAGTGCAGCTTATAAGTGAAATATATGTAAATAAAAAATATATATATAAAAAGGATATGAACGGAATAATGTGCTCCAAGCTATGTGGTATATAAGCTGGGATAATCAAAATGTTGGGATTTATTGAAAATTAACAAAGGCAATTTAAGGATTTTAAAAATTTTAACGTTCCTAACTGTCTTAATATCGTTGGAAACACCAAGCGCCGAAGTGATCCCAGGACATTCAGTTATATAGCTATAATGTACATATCTACAAATCTTGAGTTTCTGAAAATCCACAAACATGACATTTGCACAAACAAATCATTTGCTATTTACCAAAAACAAAATTCAAAACTTTCAAGTCCAAATTTTTTAAATGAAACACTTGCGATATTTGTTACTAAAAGGTGAAGTTAGGATTGAAGTCTGCAAATGGATAGCTAAATATTTCAAATATTTCATTTAGCTGAAGTTGCATATAGTTTTAAATATATTCCAACGGTTTTTATATTTTTCCCATTTTATGCTCTCTTAATGACAATGAAACATGCAGCGTCATTAGCATTAAACACACACACACACACACTCACATGCAGCAAACATATGTGCTGTATGGGCTATAAGGGTCTTAGTCAGACCGTCCCGTCGCAATGGGTAAAAATAAAAAAAATTGGGAACACAAAAAATAACAGATATTAAATCAGCATATCATGTTCATTTTCATAAGCGGCGAAGCATGCAAGGACATGGGCACACAGAATACACAGGACCTCTGGGTTAGAGACAACACAGACTGACAGACAGACAGACAGAAAGACGGACGGACAGACGATGAATATGGTAACATTTGCATAAGCGAACGAACGCATTGACCACGAATCACTAGTTGGGTAGTTGTTGGGTTCGTTGCTGGGTAAATTTGTTGGGTTCCATGTTCTATGAGCTGGTAAAGCACAAGACACATGGTATATGGAATGAGGCATGAGGAATGAGGCAGGGCACTTCGCTTGAGCAACCCGCTTGCTTTTTATTCAAATGAGTTTCAAGTCGGCTGTGTCCTGATAAATGACACACACACAAACACAACGTGGGAATGGGAATTGTTGCAAGTGCTTTTTCCAGGTTCTGTGTTCAGTTTTCAATTTCAAAAACTTTTACGACTCTCGTCACAATCATAACAGTCTGCATATTGATGAGTTCAAAGGGGGCGATGAGTGAGCAACAAACCGCAGAGGATCAGTAATTTGGTTTCAGTTTCGAATGATCGTCAGTATGGGTTAATCCCAGGGCAATTTTTATTCAAGTTGAAAAAGATTAGGGTAATACATATAATTGAAAATTGTTAACATTTTATTGCTAGCTTAGGTTTTTGTAGATGATAAAAAATATAAGATTTAAGAAGGGTAAGAGTAAAAAGAGTGTTGTGCGGAATACAGGGAATCTAAAAGAATTATAATGCTATTTTTAATAATTTATAGTAATAAAATGTATTTTTATTTCTTAGAAGATTTCTGTGTTTACTTAAAATAAAATAGCAGAAAAGTTGCACTTTCAAAGAAGGAAGAAGCTTTTTCAGATGCCACAGTCTAAAAGAATCCTCACTTATGGCCACATGAACCATCTTGAAGTATATAATAAATATGCATCACTACAATCCAACAGCCTTTAGTTGAAGCTCCCATTAGAGTCTCCGTTCATTGTCCCTTATGTAATGCTGTGTGTTCTGCAGCTGCCTTTTAGCCTGGCGCTCAAGGCACCAGGCCGAAATGATGCAAAATTATTTACAGACACATAGATAAGCATTAATGGCACAAGAAGAAAAGAAAATCATTTGCCCAAAAAGAAAAAAAATACAAAAAGGAAGAAAAAGGAAGAAAAACAAAATAAGAAGGGAGGAGAGTGAGAGTGAGAGAGAAGGGTAGACTGTGTGGCACAACAATGCGGTGGCAGTTGCATCTGCAGTTGCGCCCGCTCACCTTCGCTTCGGACACTTTTTTGGGTAATACGAGCATCCCCGAATCCATCCGTCCATCCATCCGTCTGTCCGTCTGTCTGTCGCTGAGCCGAAGCGCCTACAACCCCCAGGCTGACTGACTGACTGGCAGGCAGCCGCGTCGAGTCGAGTCGAGTCGAGTCCAGAGCCCAGGGTCCAGGTGTGTTTGTCTAGGCTCAGGATTCGCCTGTACCCTTGTGGGTGCCTCGAGCTAACTGTTCATCATCTTGCAGCGCCGTTAGAAAAATCCCAGATCCCTAACTGTGGCACCGTTATGCTTATTACTTTTTGTGCCTGGTAATGCGACACGCCCCTTAACAAAGTAGATGTTCCTTTGCGCCCTCATCCCTCTCCCTCTCGATCTCGCTCCAACTAACTCTCTCGTTCACTCTTATTACACCTTCGATTTCGCCGCACTCGAATTTCAAAATTTTCAATTTGCTGCCAAAAATTTCCCGTTGCTTGTCAAAAATCAATTTGAGCTCTCCGTTATGGGCTCAGCCCTTTATTATATAGTATAGGCAAAGGCTTAAGCACCGAGATGAATATTCATCCTGTGACTCCTTCCTACAGCTCTTGCTCCTGCTTCTGCTTTTGCTCCCTCAGCTCGTGGCCTTAATCGGCCTTCTGTTGCCGTATTTGGTTACGTTCCGTTCTTGTTGTTCTCGTTGCTGTAAGCTGGGCACAGTTATGTTGTGCGCCCCTAAAGGGGACACGCCCCCAACCACGCGCTCATGTGACCCATTGAATATTCATAAATCATTTCAATGTAATAACTCATTATCCAAGCGCTCACTTGGCGTGTGCGGCAGCTCAGTAGCCTCCTCCTACTCCAACTCCTCCCACTCCAGCTCCTTGCTCCTACATGCTTTTTCCAGTCCGGTTTTCAGTTTGTCGCCATGCTCTTCTTTCTGGGCATATAACGTTACAAGCCAGGTGCTTCCCATCTGATCCTTAACACGCGCTTACAAATTTGCTTTTATGTATGTGCGACATTTGATCGAGATCCAGAACAATACTTATTTTATGCTGAAGGTTAAATATCCAATCAACCACGTAAAGGTGTGCATATTTTTCACCCGAACAATCCTCCAAAGTCTTAGCTAAAGTAAGACATAAATAAATTGCACACTCAAAAACAAATGTTGAAAGTTACTCAAATACAAATAAATATTTGTGTGTTTATGAAAAGTAATAAAATAAAAATTCACGAGTCTGCTTAATTTCCGGAATCATCAGACAAACTATTGACAGTGGATTTAATCAAAAACCATTTGTGATATCATTTTGGAATTTGTAAAAATTATATAATGACAACTTCGAGTCACAGTTGAAATTGAGTATGCGGAATACATATGAGTTAAATTATTGAGAAATTTCCTTTATTTTGAGTAGTAAAAGTAATTTTGTAACAAAACTGAAAGCATCTAAGATCCACATAATCGTCAGCATCTATACAAGAAATGTTTTAAAGTGTCAAATAATAAATAACATGCATAATACGAAAGAAATAATTATTTATAGACTTGGTTACCTCTGATAAAAATCACAGCAAAATGTTCATTGTAATTGTTTGTTTCTTATTTAAGATTGAGTTTATGCAGATATAATTTCATGCTGTAGACTTATTTAGAGTAAGCAGCATCTTTGCAGCTATCTACTGGCTTTTGTGTGCCGCTTACATTCATCATTCATCAAACTCTTAACTAAGTCGTGGCTTAGGCCAAGAGTTGATCTGATCTTTGGTTTTAGGATTTGGCTACGTTTGTGTTACGGTGTCAATTAAACAAATTTCGAATGGCTTAAACATTTAGCCAATATCGCTAAGGCTTTAAAGCCGGTCCAACTTCAAACCGGACAGTTTGGCAACCATGTCGAGTGGCTGCACTTCACTGCGACAATGAGGCACTTAAGTGTGCCCTTTGTGCCTAAGACGCTTAAGCGCTTAAGACTAGGTCAGCGGCAGGTTGCATAGAACTACGCAGGATGGCGCAGGATAAAACGGGACAACAACTGGCCAGGTTTAACACTTTGCGAAAACCGCTTAACAACGACCTGCGGTTGACCTAAGCTCCCCAAAACATTCAGAAAATTCAGAGCATTCAATCGAAAGAAGAAAAAAAACAGTTTTCAAGAGTTCATTCATAAGAACATATTGTTCTCATTTGCATATGTGTGTTGAATGTATCTACGATATCTACGACAGTCGTTGTCGGAGCTACTCCTATGCCAGAAATATATATATATGTATATATAGGTTATAACATTGGGACACTGGAAGGCATCTCGCCAGACTGCCTGTAGATACCTAAATAGTACCTGTAAAAATAGATTTAAATAAATCTTGGAAGTATTTCTTATTTTTTCAATACAAATTTAATGGTACATTTTACTTTAATCAATTTCTTTTACAAATTATATTCTTTTTGTATCGATTAACTGGAGTTGACATTAAATAAATAAAATAAGTCAACAACATAATGCAGACCAGAGTACAGGGTATATTTATATCTAGTAACGCAGTTCAACTCAAATGCTAGCTGTGACTGGATCTGTTTCTGTTTTCATTTTATTTTTAGTTGATGCCCCAAAAAAAAAAAACCTGGCTGCACATGTTTTGTGTCTGTCTGTTGTCTGGTTGTTGGTCCTTGTCACTGGAATTGGTTTCGCCACGTGTGCGCTGCTGTTGTTGGTCCTTTTGCTGGTTCATGTTTTGACTAATGCGCCGAGGGTGGTGCACATTGAGTCATCAAGTCTTTCAATTGTCTTTGCAATAGTATTTTTGACAGTTGTTTCCAGTTGCTGCCAGTTGTTGCCGGTCGTTGCCGGTTTGTTGCCAGTTGTTGAATGTGCAGCCAACTCTCCATGCAGCATTGATTGAGTTATCCTCATTCTCGTCCTTATTCATCACATTGTGCACTTTGTACGTGGTATTCCCCGAAGCGGTTTCATTGTGGCACACACTTCGTCCTTAAACTCGCCATAGTTGCCAACTTGAATTTGATTATGTGCAAAACAAATATTTTCCAAAAAAAAATAGATTTCAAGACTTGCTAACACACAATATTCAGTGCAAAATGTGTGGGGTCTTCAGAGACGAATGAATGGCTCTAAAGTGACAATTATGACAATGACAGTCCCGGAAACAGCTCAATCAATGGACACTAGATAAAAAGGCTATTAGAGCAAAGTACAACCTGGCCACAATGCTCTTCAATATCTATATAGATATGTATAAAAAAATGCAATATAATAAACAATACAACAAAATAAACAAATTAAATTATAATTTAACTAAATTTAAATATTATCCATTAGCACAAATAACCATATTTATATTAGTAACTTTATCAATAATAACTCCTCTGGATGAGGTCCCTTTGCAAAACCGTGCGTCGACTTTAATTTACTTTTCTTTAATGCATCGCATTGATAAATACCTTATATATATATACATTAAATCCGTTTATGTTTGATATCTGCATTAGTTAAATTATATATTTGAGAAGTTAGAATACTAATTTAAGTGGCTAATTGGACAATTCAATTGTTAGTTGATATCAACTTTGATTGATCAGCACTAATTGCATTCCTTACTATTGAGATGGAGGCTGTATGGATGCTTATAACCACCATTCCCTAGACGAATGTTAATCAAATATTCTATTTTTATACTTATTATTACTTGAATATCGCTCACAGCTGGAATCCTAATTAGCATTTCTAATTGGACAATGCACATCAAGAATAATGATTTATGGTTATGAAATCGAAAATGCAGTGTTTGTCTGTTGCCTGTTTTATTGTCTACCCATTTGAAATTATGAAAACACATTCCTTAAAACGGAGCAGCCACTTCCCCTTCGGCGCTAATATTGCACAATCCCCAACAGCAGCCGGAATGCAATGTCAAAATATTGATGCGGCTCAAAAGTTGCTTTGTCCTTGATCGCAACGGACCCTGGACATATACATATATTCATACAGTTGGGGTCAAAATAATAGAAGTGCTGCTCCTCAAAGCATTTCATAAAAATATGACTGATTTTATGGAAAGGAAATGGAAGGAAAAATTCAATTTGGAAAAAGAAACCATTTTTAGATCTCATCTGGGAATGTTGTAAAATACTATTATTTTCCAAATACAAAGCGTCGAAAAATCAAGTTTTTAGAAATAGTATTTGGGCACAGGGAAAGCATTATTATAATAATGATTAAATTAAATAATAATTGAACAAAAATAAGTACAATAAATTTCATGTTTAATAATTTTTAAACTATATTTTAGGTATTTTTCTGAACGTTCCCAAAACAAAGTTGAGCACTACTATAATTTTGACCACAACTGTATGTGTGTGCTCGTGGGCTCATATATATACATATTTGTTAGCATTATGCTACCTTTCACTAAGTTAAGTTGACACCTCGTTTAGCTTGGGGCCAGCACGTTTTTAATTTCAGTATTCTTTTCTTTCTTTTTTTTTTGTAATGCGATCAATTGGCGAGGTTATCGACGATGTTTAACTTGCCCAATCGACGATTGCTTCGATTGCTTGACAAATGCAAATGCCATTGTTTGAATAACGACAACATTTAAGCGGAATGCAGCTAAAATTAAAGCTGGTATCGAAGCGGCTGCTGGCGATACTTGTCAATGTGGAATATTAATATTTTGCTTATGCTTATGTCGAAAGAATGTCTACATGTGTGTGTGTATGTATGTGTGTGTGTGAGTGTGTATAAATGTGTCGGCTTTCACTTTTAAGCCTTAGGCCCTTTTTCTTATCCAATTTTCCAGTTTTTCGCTAACGAGCATCGTATTACGAAACGGAAATCCTTTCGGTTTCTTCCGCTCTTCCTTTCAAGCCAGCGAGCGCTGCTAACAAGATTAATGAAGGGGGTGCATCGGAAAAAAAAAGGATCAGCAGGTCCTTACACACACTCGCTTACACACACACACACACACACACACACACACACGGCGTCATACCGCCAAACGTTTTCTGTTTGGTCATTGTCCTTTTTTGCGCTAGGCAAATAGCAACCGAAATGAGTCCCGTCTTTGGTTACCAAGTATTTATTTATTTACTCCTCTCCGTTTTTTATAGCCATTACCTGTTTCGGCGGGAAACTGCTATGCGCCCATTTAGCGAGAGCCGGAAGTTTGTACATTCGTTTTGGTTTTTATTGCACATCGAACGGGAAACCTAACCTCAAAACCCTTTTTCGATTCGCCATCCTTGACATTCTTGACATCCTTGATTGAGCATGTCGACTGACCTGCCAAAATAAACTCCTCGCTTCGAATGGTAGATAGATAGATAGGTGATTGTCGCCTGATATAATCGAAATCGGCACAGATCAAATAAAACAGGTCTCAGGTAAAGTTTGTAAAAATAAAGTGAGGCTGTTTTTAAGGAATGTTTGTATATATGATATCTAAAATAGTATTTCTGATAAATAAAGAAGTATACATTTTATCACTTAAATTGAGGATCGGTTATCAAATCTACACATCGAAATGTTATTTTTAGGCATTTAACTCATCGATTTGAATTTCATCTTAAGATTTTATAAGCAACAAATTGTACATGTCTAAACAAATCTATATAAGGAAATTAAATTTATAGAACTGTCATTGGTGAGCACGAAAATTGTTTTTTATCCTGGGTATTCTGACGTGAAAATGGTGAACAACAACGAAATCAACACGCAAATCAATAAAACAAATTAAGTTATGCATTGTGTGAAGCAGCGCATCTATAATTTTGACCACAGCTGTATATATTCATTAGGTGTACGTCAATTAGCATAAGTTGACAATGACGCATTAATGATAAACAAAAATACAATGCGATCAGGCGTATGCAAATGTATTCATTTACTTAATTTAATTTTATATACACATGTACGCATCTACGTATATCCCCACATAGACTAGACTTTAAACCAAAATCCACATCGCCACCTCCAACTCATTTCAAGTCCAAATCTAAATTTGATATCTGATTGATGGCCACTTGGACGGCGTGTCAAATGAGAAGCAAATTGGAATTTTTCTAGGCTCGAACAGTCAAGATTTCGTATATGATATGATTTTGGGTTTATTATCCCTCTATGAACTACTGTCAGCTGTGGAAACACGCTTTCAACACGCTTTGCGGCAAACAGAACAATCTAAATAATGCAAAATATAATAAAAACGAAATTAATCCAATCCCAAGCAATCCAAAATGTAAATAAATAGAATGGAAGTGCACTTAAAATTCATACAATAAGGCAAGCAAACAGACGCACAGAGAGATCGAGAGGGACACGGATAGTTGCCGGGTGAGAGGATGCAGACAGGGAGCAAGTCCTTTAAAAGCGACAGCTTCCTTTTCATTGTTCCACATTTTGCATTCACGTTCAGGTGTTGAAAACAAAAGAGAATGCAAAAAAGCAAAAATATATATTTATTTATATATTTATATGAAATTGAATTTTAATGAAAAGCGAAAGCAGAACACAACAACAATAGCCAAAAATAAAAATAATAAATAAGGAAGCTGAAAGGGAAGCAAATATCACCCACTTCCGTTGCAGGTAGTACAATTTTTTGTTGTCTTTTTGGCACACAGGTATATACAGGTATAGTCCCTACTTTGCATACACAGGCAGGGAGGGAGGTAGAGAGAGAGAGAGAGAGAGAGGATCAGCGAGCATCACAAGAGCATCCTGCGGAAGTGAATGAATTCAGAGATGAGCGACACGCGCCGGAAGTTGAAGCACGCACGCGACACGAACTACTCACGATAAATTCCAAGTTCTAAAACAACTTTAATTTGATTTTTGATTTTTTGAGCTTAGTTTCAAAAAATCTTTTAAGCAAGCTAAGTAAGGCATCGACTTTTCGATGTCTGCAACAACAACAGCAATAACCAGCCACAAGAATTGACAACACTTGATCGCCCCACAAAAGGGCAGCCGTAAGGCCAGCCAGAGAGGGGAAATGGAGCAGCACGGTTTGGATTAAAAGAGGGGACGGTGGGAGGGGGGAGGGGAGGCTCTTCAATTGATTTGGTTTGCAAATCGAATCGACTTTCAGCACTGTCGGCATACGCTTGACACCTGAACACAGACCAGGGTCAACTTGCATAATCCACGTACCGCTTTCACAGAGTATAATTGACCAAAGCGTTGGGTAAACCATGCACAGTTGAGCACTTGCAGCACAGCGAGACACTCGTTCCAGTCGACCAACTCAGTCAGTTAATCAGTTAAGCAACAGCAATTACAAGGATACACACACCAAAGGATGTCTGTGGAAACGGTGCAGGAGACGCTGCAACAGGCGTCGAGCGGTGGTGGTGGCTTCATCTTGAGCCCATTGCTAACTGGCGTATTGGGCACCATTTTGATAATGGCACTGTATGAGTACTGGCATCGGAATAGCAGAGAATATCGCATGGTGGAAAATATACCATCGCCGCCAACATTGCCACTGATTGGCATGGCTCATTTGGTTGTGGGTTTGAGCAATGCTGAAATTCTATCCGTTGGCCTGGGCTATCTGAACAAATATGGCGAGACTATGAAGGCATGGCTGGGCAACGTTCTCGTCGTCTTCCTCACGAATCCCAGTGACATTGAGCTGATACTCAGCGGTCATCAGCATTTGACCAAAGCGGAGGAATATCGTTATTTTAAGCCATGGTTCGGTGATGGTCTACTGATTAGTAATGGACACCATTGGCGTCATCATCGCAAGATGATTGCACCCACATTCCACCAGAGCATCCTCAAGAGTTTTGTGCCCACATTCGTTGATCACTCCAAGGCCGTCTCCGCACGTATGGGCAAGGAGTCGGGTAAGCCATTCGATGTGCACGATTATATGTCGCAGACCACCGTCGATATTCTACTCTCGACCGCCATGGGTGTGAAGAAGCTGCCGGAGGGCAACAAGAGCTTCGAGTATGCCCAGGCTGTGGTCGACATGTGCGACATAATCCATAAGCGACAGGTGAAGCTGTTGTATCGCCTGGACTCCATCTATAAGTTTACCAAGCTGCGTGAGAAGGGTGATCGCATGATGAATATCATTTTGGGCATGACACGCAAGGTGGTGAAGGATCGCAAGGATAATTTCACAACCGAATCGCGTCCCATTATCGAGGAAGTGGAAGAGACACCCAATCCCAAATTGTCGCGCGCCACACCAGCAGCAGCCGCAAAGAAGGAGGGTCTGCGTGATGATCTGGATGATATCGATGAGAATGATGTGGGTGCCAAGCGTCGTTTGGCTCTCCTCGATGCCATGGTGGAGATGGCCAAGAATCCAGAGATCGAATGGAGTGAGAAGGACATTATGGATGAGGTGAACACAATCATGTTTGAGGGACACGATACCACATCGGCTGGCTCCAGTTTTGCTCTGTGCATGCTGGGCATCCACAAGGATATACAGGATCGTGTGTTTGCCGAACAGAAGGCCATCTTTGGTGATAAAATGCAACGCGATTGCACCTTTGCCGACACCATGGAAATGAAGTATCTGGAACGTGTCATCCTCGAGACACTGCGCATGTATCCGCCAGTACCGTTGATTGCCCGCCGTCTCGATCACGATGTGAAGCTAACAAGTGGACCATATACGGTGCCCAAGGGCACCACCGTTGCCGTCCTGCAGTACTGTGTGCATCGTCGCGCCGACATCTACCCAAATCCAACAAAGTTCGATCCCGACAACTTCCTGCCCGAGCGTGCCGCCAATAGGCATTACTACAGCTTCATTCCGTTCAGTGCCGGACCGCGTAGCTGTGTGGGTCGCAAATATGCCATGTTGAAGCTGAAGGTCCTCCTCTCGACGATTGTGCGCAATTACATTGTGCATTCGACCGATACCGAGGCGGACTTCAAGCTTCAGGCCGATATCATTCTGAAGCTAGAGAATGGCTTCAATATTTCCTTGGAGCCGCGCAAATACCAAACAGTCGCTTAGATATGCCTATTATACATATATATTTATATATATATATATATAATAGACGCTTGTCCTGTCCGATTTAAGAATGAAACTACAGCACCCCACTCAAAAAGTCAGCCAGAGAGTCAAACTTTGCCTGAGTTAACCGCATCTTAAAACAAACACACAAAAAAACAAAAAACAAAAAAAAAATACAAAAAAAATCTTAGCACAAAATCTTAGAGGAAGTTAAATTTTTGTTCGTTCCTTTTTGGTATAAGCGGTTGGTGTTCCTATCTCCTACAAACCTACAAAATATCAACTATCTAAACATATTCACTTTTTTTTCTTAGCATGTATTGTGATTCTATTTCTTTTTTTTTTTAATATTTATTAAGTCTCATGGTTTATATGAAACCCAAAAATAATGAAAAATATATATATATAAATAATATATAAGTATGTACATCGAAACGCACAAGCAGTCAAAAGAGCTGCAAAAATGTAAAGAATTGAGTATTATTTCGAAGTTGTTTGGGAATTGACTGGGAATTTTATCATTGATTTGAAAAACTTCGATGATAATTAAAAAAAAAGCCTCATTTGGAAAGTTTAAGGATGACGATCCTTAAGCGTCACGTTTGTGACCGCATCAAAAATAATTTCATAATTAGATTGATATATGACATTCTCAGCCTCAGCCTCACATGGATTTAATGGGATAAATCCTGAAAATATATCAAAAATATATTTGGTTTGTTTTTTTTTTTTTAATTTTTATAGCTGTCTGTTTAGTTTCGATTGATGGCTTTGGAGTCCAAAAAAATAAATATTTATTGATGGAAGGATGAACTATTGAATATTTGAGGATTACTAATTAGGTGGAAGCTTAAAAACATTTCTCAAATTCGTTTCGACTATTTAAATCAGTTCAGTGTGATTCACACAAGTTGCAAATAAAAACCGAATACTATTAATTATTCCTACACCCTTATCAATAATACGATTAATTTCCAAATTAAGTCCAAGCATTTACTCTTTTGTAAATATGAACTAATATTCTTACAGCCAAGTCCCGAAAGTATGATTCAGGACCAACAACGGGGTCTAAGTGGGGGAATCCGTGACAACCATTAAATCTGAGCTTTGAGATCTTGAACAAAATGATTTCTTTAGGCACATCACATCAAATGTTGTGAAATAATATTTTATACCAAGAAAAGCTATGAAAATGTCACTTTTTTTGCCCGACTCTTTTGTATTGAATTTGAAGACTTTCATTTGACTCTTTTAAACAGTTTACAGCTATCCCATCTTTGTATGTTCTGCATATGCTAAAAATAAATGTTTTTTTTTACATTTTTAACAATATAAACTTTTTCGTTTAACTTTTCCAAAATATACATTTGTTAGCTCTGATAGAGCTGTATGTATATTGGCTATATATATTATATGACTTTTATCGAATTTGTTGCCGTTGGACACAGAAGCATGTGATTATGTCGTTTAAATAATAATAATAATGATGATAGTTACAATAATAATTAAAGATTTAAAAAATATTATATACGGATATTATATAAAATTAGTTTTTTTCTTTTTTTTCGGTTTTTTTTCTTTTCTTTTAAATAACGGAATCGCATTACAAGCTAACAATGTCTTTTATAATTTGTTGTGAATTTCATTTCTTTTCTTTTTTTTTTTTTAGTTTAGATAGACTCACGACGAGGTCATAAAACCACAGAAGTTGCACATATATAATATATATATACATGAATTTATATTTATCGAATTATTTGAAGGAACACACCAACTGAGCACAGGGTGTGGGAGGAGGAGGCCAAGGGGGAGGGAGCATGCCTGGTCAGAAACACGATAAACATTGATTGAATGGAAGTTTTTAGACAGAAGAGGCACACATCCAATTGAACAAGACATGACACAGAATTAAAAGGGACAGAGCAAGACAGAATACAAAATGAGACAGAGACAGAGAGTGACAGAGAGTGTGAGAGAGAGAGAGAGAGAGAGAGAGAGGGAGCGGAGAGCTTTGTTGGTTGTTGGGATTGATGTTCCTTTGTGTTTGTTTTCCGTTTAGAGCTGCTGTCGCCTACGTTGTCTCATTGAGGTGCGCACAATGTGCATCCTGCATAAGCTGTGTCAGTTTCTGCGTAAACGTTGGAATGTCCTGCAACAAACAAAATAGGCAAAATGACTAGACTGATGGAGAAGTAGTTGTAATTGACCGATCTTACAGTTGTCTGGCATATATCCTCAAGCGATGTTTGCGTCACAGGCAACGCTGCATTTACAAAGCTCTCGTGCAACTGCCGTCGATCCACCTGACCCATCGCATACAGCGCCTGGGCAATTAAATCAAAGTGCAGGGCACCCTCTCCGCTGAGCAACAGATTGAGGAGAGCACGTTGAAAGGAGGCGAGCAGTTGCTCCTTGAAGAGGGCACGCTGATAGAGGCGACTGCGTTCGTTCACATTCTGCATAGAAAGGAGAACGCTGCGGACATTGGTGGGGTCTGTGCCGCTGACCAACATTTGGCCATACGCATTCATAATAGCCATAAACTGTTCCGGATGCAAATTATCACTGCAATTGAAATTGTGCGGCGACTGTTGCTGCTGCTGCTGCTGCTGGCCATTGATATTGTTAGCATTGTTATGGCCATTGCTCAGTTGATTCTTGTAGAAAAATTGCCACTTGCAGGTAAGCACGCTGTGAATAGAAAACAAAAACACAATTATTGGGATAACCATAATAATAATAATACTAAGCAAACTCACCTATCGAAGAGAGCATAGAGCAGATTGGTTATTTCAGTGCTGTCCGTTGCCGCATTCTGTTGCTGCAACAGTGGCAATATCTGTTGCGTACTAAAACCAAGAATATTGGGCAACAAGCCCAACGAGGCGCTGCCCGGCTGCTCAACAATCAATTGAAACATTTGCAGCACCTTCTCCATGACAGCCAAGCCACTCAAAGTCAGTTGCTCCCTAAAAACAAAAGTATTGATATCAATTAGACAAAGCGAGAGGAATGCATTTGATGACGCACCTGCTGCTGACATCGATGAAGAGAGTTATCATCTCCTTAATGAACTGTGCACCCAGATGAATGGGCAGCGTGCGCAGCATGCTCAGACTAAACTCCGCCACGGTGATGGCCATCGCAATGCTGCCCAAGCCATAGGTATTGAAGATCACCAGCGCCTTGTTCAAAATGGGCTGCAAAACAAAGACAAAAGAAACAAAGATAATAATTTGTATATTGGCTAAACTAACAATCTGATCCGATTTTGCAATACAAAAAAGATTTCAGCAGTAAACGCTATATGGATATAGTTATCAGATTTTGGCAGACAGTCTGCGACGTCTGCTTTGGGCTCACCTTGAAGGTGCTGGCGAGCATATCCTTGGCATTGGCCCCAGTCGCCTTAAAGTATTCGATGAGGGATGTTAAGATGTTAAGCAGACCGAGCGTTGTCGCAGCCACTTTACTTTCGCCGGCCGCGTTAATATCCAGTTCCTGGAAATTGCGAGCGATTGCATCGATATACTCGCGTAACATCCACTGGCGACGCTGGTAGTCTTGCTGCGGCTCTGGCACATTCTTCCACGGCAGCACCAAATAGCTGACCAGACTGATGTGCACATTGGTGGACACGTGACGGGGCAAGGAGGCGCCCAGCCGCGACCCGGCCTGCATTAGGCTCTGTATTTCGGGTATGTCGAGCAGACACTTGGGTCGTATCACAGTCGCAATGAAGAGCAGCACCTCGCTCGCCGCCTGTTGCACAATCGGCGATGCAGCCGATGGTGAATTGTTGCCAGCAAATATGCTGCCCAATATGGCAAATAAACGATGCAGCAGCTGTTCGCTGTTCAGCGATTTTGACAGCGGGAATATGCTGCGTATGGCTAGCAAAACTTGAGCGTAACTGCAAATAAACAAATATAGAAAACAGATGCGCATGTTTATCAATGTGTATTAGCAGTTTGTATAACAATACAATATCATTTTCAATGTCTTCTACGATAATTCATTAAAAATTAGCTTCAACATAACCATACGATTCCTTTGCGATCTTAGTGAATAATTTGTACAGTTGATCAGTAATATTTTAAGTATATTTCAATTGACTATTTCTTTATCCTGGACTCATATGATTTTTGGCAAAATTTATGACTTTTCCTTCTATTTAAACTCACACATTTCCTAAACGATCGCGACAGAAGCTTGTACAGTTGATCTATAATATGACCTCATCTTTAGTTTATAAATGTGTATTTTGTATTTTTGGTCAGTTTGAATATTACGTATAAAGTGCAAATCAGTCTTCTACGATCATTTATTACATTTTAATGTATTGGACTACAAAGTGTGTGTTTCCTGAAAGAAATTAATACAGCTGATAAAATAATAATGAATCAATTCCCTGGCTATATCTTTATATTATTATTTTTGTGACTTTTTCTGCTATTATAATTCCATAAAACTTAGCATACGTTTCCTATACGATCTCAACGAACAATTTCTTACAGTTGATCAATAAAATGTCCGGCTATGGGCAGTTTTCGTATGACTTCAAGTCTTCAACTATAATTTAAAAAATTTATATTTTGCTTTCCGGTCTATAATTGGATTAGAATTGAGAATTTCAGATAACAATGCTATACAAAACTATATGCTTATAAGAAACTCATTCGTGTAAATCTATTTCAATTGCATTTTGCACTTTCATTTGACGATGTCGAGTTGCGTGAATAAAACTTGTAAAAATTTGATTACAACGTTTGGCTAGCAACTAGCAAGTGCAACAGTTGCAATTGCAAACTGCCAAAGTGTCCAATAGATTTGAAGCACACTCACAGGTTATCCAAATCAGTCTGAAAGCTCGCCTTGTCCGCATCGTGTCCGCCCACGCGATTGCTGGCCAGCAGCTGGAGCGTTTGGAGCAAACGATCCGACAGCACCTGTAGTTGACTCTCCATCTCATCGACAACATCCGCGGATGCCTGTGCCGTATCCATTAGCGGCGCCAGACGCACCACAGCCTGACAAACTGTCGCAAAATCTCTCAATATTTCACCGATATTGGCCATTTTCAGTTTGCGTGCTGCTTCATAGCAACGTCCGCTGCCATGATCCAGTGCCAGCTCCAGCGATAACAGATACGTCTGAGGACGCGACCAGTGGGCAAAGACCTGGGCGAACACGATGTGTGCACCGCGAGTGCTCGCCAGCAGCGCCAGACACTCAAAGCACTGGTCCAGAAACAGTTGCCACTCCGTCGTGGGTGTCTGCAAAGTGTTTCAACAAAATTAGTCAAACTTTAAGCTATATGCTAAATTTGAAATAATTTGCAATTTGCTTTTGAGTTTCACATAGTTAACCAAGTTTGCTCTAATTGGAGACTCAAACCCTGAAGAATTCAGCTTTTAAATGTAGGCATTCTGATCTTTGTTGATTATTGTTGATGATTTTATACAATTTGGCTAACAAAATTTGATTTTCTTAAGCAATCTTAACCTGTTGATAATGTGAGAATCAATATAAGCTTGTGAAATACCTAATTCTGAATGAATAATTTGGACATATATCTAGGTATGAATGAATAATTTGGACACATATCTAGGTATATGGCATATATCAATTGGAAGCCTATATCATTCGCTGGTGTGTTTAAATGCTACTAAAAATAGATCAACTTGATACTGTAACTTATATCTTGAATTTAAAAAGTTGCTCTCTTTGAGTAGTTCGATGTTGCCTCCTTCTGCCTGTTAAATACTATTTCACAACTGAATTTTACACCTTTTCACATGTTATAAAGCACTTGGTTAACCCGTTGTGATTTGCAAACCAATTTCAATTTGTAGATAAAAATCATATGCTACGAGGACGTACATCTTCCTCCATGAGCTCGTTGTCTAGTAGCTCCAGCTCTGGCTTGTTAATCTCAAATTGTGTGCGTCGCATTATCTCATCGACGAGCTTTACCATCACGTCGCCATAATATGCTGTCATCCGTGATGGGTGCTGTGCAATCACCTTAATGATCGGTGTCCAAATGTCCAACTTTTCCGTAAAATCCAGAGCGCCATGCACTGCCGTAAGAAGATATGTTTTCAAATTAGGGGGGGGAGGGAGGGATAAATAGATACCCACTCACGTTTGGTGGTGCAGCGATAGAGCTGTTCGAGAAACGACTCAAGCATTTCGGGCTTTTGGAGCAGTTTGAAGGCATATTTGGTGCTATATAAACGCAATAGTTCCCGAAATTTGTCACTATACATTTCGCTCTGTTGCTTGCTGCGATTGTGCAGCTCCAGCAGACCACTGACGCCGTTCATCAGGGTCGCCGCATATGGCAAAGGTTTCTGCAAATAGAGCAGCTCATTTAGCACAGAAAGTGCCGCCAGCGAGATGGGCTCATTGTTGTGGCGCCATTGCGATAAATCGAGTATGCTCATTAGAAAATACTCCGAGATCAGTTCGGTGCATATCCAGGACACCAAATGCTGCACACACCCGAGCAGCTCCAGCACAGAGGAACTGTAATTCAAACAATGCATTACAAAAATTGTGCTTAAATTGTGGTAAACAATTGAGTTACTCCACGCAACAAATTATACTAAACAGCTTTCTATTTATATTTTAACTACCAATAGAAATATAAATTCAGCTATTTAAACGCACAATTAAATTGCGAGAAGTAAACAAAAAACAAATACAAATAAAAATGGGATTGATCAATAAAAATGATTGAAAAACAAACCTTAATTGATTGTCATTTGGCAGCGCTGTGGTTAGGCTATAATCCATGAATGTGTTTGGTATTGTGGTGTGGATATCTTTACCATTGATATGACAGACGGCGATTAGTAGATATTTGGTGATCAGATCCATAACATCGGGTATACACATGGAAATGCTACAGAAACAAACAGCCAAAAACAAGAGGAGCACCAAGGAGAGAAAGGTTCACATGCGTAAATTGTAATCAAACTCAAATATATATAATGCCTACCACGAGTGAAAGTATTGTTTCCATTCGGTGGTCAAATCGCCACGATTGCTGACCACTTCCTCGGAGGTGACACGCAACAGATTGATGCCCAGGCTGAAGCGAGTCCTAGTCAGCTCCATGCAATGTTGCATATAATTGGGATCGAGTTCCGGAAACTCTCGTTTGCCCAGCAGCGCAATCAGTTGCGCCAACGTATCCCGATGTCGTCGTGCGCCACCGTTCAACACCATCAACTGTGCATAGCTGTGCCACAATGTCTCACGCAACAGCAAACGATCTGCGACACTCAATTGTGTCCAGCGACGTGTTATCGTATGCTCCAGCGTTGATGTGCTGAAGAACCATAAGAATTGATTCTCGGTGAAACTGCTGCTGGCGGTGGCGACACGCAGGCAAAGTTGCCACGCATCTGGTTGGGATTTGAAGGCGAGCAGATTTGTTTCAATTTCACGTTTGCGTGCATTGCTCGTCGTTGGCTGATAGAATTCATTTAATAGCAACTCCACCGACGTCATCGATGCGGCGGCATGCTAGTTTTTTTTGTTGTTGAGGGATATGAAATTGATTAATACTTACTCACTATTGAAAACTCAGCGCTCCATTTTCATCGGCTTTACTCATTTTTTCTTTTGCTTTTTTTTTGGCCTTAGACTTACCATTTTTGTTGGCGTTTTTCGAGTGTGTTTGTGTGTCTGTGTGAGTGTGATTTTGTGCTCGGTGCTTGGTGCGGTGATAAGTGTGAGTGTTATGCCTCCTCAATGGTTGCTTGCAACAAATCTCATGATTTTCATTTGAATCCTTTTATCAATTTTCTTTGTGTATATGCGACTTGCACATCTCGGCAGTGTTGCCAGTGCAATCAGAGTGTTGCCACACCGACCCAATTATACACCGCACTTGACAGCATCGGGCATCTGCTGTCAGTGTTAACAGTCTGCTGCTCACGGCAGGCAAAACACACCAAACAAATTAACTATTCATGATATTAGGGTAAAGCTTTTCTTATTAAGACATTAAGCTAGCAATACAGAATGAAAATACAAAATAACTAAAAAGTTCTGCCATTGCGCAATGTAATTAGTAAATTATTTCTCATAGCGGAGTAAAGCCTTATAGAAATATTAAGCTAGAAATATAGTATGAGCTGCGTACCGGGCCGTTTCATTCGATAAGTTGTGACGATTAATTTAAGTCGATATATCGAAAATGTGAACTCATATCGATGAGCACTAACAGCCTGCACAGAGCATAACAGCTGGAAAGCAGACGATGTTTCAACGAGAAACGGTAGAAAACGGAAGAAAGCGGATGGAGCGATAGCAACGCATTGCATTTTCATGTGTCGAGAGCCATTAAGCATTAATTAAACATTTGTCGCTGTATTTGCAAAAAAGAAAAATGCGATAAAATGCAAAGGCGGTCGGTGTACATAACAATGTGGAGAAGTACCGAAGCGTGAAAATTAAAGGCGCTGCAGCCACAACAACAACAAACGTCAATAAACAACAACAGCAACGAAATTAAAACGGAAAACATAACAAAAAGGTATCAACGGTATTTAATAGCATGTGTGTGTCTAAGTGGGGGAGTGGGTACACTGAAATAACAATAACAGTTGCAAATGTCACCCGTTAAGTGCGGC
Organism: Drosophila picticornis; assembly: GCA_035043845.1. Classification (NCBI taxonomy): domain Eukaryota; kingdom Metazoa; phylum Arthropoda; class Insecta; order Diptera; family Drosophilidae; genus Drosophila; species Drosophila picticornis. The sequence goes on from JAWNMR010000492.1 coordinate 9,284,788, forward strand.
CAGCTGCAAAGAGATCTTAGCATTCCTTCTTGCACTGATTCTAACTGTTGTTGCCAATGTCTCGAAAATTTGGCATTGTGCTTTATACGCCCAATATTCGTTCCTCTTACGTATTGCCTATGTTTGTATGTTTGTGTGTGTGTGTATTTTTGGATTTGTTTTAGTGTGTGTTTTTGTATTTGTGAATAGGCAGCCCTTGCAGTTTTTGTTTTGCCTTTTGTCTGTTGCTCTCTGCTCTCGCTCGCACTCTCTTTCGCTCACAGCATTTCGTGCAAAGCTAAAATAGCTGTTGGTATTTAGCTTTGTTTCTTATTTTTTGATTTTGGTTTCGCCTTTTAGCTTGTATACGCAAAGATTAGGAATTGTACCGTTAGCTCGTGTTTGTCTGTATGTCTGTATCCTTGCTATTGTCTCTCTTTATTCTTGCTTCGCACTTAAATCTTTTCCCTTGGATTACAACCATAATTGTTATAAGTAACTGTTATACACAATGTGTCAAATTGGTCATTATTTATATACGTTTATACTCATATATATATATATATATATACGTATGTATGTATATGTGTGTGTGTGTGTGTGTGCGTGTGTTTTCTTGTTTTTGTCTTCTCTTCTACTACGCACTTTGCTTTTGCATGCTTATTGCGTTGTGTTTATAATTTTCCTTTTCGTCTTTGCCTTTGCATTTTGCTTTTGCGTTTTAAATCTTATCAGCAAAACGACAACGGACATGTTACAAACACTTTTCTATGTATGTGTGTTCGCCTTTGCATACGCATATTTTGTTCTTAACAGATCTAAACTGTTATTGGCCTTAGCCCATATTTTAACCCTCTTTTTTCGCATGCCTCATTATGCATTTAATTTTAATGCGCAGTCAATGACCGTTTTGTTTGGTTACAGTGGATAGGGCATGGGGGTAAGACGGTAAATCACACAAAGAAACCTTTGAGAAATCTGGAAATATGTCCATTCGTGCGTCAAATTATGATTTTCTAGAAATATTTCGTCTTTTTTATTGTGCAGAGCTATAGATCTACAAATAAATAAATAGTATATACAAATCAGAAAATTTCATGATTGTTAATTAAAATTAAAATATGTATATATATATATATTTATATATATTGTTTTTGCTGTATATAATCATTATATACGAAAACCAAATTTTGCTCAAATTATTCTACTGTGCCATAAGCACAGACACATTTGCATGCATACATACAGTCATACACAACTTCTTATCCATGCACATATGTATTTAAATTTCCACTCATACATTTCACATTTGACCCCGTTAGGTTCACACCTAAATCAATTGCCATGCGGTAAGTTATTTATCCGATTTCAATTTTTAACTGTGCTCAAACCAGGGGTAAGGGGTGTTTGTGAGTAGCGCTCAGAATAACTAACTAAACTGGTGCGTCATATCGAATTGAACTCGTTACAAATCGTTCGTCAAAATGAAGGGCATTCAAAGGTTCGGATTTGCTCGGTTTTACTTTTGACTTTGCTTTGTTTTTGTATATATATGAGTGTGTGTGTGTGCATTTAGCGTCGTGTGCGCGTACAGCTGCTGTCCTTGGTTATAGCTTTTCTTTGCTCGTTGTTGTTGCTTTATTTTTTCTGCTACTATTTTTGTTGTTGTTGCTGTTTTTGCTTCTGCTCTTTGTCCAATATTATTTGTATCGTTTTTGGGCCTGTTATTGTTGTTGTTGTTGTTTTGGCTTTGGCTCTCGCTTTGTTATTATGATTTCTTTGTACATGTGCTTTGGGGGGCCTCTCTCTCTGAGCAGGTTGGCGCGCTGCGACCTCTCTGTCGATAGCTCGCTCTCTCCCACTCTCGCGGTCTGTTCGCTCTCATTCTCTGTGTGTGCTTTGGTTTGCTTTGCTTTGCTGTTCGCATTCTCTCCCTCGCAGTTGTTGTTGGCGTCGCTACTTCTGCTTCTGCTTCTGCTTATGCTGCCTTTTCAGATGTTCATGCGCTGCTCGCTGGGGGCCTCCAAACTCTGTTGCCAGTTAATTTTCAGTAACTAGTTGAAGTAGACAACAAGAGAAATAAAGAGCAAAATCAAAAACTAAAGCAAACCACAATAACAACAAACGTAAACGCAAACAACAACAGCAACAAGAGCAGCAGCAAACAAAAGTAAAGAAACAACAAAGAAAAAAAGCAAACACCAAAAATAAAGCAAACGCAAAAAATACAACAACAAAAGTGTTATCGCTCTCTCTCTCTCTCTATCTCTCTCTTTGTCTCTCTGTCTCTGTCTGTGCGCGTGTTATTGTTGAAATGGTTTTTTTTTTAAAGTTTCGTAATTAACTGTTAATGCAATACAAATGAATTGCAGTTAGCTGCGCGTGCTGGTCTTGGGTAGGTGGAAGCGAAGGGGCGGGGGTGTGCGTGAGTTAGCACAGTCATAATAGAATATAGAGAGAAATACAGGGTAAAATCAGCATGCAGCACCATACAATTTAAATTTCATTTTCAGTTAAGATGTCTTCGCTTTGCTTTTTTTTTCTAATTATTAAAAGTGTATAAATATATATAACAGATATGCATTATATGCGTTTGTGTGTGTATGTGTGTCATCATCATAAGACAACAAAAGCGTATACAAAACAACAGTGTATATGTATATGTATTAGGCTTGAACAAAATTGCAGCTGAGTGTTGTCAACGTTGCGTTGTTTTTGTTGATCTTGCAGAGCTAGAGAGCGTGGGTTTCACAACACTAAAAGGCGCTCTTACACACACAATACCAGTAGCACACAGCTGAGAAGCAGCAACAACAAGAAACAAAACACCAAAAAGCAAAGGCAAATAACAACACACATAACACCCAGACAACAAACAGCTATTCCCTTTCTGTCCCTCTCTCTATCTTTGAGCGTGTTTGTATATGTCTGTGAATGTGTGTCTGCTGCTTACAGTGAAACTAGCCAAAGCGCATCAATTCATAGAATAGTATTATAACAAAACAGATGGAGAGAGCGGGACAACGTGAGTGAATTGAATTAGCTCATCCAAAAAGAGAGCTGCTTTGACCAGTAAGCTGAATAGACAGTTAGCTATCCACTTGTACACTTGTCATATTTATGTTTTGGAAGCCAGGAAACCATATTGTAATTTATTATATGAAAATGCTAAAAATTAAAGCCTTATATGTTTATCAGCTGAAAAGTCGATTCTATATTATTACTCATACGCCATGTTGACTCAACGAGCTTAAGATATGCATGTATAAAAAAAAACCAAGCAAAATATGCATTTTGGTTTTATATGCGAGTACCGCATATGCAGTGAATCTTCTAAAAACTACTAAACAATTTTACTACACATATTAAATAATTTTTTTAGTATGCTTTTCTTAATAATAAATTTAAATTATTTATTATTATTAAATGGAAATTAGTTATGGAATTTATGCGTGATACTTGTATGATATACGCTTTGTATTGTGTTGTTTAACATTAGTGGGGCCCTCTGTAAATTTGTTGCTTACCAAATACATTGTCACAACGGGGGTTGCTGCTAACATTTTACTCTCTCTCTGTCGCTCGCTCGCTCTTATTGGCCAGTCAGCCAATAACATTAAACAGCTGAGCTTGTTTGGAAGTAACAACAACCGTCGCTTAACGAAGTCGTCATCATGATGGAAAAATAAGTGCAGTGTGTGTTGTGTGCGTGTACTTGTGGTATAAATAGACAGACAGATATTTGACAAAACAATCAAAGCGAAACAATTTCAATTGTTACCAACACTAGAATAGCAAATAGAATGGAAATACAACTTCCAACACCTTCCATTTCATTCCAATGCACATTTTACATTGGCCCTGGAAAGTATGCAACAACTTAACAGCAACAACAACATTTCTGCAAATTTGAAACTGCAAGCGTGTCCTTGATTTGATGGCCTCTTTGACTACTGTTACTAATGGCAACAACATTGAAGTGTATATAGGGCATGTCTGTGAATAGTAGACAGAAAGAGAGAGAGAGAGAGACAGCAAGCAGCTATCGACAGCGACGACGTCATACGTTGTTGTAGCTTCTGATGCTGTTACTGCGTGAGAAAGTAGGTGAATGAGAGAGAGAGAAGGAGGGGCAGCAATCAGCATTGACAGCGACGACGTCACACGTTGTTGTAGCTTCTGATGCTGCTTCTGCTGCTGCAGCACAGCTGACATAGTTTCGTTAATGAGTGCGAGCGAGATGGCATTTGACCTACATAATTTATGCATTCATGCGATGAATTGGCGAGATTCTGATAACCACTGATAAGGATATCAAATACACATACACTCACACATATATATGTTTAATAACAGATAATTGAAATTTCATTTTTATTTTGCAGGCAGACAGCAGCAGCTGCAGCTCTTTAATTTTGCTCCTTCGATTTTTTTTAATGGCCATACAAATAATTATGGAGCAGCAATAAAAACAGCTTTAAGAACAACAGCAATAATAATAATAATAGTAGCTACATACAAAAAAAATATAACGAAAATAATAACCATCACCAACTTAGCCTTATCCTTATCCTGCTTCATTATTGAAAAACCACTTTAAAAAAAGTAATTAAATAAAAAAATCCAAATAAATAAAAATAAACAACAACAAACGCAGCGAGGGACCCACAGAAAAATCAAAGCCAAAACAAAAATGTCATCGCCCAGTGCTGGTAAGCGACGCATGGACAATGACGTCATCAAGCTAATCGAATCAAAACACGAGGTGACAATCCTTGGCGGCCTCAACGAATTCCATGTGAAATTCTTTGGTCCAACCGGTACACCGTACGACGGCGGCGTTTGGAAGGTGCGCGTCTATCTACCCGACAACTATCCATTCAAATCACCGAGCATCGGCTTCGTGAACAAAATCTATCATCCCAACATTGATGAATCGTCGGGCACAGTTTGTCTCGATGTTATCAATCAGGCATGGACAGCACTATACGATTTATCAAATATATTTGAATCGTTTCTGCCACAGCTGCTCACATATCCGAATCCCGTTGATCCATTGAATCGGGATGCGGCCGCATTGTACCTGCACGAGCCGGAGGAATATCATCGCAAGGTCGCCGACTATGTGCAACGCTATGCGACCGAGGATGCACTGCGAGCTGCGCAGCAACAGCGCGAGAGCAGCGACAGTGAGTCGAGCATGTCCGATTATAGTGAGGATGAGGCCAGGGATATGGAGTTATAATATCAATTTAACTATATTATCTATACTATCTATATGCAAAACAAAACAACAACAGCAGCAACTTAAAAATGCTTCATCAAAATTAGCCTCGAATTGATGTTGATCGATGCAATTCAATCAGTTAAAAATTAATATATATAAAGAACGTGATTCGATAAGTAATAATAACTGTACAGATATATATATCTATATGTGTATATATATATGTGCAGTTATTATTTGTAAGCAACAAACAATTTGAAACAATTCTTAGTAATGTAGCAATTAGTAGCTGACTAACAAATCAAGAAAACCGAGCAAAAAAAACCCACAAGCATACAAAACATAATGATAACGATAATAATATTTGAGCGAAGCTGTAATTTCAACTGGTTCTAATGAAAACAAAAAAAAAAAAAACAAAAAATAGAGAAGCAAAAAGAAAACTAGAATATATACAGAGAAAAAACCGCGCTGACATAACGATCGTTAGTTGTGTATACCTTATAGAGCTATACATACAAACATATATTATAAATAACATGCCACAACAACTGTTTTTGCCAGCTGTTTAGTAGTGGTAGGCGCACTTCCCAAAAAAAGAGAACCCAGAACAAGCTTTATGTAAAATCTGTATACCTTGTATACTCCCTACACACATACATACCCCATATAACCACTTGACTACGTAGCCTTTGCGTTTTGGCTATCCAATCAATAATTGAATCAAAATGTCACCGCTTACAATCAATTAAGTAAATTAAAAATTATGAAAATCAAAATTCAAGTTCCAATTTTGATGCAGTTGATATATAAATACATATATATTATTACTATAATTTTTTTTTTGCTTTGGCTAATACTAAAAATGTGTATAATTAAGTAAGTTGTTTATGCAATATTCTAACAAAAATTTCCATATTGTTTGTGTTTTATTTTGAATTAAATGTCTTAAATCTTGTGACTATCAAATATATATTTATTCAACAAAAGAAAAGAAAAAAACAAGCAAGAAATATAACCGTCTCTTATGCAAAAATTTAATTCAATTATTTTAAATGCTTTTTTCTTTGTCTTTTCGTCTTTTTTAAATAATAATATAAACCTTAAAATGTCCTCATTCTTATTTTTTTTAATAAGTTAAGTTGCTGCAATGTGGAACAGAACAGAAAATACAGTTATTTAAGTGCAACAAAACAAAAGAAACAATAAGAAAAACAAGAATAAGTACTAATATTTAATAGAGAAACTAATTAAACTTATTAAACGTGTAGAGTTGTGTATTCTAGTTAACTTAGCGTGTTCAATAAAAACAAAATTACAATTTACGATAATGTATATATATATACCTACTATACATGATGAGTCTTAAGAATCTTCTACTACTTCATTATTTCTCCCCTAACTCACAGTTTCCGAAAGACCCCCCCCCCCCCCCTCTCCTGTCCAAATGCCCATTACTTAATGAACTTGAAGACCAGCCGATCAATACTAATTCTACAGCAGCTAAAAAATCCAGTATATATATATATATTATATATATATATATACATGTATATATATATATATAGAATACACAACTCTCAATGACGAACAGATTAAAATTTACATCTATATATATGTAATATACATATATATATATATATTTGATAAGTTTGGGGGGATGGTCGGTTAGAGGAGATCGAACAATGAAGTTGGCAACCCTGCGTCGGTTTTTAAGCAAATCAAACAACAAGAAAAACAAATAAAATTAAAAACATAATCGTAAAACGTTATTTTTAACATACTATAATAATAATTATGTATTGTGCTAACATTAAAAATATTTTATGCTTAAGTTTAACAAAGTGTTTATGAAATGATTATGTAAAAATAAATTGAAGAGTAATATGAATTATTGAAATCATTCGTAATCAGCGGGGGCAATGCGAAAAACCACAACAAATGTCTAATTAAATATGATTCAATTTCCAGGTGGACAACACGATTTTTTTTCGAAATTCGTATAAAAATCGATAAAATACCAAATTCCATTTGCAGATCCGATAAAAAAAATATTTTTTTTCCATACCTTTTTTGGAATTTGAAACCAGACTTTTTGTTCAAAGTACATGCAAGAAAATCATATTTGGGCAACGATCCAAATGAACAGCTGAGATCACTGAGAGATAATTGTTCACATTTTTACACAATGTATCTACAAACAAGAAGTAAAAGAATCAAAACAATGTCCGTTTATATTGAAAGGATCTGTAAAGCAATCAATTTCTTTGGTAACGAAATCAAATCGTATGAATATCCTTCTAGGGAATATCGAAATAATGCCGGTTTATCAAATCAGATTTGCGTAATCGCTTCTAGTAAAAAGTCTATAGTTTGGGCTTATATGTTTTTGTTTTTAACTGACCAAATCAAATCCGATTATAATACTTCTATAATTTTGGCTTACCATTTTCGTTGTTAATCTTAACTCTATTTTTCTGTTAAACTCAGCATAAATCAATTAAATTCCAGCTGTTGTCAACTAATTACAATTCAAGCGAGTTACAAAGTTCAGCATTCTTAGTCTAACCTATATACCTATATATGGCCCCAATCGGATATGGGTTGAGACGCAGCTTAACACTTCGTGTATACACTGATATATGTATATATGTGTGTGTATATGTGCCGTGTTTTGTCAATAAAAGTGCTTAAGTTGGCCGACTCCTCTACCCCTTTAACCCTTAGCCGACCTACCTTATGCCCATTGGCGCTTAACTGACAAATGTCGACAGTGTTTTTGTTTTTGTTTTTTTTGTTTTTTTTTTTTTGGTTTTGTCAACACACATTTTTCATCGGATTCGCCTTGGAAACTTGAGTTTGTTGATTGCCTGAAGAAGTTTTGAACTTTTTTTGTGTTGCTCAACATGAAGCCAAGAAACTCGAGGAATTCAACGTTCAACGCCTCATGTTTTTAACAGCCAACAAGCAGCAGCAACAGCAACAGGACCAACAATAATGGGTATCAAACTGTAGAAGAATAAAATTTATATATATATATATATACGTATATATAAATAAATAAACATATTTCAAAAAGTGTGTCAGTGCAAAAAACTTTGAAAAACTTTCAAGATGTCACTAAAAACTCTCCCTCTCTCTCTGTGTGTGTGTGTGTGTGTCTGTGAGTGTTTTCAAGAAAGTTCCCTAATATTATTATTATTGGCTTGTGCTTTGCAGTCTGCAGCCTACGAAAGCTATCAGTTCTACAGAATCTGTGTAATTTTTCAACGAGCGCAACTCACCTCTGACCTCTGACCCCGTAGGCAGCAGCAATTGTTGTGCAAAAGGATACGAAGGACAGTGCGAATAAAAATGTCTGTCTATCAAGTTGCCACAAACTACCCGATCGAAAGGGTTGCCCCATGAGATAATACATAAAAAAATTCCTTAACATGTGTGTTTGTGTGTGTGTGTGTGAACAGACTGATACATGTGTGTCTGTGTGTGTGTGTGTAGTAGTAGTAGTAGACATATCTGTGCCCCAACTTTGCTTTTGTTGTTGTTTGGGGCAACGGGTATGCGAGTATAAACAAATTATATGGTTATTACGTATACAGCGATTGTTGCATACTTTCCATCCACACTCACACATCACATCGAAAAATTTGCAAAAGAAGTACAAAAGTACTAATAAAATTAAGCTGCCCAACATCAGACAGCAATAACAACAAGAAAAACAAACAAAGCACAACTTGAACTAAAGTAGGGGTTAATATGGTATGTGTGTGTGTGTGTGTGTGTTGTGGGGGCGGTTGCATGTGGATGGGCGTAAAGTTTTGAGGTCCCTTGTTGGGTTTATAGCCAGACATCAAGACATCAGTTCGAACAATTGCTGAATTACATGAGCAAACAAAGCAAAACAATGTGCTTTGGTAATGGGTTAAGTTTTAGACGGTGTGCAGGGGATGGAGATGTTTAAATGCCTACACTGAGCGAAAAGAGTGATTGAAACAAGTCATAGGAAGACTACTGAACTATATTCAATAATCGAGAGAAATTGGACTGCCAGATTAGCAGATAATATTTTGAAAGAATTATTTATTATATTTATTTATATTTGAATTTTAAATTATTTAAACTTGAAATTGAATTGAATTGAATGCGATGCATATTATCAAATGCATTAAAACTAAATATTTAATGAATATTTGTTCAATTAACCTGACATATACGTGATATATTCTTTGAATAATCGGCTTAAAACAAAATCAATTCAAAGATCGTATATATATATATATATATATACACTGTCATATACTGTCATTCCATGACATTTCGCTGAATATATTTAAGTTTGCGATTTAAGCGATTATTTTTAAACTGATTACCCGGAAAAATACGAAATATATAAATTTCTTTTTCTTTTATTTACTTATTTGTATTATTTTAATAATTTGATATTTATTTTTATTCTAAACTCTTTAAATTTAAATTTAATCTACATTTATGGTATTTATGTTTAAACTTTCGCATTGATTTCTTGAAGTGTATTGTATTATAGTCAATTTATGAGCGATATGCGAAGTTTATTATCTATTTGGTGGTAATTTATTTGCATATTGTCCTTTTCTTAGTCACTGCCCAACTCCCGAGAGAAATGTAATTGGGGGAAATGTTATTGAATGGATATGCCTGGGAGAGTGACTAGAGCGGGGGCGGGGGCGGAGAGGGAGGGTTGGGATTGAATATGTGGAGCGTAGGCTCTGCGTGTCGATGGCGTCGACTTTCGAGGATTGATTTGACTTTGACACATGAAGAACAAAATGAACACCCAAACAAACGCCAGCTAACACATTGTTGCTGTTGTTGTTTTTGTTGTTGTATATGAACACCCTGCAAAAAACACTGTGATCCATAATAATATGCATGTGCTATGTCAATGTCATTTGGCAGGCAAGGCGGGGACCGCAAGGGGTCGCACCCCAACACCTGCACCCAAGAACGGGGCTGGCGGAAGCGGAAGCGGAGCAGCTGGGGCTGGGGTAACAAATGGCGCACAGGCAACAACCTCCACTGGTGGTGGAGGAGGTGTTGTTGTTGTTACTGCTGCTGCTGCTGCTGCTACAACTAGTTCTGGAGGCGGTGCTGCTGCTGCTGGTGCTGCCAGATCCACGCTACATGCGAACACAACGATACTGAAAACGGTTTCAGTATTCCTCGCCAGCGGCAAACGAAACTCGAGCAACCAGTCGAAGGCAGCAGCGGCTGCTTTGCAGAACAAACGGCAACAGCGCCAGAGGAAAATGGACGAGCTGAGTGGCAAAATCAATCCAAAGCTACTGGAAAATCTGCGCAAGAAGACGCGCTTCACCAAGTGAGTAAGACAACACTAAAACCATAACCAGCAAGGCATCCTAAATCCCATCAGGAAGTGACATTTTTAAGCGGAACAACGGAGATCAACGGGGAATGTTTAAATTGAAAACTGTTCAATTTGCAATTTTACAGTATTTAAACTCACTGAAAACAGTATATTCAATGGAAATTATTGTAAAATCAATCAATATAGACTTTCTAAGAGATTTAAATACTAACTGGCAGCCCCTGAAAATCTGAGCTTTCTCACTAACTTTATCAAGATGCTGTTTGGATATCATTAGGATATCAATAGTCACAAGACTTCAGCACTCTTAAAAAGAATTGCCCTAAATTTGTTGTGAGTCGACATAGTTTTTGTTAGTCGCCCTATAATTGAGATAGTAAATTTGTAAAAACTCGGCTTTGAACATCCAAATTTCAGCGCAGATTTTTCTCAAATTTTTAAAAAATACGACTAATTTCCGGCGTGTTGATTTCTGTGTGTATACATTAAATGACGGTTGTGTTCCTTTTTTGGGTAACTTATAGTATTAACAAACACTTTGCATAGTTTATAAATGCAAATCAATTATTTTGGGATAACTTGACATACACAAAAGATCTTTAAACATTTTCTAGCGTAATTATCAAGCATGTCTAAATACTTTGTGCATAATCCCCCCTAAACAGGGATGAATTGGATGCCCTGTGTCGGATCTATCGCAAGCTAGTCTCCAATTGTCAGTATGCGGCCAAAACGCTCGCATCGAGTTCCTCCAGCGCAGCCATTGCTAAGCCACATGCCGCCGTCGAGGTGGGTTCAGCTCCTGTTAGCTTCCCAGCAAAGCTTCCCTTCAACACCCTCTCTCTTTCTCTCTTTCTCTCTCTCTCTCTCTCTCTCTCTCTGTTTCCTTGCATGCAGGGCATTGATCGCATTGTGTTCCGTGAGCTGTTGCACAGCACCTTCGACATTGTCACCGAGGAGATACTGATGGAGCGCATCTTCTGCAGCTGGGACAAGGCACATGAGGGTTTACCGCTGCGATTAGAGGGCTGGCTCATCGGATTGTCAACGTTTCTGCGTGGTACACCGCCGGAGCGGGCGGCATTTTGTTTTCGGGTCTATGATCTCAATACGGATGGCTTTATAACCAAGGATGAGATGTTTACACTGCTCCGCAATTGTCTCATCAAGCAGCCACAGGATGAGGATCCGGACGAGGGGGTCAAAGATCTCGTCGAAATTGTGCTAAAAAAGTTCGATCTGGATAAGGACGGCAAGGTTGTTCATATATATATATATTCTGGTAGTTTAATTAATGATTTAGGTTTACCTCTTGGCTATAAATATATATTTGATGGTCATATTCAATTCACTGTCAACAAAATCGTATAAGTTCTTGATCTTATTATACGAACAATCAGTTCAGAAGTCCATATTTCTATTAATGATAACTATTTTTATTTTAATTTATTTATTTTTTGCACTTTTCCGTGCAGGTTTCAATGGATGACTTCATGGGCACAGTCGCCGCTGAGCCGCTGCTGATCGAGGCTTTTGGACAGTGTCTGCCAACCGACAGTGCCGTTGTCTCATTTTTCTCAACTCTGCAGGTCTAGAAACAGACCGAATATATATTGTTTTAAATATTCATATTGTTAATGGAACAGTTATAATAAAGGCAAATGGTTATTCAATGGAATGTTTATTATTATTATTTTTTGCACTTCTGATTCTCTGATTTAAATAAATAATAAAGAATGGTACAAATTCTTGATCTTGTCCCATCACGCATTTCACTGTCTAAAGAATCTACTTATAAGCGTCGTGTCATGCTGAATATAAAACATTCCTGAAGCTATTGCGACCTACAAATACAGATTGCGATAATTATGATTATAGCCAGATTAGTTAGTCATAACCCGATGCAAACAAACGATAATTAACTGTGTACAATTTATTTCTATCACGATTACAATATGTTTCAAGGAAAAATAGAAAAAAAACAACAATATAAATCAAAATATATATTTTCTAAGTCTGATTTTAGGCAAGTGACACGCACAGTGTCAACAGTATTAATAAGCTGTGGCAATCATGAAATTACTATAATTACAGTCATTTCAGTAGATGCATTTAGAAACTGACCGTTAGAACCCGGCAAACGATCAATGCCAACGACGTCGATCAAGTCAGTAAAACGATATAAGTGCAGGGATATATTTGTTGACCAGTTTTACTTGCTCGTGACCCCCAAAGTAGTTCGAAATCCGACTTGGACTCGGAGACAAATCACTCAAGCAACACTTTGCACTCCATCATCGTATTTCACGGAAATGTAAAAAAGATCTACAGTATCTCTACGGTATCTCTACAGTATCGCTAGTTACGAGCTTTGTATCTGTGTTACTTTATATGTAGTTAAGAGCACGATTCTTCTTTAATTCGATAGTAAAGTGAGCCAAACTGTTTGCCTACTGTATGGATACACAGACAGAAAAAGTTTGGTAACATATGATCTTTTAATCAGAGCAAACAAAAATCGTCCCAAAAAGAAAATCATCTAGGAACTAGCAAGTTTTTTCCGAAACCCTAGAAACATAAACTGTTCCCAAATTTAAGAACAATTTTCTTATTACTAAAAAGGAGAATTTTTGCATGTCCAAGTTGCACATTTGTGTTGCAAAGTGTAGTCTATATTTATCTGTTTGTTGCATTCATGCAAGCGGCGAGGCGAAACAATGCAAAGCTGTCAACTCGTCTAGTGTTCAGTTGATTAATTCGTCAACTGAGCCGCCATTGCTGAGACAACTCGAGATACAATTATTCGATTAGCTGAATATATTCAAAAACAAATAAATGAATAGACTGGCACCCCAGCTTAGTTGGTTGACAACCGGTTGTGAGTTGCCCGTAGCCCGTTTTCAGTTGCACTTGAATTGCAATTGCGAATTGAATAAATAGAGGCGAAAAGATGCAACTCAGGCGAGAATAAGAAACAGAGCAACATAAACAATAAAATCTAATAAACTAAAGTATTCGTACTCTACTCATGCACTGCGTATACGTAATATGGTCGCACAACACTTTGATTAACTTTCAGTTTCTCTTTTGCTTTCATTTCTGATTAGTACAACAAATTGAAGTAATATCGATTTAATCAATGAATTGATTATAATCAACATTGATTTTTTGCTCCGCACCAGTTTACCATTTAAGATTAGAGATGGAGAACAAATTAAATACTTGCAGGCGGTTTTCTTGTTTTGTGTCCAAGTGTGCAACGCACTGAAGTAGACGTCTCCCATCTCATAAAGTATATATATATTTATCAGCACCACAGGCCAAGCGATATAGCCATGTCCGTCTGTTTTCTGTCCTACCTCCCTCAGTTTTAACAAGAACTTGGTGTATACAAATGGAGGCAACCAAATAGTATCACTGCATTAATAAATGGTTAGCCAATGGTTGGTCATAACTATTCAGAAAGTAAAAATGTTTGGTTGTACACTTCTAAAAACTAAGAATGGATTTTTTTAGATTTGGGCAAAATATATCTAATTTCCATAGAGTTGTTTTTCTATATGTGTTTTTTTTTTTTGAGTCTAGAAACAATTGCTCGAAATATTTGTTGTCGTATTAAACAAATATTTTTTACCAAGGAGTCTTTGGCATATTTCTTGTTTTAATTTTATTATTTCTTTCTGTGTTCAACATATGATTTTAATTTAACTAGTTGGTTAAGCAGATTGATTTGAAATATTTCGCAAATTGTTCGTGCGCGATAGTTGCACCACTGCTTCTGATCGCGCCTTGGGTTGCGTGGATTGGTTTTCCAATTCCCTTGTGATTGGCACGTGTGTAGTTGGTATTGACTTATACAGAGACGTCTGTATGACGCCTTATTGCATACAGTACTCTTCCGTTGTAGGTGGCCTTACATTTTCCATCGAGTGTATCGTTTTCAGCAGTGTAAACAAAATAAATAATTAGATTTGAGTGATTCTAGTGCATATATATATATATATCGTTGTATCTGTAACTGGAACTATATATTTATCTGCAGCTGTACTTGTTGTAGTAACAAATCTCCTTGACAAACTCTTTTATGTATGATTACTCTAATAGAGTGTGAATATGCGTCAAGTCCAAAAAGTAGGCCTCCATTGTTTATAAATATTACAAAAAAAAGCATGTAATCATCGGCAGCTGATTAATACAAACTAGCACACCCACACACACACACTCAAACACTCACACACACACTCAAACACTCACACACACACATTCAAACACTCACTCATTCGAACTCACTTACTCACTCAGACTCATACGTTGATCTACCCGGCTTTATTTCACTCAGCGTTGAGAGTCGCCAGACTCTCGAGTTCTATATAGATCAACATTCAAGTGGGGCCAAACATTCGTACACACACCCAAAATGTTGATGGAACCAGCACTCTCTTGTAGGTGTGGTTGTGTGTGTGGCTGCGAGTGTGAGTGTTTTCTGAGTGATTGTGTGCATTTTTCAAATAATGAAATTATCACTCATACGACCTGCCGGCATTGCGTACTATTTACTTTTGTGGGAATTCAGTTTGAATTCGTTAACAGGCGCTAACGGTTTAAGTTCCCATAAGTTCGCTGACACAAGCTACCAGGAGATTAAGACAAAACCTAGGGCACCAACAGATCCTTAGAATAAATATGTCAAGAACCACTCCAAGGTTAGTAACAAAGATTAGAATAACCAAAAAAAAAACACTTACTACTAAATCGAATACGTGACTAAAACATTGAGTACAAATATGCGACTATAAAATAAAAAACAAAGACACCAAAATCAAAATTAAAAATCTAAAAATAAGGGAAGAAGAAGAAGAAGCAACAAAACGGCTGCTAGCAACGCAACATGCAGCTGAAAATAATAATCTTATCGACTTTTGACAGTTGTTTACACATAAATTGTATTTTATACACGTTTGCCCATTACATTTTTGAATAGGGTATACTAAAAACAGTGAAAGTGTATTTAAGAAGCTGCCTCTATATATGAAACACGAGAATACTAATAAATATCAGAGATGCATAAATAACATAAAAACCTGAGCTAAAAATGAACTAGAATTTTTTGATTTTGGTAAAATTGATTAAATTAAAAAAAAAGAAAGAAAACTAAGTATTTTCCAATGTGAGTACGTTATATGAATATTGTTATCTGCATAGCTCTCACTTTTATTCATTCCCATTATTAAGTATTTATGGTTTATTGGTAGAATATCTCTTAGTTGGGCATTCTTGATTAGGCCACGGATTATTTTGTTTTTTACTGTACATATGCAAACGTGTACGTATTTAGAAGTGGGCCCACGATAAGAACTGTGAACAGAACTCTGACCCTAACAATCAAACTTTAGTTTGTTATCTTTAAAATAAAAATAAAATGAACCAAAGACCGGAGGCATGAGTAATTGCATTAATAAGTCGGTATAATGACACTGTAATTGCATTCAACCTGTGGGTGCAACTTTAAGTTTATGCAACAACATGTCGCACAAAAGCGAACTTTAAGCCTGGTTTTTATCTTGTTAAATAGTGGCCTTTAAGCAGTTTATTTGACAACTTCACTAACTGCTCAGCTCGTAGAGAACAGGCAGTCATAGACACGCGACAGACTGCCTGATCATGAATGCATTTCGCGACGAGAATGCGATGGAGATTGAGATATAGATAGAGATACAGATAGAGTTAGAGATAGACTGAGACAGAGCGAGAGAGTTGCAATTCGCGGTCAATTTGTTATATTTTATCATATCAGCAAATTTATTAATGTTGATACCATTTGGCGTGGGTTCAGAGAAAATACCGAAATCATGACCAGGGTTGGGTTTCGGATTAGAGGTAACAGTTGTGGGTGCCAGGGTCAGGGCAATATATATATATATTTATGTATTTTTTTTTGGTGATTAAAGCATATGTCATACATATGTAAATTATTTGCTCATGTGTAACGAGATTTTCGTCTGCTTTTGGTCATTATCGCAAGATCGCGCACACAGCTGCATGAAGATAATTATATATATATATATACGAGTAATATGGGGCAGCAACTGCTGACAACAAACCAAAATACAAAATTAAAAAAAACTGCTGACCATAGCTGAACCCCATTCAGAATGCTCAGAACAATATTAAGCCAAAAAGGTCGACTGACCAGAGATAAAAATATTAAAAGCATACGAATGAGTTTTAAAGTTGTTGTGGATGCTCATAAGTGGGACTCCACAGTCGCACTCATGAGTTGGACTATATGAGACCTAAAGACCAATGGACACGTTACAGTAGACACACTCATAGATATATAGAAACCACGCGAGATACAACGGATTCCTTTACTTCGGACTGCCGAAGATTAGATACCCTTGCACACTTTGTAATTGTATAGTAAATCGTTGTTAGGATGTAAAGAAAAACTTGAGTGCTTTTTATTTTCGATGATTCTGTATCAGATTACATAGCTTTGAGAACTAGCAAGATAAGCCTAAAAAACGCTTTACGGATCCTGATAAATAAATAAATGATTTGCATAGCGCAGATAGACTGCTTGTGCCAATCAAAATCCAAACTATGGAGTCGAAAGTCTCGTTGCGCCAGTGTATATATACAGTGTATATAATAATGGATTAGAGCAGCGTCCAATTAGATGCTGTCACGCAATTCCCCCTTTTGTTTTTTGCCTCGCCCAAAAAAAAAACAAAAAAGAAAAAATAAGTAAATAAATAGAAAATCGTATGTAATATTTGGATTGTAATTGCAGCAACAACAGTCGCGATGGCTCAGCCGGAAGCAGTGGCCAGAGCTATGATATCTACAACTTTACGCTGCTCGCCGTTGATATTTTGGTGCTGGTGATCAAGTTCTGGGTGGCAATAGTCGAGGGGTTTGTCAAGTTGTTTATTGCACGGGCGGAGGCAAATGTAAGCGGTCAGTTTGTGCTGATCACTGGTGCCGGACATGGCATGGGCAAGGAGATGGCCCTCCAATATGCGTCACTTGGGGCTAAGATCATCTGTTGGGATGTCAACGAGCAGACGAACACACAGACCGTCAAGGAGATCAAACAGGCTGGCGGCACTGCCTTTGGCTATGTTTGCAACGTTACCAAGCGTGAAGATGTCATGGAACTGGCAGCCAAAGTGCGCAAAGATCATGGCTTCATCAACATTGTGGTTAACAATGCCGGTATTATGCCGTGCCACCTGCTACTCGAGCATACCGAGCAGGAGACGCGTCTCATGTACGACATCAATGTGCTTGGTAATTTCTGGGTAGGTTTTTGGCCCTGCATCAATTAACTGTATCGGTCTCGCTGCTAAATGCATGACGCTCCACCCACAGATCCTCCAGGCCTTCCTGCCCGAGATGATTGCGCGCAATGAGGGCAGCGTTGTCGCCCTCTCCTCCTGCGCAGGACTCTTTGGCCTGCCCAATCTCGTCCCGTACTGCGGCACCAAGTTCGCCGTTCGCGGCTACATGTCTGCCCTGGCCGAGGAGCTGCGCCTGAAGAATCCTCAGACCAATGTAAGTACGGCCATAAATATGAATTCTCGGTTTTCATTTGTAGCCACAGGGTGGTATTCGAATGTGTTTCTATGATGAACATCAAAGGCAGACCTTAATGGATATATTTATAATTTATTATTTAATTAATATTTTTAATATTTAATGCCACTTGCAGATCAAGCTGACCACTATTTATCCATATATGATCGATACGGGTCTGTGCAAGAATCCACGTTGTCGCTTCCCAAGTCTGCTTAAGCTGGTGCCACCTAAAGATGCGGCTGCCTCCATTATTTTGGCACAGCGTCAGGGTCTGGAGGAGGCGTCCATACCACGTCACTTTCTGGCCGTGGAAAAAATGGGTCGCATTATACCCAAGAAGGCGATGCGATTGGTTAATGATTTCCTCGACACTTACGTCGACACCGACAAGAAGTAAAACCATCATAAATTCAACCTCAACTGGAACATCCAATAACTAATTTTAAGTCTCAACAGCTTTATCAGTTCATCTTTTTCTTATTTTTCTTAATAATCTTTTTTTTTTCTACTATCTGGATTCTTAGAATATTTTTTATTAATGTAAATATTTGTACATGAAGTGAATTTATCAAGCTTAAAGGTTGTTACTTAATAAACAGATAACTATCTGCGATAGTGTAACCAAATGGAGACAGTCTGGCAAAAGGATTTAAGAGAGAGAGCTCTTAGTGCGGGCGGTTTTATTCCAGTCACGACTGGTGCGGCTGTTCATGTCTTTACATATCTTCCGATAAGAATTCTCCTTGGTTATCTTATTATTGGAAGATTGAACGGAGTAAGAAACGTATTCGAGACTGGTTACTGATATGATCAGTTGTATTGAGCTAACTTCGCTTATAATACAAAAGAAGTTTTCGAAATTTGTTAATTTTCCATTATTTTCAAAAGCCACAAAAAATATAGTCATTATACAAACCGTTAACCATAGATTCCAAAGTAAAGTCATCTCTTGATGACAATTGTCAAGTTGTAGGTCAACGTCGTTCTTAAAACTTTATTTTCAGTGCAAATACTTGTAGAACTTGGTATCAAAAAAAAAAAAAAAGATTTGGTTAATTGCAAATTGAGGTTATGACCCCTGAAAAGTTAAGATCAGTCATTATCATCAGGTGAGTTGAGTGACATAATGAGACTGCGGCCATAAATGATTTACCAGTCAGTAACATTTGCATCGCTATTATGCTATCGGGGCTAGACGCATACTCGTGCAATTCAAGAATCAATTTAGATTGTTATGTTGTGTTTATGTTAATTTCACACTGAAATCAATTTTGAATCATAACTGTCGCCACCTATCGTTCAAAATGTGCATTGCCCCTGTGATCGGTTGCAGTTCGCCGGAGGAGCATTTTGTGTTAGTGTTTAGCTAAATGCGATAACATTAGTTCTGTTACCGAATTAACCGTACTTGTGGCAAATAACTAACATTTATTTTGATTGTTTTTTTTTCGCCTCAACAAGTCTGCAATTAATTCAAACGAACTTTAAAATAGATGACAACTTTTGTCTAAGGTGCTATGATTATTCTCGATCCAAATGACATCGCTTAACAGACACACTAATCATTTAACAGAACAACAAGCGGACAATGTAAATCATTTCAAAAGAACGTGTGGCATACCAAAACTGTGTATGCGCTGTGACTGCCAGCGTGTGCACGTAGACGGGTGAATGGCATGCCTCGGCGTCGAGTACACAAACGAAGCATTGGAATTCCGTTGTATATCTTCTGGTGCCAACCAGAAGCAGTAGACCGCGAACCGGTGCACCAAACAACCCAGCCACCCAGCGCAAAAAAATGTCTACCAAGTATTCGCACGCAATTGTTGCCAGGTAAGTGGCGCCAAGCCAAGCTGCGCATCACACCTGGGGATGGGCACAAGAGCAGAGTAAAATTAGGTCATGTTAGTTGCCTAGCATCGTTTCTAATTGGTTGCTTTGGGTGGGGCACCCAGGGATGTGGTTGGTAGCTTAGATTATTTGTTGGGGTGAGTGATGGTGTGTATTTTGATTTTTTTTTATGTTTGTGTGTGTGTGTGAATGTCCCATCGGTGAAATGGCGAAGGCGTGAATTAATTCATTCATAATTCGTTTATTCATCACTTGATTGCTGCTAATTCGTCTCAATTCAAATTTTGTAGAATCTCAAATGCATTGCTGGAAACAGGAGGCTTTGATGTGCAATTGGCGAAACAACAGCACGAACAATATTGCGCACTATTGCGCGAAATTGGATTGGATGTCATTGAGCTGCCGCCGGACGATGATCTGCCCGAGGGTGTGTTCGTTGAGAGCAGCGCCGTTGTTTGCAATGGCGTTGCACTCATTGGTCGCTCGGGGAATGCAAAGCGACGCCAGGAGGCCGAAAGCATGGCCATCATATTGAAAAAGGAGCTCGACATTCCAGTCATCGAAATCGATGATCCCCATGCCCAATTGGATGGCGGTGATGTCCTCTTCACGGGTAAATCACAAATCGCAAATCAAATCCCAAATTCGTTATAGAATTTCTTAATCAAATGATCCATATATATATATATATATTAAATCTATGCCTGCAGGTCGTGAGTTTTTCATTGGCATCTCGGCATTTACAAATGAGGAAGGGGCTCGTGCTGTCGCCATGGCGTATCCTGAATATCCTGTTACACCCATTCGAGTGCGTTTGTTTTGGCGTCACTCCCGTTTCATGACAAGTGTAATGGATTCCCCTTTTGTCCTTGGTATTTACAGGTGAATGGTGCGAAGCGCCTCAAGTACTATGTGACCATGGCTGGACCGGATGTCCTCTGCGTGAGCACGAGTGCCACGTGCCAGGAGATTGTTAAGCGCATGGAGCGTGAGGCGAGCTTTACGTATCAAAAATTAACATTGCCCGAGGAGAGTGCAGCCAATATGTTATATATCAATGGCACACTTGTATACAGATCACCCGCTGAAATTCCAGAAGCATATAAGGTTATTACCTATACACCTTTTATTATGAATATCATCATATATATATATCATAACATACATATTCCTTATTCACTCGGCACAGACTTTAAAGGAGAAAATTGACATTCCGTCGCGTAACATAAACATTAGTGAATTTAGCCAATATTCCAGTGGATTGACATCCGCGTGTCTCCTGCTGCGACGCTGGAAGTCCATACGCAGCATCTGAATCTGAATCGGAAGCGGAATCGGAAACAGAATCTAAATGGTTGCATGAATATGAATACATATACATATGCATATACATCTATATCGAATATTTAATGTTATTTTGTATCTAAACACGCACAGGCGCTCGAAATCATTGTTAATCCACAGCAATATCAAATAATTAATATTTGTATTAAGCATACGTATTGAAATTTTTTAAACGTTATTTGTTACATTTTAAGTGATATGTTAAAATATTTATACAGACACATGACACACTCACACTCACACACACACACACACACACACACACATACACACACACACACATACACACATCTCTTCGCGCACATTCGTCTAATCTGAAATTGTCTCCAACTTCCAACTTCTGAAACCATTTTAAACACTTGATTGTTCATTATAATTAAGCAAGTATTTATATATGTATATATATATATATGTGTATATATGTACATATGTATAAATACTAAATATTGTCGGACTCTCAATTGTGCGAAAGTCCAGCTAACGAATGACCTACGAATGTATCTACTTTACAAGTAGCTGTTAAATGTGTTCATTGTATCCAAAATAAAGAGCAACAAAACATTTGTAATTTCTTTACAAAAACAAAAAAAAATTCAATGAGTATTAAGTTGTTATATCTGGGCAAGCAGAACAATCGTAGACAAGGATCGAACTATAGCTTAAAGAGGCATATTCATATTTCAATTTTCCCACATTTTATTTGTTTTTTCACACCATGAATTAAAATTCGTGTTTTTTTTTCGATTTCTAAACTTTTCATTTGTTTGCACTTAAAATTGGTAAATATACAAAATACATAATACACAGAAGAATGGTTACTACATTTAAAACACTTAAAACCTGATTAATATTTAAATGAGTTCAGTTGCTTAGTTGAGTTATTTTGCTTACTTAATACACATCTGTTGGTTTTGTGTTGTTTATCAAAATGTGATAATAATCTCATTTCATACACCATATGATATCATACAGCATGTAGGGATTGGTTTGCTGACCTTTGCATTACAGCACTGAGCTGGCGCTCAGTGACTACAGACTATATATGAATGAATACTATAGTATTAAACTTAGGTGTAATAAATAGTCGCTTATATTTAATATTAGAGTCATGTGAATAGTTGGTGAATAAATGCGAAACGACTTATGCTTAACATGTACAAATATATATATATGTATATATATATGTAGTGTATATAGGTAATTAAGCACATAAAAGTACAAATAAAATATATATATATATATATATATATATATGTAAAGTACTTATACAAAAATGCCTTAGTGTCTATTGAGGACAGGAATACTTTGGCATTGGCAACTGCAAGCATTCAGCCAAGCACGGAGGGTAAATCGTTTTCATGGTGTGTGTGTGTGTGTGTGTGTGTGTGTTAGATAAAACTGTAACTATAACTATATATATAATTAGGATCTATAGCTAACTAGGATTGTTGCGAGCACTCTGTTCGTTGCTCGCTCTAGGATCAATGTAGGAAATGACGCTACTCTGACTGCTATCATCTTCCACAGTTTCATTTAGATTCTCATGATTGCAGCTCGAATTCGAATTAAGATTGGCATTGGGATTGGTATTGGTATTGGTATTGGTAATTTGATTAACATTCGCACTTTGATTGATTTTGTTCAGTTGCGGCTCCTGTGTCCTGCGTAATCTGTCCGAGCCGCCTGGCGAGCAATGCGATTCCAGCATCTGTGGCTGCTGCTGCTGTTTGCAGCTCTTTAATGGACTGCGACACTTGATGGCCTCGTACAGCTCATCGATGGAGTTGTTCATTGCCTCCTCATCATCATCATCCTCATCCACATTCACCGCATCCCCATCCCCATCGCCATTCCCAACGCCATCGGCATCGCCATCGAGTTCGTCGAGATGGACGCCTTCGGCAATTGCCTCTCCACCGCTGCTGCTGCTGCCATTGCCCACCAGCACCACATGATGCAGTTGCTGGTAATGTGCGTCGCCATTGGTCGCAACACCAACACCACCACCACCACCACCGCTGTATGCCACAAACTCGTCATCGAACTCATTGAGTACATCGACATCCGCATCGCTAGCATTCGATGACTGATAACAGCGAAAGTCATCGGTTAGAGTTAAATTCAGATCGTTATCCGCTTGTGGCGCATAGAGTCCATGGCTGCGAATGCTAATCTCCGAGTTTTGATAGTTCAGATCGCTCTCATTCGTTGGACTGCCTGATAGAAGGCGTGTGCTGTTCGGCAGCAGATTGAAATGATCACCGTCAACGACAACGACAGCATTTCGACTGCGAGCACTGTGCGTTCCCTGGAGCTGGGCCAGATTGTTGCTGGAGCAGGAGTACATCTGTGTTAGCATTGAGTTGGCGCTGCTGCCGGCCAGTGAGCCGAGTCCATTGGCTTCGAGGTCAGCGGCAGCAGTGCCACTGCCGTTGCCATCACCTTGCTTGCCACCCACTCCTCCGGTGCCCGTGCCTCCTCCCGTGCTGGTCGCGAGCATGTCGCTTATGTTGTTCAAGGATTTCGATTGCTGCTGCTGGCTGTAGCGTATGAGTACGCTGGGAAAGTTATCCTCCAGCCGTATGCTGTTCGTCACCTGCAGCGAATTCGACACATAAATCTCGTGCTTCTGCAGCAGCGGCTCCTCGGCAGCAGCAACACCACCACCGGCACCAGCACCAGCTACATCCTCAATGCACGGCTCCGGCAATCCCAAGCTATTCATTGCCTCCAAACTGGGCTGTTTGACCGGCGTCGAGCTAATCGGTGCACCACGCTCGCCACGAAAGATGTGCGGATGGAGTTCACTTTGTGGCGTCGCTGGCATCGTATTGGCATACAGCGGCGCATGCTCATCCAATGAGCTGGCATCGTCATCCTCCTGGGCGGTCAACAGCTCATCGTCGTGCTCGTGCAGCGTCTCGTCCAGCAGCGATGGCGTCCTCGTGCTCTGTCGCAACTTAATCACCTCGTGCTGCGGCGTCAACGTCTCCGGTATATTCGTATAGATGTTCGCCTGCAATATTTTGGTGGCGGGCACAAAACGCTTCACGACCGACGACTGCAGATGCTGATGCTGCTGATGATCCTTGTGCAGAATGGGCGATTGCTGGGCACCCGTTGCGGATTTATAATGCAGATTCGTGTTGTTCACCTTGCTGCCGCCGGCCAACAATGTCATCGCATTGTGATGTCGGGCATATAGCTGCTCGGAGCTGGCATCGCTCAGACTGTGCTGGCTGTGCAGCTGCTGCAGGGGCAACGCCTGACGTTGCAGCTCAAAATTGTTGCGTTTGGCGAGACGCTTCTGTTTCTTAAAGAATTTGCGGGCGACATTAATCTGGTTCGGATTGTAGAAGATCTCAGCGCTGGGTATGCTCTCGTGACTGGGGACCACATGCAGCAAACTCGACTGCTGCTGCTGGTGCTGCTGCTGGCTGTGAGATTGAGATTGCGTTGGTGTCCCGACTGCTGCTGCTGCAGCTGCTGTTGCGCCCACACCCGACGATGGCCCAACGCCACCGGCATGTGTATTATTGATGATCGTAATGCCATTGGGTGCATTGCTGCCACCCAACAGTTGCTGTGTGGTGCAGTCCATCTGTCCATTGCTGCGCGTCTGGCTGCGCATGCTGCGTGCACTGTTGCTGCGCTGCTTGTTGGAGCACTGGCTGTTCGAGCGTGAACCAGCCGAATTGTTTGGCTCGTAGAGACTGCCAGGTGCTGGCTTGTAGGCGACAATTGAATTGCTAATCATGGCAGCACCACCTGATTTTACATTTGCCATGGCTGCTCCACCCGCTGCTGCACCGCCAACGCCTGCTGTTCCCGTTGCCCGGCCACCATTCTGTGTATTATTGTAGGCAACGAGGCGTGTGGGCCGTGGCAAGCGATGCTGTGTCCACGCCTGCCGTGCATCGTTGCGCGTCAAATTGTAGAAGAGGATGAGGAACAGGCCCAGTGCAACGCAACTGGCCACAAAGCACAGCACAAACAGTTGCTCCTCGTGTTGCACGTAGAACGCGGCCGACAGCCAAGTGGCCACGTACAGCACCAGAAAGATGAAGTGCCCCCGCAAATGCGACATGTTGGAGCGCTCAAAGTCATCGACAATGCTGCTCAATGGATTGCTCAAGGTGCTATATTGTTCATGCAGTTGCAACTGCAACTGAAGCTGCAGTCCAGAGCTGCTTGCCGCCTCCTGTTTGACGCCGTTCGCATCCAGCCAGTCGAGATCGATGTGCTCCGTGGCCTGCGTATTGTTATCGGAATATTGACGCTGTCCCAGATGCTGTTGCTGCTGCAGCACATTCACCGCCTGCTGGCTCAACTGATAGTAGATGCACAGCGCCAATATCCCACTAAAGATCAGCAATATGCCAGCGGGTACAAGCAGAGCATTCATTGTCGTCGCATTGTGCAAAAAACAATAGCTGTAGGCGGCATATTCACTCAAATTGACGGCACTGCTAATGCCACAGATGAGCAGCGCAATGCCCCAGCCAACCAGATAGATGCCAAGGATGGGTTTGCGTTGATGCGGCTCTGCCGGTTCACGCATTTGCAGCGGCTGACCAACTGTGGCCGGCAGCGATGTGGCCGTCGTCGATTTCGTCAAGCGTTTATACATGCTGCTCAAGCTGACGCACAGCCAGAGCAGCACACACAAGCTGAGATAGTGCAGCAGGAGGCCAAATAGACGGCAGTGCAGCAAATTGGATGTCTGATAGATGCCAAGCACAAAGACCAGACAGAGTGTGGAGAGCGCCAGCCAGGTGTTGACCAGTGCATGACGCTGCACCCGATTGATGCGAATGGCACAGCCAAAAACGACAAAGGTGACTATGTTGAACCAGGCGCACGCAAATAACACCCCACAGCCCACATACACCGGCAGGGGAGCGTGACGGAAGCGAGCACCGGCCAACTCGCTGCGATAGTCATTGAGGTAGGCGGCCCGTTGCAGCAGTCCAAAATAGCCGCTCCGACTGCAGCTAAACATGAGCAGGGTGCGATGCTGATAGTGTTGATGACAGACGCGCGTATTCCACTTTTGTTGCTCGGCATCCCACCATGCTGGCAGCGGTGCACTGCGCTCATCATGATACGGATGTGCACGCAGCATGATCGTTATGCGCTGTTGATACACATCCTCGTGCTCCAGATCGAGATCATCATCATCGCTATCGGCATTTTCGGGACGAGAGCTGCCGTTGGGCAGCGCTTCACCCTCGATGCTGTACAGGCGGGCACCAATGATAACCGAGGAGAGCGTCTCATTATGCGCCGATTGCAGATTGGGCAGCAATTTGGCATTGCGATGCAGCGTTATCATCAGTCTTACATTTCGCTGCACACCGCTGCCGCTGCTGCTGCTGCTGCTGCTCGTCGCATTGTTTGAAAGCTGATCGTTGAGCACTTGATAGGGCACTTGGATGGCGGCATCGATGTCGCCATGCTCATACATGGGTATGGTATCGTTGCCGCTATTGCATTGCAAACCACGCTGGCTACCCTCGAGCCACACGCACGACATGCTCAGAAATTGCTCCAGACTAATGTTGAAGAACTCGACGAAAATATTGCGTTGCGACATTTGACGACGCCAATCAATAAATCCATTCAAATCGCTCTCACTGCCACTAATGCTGGCGGTGCTACTGGCGAGTCGCAAGGCAGACGATTCGACAATGTGCAATAGTTTGTGACCCGTCGACTGTTGCAGCTGGGCCGCCTCAAACAATTTGCCGGGCAGCGTCAGCAGTTGCGATACAATGTCCATTAGCAGATAGCTAATCTCCTGCTGATGCGCCTCCAATTGCTCCAAATACTTGAGCAGTGTACGCGCTATATACTCCAGATCCATGGGATCGCGTATCTTGTGCAGCTGCGTCTGTATATGCGTAAAATTGTGCAAACGTCGCGCAATATCCAAGGCATTCTGTCCTTTGGTTAGCGTCAGATTCACTTTGGCGAACTGTTCGAAAATGCGCGTCGTTTCGCTGACATAGACGCAGCTCTCCGTATTCAAATGTTGCCAGTGGCCATCGTTGGCGCATTCGTGGCTGGCACGTCGCTGTTGGGTCACATCGCTCGGCTCCTCGACGCATGCCTGAAGCACCGTTTCGCCGCGCATTGTCCGTGGCCAATGATAGCTGCCCTTGTTCGTATGCGTAACGATGGCATCACAGTACAGCGTTCCCTTTGCCACCACATGCAATACGATCGATTGCGAGAGATTCGCTTGCTGGCTGCGCAACGTACAGTCCCACATACCCGTATGATTCTGTGTGAGACTCCCGATGCGTAAGATGGAATTGAGTATGCCGGAATCCGTTGAGTGTCGCGTCTCCAGATGTACATCGTTGAACACTTTGGTCGGATCGCGGTAGATAATATCATCGGTGGAGTTCTGCTGTCGTATCTTGTCCGACCAGCCCCAGAAGACATAGGCGCGTGTCGGCAAATCCTCCGATTCACGAGGCGCTCCAATAGCCACGCGTGGCGCATAGCATTTCAGCTGCAGTTCATCGCCCTCAAAAGCAATCTGTTGATGATTACAAATTTGAATTCTATATTTGAATAACCAGAAAAGGTAAATTTGTCACAGAGATTCCAATGTTTTGAATATGGCAGATAAACAATATTTTATATTGGTTCTATACATTCTATCTGATATTAAAAGATTTCAAGAGACCAAAAACGGACGGAGAGACATGACTTAATTGATCGATCAGCTATTGATGCATTATATATCCATATATACTTGATATGCCAGAGCTCTTCTTGCAAGCTTGTAAATATGTTTTACCTGATTCTGCCTGGGCACCAGCTCCAGGAGCGGCTGCAGCAGCGACTCACATCGAAAGTCAATGCCCACTTTGAGTTTCTTCAGCGGCATGCCACGAAAATTAATAGGTGAATCACATTTCGGTGTCGGCTGCAAGCGAATATCACGTGAATTCGACCAAGCAATCAGCCAAATCAGTCCACAGTCACAGGCCAACGGATTGTTGGACAAATCGCTGCGTAAATGTGCACAAAAAATCGTTTAGAATTTACCACACTTCAATAGGTTTAAGGAATTACTTACAGTTGTTTGAGTTTGGGCATAAGCTCAAAGGTGCCCTCATAAATATGACTGATGGAATTATTGGCGATACGCAAACGTTCCACATTTAGCAGACTATTGCCAAAGGTACTCTTGTCCAATTCGCTGAGCAAATTCGATGACAAATCCAAACGTTTCAGTTCCTTAAAACTCTTGAAATCCTCTTCTGTTAATTGTGCTATCAAATTTTTGCTTGCATTGCTGAAAGTCCCCCACAAAATAATAAAAATAATGTATACAAAACTGAAAGAATATCGATATAAACATTAAGCTTCTGCATTCGCTAACTTACATGCTGACTATGTTGTGGACATCGTCGCCAAAATTCAGCTCCTTCCAATTATCAATATTCTGCTCGTCGCAGCGAACACGCAAGCTTTGAATGTTCTCCGAGATGTTCTTGCAACTGCATTTTTTGGGGCACATTGCCTGCACAACAAAGGTCGTCGGCGAGTGGAGGGCGAGCAACGGCCACAGGCAAAAACATACCAATTGTGCGGCATTCATTTTGTTGCTCACTTAGACAGCGGCATTTGTGGCATCCATTTTTATTAACAACTTAGACGCAAACAAATGCATAATAAACAAAAACAGTCAAAAGATACAACAAAAAAAATTCAACCAGTATTGCTCTATGCGCAGAATTTTCTATAATGCTGCCCTTTTGCTACTAAAAATTACCAAAACTGGATTTTTGCTATCGATAGTCAAATAATGTCAATGTATAAAAAAAAACATATAAATAAAAAAATGCAAATGACCAACAATTATCAAATTGTATTTATAACGAAACAAAAAAATTAGTGCATTTCAATACAAGTTTCATTGATATATTAATTAATCGGCAGCTTGCAATGTGCCAGCGGAGTAAATACAGCATAATCAATGTGACGTATGGCACCCAGGTGCCCAATTTGCTACTGTTCGAAAAAGGCTTTGACCATAAATTAAGGTACTTGTTTACCTTACCCAACCTAGCATGTGGGGAAACCCCAGATTTTGATGGTTAATATATGTACTTGCAATCGGTCTTTTAAATTTTTTAAAATTAACGTATAATTTGTTAATGGCAAGCAATTACAATTTTTGCTAGACACTGGTCGAAATAAGGTCTGAGACACTATATATATTTGTCAATCGGTTATTAATCGTAATAGTGCAGAGCATTGCATATTCGGCATCTTGTCACATTTTGTGTCACGGATAATTGTTGCACATATTCGCCTATCGATGACTATCGATACAATGCTCGTCCCTGTGACGTGGAAAGCGTATGAAATTGTTTTGACACTTGATTATTAGTTCAGTGTATCTCAGTCTGTTCGATTGTCGTTGTTTATTTACCTCAGGATTTGGTAGCTGCAATTTTAGTTTGTAAATAGGATGTTGGACTTTGTGGTCGTGTTCACAAAAGGCGGAGTTGTGCTTTGGAATTCAAATGAGTCGGGCAAGAACTATTCCTCGTGCATCAATAGCTTGATACGTGGCGTCATTTTGGAGGTAAGTCTGCCAAAACATTCGTTTTGAGTTGTTGTTTTTGTTATTGTTATTGTTGTGTTGATTTAGGAGCGCAACACAGAGTCCAAGTACTTTGAGGATGATCATCTGGCGGTGCAGTTCAAGCTGGACAATGAACTGGACGTGATCTTTGCGGCCGTGTTTCAAAAGGTCATCAAGCTCAACTATTTGGACAACTTTCTGGCGGATATGCAAGTGGCGTTTCAGGAGAAATTCGGTGGCGTTTCCGCAGCAGAACGCCTCGGCATTGACTATGAATTCGAGCAGGAGTTCCGG
Source organism: Drosophila picticornis (assembly GCA_035043845.1). Taxonomy (NCBI): domain Eukaryota; kingdom Metazoa; phylum Arthropoda; class Insecta; order Diptera; family Drosophilidae; genus Drosophila; species Drosophila picticornis. The sequence goes on from JAWNMR010000492.1 coordinate 9,315,040, forward strand.
ATGGTGTTGAGCGCCGCGGAAAAGGCATCCGTTAAGCAGGGCAAGGTGCCAAAAGCAATGCGCTCCTACAACGAATCACAGAAATCAAAGAAAACGGTTGCCTCAATGATGCAGGACGATAAGAAACCACCATCGGGTGGCGATAAGCGTGTCAACATCCAGGAGAGCCCACCACCACCCAGCAAATCGGAGCCAATGACACCGCCACGCAACAACTCTGATGTTATCGAGGAAAATCGACGCAAGCTGCGCGAAAAACTGACGCCCACCAAAAAGGCGGCCATGGATGCAAAGCCCTTCAAAGCGACAGTTGCCGCTGAAAAGGATCGCGAGAAGGCGGGCAAAAAGCCCAGGGTCTGGGATCTGGGCGGTAATTCCAAGGATGCAGTGCTGCTCGATCGTTCCAAGGATGCGCCCGAGGACCAACAGCTGCAGACAATCAATAATGAGGTAAGTTTCCACCAACACCAGCAGCATTTTACAAGCCGAAGTTAATCGTTGGCTTCTTATTGCGTTTCCGAGCAGTTGGTGGGCACAATGCAGGGCAGCATACAGGACTTGGATGTGGATAGCTCGGACGACAGCGATGTTGACAGTGAGGAGGAGCAGCAGCAGCAACGCCAGCTCAGCCAGAAGAAGCCCAAAACTGGTGGATTACTTTCCTATTTCAAGGGCATTGTGGGCGCCAAAACGATGACATTGAGTGATCTGCAGCCGGCGCTGGAGAAGATGCGCGACCATTTGATATCGAAAAATGTGGCCTCCGAAATTGCTGGCAAGCTGTGCGATTCGGTTGCCACATCGCTGGAGGGCAAACAAATGGGTACCTTCGATAGCATTGCGAATATGGTGAAAGAAGCGCTCACCCAATCCCTGGTCCGCATCCTGTCACCCAAACGTCGCATCGACATCATACGCGACGCATTAGAATCGAAACGGAATGGAAGACCTTACACAATCATCTTTTGCGGCGTCAATGGCGTTGGCAAATCAACGAACCTGGCCAAAATATGCTTTTGGCTAATTGAGAACGATTTCAATGTGCTAATCGCGGCGTGCGACACATTTCGAGCCGGTGCCGTCGAACAGTTGCGCACCCACACACGTCATCTGAACGCCCTGCATCCGGCTGCGAAGCACAATAATCGTACCATGGTACAGCTGTATGAGAAGGGTTACGGCAAGGATGCTGCCGGCATTGCCATGGAGGCCATCAAATTTGCCAACGATGTGAAAATCGATGTGGTTCTCGTTGACACCGCCGGCCGTATGCAGGACAATGAGCCGCTGATGCGTTCGCTATCTAAACTGATCAAAGTGAACAATCCCGATCTGGTGCTGTTTGTCGGCGAAGCCCTCGTTGGCAATGAGGCCGTCGATCAGCTGGTCAAATTCAATCAATCCCTCGCCGATTACTCATCAAATGAGAATCCGCACATCATCGATGGCATTGTCCTAACCAAATTCGATACCATTGATGATAAAGTGGGCGCCGCCATCTCAATGACCTACATCACTGGGCAACCGATCGTGTTTGTCGGCACCGGTCAGACCTATGCAGACCTCAAAGCCATCAATGTGAACGCTGTCGTCAATTCCCTGATGAAATAAACAGCGCATCCCCTGGGGGATCACAGGTGGAGCAGTAACGAAGATCAAGCTGCGAATCAGCACGCTGAACTTAATTCTAATAATGCTATAGATACACTAGATTTTGTTTTTAATTATTGTCCATATATATATATATATATATACATCGCTTAAATAAAAATGCACTTTTTATATTTGTTATTCGACACATTTGCTGAATTTTTGTGATACTTGCATCCTTGCAACCTGCCTGCTTCAGCTGTGGTTTTGGCCCCATAAGATAATCGTAAGATTGTACTTTGTACAAGATAAAAAGAATTTTAATACATATATATATTATGTTTGCGGTGTGTATTAATTTGTAGATTGGTTGGTTTACAGACGAGAAATGAAATTAATGTTATTGATAGCTAAATGTTTATTTGTAGAACTCGTGCTCCTGTTCGTCCTTCTTGATATTGTTCTTGTAGCCCTTCTCGAAGTCCTTGGCAAGGACAATATAACGATTCTCACGCACCGCATGCATGCCGGCCTCCTGGCAGATGGCATTTATATCAGCGCCCGAAATTTTATCGGGCCGTGCTACAAACTCCTCCAGGTCAACATCCTCGCTGAGGTTCATCTTTGATGTGATAGTTGAGAAGACCAAACGCTTCTGGCGACGATCGGGCAGCGGGAACTCAATTTTACGATCTAAACGACCGGGACGCAACAGTGCCGGATCTAGTGTATCCGCACGATTGGTCGCCATGATCACCTTCACATTGGTCGTCTGATCGAAGCCATCCATCTGGTTAAGCAGCTCGAGCAGAATGCGCTGCACTTCACGATCGGCACCAGTTTGTGCATCGAAACGTTTGGTGGCAATCGCATCGATTTCATCGATAAAAATGATTGCGGGCGCATTCTCCTTGGCCAGGCGGAAGACATCGCGCACCATGCGCGGTCCCTCGCCCAAATATTTCTGCACAAACTCGGAGCCGACGACACGGATAAACGCTGCTGTCGTATGATGTGCAACAGCCTTGGCCAGCATCGTTTTACCACAACCGGGCGGGCCGTACATGAGGACACCGCGTGGGGGATCAATACCAATCTGTTTGTAGAGCTCAAAGTGTGTCAAGGGCAGCTCGACGGCTTCGCGTATCTCTTGCTTTTGCATGTCCATGCCACCAATGTCCGCATAGCTAACGTCTGGTTTCTCATCCGGTTGCAGCATCGATATGGAGCTATCCGCCTCCGGTGGCAATACATCGACCAATGCATTGCTGTGCTTGTGCAGTGCCACCGATGCGGAGGGTTTAAGCAACTCACGATCAATGGTGGACAGGATGCGTACATAGTAATTGGAACCGGTTGTGGAGCCAACAATGCCCGTATTCTGATCAACAGCTTCCAGGAATTGGCCAATCACCAGCGGCACCGATTGTATACGCTTCACCTCCTCCTGTGCATGCAGATACTCTTTCTTCAAATTGCGCTGCTCATCCTTAATGTACTCCTCCTGCACCTCGATGAATTCCAATGTCTTTTGCAATTTCTACATGCAAATAAATAAAAAGTCGTGTGTGTGTGTGTAATTGGTTGCGTTTGATTTGGCAATTGATAAGTTTGCAAATTATACCTTGTAGCGCACATACAAATCATCCATGTCTAATTCATCGAGGGAGCTGTGTGCGTCCTTCAGCTTCAGATCGAGCTCATCCTGGCATCCATCACAAAATATGTAGTTCAAATTAAGCGTTATCTGTATTATTATTTTTAATGGGTTACTTACTTTTTCAGGCATCGGTACATCCATAATCTTATATTAATATTATTAATGCAAGTGCAGTGAAGGCAAGTTTTATTGTTCTAATGCCGCTTGGGTGCTGATATTACAAAAAAATTGAGACGAGAAAAGCAAATGACTCGTCAAAAACAAGCTGACAATACAGTGATGGTGCACATATCGATATCTCCTTGCGCATATTACTGATAGTTGTCTTATCGATACTAGCTGTTTTATATGATAGTGCGAAAAACACAAATTACGAAACTGTCAATTGCATAATTAATCTAGTTAATTAATTAATTTAATTTGTCTAAATTAAGTAATGAAAAAATATGTATTTACTGTATTTTTATGCTTATTATGAGACAGGTATCGATACCCAATCAGATTAATGAAGCAGTTGAAGTATCAGTGTGTACACACTGTTCTCGCTATACGACCATTTTTTTTTGAGGCGATTTCGATTCTTCTCATAAGAAAACACATTTATTTTGGGGGCAACTAAATATGTGTGTGTGCCGTATGCATGTGTGTGCGTGAAGAGTTAAAAATAATAGTTAATAGTTAATAAAAACAACAACAGCAACAACAACAATTAGTGATTCGATGTGCACGTACACAATGGGTTAGCATTAAATGCGGCTAGTGAAATGGCAGTGGACTGTTTCAAACCCCATACGCTCGTGCAAGAGAAAAATCGTTCACCACCTCTAACTCAGTGTCCTGTCGCCGTCGCTGTCGCCGCTGCTTCTGGTTGGTGTTGCTGCCTTTTTGCCTCTGTCTCTGCCTCTGCTTCTGCCTCAGCCGCTGCCTCTGTCTCTGCCTCTGCTGTACGCACGCATCGATTTGGGCTAAACGTTAGATACCTCCTAACGCAGTTGTTAGGGTGGAAAAATAAGTATATAATAATAAAGAAATGCTGTGCATTTTTCAATTAATACATGGCCAAACAAATACAACAACAAATTCAAGTGCAATATTATTATTATTATCAAACGAACGAACAACAAAAAGCAACAACAAAAACGAAAAACAACAAATACATAAATACGCAAACACTGGCGCCACTCAAGCAGCAAAACAAAAGGTCCAACAAATAAAAAGAAAATTAAATTAAAAGAAATTTCCCAGGAGGCGGCAGCGCTGGCAGGCGGCAAATCACCAAAAGCAGTGTCAAACGCAGGTTAAACACGATAAATAATAATAAAAACACCAACAAATATATTGTGTGTACAAAATGTTTATTGTATAATTTTCATTACATCTTTTATACACACACACATATGCATGTGTATGCACATATGTATGTATGCATTCATAGAGCAGCAAACTGTGTTTGTGTGAGTGTGTGTGTGTGAGTGCTTTTGCGTGTAGTTTTTGTTTATATGCTGTTTTTTTTATTTAGCTCTTTTTCGCCTAGTTTGCCATTTTCCCGCATATTCGTCAACAAAATGTGTTTCGGCTTTAAATTTACGCTTTTCTTATTGCTTTCTGCCTTATTGTTTGTTCTTTATTGATTTTAAGATGCTGCTGCAATTGTGGACACACTGACACACACACAAACACACACATACAGGTTCGCTCTCACACACAAATATTTTTTAAAGCAGTGCATTGAATGAAATTTGATTTTGTTATTTTATTGTTGTTATTTTTCTTCTTTTTTTTACAGAAATTTATAAGTACAAGTGGTAACACTAAAAAAAAACAGCTTCCAAATGAAGACTATGTCGCGATTTGGCCTGCGCCGAGGCTTCAAATTCTCCGAGGAGCAACAGCAGGTCAATGGGAACAGCAACAACAACAATAATAATAACAACAGCAGCAGCCAGAGCATCCCAATTGGACCAACCACACAAAAGCTGGCAACGCCGCCACGCAAAAAGCGCAATCACAGTCTACCCAGAGAACAACAACAACAGCCGGAACACCAACTGGAACTGGTTGATGTTGAACTGGAGCTGGACAGGCAACAACAGCAGCCACCTTCACTCATCTGCAGTGTGCCGCTTGAGCGTTTGCCGCGTTTCGTCGAAAAGCTGCAGCTGCTGCAACAGCAACAGCAGCGCGAACTCGATGAATATTCAGCAACAGCTTTTATCAAAGTTTTGTGCTTGTACTGTGATAAGAAGTTCGCGTCCAGTAAGCTGCAGGCAAAGCATGTGGACAAGTTCCATACGGAGCGCAAGGAACGACGCTGCAGCAATCGCTCCACAAACAACAACAACAGCAACAATAACAACAGCACCACCAACAGCAGCAGCAACAGTCACTTTCCTGGCTGCCAGTATTGCAGTAGCAGCAGCAACAGCAGCCACAGTAACAACAGCAGCACCAGTAGCAAAGCCACCAAGCCTCAGGCAATAATGCCGGCAGTCTCGCTGCCCGCTAAGCAGCTGCAGCAGCTCTTTGCCCATTTCATTGCAGGGCATGCGGACAAGTATTTTGGCTGCGAACCGTGTCAGCTGCGCTTCAACGATGCTCCCCAACTTCACAGCCACATGCGTCTGACGCATCAGCAACAGTTGCCGTCGCCGTCGACGTTGCCACAGCAGCAGCAGCAACGACAAAAACCTCAACCACAGCAACAACAACAGCAGACGGCAATGATTGGCGCCGAGGAGCCGGTGCTGTTTCGTTTGGGTCTCACACAGAATCGTTTGCCCGGCCAGCGACAGCGAAATCGCAGCGCACGCCAGCAACAGCAGCAGCTGCAGCGGGAGGACAGCGGCAATGTGTCGACGCCAAAGCAGCAGCGTAGCAGCAGTCGCGCTGCACAGCGTCAAGCAGCTGCTGTAAATGCGCCAATGAGCAATGCCACAACAGCAACAGCCTCTACAGCAGCAACAACAGCATCCACAACAACAGCGGCAACAGCAGCAACTGTTGCTGTCTGTGTCGCTGCCACACAAGTCGATGATGCACTGTTCCGCATGCCCAGCCATAGTCATGTCTTCGATGACAATTTTTACAAGGATGTGGTGCTCAATGTGCGCCACAATCTAAAGCATTTCCTCGACGGACGATTGCGCAGCGGTCCAGCGCCACCACAGCCGCTGAGCGATGCAGACAGTCCGCCCTCCTCCGCCGCCGCCAGCAGCATGAATCAAGTTGCGCTGGGCAGCACATATCCCACGCTGCTGACAGCCGAACAGTTTGGTGATGTCCTTGGCATGGGACTGGAGCAGCTGCAGCTGCCGTTGGCGAAGGTCGCGCGACGGCCACACACGAAGCACAGCTGGAAATGGAAATGGGATTATGTGAAGAAATTCACCGTCATCAATGAGGGCGGACGACTGGTCAAAAAGCTAAAGCAGCCATTTATGGGACTGCGTGATCTGTCCCGCCTGGACATGTGGACGCAGCTGACAATGCGACAAAAGCATGATCTCGAGCAGGCACAGCAGCAAAATCAGCAGCAACATCAACAACAGGCACAGTATCATCAGCAACAGGAGTGCGAGCAGCGATTGCAGCAGCTGCATTTGCTGCTCGATCGTCGTCTGTTGCCGCACATTATGCTCGAGCAGAACGAGCAGGCCATTATCAAGGAGGAGCAGCCGGAGCAGTTCGAGCAGCAACAGTTAATGTCCCTACCGCCGCAGCATCAGCAGCAGCATCACCATCAACAGTTGCTGCCCGCTGATCTGTTGCCGCAAACATTTGTTGATGACAGCTTTTTGACGCTGCTACAGCTTCAACCACGCAATCGACAACAGCAACGCCAAACGATGACAACAACAACAGCAGTAGCGGCAGCAGCAGCAACAGCACCAGCACCAGCACCAGCAACAACAACATTGGTGCTAAGCGGCGAATGGGCGCGACCACGTTTATATTTATGCATTTGCTGTGGCGCCAAGTTTGAGCAGCGCAAAGCGCTCGAGGAGCACAAAACGTTTCGCCATTCGCACATTTATGCGACGCACTATGAGCTGGTCGGACGTGAACTGCTCGCTGGCAACTTGTTGCGTCATCTGTTTATGCCCAAGCGGGCGCTCAGTCACTATGCAGCCGAACACCAGCAGCAACAGTTGCAACAGCAACTGCATAAACAGGAACGCACTGTTGTTGAGGATGAGTCGATAAGCAGCTCCTCGAATTGTTCGGCTGTCTCCTCGACATTTGGCCTGCTGACCAATGTGGGTGGGTCGCCGTGCTTTACGGCGACAACAACGACAGCGGGAACAACAGCGACGAACAGCAGCAGTAATCGCAGTAGCAGCAGCAACAGCAACAATAATTCAATAGCAACATCTGTGGAAGATAACGATAGCAGCGATATTAAAGCACATCCACAGCAATCTTCCTGCTCACCAGCCAGCCTCAGTCACAGCCATAGCTCCAGCTATAATTCCAGCTCCACAAACAATTCCAGCAGCTGCACAAAATGCGGTCGCAAGTGCAGCGGCCTAATGGATCTCTATCGCCACATGTTGGACTGTTCGGGCGATTATGTTTGGTCGCTGGCCAAGAAGCGTAAATATCGCTATTATTGCGGCTCCAAGAAACGTCGCACCGCCTGCAATAAGCCCGCCAAGCACTTTGCCCAGCTGCTGCGGAAGAATAGCAAAAAAGTTAAGAAGCAACAGCAGCAGTCTGACGAACAACAGCTTCCCAATAACAATGACGCTTCCGAGGAGAGCGGCTCGTATTGCTCCAACTCCAATTCAAATTCGACTTCCAATAAGACTAAAACGCCGCCGCGTCAACGCCCCAGCGATGGTGAGTCTCTAAACAATATGTAATTCGCAACAGGATCTTTCAGGGATATATGCAGCGTTCTACATGTTGAGTAGCTTATTGATTTACTGTCTCGAGGGGATCTTTTACAAATTCTTGAACCTCTATATTAACATAGATGATATGTATTTACAGAGCTAGGATCAATAACAAAAGAATTAATTTTTTAGGTTTACAGAAAAAGGAAAGGGAAATTTGCATTGAATTTTGGAGAATTAATTTTAAAAATCTTAAATTGCAGTTAAGGAGTTTCAGAAATCAGAAAGTATTGCAGCAATTAGAACCTTCCTACCTCTCTCTCTCTCTCTCTCTCTCACACACACTCTTTCTTTGTTTCTTTGCAGCTGAATCCATACGTAAAATGCTGGAGAATTTGCCGGCGAAACGTGTTTGTAAAAAGATCTTTCCGATGGATAATAAGAAGCGCTCCAAGAAACAGGGCAAAACCAGTAAGAAGCAGTTGGTTCGCGGTGCCAAAAAGCTCTACAATCATCATCATCATCATCACCACCACCACCATCATCATCATCATCAGCATGCGCTGCGCAATACGCGTTCGCGCCTGGTGCGTGCCAAGCCAGCATCAGCAGCATCGGTATCAGCAGCAGCAACAGCTGCTACAGAACAGCAAAAGCAACTCCAACGTCGCAATCGTCGCAAGCAGCAGCAGCAACAACACCACTCAAAGCTATTGTCTAACAGCGACAACAATTCAGCAACATCAATTGCAACAACAAGAACAACAACAGCAACACCAACAAAAACCTTAAACACTGCCAGCACACCTACAGCAGCGACAACTGTTGCACTTGTCGATGTAGCAGCAACAACAACTACACCAACAACAAATTTAGTCTCACCCACGCCCAGCAGCAAACAGCAGCTAATGCCCACGCCGCCCACAACACCAGCACCAGCAGGAATAACGCCCATAACAACACCAGCAACACCATCAACACCAATAGCAACAGTTGCAGTCAATAAACAGCAGCGGCTGCAGCAGCAGCCGGTTAAACGCAGCAAGCGCATAAGCGACTGCATTGCCATGCTAACGGGAAAGCTGGAGGAGAAGCTTAAGACTGAGCAACAGCCGACGGCGGAAAAGGAGCAATTGTTGCCGGCAATGCCAGAGCAACAGTTGCATTTGCAGCTACAACCACAAACGCAGCAAAAGACGCCCAAGCGGAAAGCGATCTCCCGACGCATAGTAAAGCAGCAAAGCGAGACAGCAACAGCAGCGACAGTAGAAACAGGGCCAGCAGTGACAGCAGCAACAATGCCAGCAATGACAGCAGCAACAGTGCCAGTAGCAACAGTGCCAGCAGCAAAAGTGCCAGTAGCAAAAGTGCCAGCCGTAAAAGTTCAAGCAGCAACAGGAACAGCCGCAACAGTGCCAGTATCAACAGTGCCAGCAGCAATAGTGCCAGCAGCAACTGCAGTAGCAACAACAAAGACAATAGTAGCGTCAACAGCAGCAACAGCAGTAGTTGCAACAGCACACATGCCAGCAACAACAGTCGCGACAGCAGCAGTAACACCGTTCGCAGCAATTATTGCAATTGAGCAACCGAAGCAGCCAGTGCATGTGTCTGCGCTTGCGCCAGTGTTGCCACCCCAGCGGCGCGCCACACCCACCAAGGCTGCTACAAAGCAGATGGCTGCACCACAACAACAGCAACAGTTGGCAGCATTGCCGTTGCCAGTGCTGCCGATGGCACAGCCTTTGCCGCTGCCAGTGCCCATGTCGATGCCTGTTAAGCTGCCACCGCCGCTGCCGCCAGCAACAGCAACGCCCACAGCAGCAGCAACACCGGCAGCAACAGCTGCTGGCACGGCACCAGTAACAGCAGCAATGCTGCTGCCAAAATTGCCGTTGTATATGCCAGTGCCAGTTGTGCCCCCCAACTATGTGATGGAGCCGTTAAATCTCAGCCATGTTCGGCAGACAGATGCACACCACCAATACCAGCAGCATCTGCAACAGCAACACCAGCAACAGCAACAACAACAGCAACGCACTTCAGCAATGCCCGCACGTCGTCAAACGATTTGCGGCTTTGAAGCTCGCAATTTGCTGCAATTGGACGAAATGCAACCACTGGATTTATCCAAGAAAACACAGCGCAAATCCTCGCCAGTGCCACCAGCAGCAATTGCAGGTGCTGCTGTTACTGCTCCTGTTGTTGTTCCTAATGCACACAGCAATTTATCCGGCTGCCAGGAGCTACCGCTTGGTTTGGGCATGCCGTTGCCATTGCCACTGCCGGCACATTACTATTCCAATTTGGAATTGCTGAAGATACCGCAGGTGCGTAATCCGGTGCTGCCGTTACCGGTGGCAGTGCCCGCAGTAACGGTGGTGGCGGCGCAGGCGCTGCCAACCACCAAAGTGCCAGCGAAAAAACGAGCCACAGAGTTGGCCACCAAAAAGGAGAAACCGTGTCCCACGCGCATGGATGAGGTGATCAATAACCATATCGATGATGCCATCAATTCAGTTATACTTGCTGTGCACGCCAGTCTGCCGCAGGACGAGGAGGAGGAGCTGCAACAGCAACAGCAGCTGCACAAACAACAACAACAGCAGCAGCAGCAGCAACAACAACAATTGCCGCCAACAACAGTTATGCCCAACGCTGGCGTTTTGTTCAGCACATCAGCAACAGTTGCCGCTGTGCCCACCCGCAATCCAGCACCAAAGAAGCGCAGCATGCGCTCAAAAACCATTGATTGCCGTTCCGCACTGTTGCTACTGCCTACTGCTGTTGCCACTGCACAGACGCCAACATTGCCATTAATGTCAGCGATGCAGTGCATCCAATTGCCGTCAAATGGCCAACTAGTGCAGCCAGCTGCTGAGCAGCCGCCCCTGCCGTCGCCCGTGGCCACACCAAAAGTTGCCACGCCCGCACCCGAACTGGAGGAAAAGCCTACCTTGTGCCAGAGGCAAGTTTTGCTGGCATCTGAAGTTCAATTGCAGCCAGTAACGACAACAACAGCAGTAGCAGCAGCAGCAGCAGCAGTAGCAGAAGCGTTTGTTGTACCAACAGCAACAACCACAGCTGCACCAGTTGTAGCTGAAGCTCCAACAAAAGTAGCAACAGCAGCAGTAGCAGCGGTAGCAGCAACAGTGTCAACAACAACCGAAGTAACAGAAACAACAGTTGCAGTCTCGGCGGCTGAGAAGCCAGCAATGGCTGTGTCTGTAATCTCGGTGGCACCACCGACAGCACCAACAACAACAACAACGAAGAGCAGAAGTGTCACACCCAACTTGCTGCTGGAGGAGCACAGCTGCAACATGCACATCAACAACAACACACCCTCTGGTTTTCATAGTCTGGCGCCAGCAGCTGAAGTTGAACCCGAGCCGGAGGCCGAATTGGCAACAGAAAAGGAAACGAAGCTCGAGCCCGAGCCTGAGACCGAAGCGAAGCCTAAACCTGAACTCGAATCGCAGCCACAAATTGTGCGGGAACCGGATCCGAAACCGGATCCGGAACCAGAAGCGGAACCAACGCTGCCACCCAAAGAAGATGTGAAAAAGAAGCAGCGGCGTCGACGCAAAAACGAACTGGCAGCAATTGTTGCCGATCAGCTGCTGGAGAGCTTCAAAATCGACAATGCGCGACGCGATAACTTGAAGAAGCTCGAGAACCTGGCATATGAGAAGAGCGAGGATCTCTTGCTCACCGGCATGTTGCTGATGTCCAGCACAAAGCGAAATGCAACACTGCAGCAGCAACAGCAGCAGCCAGCAGTAGCAGCAGCAGCTACACTTGCAGCCGTTGAGTCGAAGCGCAGCAAAGTCGAGTTCGAGCAGACGCCACCGGCTGCAACTGGGCGTGGTCGGCCCAAGCGACGGCAGAGTTGCTACTATAAACGTGGACGTGGCAAGGCGACGCCTTTGGGTGCTGAGACGAATATTAGCGCGTTAAAATCCTCGCTCGAGTCCTTCTCCATTGGTATTGAGAAGCAGCTGCTGGCCAAGGAGGCAGCCGCCGCAGCAGCAGCTAAAGCAGCAACGCCCACAGCCAGCTGCATACTGCGCCCAAGCATTCTGTGCACAGCAGCCAAGGAGCACCAGCAGCAGCAGAAGCAGCAGCAAAAGCAAAAGCAAAAGCTACAACAGCAAAAGCAACAACAGCAGCAGCAGGAGCAGCAAGAACAGCAGCAAGAGCAAGAGCAGCAACAGGAGCAGGAACAACAACAGCAAGAGCAACAGCAGCAGCACCTACAGTCGGCGACAGCAGCAACAACAGTCGCTGCCACATATAGTCGGGATCCGCGACTTAACAAAAATATACACAAGGAAGCCGCACAGGAGCAATTGGGGCAACGGCAGCAACACTCCCACCAACAGCAGAAACAACAACAGTCGCAACACGAACAACATCAACAGCAGCAGCAGCAACAGGAGCAGCCACAGCCCGGCGAGGATTTGGAGGAGGAGGACAATTATTTAACGGAAATTGCGAAAAATGTCAACGACAAAATCATGTCGGCAAACAACGAGGACTTTGAGTTTGCGCACGATGAATTTGATCAGGATAAATCCCATGATCCGGATCAGGATAAATTCTATCGTCCGCCCACATCGATGAGTGTGCGCAGTGCACCCAATCTCAATGATGAACATTCGAATTTCGGCTCCGACGATGAGAATACCAACACAGAGATCATGGACATGGATCTGGATGATGAGATGAGTGTCTATACTAGCTATTCGCAGGATTTGGAACGCACTGGTCGAGGTCGACGGCGTCGGCGACGTCGCAGCGTTCTATTGACGCGCCGTCCAAAGAAACGCAACACGCGCAGCAGCCAGCAGCTGGAAGATGCCGATAAGTTTGCATGCCAGCTGTGCGGCAAGAGCTTCTTCACATCCACCTCCCTTTCCAAGCACAACATGACACTGGCGCACGTCTCCAAACTCTCCGAGCTGGAGTATATGCAATCGAAGAGCAATGCACCGCCAAGTCCTCCCCATCAGCAGCAGCAACTGGAGGCAGTGGTAGCACCACTGCAACAAACACAACAACAACAGCAGCAGCTGCGTGCCTCAGTGCTCATATCGCCGGTGGTGCATCCACAGACGATAGTCACTGGCGCGACTTCCAGTCATGTCATTACCGAAGAGAGCCTGCGTCTGCATGACAACCAGCAACAGCAGCAGCAACGGCAGCAGCATCAGCAGCAACAACAGCAACAGCAGCAACAACAGCAGCAACAACAACAGCAACAACAGCAGCAACAACAGCAGCAACAACAACAACAGCAGCAGCAACTTGCAAGCCAGCATTCAAGTCCAATTCACAGTGCCGCCCGCCTTAATCTCAATCCCGATGAGCGTCTCTTCTACGAGTGCTGCAACATTTTGAAGAGCGCCGAAACGCCTCGTCTGCCCACGGCAACTGCCATGCCCACAATTGCCGTTGCGACGCCCTCTGTGATTGTTAGCGCCGGTGTGCGCAAACCCTTGTCGGAGCTAACGATTCCCGTTGCGACAACGGCTGAGCCTGCGTCACCCCCAACATGTCGTCCTCCACGTCCACCGCCGCCGGCATCGCCGTCCCCTTCGCCGTCGCCACCTCAATCACCACTGCCAACAACAATAACAACAATACCAACTGCAGCAGCAACTCGTATAGTTCCTGCATCCTCCGCCTCAGCAACAACAGTTTCCCATCAACCAGTCATCCAGCAGCTGTTTCGTAATCCGCCAGCGGCGACGCCCACGTCGACGCCTACGTAAGTGATGCGTCCATAAATATATATAGGGTATTTAGTGTTTATCTACTTGCTAACAAAGTCACGATGAGAGATTCGCTTAACTCCTAGTTCAGCTTTAACTTACTGCTAATAAACTTTAGTTATTTTTTTCTCCTCCGCAGCAATCATCATCATCAGCAGCAACAACACCACAACCAGCACGGCCAGCATCATCATCATCATGTCGAGCAGCAGCAGCAGCAACATCATCATCATCACCATCAGCAGCAGCAGCATCATCATCACCATCATCATCAGTCGCATCGTCTGTCGCCCAATTACTCAATGTCGCAATTCTCATCGATGACAGCTACAAATATGACGCAGTCCCGATTTAAGACCAAGGCCGCAATGAAGGGCTACGAGACGAATTTGGAGCTGGACATGGAGCTGGCCAAGTCGGCAAATCGTGCTGTTTGCAAGCTAACCGAATTGGCAGACATAGCGCTGGGTAGCGAGAAGCCGCCCGGCGTTAACTATAGCCCCAATCAGGTATCGACACCTCTCTCACCAGTCGCTGTTTCCGTAACAGACCATCAGCAGCAGCAGCAACTGTTGCAGCAGTCGCAACAGCAACAGCAACATTTACAGCCTTTGGCAGCAACGAGTGTCGAACAGAGCTCCACATCATCCAAGACCATTATGCATGGCTCCTCCATCATAAAGGCAACAGCGGCAACGGCGGCCGCCAGCAGTGCCACATTGCCGCCGGTCTCGGGTCGGATTATAATACCGGAGCGGCCGTTCAAGAATATTGGACTGGAGGAGAAGGCGCCCATTACGTTCCAGAAGCCGAAGACCAGCGTTAATCTGCTAACCGATGATAATAGTGTATCCACCGCAAGCTACTCGGATCGCGATGATTATGATTTTGGCACGCTCAGCTGTGAGGATGTTGATGTGGATGCGGAAACCGATGCGGATGCCGTTGCGGAGACGGTTAAGCTTGCCGAGCAGCAGCGCCAGCGGCAACAGTTGCAGCTGCAGCAGCAACAGCAGCTGAAACAATCGTCTGGTGTCATTGCGTGCTCGGTAGCCACATCATCCACATCGAACAGCTCCAGTTCCACCGCCTCCTCAACGCAGCAGAGCAGCAGCAGCAACTCCAGTCGGGCCACAGCAAAAACGTTTGAGAACAAATCGCTAATTATGGGACGCATCTTCAAGTCAAAGGCAAAGGCAACAACAGCAGCAGCAGCAGCAACAACAGCAGCAGCAGCAACAGTAGCAGCAGGAGCAATAGCATCGCTTGGCGTTACTGGAGCAACTGGGACGCCGGTCAAGAGTGCTCCCAAGGATAAAGCGCAGCTGGATCAGCTCTTTGATGAGCTGCGTGGTGCAACAGCCAAGCCACAACAGCCTCTTATTGAGTTGGCGCCAGTAACAGCAGCAGCACCAGCACCCAATTCGACTCCGGATCCTTGGTTAGCTCCCGATGTGCCAACTCTGTCTGCGACATCAGCGTCCGCTTCTGCAATGAAAGCGACCGCTGCGACCAAAAAGAAGCTCACCACCAAAGCAGCAGCAGCTGCTGGACCAGGTCGAAAGAAAACTGCCGCTAGCACTGCGAAGGCGAAAATCAAAACAACCGTACGCAAACCGACCAAAGATCTCTCCAAATTGCAATCGGAGCTGGGCATGAGCACCGCCGAAATCGAGCAGCTCATCGACGAAGGTCAACGCAAATCAAAGCGACGTTGCGCGACCAATCGGCCCAAAAAACTGGTGGAAACGTGGAGTTCCGATGAGTACGAGGAGTTCCTCTCCACCAAGGATATAATAGCTTTAATTGAGCAAAAGGAGCAGCAGGAGCAGCGTCGCAAGCGCAAAACCAGCGAAGTTGCCTCACAGCAGGAGTTGCTGCCAGAGCGGCCGAATCTCACGCAGCCATTGAACAATGCTAAGAGCAAAAGGAATCGCAAGGCACATAAGGAGCAGGTGGAACAGCAGCAGCAGCAACATGAACCACAGCCACCAGCGCCGGCTCCGGCGCCGTCCAAACGCAGCAGACAGCTGCGTGCAGCAGTTGATATTCAAGTGGAGGCGCCGCCACCGCCAACGAAAACGACGAAGGCGACCCGCGGCAAGCCAGCAGCCAGGACAGCTAAAGGCACAAAGGCGACCAAAACGCCGGCTGCTGTAGGCAGAAAACGTGGCAAGCAGCTGGAAGAACTGCAACTGGAAGCTGAACCCGAACCTGAACCGGTTAGAGCAACGATCGTTGCTGCAGTGGCGCCAACAGTGCAACAGCAGCGCCTGGAACGTTCTAGTCAGCGCACGCGCAGCAGTCGTCAGCAGCAGCAACAACAGCAGCAGCGAGTGCTGGAGGCAAGCGCGGAGGCGGCGTCTGAGGAGCAGCAGCCAAGGGACGTGAATCACTATCAGGAGAGCAATGAGAAGACAGCGAGCAGCGTTAATGTCAAGCAAAAGCCGCGCGGCAGCAGCAATAATAATGTTAATAAAATCAACAACAACAACAGTAGCAATCGCGGCAGCGTCGCAACGGCAATAACAGCAGCACCAACAGCACCATCAGCATCAGCAACTGCAACAACAAATAATAACAACAACAACAGCAGCAGCAGCAACAAAAATTTAAAAACAAAACGCAAATCGCAATCGAATCGACAATCGCCGGCGCGCCGGAAGCGACCGGCGAGCGAGAAACAGCTGTATTATTGGAGCAGCTCCAGCGATGATGAATTCGGGCGCATCAATGTGGATGCCGAGGCAGCGGAAGCGGAGGCGGCAACTCAGGCAGACGCCGCCGCTTCAGCCGTTGCCACAAATGAGCCACAACAGCAACAGCAACAACAGCAGCAGCACCAACAACAACAGCAGCAGCAACTGTTGGCGCCGACGAAGCATTTTGATGACAGCGAACAATATCAGAAGCATGGCTGGATCGTTGGTGATTCGCACAAGAAACTGGTGAAGCTTTTGGCCATTGCCAAGGGCAACAAGAAGGTGGACAATTGCGGCGTTAAGCGGCGCACGCCCAAGCGCAAGTGCTAGGGGTTGAGTGCTTGAGCAATTGGATTCAGGGGTTGACACTTAATGCAGTAGCACTGCCAACAATTCGTGTGCAGTATCATTTCTCAGACGTCAAGGCTTATTATTGGGCATTCGTGTATATTGAAGCAGACAAAACACGACATATATTTTACTTTCTTTAAAAAGAGAAAACATTTAAGCGTTACATTATTTAGGTTTTTTTTTATTAAATGTATTTATAATTAATAAACAAAAATGCGCAAGCAACAAATAAATATTTGAGCACAACAATTGATCAATCGACTTATCACATTTTTAGACTAGTACCAAAGGCAAAAGCCAGCTAAAGCTTATTTATAATACTGCTTAAATCGAATTACTCGATTCCGAATTCAAATTTTCACAGCGCTTAAGTGTTACCATAATCTCCTTTAACCTGTCTCTTTAAGCATTACAAGTACAAGTTGCTACCTCTAAGTATCGATAAATTGCTTGCGCGTCATCGATGACCAGCGCTAAGGATGATGGAATGTAAATGGACATCGATAGTATCGGTTAGTTGCCATCGATTGTATTTGTAGCTCAGATTGTTTTGCAGATTGAAGCTCGGATGAGGAAAATATAAGAAAATATAATTTTTAAAAATTTTTATAACGTTTCATAAAACGCATTGGAGCTGTGCAAGTGCAATAATTGTGAGTAAATTAGTAACTGTTTCGTACAAGACGTGAATACGAAACAATTCGAAATTGTATGCCGTTTACGCCTCAACATTTTTCACTTGCGTCGGAAGTTTTCTTTCTCTCTCTTCGCTTCATTTTTTTCTTTTTTTTTTTGTTATATTTTACGATGCTGATTCGTAATTGTCTTCTTGTATACACGCTCGCTCTCACTGGTCTATGCATGAATGTGTGTGAGTGTAACTGCTGCTGCTGCTGGTTGGAAAATAATTAAAGCAAATAATTAAAGTGTACGAGTCCAATTTGTTGCAGATTTCATGGATAGTGCCTAATTACGGTAAAACCATAACAAAATCAGTGTCTGTGTCTGTTACTCTGTCTCTGTGTGCGTTTAACTCTGCTAGTCCTGTGCCTGTGTGTGTGTGTGTTGGTGGATGCTGTTGCTGCCAAAGGAGTATTAGAAGAAGAATTGTTTTTTTTTTTTGGAAGCCATTCACAGCATCCACATTTACGAATAAAAAACGCACACACGACGGGAATCGGAAGCGGAATCGCTGAATTGGCCATTAGTTGAATAGCGTCTGTTTGCTCGTTTCTCTTGCTGCCCACTCGGCCACTTCTTTGTGCGCAACTGCAGGTAAGCACGTCCCCCCACCCCCCTCCATTTCCCCTCGAATACACGACAACTTGAACTCCTCGGCAGTTGGCTCGTAAGTTGGCTAAAACCACTCAATGAAATCAGTGAAGAAAGTGGTAAATTAAGAACGCAGTTGTAGTCGTCATTCGGTGCATTAAAGATTCGCTGCACATGCAGTTTTGTAAGCTCCACCACTCCCCCTCAGCCATGTTACCGCCCTGCGACGCTCTTTTCAATCGACAATTGAGACAAATCAAAAACAACAACAACAAAAGCAACAGCAAAACAAAATGAGAGGGATAGAGTTTTTTGTACAAGGGTCGTCGTCGTTATCGTAGTTGTTGCTTTTGTTATTGTCTGCATATGGTTGTTGTGCTGACCCGGGAATATATACACATAAACGTATATATATATTGTGCAGGAAATCTGTTGCTGGGAAACTTGAGCACATCTCAGCGTGAACCATTGATTCTGCGTGCTGCACTTGTGCTGTGCGACAAGGTGGCAACTCTGCAGCAGCAAGCAGCTGCAACTGTGTGTCGCATATTTGTGTAATTCTTGTATAGCCGGAAAAACTCAATTAATGTTTCGAGTGTTGTTGCTTTTATTGAAGTACACACCCACACACACACACACACACACGCACACCAACACATCGATACACGTGCACAGACATAAAATTGTAACTGTTTGTAGGATTTTTGTGTTCATTCACAGACCCATTGAAAGAGAGAAAGAGAGAGAGAGAGCGAGAGAGGGATAGTCGCTGTGTTACCAGAACCAGTCAAAAGAGCAGGATAACAGCGATAAAAATGCACAGAGCGCCACAAAAACAGCAACAACAATGTAAAGCCTCCCACATTTGAAACTGAAAAGTTACTCTCATTCGCTCAAGCTGTGCTTTCGCTCTCACAGAGTCGCTCATTCGCTCATTTGCCCGCTCATTAAAACACTCTGGTCAGTTGTGCTCTCTGTTTCTTGCTTAGTTGCGTTTGTCGCAGCAGCAGCAGCGCAGCAGCAGCAACAGCAGCAGGCAAAAAGGATTTTCACTTTGCTGCAGACATTTTGCAAACGGAAAAGGCAAAAAAAAAGCCGAAAAGAATAGCGATAAAATCATTAAAATGTTCGTAAATTAAAGGTATGTGTTCGTGTGTGTGTGTGTGCGTCTAATCAAGAAAATATTCAAGTTAAAAATATTTGAAAAAAAAAAAATTCAATTTGAAAGCTTGTAAATCTCATAAGTAGGAGGCAACGTGGGGCGGGGGCGGGTGACGCCAACTGTGCGGTAATTTGCATTTGGCTGCGCCGGCTGTGCGTGCTCAGTCAGCGCAGACTCTACTCTCTGCTCTGCTCTGCTTTGCTCTCAGCGGAGATGTGTCCAGCCGTGGATGTATCCCTGTGCGGCTCAAGACAAAACTGCGTAGCTGTTGTTGTTGTTGTTCTTGTTATTATTAAAGATTTTTGCTGCTTTCTATTATTGGTAAATTAAAAAAAAAGAAAAAAGAAACCGAACATTTTCTAGCCATCAACATCAACATGAACATATTTGAAGTAGCAGTCGTAGTTACTCATCTATATTTTAATTTCGGTTTATAGTTATTCGCATAATGTCATCCGTTTGTGTGTCATTTAATATGTATGATATATGTTGTCTAAGGTTGACTATGAATAAATATTGTGAGTTGTAGAAGCTGATTCCAACGATTAAGTAGAACAACAAGCGAAGCTTCAATTTTTGTAGGTAAATCAGAATTAATTATCGAATTACTGATTTTAATGATGATTTCAATGTGAGAAATGTAAACTGTTTATCAACTTATTATAAATATAATATATATTTTGCTTATGACGCAGGTACAACAACAAGATGCGTCAATTTAATATATCGGTCATTGGACTATCCGGGACCGAAAAGGATCGGGGCCAGGTTGGCGTTGGCAAATCATGCCTGTGCAACAGATTTATGCGGCCGATGGCCGATGATTATTTTATAGATCACATATCAGTTCTCAGTCAGAGCGATTTTAGCGGACGCATTGTTAACAATGATCATTTTCTGTATTGGGGCGAGGTGCGCAAAACAACCGACGAGGGCGTCGAATACAATTTCAACATTATCGAACAGACCGAGTTCATGGACGACTCCACATTCCAGGCCTTTAAGGTTGGCAAAATGGATCCGTATCTGAAACGGTGCACCGCCACCAAAGTCTTCTCCGCCGAGAAGCTAATGTATATATGCAAAAATCAGCTTGGCATCGAGAAGGAGTACGAGCAAAAGGTGATGCCCGATGGCCGTTTAAGCATCGATGGTTTTGTCGTTGTCTTTGATGTGAGTCCCGTGCCAAATCGTAGCGTTGAGAAACAGGTGGAATTTGTCCAAAATGCCATTGCCAATATAATGAAAAACAAGAAGCCATTGATACTGGTGACCACCAAAAATGATGACGCATATGAGCTGTATGTGCGCGAAGCGGAGAAAATTAGTCAGCGCAAGGATTACAAGAGCACCGTGCAACTAATCGAGACATCGTCACATGAGAGCATCAACATTGATTTGGCATTCCTGATGCTGGCCCAAATGATTGACAAAGTGAAGAACCGGGTAAAGATTATTTCATATCAGGAGTCGGCCAAATCGCGCAAGGAGCTGCTCGATACACGATCCGAGGCAGTCACCCGGCTAATACGCAATCAAATCACCGACTACCACGTATTGTGGTCACAGGGCTCCAAGATGCTGTCGCAGTATCGCGAATGGAACGAGTTCCTCAACATATTTGGACACGAGGCCGGCCAGAAGCTATTCCGTCGCCACATGAAGAAGCTGCGCGACGATCATCTCAACAAGAAGCTCCATCAGTATTTGGACAAGTTTGCACTCGCCTTGGAGTATCTGCTGCCCGACATAAGTGTGCTCAACATTATCGATGACGATCCGTGGGAATGTGCCCGCAATTTTCTCCAAAATCACATGGAGTTCGAACAGTATTTTTTCGAGTGCCCGCAGGCCACATGGACGGAGCTGCTCGATATGGATGAGGCCGATGACGAAGCGCGTATCCCATTCGACGTGCTCGAGACCAACGAGGCGGAGACCGTGTTCCGTAACTACTTGAATTCCGTACAGCAGGATAAAAAGAAAATTGGGTAAGTTCCCTTCCATTCCATTTTATAAAAATATTTAAAAAACAGTCGAAAGCATTGAAGTTAATGTAAATGGTGAAGATTTAAAGAAAGTCTCGCTTAAAACCGATTTGAAAGAGAATTAATCGTTGCATCGCTTTGCAGCTGGAAACAGCAATTCAAGATGCTGCTGGAGGAATCTGGTTTTGTGACGCCCGGCAAACAGCTGTCAGAGGTGCGTGTCCTATTTATGGGTAGGGAATGCTTTGAGGCGCTATCCGAACACGATTGCCAGCAGATCTATGATATACACCAGGACGAGATCATTGAGAAGAGCAAACAGAATTTTGTTGAGCTGCTGCTGGAGCATGCGCAATATTTTCTACAATTCAAGAATGTGGACATTATCACACAGGAGGATGTTAGACAGATAACGGATGTCATTCAGGAGGATTCGCGCTACAAGATGCTCGATCGTCTCGATCAGGAGCGAAGGGTGATGCTCGTCCAGCATTTACGCTTCGTTCACTGTCCCATCCGTGATCATTGCCCGTTCTTCAACAATTGTGTGGATAATCTGATCGAGGAGGTGCTCTCCGACAAATCGGCGGCGAATCACAAGCCACTGGTCGGCGTGGGGGGCGGCGTCAGCGTTGGTTGGAAGACCACTGGCAATGGCAGCGATCGCACATTGAATCTGCTCATTGTTGGCTCCGAGCATTTGGCCAGCGATCTGCTCAACGATATACGCATATGCACGGGCAGCAAGGGCGAGTATATATACGAGAATCAAACATATTATCTCAATTATCGCATTGCCAATGGCGACATGGAGGCCTTCAAGGCCATCGATGTTTATTCGAGTGGTAAGCTTAAAGCTATATTTGTACTAAAACCATACTCTTGTTATACATATATATATATTGGCCTTTTTGCTGCAGGTCTCATTTGTGTCTACTCCAATCAGCAGTCGTTTGAGACGCTCAAGGATAATTTGGAACGGACGCTCCTATGCAATCTCGAGCTGGAGGATAAATTTGAGAATCTACCCATTGTGCTTGTGTATCAGCCACAGGATCTCAAAGAGAACGAGATCGAATATCTGCGCAGCGAGGGCATGCGTCTATCCGAAATGCTGCACTGCGATTTCATTGATCATACGCAAAATCATCAGAAATATGTTTACGATATACTCAATATTGTTATACTATCGCTTAAGCTAAGCGAAATGAAGAGCTACGAGCCTTATCCATCGTCCAATCACACAGATCTCCGCATCCTTGTCTGCATCTACTGTGGCGATCAATACGACATTGAGAACATTGTCCAGCCCCTAATTGCCGAATCGACGGTTGTCAAGGCCAATGAGCATAGCATCATTGTCGATGTCTTCATTGGTGATGCGAAGCGGCGCGTTGAATTCATATTGTCATCGTATCATGGCACCAATCAGTATCGAGATGAGCTCATCCACGGCTACATCTATATCTACTCAGCCAAACGACGCTCCTCGCTGGCCAATCTCAAGTGAATAGCCACATTCCATTGCACATTCCACATTATCTCAAATTTAACAATTATTAATTACTCTTGCAGCATTTTGGCCGCCCAGAATGCCAACATTCCATTGCAGTTGGTCGCTGTCACGGAAAGCGGTGGCGTCAATGCGTTTTTTAATAATGAAATTTGCCAGTTTCTCATTACCGAGGGTAATGCCTTGGCAGATCGCTACAAGGGCAGCTTTATGACATTCTCGTCCGATCAATATGTCAAGTGTATGTGTCCAACAATTTTAGCCAAACACAATCAACATTTAAATAGTTTAAATTAATGAATTTGTCGTCGTTGCAGTTGCCTTTTATAATCCATTCCTGAAGACCGCCTGGGATAACAAATATGAGGTGGAGAATCTGCATGTGGAGGAGTCAATTACTTTAGATTCGGGCGAGGGAACGCTCGAGAATTCGGTTAATCAAATGCCGCGTCCGCCGCCACGACATGAGAGCTATATGCTATCGAATACACTCGGCACCGATGGTTCTGGCAGTGAGAATTACGAAATGCTTCCTACACGATCTCTCAACTCATTAAATGGTGAGGATGTCATCAGAATCATAAGATAACACACACACACACAACTATATTCATGTTCATATTCATATCGATTCACTCTATTACTATTATCTCATTGCAGAAGAAAGAGATATATCACTAGATGAAATCTATGATGACAACAACGAAAAACCCAAGCATCTGCATCAAAGTAAGTTTTATCCTGGCTGCCTTATTCTCTCTGCTCGCTCCAAAACAAAAAGAAAAAAAAAACCAACAAAATTGACACCTCTAAAACATATATAGGTCCAATTACCCATATATATACATATATGTATTTATATATATATATATTTATATATATTATATCACATAAAATACTACAACGTTAATCAAAATCCAAACAGTTAGCAGCATATGTATATAAACATAATACATATACACATATATATATATACCGTGTGACGTATACATGATTATTTGACTACCTGTGCATTATGAGACTTTATGCTAGCTTTTACCCTGTAATCAAAGCCACTAAAGGGCTGCTGGCATGGACAAGGAGAGCTTTCAAAGGGATAGAACCAACGGGAGCAACAACAACATTACTTTAACCTGTATAAATATATATATAGCAATAGTCGCAATATTGCTTTAATCGCATAACCAAATAATAATCATACGAATATGTTATAAACAAAAACAGTATTTAAGATATTCCATGAACGTTATTCACATTCGCAGACTCGTTTTAATCGGTTCCCACTTAAATATATATATATATATATATTGATTCTTATGGAAAACTCTTTCAAAACTGTCTGCCACATGCAACTGCTTACAGGGTATTGGCCTAGTCACGGTGCAAAGCATTTCTAGGATTATATTCATATGCATTGCTTGTAAATGAAATACCGAACCCAAAATCGATATCCAACATTGAACAAACTCTCCAACCGAAAAGAAACTTATCCAATTTTAATCATATACATACATATATATCAAGACCCGCATATTCTAAGTACAGTCATACTCTTTTTAATGCTCTATATAATGATTACCATATATTAATGATTAATCATAACAATTGTTTTTTTTTTTTTTATCGATTTACCTCTGTGTGTGTATTCGTTGTTGTCATTGCCTATTGCATACCAATAATTATTATATATACCAAAAACCAAAAAAAAAACTGAAAAAAAATGAAAAAAAACAGGATTCCAGATATTCCCTCCTCCAACAACTCCTCCAGAGCCAGCCCCTCCAGATCATCAGCTCATTACATGCACATATAAGAGTCAATTCGTTTCGGCTTCAGAATCAAGTTTGGAAGAAATAACATGTAATCTAACTAATTGAATATTTTCTTATATACTCGTTTATATCGTATGAAATCGTATATACATACCAATTTACTTTCAGTAATTTCGTTTCTATTCCTTTTATTACTTTTATTTGTGCTTATACTCATTTTGGTCATCGTTTTACAACCAAAACGTAAACTGTAAATGTTGTTTGTTCGTTCATTCGTTCATTCGTTCATCATTGTTCAAACGACCACAATCATCACCCAACTACACCCACAACCCCCAAAGAAAAAAAAAAGAAAAAACCCCTCTCGATTCATGCGCTCCGCTGTCTCTCTCTCTCCCTCCCTCTCTCTCTCTCTCTCGCTCTCTCTCGCTCTGTTTCTGTTTGTACAAATGCTTGATATTTGTACACACGTATATAAGTATATATCTCCCGCCTCCCCCACCCTCGCCCACATACAACATGCATCATCATTCTTCATTCATCAGCTCATATGAATTCTCTAGCTCTGTCTCTCTCTCTCTCTCTCTTTTTCTCTGTCTCTGTCATTTTTTGTTGCTGATTTGTAACCGCCACATACAATGTACATACATATATAGATTAAATGCATTATGATATGATGTACATAAGAGTCTATGTACACGCATAGATATATACTATATATTTATTATATACCAACTAACATTTGGCATCGATTGTATCATATATATATATATATATAGTGTATACTTAATTTTTTTTGTTGTGTGTATATAATTTTTTTGTTGGTTACGTTGAATTTTTTGTGATTTTTTGTTACCTTTGAACTATCTTAGCTGCGCTAACTGTTGAGATTCTGATGCGTATATTATATTTTCGTTGTTCTTGTTGTTGTTTTCTTTCGTCTTTTCCTTTTCTTTTTTCCACTCATGCATTTCATAAGCAGCGGACGTCAGCGGGTCGAAGGATTCATTGGCCACCCATGATGCAGGTTAAAACTTATGTTCCGCTCTCTTAACTAAGTCGCTGTGTTCAATGTCTCTCTCTCCATAGACACACAACAACAACAACAATACAAAAAAAACTCCTGCACGATCATTAGAGAAACCACCCGACCCACCCACCCCCTACCCTAATCCTTTGTCTCCTCCTCCTCCACACACACACTTGGAGTTGCTTTGTTAAGATCTAGCCTGGCACTTAGTTAAAAAGAAAAATAAAATAAAATAAATTTTTTGCATATTTTAAACCCGCTCCACTTCACAAACAAACCCCGCCCCGCCCTGCGCCCTCTCCCGGCCTGCACTGCTCGCAATTAGCTTGTTTTGCCTAGTTTAGCGTTTCGCTGCGTGCCTTTTGAGTGGCAATCAAATGATGAATTCGATTCTCGCTAATTGCAGAATGGCTGGAGGATAAGAACGATGCAGCGCGTCGCAATATGAACAAGAACTCGATCTGGAACAATTTTAGCGGCTCAACGCATGCGTATACAACTGGGCGGCGGCATATTGATTCCAATTTGAATAAGATACGTCCGAAGGGACCCAGCCAAACTTTGAAGGTGGGTGAAGCGCCCAGTCGAAACTGTGCCATGAGCTCCTCAACATTCACGCTACCCACACAGCAACCGGGCAAGCTGAACATGAAGAACTTTCAGCTGGTCAGCGATGCGGTTGCCAAGATGAACTTCAGCAGCAGCGGCAGCATGGGCGACTCCTATTTGGCGGGCTGTGAGTCCGGCGAGAAGGATGCCGCCAAGCGCTATGATCATGCCCAGCTCGATGGCGAGGACGAGGACTCCGAAGAGCTTGCCGAATACGAGCAAATCTACGAAAACGAAGGTGCGTACCCACTCAACTCTTGGATATATCGATATTGGAATCTAGGAATCTAGTTTCATTTCGAAAGTGAATCGCTCATCGGCTCCCAAACATTTCTTTCTAATCATCAACTCGATCTCTGACTATCCTTTATATAACTCTGTGCAACAAATTGAGGAATGTATGTTTGTATTAATATGTAATATGTAGTGTCTAATTTATATATAATGATTTCCATAGCTACGATTTATAGATTTAATGCTCAGCTCCAATTAGTGGCTGGAGGATGCTTCTTGTGTTTATTGTCCGATCGCTTTCCACCTTTTATGTTTTCCCTTTGTGCATGCAATAAAAATCATCGCTTCAAATTTTTTCAAATTATTATGGATTTATAAAATGTATATATGTATATATATATATATACTTGGTGTCCCTCGTCAATCAATATAAATGGAAATGTTTCTCCATCTTTACGGAGCGGGCAGAGTTGTAGGAAGCAAACATGGATTACTAATTACTGATTAAAAATGAAATACAAAATTCAAGGCATAAATTGCGGAAGAAATCCATTTAATCAATCTTTTTTAAAAATGTATTTATTTCAAAAACAATAATTATTTAATTTTTTTTATATTTTCTTTTTTTTTTTGGATTGTTACAGATTGCACCGAGTCGGACAGCTGTGCCAGTTCGACGGAGAGACGTGTGCGTCAGCAGAACACCTACTATAATGCCAACAAGAAGGCGGCCACCTCGAAAAAGAACAAGAAGAAGAAGGTGGCAATACCGGTACAGACACCACGAGTGCCTCCATTTGGGGCATACGTTAGCCCGCCAGAAATACCATTGCACTACCAGCGCATGGCAGCCGTTGCAGCGGCGGCAGGTGAGAAAAGTATGTGTCGTGGTTTATTTTCATTTCAAACATTTCATCAATTTTACATTCCATCAATAGCATTTACAAACTTTGAATCTAAAAGCAAACAGCTATTCACAATTCACATTGAATTTGAAAATTGCTTCAGTTTATGAGTAACTCATAATTGTGGCAAGTTATCACAAAAACTAACATTCTACCAATATTGTCCACAAGAAAACCTGCTCCCTGCTCAACGTCCTCCTTCTGCAACATTGAGTCTGACATTTGCAAAACAAGAGCTACTGTTTTTTAAGTACCCATTTTAAGGGATGTTTACTTAGAAATTGTTGGTGTACAAATAGTGGCTTCCATCTCGTAAACCCTTGTTTTTATTACACACATGACACATTAAACATTGTATGTGGTTTTTACTCGTGCTCTAAAAAAATTGCGCTTGAGGACAGTGCTCAATACAATGTTGTATTTCGGACTCAAACAACAATTGAGTTGGGTACTTTTATTCCATGTGTCGAAAATATTAGCTGCAAAATCGTGTTCATAGTTTTCCACCGATTTTAACAACACCTCGAAGTATTTTAGTCAATTTTTGTGGTGTCGTACATTGACCAATATTTGTTTCTTTAATTTCATGTTTTGTTTATATTGAATACTGATTTTTTTCGCTATCGTTAATTAGAAAAAGCGGATTCGGGTGTTGTGGCCGAGTTTATGAAGAGCGACAAGTCACCTGAGGTAAGTCCTATCCATATTTTTATATATATCCGTGTCACAATGATTAAAAATTGGAATTGCATTCAATTAAATTATTTGTATAGTATTCAATGGTGCCAGAGCTAACAGCAGCTGGAATATTTGGTGCAGAGAATTTACCCGAATACAATATGAATGCCAAATGCTTGAAGGACTTTGAGAAACTGGAGAAGCGTCGTATCAAGGAGGAGGCGGCTCGCCAGCGCAAGCTGCAGGAGAAGGAAAAAGAGCAGGAGAAGAAGCTCAAGCGCAAGCTCAAACAGAATGCCAAGGGCCTAACCGAGACAACTGAGGCGCAGTTTGGCAAGCTAATGATCACCTCCGACAAGGACGAGATACCCATATTCTTGATCAAGTGCGTCGAGTTTATTGAAAAGGAGGGTCTCGATTCGGAAGGCATATATCGTGTGCCAGGCAGCAGAGCGCATGTCGACATGCTCTTTCAACGTTTCGAGGAGGGTAAGGCAACAATCCCCATCACTTTGCTGAACATAAATTAAAATCCATGTTTACTTATATTCTTATAGACACCAATACAATTATTGACGTGCTGGATATTCCAGTGAATGCGGTTGCTACCGCATTGAAGGATTTCTTCTCGAAACGCTTGCCGCCACTCTTCAGCAAGGATATTATCAAAGAGCTGGAGGAGATTGCCGGTAAGAGTGCAACACTGTAAAATATTTATATATTTGCTATATGTCTGCTTGCATTCATTCTGTTCGTAGGCTCTCGGGGCGTCGGCTCGTCCAAACTGAATGTGGAGGTGAAAACCGATCGCAGCTGCCGTTTGATAGCTTTAAAATCATTGCTACAGAAACTACCACCCATCAATTTTGCCATACTCAAATACATATTCCAACACTTTGTGCAGTAAGTGCCACCAACACATGTAGAATAAAATTGTACTCAAATAATTTGTATATTACGAACCAGTTCGCTTTTTAGATTATTATCAAAATTAGAAACCAAAATTATTCTGATTTATTTGATTTGATTTTGTCTTTCAGCGTCTCGGACAATTCGAAGCTAAACAGCATGGATAGCAAGAATTTGGCAATTTGCTGGTGGCCCACATTGATACCGATTGATTTCACGGATATGGGACACTTTGAGCAGCTGCGGCCATATCTAGAGGATATTGTCCAGACGATGATCGATCAATTCCCGTATCTATTCTGCGGCAAAGATGCTTTTGTTATGGTATAGGCTAGTTAGATAGACAAGGCATACGAGGCGAACTCCAAACGACAGAGATAAACAGAGAAGGGCAAAGGCATTGTAAAAGAACCCATCGATCTGAAGATTTGAAGGTCATTCAAAAAAAGGAAAAAAGAAAAACAGCAAAAAAAAAAAAACAAATATGTAATTCAAACCGGGCAGCAAGTCTCGTTATTTGTCGTAAGTTTTTGTAAACGCAACAGTATGAGAATGCATAATATATATACTTTGTTCAGTACATATACATATTTATATGTGTGTATATGTACTGTGCATGGTATATATTATATATATATATATATGTGTATATACCATATATATGTGTGTGTATGTCTGTAAATTATTTGGTATTGCAAAAAGTATAAAACCAATTAGTTAAGTAGGCTATATTTATTTTTATATAAATATATATATATGTATGTGTGTATCTATATATATGTATGCATGTGTCTATATCTATTTGTATACATATACATATATAGATATTCAATTTATTTTTTGTATTAATGGCTTTGTTGTGTTTCCGTGATATATGTAAACGCATAGGGTTTTGCGTCCTCAAGCGCCGCCCGATCTGTAGTCCCATCATATACTATATACACATTTGTATCTCTATGTGTGAGTGTGTTT
This sequence comes from Drosophila picticornis, assembly GCA_035043845.1. Taxonomy (NCBI): domain Eukaryota; kingdom Metazoa; phylum Arthropoda; class Insecta; order Diptera; family Drosophilidae; genus Drosophila; species Drosophila picticornis. The sequence continues at coordinate 9,344,999 of JAWNMR010000492.1, forward strand.
GTGTATTTTGAGGGCGAGGTTGGGCGGTGCAGGGCGCAAAGTTAAATAAATTTATTAATTGTGTATTGTATGTTAAAGTGTATGTTAAAAAAAAAAAAACAAAAATAAGTAAACTACTGCATTACGAATGATATATTATGTATATGCATATTATTTATACATATATTTATATATATACGTATATTTATGTATGTATGCTAATTTTATATAAACATATACGATGAAGCAGCAAAACAAAAGAAAGTTACAATTATAACATGTGAAAAAACGAAAACAAAAACAAAACAATTTCCAGCTACTAAATGTGAATCTCTTTGTATGTGTATGCGTGTATGCGTGTGTGTGTGCGTGTTTGCGAGTGTGTGTGTGTGTGTGAGTGGGTATGCTTGTTCTTCTATGTGTATTGATATCTACGTATAAGAAAACCAAAATATATATACATATATATATATATATATATATATATATATATGAATTGTGTCTAAAAGATGAAATGTATTAGCGCTAATTATTATGGTACTCTCCCTACCGAAAATCATCCACCTCCTGCCCCCCTCACCAATTCCCTCACTTCCCCGTACCCCCACACGACCCCTCACAGGATCAATATTGCAAGCAAACAAAACAAAACTTTGTCTTTAGCTCTCAGCTATTATAAATGTGTGCTCTACTCTACATATGAAAAATAAAAAAGAAAAAAAAAACGAATTATATGAAACAAAAGGCATTAAAAAAATTTATATAAAAATGATATTCATATATATGTATATATATATATATATATATATATATATACATATATCTACTTATATATATTTATGTATGTATATATATGTATATATGTTTTTTAACTAATGAACAAAGTGGAAAGCGAAAAGCAGCAAACATGATGCAAAAAGAAAACAGTAGGCAACATAAGCGTAAGTGTTATTTCTTGTAATTGAGCATTAATTTTTTATAAACTTAATTATATAATTGTGTATCTTGTGTCTGAACGGACCTCAAACTTAAAGCAAACAAAAGCAAAAAACAAAAAAACGAAAAACCATTTTAAAAACAAAATGTGCGAAAACTGTTGCGCTACACAGAGAGAAGAGAATGAGAAACAAAAAAACAAAAAAAACATAAAAAACAAAAAAAAAACGAAAAAAAATAATCAATATATAGTATAATTTGTATAGATGTGTGTCTATTGCATTATTTGTAAACGAATGTACATGCATATATGTATATATACGCTGGATTAACGGTATATATGTATATGCATTTATTTATATACGCTAAAAAGAAAAACAAAACAAATAACAAAAACAAAAATGCAAACAAATAATGTCTCAACAAAATGTAATTCGACGTGATGTGTAATGATATTTTTAAAAGCAAATTTTATGCCCCGATCCCCCGCCCCCAACCCACAGGCCTTGCGCCAGCTCCCCACTCAGTCGAGAAACCAGGGTCCCCAAAACAAACTCTCAAGCATAGATATATGTATATATTATATATATATATATACATATATATATGCCATCTACATACATACATACATATATGTCAGGCTATGGAGTGCGAAATAAATTTGTGGGCATTTTCCAAATATTTGTGAAGCATTTACATTGGTTGTATTTATTGATTAGAACTGTTTTCGATTGGATAAATTAACAATATCTTTCCACAATTACTCATAGCTGGCGAGCAAATTTGTCACTATAGCCTCTGAGTCCAGCAGCGTTAATCTCTGCGTTATTTTCGACTTTTTATGGACAGGCTCATCATATTCGTCATCATCATCATCATCATTATCATTATCGTTGTCATCACCATCGTCTTCTTCATCATCCTTGTCCTCATTTTGATGATCCGCCACTTCATTATTTTCCCGCTTTTTATACAGCTTATCCGGATCGGGCAGCCAGGACAAGTCCACCGATTGCTCCGACTCGCTATCCAGATCATCCGGCTGCTGTTCTTCATTGTTATCCTCCTCCTGCTCCTCATCGCTCTGCTGTTGCTCTGCCTTTTTGCGAAGCTTTTCGCGCTGCAACTTGTGCCGTTTCTTGACCAGCTCCCGGAAACGCTGCTTATCATACTGATCCTCTTCGTTGAGCAGCGCCTTGGACAGCATTAGATTGATGCCGCCATCGTCATCCTTTTGTTTCTTCGTCTTGCCGGTCAGCGCCTTCATCTGATTGCGCTCATCGGTCAGCGTTTGGCCATCCTCATCGAACTTGAGCTTGTTGTTGATTTGCAGATTCTTTTTGAGCGCCTTCTTGGCCAGCGCCGCTTTAGTAACCAGTTTCTCGCGCTTGGGTACCACCAGCAGCTCATCCGAATCCTCTTCATCGGTTGCTGCAGCTGGGCTCAGTCGGTCCAAGTCAACGAGTGCACCTTCGACATCATGATCCCGTCGCTTGATCTTGATGAAATCATCGTCCTCATCGTCGCTGTGATCAGCTGCGCCGCCAAAGCTTGTTGTTGTCTGCTGCGCCGGCGGGTCATCTTTCTTCTCTTGCTGCTTCTGTCGCCACTTGAGCTTCTCGATGAAGGGCACACGCGGCGTGACCGCCAGGCCCAGCGATTGCGCATAGGCATCCAAATCGAGGCTGAGCACATTGAAGAGCCGCTTGTTGCGCATCAGGAAGACAGACTTGAGGTAGGCCAGAAAAGCACGCTGTGCCGAGGCTCGCAGATCGGGGAACTGGGCAAGAAACGCTTCAATTTTGACGCGCGGTGAGAACAACTTCTTAGGATCAATGTGCACCGATTTTATCTCCACGTTCAGCTGTTCGCGCAATGCGCCAATCATGTGCTCCTCCTCGTTGGGGGTCATGACCAGAAGGCACTCGCCGTGCGATTTGTTGCGTGCCGATCGACCAGCTCGATGAATATACTGGGATACATCCTCGGGACAATCGAGCTGCAGCACCCAGTTGACAGCGGGAAAGTCCAGACCGCGCGAAGCCACATCAGTGGCAAACATAACAACCTGACTCTTGCGCAAAAATTCCTCGTATATGGCAATCCGTTTATCCTGATGCAGTGTTCCGTAAAGGGCGAGCAGGCCGACGCCCGGACGCAGTTTGCAAAAGATCTCGTACAGATATTTGGCCTGTTTGCAGCTGGCGACAAACACAATGATCTTTTGTTTCAAATGATTCTTGATAAACGACCAGAGCATGGTGATCTTCTCCTCCAGCGGCAGCACCACATAGCTCTGTTGCAATAGCTCGGGCAGAGCCAGCACGGCCGCATTAGTTGCTGGCGTAGTCGTTGAATTAGCTGTCCCATAGCCCACATAGACGGGCTGCTGCAGATTGAGACGTGCCAGATCCTCAAGCGTATTTGTTTGCGTTGCCGAAAAAAGCAACGTTTGACGATCTGGCGGAAAGTTTTCAATGATCGCATTTAGCGTCTTTTGGAAGCCCATGTCCAGACAGCGATCCGCCTCATCCAACACCAGCATCTCCATGGTGCTTGTGTTGAACAACGGATTCTCGTCCATGTGCTGAAGCAACCGACCCGGCGTGCATATCAAAATATTGCACTGATCCATGCGAGTCCGCTCAAACTTTAAATTCTTGCCACCAATGATGAGACCCGCCGAGAAATCATGATGTTTTCCCACCTTCTTCAGCGTCTCGAATATCTGGTACGCAAGTTCACGTGTTGGTGAAATAATAATGGCACCCACGCCATCCGAGCGTGACCATTTATTCATATACAAATGCTCCAGAACCTGCCAAACATGAACGGAATGAATTTAAATTAAGACCTGATACAAATTAAGTGGGAATCTTAACTATATACGACCCATGACTACTTACTGGAATGAGAAAGGCCAACGTTTTGCCGCTGCCCGTTATTGCCGCGCCGAGCACATCCTTGCCCTGGAGCGCTGGTCCAATGCTCTGGCGTTGCACTTCTGTCGCCGTTATAAACCTGGACTCGGCCAATGCCTTTTGGGTTTTCTGCGACAGCGGAAATTGTGCAAATGTTTTGATGGTGCTGGCATCGATATCGTCGTATTTTTGACGCAACTCCTGGATTTCCGAATCAGTTGCGGCAATTTTTGAACGTGATATCTCTTTGGAGCGCTTCTTGTTGATAGATTTTTTGTGGCTGTTGGCCTGCTTGTGCTTTTGTGGTCCCGGTTTACCAGAACCTCCAGGTTTTTGCTTTTGCATGCCGAAGCTTAAAGAATTGCTTCAAAAACAAAACACGTTCTGTTTACTCGACTGTTGCACGAGGAATTGGGTATCGTAATTATATCGATATTTTGTATTTAACGATTACGCCGCCATCGAAATGCTCAGCGATATTTCCTCACATTTTTAAAATTGTACATAATTCTTTTAAATGTATATAATAACTAAATTAATGTATATAACTGTTTCTTCATGTACAGAATTAAGAATTGAGAGTGGGCTTAATTCCGTCAATACTCAAATCACACATTGCTCGTAGTATCAACGATGCCATACGATAGCTGTACTCGTAATCGCTAATCGTTACATTTATTTTTACGCTATTATTAAATGGTCACACTGTGTACAGCTTAGTGGTGGTCGCCATTTAAACATTAGACAGCTGCTCGCTCCAGAATTGTGTGAATATGCAAATAAAATGAAAATTTTTATTTCGTTTTAATGGTTCCAAATCGATTATATATCATCTCACTACACTTTTCCTTACATACATATAAATCTTTAAGTAATGTTGAGAGAGTGACTTATACAAGCTGTTGTCATTTTCGATAGTTGTTTGTAGCGATTCTCACGAGGAGCTGACTTAATAGTCTCTAAACCATCGCACATCAGTTGGTTTGGTGGGCTGGCTGGCGCTAGCTTATTGTTGCTTGAGCATTTGTATCTACAACAAGGTTGGCCCACAATTTTGTACTAAATATGTGTTGTGGTGCAACAGTTCAAAGTATTAAATTAGCGCGCGGCGTGAGACAGTTAAATGCAATTACCAACGTCGGCTGGCTGTGAACTGCAATATACTCCTTCCACCAATCAGCAACTGGCCCCGGCCCCCTGTCTTTCTCTCTCTCCCTGCCCTCCTTCCCCCCTCTTTCTATTTCGTTCCATCTCTGTCACACTATCATCACATACAGCATCGTGAATTGTGTGCGAATCGAATGTGAATTTCCTTTTGAATTTAATTCAAATTGGTCAGCAATATGGGCACAATATCATCGGTACTACAATGGTCGTGCAGCAAATGCAATACCATCAATCCGACCGAATCATTGAAATGTTATAATTGTGGCACCGTGCGCAAGGTATTCCCGAGTCCTACCGCAACATTGTACCAGCAGCAACATTCGTCGGCCCAGCAGCCACCGCGACAACAAAGCACTTGGATACATCACCATCAGCAGCAGCAACAACAACAACAGCAGCATCGACAGCGACGGAACGAAAACCAAATGCTAGACGCAGGCTCGACGGCGACGGCGGGGATGACGGAGTTGGCCGCTGAGTGTGATGAGGACGTCGCGACAATTGTTGATAAGCATAAAGCTGTGACCAGGTAAGCGTACATGCATACATACATACATACATGCATACACACATACATGCATGCATGCATACATAGATACATGAGCATACACGATATGCATACACTCTTATGGATGTACATGTGTGTGTGTGTGTGAATACACAAAAGCTTCAGCTAACGTTTACCGTTACACAAAACAAAACGAATTCCATGTGTGCGTGTTTGTCCTTTTCTTGCGCTCGGTCTCTCCCCACAAGCACACACACACACTCCGGCTCTGTCTATCTATCTGTGTGTAAGTGTGTGTGCGTTTCTGTTTTGTGTATTGTACACAGTGTATACACAATAACAACAACAATTAAAGCAACAAATACAACAACAACATCAAAGGCTGACCAACAAAAAAGTGTTGCTCTTTTTTTTCTATTTTTTTTTTTGGGTAAAATCGATTTGAAGCAAACGCGAGTTTGTTTACAGTTGTATTGATTGTTGGATTTCTATCTGTTTCACGGCTCTCGTCAAGCAAAAGTAATAGCAATAACGAAATACACAAAAAATAGAAAATTATAGCAAAAAATGCTAAACAAAAAAAAAGAAGAAAATAGTGCAAATATTTAATAGTGCATAAGTAAAGTAGGCTAAGTGCGAGAATTAAGGGATTGCCCACATTTAAATAACCTTGCACTCTTCTCCTTAGCAGGGAAAACAGCGTTTTTTTTTTTTCACTTCCCTTTTTTTGTTGTCTTTTTTTTCCTATTGCTGTCGGTGGTATGAGAAGTGTTAACCGTTAGCTGTTCCGTTCCCCTTTCCATTTCCGTTATGTTCGCAGAGCTGAGCACACAACAACAGCAACAATAAACAACAAACAGGGACACGTTTACAAATCGCTGCTGCGCGGCTGTTTAAAGCGTCCGCAACGCAATAGCCAAAATTTGCCAGCCAATTGTATCGACTGCGAGGAGACGCGCAAATATATAAAGAGCTCCATTGAGCTATATCGCCATTTCTCGAATCCGGCATTGAATCGTCGATGGATTTGTCGCGCCTGCGATACGGATAACAATTCGGTGACATGGCATTGTGTCATCTGCGATACGGTTAGCTATCTGGCGCCCATCTACAAGGAGACGCTATGCACGCGACGACATGAGACGGCGTCGGCCCAAACACCCATTGTTGGTCCAATACAGCCGGAGCTAAGCATCAGCATTGGCATCGGCATCGGCATCGGCAACAGCAGCGGCAGTGGTAGTGGCAGTGGCGCTGCCAGCAACAGCATTGATCAACCGGATAAGGATAAGCACTTAGAGCGGGAGCAATATTTGCATCAAGTGGCGGAGCAGCAGCAACATCAGCAGCAGTCGCTGCCGGATGACCAGCACAATCAGCAACATTCCAATAGGCGTCATTTGAGGGCGCGCCGTTTTTCCTACTTTCGACGCACACAGAGCCTGAGCACATCCTTTGAGAAGAGCTCGTCCTCGGCGCTAACGCAAGCGACCGCCTCATCATCATCGGGCCGCAGCTGTCACATTTGCTATGTGAACAATCTCAGCAAAGATATATTCAATCTTCCAATCGACGCTCCACTTAACAACTACCAACAGCAACATTATCAGCAGCAGCAACAGCAGCAGCAGCAGTTGCACAAGAGCAGTAAGTAATCAATACTCTGTGTTGCAATTAAATCAAATCACAATGTCGTCAGGCGAGCTCATTTTCTCTGGTTTATTTACAGCTCAGCCGGCAGCAATCGTTGCTGTTGTTGACTCAGTTAACCGCTTGCCGCCTGTCGCCGCCGCCGCCGTCGTCTGTAGCAATTCGCGCTTTGCCATTGCCAATGACACATTCTGTCGCCGCAAGCAGAACAACAACAACAAGAACCAAAACAATAAATTGCGCGACGGCTGTGCCAAAAAGAAATATAATTTCACAATCACAACGCTATCGAGATCGGCCAAGGCAACTGCTGCAGCGCCAATCACAACACCAACAGCAACAGCTGCATCAGCATCTGCTGCGGCGGCAGCAACAAAACACATGCGGCAACCGCATCCCAAGCTGCGGGAGGCCAATAGCAATAGCAACAGCAACAGCAGCGCTCCAAACTTGGACAGAAACGTGGCGGGGAGCGGAAGTGGAAGTGGCAGTGGCAGTGGCAGTGGAAGCTCACAGTTTACTATACCGCGTAACGGTGTCTTTATTGCTGTTAACGATTGGTCGGAGCCAGCGACGCGCGGCAGCAACAACAGCACTAACAGCAGCAACAGCATCTGCAGCGGCAACATTCGAAATCCAAACCAAAGCGCAGCCAACATGCAGCACTGTGATACAACATACAACAATAACAATAGCAGTAACAATAGCAGCAGCAGCAGCAGCAGCAATAATAATCATAACAACAACAACAATAATAACTGCAGCAATAATAGTAGCGGCAGCAGCAAACTGAATCAGCAACTATATGAAAACGAATGCGTTGCAATTGCACAGCAGCAACAACTGCAACAATTGCAACTGCAGCAGTCGCAGCAGCAAATCAAAGCTGAACCAATGGCGCCAATCTATGCTCAAGTTAATAAACAGCACAAGTTGCACAAAAAGAAACTTAGCAACGATACAGCGGCGACAGCAACAACAACAACAACACCAGCATTGCAGCTGGGAAACAACAACAGTCACAGCAGCAGCAGTCACAGCAACAACAGCAGCTTTGATAACATCGACAACAGCATCGAGACAGCAACAGCAGCAGCAGCAACCGCAGCAATTGAGCACACTGGCAATGAATCCATGAACAACATGGAACCAGAGTCCAACACAGCAGTAGCAGCAGGAGCAGCAGCAGCAACAACAGGAGGAGCAACAGTATCAGCATCAGCATCAGCAACAACAGGACCATCAGCAGCAACAATAAGTGATTTTTATAATGCGTCTGAGCATTCCATATACGCCAAGGTGTGGAAGGGGCCCCGCAAAACGACTGAATCGAAAATGTACGCAAGAGAATAAGAAAAGAATAAGTGAAAACAACAACAGCAGCAGCAACAGCAATTGTTGCGCGCTTTCTGCGACATTTGACACCAGCAACAACGACGTCGACAACAACAACAACTTATCAATTACGCTTTTGTGTTAATATGATTAATTTCATTTTTGTTGATTACTGCGACTCTTAGTCATACGGCCTTGCATATTTATATATATATATATATATATATATATAAATATATATATATACGTATATATATACATATATATTTGTAGATCTCTCTGGATCTATACATATGTTTGTGCAGTTTTCAATGTGCGTTTATTTTATTTGGTTTGTATTGTTTCAATTGCTACGCTATGCTTCGCTTATTATATATATATATATATATACTATATAATATTTATATATATACATGTATACTATATAGATATATTTATATATATGTGTGTATATATTGGCTCACTGCTGTGCTACGCGAATTGCCTTTTGATTGATGGTTGAGCGATCATATTATTAACTCGATGCATGTAGGCTATTTTAGTTTTCCATGCTTTACTTATGCCATTGTAAACATATTTAAACAGCTCAAGTTTAATCAATGCCTAATCTCTTTTTCAACTTTTTAAATGATATTAATTAACTTTATTAGTATTTATCATTGAGACAATTACTCAGTTAAATTTCGAGTTTTTTGATTTGCTTTGTATAATTTATTTATATTTTGTAGTCGTCAGTAAGTTCAAATTGTGAATCCAACAACAACAATATTTGTATTGTTGGCTTATACATAAGCTTGATTTCGATTCTAATTTATCTGTGATATTCAGTTATAGTCAAACTTGATTGTTTGTTGTTGTCAGTTCATTTTTTGTTATTGCAATTGCTAATCAGCTCACAAACGACCGGCAAGCGTATTTATTGTTTTCGCAGATAACAATATTCCTATTATTTGTCGTTTTTTTTTTTGTTACTTTCTTTTAATTTTTGCGAATGAACTGGCATTTAATAATCCGCCGCAGCTGGAACATGAGCAACAAGCAACCAGCAACGGCGGTTTTTTTCATTTTGACTTGTTTTTTTGTAATTTGTAATTTTGTGATTATTGCCGTGGTTTTCATTTAAACATTTGCATTTGAGCAGTTAATGGGTCGTGTGCAAGTTTTATCTAATCGTTACTCATTTGGATTGTGTGCAGCACGCATGAGGGATTGCCAGGTGCGTCAGCGATCCCGGCGAACAGTAGTCGTCTCACTCCGCAAGCGTCGCGCAACGACAATAAACAGCAACCGATGATGTTGCTGCACGGCAGCCGCAAGATGTGGACATGCGGCAAATGTTCCTATGCCTACAATCGTCTCTGGTCCGAATCCTGTGAGGTGTGCGAGACGGCATCCAAGCAGTACAACAGTACGACAGCAGACGCAGCAACAGCAGCCGCCAGCAGTAGTGAGTCAAATCCAAACCAATCCATTTCCAATCGAATTCATTTCACTTTATTTATATTACTTTGCAGTTGGTGGGGCTGGTGTTTCGCTGGAGCCGCGCAGCGATGAGCCCTGGACATGCAAGAAGTGTACGCTGGTCAACTACTCAACGGCGATGGCGTGCATTGTGTGCGGTGGCTCAAAGCTCAAGAGCATCTCCTCCATTGAGGATATGACGTTGCGCAAAGGCGAGTTCTGGACGTGTAGCCATTGCACGCTAAAGAATTCGCTTGCTGTCGGCTTGTGCAGTGCGTGCAAATCGATGCGATTGCTGCCGGTCGACTCGGTGCGAGAGCGACCCGATGGCCAGTCCTATGAGGAGCAGGATGCGGCCGCCGCACATCCAATTGGCGAGCTGAACACACCAACGCCGACACAACAACAACAGCAGCAACAGCAACAACCACAACAACAGCAGCAGCAGCAGCAATTACAGCAACAGCAGCAACAACTGCAATTGCCTCTAGTCGCGCATCGAATTTCGCGAAGTCCCTCGCCTCGAGCGGTTGCTTTGCCAGCTCCGCCCGCACTAACGGCTACCAGCAACAGTCAACAGCTGCAGCTACAACAACAACAACAACAACAGCAGCAGCAGCAACACCAGCAACTACAGCAACAGCGAAGCTCTTCGGGTGCCATACCAAAACGTCACAGCACCGGCGGTTCCATAGTGCCGCGCAATATATCCATAGCCGGAATGGCGATGCCATCTTCCGCAGCCAGCTCTTCCTATAATCTACAACAACAGCAGCAGCAGCATCAGCCACTTTCGATGTCGGTCAAGAAGTGGCAATGCCCGGCATGCACATATGAGAACTGTGCCGCCTCCGTTGTCTGTGACATTTGCTCCAGTCCGCGTGGCTTGGTCAATGCGGTGCTAACGGATGCACTGGCACGCAAATCGATGCGCGTCACATCGCTGACAGAGATACGGCAGGAGAGCAAACTGATGGAGAATCTACGGCAGCTGGAGGAGACGGAAGCGTTGACCAAATGGCAGAATATCATACAATATTGCCGGGATAACAGTGAGCTCTTCGTCGACGATTCATTTCCGCCGGCACCGAAGAGCCTCTATTATAATCCAGCTAGCAGCGTTGCCGATGGCGGCAATCCCGTTGTTCAGTGGCGTCGCCCCCACGAGATTAATTGCGACGGAGGCGCATATCCGCCATGGGCTGTCTTTCGTACACCGCTGCCATCGGATATCTGTCAGGGTGTGCTCGGCAATTGTTGGCTACTCAGCGCACTGGCCGTGCTCGCCGAGCGCGAAGATCTGGTCAAGGAGGTGTTGGTCACGAAAGAGATATGCGCCCAGGGCGCCTACCAGGTGCGCCTCTGCAAGGATGGCAAGTGGACAACGGTGCTTGTCGATGATCTGTTGCCGTGCGACAAGCGCGGCCATTTGGTCTATTCGCAGGCGAAACGCAAACAGCTGTGGGTGCCACTCATCGAGAAGGCTGTGGCCAAAATCCATGGTTGCTATGAGGCGCTCGTCTCTGGTCGCGCCATCGAGGGGCTCGCAACGTTAACGGGTGCGCCCTGCGAGAGCATACCGTTGCAGGCCAGCTCACTGCCCATGCCCAGCGAGGATGAGCTCGATAAGGATCTGATTTGGGCGCAGCTGTTGAGCTCACGCTGCGTACGCTTCCTAATGGGCGCCAGCTGTGGCGGCGGCAACATGAAGGTCGACGAGGAGGAGTACCAGCATAAGGGTCTGCGTCCTCGTCATGCCTACTCGGTGCTGGATGTCAAGGATATACAGGGACATCGATTGCTCAAGCTACGCAATCCGTGGGGTCATTATTCGTGGCGTGGCGACTGGTCGGACGATTCGTCACTGTGGACAGATGACTTGCGGGATAACCTAATGCCGCACGGCGCCTCCGAGGGCGTCTTCTGGATCTCTTTCGAGGATGTGCTCAATTATTTCGATTGCATTGACATATGCAAGGTGCGCTCCGGCTGGAACGAGGTGCGTCTACAGGGCACACTCCAGCCACTATGCTCCATCTCGTGCGTATTGCTCACCGTATTGGAGCCGACGGAGGCAGAGTTTACGCTCTTCCAGGAGGGTCAACGCAACTCGGAAAAATCACAGCGCTCTCAGCTCGATCTGTGCGTTGTGATTTTTCGCACCCGCTCACCGGCCGCCCCAGAAATTGGACGTCTAGTTGAGCACAGCAAACGACAGGTAAGCGATACACACACATAAAGGTGTTCCTAATCTCTAATCTTGTATTTTACATTTTGGTTAACAGGTGCGTGGCTTTGTTGGCTGCCACAAAATGCTGGAGCGTGACATCTATTTGCTGGTCTGTCTGGCCTTCAATCATTGGCACACGGGCATCGAGGATCCGCATCAGTATCCCCAATGCATTCTGGCCATACACAGCTCCAAGCGGCTGCTTGTCGAGCAAATAACGCCCTCGCCCCATCTGCTGGCCGATGCCATCATCAGTCTAACGCTCACCAAAGGACAGCGCCACGAGGGACGCGAGGGCATGACTGCTTACTATTTGACCAAGGTGGGTACACTCTCGCCTCAAATCCAATCTCTTGCCTCGGCACCTCTCTATTCATCTATTTTTTTTTAGGGATGGGCTGGCCTGGTGGTCATGGTGGAGAATCGCCATGAGAACAAGTGGATACATGTGAAGTGCGATTGCCAGGAGAGCTACAATGTGGTGTCCACGCGTGGTGAGCTCAAAACTGTCGATTCTGTGCCGCCACTGCAGAGGTAAGCAGAAAGCTAACAATCAAATGGAATGCTAAAAAACTAATCCCAATTCATTTTCGCAGGCAGGTGATCATTGTGCTCACCCAGCTGGAGGGCAGCGGCGGTTTCAGTATCGCCCATCGGCTGACGCATCGTTTGGCCAACTCGCGTGGCCTGCACGATTGGGGGCCGCCGGGCGCTACCCATTGTCCACCTATCGAGAATGTGCATGGGCTGCATGCGCCGCGCCTGATAACATAATTGATCGAAAAGTGCATCGTCGCTGAGGAGGAGGAGGAGGATGGGGCATTAGTTCAAAACCAAAAAAAATATATATATATATTTATCTATGTGTATTCCTTTCGCCGTTAGCCATTAAGTTAATTTCTTTAATTTATTTTGCTGTTCAACTGCATAGTGCACATTTATTTTGATTTTTTTATTTTTAATTTTTTGTAATAATTGCATATTCCAGTCGATAGTTTGGTCAGCATTACATGCATAAATACAAACTGTACACTATGAAATAGTTGACGATGCAGCTGCAGGTGCATAAATACATACACATTGAGAAGAAGGCAAAAAAAAAAAAAGAATTGTGAATTATATATACATATATACAGACATACATACATAGTTAAACAACGGCCTGATCCTGAACTTATCAAGTATTTTCATTTCATCGATGTATGTACTTATTGTAGTGAATTTAAGTGCATGTGCGTCACGATCCGTAATACATACATAAAAATGTCTTATTGTTTTACAAATAAAATACTACCAGTTATAAAAGACAACGCAACGCAATTATCTTCATACCAAATCCGCTGCTCCGTTCTTGGTGTACCACTCCAACAAAAATAGAATTTGATTTGAATTCGAATGCTCATTTGAAATATAAACGTACTTTATATTTTTACTGCTGCTAACGTTGCCATTGCGTTGAACTTGCCACATGCAAATATAGAGCTGCCAAGTTGGCCAAATAACGGCCATTAGCCCAATCAATGCTTGGAAACATTTTGGTAATTTCATCATATACAATATCTGGTCACACTTTGCGCTGTTTAGTGTGTGTTGATTCTAGTTCATTTCAGTTCATGAGCAACATATTTTGTTCGTCATTTAATTTTTGTTTTTTTAAAATGGCTGATACAAAGGGCGTAAGTAATTCGTATATATATTTAACAAATTTTGCACATAACTGAAAGTGCTAGTGTGTGTGGGTGTGTCGAACACATTGTAAACACTAAACAGGGCGCGGCTTTCATCCGCGGTTCAATTCCGACGATGGCGTTCTTGATTTGTATATGTGTGTGTTTTTTGCGGCTTATCATGCAAATTCTCATTCCCAATGCCAATGCATGTGCACACACACACACACAGACAGTGGCTTACTTATGCACTTAAATGCATTCATACTTTTGTCAACACTGCAGCACTAGCTTCGCATTCAAGAATGATTTTAAATCCAAAGGTGAATGAATCACTAAAGCCGGCAAACAACAAAAAAAAAGGAGCGCGTCGGCGTCATGATTTTAGTTGCTTCCTTTGTTGCGGCCTGTGACCTACAAATATATATATATATATATATATATATATATGTACATACACACACACTGGAGTCATTGGCTTTAAGTACTCGAGATATGTTCATGTGTGCGTATGAGTGTATACAGTTATATTAATGTTTGCATGTACTTATGTGCACATGTGTGTGCCAGGGTGTGCGTGTGTGTGTTGGTTTTCAGATATGCAAGAGAAACTCGTGCGTGTCTGGCATGTAAAGCGATCGCTGCCACTTTCTTTAAGCCAGACTTAGACTTAGGCACTCTGCGCACCCCCGCAGACATTGTTCACCATTGCATGCATTTAATGTACCGTTAGTGCTGTTGTTTTGCTCGCAAAAAGAGAGTTAAACAAAAAGTGCACCAATTTTAAAAATTTAAACGCTTGTTGATCGATTTAAAAAAAAATCGTCGAGCGACCCCTTCTGCTTATCAATAAATATTTCAATTGATTTTAATTATTTGTGTCGGCCGGTTTTTCATCATCGTCTTCTGGTTTTCCAGTTTTCCAGCATTGAGACACCCGGTTATGTGGGCTTTGCCAATTTGCCGAACCAAGTGCATCGCAAGTCAGTGAAAAAGGGATTCGAATTTACGCTAATGGTTGTCGGCGAGTCGGGTTTGGGCAAATCGACGCTAGTGAACAGTTTATTCTTAACCGATCTATATCCGGAACGCATTATACCCGATGCCATAGGTATGTATATATCGGAGTTATTAGTTCAAATCGATATTCACATTTTGTGTATTTGCAGAGAAACAAAAACAAACGGTTAAGCTGGAGGCATCCACCGTCGAGATTGAGGAACGTGGCGTCAAACTGCGCCTAACTGTTGTCGATACGCCCGGCTTTGGCGATGCCATCGATAACTCGAATAGCTTTAGCGCCATACTGGAGTACATTGATGAGCAATACGAGCGCTTTCTGCAGGACGAGAGCGGACTGAATCGTCGCAATATCGTTGACAATCGCATACATTGTTGCTTCTATTTTATATCGCCCTTTGGGCATGGGTAAATATAAATATATCAAAATGCATTCAACTTAATCTCAGCTGAATTTACCAAAATTACCACAACTATAGACTAAAGCCCCTGGATGTGGAGTTCATGAAGAAGCTGCATTCAAAAGTTAATATTGTGCCCGTCATTGCCAAGGCTGATTGTTTGACGAAAAAGGAAATATTGCGACTGAAATGTCGCATTATGCAGGAGATCGAGAGCCATGGCATTAAAATTTATCCACTGCCCGACTGTGATTCAGATGAGGACGAAGACTACAAGGAGCAAGTGAAGCAACTGAAGGAAGCAGTGCCTTTTGCCGTTTGCGGCGCCAACACCCTGCTCGAAGTTAAAGGTAAAAAGGTGCGCGGCCGCCTTTATCCATGGGGCGTTGTTGAGGTTGAGAATCCCGACCATTGTGACTTTATTAAGCTGCGCACCATGCTGATCACCCATATGCAGGACCTGCAGGAGGTCACACAGGAGGTGCACTATGAGAACTATCGATCGGATCGCCTTGCCAAGGGCATCAAGGGCAAGGATAATGGCATTAAATCAGATCGTGATAATATGCCTACACAGGCGGGCGTGAATAGCGTCTTCTCCGAAAAGGATCGCATTCTGCAGGAGAAGGAGGCGGAGCTGCGACGCATGCAGGAGATGCTCGCCCAAATGCAGGCGCGTATGCAGGCTCAAAAGTGAGAGAACGGTGCAAAGACACGTAGAGAGACAGAGAGAGAAAGAGAGAGAGAGAAAGAGCAGCACACATTTGTGCAATTTACATATATAGATATATATATATATTTATATACAGATCTAAATATATATACATATATTTTTTGTACGCAGTTTTTAAGTTGCAGCGCTTGAATTTTCACGATGAGCGCTATCTATTTGTTTGTTTTTATTTTACATTCTAAACATATATATATGTACGTAAATGTATAAGACCCATATATATACATATATACATGTTGATCAAAAGTGATTTTTATACATATATGCAATTGCCAAAAAAAAAAAATAAACAATGTGCATGCAAGTCAAGGTCGAAAATCAAATCTCAAAGCAGCTGAGAAACACAGTGACACACACACACACACACTCATACACATCTCTCATAGACACACACACACACTGATACACACACTCTCATACACAAACTTCATATCACTCCTATATAGATACAAAAATATGAATGAACATTAATAACGAACTGTATTCCTATTATGTATTTAGACATGACGTCTTCGATATAAACAATTGAATTATGTGTAATTTTTATTGTATTTGTACATGTGCCGCTCTTAAGTTAAGTAAGCAACAAACCAATTTTGCCGATGTTAAAACATTTGATCTGTTTATTAGTCTCGAACAAAGTAAAGAAAATACTATGAATTGCCTCCATTTCTGTTATATTAAGTCATTTAATTATGATTTAGAAGGTGCGTAAACGGCTAAAATTGTTTATCAATAACTAAAACTAAGAAATTAAGTTGAGCATTAAACTATGGCACCTAATTTTATACACATATATATATATATTTAGGTGCGTTTTTGTATTTTAATTGTGTATTATCTATCCGTGCGAATACTTGAAGTGCTCCAGCAATTTTTGCATTCACTTACATGTAATCTCCTCAGTTTGCAATCGCTTAATATAAAAAAGAAGCAAAACTCATGCTAAATCACACGCATTTAATGTTAAATGAATCCTTATTGCTCTGTATATGAACAATTTAATCCTTTACATATTCCTCTATAAATATAAAAAATTGAAATGATTCTTTGTACAGTTTCTTAAACACTTTGGGAGTGGTTTTTCGAAAACGATCAAATTGTGATCATTTCGATTTGCAGCCAAACATTCTATTGATAAATATCAAGTATTGAACGCTTTTTAGTTGTTGATCATAGCAATACAAGATTTCGATTTATTATTTTTTTGAAAACTTCATGTATGTAACGGCTAACAGAGTTGCCAGACGTCCAAAATGAGCAGTAGAATGATGATGGTGCTCGTGTGGGTATATTAAAGCGAGTTGGCAGTTCCGTCACATAGCTCACATGTTGTGCGGTAACATTCTCAATGTGCCGGCTGGTTTCCATTTGATGTAGAAGAAAAAATAAATGAAATGAATATTGAAAATCGAACAAAATGTACAAAACTATTTGCTGGACATTAAGGCAGACAACTGGCCAGTGGACATGGAAGCGCACATCAGCATATCGTACGATCTGCACGACCTTGGTCAGGTCGGAAGAAGTGCAGAAGTCCGAATCGGATTTAGATTTATCGCCGGATGCTCTGCGGCGGCACTTTGCCCAGATGCCGGTGCATCGTATACGAAACTTCAGCATCATTGCCCATGTGGATCATGGCAAGAGCACACTGGCGGATCGTGTGCTGGAGTTGACTGGTGCCATTTCCCGCAACACTGGCCATCATCAGGTGCTCGACAGCCTGCAGGTGGAGCGGGAGCGTGGCATAACAGTTAAAGCGCAGACAGCATCCATATTGTACAACTACAAGAACGAATTGTATCTGCTCAATTTGATTGATACGCCCGGACACGTGGATTTCTCAAATGAGGTGCGTATTTCAGCTCCAATTTCAAATGAAAAGTTTAAAGTTGTTGTTACTTACTCATGCTCCTCCTGCAGGTTTCCCGCTCGCTGGCCGCCTGTGATGGTGTTATTCTGCTCGTCGACGCTTGCCATGGCGTCCAGGCGCAGACCGTGGCCAACTATCATCTGGCCAAGCAGCGTCAACTGACCGTGGTGCCGGTGCTTAATAAGATTGACATCAAGCACGCCAATCCCGATCAGGTGACCAAGGATATGCAGCTGCTGTTTGGCATTGAGCCAGCGACGGTGCTGCGCGTCTCGGCCAAAGTGGGCACGGGCGTTGAACGGGTGTTGGAGCGTGTCATTGAGGTGATACCGCCGCCCAGTGTGGAGCGAGAGAGCGGATTTCGCGCCCTAATCTTTGACAGTTGGTTTGACAAATATCGCGGCGCTCTCAATCTGATTTATGTGCTAAACGGACAATTGGACGTCGGTCAGGACATTCAATCGCTGGCCACAAAGAAAGTGTATCCGGTGAAGAGTCTATCCGTATTGCGTCCAGCGGAGTGTGGGGTGCAGAGCCTGTTGGCCGGTCAGGTGGGTCTCGTTGCGTGCAACATGCGCAACAGCAAAGAGTCAATCATTGGCGACACTATCCATCTAAAGCACCAGTCAGCCACAGCGGCCGGCAACTTTCGGCCACAGCCGCCCATCGTCTTTGCCGGCATCTTTCCGGTCGATCAGTCGAAGCATGTCGCCTTGCGCAGTGCCATCGACAAAATGGTCCTCAACGATTCGGCGGTGACTGTCAATGTGGACTCGAGTCCAGCCTTGGGCCAGGGCTGGCGTCTCGGTTTCCTTGGCCTGCTGCACATGGAGGTGTTCTGCCAGCGACTCGAGCAGGAGCACGGTGCCGAGCCCATTATCACCGCACCCTCGGTCACGTACCGTATTGTGTTGCGCAATCCGAAGCTGATCAAACAGCATGGCAAGGACACTCTCGAAATATCAAACGCCGCCCTGCTGCCCGAACCCAACAGCATTCTCGAGTACTACGAGCCACTGGTGCTGGGCACCATCATAACACCCACCGAGTACGTTGGCCAGATAATTGGACTGTGCGTGGAACGCCGCGGATTGCAGCAGAGTGCGGTGAACATCGATGAGACGCGCATCCTAATGAAATATGTCCTGCCGCTAAGTGAGATCATTTTGGATTTTCATGATCGCTTGAAATCGCTTAGCTCGGGCTATGCCAGTTTCAGTTATGAGGACAATGGCTATCATAGCACAAATCTTGTCCGGTTGGACATTCAGCTCAATGGGCGGCCCATCGAGGAGCTGTGCCGGATTGTGCACGCGTCCAAGGCCACAGCTGTGGCACGTCAGATGGTGCACAAGCTCAAGGATCTCATACCCAAACAGATGGTGCAGATTGCCATACAGGCATGCGTTGGCAGCAAGGTGCTCGCTCGCGAAACCATCAAAGCCTATCGCAAGGATGTAACGGCCAAGCTGGTAACTGATAACCGAATAGATCCACTTAAGTCCTTGATAAACCTATTGCTAATCCTGTGTCTCTCTCTCTCTCTCCCTCTCTGTAGTATGGCGGCGATGTCACGCGACGCATGAAGCTGCTGAAACAGCAAACGGAGGGCAAGAAGAAGATGCGCATGTTTGCCAACATTCGCGTGCCGCACGAGACCTTCATCAATGTGCTCAAGCGCTAGCTACGCCCAATTGGGGTGAGTGGTGGGATTGGATGCTGCCCGCGCCATATTATTGATATTATTATTAATATTGTTATTTCCATTTCCCTTGTTTTCTTCTTGATTTAATATAACAATAGGCCATAAGAACAAGCATAGAGGAATAATTCACGCTTATCGCGTCCATAACAATATTTGCCTAACGGCAAACTTGCCTCGGCTCTCGGTCGATAACACTGGCCACAAGAATGCCCCCTTATCATTACTGTGTGCTCTCTTGTCTGGAAATAGAAAATAATCAAATACAAATACCAATACAAATACAAATACATATATATGTATATATATATATATATGTATGTGTGTGTGTGTATATCGGTTTTTAATGCGTGCAGTAAGTTTGCGGTGTCAGCTGCCCCACAGCTGTAAATGCTGCACAGTGCACCACGTTATGTCTTCCTAACAGTTACCAATAGCTAAAATCTATCCAGATATGTGCCACAAAACAATTGAAAAATTAATTTCTTGTTATTTTTTGAGAGAGAGAAATTCAATTTGAAAAGTACAAAAATTGTGAAAAACTATTTCACGACTTATTTTTAGTTTAGTATCGGTCTGCATGGCATTTTCGAAAGATCTTTAAATGTACAATTTTTTTACAATTATGAAAAATGATTTAAGCTTATTGCCATAATAAAAGTTTTTTTTTTATGTGTATATATGAATGATGGAAATCATTATTTGCACACTGTACTTTGTGCAGTTCATTAACATTAGCGTTATTTACGAGTCTCATGCTCTTGCTTAAAATATGATTGCTGTTGTCGTTGTTGTCTTAAAGCATTTTCAACAACAACAATGCCGACAATGACAAAAAATCGAATTTCCCTGACCCTGAATAATGCTGGGCACTAATACGCGCGCATACTCACAAACACTTATATATATATATTTATATATATTAACTGCATAACGGTATCCTCCCGTTGTCTGCCCGCCCCACAAACAAAAAACTACACACACACACACACACACACACATAGACATATTAAATTGGTATATGTTTAGTGTGCGAGATAGCAAGTTTGAATGCTTGTGCCTTGCTCCCGTCTACTTTTCTTTGCGAGAGCGCAACAATCTAGCGAAGATAGACAGACGGCCAGAGAGCGAGAGAGAGAGAGCGTTAGAGCGAATTGAATGGCAAAGAATACAATTGAACTCAACTGATTGGTGGGTGGGTGGTCGGTGTTGGGGACGTTGCGGCGTGCTGCATGTGTATGTGTGTTGGTGACCTTGATAAACAATAACACTGTTTTTGTGGTTGCTGCTCTGTTTTGGTGTAGGCAATACTGGGCAAATGCAAACGTAAATGCAAATGTAAAACTGCTCAAATTGTTATGCAATATGAGAATGCCTCTAATTTGCCAAAAAAAAAAAAAAATGTCAAGTAAAGAAAGAGCAAAAGGTAATCACTAATTGCAACAAATCACACACACGCATATATAAATATATGTTAATCATTCGTTGCAGTCAGCTTACAGCTTACAATTATTTTTCATGGAAATCATTCATATTTCCTTCCTGCCTTCTAATTTGCGTGTGCCGTATGAAAATCAACTGCACTCACAATTTCAATCAACAACAACAATAAGAATAAGAGGAATAAGACGAATGAGAATAAGTTAAACAGCTGAGTCTGAGCCCCACACGCAAGTGCAAGAGAGTCCCCACACAAACACACACATACTCACTGACAACAAAAAGGAAAAATTAGCTTGCTCTCTTTCACATTCACATACATAGCGCTTGGGCGATGTGTGTGAGCAGCACGAACATAAAGCAAAAGCAAAAACAATTTTCGTTATTTTGTTGTTGTTGTCGCTGCTGCTGCTGCGCTGCTCAATTGAACGAAACAGAAGCGACGACGACTGCCGACTTGTCGACTGTCGTCTCGCCTAGCGCCCGTTCCGTTTCTCTATTGCCGACGCCGCCGTTGCCTCTGTCCGTAGCACAACACAAAAAACAGTCAGTTTTCATTCTCATTTGACATCATCAACATTGAAATTTAATTAAAACAAGAGCAGTTCGAGTTCGATTGCGATTCCAATTCTCCGATTTATTGTTCCTGAAATTCAAAGTAAATTATTTCATTGATCAAATTTCAAATGGTGCTTAATTTATGTACATTTTCGGTGTTTAGGTTTTCATTTATCAAACACTTTAAATTACTTTTCGTTGTTGTTTTTCTTCTTCCGATTTTCTTTTCCGTTTTTTTTTTTTTTTTTTTTTTTTTTTGCAAATAATCACCGCGAACAAAACAACAAACGTCATCAGCTGTTTTGTGCTTGTGGTTAGTTGTTGTGTATGTGTGTGTATAGCTGTGTGTGTGCCTACGTAGGAAATGCATGTGTATATGTGCATAAATATATGTGTTGTATGAGTGCAAATACTTATGCATTTTATTGTATATATTTTATATATATTTGCAAAAATACAGACAAAATAAATTCAATAATTCAGAGCGCTGTGGGACATTACAAATAAATAAATATATATCAAAAGCAAACAATTGTTGCACTCAGAAGAAATGCCTACCCCGTCCCCCCACGTCCCTGTCTGCCGCCCCCAATATTTAGCTTAACGCAACATAACCTAAAAGCGTATTTAGAACGAGAACTTGTTTGAAGGTTACGGCACGGCGCCACGAAACACTCCTCCCTTCCCCACCCCACCGCTTTCGCTTTTCTCTTTTCCGCGCCCGTTAACAATCTTCTCGTCTCCTCAATGGCAGCCTCGACACCGCTCACTTTGGCCTTGACCGTGTACTGTTAGTGCGAAACAACAGCTGACAGCTGCAGTGACTGCAACTGCACTTTTGACGCTGCAAATGTGTCAAGTGGCAACGCTGTCGATTGTTGGAGACGAACACCGAGTTATAACACAAATACTATATACTGTCCGTTTCCCATTACACATCCAAACAACAGTGATGCTTGAGCGCAGTACGTCGCACAACAATCACAATCAAGTTCAAAGTAATCGCAACAAAAACAAAAAAGGAGAAAAAAACGGCATCAGCATCTCCCGCACAAACACACACTCACATCACACCAGCAACTGCGCGCATTCGCACTCTCGCTCTCACACACACACATACACACGCACAAACATATGTATATATATATTTATATGTACATATATGTATATATATATACATTTGTATATGCATGTAGACGTCCATACAGCTGTACACGTAGCAATGTTCACAGTAGTTTTTTTTTGTTGTTATATGAATCCAACGGTAGACAGGCAGTCACAATAAAAGTCAGCAAATTGTGCAATATTCGTAGAATTAGTAAAAAAAAGTGAGCGAGAAACATAACAAAAAAGTGCAAATAATGTTAATAAATAATTATGCATGTGTTAGTTAACAAGGCACCCCAGCCAGTGACTTATTAAGACATAACAGTTATTTACAAAATGATTGGCTAGCTGGCTTCGGCACAGTGTTTGTCAATTTGACAGTGTTGAAAAATATTCCATGCAATTGGAAACTTTGCTTTCGCGCTGCGCAGTTGCCTTTGCTGTTTTCCCCCGTTGTCGTGTTTCATTGTGCGTTCGCTTTTCTATGTATGCGAGTATCTGTGTAAAATATTTATGCTAATATGTAAATTCATGTGTATACATACAGCTTATGTATTCGCTGACGTTTCGACTGTTTGTCCGTGTGCCAGTTAAATACATACATTCACATATTTTTCACTTTGTTCATACATCCAAACGTGCATACTTTAATATATGCATACATGTGTGTACATACGAATGTATGTATGTGTGCATATATTTTGTTTAAAGTTTGCAAAGACAGAGAGAGTGAGAGTTAATAATTATTATATCAATATTGGGTGCTTGTTGACAGTTCTTGTTATTGTTTTTTGTTGTTTTCGTTTGGTCGATTCAACAATTCTTATAATACATAGTGAACATTATTTTTTTTAGCATGTTAGTGTGTATTTTTGTGTTTTATTTTTGTTTTGCGACTAACGGGCGCGTCAGTGCCAATGGCAAAACACACACACACATTTGTGCATATTCACGTCAAACGTCACACAGCTGATATGTGTTGTTGTTAGTGGTTGGCGCACACGCATACATACAAACACACACGGGCTTGCGAATATCATCGACACTCTCTCTCTCTCTCTGTCTTTCGCTTGCCACCCACTCTCAGCACTTTATTTTGTAAACAACTGAGCAGCGCGCGTAGTGCTGCCAGATGTTTAACAATTTTTAACAAAATTAAGTACAATGGTAGCCCTGGTTTATTCGCTCACACGTATACACAATCCCTCACACAGACACACATACACACACTGTGATAATATATGCATTTGTGAAATTCCTATTTCATTTGATTGCTTCATATTTTGTTCTTCTTTTGTGCAGGTCGCGCAGCAAGTCCACAAAAATCCATGCCACTAAGGAGGACGCGAGACGCGTGCGTTGACCACAAATATGATCAACAGTTTTAGTGTTGCCAGCTCGCATACAGCTGCTGGTGGTGTTGCAGGTGCTACTGCAGGAACAGGTGCTGCTGCTGCGATTACCCTGCATTTTAATTACAACAACAGCAGCAACAAGAGCAACAACAACAATAGCAAGAACAACAATAACAACAACAGTGGCCTTAAAATTCTGCCCGCACCCATGGCAACAGTAACAACAACAAATGAGCACAAAAGCCACAATACAATATCAACAACAACCACAACAGCTACAACAACAACAACCACAACGGCAAAAATGTTTAAAATAACACAAAGCGAAGTTGAGGCAAAGCATTTCTTAATGACTTATCCACAACAAGAACAGCAGCAACAGCAACAGAAAAAGGCTGGAGGCGCATTCAAGTGGATGTCGCCGGGAAAAGTAAATACCTCAGCAAGCACCAAAGAGCCGCAGTTTATACAAGTCAACATTCAGTCCATCAACAACAACAACAACAACAACAACAGCAGCAACAACAACAATAGCAATATCACTAAATCGAAGCAACAATTGCAATTAACAACGACAGTTATACCTAAAAAAAGTGCCTTTATTGAGGTATTGACAATGCCACAGCAACAACAGCAGCAACAACAACAGCAGCAGCAACAACAAAGAACTGAGGACCAAGAAAATGCCTTTCGCCAGATTGAAGACGTGCACAATTATGCAAAGCTGCAGCATCATCATCATCAACATCATCACCAGCAACATCAGCATCCACACAGCAGCAGCAGCGATGAGTTGTTCGAGGAGGAGGATGATGATGATGACGACGACGATGATGATGACGAGGAAGATGAACTGCAACACAAGCAGCAGCAGCAACAGCAGAATCAGCAGCAGCTAAAAAATAACGTTAAAATTAATGTGCCTAATACTGTAAATGACAATGATGACAATGATTCCGAGGAACATGTAGATGTGGA
Source organism: Drosophila picticornis (assembly GCA_035043845.1). NCBI lineage: Eukaryota > Metazoa > Arthropoda > Insecta > Diptera > Drosophilidae > Drosophila > Drosophila picticornis. Next base: position 9,370,023 of record JAWNMR010000492.1, read on the forward strand.
TGTTGTTACTGTAACACCAACAACCAATAAGCAACAACAACAGTTGCAAAAGCAACAACAGCAGCAGGAACAACAGGTGTCAGCACCAACAGTTGTTGACCAGGGTATGCGACCGGAGCACCATGCACGCCGTCCCATGAACGCATTTCTCATATTCTGCAAGAGGCATCGTGCCATTGTTAAGGAGCGCTATAAGTCCCTGGAGAACCGGTGAGTGGCAATGATTGCGAGTGAAATGAGATAGAATTTTTCAATTTTGAATTTTGTATAATTTGGCAGATCCATTACGAAGATACTCGGTGACTGGTGGGCCGCACTGGATGAACAGGAAAGGCAATGCTTCACCGATCTGGCACAACAGGTAAGCGGGCAGCATTTATTAGATAGACGACATATTGAGCAATTATTCCAATTGATTTCCGTTCATTTAAAATTATAATAAGACCAACATAACATAAAAAAAACATATATATATAAAAGCAGTCTGGCAACCTGCTTGAAATTCAAATTGTGAACGCAAAGGTTAAACATAAAGTGAAAAATAATACAATGAACTTTTGGCGGCCTTTGTGGATACAATATTATTATTATTATTTGGACATCGAAAATATATGGCTATTAATGTTTGAAGTATTTTGCATTTACTTTTGTGCACATCCGCGAGGGTTGCCAAATCGCTGCTGTCAATGATCTGGCAACACTTGAATATTCAAATTCAAATTGTGCGCTCGCTCGTAGTAATTTCTCTCTCTCTCACTCTCTCTCATGTCATTTTCTTATATTTATAATATTTTTTTCACAGAACAAGGATGCTTTTTTCAATGCCAATCCCAATTTTAAATGGTACAAACTGCCAGCACCGCCCCTGCGCACGCTAGCCACGCGTCCCAGCAATGCTGTCACCGCACATCCCAACGAGGAGCACCAACAACAACAGCAACAACAACAACAGTTGCAGCCGCAGCAGCAGCAGCGTCTCCACTGGGCGCCCAATGAGGTGGCGCATCTGCTGCGTCGCAATTACTTTAAATTTGCGGATGAGACGCAAATGGGTGAATTGAGTGCACTGCTCAGCGCCAAAGCGGCCAATGTGCGTGACAAGGAATATGCTCTGCAGCAGGCGCTAAGTGAGACAACACAATTTCTAAGCGCCCACATGCCCAACAACAACAACAGCAAAAACATGAAGCGTGGAGTGCAACCAGCCGTGGACAGTGCAAGCAATTCAAGTGAGGAGGAGGAACGTGGTACTCCCAGCAAAAAGCTAAAATCGACGCGCAGTTGCAAGGGCAAAATATATCAGGAGCTAATCAACTCGGGCCAATTGGCGGCCATTGCCAAGAAGAGTAAATGCCGTTTAAATAGTGGCAGCAGCAGCAGCTGCACAACTGATGCAACCAACAGCAGCACACCACCTGTTTCCCCCATTGCAGCCGTGACTGCAACTGCAGGAGCAGGAGCGGCACCCGGCATTGCAGATTGCCAGCTGGAGCTAGAGATGATAGATACGTCGGCGACGGCGACGGCTGCAGCAAGTGCCACGAGCACAAGGCGCAGCAATTGCGATGAATTTGATTTGGAGGAGAAAATCAAGGAGCTGCCGGCGCTCAACTTGGATGCGTATTTGCAGCGCAAGCGCAGCACCAAAAAGAAGAAGAAATTCAGCAGCAGCAAGAAACAGCGCAACTCCAATTCCAACAGCAGCAGCAGCGGCACAACAACAACACCTGCAGCATCAGTTGGAGTAGGAGCAGAAACAGGAGCAGGCTCAGGAGCAAGCACAACAGGATCCGGTCTCATCAAGAAAGCAGCAACAAAAAGCGAATCAGAAAAATTGCATGCAGCTGCTGCGGCTGCGGCTGCTGCAGTGGGCAGCCAGAAGAGAAAGGCGCGCAAGGAGAGCATCACGCGTCGTGACGTCAGCGCCATCGAGCAGGAGGTGGCCTCCATTCTGCCGCTGATCATCAATGGCAGTTACTACTTTAATCATCAGACCCAGTCGCCGGCACAGTTGCAGTCGCCAGGCGCACACCCAACAACTGCAGCAGCAACAACAGGAGCAACAACAGGAGCAGCAGCAGCCACGTTGGTAAAGCAAGCCTCATCCTCCACCTCCTCCTCCTCCTCCTCGCCGCTGTCAACGGTATCGTCAGCGTCATCGTTGACGCTGACGACGTACGAGCAGCCCGCATATGATGCGACCTCTACCTCAGATCTACTCATTCTGGCCGAAGTGGCCGCCAATCGCACCGAGCTCTCCAAGTCCAACTAGGAGCAGCAACGCCCACTTGTTAGTTGTTAGTTGTTAACCGCAGCGCGCATCAAATTGACAAAAAAAAAAAAAAAAGAAAGCATTTTGTTGCGACTGTACTTATACAAATATAAATTTACACATACATATACATACACATGTATATATATATACACACATACACATACACATACATATATATATTTATATATATATATATGTATCATACATATATATCATACATATATTGTAATTGTTATTGTTTTACTTCCTTTAATGAAGATGTTAATGATGATGATGATGATGATGATACAGTGATCGCTCGATAGTTTGAATTAAATAACAAATTTGGTTATGAAAGCACTCAAAAATTGATTGTCATTTGAAAAGCTTGCAATATGCGTCAAAAACTAAAGATTTGCCTATTTTTCAATTTATGTTTACACTGTAAATTACCACCAATTAATAAAAAATGGTGTGAAAAACATGAGATAAAAATAAATTCGAAATTTAGAATGCACTCACATGTTACAATTCACAAAATTGTGTGTAATTCTGATGTTTGTTTTAAGGCAGTGAACACTTTGAGTATGAAACTGCGTCCTATTTGTAAATAACTCTAATTTTATCATAAAAAGAAAAGACGAAAATTCGATATTTTACAGTGTTTGTAATGATATTACTATAAAATATGCACAAAAAAAAAAGGAAAGAAAATCGGAATTTTAGAATCAAGTTGTAGCAATTACTACGAGTTCCAATTAGCGAGCGATGACTGTAATATTCGTGCGCCAAGTGCCTGTGCCACGCTCTGTCACTCTAAAAGTAGCTGTAAATTGAGACACAAACACAACACACACTTACACACACAAACACGCATTGAGAGTTAATAGACATTTGTTAATCTACAATTTAGTCAATAATAAGAAAACAACAACAACAACACACATATGTATAAACAACGATCGGAAATGTTAAAGTTAAGTGCAATGGAAGAGAGCGAAAAATGTTTTAGATCAGATTTAACAATTATGCCAAAATCGACATATCTTTACCGTTTATTTTTAGTCATTGTTATTTGTTTCATTCTTCTTTTTTTTTGTAATCGCTTTGAAAGATGTGTTTTTTTTTTTCTTCAAAACTTGTTTTTGTTGCTTCTCGATTGATTGTTAAGTTTTAAAAAGCAAGAGCAACAACAATAATAGAGAAGAGATGCATGTGTGCTGCGCTTATTAACTGTTAATTAATATTATTATTATTTCTAATACACATTTTAGCTGTAATTTATTATCTATTATCTATTGTGAAAATGGAAACATGCAAGCATATACATATATACATAAAATATATATATACATACAATATATATTCATACAAAATGAATGCGACTTTTAAATTTAAATTTTGAAAAACGCAAAAATCGATAACAATCGTTGTACGGTGAAATTGGCCGTTTTTCATGTTTTTGGCGCTGCCAGATGCGCAACAGCAGTGAACTATTTGCCGGTGTTCCGTTGCTTGTGTGTGTATATGCGCGATAAAGAGGGGCAGATAAGCGGCCAACCAACCGTCTGCTACGTAGATAAGCTCAAGCATTTCAATTGGACGAACAGAAGACAAAAAAAAACAAATACGAAAAGCAAACTTATCAAGGATCGTGCTTCTAACACTTAAATACAACAAAACAAAAATGGCGAGCGCGTGATTTACGTGCACTTAAGTTCGAGGTGCTCACGTGCAAAACAAATAATTGAAAAAGTTAGCAGCGACATTAGCAAACAGCTGGCGTTGCGAGCCGCCATTGCCGCTATTGTTTCGCCTACTCGCTGCTGCGACTGCTCCACGCGATTTCGGTTTCGACCCAGTCGGAAGCTTCGCGCGAGCTTTCGCCAGCAGCAATGTTGTTGGCCTTAATTTAGTTTGCTCGCACATTCAGGCCCTTACAGTTGACGGACATTATTCGTGCGAACCAACAAACTGACGACAACAACCAACAGTTTAAACAAATCATCACCAACGGCAGCAACATATAAAAACAAAATAAATTCATTTATATAAAAAAAAAGGTAGGAAATGTGCTGCGTTGCGCTTGTCAAATTTTGTTTATTCACAAGGTGAATTCTATTTTTTATCGGCTACCACAAAAAATGTGTTTGTTTTTTAATCATTTTTGCTTAAAATGTGACAGTGTTCGGCAAATAGAAAAGCGCAACAGAAATTGAAAGTGTTGCTAAACCGTGTGTTGGTGAACAGAGTGTGTCAATTCTGTAACTGTGAGAGAGAACAACATGTCACAAGGACCACAAATTCAATGTACGCATGCATGTGTGTGTGTGTGGGTGTTGTAATAGAAGGATCTCTGCTAGTGTGTGACGAGAACACGAAACGGTTATATAACTGTAAATACAATGATTCTAGTAAGCCAATACAATCAGAAAAAAAACCAAAGGCAAAACAGTTTCTTTTGATGAAATTGCACTTTTTGTTGTGCGACTTGCCCGACGCTAAACGCACTTCGATTTCTATCTGCTGCTGCTCTCTGTCTATTATCCGGTGGAGCAGCATCGATAATTAAATGTAATGAAATCTGTGTGTGGAATGAAACCCGCTAAGTTTTATTTTAATTTGATTGCTTGACTGCGGTTACGACGGCTGCGTCTCGTCTGCTGTTGCATTTAGCGTGACGCTAATAAATTAAAAGAAACAATCGCAATTGAATGAGTGTGAGCGAGTAGGGGAAGTGGGTGGGGAAGGGAGGGGGTTGGTTAGTGCTTTTGCACGTTTTTTAATTAACAGCAATTAGTGGTTTGTCTCGTAGACGACAATTGTTGGTCTTCGCTTCTCCTCCTCTTCTTGTTGTCGCGCATTTTCATTTAAACGGCATCGGGATCTAATTATTATTATTTATTATGTTTCGAATTAGTAATACCGAACTTCAGCACCAATCAAATCAAAGCGAAACCCATCCACAGAGATACACAAATAAATATACATATATAAATAAATATATATATATATATATATATATATATATATAGAGGAGGCTTGTGCACGTCTGACGTCACGCAGCAAAGTTCTTCGACTCGAATGTGCGGGGGTCGTGAGTCGCTACCACTTAACATTCAGTGTTGCCACTTTCGGCCTTTTTAATCTATTCAAATTACCTTTTTCTGAAAGAGTGCAGCCAAAAGTTGGGCTATTCGGCTATTACATTATAATGACAAATAAATTTCTTAAATATTTTCAATCTTTATTTGATCTTATGTGCCCAATCTGTAGCATAAGAAAAGGTAAAAATAATTAGAATTGTTGGTGTCAGAGTTAGGTAGTTAATTCATAAAAACCACATACACTAAACATTTAAATAATTATCGAATAAGATAACTAAAAATATTTATTAAACGAATTTTAATAGTCTAATAAGAATTATACAAATGGGTCGAAACAAACAGAATTTCAGAGCTGTTAATTCGAAGTCAACATTTTAGAGCAGTGAAATCTTAATTTTTTTAAATTGAACTATCTTTATTACATTTAAATTCGCCATAAAAACAAACTTGTTTGCTTACTGTTTAAAAGATGGCAACACTACCGCTGCTGCTGTTATGTAAGCGAAAAGCGGCGAAGACAGCAGCGCAGGATGAATGTGCCTGATTGCGAGCCGCCTGCCTGCCTGGTGTTGCCTGCTGTTTTTTCGTATCTGCGCTCGTGGGCCGTGTTCGGTCTCGTTGCTCTCATCTCGTGCGACTTCGTTAGTCATTTCGCCGCTGTCGTCTTGACAGTTTGAACTGTGCTTTTGCCGTGGCAAAACGTTCGGCGTACGTAGCGCAAAACGCAATCAAAAAGAAAAAAAATCAGAGCAGCGACCAACACAAAAAAAAAGCAGGTACAATACAGAACACAAGCAAAGTCAGAAGCAATTTATGCAGAAGCTTCGCAGCCCAATATTGAAATTCGTTTTTAATTTAATTTTTAGTGCACATTGTTTAGTTTACGGTGTGTGTATGAGAGAATTACAATTGTGTGTGTATGTGTGTGTCAAATTTATGTGTTCTGTGCACGCTCTAAGCTCTTTCACTCTCTCAGTTTCTAATATTTTTTGTATTTTGTTTCTTTCCCCTTTTGGGTACTGTTGTATAACACATGTGTATAATGTGGACGGCAGCTTCTTGCATAGAGAGAGAAAAAGCTCGAATAAATCAACATTACGCACATCAAGGCAAAGCAAAAGAAAAATATAAGTCAGCTGTGACCATTTTCATCATCACATTTTTGGGAGTAAGCAAATAGCAGCAACGGCGAACAGACCACCACGAGCAGAACGTGAGTGAAAACTGAAATCCAACGAGAAGCGCATAACACAAGTTTTGAGTGCTGCTTCCCAAACAGCAAAAGACGAAAGAGGAATCGAAACAACAACAGCAATTCGCACTCGGTACTCACTCCGTTTGTAATGGCTCAACTCCGTTCGCTAAGCACTCAGCGTCCAACAATTAAATTCGTTTGCTACACTCGCAATAGCGGCAGCAGTAACGGTACTTTCGCAGCAGCAGCAGCCGCCGCAGCGTCTGTTAACAACGGTAAACGTTATCAGCAAAGATGTTTACACACAGCGACATGCAGCAGCAGGATTGGCAGCAGCAACATTCTGCAGCGAAAACAGCAACACCAGCTGCTGATGCTGCTCTGGCAGAATCAATTTGTAAGCAGCGCGCGCTGCTTACATTCGGCAGCGCGCGAACAGCAGGCACAGGTGGCAATCGCTGAAGTGTCGGACGAGAGCGGCAGACGGGGAACAGCGAAGGGTGCTGCGAAGTCGGTACAACCGCCACAGGAAGGCCAACCGCAACGCGATCCACTCGATGTGAGCTTCAATGATCCAATTGCGGCATTTAAGAGTAAGACAACGTGGGAACTCGTCCGCGCCTATATGGTCTACATGGTCTGTTCGAGCGAGAAGCTCGTCGAGCATAACATGAAGGTAAGTGAAGAGAGTGCATATTTAAATTAATTTTGCTCTCTCTTTTTCTTCTCGCTTACACAATTATTCTCTTTAGATAACAGTTGTGTGTTGCTTGCGGGTGATCAGCTCGACCTCCCCTCTCCCGCTCCCCATCTCTGTGGTCTGTCTTGATCTCTGTCCTGAGCCAAAGCTCAGATTTTGTTCTTTATATCGGTTTCATCCCTTGAGCTCCTCTGTGCAATATGCACTCGGCAATCTTTCATTCTCTTTCAATTTTAATATTAGAAAAGATCAGTAAAAATTATTGCGATACCCCCCCCCCCCCCCCCCCTCTCATTTGCTCTTTTTGATTTATTTATGTCAGTTGATCTGGCTTCTCTCCTCTTTCCCCACCACTTGTCTCCTTTGGTTTCTGTTGATGGTTTTTTTAATGACACATCAAAATTTGAATGCGCTTCTAATTGCCACGCCAATTTGTGTTTGCTTGTGTAAAATTGTCGGGTGTAGGGAGGGTGGGGATGCTGTTGAGTGTTTCTGAGTGTGTCTATGTGTGTGAGTCAGTTAGCGAGTAAATCATGTGCATTTTAATGACCTTGTGCGAGGCCGTTGTTGTGTTGCAGTAGCTGAGCGACAGACAGTCAGACAGTCAAGTAGACGCCAGCCACGACGCGTTAGTCGGAAGTTCAGAGAAAACACACACACAACACACATAAACTTAAATATGTAAGTGTAAGCTTCTCAGGCAGGCAGGCCCCCAAAAGTGCGCCAATCAAATCGCCATTCGCAGCAACTACAAAAATAGTGGAAGAAGTAGCGCTTTCTCTTTCTCTCTATCTCTTTCTCTCTCTTACTCTTCTCCCATGAGAACACATGCATATATTGCTGTATTACGTATACGTTTCATTTGGAACGCTTATGGATTAGTTTGCAGTTTGATCGATTTATATGATAAATTGATTGCAGTGAATTTAACAGAAGTCGTGTAAGCAATCTGAATGTTTGTATGCATGTATGCATGTGTTTCTGTTGGCAACACTTAACCGTTAGCTGTGTTCTATTTGCGGTTTCTGTCTGTAGGCAGTATGCTGATAGGTCTCGTGACGTGACGTGGGCAACACAGCTCACAGCGAACACCTGCTTGTCTTTTAAGCAATCGACACTTTAGCCAAAAAGAATAAAAAATATTCGAATGCCTGAACAGACAGTTTTATGTAACCAGTTTTAGTTTTCACATATTTTTAGCATGTAGAAATGTTTGTGTACACTTCTTCTCCCGTCTTCTCCCTTTTCACTCAATAACAGGTTCGTTTTGTATAGGTATATTCGATCCTGTGAGCGAACAACGTTCAATGACTTCTTTATTTTTGGCAGCTGTTTGACGTTTTATTAATTGCTTCAAAGCGCATTTTCTGCCGCTCGACCCCCTCCTTCCTTTCTCTCGCTATCTCTCTCCCCCGCTCTCTCTGCACTTTCTTCACTCTTCTTTGTTCGTTTAGCTTTCGCTTTGTCATCTTGCTTAGCCTTGACACGATCACACGACTTTTTTGTTATACGGGTTCTCTTCTGTCTGTCGCTTTGCTTTCGCATATGTATTTGGCTTTCGTCCAAATGATTTATGCACGTTGAAACGTGAACAACAACAGAAATAACGCAGAACCATAACAAGCTGCAAATAATACAATTTTTGGCTTTGGTATCCATCTTGTGGGTGTGAGAGCGAGAGAGCGACATACATACATAAGTGCTTTAAAACGATTGCGTTGCTTTGCTTGAGGTAGAAAACATGAGTTAAATTATATCGAGAATATTTGTAATTTATTTTCTCGTTCGACGAATTCTGATGCCCGCCATTCTCATCACAACTTGCTATTTACGTATTCTTTGTAGTCATTGAAATTTCGCAATTAACTAAAAACCAAAAAATATTTAAATTTATATATATATATATATATATGTATATAAATATATATATATATATATATATATGTATACAATATATGTACACAAAAAAAAACCAACTTCTTCTTTTAAATGTTGTCTAAAAACGAAATTATCGCAGCTTTTGAAACTGGCAAACAAAATATTGGGTAAAAGGTTATTTACAGCATTGATGAAGGCATCTTTCTATGGCCATTTTGTTGCTGGCGAGGATCAGATCAAGATAATACCCACACTGGAAAGGTAATTGTAAAACGTATATTGAATGCACTAACGCGATATTTTTCTTCTTTTTTTCTTTTTTCTTTTTCTCCATTGTACATTTCGCTCTCTGTCTCTCTTGCTTTGCTGTTGTGCTATGCAAAACCAATCAAAAAAATTTACAAAAAAAAACATGTTAAAACAACTGCAAAAACTCAACAATCGACAATGCTGTAACGTTATCGATATCCGATAACCGATTAATAATAAACGATGTGCAACGCTTTCTACATTCTAAAAAAAAAAACAAAAACAAAAAAAGCTTTTAAAAGTCGCTCGTACCGTGCTGGGCAGCAGACTATTTGTGATTCTGATGAAGTCCAGCTTTTACGGGCACTTTGTGGCCGGCGAAAATCGCCACACAATTGTGCCCACGCTTGAGAGGTGCCCAAACCGTATCCGTATCCTAAGCCCATGCCTAATCATCCAATAATAATAATAATAATAACCAACATTGACTAAACTCCATATAAAAAATATATCAAACTCAACTCAAATCGAATTGATTCAACTAATTTCAATTCATGCAACGCTCATTTGTGGCATGTGGCATGTGGCATGTTGATTTCGGAATCGCTTCTCCACATCCGATACATACTATTATCGAATACTCAAAAAAAAAAATAAATAAATAAAATTGTTTTCTGTGTATTTTCCTTTATGTTGAAGTTGTACTGTAATTCGCATATTAAACGCACCTTTACACGCACAAACGAGTTTAATGTAATAATTAAAATTTTTTTTTTTTAAATATCTATATAAATATATCCACACTCGTGCGTTCCCCCCACACCGTCAACCCACCTCCACCCATTCCATCAACACAAGAAATCTTTTGTTTTGCAAAATGTTTAAAGGCCGAATTTTCAGCTGCATTTCTAATGCTACAATTTTTCGCTCTAATCTTTTCGCTATTTAATTCGTGGCCGGCGCAGACTACGCTCGTTTGGCGTCAAGCCCATCCTTGATTATTCCGTCGAAGAGGACATCTCCCAGGAGGAGGCCGAGAAGCGGGAAGTTGAGTGAGTACAAAATGCAGACATAGAAACAGACAACTCAACTCCAATTTCAATTCCAATTCCAATGTTAACTTATTGTTTTCCAGATCTTCCGTTTCGAGCGCCGGCGATAATGTGAAGGATGCGGGCGCCTTGCCCCAATATCATGTGGACAAATCGTTTGCCGATCGTCGCTACAAGGTGAGCAGCGCTCGCACCTATTTCTATCTGAACGAGGCCACCTGTGAGCGCAACATGGAGACCTTCATCAAGTGTCTGGAGGCGGTTTCCGGTAAGCAACAAATCCCCACCCCTCAATTCGAAGCAAATGAGTTTAATGCATGTGCATCTGCATCCCCCGTGTGCATTTCGCTCCACTCCATATTTTGTTGTTCCATTATTTCTCGATTAATTGGTGAAGGGGTCACTCTAAAGGTCAACCATTGCGTGCCACTTTACAGTTCTTTTCTAACTCGCCTTTTTTCACTTGTATTAAATATTTGCAAAGCTTAACTTTTTAGTTTTATTATTTTAACATAACCGGAAAGAAAACAAAAAACAATCTGCATTTGTAATCAGTGTGGAAATGTCAAGCGGGAGCAGCATGAGAAACAAGGCAGTAATTAAGAAAGGAAGAGGTTTTTATAATATTAATTAATGTATATATATATATATATGTATATATGTATATATTCTTGTCAGGCCGTCCGTTTGTGTGCATATCCTTTAAAAGGGAAACGCGCTCGGGTTTAAAGTTATATCGTTGCAACTTGGCGTATATCCGTTATTGAAAAACAGATCGGGTCTCGATCCTGCTAACGAATATGCCACAGAGAAGTCAAGCCAAACAATGATTACTCCTTATATGTCTCCGGGGTGTGCCTAAGTTAACCGTTATTCCTTATTTCTAGTTGTGTTTGAATTGAGCAAGGACCATTAAAAAGTTAGGATCCATTTAGCTTATTTGTATTTCATGTGCAAGGATATCAACTATGATTTCTTTAATTTTGTTCGCTGCCATGATTTGTAGCATTTTCAGTGATTGTGCTTATGATTATAATTAAATATGATTATCCTTTATAATTTATATTTGTTAGCCGTAACTTTAGCTTCCAACTACTCTGAATTCTATGTAATATATATATATATATACACATATATATATATATATATGTGAGTTTTTTATAATTTTGATTAATTTTCTTCCGAATGCGTCTTTCTTTCTCACCACTCACTATTTGAAAACCGTTACGTAAACGCCAACCAAATGCAAAACCGACGGCGGCCTGCTTCCCAAATCCAAAAAAAAAAAAAAAAAAACGAAAAAATATCTATTAACGATTTTTGTTGCAACTGCAACAAATTAAAATGAATCGGAACCAAACGCCAAAAATGAATACGAAAAATTTCAATACTAACCAAAAACTGAAATGTGCCTACTTCTATCTATGTATGTATGTACGTATGTGTGTGTATTTGTGTGTGTGTGTGTGTGCATTGGCCAGATGATGACGCCAGAGAGCCTCGTGCTGCGGCCGAGGGTAAGCCAGCCTGCTTAATACAACGTTAATCTAAAACCATAAAAAGAAATGCAACTCGCGACTCAAAGTCAAAATCTATTTATTTGTTTGCTTTTTGGCTTCATTTGTTTTGTTTTGTTTTGTTTGTCGTATTAGATTTAGACTGCTTTATTGTGTAGGCATTGCGTGTGTGTGTGTGCAGTATGTGTGTGCCTCTCTCTGTGTGTGTGTGTGTGTGTGTGTAAGATGTATCAATTGCATGTGTAACGAGTAGATCAATTGACTAAAGCGCCTTCGACAATGCCAAGCCTTGCCTCGCCCCGACTCAACTTGCCTTGCATTCATGCACTCACTTACCTATCAAATGCTTCTCATTTCCGAACAACAACAACAACAACAATAACAACGACAACAACTTGCAACAACAGGTGCCACCTTCGGAACTGGCATCACAGCCATCAAACTGACCGCACTGGGCCGTCCACAGTTGCTGGTAAGCTATATAAAAGCTATATATATATTTATATAGTAGATATTTAATTGCATTCATCTATGCCTTGTTTTTAACAGCTGCAACTATCTGAGGTCATAATGCGCACACGTAAATATATGGAGGCACTTGTTGGCGGTCAGGGAAATGTGCTCACCCATCACAAGACCATTAAGGATCTCGAGAAGTATTATGCCAGCGTTGGCGACAACAAGGATGTGCAAGCGTTCTTGCAGAATGTTACCTCGGACAAGGAGGGGTGCGTTCCCAAACCAATCTTTTCTCTTTCATATATATTTATATATATATATGTGTATATAATTGTCTCGATGTAGCTTAACAAAATGTATGAAAGAGTCGCCAACTTTGTCATAAGATGTGTAAATTAACTCAAGTTATTAGAAAGCTCATTTATAAATCATTCACTTAAATTTCGCTATTATAAATTAATCATCGAACAGGTTTTTGTTTTGTTTTTGTTGCCAAACTCCAAACTATTTTGAGTGATTAAATTCAGCAATGAACTGAAAGCCTCTCGTAAACATTAATTGAATTGACACATGACTAGCAAGAATCTTTGATGGAATGACAGCCTAATTTAGCTTCAGGTTTTTATTTATTTAAATATAGATGTATAAGTTTCATTTATTAATCTCTCTCTCTTTCTCTCCCTGTCTCCCTCTCTCTGCTGTTTAGCATATTGCATCTGTTTCCCTGGTCAGGCATTGTGGATGAGGATTCACAGCTGAGCGATACATTTCGCGTGCCCGATCCGATAACGGGTCAAATGCGTCGTCTGATCTCACAAATAGAGCCCAAAGAGGAGGAGATGTTTAGAAATATGATACGTCGTCTAAACACAATTGTAAAGGTAAAACAAAAGAACACAAACTGTACAAATTTATTTGTACTTAACTGCAACCGTTTTTCCCCAGACTGCCGCTGAGCTGGATGTGCGCATTATGATCGATGCAGAGCAAACTTATTTCCAGCCAGCAATCTCGCGCATTACGCTTGAGATGATGCGCAAGTACAACAAGGACAAGGCCATAGTATTCAATACCTATCAATGCTATTTGCGTGAGGCCTTCCGTGAGGTGATGCTTACCTTACCCTACCCTGATACCAATTCCGATTTTAGTTAACTGTTCCTTTGTCGTATTGCAGGTGGGCACTGATCTGGAGCAGGCTAAGCGACAGAATTTCTATTTTGGCGCCAAGCTGGTGCGCGGTGCATACATGGAACAGGAACGGGCACGCGCCCAAGCGCTGGGCTATGCCGATCCGGTGAATCCCAACTTTGAGGCCACCACAGATATGTACCATAAGACGCTAGCCGAGTGCCTGCGTCGTATTAAGGCAAGCCACCGTCACCATTTCAAATGACACAATTTAACCAGTTTTGCATCATTGTCCTGTCCACAGGTACTTAAGGATTCCGGTGAGGATGCTCGTAAAATTGGCATCATGGTTGCCTCGCACAACGAGGACACCGTCCGCTTTGCCATTGAGAATATGAAATCCATTGGCATCTCGCCGGAGGACAAGGTCATCTGTTTTGGTCAATTGCTGGGCATGTGTGATTACATCACTTTCCCGCTGGGTGAGCACCACACACAAAATATATATCGATCCGTACCAATACATTAACACTCAACCCTTTCCACACAGGTCAAGCCGGCTACTCGGCATACAAGTATATCCCATACGGCCCCGTTGAGGAAGTGCTGCCATATTTGTCGCGTCGCGCCCAGGAGAACAAGGGTGTGCTCAAGAAGATCCAAAAGGAGAAGCGTCTGCTCGCCAGCGAGATACGCCGTCGTCTATTCCGGGGACAGCTCTTCTACAAGCCCAAGGGCAACTATGTGCCCATCTAAGCGCAGTTGGCAATCCAACGGCCAATCGACCGATACTCGATTAACCCCACAATTACGCGGACTTCTCACTGACAAAATGACAACAATTGACAACTGGAAAACACCTGATCAGCATGCTTTTCAACTCAAAAGAATTGTTTCATTTGTTCATTATACTCTCTAAATGTTTTATCGCTGGACACGCCTCATATATGCATCTATATAGTATATGGCATAGATATACAATGTATGTATGTATACACAGTTGAATCTCCGTAGCAATGCAGCAAAATGTCCGTTCATGGAGCGAGAATATCCATATATACGTCATGCATCTTTATGTATATACATATATATATATAAAAATAAAAATAGATATATATATACATATATATATATACTATACTATACTATATATACGTATACTCGAAACGAAAAGACAACATTTGAATAAGCGGTGCGAATACGAGAAGAGAACGCATAGCAAAGAACAGCGAACAACATAATAATCAACTAACGACAATTGTTGCATGTGCATACATATATATATATATCGATATTTGTCAAAAATATTTGTGCGTCTTGTTGCAACATTCATACAGCAGTTATGTCTGTGTGTTATACATAAATAGTAATAAAAGCCGAAAACCAAAACATGATGAAAAAATTCTCTTGCGCGAGTTACGAAATCGAAAAAAAAAAAAAACATTTTAGCAAACTTAACATAAGAATACATAAATATATATATATATATATATATATATATATATATATATATATCTATTTATAAATAGATGTATAGTATGTGGCTGCATTTTAGAACAGTTTTGAGAGAAATTTAATTCAAATTGTTAGAGCAGTTTTTTATTTCGTGTTATTTAAAAAAAAAACAACAAAAAAAAAAAAATCTTAAGTTGCTTTCTGCTTGTCATCATATGTGTGATCTTTTATGTTGTTTCCTTAAGCATTAACTGTAGTTTAAACCTACAGACATATATATATATATATATATATATATATATCGCTTCAGCATAGTCGCTGCATTTGTTCCTTTATGCCGCAAGAGCAACCCTCAGATATATGTCATAGTTATATATACTACATTATATTGCCACCCAGGGATACGCCTAAACCTAACTGCAAGTTTTATTATTATTATGATAGTTAATGCTAAATTTTAATTGTAATTTTTGTTTGATGTTTTTTTCGTGAAAAAAGTTTAGCAAACGATTTCGATATTACGAATAGACTATATCCCCTCTATCACCCACTTTGTATTCTGGCTATAGTTTGTCGCCTCAGTGTGACCATCGTTAATCGATAAATAATTATGTTATTATATTTTATGTAATTTCGCGTAACAGAATCGAATCAAACTGTTTTTGATTTAACTAAAATATATTATTCTATATACATTCATCAATATGTATTGCATAATGCAACTTTTGCAGTTTAACTTGGTATGTTTATTTCTATATACGAAACCATACATTTTCATATGTAATAAAAAACGCAAAATAAATAAAAGTCAATAATTGTTAACTATTTCAATGACAATAATAAAATGTTAAAAACTATTTCTCGTTATAAATGTAATATATCCTGTGGCCTCTACTTGGCGCATTTTGCAATTTGATCTATTTTTCTTTTTGGCTAGGAAATCGACGAAGCTAAGATGAAGACTGATAAGATCGATAAAGCCATCTTTCTTAAGGCTACAATAACCAAATTTGGTTGAAAGATTATTGGTGATGCATCGGCATCCTATATCACTGTGAATGTTCTGATGTTCTGTGGCACTTGTTATCAGATGACTTATTTGTATCAGAGTGGTTTGCAGTCGTTTACTCCCGACTGCAATGTTCTCAAAGATATTGCTTAGCATTCCACTTATACGTTCAAGCTAGTAATGCTCTTGAAATTATTTTCAATATGTACATATAAAATGCGCAAAACAAAGACTTCAATTTAACTGCGTGAGGGCAAACAGTTCGCTTGTTGCAAAGATAATAACCCCAAGCACACCAACAATATAGTTTGAAAAAGAAATGAGCCAATGTTTTGGTAAGTTAATTGCTGTGAGAAAAGAACTTTTTGTTTATTTCTTATTTATTATTTGGTACACTAAGTGTTCATTTATTGGCTGTGCCCTTTCAGAGCTTGTTGTGTTTTTACTTAAGTACTTATGAATAGCACTTAATTGAACATATTGCTTTTAAAAAATGAATTATCCGAAAAAACAAACTACTGTATATGGTAGTATGAACACATTATATAGACTCTTATGATAGATCACTTGACTATACTTTGAATTGGACATGAGGCAAATAGGATACAAGTATAATAATATTACACACAATACACTGAGTTAAGTCATATTTAAATTCACTAGATTGACGCAAAATGCGTCACAGTTTAAGTAGGCAAAGTAAATCGAAGTGCTAAACCTCGATGCCCTCATCGGATCGCTTATTTTGACGCTGCAGAGCCTCCTCGGAGTTAAGCTTGGTCTTCTCGGTGCGTGTGTGCCAGACGAGCACATCGCGACAATTGTTGGCCAGCGTTTGCAGTTGCTCCCGGGTTGTGAGGTAGCGCAGAATTTCGCTCTCCTGATAGCCGCGCTGCACTTTATAGGAGAATGTCGCCTGTGGATACTTGAAGAACAGATCGATGCTAATGCCAAATGCGGCCATATCGATGGGAAAGGGACGCTCCGGCCGCCAGGCGGCATTGAAGCCAACCACCTTGTTGTTGACATCGAGCAGCGGACGCTCGACCATTAGGCCGCCCACTAAGCCGACGGGCCAGATGCCCACACGCCCTGGCTGAATTTTAGCCATTTCGGCAAACAACTCCACCGCATACGAGTTGTCATCGTCCATGAAGAAAACAATCGCATGACGATCGGGCGACACATGTGAACGCAGCCAAGCGAGCGCCAAATTACGCTGCTCGACGCCGCGTGGCTTTATCCAATTTGGATCTTTGCCCTGCAGCTTGAACTCCGGCGCCGTCTTAATATTTAGCTGCGTAGAGCGATTCTGCAAACCTGCGCGGAGCAGCAAATTGTGCACCAGCTTCGTGGTAACATTCGAATCCTCAACAATGATCCAGTGCAAATTTGGCACCAGCATAAACAAGTGCGAAAGCCTAAAATTGTTGTTTTATATGTGCATTTCGTTAATTTTATGAATTGACGCAATTGATAATGCTCACCTGGTTAGTTCCGCTTTTTGTGCGGGCCGCGCATACGTGGGCGTTATGGCAAAGATTTTGGGCAATGTGTCCGCCTGGGCTTTTGAGTACATCGCTTGCAGATACTCTGGGCCCTGGCAGATGCGTTGGCCGTTACGATGCACCATCAGTAGAATGACAATAAACACTATGATCAAAACGAGCACTTGGCGTGGGCGTATGCGTACCTCGGACATGTCGTATCTAATCTCTCAAGTAACCAAAATCATACAAAAATCGCCAGTGTGCCACTGCGGCAAAACAAACAAAAAGAAAACAAACAATAAACATACATATAATTCTCTGTTTGCCTTCTGCTCATTGTACTGTCTACCTTTTCACCGTTCTCTACACCGTCAACATTAATAAAACTAACGCTTAAATTCGTGTATTGATATTAATATGGAATTTAAAAAAGAAAGAAATTTACAAAAATTAATACATTATAACAAAATTGTGCTATTGGTAAAAATATCGATAGGCATGCCTAACGATTTAGCCATTCAATTCGATCCCAATACTTGAGAAACATCGATGTATCGATAACTAGTTAAGAACTTAACGGTTATTGTTCCGGAGCGACACTATCGTCAAGCGGCAAGTTTAAATCGAATTTAAGTTCGGCATTTACAAAACAGCGATACAATGGGAAAAATTAAGAAATTATTTGTATTTTGCAACCGTTGATTAACAATCGGCGAATTTGTGAATTCGATCGTTATTTATCTTATTTTGCGCATTTGGACAATATGTGCAAGAATGGCCAGAAGTCATGGAGACAGAGGCCAAAGTATTCTATTTGCATCATGATCCGAATCCTGTCAAGATCGAGCCCGGCTTCGGGGGTTGTTATATTTCAACATTATGGCCGCTAGTAATAAGAATTGAATAATGTCTAAGGCTACGCATATTTTTTCTTTCATTTGTTTATTCGATTCGTCATATTGAAATACACTTATTTCCGTTAGTATTATTTTAAACACATTTTCAATTTAATTTAATTTATCAATTTGCTTCTTTTATATATCCTGGTATGTATGTAATTCTTGCACACTTACTACCGAATTATTTTTATTTATATATATAAATATATATATATATTTTTTTTTTAAATTTTTAAATGTTTTTTTTTTAATTTTATTTCTTTTGTATATTTTGTATTTTTAATTCTGGGACTGTCATCGAGTTAAGACTGAAATTGGTTTGCATCCCGAACGAATTTTAAATTCTAAATGCCCGATGCATTTTTACTCGTTTTTTTTTTCAGGGTAGTTTTTAGTTACACTTGGTTGGGGCTCCATGTACAAATATTGGTATGTATATTGTATATAAGTTAAATATACGTAGGGGTTTGGGGTCGACTTGGAGGTTTGTCTACGATTAGTAGTTGTAGGTAATCCTTGTATTTAATTGTAATTGTAATTTGTAGTCGGTATTTGTAATTGTAATTATAATAGTAGTTGTAGTAGTTAGTATTTTAATAGTAAATAGTAAAGTATAATTTTATATAAATTTACGAGTTTTTCTTTATATTTTTCTTCAATTTTTTTTTAACGCCCAACGCAGACAGACGGAGACTCACACACACGCATACTTACACACACATAAACATTGACATTCATTCAGATTTCAGACATGTTTTATTAAAACTATTACATTGGTATCTTTTAGGTTGTTTATTATAAGTATTTCCTTTGTTTAGCTAACAATTAACTTAGTTTTTAGTATGTCTATGATCATAGTTCTCTCTCTCCCTCTCTATCCTTCAAGATTTCCATTCCCTCTCTCTCTCTTTGAAGTAGCTTTATTGTTATTCCAAACTAACAAGTGCACACAAGACGGATATATATTTATAATGTACGTTTATAACAAAAACAAGATAGCAGATAGAGTGAAAAAAAATTAAACCCAGGGGAAAAGTTTCGGACATAGGTTGTTCATATACATATGTATATAAAGGAGGTATATGTATATATGTATTTGTATGTATAATAATGCTACTTTGGTCTGTTAGCCAACAGCTGCCAAACTTCAAGCTCGAGCCACAATTATTATAATAATAACCATAATGAATTACAAATAATTATCAAGAACTATATGGTAATATCAGAAAAATACAGCCCTGCATATGGGGAGTGACACAGCGCTTAGCTTTTGTGCGTGGTGCTGTGCACATGATTTACACAATTTTAAGGAGGAACGGGGAAATCGCAATTAACATACACACACACACATACAGGCACACCCAAACAGACAGACAGACAAACAGACAGACTTATAAATACACCCACGCAAGTGCGCTATATATTGTATTATTTGTATTTAGGTGCAATATTTGTTGTATGTACGCACAAAACTACCACATTAAGATTTTAGACTATATATGCATATATTATATATAATACATAAATACACACACACAAAGACACACACACACACATAAGAAACATTGAATTTATAGCCTATCAGAATAATAATCATACTTTTTGTTGTTGTTCAACTGTTTTTCAATTGTCTTTCGATTTAGACGCTGCGTGGCTATGCGTGGAGGTGAGTAGCTGCCATGCAAATGAAAGAGACAGCACTATGTGTGTGCTTCGAGGATGTTTTCGAATTATCTTTTTAGTTTGAATGAGCCCGCATTTAATTAGCTTTTACAATTCTACAGCACACTGAACATCAAATATTTATTTAGTATTTTGTTTTCTATAACTTATTTTTGTTACTTAAAAAATTTCGAACATTCTCTATGCACACTTAGGTTCTCTAAAAAAATTTTTTTTTTTGTTTTTCGAATTTTTTGTTTGTTTTTAAGTTAAGAATTCGATTAAAATAATGACGTTTCTATTAGCTCGTGTTTAGTTTTGCTTACATTTTACATGGTTTTAAATGGGCTTTGCGTTTATTTATAATTATTTTTATTATATGTGTATGCGTAGCGTATTTATATATATATATATATATATATATATGTATATATATATATATAAATGTTTTAATTTGCACATAGTATAATATGTTATTAGTTGCTGCTTACAATGTCTACGCTTTGATTTAAGTGTGTTTTGCATCGAACTGCTGCTGTTCTTAACTTTCTTTCTGTATATAATTTTTTAGTGGATCTATAGCCTTTTTCAGAGGATTTCTTTTCAAGGGGGAATTTAGGATAGTTGGCTGTGCTTCAAGAGCGTGGTTTCTCTTTTTCATAGCATAGTATGCATCTCTCGTTAGGCTTATGGCTGTTGTGGTTGGCAACAAGTTTCGCCTGCTTACAAACTATAAATAGATATCTTTATATATATAAATATATATATATATATCTATATTATAATTTTTCTTTTATACATATATCAAATTTTTTAAATACATATAAACGCGAATTGCTTTTCGTATTTACAAACACCATTTGCTCTGTTCTTTGCATACTTTTGACTTTTACTTAATATTTTTCTCTTACTTTTGTTTTTTTTAATGTACTCTAAACCAACTTAATTTTCCAGGCGTACAAATATAGCTCATTTTCAGTTTTTTTACTACGCATCTCAAGCTATGGATGCGCATCTCTAACAGATAAAATTATTTATAATAATGCCCAGACTTCATTGTTGATGAACAAAAAAAAAAAAATATATATATATATATGACAACCCTCTAGACAAAAAAAAAAACTTCCAAAATGCTCTTAAAAATTCAATTTCTTCAAATACAAACTAGATGCACTATAAACCTAAATAAATACATTAAATAGAATTAAATCTTGTTCTTGTTCTCTTTACAAGTTATTACTAGAAAAATAACAAAATCCAATCAAATATTATATTTGTTGTTGGTATCTTCTTAAATATAGTGTTTTATGTATATTTGTATAAAGTATGGAGGACATTTCATGCATATTTATTACGTTTTAGGATTCCTTTTCGAAACAAAAACTGAACCTAAACGTTTTTCCTGACTTGACATGATATCCTGTTGTTGTTGTTGTTGTTGTGGTTGTTGTTGTTGTTATTGTTATGTATTATTAATTTGTTTATTGATATTCTGTGTGAGGCTTCCAATGGTGATCAATAGTTCAACAATAGTTGGATTACAATTAAACATTACATTAGCTTAAAAAGCGTATTGTTATAGCAAACATAGATATATAATATAATACAATATAATATGCGTATATTATATTATATGTATATGTATATTTATAAATGTGTAGGTGTAGGTGTAGGTGTACTTGTAGTTGTAGTTGACTCGTTGTGTAGTTGTGGTTGGTAGATGTTCTTGTGTACGTTGTGTGTGGATGTGTGTGGATGTGTGTGGATGTGTGTAGATGTGTGCGGATGTGTGTGTTTGTGTGTGCAATGTGTTTGTTTGTTGTCTTCTACAATGGATGCCACATTTAATCAAGCAACTTAATATAAGCCTAGGTTTTCTTATGTTTTGCGCTCGCATTCTGTTTTCCCATTTTCATTTGCGTTCTCCTTCAATTGTTGCGTTCCCTGTGCCGCATCGTTTCCAATCTTTCGAATTCAACAGGCACAATCAGGACGAAAAGGTGAAATGACATGTCGAAGTGAAGCTGGACGCTGGCACTTAGGAGTCCTCTGGCTCGTCGTCCTGCTCGTTGTAGAAAATCACGCTTTTGCTATTGAATATGTCATTCCAGGCTAATAATTAAATCAAAGCGGAGGGGAGAGTGACATATAAGTAATTAATTCAATATTAGCACTGCTTACGTTCATCATTGGGAATAAATATATAATATATTAATATATATAACTTTAAGATGGAATGTTTTTTATTTCGTTAATGTGGTAATTTGATTCGGAAAATAGATGCGGATCTATAAGATTAAGCCTGGTGACACTTTTTAATATATCAGCGCAGTCATCAAATCAGCATTCTGAGAAAAGATACTATAGAAACGGATGGAAAATGGTGCTAATAACATTCGATATCTGGGTTAACAAATAATAGGTAATCTTCTTCTTTCAAGTTTTAGCACGATTGCCTTCTAATTGAGAACGAACAGGCAGATGGACATAGTTTAATGCTGGTCGTGAATGGCCTTAAACACTTGACGACAATATAAAAATACTCCACACAAGAGTATAATATATATATATATATATATATATATATATATATATATATAATGCGATTAACACGCTGGACTTACAGTTGTTGATGTATTCGACGAGAACCTCTGTGTAGGAATTCATTTGTGTGGTGGGAGGTGCTGATATTGACGTGCCTGCTGTCATCTCTGTGGCTGTTAAGGCAGCTGTTGTCGTTGCTACTAGGTCCGACTTGAGATCGGACATGAAGCTAAGCTCGCACAGCTGCTCCTCTTCGTCCAGGGTGACGGAAGCAACGGCACCGCCACCGCCACCGCTAGCTCCATCTCCAGTTGCCGCCTTTTCTGGCTGATCCTGTGAATTGCTGCGTGTGCAGCTGCCGCTGCGCGACCCAGAAGCCGACTCGGAGACGGACACAGAAACGGAAACCGAAGCAGATGCAGATGCTGACGACGAACTGGCGGCGGCAGCGGCAGCGGCACGTGCAGCTGCAATGATGGCCGTCTCAATATCATTGCACGTCTCCAGCTGTTGCATGGGGACTATTGGCTGCTCGTCGTGGTGGTTGCTGCTGCTGCTACAACTGCTACTGTTGCTATGGCTGTTGTTGCGACTCTTGCTGGTGCTGGCATTGGCCTTGCTTAGAAAATTTGAAACATGCTCCTTGATGCTGGCAGCGGTGGCGATGGCGGCCGCAGCGCTTGCGGCAGCGGCTGCAGATGCAGCTGCAGCAGCGCTGCTGGATATGTTTATGCCGCTATCGCTGGACTGATTGGCCAATTGTGAGCTGACCCCCAAGTTGGCCAGGTTACTGTTGCTGTTATCATTGTCATTGCTGCCACTGCTCAGCGCCGATGAGGATGCCGAGGTGGAGCACGAGGCCGAGCTGGATGCCGTTGACGATGTGGATGAATTATTAACGGCTGATGCTGCATTGGGCGACGACTGTGCCGCCTGCCCTGAGATCAGCAGCATATCCAAACAGGCCGAACTATTGACCACATCGGATGCAGTGCCTGAATCATTCAAGAGCAGCTGTTGCAGCTGCTGCTGATGTTGTTGTTGTTGTTGATGTTGCTGCTGCTGCACATCGGTTGCTGTTGCTGTTGTCGCAGTTGTTGGCGTTGTCTGCTGTTGTTTGTGCTGCGTTTGCAATGCCGCTGACTGCTCCTCCTCCTTTTGCTTATCGTTAATGATGGGAGACGACTGCTGCAGCTGCAGCTGTTCCTTATCGCTGCTGGCATCGTCAAACAGTTTCAGTTCGTCCTCATTGAAATCGCCAAAGATGAACTCGTTGTTGAGCCTGCCCAGCGCCGAGTCGCGATCATCGTTGAGTATAATTACAGCCGGTCGATTGCCGAGCGGCAACAAGGTGCTTGTGGTTTGCACCGATGCCGTTGAAGTGTTGTTCGGCTTTTTGGCGGTTTCCGTTTGGGTGGCTGCAGTCGCTTTGTTGCTAAAGGTAACCGGCGGCGACAGCGGCGGCGGTGACGATTGCGACGATTGATCCTCCTGACTAGGCTTTTGGCTGGAAGATTTATCTTGCTTTTTGATGTTGCTAATGCTATTGCTGCTGCTGGGCAACAGCTCCTTTGGCTTGCTGCTGCTGCTGCTACTATTAATGCTGTTGCTGCTGCTCTTGGCCTTGGCTGAGGTAGTTGCTGCTGATGTTGATGTTGCTGCTGCATCCAAGCTGGACTTGTCGGGCAACTGCTGCTGATGCTGCTTGGCAGCTGCCGCAAAATTGTAGCCCGTGGACATGTGGGCTGGCAGCGACACATAGTTCACGCTATGCCGCTTGACTGTCTTCTCCAGCGCTGGATATTGTAAATCCAGATTGCTGCTATTGAAACTATAAGTGCTCGCATCATGCTCCACACTTTTTGACTTTTGCAGTGCAGGCGCCGTCGCCGACACGGACATTGCAGCAGACGATGGTCCGCTTAAGCTGCAATTACCACTGCCGCCAGTTGCTGCTGTTGTTGTCAGTGTTGTTGTTGCTGCGCCTGCTGCTGCCGCTGCTGCTGCTGACAAAGCTGATGGCTCATTGTGTGTATCCGTTTCCCAGTTGTTGCTGCTGTTGCTGGTGCTGCAGTTATTGTTGCCCAGACTCTGCGAGTATCGAATTAATGCGGCAGCAGTAGTTGCCGCTGTTGTGGACAAATTAGAGACGGCACTGGGCAGCTCGGGAAAATCGGGTCGGGCCAGCTTAGACTTGGCCTTGGGCAATTGTTGTTGCTGTTGTGGCTGCTGTCCTTGAGATTGCGCTTCGCCAGATTCGTGGCCGACATCCTCACCGGCTTTGGCCAGTTCCTCTCGCTTGTTGCGCGCAATATCTGCATACGAAATGGGCGCTGGTGAATTGTTATTGTTGTTGTTGTTGCTGCTGCTGCTGTTGCTGATGTTATTCTTGTTGTGCTTGTTTTGAACGACAACGCGCTTGTTGTTATTACTCTTCTTTTTGCCAGTTTGTATGGGCAGCGAGTGCACCGAATCGAGATCACTGGAATCGGACTTCTCCGATGGAGGCATTGAGGATGTGGACTTGCGACGCGAATTATCTTGTGGGGCAGTTGCAGCAGCTGTTGTTGCGGCAGCAGCCGAAACTATTGTCTGATGCTGATGATGTTGATGTTGCTGCTGTTGCTGCATTTGTTGATGCTGTTGCTGTTGTTGCTGCTGCTGCTGCTTGCTGATATAGTAATTGTTGCCGCTATTGTTATAGTAATCGATGGTGCCGCGCAAGCGTTGCGACATCATGTTTGATGATGCCGATTTTGTTATCTGTTGCATGCGCTGCAAGTTGCCACCAGTTGTGGCTGCCGCAGCAACCGCTGCATCATCCATGGTGACGGCGCGTTGTTTCTTTGGTTTCTTCTTCTTGGTCACCACATGAAACTCGGCCGTCTCGCTGAGCACCGTATTGAGCGCCTCCAGTTCGGACATGCGCGCCAGCGTTGGCAACGATGCCAGCGTTGACGACAACTGTTGATACTGCTGATCGTGTTCGTCTAACGGCGGCGTTGGTGGTGATGGTGCCACAACAGATTCCGTCCATTTGCTGGTGGCGGCGGCAGCATCGTTCAGTGTCGGTTCACCCAAATACTGTAGCTCCTCGGTGCCCCAGGAGCGACGTTCGCCCTTACGTGAGGGCTGATGGTGTTGCGAGTGTGGCTGTTGGTGGTGCGATTGTGGCTGCTGTTGCTCCTTGTTGCAGTTCTTATTAATGTCGGCAACGGAGGCGGAATTGTGCTTGCCACCGCCACCAGCAGCTCCTTTCTTGTTGCGCATCATTTCGGTGGTGGCCGCTTGTCGCTTGAGCTCATCCACCTCCATTTTGGCACAGCTGCGCAGCTCCTCGAGAGAATTGCATTTCTTGAGCTTGTTCTGCTTCTTGCGCTCCTTTTTCTTTTGCTGCTGCTGCAGCCCGGTGGCGCCATCGTTCTCTATGTACTTGACCAGCTGCTCAACGGGATCCTTGCCACGATAGCCGGCAACCGATTCAACATCCACAGTGGTCGTATTACGCTCCTGCTGTGACTTCTTCTTTAATTTGAGCTTGGTTGCTGGCTGTGATATGGAAACACCGGCGCCACCAAAACCAGGCGCCTGTTGCATTTGACTGTTGAATGAAGCAGCAACGGCAGCAGCAGCCATCGCTGTTGTTGTTGTATTCGGACCAGTGGTGAGCAATGTGGAAACGCTATTCGAGCGTTGTTGTTGCTGCAACTGTTGGTGTTGCTGCTGTTGTTGTTGTTGTTGCTGATGTTGTTGCTGTTGCTGTGGCAACTGTTGCTGCGATCCGCCCATTGAGCTAGCAATGAGCGTGTTAAATTGATTTGAGGAGCCACTGGCGCTGCTGTTGCCGCTGCTGTTGCCACTGCCGCCATCACTTAACGCGTTCCCATTCTCATCAAACTGGCGCTGCAAGCAGAACAGAAAAATTCAATTACAAAAAAAGAAAACACAAACCAGAGTTGCTTGACAAATTAAGGAATGGGCTGTACTCGAGATCTATTGAGTTCTACACAGGCACATCGGCCTGTGCCTGCCCAGCCTCAACACTGACAGACATATTTGCACAGAAACATGCAGGCAGCCAGGCAGGCAGACATCGATATATGATACAAAATTGACTTTTATTTGAATTTATCCTAGTTTGTAGTGTGAGCTATAACTACTTATTGACGGTAGCTTATCTATATGTACATATACAAAATGTGACTGCCAAACATTTAAATTGTTTTTCGAGCTAAGTTTATAGCACACTTACCGATGTGGTCTTGGTGCCGTGTGAGCTGGCAATAGCTGCTGCTGCGGCAGCTGACGTCATGCGCCCAATCTTTGCCGGACGTAAATCTAAGCCGGCATCGTTGGCCGACGACGAGGTGGACGGGTTAGACATGCCGCTAACACCGTAGACGGACGAGCAGGCCGCATAGCTGTCATTGAGAGACACATAGCCAATCTCAGGTCTGCGCTTCTCATCCTCCAATGCAACAGAATATCCAGTTGCATTGCCCAGTGCTGCTCCGTAAATGTTGTGGTGTTGATATTGTTGCAAGTGCTGTTGCTGATTATGATGTTGCAGCAACTGGTGCTGGTGCTGCTGTTGTTGTTGCTGTTGTTGAAGCTGTTGTTGCTGCTGCTGCTGCTGCTGTTGATTCTTAGCAGACAGCTCAAGCACAGAAAAGTGAAGGGGATCATCGATTAGGAACTCTTTGAATGCGTCCGCATCCTTGTCGGTTGGCTGCTGTTGTTGCTTCTGCATCTGCTGGGTGAGAATATCGAGCAGCTTCTCGCATTTCATGGTTACCGATTGGTTTGATGACGACAGCTTCCTATTCTTGCGGGCCTCACGAAGCAATTCAAGCTGCATCTTCTTTAAAAGGAATTGAAGAAGAGACGAGATCAGTACTTTTTTTTATAACATACTTGATATATATATATATATATAAGTTGAGGTTTATTTATATATATATATACATCTAAATAAACCTCAACTTCGCCTCTCTCCCACACAAACCAAATTCCAAATGCGACTTTTCACATTGCCGTCATCCACCAAGACTGATGGGAACGATTAACGATTAACGAGTAACGAATAGCGAGTGATGAATGTCGGGGTGAATAACAGTTAAAATAGAGATGCGTGTACTCTATTTGCCAACACCCTAACACACAATTGTTGAGCTTATTTTTCTTTTACATAAGTAGTCAGGGAATAAATTTCAATAGTAAACAAACTCTTGATCTACGGGAATATACCTGTCAAAACCGGCGTCTAAATTAATTTTGATCGATCTTAGCGATATGCACGCAATTATCGATAATGTTAATACGTACACTTATATACAGTTATTGAAGCTCTGACTCTGAACTCGACGTGTGCACATAATACACACACATATACTCTATGGGATTTATCTACCTGTTTCACAAATTTTCTAGAGAAGAGAGATGGGCATAATCAAACTAATAAATAAGATTGAGAGTTTGATTGATTTATGTGCTTGTTGAACCCTTGATTCAAATTAATTCATCATATCGCAATTGGCTTTACCAAAATAGATTTACTATTTGGCAAGTGCAATAACCCTTACCTCCGACGGATGATCAATTTGATATTGTTTGACGACTGGCAAACCGTCGCCAGATACATTATCAGGTGAATAGCACCCAGCAGCATCCTGCTCATCCAAATCGAACTGCATATCAAAGACTCCTCCACTTCCAGTTGCTGCTCCTGCTGCTGTTTCCGTGACATTCAGCTGACTGGGCTGACTACAACGATAGCTCTTACTGCTGGTGCTGCCACTGCTTGCCGTGGCGGCAGCAGCATTTGTGTTCATAACGATCTCCTCGCCCAATGCGAGTTTCAACTTGGCCTCCATGCTGGCTGCCTCAAAGTAAACGTTGCCTGGCAAGCTGCCGCCTTCTCGCTGTCGCGCCGATACAGATGTTGAGCTATTGCTATTGCTGTTGCTGTTCTTGTTTTTCTTGCCGGCGAGTGTGGCGTTTTGGTTGTTACTACTGCTGTGCTGCTGGCGTCGATTGGTACGCGCGTTGCCACCCCCACCACCGCCTAGCTGATAATCACAGTTGAAACGTTTGGCTGCCGCCGCTGCCGCTGCAGACGTTGTTGCCAGCTCACTGCGCTGCGTCGCCTCGACCAGATCCTGAAGGGAGCCGCCCTGCTTGTGACGATTCGTCGTCGTTCGATTATAGCTACTGCTACTATTGTAATTGTTGCTATAATTGTTGCTATTGTGCGCTCCGAAATTGCTGCCGCTGCCAACGCAGCCGTGATACCCGCCGGACGTTGATGATGATGCGGACGTGTTGCGTACTAGATTGGAATGAAGTGCACGATGAGAGTTCGCCTCGTCGTACTCAGCCTTTTTGAGCATTTGCTGTGGGGGCAAGACAAGCAAACAAAACAACATTATATGCTATTAGCGAAATGATGTGTTGCACTTACCAGAAAACGCTCACTTTTGTTTTTGCGATCGCCGGGATTGCGATACCAATAGGCCTCCTCGAGTAGTTTCTTCAATGATGCGTCATCGAGATCATTAATTTCGCTATCCTCCCAAGCATCGTACTTTGTCTGCAAATTGTTCGTGTTTTTAACTTTGGTGGTTGCTTTTTTTTTTTTGTTCTTTTTTTTATCGTTTGTTCATGTGTTAATTCAATTAAATTCCAGTTAAGCACTGAGCAGCGTGTTCGCATCTAACCTCAAAACACTTAAAACACAAAGGAAGTGCGGCGACGAGAGCTAGTTGCAAGCTGAACTTAAGAAAATTCAGCTTTAGGCTCTTCCGCGTCTTGCCGCTGCGCTTTGACTATTTATTCTGCCATTTGTAATGCAGTTGTGTCCAGTTTTTATTAAGTTTCAATTTATGTACATATGTACACGTATATATATGTATACGTATGTATCCGTGAATTTATGTTTGTACAGCTCAAATCACATAAACACAATCGAGCGATGATAAATAAATATTAAATAAATTGAAACAATTTTGTGCGTGTGGTTTGGTCTACAGATTTGTGTGGCGTCGATGGTGGCGGCGCCACAAAACCAAACGTTTCACGATAAGCTCAAAGAATTGCAGTTGAAGCCAATGCCGAAAAACATAAAACCAAACTCTTAATCAGTGCGAATACAAAATAATTATTTATACTTTGTATGTATGTATATTAAAAAGAAACGAAAATTTATAGATAATTTGAAAAAATACACGTTCGGCCTGCCGATCTTCACTTTTACTAAACCAGCGACAAATGCAAATGCGTTGCAATGGAAGGAACCATGGCGCTTCTCATAACCTAACGGCATTTTTCCAATCAAAGAACAGTGTTTGAGAGTGAAAGAAAAACTTTGAGCTACCATTGCTTGCGGTTTTTGTCTACGAGTGCTTGCTTGCTCTGTTGTTATTAGTTAGGCAGTAAGTAACGGCTTTAATTATATATTTTGCAACACATTCTTGCAGACGACGTTACCTAGCACTGCAAAACAAATCAACTTCACTCCCCACAAACAAAACAGCACCAACAATTAAATTTAAATCAAATAAGTGCGAGACTTTAAATTAATCGAGTATGTAAAGTTTATGATTGATCGATTGATTGATGTATGCACGTACGTATGTATATATATATATATATATATATATGTATGCGTATGTGCGTATCAACAAAAAACAATGATGTCCAAATGATTTTTAGCAAATTGTATACACATAAATGACGTATGAACACACAATTATGTTTGTGTGTATATTGTCGGTATTTATAGAATGTTTGTGCGATTTTATTGGAAATGTAATTTATATAAAAAAAAATGTTAACTGAGATATGACGTGCGACCTCAGCCACGAAAAATTAGTGTATGTGTGTGTTACATATATATATATATGTGTGTGTGTATGTGTGTACAAATGTTGCAAATAAACGCTGGGAACGGTCAGAATAACCGCAAGAAATAGACAAAAACACATGCAAAGCCCATGAAAACAATTTTGTTTTGTAGAAAGTTATCAAAATAAACACACTAAACAAAAGCAGAACGAAAAAATAAGAAACAACTAAGGAACTGAAAAACAGTGAAGTTAGTTCATTTACAGCATGGGCCAAGGCCGGGAAGAACACACAAACTAAATTATATTGTTATTCATTGTCAGAGTGATAGTTTTTGTTGTTGAAAACTCATTCAAACACTATTCGAAAACACCATTCAAGTGGTCAATTAAAATATTAAATAATAAAATGCAAATTGTACTCGTAATTACTCTAACTTTAACCACCAAGAATATATTTCACTCAATGGTAATTTCAATTTGGAAAGGAAATGAAATCAACATGCGGTGGAAATTATTGCATGAGAATTTAGTCTACATTTTCAATATATATATTAACCGAACTCAACTTATTATTATTATTTTACTAATGAAAGAAACGTATACAATTTTTTTTTTTTTGTCAAGCTAGTGGGAAATACGAGGTAATGAAGCTAATGATGTGGGTCGAGTTACAAATGTTGTGTTTATTTACGAATGCGAAATCCGTTTTAATTAGCGAATGCTCACTGTATGTTGGAATATTATTATTTGTAGCACTTTGCCACAGATCGACTGTTGCATTGTTGCTCTGTTGCATTTGTTGCATCTCTTTCCCTCATCATTCTCTCTCACACTATTTGTATATTAGATGAGGTGAGTTGGGGGTGGTGGTGTGGGTGGTGAGGTAGTAGGGTGTTGGTGAATTTTTGTTATATGGATAACTCACCTTTTTATTTTTCTGACGCTGGCCCACATTTTGGTCATCTTGGGTTTTGCCTTTGGCGGTGGCGCCACGTCGGTGCTGGAGCGTTGTCGTTGTCGCCGCAAACACCTCGGTCGGCGCTGCCGCCACCGTTGACGCCGCCGCCTGGCCACCATCCACCGATGATTCGCTTATCTGTGGCGTCAATGTCAATTTGTGATGCTGTGCGACAGCAGCGGGCGAGCTGTTCGATTTCGGGCTCGAGCCCGGGCTCTGGGTCTGGTTCTGGCTCTTATCAGCTGCAGGGGGAGCATGATTCTGGCTAGAATCGTTAGCGGCTGCAGCTATTTCCGCTGATGCTTCACTGTTGTTGGTGTTGTTATTGTTGTTGTTGTTATTATTATTATTGTTGTTGGTCAGTTGTGTGTTGGTGTTGGTGCCACTGGTGTCGTTGGCCGGACGCTGCTCCAGCTTCACATTGTGCGACATTAAGGTGACTAGATGCTCCTGGAAATAGGGCGTCGGTGTCGTCTTAGTCGATGTGGTTGTTGAGGTGCTCTCACTCAACGTGCCAGCGGCAATCGATACGATGGGCGTATCGGGAATTATCGCTTGAATTTTGGTTACCAATGTGGCAATATTGCTATTGCTGACGGAGTCCTTGTCGTTGTTGTCTACGCTGGCGTTGCCAGTACCGGTGACGCCGCCGGCAGCGCCTGTTGATATGGCCTTGATGAGTTGCTGCTGTTGCTGCTGCTGCTGTAGTTGTTGTTCTTGTTGGTGTAGGTGCGCAGCAGCTGCTGGTGGTGTTGTGGTTGATATTTTTTCTGTTGCTGCTGTTGATGTTGTGGATGCTGATGATGATATTGATGAAACGCCAATTTGTTCATTGTTCATCTTTTGTGGCATAGAACAAACAACGAAATGCCATTAAATTGATTTCGCACGCACAATTTGGCTGCTTTGCAACTTGGCAAAACGACACAAACAAAAAATAAATTAAAAAAAAAAAAGCAAAAACAACACAGAACCTGGAAAAATACAGAATTTATAGAGAGCCATGAGCTGCGTAATACAAATTTTCTCTCTCTCACACACACACACACACGCACACACACACATACACACGGATAAGGGGATACGAATACGGACATAAACGCAGAGAAGACATGAAAACACACATATGGAATCGCCGCTCACAGTTACTTACCAATCCGGGTGCCGAAAATGAACTGCGCGCTACGGATCCGTATATCCTAGAGAAAATCAGCTGTCAAGGCCGCCGCCGACGCCGCGCGCGATTTAACGCCGCCGGGTACCGTTAGCTTATTCAAGGTTCGTTGTTCGTTCACTTCTGTTGCTCCTCATGCGTTGCGCTTATTCTTCTCACTTCAAGCGTTGCCCAATTGCAGCAATTTTCTGTTGTTTTGTGTCTGGTGTAATATTTTTGTTGTTCGTTTTGCTTTTTTCACGCACAATCACTGAATTGTTTGTGTCTTATTTTTGGTGCAAGCAAATTGTTTGTTTGTTAGTTGTTGCACACCTAATGCTGCTGTGCACGTTGTTGTTTTACATTATCCGTTTTTTATTTTATTTTTGTTTGAAGTTGTTGACTTTTTGCCTGGATTGCAGTTCTCAATCCATTGAAATCAAAGACAATTCAGTAAAACTGTTTTAAAGCGACAGGAACCTTGTCACTACAAACGCTCTCATCGGTCGAGAGTCCGAGTCTATAGTTTCCAAATTTAAAAGCGATGAAAAAATAAATGGTAAAACAACAATTAAATACGAGTTGTCAAAAAAAACAAAACAAAAAAATACGTTTCCTTGCGAAAGCCGCGCAGCAGTGTTGCTTTAGAGATGTGCGATGTGAACAAGCGTCCATCGCTAACTGCAAAATCGAAATTTACATACTCTCATATCTAGTTGCCAATGTTATTTTTGGCACAGACACACATACATACACGCACACACGGGCACCACACGCACACAATCACACAGTAAGCGCTGCACTGTTTAATGCTTGATTATGCGTTTTATTCTTTGATATGCTGCTATCACAAAACAACGTCACACAATACAAAATTTTTGGAGTGTTGGGTACGGGAGAGGGTTTGGGGGAGGGGAGCAATTGCCAAGAGCTAACCGCCGCTTGGAAGTATGGAAGCTGGTTGTTCACACGCGTTGGCAGCCCTGGTCGACTGGCTGGCTGTTGTCAGTGGCAACACTAGCACAAACACGTCATTTTGCCACACACTTTTTGTTGTTGTAGCAAATTTACAAATACGTTCTATTAGCATGGAATGCGCACACATATGCACACACATCTGCGCGCACACACACACACACACACATGCATACGCACACATAAATGTATGCGCATATACAGACAGATATGTGTATGTTTATGTATGTACTAACAGTGCTTACTTTGCACTTTTATTTTGTTGTTAATGGCATTGCGATTTGTTTTTTTTTATACATACGCAATGCACACATACACGCACACTCACACGCACTTGCTTATGCACCTTCCACTACACACATATGTATGTACATTTTTCTGACCTTCTCTTACACACGGTGAGGAAAATAGACATTTTGCGTTGCACGGTTTTACATTAGTTCACACACACGCAGAATTATGAACGTAGTCAATGCAACATATGTCAATTATTTAAATGCACAAGTTTGGTATTTGTGTATTAATTGCACATGAAACGTTAAATTCTGAAAAGAACGAACACTTTAGAGCGCAGTTGTTTTGCTTTACAACACTTTCGCATGTCTTTTGCAGCACTATCGGCGATAATGAGCTTATCGAATACTCGGTGAGTTTGAATCGAAATGCAACTTTGGCTCCGTATGCGTTAACATTATGGAAACCTTGTTGTGAGCATTGCATTTCTTCGTACATTGGCCATTGCTTACCTAACCTTTATATTTTCATGAATATTTATTAAGGTGATCGCAATTAAACTGGCATCTATTTAATATAATTTTTTGTTTAATTCAATAATTTAGCTAAATCGATACATTTCCAAAATGATCATAACAGAGTATGTTAGCTAAGACAGCCGAGCCATCGATAACTTATCAAACTCAATGCTGTAAATACGACAAGCCAGCTATGTGAAGTTGAGCGAATAAATGTAATTTAAAGCTTATAAAATTTGTTTTAGATTAACAAAATGAAGCCAAAATACGAATTTGACGATGATGTTGCATCAATCTGTGAATCGACGGTAAATATGAACTGTGAGCTTGCACGTATAAAAGATGCAACTACAAAATTAAATTAATAATCTCTTACAAATGCCGGCACTTTTTGCTTTCTTATATTTGTTTCATATAATTGCCAAATTGTTTTAACAGGCTGCCTTAACCGAGGGCTGTCGTCTGTCGGTACGCATGCACAAAACCGACGACTGGCCGCTGGCGGAGATCGTCAGCATCAAGGAGTTGGAAGGTCGGCGTCAGTTCTACGTGCACTATGTGGACTGTAAGTAAAAAATGATTGCAATATTTGATTCTGGTCCGCAAAAGAGGATTGTTAAGCTCATTGCTCTTCTTGTAGAGACCCTATTTTGTAGGATAATTTATGATTTATGATTTCGATTTCGAAAATTGTCGAGGTTGTGGGCAAATTTAATGTGCAATTAATTTAAAAAAAAAAACTTAATTTAATTTATTATTTTGCTAAGCGAGTGAAGGCTTGTTCCCGATGCAATTTGGAATCACTTCATCGACAATCAAAATATTGCGAGATTTTCGACCTAGTTTTGGAAAATATTTTGTAAATTGTAAGCACTTTATGAAAATTAATTAAATTCTTTTAGCCTACGAATCAGTGTCATAATTTACCACTTTGAAAAGTTGCTGCACCGTTGCCTTTATTTAATTTGTAATTATTATTTCAATTCACTTCACTTTAGAAAAAGATTAAAAGTTCCAATAGCTCATTTATCATTGTCAATTGCAAATTAAAAATCAATCAAAGCACTAAAAGCACTCCTGTTTGTATTTATTTAATTAAATTTAAAACAAAAACAGGACAACCGAGTAGGGGATTAACACAACTTCGCGGATGCAAAGCGTTGCAAGAATGATTGTTGTGTCATGTGTGGTTTGCTGGTTTGCTGGCTCGCTGATTTGCTGGTGTGTGTACAACACACGCTCCAGAACGCACTTGTCTGTCTAGCAGTGTTGCTGTGTAGTTTATATTCCAGATCCTTTTGTTGACGCAGGTCACACATTGATGACGCTCTCGGTCACCTGAACTTCGTCACACATCGCACCCTGCAGATAACAAGCAGCTTCGGTCGCATGGCCTTCAAACGTGACAACGCGGCGAATTTCAGTTAGGCAGTTTCTCGTTTAGCCAGCCAATTCATCCCCCACAAGCATATTTCCTCGAATTTGTGTGTGTTACGTAGATTGAATTCTTGAAGTGACATTTTCAGCAGCTCGTTATGCTCTGACTGGTTACATATATTATTGTTTTTGGACGAGGCGTCATTTTAAATGCGATGTTGGCGACTCTTAGTTAGTTGCCGGCAGTCAACCATTTTTGGTATTGCAAAAAAAAAAACAGGATTTTCATCCAGCTTTTTAATGAGATCATCTTGTAAGCAGTAAATATGCTTAAATATTAATTTGAAATGATGACTTTATTTTTGACCGATTCAAAATGCGCAGATAACTTAAGTTTTTAATAGTTATAATACTAATAAAATAGCATTTCGCCAACAATGAGCCCAAGACATAAATCATATAAATAAAATAGGTAAACTTAAAAAAAGAACAGGATTTGCGGAAATATGTTGGGAGGAAAGGTAACATAAAACAGGTGCTATGATGGGACCATCATTGATTGTATGGAAGTTCAGCATTTATAGAAAACCCAAAGAATTCCACTTCACAATTCTACCAATTTAATAGGAGCCTTCTCAAGATATAGAAGAAAAATGTGGTCAATTACAGAGTTGTTGTTTGTCTTTTGCAGTTAACAAGCGCTTGGACGAGTGGGTCAACGAGGAGGACTTGGATACGCGCAAAGTGCAATTTCCGCGTCGCGATGGCCCCCAAACTGGTACCAGTACCGGGGTGACGACGCCCAAGCGTCATCATTCGCTTGCTGGGAGCGTTTCACGGCCAACATCGCCGCAATCGCTGTCGGGTCATCATGGCGGCAGCTCCAGCGTGGGCAGCGCCGTCGGCGGTGGAGCATCAGGTGGCGGTGGCGCTATGGGTGGTGGCAGCGGTGGCGGTGCAGAGCTGGTGAATGGCAACAATGTGCTAGCGGCGGCGTTGCAAAAGCGCAACAATCGTCGTCGCAAGGTGCACACTGGATCGCAGCACCTACAAGCGCTGCAGCAACAACAGCAGCCGTCTCAGCAACAGCAGTTGCAGTTGCATCAACAACAACAGCAGCAACAGCAACAACAGTTGCAGCAGCAGCAGCAGCTGCATTCGCACCCACAACAGCATTTGCAGCAACTAGCATCGTCACAACAGCAGCAGCAGCAGCACCAGCAACAGCAGCAGCACCAGCAGCAGCAGCAGCAGCAGCTGTTGCAGCAACAGCTGCCGTCGCATCAGACGCCAATGCAAATCAACTCGGACGTTAGCATAACAACATCAGGGGTAGGCGTTGGAGGAGCCGGTGGAATGGGAACAGGAGCTGGAGCTGTTGTTACAGCTATTGAGGATGGCTCACAAGATGGCAAGATGGCTACACCGCGTCAATCGGGCAGCATGGTGACACATCAGGATGATGTCGTCACACGCATGAAGAATGTGGAAATGATTGAGCTGGGCAGACATCGCATTAAGCCATGGTATTTCTCGCCATATCCGCAGGAGCTGTGCCAAGAGCCCTGCATCTACATATGCGAATTCTGTCTGAAGTATTGTAAGAGTCGCACGTGCCTCGAGCGTCACCTGACCAAGTGCCATTTGCGCCATCCACCCGGTAATGAGATCTATCGCAAAAATACCAATTCCTTTTTCGAAATCGATGGCCGCAAGAATAAGGTTTACGCACAAAATCTATGTCTGCTTGCGAAGCTCTTTTTGGATCACAAAACGCTGTACTATGATACGGATCCGTTTCTATTTTATATTATGACTGAATTCGATTCGCGCGGCTTTCACATTGTCGGCTACTTTTCGAAGGAGAAGGAGAGCACCGAGGATTACAATGTCGCTTGTATATTGACAATGCCGCCCTATCAACGCAAGGGATACGGCAAGCTGCTCATCGAGTTCAGCTACGAGCTGTCCAAATTTGAGGGCAAGACGGGATCACCGGAGAAGCCACTGTCGGATTTGGGGCTGCTCTCCTATCGTTCCTACTGGGCCCAGACCATACTCGAGATTTTGATCAGCCAAAATCCCAGCACGGATGGCGAGAAACCCACCATAACCATCAAGTACTGTATAATTGCAACATTTATATAAGTATATAAAATAACTGCTATCTCTTTGTGATTTTAGCGACATTTGCGAGTGCACCTCGATTAAGAAGGAGGATGTCATCTCTACGCTGCAGAATCTCAATCTGATCAACTACTACAAGGGTCAATATATTGTCTGCATCAGTCGGGACACCATCGAGCAGCATCAGCGTGCGATGGTTAAGCGCAAGATACGCATCGATTCCAAGTGCCTGCACTGGACACCCAAAGACTGGTCGAAGCGCTCCAAGTGGTAATGCCCGAACTCAACAACTGTTTTGTTCTATTCTGTTCTGTTCCCTATTTGCTGCTCTGCTCTGTTCAGTTGCGTTGTGTTGTGTGCTCTCTCTCTCTCTGTCTCTCTCTCGCACTCACAACTATAGCTGAGAACTGATCAGAGAATCGAATCGTATCGTATCTAATCTGTGCCATTTCTCTTTCTTAGAATTCGCTATGCTGCCACCTG
The DNA here is from genome assembly GCA_035043845.1 of Drosophila picticornis. Lineage (NCBI taxonomy): Eukaryota > Metazoa > Arthropoda > Insecta > Diptera > Drosophilidae > Drosophila > Drosophila picticornis. Next base: position 9,408,293 of record JAWNMR010000492.1, read on the forward strand.
ACACGCTAATTAATAACAGCAATGAATTAACAAACCTCCAACTGAAAGTACAATAAATGATTGCTTGCAGCGCTTGCATCATCAGCATCAACGTCATTTTTTTTTATAATATTAACTTAATATTATTTTTTTGACTGTAGTCGCTTGAAATGAACAGCTGTACAATTCTATTGTTTTCAGTTTTGATTTAAGAATTGTGAATTCCAGCTTTGCGGGGATTTATTTTTAATTTTATATTATTGCATTTAATTATTTGAACAATTTTTTAAATGGATTTCAGTCCCGTTGAAGAGTATTCAATTCCATTTCTTTTAATTGTATTTTTAAGAGGACTCCCAGATTCAAAAGCTAAACTCGCATTGAATCTACAACTTTGTATTCTGGAGCCTTATAAAAACTTTAATAATAAAGCCATCGAATTAGTATAAATTTCAAGCGACTACTGTATACATATTATAGTCATATTATTATTATAAATATCACTGAAGTTGTGATCACTTGTGTTCCTTATTATTTTTAATTACTAATAAAGAAGTTACCTAATTTAAGGTAATGTTTAAAAAAAGTTGTTGTTGATATCTTTGCTAAAGCGGCTTAGGTTTGCGTAATAAAGCCAATAATGTTTATTACAATTTGTTATTGACGAGAATACTGATTTAAATTTTTTTACGGAAATTGCCAAGTTCTGAATCTTCAACATAAAATTTGTGTTAATTCTTTTTTTCTTTAAATATTTATTATTTTCAAACATCTTAAAATACATTGCTTATACTTTAATGTTATTAGAATGATTTCAGCCTTTGTATTTATAGTCATTTAAATATTCGAAAAAATTAGCTAAGCCAACAGTTATTAAATTCAATGCTCAAGGGCAGTTTCATGTTTTGGGGGAATGTTGTGTTTGTGTGAGCTTTAACTGATTGGGAGGTCAGTTGTCTCCTGTGGCGACTGCTGCTGCATTGTCGGTGGCTGCAGATCGATTGTAAGCTGGTGAATGGCCGCTAGAGTGGTCTTCTGGAAATCATTCTCCGCCTTATCGAGCATTGTGCGCAATGAGTTTAACATCTCGCGATTGTTGGCATAGCTGAGCTGCTGTTTGGCGAGCTTGGTGCGAGGTCGCTGCTCCTTCTCCAACTGCAGCTTTAACTCATCAAGGGTGCGTTCGTCCAGATCAGTTGGACGCTTATCACTGGATATCTTTTCGCACATTTTGGACAGCTGGTCGGTTACGTTTGTGACATGCTTGACATCGATAAGCTTTTCTTGTTCGTCCAGCGCCGAACACAACTTGACTTGCTTGACCAAGTTGACGAGACGCTCGAATTCGTGCTTATATTCCAGCTTGGCCTCGATATAATTGCAGGTATGCTCTTCCACTTGGCGATACACATTCTTCCTTTCTTCAACGAAGCGCTTAACCGCTTCTAGGTGCAGCAAATACTGTATATCATCCTGGAATGGCACCGCATCCTTAGATTCTGTCATTTTCTTGCAATAACACGATTTGTAACAATCAGACAATCAAAATTGTATTTTTTTCTTTAGTTCGATTTAAATAAAGTACGGAAGGGGCGATTGCTATCGATAAGTACGCATCGGTTTCAACAGTGCTGCACGGGGTAACGATAGCCAAAACCATCGATAGTTTGTTACTCGCTATCACTTAAGCGCTGCCAGACGTTAGACACGTGTTGCCGGCTATTGGAGCAAACACAGCTCACAGCGTTTCCGAAGTTCTTGACTCAAGTTTAATTATAAAAGGGCAGCAAATCGAAACAATAATTTAGACAATGGCCCGTGGAAAGAAACAGAACCCGTTTGCAGCAAGAAAACGACAAAAGCGTGCAAACGTAAATGGCAAATAGTGCAAACTTGCCTCTATACAAATGGGGCTAATTTATTGCGAGAGTTCAATTTTCACAAATATATATTGCTTTTTTCTTTGTCCTTTGGTTTTAGGGGGCTCCGGAACGTCCAGATCGACGCGCCGAGCCATATAAGGAGATCGAACGGGATAATGCGCTCTTCATCAAATACTATAATTTGCAAAAGATCTGCGACACGGATGAGGAGTGGACCCAGTTCCTGGCCAAAATACGTGACAATCTGCCGACGACATTTCGAGTGACTGGCTTCAAGGATGAGGCGAAAGCTCTGCTGAATATAATCAAGACACAGCTATTTGAGGAATATGTGCGTGCCGTTGCCGAACTAAACGAATTGCCCACCGAGCAGGTGGAGCGTCCATTGTGCCTGCCCTGGTATCCCAATGGCATGGCCTATCAGCTCCATTTGACGCGCAAAGATATACGCCGATCTGAGCCGCTCTTCCGACTGCACAACTTTTTAATTGTGGAGACAACGGCGGGCAGTATTAGCCGGCAGGAGGCGGTCTCCATGATACCGCCACTGGTGCTCAATGTTCAGCCGACGGACAAGGTATTGGACATGTGCGCAGCGCCTGGCTCAAAGACGGCACAGCTAATCGAGGCGCTGCATGCGTCGCCGGATCAGCATAAAATTCCGCCGGGCTTTGTGCTGGCCAACGATGTGGACAACAATCGCTGCTATATGCTGGTGCATCAAGCCAAGCGCCTCAATTCGCCATGTCTGCTGGTGACCAACCATGACAGCAGCGTCTTTCCCAATCTTGTCCAAACGGTGGATGGCAGCAAATCCATATTGAAGTTTGATAAAATCCTGTGCGATGTACCTTGCTCCGGGGATGGAACTTTACGCAAGAATCCGGACATTTGGCTGAAATGGAATCTGGGACAGGTATACAATCTGCATGGGATCCAGTATCGCATTGTGCGTCGTGGCGCCGAAATGTTGGCTGTGGGCGGTCGATTGGTTTACTCTACCTGCTCGCTGAATCCCATTGAGAACGAGGCGGTGCTGCAGCGCATCATTAAGGATGCGGATGGCGCCTTGCAGATCGTCGATGCATCACATCTGGTGCCGGGCCTGAAATACAAACCGGGCATGACAGACTGGAAGCTAACCACCAAAGAGGTGGACTCCGTTTATACCAGTTTTGAGGAGGTGCCCGAGCATCTACATACGATAATACGACCGTCAATGTTCCCATTACCGCCGGCGGAGATTTCAGGCATTGGCTTGGACAAGTGTATGCGTGTCCTGCCGCATTTGCAGGATAGCGGTGGGTTCTTTGTCGCTGTGCTTGAGAAACGACGTGCCTTAAATTTCGAGAAGAACGATCTGCAGGATTTGGAGGAGCCGCAGAAGATGGAGACAGAGGCAGAGACAGAGACAAAGGATGACAAGAAGGAGGTGGAAGAGAAATCGACGCCATGGGGACCGCAACGCAAGCGACGTCGTCTTCATGGCTACAAGGAGGATCCGTATGTCTTCTTCGCGGAAGATGATGCCGACTACGAGTCCATCAAGCGATTCTATCAGCTGAATGATATGCTCAATAAACGCTGCCTCCTCACACGCTGCCAAACGGAGCGCAAAAAGAACATCTATTATTGCTCGGAACCCATACGGGATTTGGTAGTGCACAACGAGAAGACGATCAAAATCATCAATACGGGCGTGAAGACATTTGTGCGCTGCGAGAATCGACACACAGAGCATCCGTATCGGCTGGCCCAGGAGGGATTGCAGACATCGAATGCATTCATCGGCGACAGTCGTCGCATTCAGGTGGAACGCAATGATCTCGTCCTGCTGCTTAACTGCACGGACCCAACGAAGCCGCCATCGACGCTCGAACTGCAAACGGAGACACAGCAGCGCTGCAAGGAACTGGGTAAGCATTAGTCAATAGTTTACACTTGATGTCATCATTCATCACATTCCCCTCTGGCGCAGGCATCGGCAGCTGCATACTCAAGTATGTGGATGAGGCATTCACGCTGTTCATTGTCGGCTGGCGGGGCACATCCAGTCTGCGGGCCTACGTCGATCGCGATGAGACCGTGCACATTCTCCGACTGCTCGGCGCCGATCTCACCAAGTTTGAGGTCAACAAATATGAGAAGGCCAAGGAGGCAGCAGCAGCCGCAGCAGCGGCGGCGGCGGCGGCGACGACGGCAGCAGTAGCAGCTGCAACATTAACGCCAGAGGAGGAAACTTCTGTTAATGACGAAAATACTGTGAATCTTCATGGCACTGAGGGCTCAGTCTTAAAAGACGAAAACATCTAATTGGATGTGGATGGTCGAGTGCAGCATTTTAGCATTTAATCTATATACAAATATTGATATTTATGAATATCAAAGACGGAACTGTTGATTATTCCCCTTCTAACTTTATGAATAATAACTTTTGTATTTTCCTTGTTCAAAACATTTATCAATTAATACTGTAGGCCAATCGATAGTTTGAGTTACTCATGTTTTTCAGCTGCCATAACCATATATGACAAGACTCCAAAAAGTTTTGCAAACTTTTGAATAATATTTGATAATTTTACATTCGTTACTATCGCAGTTTGCTCTAAAGAAATCGATAGTTTTTACCAATGTTCTATCGATTTTTTGGTAAATTTAAAACTATCAACTGCAAGCAGAGCTGATTTTCAATTAATCGATTATCGCGATATTTGCTTATCGAACAATTAAAAATCCTCCGTTATTTTTCAAAAATTAAGTAACGTGCATCTTGTGTGCAGTGATTAATTGCGTTAATAATAACGATCGATTTAAATATGAGTATCTCGAATATGTGAATAGTGTAGTATTCTGAGTATAAATAAGTAACTCATAAAATGGAACTTCGAATACTGACGACGATTGTTAGTTAGGCCAATTTTCATGATCACCTTAGGGGTTTCTCTCATTTCAGCAAGAGAACAATCTACAATGATATTGCATGAAGATCTTTAAATTTCGTAACACTGCACTGCACTCTTCTTTTCGCTGTCCATTATTTGTGAAGGAATTCAAAGTTCTCGATTTGAAATAATTTCCATCTTTTCAACGTCTTTTTAAGCGCACGTACGTTGTCAAACTTCGATTTCCAATAACTTGTTTTTAAGGCTCCGCTTATCTTAACGTAACAGAACGTAACGTAAAACGAAAATACTAAATCGGTACGTAATTAGTTGATCGCCTATAGTTCATAAACCATACAACAGTGGCGCCTGCTGCGTAACTAGCTAATAAAAACCGAGGAATGTTATCGAAAAATCGAAAAATTCGAATAGTTTTGTTATAAAATGTTACATTAATGGTTTTATTATTTAGTTTTTTCCCAGTATAAATATATCATATATAAAGTATATAAAAAAAAGTTGTTTAAAAAATTACACATATTCTTTTTTTCGTTTTTTTTTTTAATTTTATATATAAATGGTATCTCGCGTTTGCATTTGTCGCAGTTATGCATAATAAATTTCAATTTTTATTTTCTCGTATTTTAAAACGTCTTTTGCGTTGTTTTTTTTTTTGTGTGTTTTTTTTTTGTGTTTGTGTTTGCCTTTTAAAAAGTACATAGAAGATAAAGTAGTATAAAAATGTAAATATTTTAGCGCTTGTGTTGTGTCTGTTGTATGTATTGCATGTCTTTCGTTATAGATTGCGAGAGAATTTATTATATGCGATGTTTAAATAGTAGGAATAAGCTTTAATTCGCTGATTTATTGCAGATGCATTTGACAAGACTTGGAAACCAACTTGGCAATTTTAATAATACGACAGAAACAGCAACAACAACAAGACCAACAACAAAATGCAGTCACGATTCCACAAACTAACTAAATAAAATGCGAATGACGCATGCGCAACATTGTTGCCGCTGTGGCATTGATTGACTTTTTTGTTGAATTGCGTGCGATTGTTGGGTGGGTGTTTTGTTGTTGTTGCTGTTGTTGTTGCATGGATGGAGATGAAATGTCGTTGTTTCCAATATTACATGTTGCTTGTAAAATCAAAAAAAAAAAAAACAAAAGAAAACCAATAAAAGAAAAAAAAAAAACGAAATTTAAAACTTAGTGAGAGAATGAGAAAAGTTGTAGTTAGTAAATGCTGCTTGAATGCTAGCTGGATGCCAAATTTGCTGTTGCTGTTGCTGTTGTTGTTGCTGTTGCAGTTGCAATTGCTGCTGTTTTTATTATTATTTAGGCCTTCTTCTCGGCCTCGATGACCTCCTTGGTTGGCAGCACGTTCTTCTCAGTAGTTTCAGTGTGCTTCAATTTTTTCGCATCAAAGTTCTCGATGCCGGCAATGAATTGATTCTTCTCCTTCTCCTGTTCAATTGCTGTCGAGACAAACACAAAAATACAAAAAGAGATCAAGCAGAGAGAGAGGGAGAGAGAGAGAAATAGTTGGTTTAAATTGTTTGATATTAGTTGGAATAGCCATAAATGGCCACAGCTGGTTTTTCGAGGCACATGTTCGATTCGATATCGACTTGAGAGGCGTGTGCCTAGCTCTCTGTACGCACCTTCCTTATTGGGCAATGGATTCTTCTCATTGGTCTCCGTATGCTTCAAATTGGTCTGATCGAATGCCGTGATGCCCTCGAAAATAGACTGTTGAGTCTTCTCAGCGGCCACATCTGAACAGCAGCCAACATGCAACATGCAATAACAAATTATGTTAGTGAGTTTACTCAATGGTTATCGCACAAAACTCTTACCCTCAGCGGTGGGCAAAATAATCTTCTCCTGGGTGCTGGCATTCTTCAGTTTCTCCGTATTGAAGCCCTCCAATTGGCTCTTCAGGTTCTCGGCCACCTTTGGCAAATCCTTAAGTGCTGGTGCTGGGGCTGCCATCTGCGCAAATCACATAAGAATAAAAAAATAATAAAATGTGGTTAAATAAATAACTACATACAAAAAATGACTAAATATAAATAAACAAATATACAGAGCTATTTGGAAAATAACACTAATATTTGTCGTCCTTTTGATGCCATTAAACTTCGAAAAATACTGTAAATTACGAGAGCTTTGCTTTAGGTCAGCTGTCAGCTTAATAATTCAAAAGAAAATTTGAATAATTATCCATAAACAGTCAAACATTTTCTCTATTGATCAAAATTACAAATACCCCCATTTGCCTTTTGCGTAAAAAAATATATCTATACCTCAAATATACATATATATATATATACAACTCAAAATGCAATTTCGGTGAAAAAATTAAACAGAAGAAAATGAAATAAGAATAAGCCCGGATATCGATAACGCAAGAATGAACAAAGCTTTGCTGGCTGGGACGGTGACTTTCTCGAGCTCTCGATAAAGAGGAAATAAGCATCGATAACGATGATTAAGTACGTATGCGCTCGCACACACACACAGAGACATATTTGATTTCGTGTTGAGAAATCGTTTGCTTTTGCGTTGTTAACCGTTGGGTTTATTATGCGATTTCTCATGGCGATTCCCCAGAAAGGCGCGACTTATTGATTAAGATAGAAGAAATTCATCCATAAACACAAACACACAACACATACTCATTCACATTTGTCATACAAGCAGCAGTTAATGAGTCATGCACAGCACAGCAAGGACGCAACACACACACACACACACACACACACATATATGTATATATATATATACAAAAAATACATGCGTGTGTGTGCGCTGACTATTAAAGTACCAGCAGAAATACGGGAGCGAGTAAGAGAGAGAAAGAGAGGGAGAGAATATGACTGACTGCGAGTGAGAAGTTCAGCGAACCTTCCGCAGTAGCAGCAGCAGAAGAGCAGCAGTAGCAACAGCAGCAGATTAAATTCCAATTGGACAAGCTTGGCGACTTGAGGCGAGTGTACCGTTATCAGTGGTGTGCTTGTTTTGTTAGTCGTCGCACACAACAATAAACTGCATTTTATCACGTTTATTTTTAGTTGCAAATCACCCAAAATGTGCTTGCTAACTTAACTTGTCCATTGTTCGTGCTCGTTGTATAAGCTACCTAATCAAAAAAAAAAAAAAAGTTTCCATTAGTTTACTTTAGTTTTTAAGAAATAGATCGATCGCAGTCGTGCCGCTTGAATTCCATTTCTCCCCTATTACTAGTTTTGTTAGGATTATCGCCTTGCCACACACAAAGAGAGTACTTCATTAATATCGATAACAAGTGCATCGATGCATGTGTATGTGTGTGTGTGCATGCATGTGTGTGTGTCAAAAAATTGCAAAACAAGCGTTACAAGGGCGGCTACCGCTCCAAAAAAAAAAAAAAAATACATAAACGTACAAAATGAAAAATACAAAAAAAACTAAAATTAAATCTACGCTTAACAGTCGTCTGTATTTTATTGACCATATTTGGGTATTAAGGCGCGCCAATCTCGCCGATAGTTTGATGAATGACTTGACTACTAGCGGCGGCCGTTTAGCGCCTTAGTCATTTTGCTAGTAACTCCTTTTTCAAGCAAAAAAAAAAATAAATAAAAAATAAAAATTCAAACAAAGGCGAACATTGCAGCAAAGCAATACACATACACACACATATATATACATATATGCATGCATATTCATGTATGTATATGTACTTATACGGGAATTGGTGCTGTTGGTTTTTTTTTTTAGGGGGGGGGGAGGGTGGTTGATGCGGCGGCGTTTCAGTTTGCATGTTGTTGCCTTGTTTGCCATGAATCAACTTCCAACTTCGAGCGAGTTATGGCTGAGCGATGAATCATAAATTCGCCTTTGCCGCTTCAGCCCACACTTGAAACGACCTCTCTCTTTCACTCTTTTCTTTCACTTTGAGCGCTCTTTCCAAAACTCCGCTTGCCTTTTTTTTATGGCTTGTCTTTTGTTTTGTTAATTTTGTGACTTTTTTTTGTTGGGATTTTATGCTGATTGGAGTATGAGCGGCGACGGAGGGTGGGGGTATGGATTGTGGTAATTTGGCCGGCGCCAGCAAACCGCAAATGTACCGTTAAGCTAATTTTGACATTTGAAAAATGTCGTTGCCAGCTAAGGCAAAAGGCCGCTCAAGTCTAAAAAAAAAAAAACCGCCTACGATGTCAACGTCGACGGTCGCTGATGCGTGGCTCAAGTGGAGATGAGAAGCGGGGTTGTGGCGAAAGGCAAGCGAAAGCGCACAGTACAAAAGAAGGAAGACAAATGACAGACACGTCCGTTTTACACCCTCGCCAAGGCAACAACAGCAGCAGCAGCAGACATTGGCTCCTGTTATGCATATATATGCACATATACACACACATGCACACATGCTCAGTGCACGTCTGGCAGTTGGTACATAAATTTTAATATGTGCGCCCCGCGACACAAAGTGAATTTTAAATATGCGCAGTTTAGTCATCCTCAAAAAACACACACACATACATGAATGACAAATACATACTGTTCTTTTGAAATACATTTTTACATATGCAGCAAGCCATCGGCGGCGATAATTTAAATGCCAATTGGATATTATCGATAACAATCGTTGGCAGTGTCGTCTGGGACACGCCCTCGTCTAAAAAGCATTTTTGCGACAAGCACACACATACACACATTAAATGCAGCTGGAATGCACAGCTGCACGCATACACTCGCATATGCATGCATGCATGTATGTTAGTGTATGTGTATGTATACATATATATATATACATTTTTTTTTTTGTGCATGTGAGCACGCGCAAGCACACGTTGTGGGGAGGATATGTAACAGCGTCAAATGCCCCGCCCAAGCACACACACAGCACACTTACAAAGAGCAGACGCAAAAAAAAAACGAAAAAAGCCGGCCGGCAAAGCTCTAAAAAAAAAAAAAACTGAAAAGAGAAGAAAGCCAGCTTATAGCCATCGACAGCTGCTCAAAGAGCGAAAAATAACTAACGGGTTGGTGGCTGAAGCCGTCGCCGTCACAATAAATAATTTATAACAAATGGCAAGTGACGAATCTGCCATTTGCAATGAATGAGAAGCGCAGCCACAAGAAATACCAACAAGATCAGCAGCGGCAACAAAAGCGGCGCAAACAAAAACCAGTTGGCGTTGACTTTTGCAGAACGCGCTTTACATTTTTTTTGTTGCTTTTTTCGTTTTTATATTTGCAGACTTTTTTTGTTTGCCCCCTTCTTTCTTTCTGCAAGACGAAAAAAATACGAAACGTAGCAACGAATTGAAATGAAAAAAAAGTAATTGCCGGCACAAAAACTTGAACATTGAAAGAAAAAAAACGCTTAAACTCACCTTTAATCTGTGGTTGGTTTTTTTAACTCTTGACAAGTTGGGTATTATTGGCAAAAGAATTGCGCACTTTACAAAAAATAAATGCGGGTGGGTGAGTTAACTGATTGGGTGGAAGTATATATGTATATATCTATGATATATACAAAAAGTCAGTACTTGGCAAATTTAACACTCGCTACTAGGTAACTGCTATATCGCGAAAGCTTACAAGCAAACAGAACGACACACAAATTAATACTGCGCGATAACTGTTGAAATCCAAAAGATGAAGCCGTACGAATGATGTTCGAGCGGTTTGAACGAATGCAGCATTTGCTGTTGTGTATCGATAGGCGTTATCGAATGCGTTTTCATTGCTCTGCGGCTGACCTATACAACACTTAGCAGCGTACGGTATGAATTGTCTATCGATTGTTAGGCTGTATTAATTTAACATGTTGAAACTCAGATCGATGAATAGCTTGCACTAAAAAAAAGAGATAAAAGAACAGCAATTAAAAATGCCGACATCAACATTGATCCAAATGCGTCGATTTGGATGAGAACATATTATGGAAGATACGAGAACAATCTTTAGCCAAATTTATTATCGACCTTAGTTATTGAAACGCTTTTTTGTATTTATCAGATACAGGCAAAAATCCGATGAGAATAATATTGAAAAAATACATATATATTTTTCAATATTTTTGCTGATTTAACGTAACGCCTTTTTACAGTTAAACTCTCATTTCCATTTGCGTTTATTGCCTAGTTTCTTATGTAGAGCAAAGCAGACCCCAAATATGCCCAAAATTGGGCATAAACTATGCAGTCTTGCACACACAGCAAATAAATACACAAGCAGATTTAACTTTATTTTTGTTTTTTTTTACTCATCTTTGTTCTTTTCCATACCGAACTGCAAAGCAAGAACAAAAGTTTTATATGATCTCAACTTGTATTTCTTTATTTTGTAGCTTTGGATTTTGTTACAAAAAAAAATCGTAGCTTGGTTTAAACTTCATATGTAAATTATTCGTAATTGTCGTCCTGGTATTTCCACCAAAAAGTATAATGAATATTGAAGATACTCTTTTTTTGCAAGGAATTTTTTGCTTGCGAAAACTGAAAACGTTCGTGTAATCTTCGTGTAATTCGCAATTGACATTCACCACGAACCGCAAAACGAGAGAAAACGTTAACATTTAAAATAAAGTAACCATTTATTTTTTGCTTAAATATAGTTAGGCTTAGTCTGTCTGTATTTATAGTTATGTATGTACAATAATATAGCTAACTATAATAGCACATGCCAATTGATCACTACTATATAAAATATGTATGTCCTTATTAATGCTATGCATAATTTGCCGAGCGACATTCGTTCCAAATTCGCTGCATTTCAATGGGATCGCTGAAGCCATGTGAGGCAATCACATCGCTATAACTATCGGGTCCATTATATTTGGGCCGATAGAAGTGGAATTGATCGCATCGATGAACGGGTATATGCGCTTTCAGTGCCACCATGCCCAAGTAGACGTCATCGAATCGAAACAGGGGCAGACTGCGTCCCACCGCATACATCTGGAGGAGGGCATCGCGGGACAGGATGAACGCCCCCGCCGTCACATACGGCGGCCACTTGTCAAATGGATACTCCTCGAGGGACACATACCACTTGCTGAACTTGTACCGCAATGGGGCACTCTCGAACACAAAGCCGGCAAAGAGCGGACGACGATCCGGATGCGGTGTCTGACGACCTCGGCCCAAAAACCGCAGCACATTCTTGATGGATACATAATAATCGTCGTCGACAAATAAATAGAAATCACTGGTGTTGAAATGTTCGCTGGCCCAGCGCATGCCCATCATTGTTTTGATCGTATTATTAAAATACGTATCCACAAAGTCCGCACGCAAAATGTCACCATGATGTTTGGCCTCTGTTGCAGTCGCATCCTTGCTGCTCGCCAATCCGGCAGCGGGACTTACGCCCAGCACAAAGGCGCGTCGAATGTTGACGTCCGAGAAGCGTGCCTCGTAGCCCCAGGTTTTACGAATGGCATGACGCCGCTGCAGATTCCCAATGGCGCTCTTCACCACTATCGTGAGTCGGGGCGGATCCGTTTGCCGAGTAAATGCGGGCATTTGCAGAAATTTGTAGTCCAACGTTGGCGACGCCGTGACGCTTGCATTCTGCAGCGGATAGTAATAGTGCGTCTCAAAGTTCAGTTCGTACAGATGTGTGAGTATGCCACAAAAGTCGACCAGCAGGATAATGGGTATGGCGAGTGCACATTTTAGCAGCAATTTGTAATGTTTTTTTAACATTGCACAATGCTTGTTAATAGCGATGACATGATGTTGATGGTTGCGATATATATCACATGCAAGCTTTAAACGCTAGCACGAGATATCGATCACATTCAAAATTATTAGTATTCGCATAATTAAAACGTGTTGTTGTGCATGATTCTATTCAGTTTTATATTCGCAATTCAAGTGTGCCACTACTATAAATTTAACTTGACAAACTGTATATTAAATAATTTTATTTTTCCAATGTATATCGAAGCGATATATTGTCATACGCAAAAAAAGCAACTGGTCAAGTAAAAAGAAGAAGAGCACGTGAATTGAACTTTACAAAACTGCATGAAATTAATTTTGCTCAAATTATTTGAATAATGTCTGAAGAAATAGTAAGTGAAACAATAGCGACTGCTGGCAGCTCAAAGCTGACAAATGCACAAAAGGCACGCATCGAACGCAACCAGGCCAAGGCACAAAAGCTGAGGGAAGCCAAGCTGGTCTCGCATCCCTACAAGAGCAATATTCAAAAGTAAGCAAACACAATAAATACAATCGAACAAATGTGAAACAAATCATAATTAATTGACTGACAAACAGCATAAATGCCAACGAGGAGCGTCCAATCGGCGATCAAAGCAATAATGTGATTAAAGTGCAGGGCACCAAATACATCGATAGCGGCGGCGGTTTCCTATTGGAGCAGCCTGTGCTGGCCAATAAAACAACAGATTCGGAGGCAGAGGCGGCTGTGGTGCCAATTGTCGATGATGCCATTGCCATTCCAGTAGTGTACGAGGAGTGCTTGGAGTGCGGCGATCAGTTTGCCGATTCCTATTTGTTTAACAACTTCAGCCACCCCGTTTGCGATAAGTGTCGTGACACCGAAGATCGCCATGCCCTGATCACACGCACCGAAGCTAAGGCGGAGTATCTGCTGAAAGATTGCGATTTCGATAAGCGTGAACCGATGCTGCGATATATTAGTCGCAAGAATCCACATAATGTGCGCTGGGGTGAAATGAAGCTCTATTTGCATCTGCAGGTCGTCAAGCGCGCCATGGAGGTGTGGGGCAGCGAGGAGGAGCTAACGCGTCAGCACGAGCAGCGCGAGGATAAACGTGAGATGGGCAAGGCCCGCAAATACAACAAGCAAATGAAACAGCTGCGCATGGAGGTCAGAAGCAGCATTTACACAAAGAAAACAAAGGCTATCCACGAACATGAATTCGGTCCGGACAGCTACAACGAGGAGGAGGACAGCTACACTCATGTCTGCTTGCATTGCCCCTATACTGAAACATATGAGAAAATGTAAAACCCTCCAAATTATCAATTCAAATGTATTGTGTTTAATATAAACAAGCAAACTGTAATTGCGCGCGCGCAATTTAAATTAAATAGTGTCTATAAAAAAAATTAACATTTTTTTTATCGATTAAGCGCTACTTTTAAACTGAATTTTTTAATAAGAATGAGCGTCTACTTTTGGCTTCCATATTTGACCACACGTTTAAGAAAGCTGTATGATATAGTAGTCCGATTTTCTGTATAAGTTTTAGAACAATTTTTCCGTAGATATTGGTGACCAAACAATTTTTGCATACAATAACTCATTTGTCAACCGATTGTTTCTATGTCAGCTAAATGATACGTTAAACCGATCCGTAGGCCTGCAGGAATAAGACGCATAGATTCCGAACCTCATCATGATGAAGACAAAATTAAAACAATCTCTGCCTGAATATAAACACAATGTGTACTGTGTTTGAAATACACAGTATTCGAGATTTCTATCGATATTTGCCATTCGCAAGAAGTTGATTGGATTTGATATGTTATCGCCATTAAGTGTCATCGCTAAAACAAACGCCAAACTGATAGACCTGCAGCAACAGCAGTAGCCAAAGGTAGCGCGAGAAAAATCATAAACAAATTTGCTGCGCAAACGGGGAAACGAAGATTGCGCCCAAAATGGAGGAGCCATCGGATGACGAGAATTTTGAGCCGACGCCAAAGAAGATCAAACGCGATTGGCTCAATAGCTATTGCTATTCCAACAAGGCCATGGGCATGATGAAGAAAATGGGTTACGAGGACGACAAGGGTCTGGGCAAGAGCAATCAAGGTCGCTTGGAGCCCGTAATTGCCGTCCAGCAGGATGGCCGTCGTGGCTTTGGTCTCAAATTGGACACCGTCCATTGGTCGGCTGGCAAATGGGATCCCAATTGTGAGGATCTCGAGATACCCGAACCAGTTATCTGGCTAAAAATTGAGGGCAAAAATTGTGGTGCCTATACTCTCGACGAACTAATGGCGCACATAGTGACCGGTCAGCGCAAGCTTAGTCTGGATGATGAGACGCTGTTCTGTGACCCCGATATTCTCGATCACATCCTCAAAGCGAAGACAGTGTTCGATGATCTCAATGATACGGAGAAGCGTCGCGCCCGCTCCCGCTGCAATCCATTTGAGACTATACGCAGCTCCATCTTCCTAAATCGTGCAGCCGTCAAAATGGCGAACATTGATTCCATATGCGAATATATGTTCACAGAGCCGAGAGATCCACAAGGAAACACATTGCTTGGACACAATGAGCTGCTCTACTTTGCGGATATATGCGCCGGTTGGTTTGTCTGTCTGACATATATGTTTATAAATCCAGCTCATATACAACTTGTCTGTGTTTCTTACAGGACCTGGCGGCTTCTCAGAATATGTGCTCTATCGCAAATCGTGGGAGGCTAAAGGATTTGGTTTTACGCTGCGCGGTGCCAATGATTTTAAGCTTGAAAGATTTTTTGCCGCCTCACCGGAATCGTTTGATGCGTTCTATGGCGACAAAGATGATGGCAATATTTTTGATCCGAGCAATCAGGACTCATTGAATGATTATATACGAAAGCATACGCCGCATGGCGTTCACTTTGCCATGGCCGATGGCGGCTTCTCTGTGGAGGGGCAGGAGAACATACAGGAGATACTCTCGAAGCAGCTGTATCTGTGCCAGTTTGTGACGGCCTTAAAGATCCTGCGCGTCAATGGCAGCTTCGTTTGCAAGCTCTTCGATTTGTTTACGCCATTCAGCGTGGGATTGGTTTATGTGATGTACAAATGCTTTAATCAGATTGCGATCATCAAGCCGAACAGCAGTCGTCCTGCCAATTCGGAACGTTATATTGTGTGCAAGAACAAGATGCCGGAGACGGATGCGATCACTAACTATTTGTCCACCATCAATCACATACTGCTTGAGCAGAGCAAGAAGCAGCCGGAGGAGCAGCTGGACGTGATTGAGCTATATAATCGCAAGGAAATGCTGGAGGATGAGCACTTTATGCGCTACATCATCGATTCAAATAATGCCATTGGAAATAAGCAAATTGTGGGATTGCGGAAAATTGCTGCTTTTGCCCAGAATCTGGAGTTGAAGGAGCCGCGTCACTCGGAGGTGCGCCAGGAGTGCCTAAAAAGCTGGGCACTGCCCGATAAGCTACGCCAGGCGCCCGAAGTAAAGACAACGGATCGACTGTTGGAGGAGCTGTTGCGTGATTGGTCCAAGGATCGCGCCTGGCTAAACGTACCAGCTTTGGAGCTAAACGGACGGACACCGTTGCAAAACAGCATCCTGAATGTGAGCGATTGGCATTTTATGCCAATTGGACGCGGCGAGATTAATATAAATGGTTGCACCCTATTCCTATGCAAGTCACGGGGCAATTTGTTGCGCTACACGGAGCATCGCAAATGGGAGCTGGTCGAGTCCAGTTTTAATGTGCAGCCACGTTCCATATTTTTCGGTGAGATCGTGTTCGAGTACAGTGGCGAGGGACGCACCTCGCAATGTGTCTCGGCGCTGCACATCATGGATGCGATCTGTTTGGGCGGCATCGATATCCGTCGCCGGCCGTTCCTCGAGCGTGTCGCTCTGTGTATGAAATATGCGCGTAGCCTGAACAAGCCGTTTAAAAAAGAGCGCACCTGCGGCGCCATACGCTGCAAACCGATCTTTCGGCTCCAGGACATGAGCCGATTCTTTAACGCGATGCGTCCGTATGTGCTGAAGGATAACTCACAAAGATTTGGATATACTCTCGATGATCAAAGATTTTTGGTGCCCGGTGGCATTATCATATTCTGTGAGCTGACTATGAATTTTGTGACGGCATATTCGAAATCGCATCAGCAGATCTACTATTTCAATACCATTACCAGGGAGTCGCAGTTTAAGGAGCAGATCGAGCCGCGACGCTTCAACGAGGTGTTCGCCTCGTTTCGCCATAGCTATACGCGACGGCATCTCTGGAAATGGACGAGTACTTTGCAGGTGGAGGAGCATGCCACCGAGGAGAATCCAAAGATATTGTATCGCAGCCACTTTGAGAAATTTATTCAAAGAAAACTAATGTCTAATCCCAACTAGAACAACAACGGATCAGCGTGAATCGCACGGATCAGCGTGAATTTTAAGCATATATATATATATATATATATATATATATATATTTATATATAACAATCTTTCTTGCAATAATAATCACAGATTGCATATATATCTATTTACATTTACCTACAATTTGTTTTCAAAATTTTGAAAAAAAAACAAGACAATTTGGTTATTTTTGTTTTAGTTGTTTTGTATTGTTTAACGCTATATACTAAATTCGTTTAGTATTATTGACGCCGATCCGTTCTACCATCTAATTGTTACAAAAGAAAAAGAATATAATGCAATTGTGTATCTGTAATATCGATGGCTGAGCCCACAAATACACCCAGCAAGAAGTAAAAATACAGCATTAAATTCATAAAATAATTAAATAAATAACACTGACACACACACACACACACACACACACAAACATAGACACAAACATTTTAAAAAATAAGACAAACAAAACACACAAATAAAAATATCACTCACACACACACACATACACCCACACACACACACACACACGCACACAGCTGGTCTAGCAAAAGTTATGATGAAGCCCCATCTATATAAATACTTAAGTTATTGACAACAAAATTGTTTGCATTTTTACTGCATTTTGCGTATATATATATATATCAATGATATATCTTACTTCCTGCTCTAATCTGTGTGAGCTTTACCTATCAAGGATCTTGTCAGCTAGACTCCATTTTTCTATGACCGCATAATTTAAGTGTAGATTGATGGAATTGCCTTTTGTGATACTTATACAAAGGATTTAAATTACACAAGGTGGTTGATCAGAAAAAATGTGCACAAACGAAAGATACGCGCCTAATTTGGTCAATTGCAGGACTAAACGGATGTCCCTTTACCAGAGTTATTCCTTCGAATAAGACGATAAAAAGGATGATATTTCTTCAAACACCACAGAGCTTTTCCGAGAGATTTAAATGCACCAAGTCCTTGGAAAAACTATAAGAATTTGGTTGACAATTTGTTTTGGAAAACTTAAATGTCCTGGCCGTTTTGGCTTTCTCCTAAAAGTACGCTTTGGAATTGCTAAAATATGACATTAATTTCTACCAGAAAGACGCAACTGTTTAAAAACTGAGTTTTATTGGTAAGGAAATGCTATGTGGCATGTCCTATAATGTCTATAGATTAGATTCAGATCCGATTAGCCGGCTATTTTAATAGCTTCAAATGCTTCACATATTTGTGGACCACATCCTTCACGTAAGGCTTGAGTGCGATGCAGGTTGGAATATTCTCCGGCTGTTCGATCCATAGTTTGTACTTGATATCGTGCTCTTTTAGCTTATCGACCAGTTTCATTAGCGCCGCCTCATCCTTCGCCTCAAGCACCACCTTGTGCATGTTGTCCAGGTCCTTGAGATACGCCTGCGTATCTTCATCCTCCGTATGCTGGCTCATCACCGCCGCCGTCGCATGGCAGCATTGGGCAATCACTGCGCCCAGTGGCCAGCTTAGAGCGGAGCGCAAATCACTCCGCACCACAATATACTGCACAATGTTGCTCATCTTTTGTCTGCTTACATATATTATTTATATATACATATATATAAATATGTATGTATATATATGTGTGTGTATTTATTGCTATGGCTGTTAATGCCCTTGTCTGCCGCGTAGCTAAAAATATGCAGAATGTTTGTGAACAGCTGATCAAAAGCCGGCAATTAGGGTAACCAGTGTGTTTTTTTCTTTTTGTAAAAATGCATTGGTCACCTTACTAAATTTCGCTATTCACATGTTGGCGGAATTTTTAAAATTGCTTTTCAAATTATTCGCTTCATTTGTTTCTATATTCAGATCGAGACGAATCGAAAATATGCAGTCGAACTCAACTTAATTCTATACTACATTTAGTCTAGCTTTTGTTTCTTTATCTCTCAAAGTTCCAAAAATGCCAAAAATGATGTCAATGATAATGTTGGCATGTCAAAGGAAATTGCCGCTGGAAAAGGCTTTCCGAAACTGAACCGATTTTCTATCTCGAAGCCATTTGGTTCCCAAACTATATTACTTTAAAGACCATTTTATATAGATAATTAAGTGTATACATAAGTAAAGGTATGCTACGCTCTTCCTTCGGGTTAATCTTCATTCATTCTTTATATGTAAGGCTGAAGTGGAGTCTTTCGATTCGTTTAGTTCTGTTCATTATATAATTGGGTAGTTGTTGTACTTACCCCAAGGCTAGCTACATGTCAGAAACAGCGGACTTCCGTTATTTATTTATTTTTATTTTATTTGCAACACTTGCAACTTAATTAATCACCTACCGCACAGGAGAACGAGGGCTTGCAGAAAATATATTTTGAAAATTTCGAATTTTATTAATCTTATTTAAAAATTTTCTGTGGTATACAAATGGGTTTGTATCCAATTGGAATGATTCAAATGTTAAATACTATGAATTTTCATTAATTCTTGGAAAAGTAAATCAAATTTGATTAGTACTCGTAGTGGTAGTGGTAGCTTGTCGAACTACCCTCGACTTTTTCGGTGGGTCAGCGAAGCAAGATTCTGTTTTTGGTTCGACAAAAAGCAAATGAGTAGTTTGTATATTGCAATCACTTCTGCAGTGGCTACTGCTGTGAATTTGAAGAGTAGGGATGAAGGATGCATGAAGCAAGTGGTAGAAAGGAGGCGGTTCGTGTGGGGGTGGTGTACTGTTTTCCGGCGCATAGTGCTAGTGACATGCGTCCGTAATTAAGGTCCCCATTTTGGGTTAGATTATCCATGAATAATTGGAAATGATGGTCGCGCCTGGTCTTCGACTTTATCCGCAACTGGATGGAATGTAAGGAGATGGGGAGTAGGTGCACTGCATGAGAGAAGAAGAGGGAGGCAGAGGAGTAAGGTACAACTGCAGCAGATTGATGATGCCGGACAAAACAGCAGCAGCACACTGAAAGAAAAAAGTGCAGCTGGATTTTGTATGCAAAAAATTCGAACGTTCTTAATAAGTAAAGTAAAAAATATGTAAAAACGTGCTAATTTAAAATCTAAAAATACTATTAACACATTATTTATTTAAAGAAAGAAGTAAATATTTTAATGAATTAAGAAAATTGTATGTAGACATTCTAGCATATTAAGCAAAAATATTTTTGATGTACAATTTTGGATTTGTTTTTGAGCTAAGTATAAACTTCTATGGGGTTTTTCTGGGTGCAGCTACTGTCGCCATTTACTGCTGCGCCACTACTCTTCACATCCTTTATATGGCTGTCCCCCGGCCCTCTCTTTCTCTCTCTGTCTCTGTATCTATCTGTTTCTCACAGTCTCGCTCTGTCTGCTGGAAACTTTGCTAATTGCTTTTTGGCCACATTGGCCAAGGCGCTTGGCGACGACAACACCAACTAACGGGTTTCAGTTATGACCATTTACCCAGCAGCCAAAAATACCATTTGCCCAGTTTTGCCATTGCATTATTATACCCTGCACTCGAACTGACTCAAACTGGATTAGGTTCCCAGGCCCAATTATCATGCATTTCAGTTTGAAGATAAGTTTTTGTCATGTGGGAATTATTCAAAACCTAAATTTGGTAAATCTTATCAAAGAATGCATTTTTTTTGTTGGTTTTCCTTTAGATAAATTCTGCATTTAAATTTTTGAGTTAGCCCAATCCATACATTTCCAGTAGCTGCCATCAGTGGCAGACATCCACGATGAGAATTTAAGAAAAGAAAGACTTGTTTTTATTTTCCAAATTTGCATTTTATGATGTGCAACACAAAAAAAAAAACGATATTTCTAGGGTATTTTGGAGTTGATTTAATTCGATAAGCTCATTTGTCTTTGCTGCTATTGTTGTTGTAGCTGTGCATTTAATTGTGCCTTTTTGTGCCTCGGCCTACAAATCGCCGAGTCAGCATAGAATTAATTGCACAGCCAAACAAGCAACACACACACACACACACACACCAGCACACACAACAGCACACACACACACACACAATGGGGCAACAATTTGAATAGATAGTTTTTCGCACTTTTGGCGTTCCATAAATTTTGCACTCACTTCTCAATTGTCAAAACAAATTTGCCAAATGTGCCATTCATTCGTTATGAGATTAGGGCACAGCACCCACATTCACATCCACATCCACATTCACATTTACACCCACATTGACAAGTACACAGCGAGAAAAATGCTCGTCGTTTGGCAATTTACAAATCTGTACACTTTTATATATTTCTTTCAGTATGCATTATTTGATGGCATTTTTGCTCTCTGTGCTAACATTCATCGTCGTCTTCGTCCTCGTCCAGAATTCACATCCTTGTCTAGGTTTACGTGCCCACAGTGCTCCCCGGGGTCCAGCACATGAGCCACAGCTGTAGAGCTGAGTGAGGGGCAGGGGGGGTTGAGGGTTGTGGAAAGGAAGGGGGAGGGGGTGGGGGGGGCGCTCTGACCGCTGCCCAAATGCAAATGTCATTTTGTGGCCATTCGAATGAATAAACGAAATTAAATGCAAAGAATGACCCAAAAGCGAACGAGTTTGAATGGCAGCTCAACTAGCTCAACAATGCCACGCCCCCTCACACCCAGCTAACGCCTACCCACTCGGGACCGCACATCAACCTGACGTCAATACATCTGTACATATATAGGTATATATATGTATATATATATATATATAGAATATGCGCAGGGTTGCAAATTGAATCGAATTTGAATCGGAGTTCAGCTTCAGTTTTGGGGTCCCATTAATCAAAATCCAACTACGAATCAACCCTCGAGATGGGATGGTGTAGACGGCGTCCGCTCTGAATGGGAGCCTAACTAGCTAGTTAGTATTAGTAGTAATTAATTTAGTATCTAATAAACCTAAATTATTAACAATTGAAATCAACTTCAAACTGAGTGGAGCCAAAAAGTTAACCCACAATTGGAAATGTTAAGAACTTAATTTTCCTTTACTTTATTGCTTTTCTTTCTTCTGTCAAAGTTTGCATAATATCAGAAGAATGCTAATCGTTTTCAGGTAAATTTCGCTGATAGTTTCGGCAATTCATGTTCTGTTTACTATATATTCAAGCTAACACTACAAATCATTTAATAGAGTTAAGATGATTAAAGTTTCAGTTTAAGTCGATCTGAATTGAATTGTACCATTAATATCATATGATTTCAAGATAATATTTAGTATACACTATCCGGAAAGGGCGGAATTATTTCCAACAACCGAAATAAAAATAATATAAAAATAATTTATATATAATATAAAATTAATAAAATATAAGCTGCTAATAGCTTGACTAAGATCCAGGCGAGTCCTGTGTAAAACATTTGGCTTGAAGCAGGACTACCAACGGGCTAAATTAACTATAACTCGTTTTTTAATACCAGGATTTTCTAATTATAATATTATAATAATATTGTTGATATTTTGAGCAAGATTGTTATGCAAGTTCTCTTTTAATGACAGGGGACAACTTTAAGATCAAAGTGCAAGCATCCGATATAATTTCTCGATATTTAGATAGTTGGCTCGCTAAAGTATAGAAATTTATGTGTGTGGGGGGAGTCAAGGCTGTGGGGGCTAGGGGTTGGCAGGGGTTGGTTAGATAGTCATGTTGATTGAGGTCATTTACGAGGGGGGAGCTAAGGCTAAACGTAAAGTCAGAACGTATTAGGAGTTCTACTCGAGCTGGGACATCTTGTCAAAGGAAATGAAAGAACGGTGGGTTATACTAAAGAAGAAGAAGAATGGGTGGTTGGGGGAGGGGAGCTGGAGAAGGTTGCACATTCGATTAGCGCGTGTGGGTAAAACTCGATGAGTTTTATTAGTAAATAATGGCAAATCATTTGGCAGTTGACACTCGTTGAATGGTCGAAAAGGGAGAGTCTGCCAAAAAAGTGTCAGCAGCAAAAGGACCAAAAGCACCAAGCACACACACAAAAACACACACACACACACATTCAGCCGTTGCGGCTGCTAATGAGCAACATTAATGAGCGCTATTTTTCACTGAAGGGACAATCAGTGTGTGTGTGTGTGTGTGTGCGTGTGTGTGGAATGAGGCTGCAGAAGTCTCTTGGGTATTTAAGCGTCCAGAATGAGGCAAGTGTATAGCAATGACAGCAGGTGCACACACCCACACACGCACCCACACACACACCCACACACACACAACACACACACACTCTCAAATCGAGGGTTTTTTGGGAACACATGAAAATTTAATATGAATGCAAAAGAAAGCAAAGAATTTGTAATTAAATTAACCATTTTGGCCATTTGCAGTCTGAGAAATGAAAATGCTTTCGTCTTACAGTGGTTCACAAATCAAAATACTCTCCTCGCTGAGAATAAGTTTTTCTGCAATCAGTTTCTTCATTCGTTATTCGAAATTATTTTAAAGAGTTTTCAATTTTATTTATTATATCAAATATTTATTATTTGATTGACAGGCATATCTAAAATAGCCTCAAGTTCAATAAGCTTTATTTTTTCTCTTAATTACGAGTTAAGTTTCGAAAAGGCGAGCGACTGCTGTCTTTATTTTCAGTATATATATATATTTTTTGTGGCACGCAGGCAGTTCTGATATAGCCTCAAATTCCGCTCACGACCTGTCGGACTGTCGGACTGTCGGACCACCATTCACAATGGGAAAAAAGGGCTCAATCAGTTGCTAAGTGGCTCAGAGACCAGGGATTCAAGACCAAAGGACTATCCCCGAGCAGGTCCAACATTATTTGGAATGGGAGGGGGTGAGGGGGGGGGCTGCTAGTAGGCAAGGAAGGGTGGAAGATGGGGCACAAAATCATGAGAAATGTGAAATGAAAAATCGACTCGCAATTAGCAAACATGAAGCACGTCGCGTTTGTTTAAGTGGGAGGGCAGGACACACACACACACGTACAACCCCTCAAGCTATCTTGACTCACGTCACACATACATAGACAGATAGAGATAGGCAGAGAGCGAGAGAGAGAGGGAGAGGGGGAGAGACAGAGAGAAAGATACAGGAACTGGCAGCGATGTCAGCATGGTTAATAAGTTACTTTCGAGATACTTTATTACTTCCTTGGTGCCGCACGACAGTATGTGATTGTGGGGGCCTGGGGGCGACGTGGCATTTGGGGGGCGTCGTGCCACATAGGTCGCACATTAAAAAACAAGGAGCTCCATACAAAAGGCAGGCGACACAGTGCCAACAAAAAAAAAGAAAAGGGTTGCTAGACTGCCTTTCATTAGGCATACACGCATACACAAGTGTGTGTGTGTATGTGTGTGTGTGTGTATGTGTGTGTGTGTGAGTGTGTGTGAACATTTTTTAATTTATGCGATTTTTGACTGCGGGCGTAAAGTGCCACCGGGCGGGGAATGAGCAAAATGAGATGAGTGCATTGATTCCCTCGCGCGCAAAAGTAGGCAATAGTTTTTTATTACATTTTCTTATCAGGCTGTTTGTGTGTGCCACGCCCACAGCTGCCAGCCCAGCTATTTGCACTCACAAGACTTGTATTTTTCTTACAGAATATCCAATGCACTCGCGGAATACGCAAAACGATCAATGTATCTGAATTATTTACATTTCTGCTTGTGATTTCTTTCCATGCATGGCTCTAATTATTCAAGAATTACATAATTCCTTTGAGAACACGTGAATGCATATCATAAATAAAAAAAAATAAAAATCAATATAGATCTAACGGATTACTTAAATGCTTATCGGGTTTGAGTTAAGTAATTTTTCCATTTAATATTCAAGTCGAAGAAAAGAGTTCTGTTCCACCTGGAACAGCATTGTTTTTTTTTTGCCTGTTCACTTTGAGCTTGTCTCTCTAAATAGATGAATACTTTATGATACATCTAAAATATGAACGCTTTGTTTTTTGGCAAGGGTATTTCGCATTCGGCATGCTAATGAAACATTTTGTTTCCCATGTATTTTTTATACTTATTTATGCGAGTGAAATCAATGCTTGTTGTGGGTGTGTGTGTTTGTGTGTGTGTGTGTGTGTGTGTGTGTGTGTGTGTGTGTGTGTGTGCGTGTGTGCGTCAAAAGAATAAAATTTTTCATTTTAAATTACATGACATGAGTGTAAGTATTTGTGTGTGTGTGCATAAAGAAAACTTTTGTTCGTTTATGTTGTTCAAGAACTTTGCAAAAGGCATCTCACCCACATTGCCCACCCACCGCTACCCGCTACTTGCTACTCCCTACCCCTACCCCTACCACACCCCTACATTGCTCGCTCTCACTCCCTTGATCTTTCGAGATATTGAAGTAAAGCGTTGTCGAACCACATTAAAGGTAACTATGCAAATATTTTTGCGGCCCACACGAACAAACAACGAACCTTTTCCTAGACCACACTTACACACACACTCACACACACATGCAATGGCATATGGACATTTGTGTCCTTTGAGTTGAGCGTCGCACATGTAGGTGGCAACCAAAAATATTCCATGCTGGACATTAGTCCAAAAACTAGTCATCCACAAAAGTGAACCAATTCCAATTGTCGGCAAGGCACGAACAAATCGCATGCCAAAACCCCTGCCATTTTCCCTTCCCCATTGCGTGCTGTTTGCAACCCGTTCTAATCGTTTGCGTATTAGTTTTTGGATTTTATTTTATTATTATTATTATTTGCCTATTTTTTTATACTTTTTTTTTGTTGGCAATCACTTAGTGCATTCGTAGATTTTTGGCTATGTGCGGAATGTCTAATGAAGCCACATAAATCAAATGGCAAATGCGAAAAGCAAAAAGTCATTTGCCCCTTTTTACCTCCAACTCTCCTCCGTCTCCCTTCTCGCTTGACCAACCATCCCTTGAAACGAATCCTTGATTCCAGTTTCAGCTTTGTCGTCGCCGCACTAATTGAAATTAAAACATTCGTGCGAATTGGCTCAGTTTTCGTATTTGATTGTCGCGTTCTGCTGCTTCTTCCTGGCCAATTAACAGCCTAGCGAGAATTGTGGCTCTGATTTATGTGATTTGCACTAATGCAATGGGAATTGCTTTTAGTAAAGCAGGAAATAGGCCGACAACTTTATTGAACTTCATTCCCACTCAGACTTTGAATGTGTCTCAGGCCTTTTTAGTTGTATCTTTTTAAGGTATTCAGCTTACGGTGGATGCATGATGGGTGCATTTTTTTTCCTTACATAATACATAATCAACTGGGTTCGTCATTGCATTGATCAGCTCCACAGCATTGCATTTTCAACCCATCCTAAAATTACCTTAATGATTTTTTCTGAATCTTTGCGGATTATCTTGTTGAATGATTTTTGAAATTCAACTTTTCTCAAGTGGAGATTGAGTTAAGGTTATTGTTAGCAAATTCAATGAAACGCTGATATTGTGTATATCCTTTATTTGTATTTGAATTATTTATTTCTTGTAATATTATTTAAAAAAAAAGACAATGATCACATAAAATATTTTGTAAATTACAGAATTCTTGTTATACAATACATATTACATATATGTATAATTATTATTATATTTATATTTATATTCATATATTTATAGATTTTTAGTTATTTTGTTGTTGTTTTTTATTTTATTTTGTTTTGTTTTGTTTTTTTTTTATTTTTTTTTTTTTGTATTTTTTGTTGGTTTTTGGTTTTAAATACAATAATTTTTAAGCCTGCTATTTTTTTTGGTTTTGTTTTAAAATTCGTCTAAATTTCCTTTCGGTTTTTCATTGGATTTTCGTCCATTTTTGGTTTTTGGTTTATTTGTTTATATTTATATTTAGTTATACAAATATTTATAAGTACGTAATACAATCCAAAAAAAAGTCAACTACTTTTACTTAAGTTTCACATTTCATTTTGTTAAATTTATTGCACTGAACTTCTTTCTTTTCCTTTCTTATTTTCTTTTATATATATGTGTGTGTATATATATATATATATATTCCATCCATGTGTTCTTCCCGTTTCACTAATTGTTGTTGCTGTAAGTTCTTTTTTCTTCATTAGCTTTTCTGTTTGTCTGCCATTCAAATTTCTTCTCTTGATACCGAGCACAATTCTTTTATGGTTTATCTTTTAGTTATTTTTAACATTAAAACTTATCGATCCTAAATATATATATATAAACGTATATATATATGCTAGGTGTGGAAGTGTTGGTTTGTGAGTGTGTGTTGAGTGTTGTGGTTGTTCTGGTTGTTAGTGCGAGTACTTAGTATTTATAGTTGAGTATAGTATAATTTGAAATGGACCTTTGGTCAGCCCATGGAGATTACGTTCTACATTTTTAAGATTACAAAAAAAAATCATTTTGTTTAGTTTAGCGTTGATTACATTTGCATATTTAACTCCGTTGGTGTTAGACCTTCTCGTACCACTAACTAAACTTATGTTTAAGTATTTCTGCTTTCTTCCTTTGTTTTTATAGCATTTTTATGTTATTTATATTTTGTTTTGTTGTTGGTTTTCTTTTTCGTTCTTGTTTCAAGTCGCACGTTTAATTTGTAATACAAAATTGACCAGACATCAACATCAAACAAATGTCCTAATATATATATATGTATATATATATTTATTTTTTTATATATATGTATATTTAACTGCTAGTTAGTATTAGATACAGATACAGATACTAATCAAAAAAAAAAAAAAAAAATTACAACTTAAAGCGCACATTTAGTTTAGTTTAGTTTGGTTTTTGGTTTTATTTCAATACTAGAATAATTTATACAATTTATCAACACGACAAGCGCCTAGGACCTAAACGTGGAACAGCTCAATCTACGCGATAACGTCGAGACACAAGGACATCAGTTCCTTGAACGCCGCTCAACGCTTCTGTGGATCTATATCTATATTAAGTACCTTATCTAAATATAGGTTCTCGTATTTCCTTACCTTTGCATACGAGTAAATTAAGAAGTTGAACTCAATGGGGTGAAATAAACTTTAACGAATCATGAATCAATCCATTGACTCCATTGAATTATCCTAGTTCACTATGTAATACTATCGTTTCTCTTTCTTTTCGAGCTGTTGACCTATCCAAAAGTAATTTAAAGAAAAGAATACCGAAGAGTGGGAGAGTGGGAGAGAGATATGTTGGGCTATTCGGACACTAAATCGACACTTCATTCTCACTTATAATTCATGACATATATTTAGTATAGTATAGTATATGATTCGTAACTCATAATGAATAACTCATATTCATGCTGCGATTCATCGAACTCAACTGGCTCAGCCATCATAGCCCCCATTGATCCAACTCATAGCTCAACTCCGCCGTATCGAGTCAATACACACACACCATGCACACACTCGACAAACAAACACGATAACTAATTGTATTCGATTACAGTGTGTGTGTGTGTGTGTGTGTGTGTGTGTGAATGATTCGAAATTCATAAATGATGTATGTACACACAGTGAAACACCGCTGGACGGTATTTACTGTACCTGTCCCAGTCCCTGTCCCTGTTCACTGCTTAAATGGGCGTCGGCATCAGTTTGCCATAGTCCTGGTGCATGCTGGGCTTCACCGAATTGTAGACAGAGGGGCGACCTCCGTCGTCCGGTAGGGCATACACATCGGGTGGCACGCACAGCGACTGCAGCTTCGAGATGTACGAGTCGAAGTGCTCGTGCGGATGCCCATGGTGCGGATGTCCGTGCGGATATCCGCCCGGATGGTGCACAGTGTAGGCATGATGTGGTGCATGCGGCGGCGGCGGCGGCGGTGGTGGTGCTGGTGGTGGTGCGGCTGCTACCGCTGTTGCTGCTGCTGCTGCTGCCGCTACCGTCACAGCCGACTGATGGCCGTACATGGACGACGCACTGGGTACGGCACCGCCCGTTGGTGGTGGCAGCGGCGGCGGTGGTGGTGGCAACAGCGTCGAATAAGCACTCGCTGCACTTGCATGATGCTCCACCACACAACCACCGCTCAGGCCGATGCCGGAGGTGCATCCGGTAGTGTCCATACCAGTGTGCAGGCTAACGGGCACACCAGCTCCACTTCCAGTTCCACTTGTAGCCGGTAGTGCACCGGTTCCTGTGCCTGGTGGTGGCGGCGGCGGTGGCAAACGGACGTGCTCCAGCAGCGTGATGACATTGTTCCTCAAACTCTCGTAATAGTTGTTTAGATTCGCATTCGGCGGTGCTCCGCTGCCGTCGTGCGATACATGCGAGAGGTCGCCAACGGTACCGCTGCCTGGTCCGCTGCTGCTGCCGCCAATGATGGTCGCTGTGGTTGAGGAGACGCCGGCAAATGGCGACTGGCCACTGGGCGAGCCTAAAGCAGAAGCTGTGACACGTTGTTGTTGTTGTTGCTGTTGTTGCTGTTGTTGCTGATGGGCGCTCAATGGAGAAGCCTCCTGTTAAGCAGAAACAGAGAGAGAGAGAGAGAGAGAGAGAGAGAGAGAGAGGGAGAGAGAAATTGAAATTGAATGTAATTGCTTATTATTTGTATGTGAATGAGTGCATCTAAGAAAATCTTAAAATTGCTGTTCAAAAATATATATTTATGGAATATTGGAATTGACGGAAATGAATTTCATCCTCAAATAAAGATCTGCAATCTCAAATCTCGCAAATGAGTAGGAGGAAGCCAACAATTTCTATGAAAGATTTCCGATTTTAAATTTAACAGAATCAACTGAAGAATTCATGCTTTTATATTAACTATTTCAGATCATATATAAGAATGTAGTCAAATACAAATGCTTATAAATATGTAGGAAGAGCATCCAATTTAATAATTTATAGTTTATCTTTTCAAACTTGCTCGCTTTTGAAACCACATTCCAATTGAATCAACAATCTTAGAAAATGTTTAATGGCATTTTGCTTAGCAATCATTATCAGCTTAAGCTCAAAGTCTGTGTTCAAATTAAATAAAATCCTTACTATCCATAAACTGAAAACATAACAACGATTTTCAGGGCTACTTTTGTACTATTTACATTTTGAAGGCGATTCTTATTTTACTTAAATTTTACACTTTTTCGTTTTTCCTGTGAAAACACGAATATTGTAATTGAAATAACTCTGGCAAAAGCTATCGCAAGCTGCTAAAAGGCGCTTGAAATTTCACATATGTATTTGAAAGTGTGTTTCTCTTCTTCCCTGCACAAATAGAAAATGAGATTTGGGCTTCGTTACTAATACATGCACAGCAAAACGAATCTAACGATTTGCGCAATACTCGAAATGGGATTTTAGTGTTTGATTATTGGCCATCGGTTTGTTTGACTGTAATTGTGTGTGTGTGTGTGTGTGTGTGTGTGCGTATATGATCGCTATTTGATGCATTGACATATTGATTCATGTTGCTTAAATTCAATTTGCTGAGCTGCCTATATAAAGTACCCACACACATACATAGACAGATGTATGCGTGTGCTCAAATTGAAATTCCAATAAGAACGCAGAAGCAGCAGCAAAAAAAAGCAAGTCAAACGCAGAAGGAGAATGAAACAAACAGACACACAAACACGAACGCGTGACGAATGCACACGAACACACACACACTCGCACACAGACACAGACACAGACAGAAACACGAATTCGTGTGCGTGAAGAGCGAGAACGAGAGCGAGAGAAAGAGAGAAAGAGAGTGTGGCGCTAGCGAGGCAGCCAACTGCGGCCACTGCTGCTGCTGCTGCTGCGAAGTGCCTCCCCACATTTTTTTTTATTCGTTCGCTCACATTTTCTTTTTTGCCGTTACTGCTGCTCATAGGGAGCTGTGTCGAGGCCACTGAGGTTATGCTGTCGACTGCGCTGCCAGCGTTGTGACGCGTCGTAGCACAGTTTTTATCTCGTTAGGAGCAAATGGACAAAAACGTTTGGCGCTCTGCGATTTGCTGTTTGTGCTGCTGCTGCTGTTGCTGCTTTTGGTGCCGACTGCGGCCAGACGGATGGGATACCCAGAGACCGACAAATTGACTGGCTGTGGGTGTGGTGGGTTAGGTGGGGGGTGGGGAGTTGGGGCTGCAGCTGCCTGCGCATGACCACACACACACACACACACACGCACACGTATGTGTGTGTATAGGGACACGTTCTATTTAGGGATGGTGCTGCTGGTTTATGGTGCTGCTGTGCGCTGATTCGTCGCTCGATGCAGTCGACAATGAGTGCAGCTGCTATGCAAGGCACGCCGATTGGCTGCTGTGACGCCATTTTGAACGATTGTCGACTGCAACAACAAAGCGATAGAGGCCACTGCAACAGATCATTGGCCGCGTGCACAAAACAAAAACAAAAACAAAAACAAAATGAAAAACTAAATGTTTGCTAAAACAAAAGAACAACCTCAAATTTTCAAGTGAAAACGGAAGTTAGTTGGCCCAATATCAAAATGTGCAAGCATAACTTGGCTAAAACAACTACAACAACAGCAAAAGGCCAAGGCGCGATAATTTAAATATAATAAAAGTTTTTTAACTAGCAGACGTCGCCCAACTTTCTTTGGCCATGTTTTGGGTTAAAAAGTACATTCTGCTAAGAAGAAGACGAAGACGAAGACAAAGAAGAAGAAGAAGAACGAAAGTTAACAGCGACGACGACGACGTCGACAGCGACTTCGGCGGCTGCTAAAACTTTTGTTGGCGACTTTTGCGCCGAGTTTCGAACATATTGTTGTTTTTTTATTACATATATTTTTGTTGTTGTTGTTGTTGTTGTTGCTGTTGTTGCTGTTGCTGGCTTACAGTCGCTTTATTATTGCGTTGGTTTTGGTTTTGGAGTTTAGAGACGTCCTTGAAAAGTGGCCGCAACTTAGAAGCGACTGCGACTGCGACTGAGACGGCGACGGCAACAGCAACTCAGGTGCCAACATAAACTTCAAGAGACAAAAAAAAAAAGAAAAACTCAAAAAAATGTGGCAACTTTCGCTGCGCCTACAACAAGAAGGGTTTAATTGGAGTGTGCTCGCCTAAGCAGATACCCTCTGCAGCGAGTTAAGAAACAAATCAAGTGAAATTCATTCCAGCCTTTTGCTAAAAATAAAGAGAATTGTTCTCGGAATTAGTACAATCTAAAAGAAATCATTTGGTTTTCTTTGAAGCGTGACTTGGGCTAATTTGATTGAAGTTGAAGTTGATGTCAGGCTTGACTTGGGAAATGTTGGGTGCAAACAGTTTGCTTTAAATAAACTATTAAAACTTATTCGGTGTTATCTGTGTGTGGGGTGCTGTTGTTGTTGTTGTTGTTATTATTATTATTGTTGTTGTTATTGTAAGAAAATACTCAAAATTTGTTGCGGATCAACGAACCTGAGCCTACGTACCCGATCGCTGGTGCTCAGTTGCGATTCCATCGCGTTGATGTCCGATTTGAGGCGCATCATTTGCGATTCGACGCGTGCATTTTCCCGTTGCAATTCCGATATTTCCGCTTCCAGCGTGTTGAGATCATCGCTGCCGCCGCCGCCGCCGCCACCGCCTGCAACATTTACAACGCTCGCTGATTTGTCGCTGTTGATGCTGCTGCTGTTGACACCCAGGCTGCTGCTGCTGTTGCTGCTGTTGTTGATGACGGGTGGCAGAGGAATGCCGACGCCGACGCCGACGCCGCTCATAACAATGTCCAAGCCGCCGCCTCCTAGATCAGCCAAGAGAGAGTTCGAGTCGAGATAGAGATAGAGACAGAGAGTGGGAGACAGATGGAGAGAGAGAGAGAGAGAGAGAGAGAGAGAGAGAGAGAGAGTCGTTAGTGCTGGAGACGCTCTCTTCTTGAGCAAAAAATCATTTCTTTTCTGTGTTGTTCAACTTTATGCAACTTGGTTCATTGTTCTCTTGGACGTGAAACTTGCTCATTTCTTATTTATTCTTATTTTTTGTTGTATATTTTTTTGTAATTATTTTATTTTATTTTTTTTTGTTTTTTTTTTTTAATTTTTTTTATTTATGTTTAAGAAATGCTCTCCACGGTTGTCTATGTGCGCGTGTGCTAGCAACTCAATTGGAGCTTTCATGTGAAGTGGGTGATTGTGGTGTGTGTGTGTTTGTTGTGTATGTGTGTGTGTGTGAGTGAGATAGCAAATATCACGGCTTACCTTTGATCGTTTCTTTAGAAATATTCATTTGCTTGTGTGACTTGTTGTTGTTGTTGTTGTCTTTTTTGGTATTTTTCTTGTTGTTCTTGTTCAATTCATTTGATGACTATTATTGCATACATATTGCATTTGTATTTCAAGTTTTTTTTATATATATATGTGTATATATATATATATTTTTTATTTACATAGATTGTTTTTTTTTTTTTTGTTTTTATTAGCTTTCTGGTTTTTGCTGCGGTCTGTTTTCAGTATTAATTGTTTTTCATTTGTCTATTTAGAGTAGATATTCAGCACCGATACAAAACGTCGCGTAATCTAAAAGAAATCAACGCCAACGAAAAACGCCATGAAACGAAACGAAAAAGAAGGAAAACGGAATTAAATTAGAAATTGAAACGTGGTACATATGTATGGTATATACAATATCGTGTAAGTATCTAGTAAGTATTATGTTGTATCGGGCAACGTTGTTTATGTTATGCACCGGGGTGTTTTTCATTTCTTTTCTTTTCTTTTCTTTACTTATTTTTTTTTTTTTCTCTTGCCGGTGGGGAATCCTCGGAATTTTCGAGGCCCTGTCGAGGCGTCTGTCGTAAGGTCAATTTTGGTATATTTTGGTACGCTTCGGCTTATTTTGCAGTTTCAAATATTTGCACTTGTTTTTGGTAATTGTTTGGTATTTTTTCTATTTTTTTTGTTTCGATATATATATTTATATATATCCGTGTGTTTTATTGGCACATTCCGAAGAAACCGAAACCAAAACCAAAAGCCAAAACGTAAGTATTTCATTGGTTTTGTTAGACATTAGCACACGCACACAAAATTCCAACCGAAAATGCACAATACGAGAGAGCAAAGAGAGCAACAACAAATAGCAGATGCAATTAGCAAAACTCAGCAAATGTCACACAAAATTCTCAATTCCACTGGCAACATTTCGATGAATGTGATATTAAAGAAATTAGCTGATTTCCATTGATATTTGAATTTGAAAGTTGCTTGATCATATTTTTGTTTTGTTTTTTTTTTTGTGATTTTGAAATAACATTTGTGATGCTTTCTTCTGTTGTTCGTGTTGCAAACTTTATGACAATGCTATAATGCCAAATACCAGCAATTGGTAGTGCATGATAGCAACAAGCCCAGTTCATAACAGAAAACACGCAAGAGATATACGACACAATTACAGATGGATTGTGAACTGAACTCAGAGCTCACTCGCACTCACCTGTATAGCCTTTGGGATACACCATGGTGACCTCATCGAACTTGGGTTTCTTGATTCCCTGACTGCCGACTGTGGTACACGCTACAAAAGAGAAACGCAACAGAAGCAAAAGAGAGACAGCGAGAGAGAGAGAGAGAGAGAGAGAGAGAGAGGGATAGAGAGAGAGAGAGAGAAGGAGAGAAAGATATCATTTAGAGTTTGGCTGCATGTGTGAAAGTGTAGTTTCCAGCAACTTTGGTGGCTCTTATCTAATCTTCAAATTGTTGAAATACATCCAAATTTTTTTTATTTTTAAGGAATGCTAAAATCTCTATTTTTTCGCAAAACTAGCAAGTCGATTTTTGTTGAGACTTACCATCAAATTTCATAGCCGTGGCAGCTGCCACAGCGGCCTTGTGCTGTTCCACGGTGCCGCCGGCTTCCAAAACACGCATCTTGTTCCGATTGGCAATGGGACAGCCCGATGCACTGCCGCGCCAGAGAAAGACAGAGAGAAATAGAGAGAGAGAGAGAGAGAGAGAGAGAGGAGAGAGAGAGAGAGAGATAGAGATTTACAGCAGAAATAAATTAATTGGTCGTGCTCACCTTCTGTGTGAGAGAAATTTGCCAGTGGAGTGGCCAGAACCATCGCATCCTGGTATGGGGCAACGTAATGGCTCCGAATCCTGGCCATCTCGCGGCTTGCTCTTCGGCTTGTTGGCTCGCGGACAACCGGAGAGGCTGCGATGCGATGAGTAGTTGCCAGTCACATGTCCCGAACCATCGCAACCGGGTGTCGGGCACTTCAGCTCCTGGGAGTGCGACTGCAGATGGTTGCGGTCCGAGCGCGAACAGCCCGTCAAACTACGAATTGAAAGTCAAGACAAGTCAGACATTATTGTGGATTAACACACACACACACACACACACACGCACACACGCACTGTTGATTACGTGGCCAAGTGGCCGACGTCAGATAAGCAACGAGATTTGAAGAGTTTCCCAGTTTAAACTTAGAAGTTGGGGGTGTTAAGTTAAGCACGTAGTTTATTGCACAGTAGTTTTAAAGGATGTGCGCTCTGCGACTGGGCAGCCTGGGCTGACGGCTGTTTATGAGCGCACTGCGTCCGCATAGCCCCACTCATTAATATTAAAGTCTCACACAAGCAAACAAACACACAATTAGCAAGCTACTTTAAAATTGAACAGCGACTTTAAGCTTGATGGCGGCTATTCCAATTTCTGAGCCAAATTATACATAATTTATTTTAGCCAATGAGGTCAGTGAGATCATTCTGAATGTGGCTACTTTATTGTTTGAAACTAACTTATGCTTAATTGGTAATAGTTTTCCCAGACTGTCATTTCATAACAACTGAATGCCAAGCAGAAGATTGAGACAAGAAAACCTTCTGCTGCTAATGACGATGAGGGTACTCACCCATCTTTGGACTTGTCGTGCTGCGGTATGTGCTGCGGCGGTGGCATCGAGTAGCAGGTGGCCGGACTGGGTGAATATCCGCCGGAGACTGGGGTCGGATAGCCTCCGGGGCCAACGGCCGTTGCATACGGATTGCTGCACTGATAGGCGGCGGGCCCGTATCCATGGTAACCTGCTGGTGGATAGTCTGACTGAACTACCATCCCATAACCCGGATGCGGCGAGTAGCCTGCAACAATTTACAAAGAAACAGATAAATCCATTTAATATAGATTAGCAATCATTTGTCACCGATTTAATTACGTAAGTAAGTCAAATGTATAATTTTTGGTTAGTTTATAATTTATAGTTTGAAATATAATAGTTGTTCAAGGTGGGGCTAACTTACCGCTCGGATCCCGATACGTTTCAATGTAATGGGAACCGCCGCTGTCCGGCGTAGATTCGCGACTGTACGGTCGCGGCCCGCTGATGTGACCTACCAGGCCAAAGCCGAGGGGACGCGGCGGTCCACTAAAGTCCACTGGCTCCATTTGTGGCGAACGTGGCGGTCCGTTCGGTCCAATTGAGCCGGGTGCAGCGCTGCCAAAGCCCTGACCGTGGCCCACAACAAGGCCGTCGGCGCCGTACTGCGGGCTGGTGATAATGCTGTCGAGTAAATGAGACCGAAATGAACAGATTAAACAACAGTGTCGTATAACTAACATATATATATACATGTATGTTCATTCATATATGTAAATATATATTCCCACAGATGAATCCTTAGTCTAGTAAATTCAATTAAACACATGTATATTCCCACATATTAATCATTTATTGCACAAACGGTACACAACACATTTTGCGACTACCTCTTAAGGTTTACGGAGTGTATATTCAGCTTGATTTGCCCAAATATTTAGTATCACCATTTCTATTATGGCATTCCCATATGTAAGTCAATATACCAAATTTCACAGCTCTACCAATTATTGTGTGAGTTCAATGGGGTCGGTACGGTCGACGTGATTATGTAAAATGCCTATATTATTTCAAATGCCGCAAAACAAAAGCACAAAGCCACTAAAAGGATTTGAAACATATTAAAACAAAATTAAGTATTTAGTAATTAAGAAGTAATTAAAAGAGTAAAAGCCTGCAAAATATTGCTAAGATCTGTTAGATTGCTGGATAGGTTTGTAGGTGATTGTTAAGGTTGCCGTTGTGGTACGGTAGTAGGGTAGTAGGGTGGCGGGTTACGGTACGTGGGTCTCACCTGTGCGGTAAACGTGTGACGCTCAGGTCCAGCGTTTGACCCTGCGGACTGGGCACCTGGGGGCTGGCAATGTTTGGACTGGCGCCCGGCTGTGGACTACCATTGCCCATGCGCTGGTTGTTGTATTGGTTGTGCGATGCTGGCGAGTTGAAACCGTGCGGACTCGATGACGTCACCGACGTGGCACCCGAGAGGTCAACAGCGGGCGCTGCCACGCCCACATTTGGCGTGGGCGAACTACTCTGCTTGTTGTGCTGTTGCTGCTGCTGCTGTTGCTGTTGTTGTTGCTGCTGTTGTTGCTGTTGCTGCTGGTGATGTTGCTGCTGCTGTTGCTGCTGCTGTTGTTGCTGCTGTTGCTGTTGCTGCTGTTGCTGTTGCTGTTGTTGGTTTTGGTACGCAGCTGCTGCTGCTGCCGCCTGCGCTGCTGCCATTTTCACTGACAAATTGATGGCGGAGAACCCCGGTGGCAGGGGACCCATCGTCGGATCGTAGTGATACATGGGTCGCGGATAAATTGGTCCGCCTCCGTTGGTTAGCTCCTCGTGCTCCGCCTTGGCCATGAGCAACTGTTGCTCCTGCAGATATTTCTGCTGTTGCGCCTGCAAATCATCGGCAGTCTGCGGCAGATAATGATAAGCTGCCTGTCGCTGCCCGCCGCTGGGGCAGCAGTTCGGATCGTAGCGCTCGAAGCCGGTGGCACTCGTTGGTAGAGTATCGCCGACGCCGATAGCAAATACGGGCGCTACCGACGATCCAAGCGAGGCGGGCGGATGCGGATGTGGGTGCGGATGTGGATGCGGCTGCTCGTAAACACTGCGTGCTGTAACTGGTGACAATTCACTGCTGCTGCCATTACTAGGCTGAAGCAATTGTTGCTGTTGCTGCTGCTGCTGTTGATCTGCGGTAGTGTCATTGGGTGCCAGGCCATGTCCATGACTTTGGGCATATCGCATGTGCTCATACTGTTGCTGACGTTCGTCTGCCTGTTGCTGCTGTTGCTGTTGCTGCTGCTGCTGTTGGTGCTCTGCATGGTAGCTGGCTGCATCGCTGCCATCGCCGGCGCCTGTAGTGCCACCGGGCATCATTTGGCTACCTTCAATAAAAGGCCCACGTTGCTGATGCAGCGTATGCTGCTGCTGCTGCTGTTGTTGTTGATGCTGCTGTTGTTGCTGCTGTTGTTGTTGCTGGTGGTGGGCATGTGGATGTGGCTGCGGGCTGTGCAACCCTACAAAGCGACTCAAATGCGGCTCGGTGGCAACATTGGGTGGCACGCTAGCCGCACTGTTGTTGTTATTGTTGCTGCTGCTGTTGTTGTTATTGTTGTTGTTGGTACTGCGAGCGCTACCAGCGGGTATGGCGCTGCTGGCCGCAGAGGCGGCATCATTGGCCAGATAGGAGTGCATGGGGCTCTTATTGTACTCCGATTTGATGCTGGCAACGGGACTGTACTCCGATTTGATAATGGGCATCGTTTTACTGTTGTTGTTGTTGTTGTTGATACAGCTGCTGTTGTTGTTGTTCAGATAGTGGTTGGATGTGATCTTGAGCTTGTCCAGTGGATGGAGGTCCTTCTCATGCTTTTCCAGTTCGGCAGCTGTGATGGCAGATGCGACCAATGGATACAAACGGAAAAAAGAAAAAAGAGAGAGAGGGAGACGGGTGCAAAAGAAACAAAGAGAGGTACAGAGAAAGAACAAAATAAGAGAGAGACAGAGAGAGGGAGAGAGTGTGTATAGAGGGAGAGAGAGAGAGAGAGAGAGAGAGAGAGAGAGAGAGAGAGAGAGAGAATGAGAGAATGAGAGAGGGCGCAAGATAAATATTGCATTCGATTTTATGTGGTTTTTTTTGTTAATTTTGAGAGTTGCACCTGATGTGGTATCGGTATTGGTATCGCTATCGCTATCGATATTGCCTAGCGGTTGTGGTAATTGCAACGCTATCGGTATCGCTATCGGTATGGGTATCGGTATTGGTATCGGTAGTTCTATCGCGCTATAATTTTCATTATCGCCTATAGCCGGATAACGGGCTACACTCGAACGGCGACCCGCCGAGCGCCGTACCGCTCTCGGGCAACCGGAGAGGCTGCGGTGCACGCTCCGATGCGGCTGGACGTGACCCCTGCCGTTGCAGCCGGGCGTGGGGCATTTCAGTATCTGTTCGTGCAACGCCAACACTGCACGGTGATTCGTTGGGTTCGTTTAAGTTGGGTTGCGGGTTGAGTGGGTGGATGTAGGACCGCCAGCACGCAAGCGGTGTAGGGTGGAGGGGTTGGAGTGTTATTAGTTCTTTATTGTTTTATTCAATGGCAGTGGTATCGGTAAGACGCTAAGAGACAGGCAGCCATTACATAACATAAAACTACACTTCACACACATCAAAAGAGCACAGACTCAGAGTAAAACAGAAAGAGAGAGAGAGAGACACAGATAGGTAGAGAAAGAGACAGCAAGATAGAAATAGAGAGATTGACTACGGCAGGCTATACTCGGTACGCATCTAATTGCAATTGCTCCTAACCAGCTGAATAACAAATTAATGTGAAAGAAATGCTCAGAGAGAGTGAGAGAGAGGCGGACAGAGAGACAGAGAAAGAGAGAGAGAGAGAGAAGGATAAATATAGAAAAACCTTTGAGTTTAAAGTTCTGTACAGAAGCAAATAATGAAGACCAAAAGGACTTTTTCTTAAACAAGTAGAGAGAATTTGGACAGCAGGAGACAGAGAGATATATATATATAGAGAGAGAGAGAGAGACCATAACTTTTACAACTACCGACATAAGTATATTTATATATATTTATCCAGGGAGAGATAGCAGGACCGAGAGAGAGAGAGAGAGAGAGAGAGAGAGAGAGAGAGCGAGAGAGAGAGAGAGAGAGAAAGAGAAAGACTAGGGAAGATTGAGAGATAGAGTGAGATATGTAATATTCCCTAACCGTACAAACGCTTACATATACACCGACATATACACATACACATTCTCATACATAGACGACAACATGCGTTTTGGTCAGCCGCAAATAAGCTGATTGAAAGAATGTGTGAAGGAGAGGGAGAGAAGGAAAAGAGAGAAAGTGTATGAAAGAGAGAGAGAGAGAGATAGAGAGAGAGAGAGAGAGAGAGTGAGAGAAAAGATCTACATATGTGCTACAAACTACGAAACTTTTTTGTTGGGGCACTTACATTCCGTGGTGACTTTATCGCGTTTCGGACAACCCGACAAACTACGGCCAGAGAAGATGCCCGGATCAGAGAAGCGTGGTTCAAAGGGAATAAAATTAAATAAGAGCGAGTTGAGTATGATTGCTTTTCTGTGTGTGTGTGTGTGTGTGTGTGTGTGTGTGTGATTGCAGACACTCAATAAAATTAAATTTCTTAAAAAATAAACATTGTTCACATTTCTAAATGAAAGTAATTTAAATTTACAAGTGTTTTTTAGGATTTACAATAAAGTGAATTAAATAAAATTGCTCAGTTTGAATTTATTAAACAAAAGATTCTATTTGATTTCTGGCTTTCTTAAGGGCGATTTTAAATGTTGTGACTGTGGGGGTGTGTTGTGTGTTGTACCTTCGATGATGCGAATATAATCCTGTGACATGTCCTTGGCCAGTGCAATGAGGAGTTGGGCATTTGGCGCCATCTACAAGTAACCAAGTACACAAAAATGAAATCAAATCAGAAGCAACAACTAAACACACACACACACACACACCCAGACCCACACACACGCACAGCAAGTATGTGACAGCAGTAGAGGGGGGCGAGTTGAGGGGGTTAAAGGGTTGAGGGCCAGGAAACAGGTTTTCTAATTAATTATGTGAATGCGTCAAAGAGTAGAGCTCAGACGGAGTGAGAGAAAGAGAGAGAGACTGGTGATGGACGGGATGGGGGACGACAACTTGACATGTCCTGGCAGGCAAAATGTGAAAAATATATACTTGTACATATATTCTAACCAACAATTTAGAGCTGACAACGCACACAGCGCCAATACAACAGCAACAGCAACAACAACAATTAAATGGGGAAAAAAGACAAGCAGCAGCAGCAGCAGCAGCGGTAGCAACAAGCGAATTCTTTCTGCCTAAATAATTAATTAAAATTTGATGGAAAACAGCTTTGCATTATTTACTTTAAAAAGCACACACGCACACTAACACACACACACACACACGCACACATAAACACGCACGCACAGATGACAGCAGCCGTTGGTGGTGCGACAGCAACAGCAGAAAGAAGCGACAAAAAATCAGACCAGACCACGTTTAAACTTGGCCTTCTAAGCACAAATTCTCAAAAGATAACGGTAAAACACAACACACACACACACACATACATACATACAGAACACCCCCGCCCAATGCTGATGTTGCTGCTGTAATAGACAGCAGCAGCAGCAACAACATCAGCTTCGAAAGGGTTTTAATGAAATATTTTTCGAAATATTTATGCATGTGTGTATGCGTGTGTGTGTGTGTATCTATTACGTGGCCGTTCAAAATGTCAAACTGCAAGCAAGTAAAAACTCCCGACTCTAATTAGAATTTAATTAAAATAAAGCAAGCTCACGAGAGCAAGCTGCTGGTTGCAGTTGCTGCTGCAACGACAACAGCAACAGCAACAGCAATAACAGCATAAAGGTTAATTCTACTTAGCCATTAAACATTAGCACAGGAAGAACAACAACAACACGCTAATGAGTTATTACGTGCCCTTGTTGCTGTTCTCTTAGCTGCTGTTGCTGCTGTTGCTGCTGCTGTTGTTGTTGTTGTTTAGCTTTTGTATCTCATAGTTTGTATCTTTTATATCCGGCAAAAGTCGCTGGCAACTATTTAAAAAGTCATTCAAATTATGTGAATACCATACTGAAAATGTGTGTGTGTGTGTGTGTGTGTGTGTGTGTGTACGTGTGTGTGTTGCTGGCTTAAAGGCACTTCAACTTTTGTGCCTTTGGCTTCTCCACATTAATGCCGAGAACATAATGATAAAATAAATATGCAAAAGCGGTTGCCAAAAACGTGCCTCATATTTACCCTTTATATCTCTAATCACAAAACCTCTTAATGTCTGTGCCTGTTTCTATACACACATATATATATGTGTGTGTGTGTGTGGGGGGGTGTGTGTATAGACATCCTGTGTGTGTGCTCAGTTTTTGACAACAAGTTCAATTTGAAGTATAAATTGTACAATGCGCTGAAATTAGTGAAAAGGCTAAAACCAAAAGAGCCACTCAACTAGCTCTAATTTTTGTTTATGCCTGTGTGTGTGTGTATGTGTGCCTGTGTGTGTGTGTGTGTTAGGGATGAACGTGTGTCGTGAAAACTCATTAAATAGTAATTTATTGATGTATAAACAACTAAAATGAAAGAAAATGCTTTTATAATCATGTCTGTCACTTTTTAAAATATACAATTTTGTTTATGCAAAATTTATCAACTTTTGTTTGATATTTTATTTAAATTCATATGTTATTTCAATTGTCTGAGTACAAGTGAAGTGATTACAAAACGATAAATACTTTTGTGTACAAGATACATATGATCAGCATTTCACTTCTTAAACAATTGCTGTAGTTTTGTCGTTTTACACTGAGTGACTAAAAATCTCGAAATTCATCGTTAAAGTGTGCAATGAAAAAGAGCTGAGTAATAAGCATTATTAACGAATATTGCGACTTTTGTGCAAATAGTTACAATAATAAACAAATCTTAGAAATTGTTAGAAATTGCTGAAAGAAACCGTTCTGAAATATGATTGCTAATAATTTAAAAACTGATAATATTCAGGAAAATCACAGATATAAAATCACAGAGCTATCTTGCCAATTGATTGCTCAGACAAAATTTAGATTATAGATTATATACTCAACACTTGAAGAAACAAAATGTTAATATTAATGGAAGGCCTGAGAAAAATTAAGTTTCCAAAAAAAATGAATTATGAATAAAATATATTTTTATCTTAGCACTCATTTGAAATAAGTAAAGTAAATAAGAATTGTTAATGGACTTTCAGGTTTCTGCTAAAATCAGAAAAAATCTTATTAATATATATTATTACACATATTTATTGTATATTTGTTGTGCCCTTTGAAACTTGAACTCGTTTTTTTAAACTCGCATTTTGAACTCGTTAAGTAATGTCTGCCATCTCTAAGCTGTGTGTGTGTGCGTGCGTGTGTGTGTGTGTGTATGGTTGTTCATAAAGGGGTTTTACAAGCCATTAGTTGGTGTCCTTGTCTCAGCAGGAGATGCGTTCCCCGCACGCCTCGCAACTGTCGAGCTCCCAAACTTCTTAACTCATAACGACAAAATCGTTTAATGTCTTTTGAGCCGTGTGTGCGAGTGTGTGTGCGTGCGTGTGTGTATGGGTGGGCGGGCAAAGCCGACCACGGCTACTTTCAGCTAAATGTGCAAATAATAATAATAATAATAATAATGGTAGCAAAATGGGGCCACAGTTTATAATAATCATATGGAGACAACATGTTGAAAAATGAACTATTTGTTGAGCACTTTTCACAAAGCACTTAACGATATACACTTGAGTGTGTGTGTGTGTGTGTGTGTGTGTGATCTCTTCTGTCTCTCTCTCTCTCTCTCACGCTCACGCTCACTCTCTCTCTGTGTCTCTGTCTCTCTGCCTGTCTCTTGCTTGGTGTTGTTGTTGTTATTTTATTTAGTCTTTTGTAGCCAATTTGTAAGTCTTAAAACTCAATGCAACAAGAAGTTTCGCACATGCGCAGCCGATTTAAAGGTTGTAAAATGGGGTTTTGGGTTTATATTTTTGGTAGGTTGTACCGTTAGCGGTAGCGTTACTGTACCACCAGAAACAATTAAGTTTTGGGTATTTTATTTTGATTGATTGGTTTCGATTTGGTTTTTATTATTATTTCTGTGTGTCTAGTAACAACAACGACAACAACTTACCGCGATTTTGGCTGCCCGGCGAGTAGCTGGGCGCCGGCGTTGAGGATGCTGCTGCTGCTGCTGCTGCCGCTGCTGCTGCTGATGATGATGATGTTGATGTTGGTGTGGATGCTGCTGCTGGTGTGGATGCTGTTGCTGTTGGCGAGGCTGTG
The DNA here is from genome assembly GCA_035043845.1 of Drosophila picticornis. Classification (NCBI taxonomy): domain Eukaryota; kingdom Metazoa; phylum Arthropoda; class Insecta; order Diptera; family Drosophilidae; genus Drosophila; species Drosophila picticornis. The sequence goes on from JAWNMR010000492.1 coordinate 9,452,216, forward strand.
GCTGTTGCTGAAGCTGCTGCTGCTGTTGCTGTTGGTGGTGTTGCTACCAGAGAAACGCCGACAACGCCCTCTCTTGCTATATCCTGCATCACGGATGCGGCACGACTGCCAACGCCCGCCGGCTGCAATATCGTATATTGTTTGGCATCCAGCAACTGCTCCTTTTGCAGCAATTGTTGCTGCTGCTGTTGCTGCTGCTTTGGACTCTTTTCTGTGGGCGAGTCTAGCTGGGCGGCAATATCAAAGTTGCGATCCAAACAGAGTTGCTGCTGTTGCTGCTGCTGCTGTTGCTGTTGCTGCTGTTGACTGGCAGCCGCTGCTGCTGCATAGCCGTAGTATGCCTCGGCTGCGTTGTAAGCAGCGCTGCTCGTGTATTGGGCATGTGCATAGGCCTGGGCCTGTGCATGGGCGTGTGCCTGAGCCTGGGCGTGGGCATGGGCAGCGGCATGGGCGGCGGCAGCCGCCAATTGGCCATTGCGTTTGATGATATCGATTGGTGGCTTAAAAGCGGATGTTGCTGATGCGTATGTGGCTGCCGCTGCTGCCGCCGCTGTTGCCGCGTCCAGTGCTGCCTCCTTTTTGTTGTTGATACTGCCAATGTGATTGAGACGCGCCTGATCGTTCTCCTTCTGTCTGTGGAAACGCAGCAGTAGAGTGTTGTGTGAGTTTTGTTGTTGCTGCTGTTGCTGTGTGTTGCTGTTGCTGCTGCTGTTGTTGCTGTGGCTGTAGCTGTTGTTGTTGCTGTTGCTGCTGTTGTTGTTGTTGCTCAGATTGTGATTGTACTTCTGCTTGTCCTCGAACAGGTTCTGAAATGGCGGCGGATTCTCATCCTCCTGCTCCTGCAAGCGATACAAATTGGTTCGAGCATCCGGCCAGCTGCCGGACAGGCTTTTCAGTGCAGCTTGCGTCTCACGGATAAGCGTCTCATCGTCCTGATCTGTTGCATCCTGAACGACGGCAGCAGCAGCAGCAGCAGCAGCGGCAGTAGCAGCAGCTGCAGCAGCCGTAGCAGCAACATTTGGTGGCGTGTTCTCGCCTGTTGTTGCTGCTGTTGGTGCTGCTGCTGTTGTTGCTACTCCAGTTGTGGTTGTTGCAATTGCTGCTATGCCAGGTGTTGCTGCTGTTGTTGTTGTTGCTGTTGTTGCTGTTGTTGCTTTGGCCAATCCCAGGCTCAGACTGAGACCCAGCTGCCGCTTCTTCTGCGGCAATGTGTTGTTGTTGTTGCTAGTATTGTTGTTATTGTTAGTATTGTTGTTGTTGTTGTTGTTGTTGATGGCAGCTAGTTCGTCATCGCGACTGCAGCGCTTGCGTCGCTTGATTGCCGTCTCATGTTCATTGTTGTTGTTGTTGATGTTGTTACCGTTGTTGCTGTTGTTGTTGTTGTTGTTGTTGCTGCTCTCGACCAGAGGCGTCTCCTTGCTAAGCGGCCGCTTCGACAGCGCCATTTTTGCCAGTTGCCAAAATGCCTTAACAACAAATTTTTTATGAAGGTGAGCTCAAATATTTTTTGTTTTGGGTATTTCTATTTGTTCTATTTACTTATTGTTTTTTATTTTTTGTTAGTAACGTTTTTACTTACGGCTATGTGTTAGTTGCATTTGTTGACCTTTTTATTTTTTGGGGTTAGGATTGGGTTTGAGTTAGGGGCTTGAAGGGTTGCTTGGGGCTTAGTGGGTATTTCTATTGTTCATCATTGGCATGCAATTACATTTAGGGAGGACAAATCCTCCCAACCGTACAAAGATCCTATTCAACTGCTCAGTACTCAAACAATTAAAATAAAAAATAATGAAAAATATTATAAACATTTGAAAAGCAAAGAAAAGAACGCAAAATTGTAGCTGAGAAAGTGAACTCTAAAAATGCTCTAGAAGATCAGGAAACACACAAAAAGATAATGTTTAAACAATTAATTCTGTACTCGTGAACAAAATGAATCAAATTTCACGTTTAAATGTTTCACTCTAAAAACAAAATCAGTTTTGTTGTATTTTTTTGAAGTCTAAAAATGCTTAGCTTATTTTTGTTGGTCACTCGCAATAATTCCAACTTGAACTTTCCTTATTTGTAAGTAATTTGCATTGGCAAAGTGAATCGCAAGAACGCAATTCACTGCAGTAAAAGCAAATTTAATATCAACTCTTTTAAAAACTGCGTTGCAAAAGATTGATTGATAAAGTGTATCAATCTTGGTAAATATAATCTTTCAATCTAAATCGGAACAGCATCAATTAGGCATTTTAAGGCCAAATCTAGAATGAAGTCAACGTTTTCAATTATGGAATAAAAAGTTAAAAGTTTTTTCCGTTATCTTTCGAAGTGTTTCAAGCTTAAATCAATTTAGTTAATATTGTTGATCTTAGACTCATATCTATTTCTGTTTCGGCTCATAAAAGAATAGATAAAGCGCATAATTGAAACTTACAACAAAATCAATTGAAAATTCAGTCGAATATTTCATATTCTGAACTGGTTTAGTTGTGATTTTAAGTGAATTATTTAGATTAATTATTTATTTCCAGGAAAGCCTTTTATAGAATATCTCAAAAAATTCTCGGTATCTTTTGTGTCATACGAATTGAGCTTAAGCACATTTGAAAATCTATACAAAAACGGAAAATTTCTGTCGAAAAATGTACGCAAGACAAAAAAAAAAATAAAAAATGAATAATGTTCATCAGATCGGATCGGTTACAATCAAATCTTTTGCACCTCAAAATATTCATTGAACAATTTCTTACAAAGCATAGGCAATAAAGATTAGATTAGATTTGGGTATTCAACGCTTGTACAACCCCATAAAAACCATTACGTGTTGGGCTTATCTTAAAAAAAGAACAGCATAGAATATTGAAAGTACATTTTACAAACACTGTTTAACCTAAAAAGTAGTTTCGATATTGATATTTGTTGGTCATTTTCGAATCAGTCGTTATGGGTAAAGTAAATGGATATTTCTAAAAAATTTCAATGTGATTATTCTTGTTGCATTGAATTTGTATTTGTTGATTTCTTTCATATTTTTGTTTTTTGTTTTTCTTTTTTTTTTTTTTCATTCTTTAAAGTATTTGTATTTTGTATGTGGGAATATAATAATTGAGTTCCTTAAAGTTTTCATGGTCTTCAAAGTTCAAAGTTGTGTATTTATTTCTTTTTGTTTTTTGTTTTTGATTTTACATTTAGATTTAGAAAATTGAACTTTACCTATTTGATAATTGGGAGAATCGGTATTATTTTTTCGTATTTTATTATTGCTCGATTTTTGGCGATTTCTCTTGGTTGTTGTTGCACTTTGTTGTTGTTGTTGTTGTGGTTAATTAAGTTGTCTTTGTTGGTGTTTATTGTGTGTTAAAATAATTTATTGCTTGCATTTGTTGTTGTTGTTTTGATTTTAGTGGCTGCTGCTGTTGGGCTTGTTGTTGCTGCTGTTTGCCTTTGGGCTGCTGCTGCTGTTGCTGTTGTTGCTGTTGCATGTTTGTCATGCATGCTGCACACACACACGCACACACACACACCACACACACACGCGGGCGCACACACACACACTCAACAATAAAAAAAAAAAACAGAAGAAAATATTGGCAAAAAACACAAACAAAAATATTCTTCGATTGGGCACTTTTCACTTTCGCAAATGATTTGTTTCCAAATTGGATTTTGATGTGTCGCCACTAAGGAATTATTGGATGCTTTTGTGATTTCTTCGATTACGATTACGATTTCGATTTGTTTTTGTTTTGAGCGCGTCTTGAAAGTTTTCCTTCTTTTTTTTTTGTTGGCGACGCAAAACTTTTTGTGGCAGCCTTCGCGGCGTATACGCAATACCAATTAACGCGTTCACTTTGCTCGACTTGACTTTGACTTTGTTTTTAGGCCGCACCAAAAAACAACGACGACGCCGACGACGTCGACGGCGACGGCGACGGAGACGCTTTAAAATTTCCTTATGCTTTTGTTGTTGTTTTTTTTTTCGGCTTTGCTCCTTTAGCAATGCAGTTGCTTCAAGCGAAGGAGGGGGACGGGGTGGTTTGGGAGGATGTGGGTGAGAAGAATTGGGGCAGGTGGGGCGGTATGGTCGTAACTTTATTTACTCGAGTAGTTTTTTTTTTTTTGGCAAAAAGTTTGTTTTTGACTTTTGATGCCGCGCGCAAAGTTTTTTATTTTGTTATTGTTTTGTTTGTTGTTGTTGTTGCGCGTGAAATTGCAATAAACTCGAAGCGGCGAATTTTATTTTGGCGGCGTGAAGTCCGGACGTCCAAAAACCGACTGTTGCGATGCGTTTGGGGTAATAAAATTTTACATCGTCGTCGTCGCACACACACGTTGGCTGCGCAGTCGGCGTCTACGCAGCGTCACAAGCGAACGCATCAGAAAACGAACAACGATGCGTCGACGGGAGCGGGGGAAAGGGCGAGGTGGGAGGCAGCACTCGGTAAAAACACGACGTTGCTAATGCTGCTTCCTCTTCTTACTGGCTGCTGCTCCTGCTGCTGCTTCTTCTTCTGCTGCTGCTGCTGCGACTGCTGCCTGCTGCTGCTACTACTACGACAGGAGGAAGCCCGAAAAACGTGCGTCTCTACCTGTTCTAAGTTCACTGCTAACTGACAGTTTTCCCAAAGTTGTCGAACTTTCGAACGCAATGAAAATTGCAGCCAAAAAATGTGTTGTTTGCCGTTCGGACCGAAGCCGACCGCTGCCAGCGCTGCCAACATTTTTCGGAGTAAAAACACGAAGGCCGACGACTTCGTCGCATGCTCGGCTCGGCTTCCCCAGTTGTGTGTGCATTAGCACAGTTTTGTGTAACTGTTATACGAACGCTTGTTTAATGCGCCGGCGCAGTACAGCTGACGTCGACTGCGACAGCGATAGCAGCAGCAGTGGTAGCAGCAGCAGCAGCAGTATAGCTGCTGTCCGAAAACAGAAAACAGAAAACAGGCAGCGCATTCCTGCAGCCGCCCTCAGCGCTGATTTGGCCTTTTATCTCTCGCAGGCTAATTGTAAATTCCAGCAGCGATGTGACGATGACGATGACGATGACGTCGATTCTGACTGCGACTGCGACTGCGACTGGTTGCGTCGCTGTCCACAAATGAGTTTGTTCCGTATTCTTGGGCGCAGTTAGCAGCAGACGTTTGGCGCTTGGCGCATTACGCAGCTGGATTGGCAGAGGCAGAGTCTGATTTTAGCAGCAGATTTGCAGTCGATCAGTCATTCGAACAGCGCTTCTTATCAGCTGCAGCTGCTCAGTCGCTGCTCAGTTTGCTGCAACTCATTGATTGTGTGACGCTGCATCGTCAATTCGAATGTGACTCAGACTCAGTGGCAAAGTGGAAACATTCAACATGCCACTCGATCGATATATATATATATATATATATATATATATAAATATATATAAATTTATAGATCTGTATCTTCTACATCTTCTACCTTTTTTTGTGGTTTTTGTTTACCTGAGTTCATTTAATAAATTATTGTTGCATTTCTTATTTTTAGTTACTAAAAGTTTTTCTTCAAAGTTCGCTTAAAGTTTTCTTGAATTGACTCTCTGAATTTATTATTTGTTATTTATTATTTTATTATTATTATTTAATTTTCTCATAGTTCGAACTTTAGTCCATTTGAATCGGCTTAAATGAATTTAAGTCCGCTTAAAGTTTTTGTTAAATTTTTTGGACTGCAGAGTTCTTTCAGTCTGTTTATTGATTTAATTAAGAGAGTTTTTTTTTCTTTTTTTTTTGTAAAGTTTACAAAGTGTTCTTTAATAAATTCTTATAGTTTGCACTCCGGCTGCTTTTGAATCAGTTAAATTTGACTAGTTCCTCGAGCAGTTGGCTCAAAGTTTTGCCAAACAAATTCTCGGCGTTTTGTGTGATACTTTCTAGACTTTTTTCTAGACTTTTAAGCACTTAAAATATGCAAGAATTATATTTTTATGGGTTATGCTTGTGCGCAGCTAATCGATTTTTGTATTCATTTCGAGTTGTTTAAAGACCGAACTTAAGGAACAACATTTTTAGAGGGGTTCACCCACAAATTTCTTCAAGTAACTTTAAGAAGCCATAATTTATTTCTTTTACCGATTAAACTTTAAAATCTGATTTTCATAGGAGCTTTGTTTTTTTTTTTTGAGTTGAATGAAAGTGAAAACTTAAAGTTAACATAAGTTGAAATATCACGAGCGAAAAGTTATGTTTAAGACATGTTCCAGCTAAGTAAAAGGTCAGCCACAATAAACTCAACTCAACTCAACTCAACTCAACTCAACACAACTTAAACTTAAGAAGTTTGCTCACAGTTTTAAGCTATTAACAAGAATAAATTCGTGTCGTGTGGCGGGGACTCAGGACTTTTCATAACTTTCTCCAAACTGAAGCTATTTTCAAATACGATTTGTCCTCGGGACAAATACAAATTTTCAATTTTCAACAACAAAAAACTACAACAAAAGAAAGTCTCAATTTGAATTGTGATTTGGTCTCAGATTAAGATCAAGAAGCAGAAATTAAATCAATAGATTAAATGAGTACAGGGTATAGGGTACAAGCACAGGGTATATCAATGTAAAAATCAAACAAATTTCTTCAGTGTGTAAATAGGCAGCTAGTTTGTTTGCCTTCGAGCTCAATGCAATTAAAAATGTTTTGCTTCTTTTGAAATAGATTCGTGTGTTTGTATTAAGTGTTGCAACGTGGAAGCTGGGTTGGGTTGGGGAAAGGGAGAGGATGGAAAGGAAACTCGCAACCTTGCAACACATATTTTTGGAGGGGAACACTGTGCGCTGAGTCGTAATTAAAATAATTAAATGCGAAAAAAGAAAGTAATCACAAGATTGAAAAGTAATTTACACATGTAAGCAAACACCACGGGAAAGTACACACAGAGAGACAGACAGAGAGGGCGAGAGAGAGAGAGCGAGAGAGAGATAGAGAGAGAGGGAAAGACGCACACGCATGCAGCTTATACAAACAGAAGGATAAACAAAGCCCTCAGGATATGCCAACAAGAAAGCCGAGCTCTGCCTTCAAAGCAAAGCGCAACAACAAAAAAAAAAAGGAAAAAGCAAAAAATTTACGCTCAGTGCAAGAAAATTGCCAAGGCAAAAGGAAAAGTCAACATGACGACGGCATCAGGATCAGCATGCGAAACACAAGGGGCCAAGGACCAAGAGAAGGGGTTGGGGCAAGTAGTGCGGGGATTAGCAAGTGGCAGATTGTTCGGTGTGTGTGTAAAATACAAAAACGCAAATGATTTCTCTTATTTCGCTTATTTCGACGTGGTCGCGTTTTTAGCCATCCTTTTTCTCAATGATGGATAGGCTAAGGCAACGTACATAAGCGAGGGGAGGGGGGGGGGGGTGGGGGGTGTGTGGTAAAGGGTTAGGCTAGCCTGGCCTAGGCAGCGACCGCCTCGACAGGATGTGCCACAGCCAAAAGTAACCAAATAGGTAAGAAGTGATTTGTGCGCGACTCACAGATACCCTGCATGATGTGTACATCAATTCATTGCACATGCAGTGGTTTTCCTCAGCTCTATGTTCTTCCGAAAATATACCACTATGTATACAAATATATCGCCGCGGAAAATGGGAGGGAAAATGCCATGGTTTCTGTTCTCCTCAAGCGAAGAAGATTCTTGTAGATCTATGTGAATTATTATTTTTACTTATATTCAATGCTTAAGTAATATTACAGCTTATCAGTCAGTCAATGATTCAGTCAGTAACTCAGTCAATCAGTCAGTCAATCAAAAGCTAATCCTTCAATCATTGAGATAATATTGAGAAATAATGTTTTACTTAATAAATGTCACATTCTAAACATAAAACATCTTTCAATCAATCAATCAGTCATTCAGTTTATTTTATGATCAATCAATCTATCAGGTATGACAAACTGTATTATTTCTGTAGGTTGCAATGCTGTTTCTGTTGCAAAGTGGCATTAAATCAGTCAGTCAATCAGTCAATCAGTCGGTCTGTTTTATTGACATGTTTAATATACTTCAATTATACCTTTATTTCGGAATGGCCACAGGGTATAGGCAAAGACAAAGCTGAGTCTAAGGACACGCTGAGACTAAGACTGAGGCCAAGGCTGAGGCTGAGGCTGAGGCTGAGGCGTCGCGCTGTCTGGCCAGGCACAGCAGAAATTAAGTGCCAACAAGAGGGAATCAGTCACTTTTTTCATCAACCCACCTCTCCGCCCCCATTGAGAAAGGGGTTGTGAGTGGAGGCGTGGCAGACGTGGCACAAGGCAACGAAATGATTGACAGCGCATAATTAAATTAATTGAGTAATCCACGGGCAACGCAACGCAGCGAAAGAGTGAAGGCCAACGAGGGGAGTGGTGGGTGGGTGCTGTGGGGGAGAGGGTAGCAGGGGGTGGGGTACACACAAAATGTACCGCTGATGCGTGCCACAACGCGGCGGTCGCTTCATTTGGCGGCAGCCAGCTCAAGCTTTACGCATCCTGCGGCACAGCATCCCCAGCTCCCCAGCTCTCCAGCTCAAGGAGTTCGCATAGCTACACATCATACCCGGGCGCCGGTTTGGCATAATGAGAAATAAGCAAAAGCAATGGAAAATCCTTTCCTTTTTAAAGGGGGCGGGGGCGGGGGGAGTGGAGTGGAAATGTCGCTTGCGCGTCACAGAAATTCTGTTCAGTGCTTTTTTTTTTGGCTTTTTTCTGTTGTTGCTGTTGTTGGGTGCGCCTTGCGGTTTCCTGTTGATGTGAGCCTTTGTCTTAGCCGAGGATATCGAGTTGCCCACAAAATAGAACACAAGGCAGCCAGGAGCAGCACGGAGCGGGGCGGGTTGCAAGCAACAGCAGCTGAATCAGAAGCTGAATCTCAAACTGAAGCATTGTCTTTGCCCGCGTCGCTTTATTAAAATTAGTAAAAAAAATTTTGGGAACGGTGGCAGCATCAGCTAGCACCCCGTTGCTTGCCACATTCCCACAATATGCCCCCTCGCCCCCACCCAACCCATTGCTGCTGTGACAAGTGGCAGAGCCGCGGGGCAATTGTTTACGAGTGTATCGCAAATTAAGCAGGGCTTAAATTTTACAAGCATTTCGCCTTTAAGAGTTAAGTGCTTTTCTCTTTCAGCTATGCAACACCCCCCGCGCCCCCATCCCCTGTGGCATATTGAAATGCTGCGAGTGAATTTGTCAGTTACTTTTCAATCCATTGCTGCCATTGTCCTCTGACAGCTTCTTCTGGCGGCTACTTTTGCCACTTGCGAGCTCCATTGAATTGGACTTTTGCCACTGGGATCAATGGCAGATCAACTTGTAGATATATCTATGTGTAGCTATAAAGCTCTTGCCTTAACTCTGCTTTCTTTTTTAGCATGGCCCACGCTCATTGAGTTGTTACTGACCGCTGCAGATATCATAAACAGGCATCAAGAATTACAAAGAAATTCGTTTCTTTCGAAGTTTTAAATATGCCAAATGAATTAATTTTTCAGCATTTTTTATATAAATATATAATTTTTTGGTACAGCTCTAAATATGTCATAACAATTGAATTCTCAGCATTACTAATAATTATTTTTTTAAAGCGCTTAATATGTTGTCGCATTTGATTTCTCAGGATGCTCAGCAAATCCTATTTAAAATGTGTGTCAATTCAGTTGATTGTTAGACGATTTTGTCATTGAAATTCTTTATTGAATTTGTTGTTGTTGTTATTGTTTTTAATTTATTAATTAACGTAGAGCAATTGCGGTTGTTGTCTGCACAAAATTGAAAGTCAAATCTCAGACAGAAAAATGTATTTCGAGGCTGCTTTCATAAATTTGTCCACTTTTACTTGTTTTTTCTTTCTTGTGAGCAAAGAGCAAACGCCAAAAATAAGATTTGTTGTTGGTGTTAGTAAAAATAATAATAATAATAATAAGATGCGTGGACAGGACAACCTTATGACACAAAAGACGCAGCCGCCATCGTCGTCTGAGTTAATTCAAAGGCAGCCACAACGCTTCGTTTTGTGGTTGTCCTCAAAATCTATCCCATCCCCACACCGCCCGCACCGACACCCACACCCACTTCGGTACCCACGCCCACATTTCATTTTGGAAAACGCAGTTGAAATCCTTGTAACTCATTTCGAGAGCTACGTGAAGTCGTCGTCGCTTCTTTTTAGCGCTCAACTCCTTCGACTGTGCCGACTCTGTTGACTCTGTTGTCCTTGCTGTGTGCGTTCTGCTCTGTCCTTGTGTGGGCCAGTTCCTTTGGAGCGGGTCTCTAAAGTCTTTTTAATATTCGTGGTGCCATTCGCCAAGGCTTACAAACTCCTGACTTCACAGTCTGTCGTCTAGTCTACGATTGGAGTTGGAGTTGGAGTTGGGGTTGGGGTTGGGGTTTGGGTATGGATGGAGCCAGTAGGTTAGTCTGACTCTGTAATTACGCGTATAGGATGATGATTAACGCGCACGCAGCTACAGTAGCGCTCAGTGTGCCCAGACATAGACAGACCAACGCGATGTGGGGGTGGTGTGTGTGTGTGAAAGGAGCTCCTTGCAGCTGGTACTCACTTTTTTGGCATTAACTGAAGCAAAGCTAATGACTGCCTCTGTGTGTGTGTGGGTGTGTGTGTGTGTCTGCAATGCCGTTTGCAGATTTTGCATTTCTTTGCCATATTCTTTGCAATTAGTTTCGACACCAAACCTTCCCCTTGCCTCAGCCGCTCCACCGCCACCCTCGACGCCGCTGCTTACATTTATGAAATTAGCAAACGCACTTCTTTTTTTTTATAACTTTTCTGTTTTTATTTCTGTGGCACTACGCAAATCCATAAATACCTCGAGACTTGCAGACTGTCGTGGCAGACCCCCCTCCCCCGGCGTACGCAGCTCACTTTTTCAAGGACAAAAAGTTTGTTTGGCTCTTTGCCCCGTTTCGTTAAAGCCTTTTGCTTTTTAGCAAGCCCCTCTACAAGAAACTTTTGCCAAACTGCCTTGCCCACAAAGTGTGTGTGTGTGTGCGTGTGTGTGTGTGTGTGTGCCTGTCTACAAGCCGTCGCGTCTTCCTTTTAATCTGTTGTAGCACCAGCCAGGCAGTGGGCTTTCTACAAATTTAATTCAGATCTATAATTATATTAATAGCACTGCTTGAGACTTTTGCTCAAAATTATTTAAGGAAAAGAGGAGATAATCGATAACCATTCTAATTTCTGAGTGATTCTGAGGGCTTGACTTTTTTTAAAATTAAATTTTAAGTGATTTATTTTGTCTTTCAACTGGAAATTGCAATGCAAACCAAGAAAAAGTACTTTTTCTGTCGGCTTGCAGTAAATGCGCCTTTTCTTGCCTTCAACACCAAAATAAATGCATTCAATTTCTGGATATTTGCAAGCTCGGCAACATTATTTGGTTGCACAGCTTTTGAATGTGGCCGCTTTGGCTGTGGCACCTTTTGCGCCATTATCATAATTGCATATTAGCGTTTAGTGCTCACAATACTCACAATAGCTGCAGCTGCCACAATCACCTAAGCACCAAACCACCCCCGCCCCACACACACACATACACCTCCCCTTTACCCCACTTAGTTGCTGCTCTTAAGCGCTTGCGATTGGCATCGATAACAGCCGCGTGGAAGTTGATTTACAGTAGCGAGTTGCAGTTCAGCTGAAGCACCCCCACCCCTAAGATCCACACAACCCCCAACCCATCGATACACAGCAAACAAACTGTTGACAGAAATTAAAATTGATTGTTGAAGGGGCAGAGTAGTTTTGGTTTGGTTGAGCCTTTAAAGACTTCAGGAGATTGAACAACTCCAAAATATTGGCTAAAATAATAATAATAATAAGGAAAATAATAAATAATTTAAGTGTTTTGAGCGTTAAATTTAAATTTATATAATTGCAATAACAAGATGCGAACACAAATAAAACAGAGCCCAACTCAAATTAACTATAATAATTATATTCATACTTGAATTTCTTGCAGTGTATTGTACAAGTCATATTGCCAGACAGCAGTTGCTTAAACGTGAGTGTGTGTGTGTGTGTGTGTGCGTGCCATATGCATATCTGCGTGTATCTATGTACTTTTAATTGCCAGCAATTAAAACTTAAACACTGTTCGCACACACACACCCACACACACACACACACACACTTACACCCACACACTTGTTCTGTAGTTGCTGTTGCTGTTGCTGTTATTGTTGATTATTGCACGTTGTTGTTGTGGTTGCTGCTGTAGTTGTTGTTGTTGCTGTTGCTGTTGTTGTTGTTGGGTGCGTGCCAAGCTTCATTTAGTGCGTTGCGTTTGTTGCTTGTGTGGCTTGGTTAAGTCACCAAGGTGCCAAGTGCCAATTGCCAAGTGGTTTAGCAGCCAAGTAGATAACGGACTACAAACACTTGTACACACACACACCTATGTGTGGGGGTGGGGGTGGGTTGGGGGGTGATTGGTTAGGCTAACTAGAAAATTGCGTGGCAAGCGTAAATATTGAAGCGTATAAATGCGTATATCGAGTGCCTGCAACTCAAACTGCCTGCGTATGCAAATAAGGATACAGATACAGATGCAGATACAGATACAGATACATTTGTGGCACAGATACGAGACTGCATTTTCAAATTGGAGTTGGACACTTGAGCAATGCAGCGCGATAAACTGCACTTAAATCGAGCTCTCATCGAGCTCTCATCGAGGGGTGGCCAGTAAAATTACTTTTTATATTGTGGCGTGGCAGGGGATTGTTTTGAAAGTAACCGGCACGAAAGCTCAGTGGAATGGGCACAACCACAAACGATTCCCAGGATAACACACAAAAAAAAAAATTAGAAGAAGAATAATATTAAAATAAAATAAAAGTTTTAAGTAATAAATTATCGACTGCGCGATACTTTAATGTCACTGTAATAATAGTATATGTTATGTGAGCACGATTAACCATTATTTATGAATTTATATACCTATAAATATCTAAAGGTCGATAATAATGTGTTGAATAAATGAACAATTGAAGATAAGATTCAAAAATGCTTGTTTTAGTGAGTCGGCAATACACTGGGAATTTGCATATCGAGAAAGCAAACCAAGAACCAAAACAGCAATATTAACTTTTGCGTATTAAAGGTTAATTTCGCAGCGTCTTTGTTGCTGTATCCACAACTCTTATCGAGATGGGAGGAGCGCAGTATACTCAGTGTGGGTGCGTAATACACCCGCTCTTATCACACTTCCACGGTATATTTATATCTACATACACATAAATCGTGTAGTTCTTATCAAACATCGCAGTTGTCACCACAACACACAACAGTCATCAAAGTTAAAATGCCATTAATAACAAAGTAGCACTGACCAGTCCCCTCGACCACCCAACTCTCCTGCCTTTCCACTTCCCTCAGCATTGCCTAACTAAAGTCACACACACACAAAAGTTACAAAAACCAAAAAATACAACAAAAAAAAATCCAAAACGACAACAAAAAAATAGAACAATTAAAATGAAAGAAAAAAGTGAAAGAAAAAATTCGTCCTTGCCGCGCCTCATGCTAATTAAATTCAATTAAACGACAATCAAACAATGTCAAGCGGAAGTCAAAGCGGGGCGACACGCGGACCTTACTGTAAACGCGACCGCGAATAGCACTCAAAATAGGCATGGGAACTACCTGGGCCAGCACCTGACAAATAATAAATACAACAAAAAAAAAGCAGAAACTCGTAACTGTAACTGTTACCTGTCTACGCCCACGCAGTTGAATCGAACTGGACGGTTCAGGGGCAGGAGTACGGCTAGGGGTAGGCCAAGGTGGTAGGGGCAGGGTTGCCGGACCTTGTCAATCCCAGTCAATTTTGGGTAAAAAAAAAAAAATAGAAAAATAAAGCAATAAATGTGAATACCAAATTGTGAATTTGTTAAATGTGAAAACTGAAAGCTGTTGCATAACAGTTGACTAATTATTTATATTTCACATCATTCAGTTAACGCTTCGGCTACATGGCTGATTGCATTACTTTTTTTGTTAAAGGGTATGCCCGGCTTCAAGGTAAATTCGCAGCGCATGACCACTAAGCAGACAATATTGTCTGTAAATGTAGAAAGCCACTCTTGACAACAAAACCACTTCTACCAAACCACTAAGTTATTTAGATTGAATCGTTTGATTTTAATTTTATACTTGTTAAATGGAAATTTAAAATAGAATAAAAGTCTGCATTTTCTTGTAGTAGTGCAGATATAATTAATAAATATTTATATATATGTATATGTAAATATAGATTATTATTAATTATATAAGAACTTATATTTCAAACGATCGCATCTATGGCAGCTTTATAATGTAGTAATTCGTGTAGCTTTAGCTTTAATTCAGACGAACATGACCATATCGAGGCAGCTAGTGTTTTTGATCAGGAATATATATGCCAATTAAAATGCCTTGTGTATCTGCCAACAGGGTACCTCATGGTCAGGCACTGCCGGGTAAATTCTTATTTTTTTCTATTCAATATTATTTTTGTCAGCTGTCGGTTGTCTCGTCCTTTTGTCCGTTGTCTGTTTGTTATTTTCTTTTCGCTGTTGTTGTTGCTGCTGCTGTTGTTATTGTTATTGTTATTTAGCTGGCTGTTTCGTTAGCTTCTTTCAGCCTTTTGGCTCGCTTTTGGCTGTTTATCGTCGCCCGTTTGTCAACATTGCTTTTCGGCAACAATTGACACGCGATATGCACACCCCTCCCTTCCCCACTTCCCCGCTTCCACCTCCTCCTCAACCTCCCCCCCTTCCACCCTCTGCCCTACTGTCCGACTCTTTGTTACTGTCTAGCCGCTGCCTGCCGCCTGCCTGTCTGTCTCTCCGTCTGTCCATCTGTCTGTCGGCAGGCAAAGGACATTAAAAAATCCAACAAAAATTGTGCTCGTGTTTTTTTCGTTGATGATTTTTATTGTTCGTTTTTTGTTGTTGTTGTTTTTAATCATTGTTTGAATGCGGGCGACGTTTGAAATGTTAATGCAGCTCTGATGTGGATACGGATGTGGATGCTTTGGAGCAGCGTTTAACCTGTTGACAGCCAGTTGCCAGTTGCCAGTCGCCAGTAGCCAGTTGGAGGCCCGGAGTCCTTGTCACATGTAACTTGCCGGGCATCCTCTGGCAGGCAGCTGACATCCTGGCAGCTCCCCGCCCAAGCTGAAGCTTTGAGGTCAGCTAAACCCTTTTAGCGCATTTCATTAACGCAGCTCTTCTCCGGCTTTTTTTTTTTGGGCCAGTTGAGTTTTGTTGGTTACACCTTTTTGTGTGTGCGTGTGTGTGTGTGTGTTAAGGACTTTAAGGACTTGCTTGCTTGTTTTTATTACTTGGCTCATTTAGCATGCAGCCGCGTTGAACGTGAACATTTTTTAATGCGCCGGTTTTACTTGCTGATGAAGTGAATCAAATTGGAGGACAGCAAACCACAGCAGGAGTTGAACTGCGGCAGCTCCAGCTCGAGCTCGAGTGGAGATGGAAGTTGAAGTTGAAGCCACATCCTGGAGCTGCCGCATCCTTAAATGGGGCCCCCGTTGTAATTGCATTTTTATTACTTTCAGCACGGCCACCGCGACAGTTTGTTAAGTGCTCGAGGGTGGGGTGGGGGATGTGGGATGTGGGATGGTTGTCTTGTATTTTCCTACTCTCGGCATCAAAGGGTTGCAACTGCGCGCAAAATTCATCATCAAAGGTGTAAAAACTTTTAATATGTTTAATTTTCCACCTATTTCGTTGCCTTCGACCGGCTTTTTTTTGCCTTTTCTCTTTTTACGCACTTTGCGACTTCAGTTCATTTAACGAGCTGCCTGCCGGTCAGCAGCAACAGCAGCAGCAGCAAAACCAGCTGGGAGCGGGGTGAACAGTTATTGCAGGCAGTGTAAAATAGTACCTGGGAACAGGCAACCGCACGCAGATTTAGTTATCCGACGTGTTTGCACCCCGCACCCAGCACCACCCACACCCAGCCACCCAACAGCAAAAATAAAGATGAAAAAATAAGCATAAAAAGATGGTTGTGAAAAAAGGAGAAGTCTTGAATACGCAGCTGGGAACGGTCCTTGAAATGCTTTTGCCACTTTTGAATAATTTTAACCCAAATAAAAAATGATGTGAATTCCTAATTAGGCACAACGTAACAGTCACAACAACAACAACAACAACAGCAGCAACAACAAGACCAACTACATCAAGGGAAAATATAAAATCAGCGCCGTTTGTTCGGCAAACAAATAATATACATTTCTACATAGCGCGTTGACAACCATTTCTAAATACCCTTCGCCAAGATAATCAATAAGCGAACTGTCTGCAAAAAAGCTGATTTGACAGCACTGATTTCTAAATAACTTCACACACTAATGCATATACGCAACCCATTTTGTAATGCAGTTAAAATTATGATATGCAGCTAATGATGATCCATACAAATGAAATATGGATATAACTACAAAGAAGCTTTAAGAAAGATTAACAGAAGACGAAGAAGAAGGATCTAAGTAAAGTCTGTTTCGATAACCCTTTCGATATCAACCCGCATTTATTAAAACTATACAAATTAATATATATATTTTGGTAGTACGAGAGGAGCACAATTAAATATGTTTATGAGGTTATTTTTGTTGATTAATCAATCTATCTATGGATATATCCATAAAATATGTATGGTGTCCAACATCTTTGATTTTCTTTTCTTTTTTCTTAACTCTTGCTCATAATGCTTTTTTACTTTTCACAATTTCAAAACATTCATATGTATGCCGATTAATTGATTGGTATTAAAAAGTAATATTAAATTTAGTTATAAACATAAGGAAATAGATTATTAGATCCTGCTGCATGCCTGCTGACCAGCAGAGTTGTGGTGCCTTTAGTTGAAAAGAGTATGGCGTTAGAAAAAAATAAGAAGAATCAAGCTGAATGAAAGAATGAAAAGAAAAATTCGAGTGCTTCTTGAGTTTGGCGTTATGATGATGGCTAAATGCCACGACTGTCCTTTGGCCACATGGGAATTGTGCTAAGCAGCTGCCAGCTTCAGCTTGAGGGGCACTGCTAGTGGGGGTTGTGGTGGGGGTAGCCTGTGTATAGCTGTAGCTGTAACTGTAACTGGAATTGAGATTGGGTTTTTGGCCATTGGAGATTGAGATTGAGATTGGGACTGAGACTGACCCTGCGGCTACGGCTCACTAGTTAAAATGCAAGGATTTCAGCTTGACAAAGCTCACTCGGACCTTGTTTTTGTTGTTTTGTTTTTTTTTTTTTAGCGTTGGCTGGGTCTCCCTGTGCAAAATGATGTCGCACGTCAGAGTCGAGAGCATTGACAAATTGATATTTGCATTTAAATTGAAAATTTACATTAGAAACGATGATCGAGAGTGGAGTGTACGGGGCGTGGCGTGGCGTGGCCTGGCGCGAAAGGCAGGCAGCGCCTGCCTGCAATTGCCCCGTTAAAGATTGTGGTCACAGTGGTGTAATTCACATTAAATACCGCATTTTTCTTATTTCCCCCCCACCCCCTTAATTTCCATATTCCGCTACACCCTCCGCCCGCCGCCCCTGACAATTGGACGACTCTTCACATCGCTTGACATTCGACATTAATACCCAAAACAGGACACTCGCCGTTGTCGACCGGCCGCGGGGGGGTTGCTTGCTCCTGCACAATTTGCATTATGAAATAACATTATACTTTTTTATACTCTCACAGAGGGTTTCGTCCATATTGTGGAATTCTGTATTCATCAAAATGTACGCAGCAAACTGACTCGTTCAGAGTTTGTTTATGCAACATAAGTTGCCATCGGACTTACATTGACATTTAGAGCGGAGTAGTTGGAGTTTGTTCTGGAAGCGTATGCACTGTGCGGTGTGTTTGAGATAATCGTACTTTCTGGTTTTATTTTATTTGCATTTCATCTTTTTTTTTTTTATATTTCTTCAAGTTTATTTTTCCTTGCGGGGCGCGCAAATCACTCGTTAGAGAATGCGTTGGAGCAGCTGGTGAATTGTCTTCCAGATTGCTTTGAGGACCGGAGGAAGGAGAGCTATCGGTACCACATACGCATTGCCAGGTGGACTCATACTGGCAACTCGACCAATCAAGTTTTGCATGCAAGGAAATGAAAGGGGCAACTGGCCGCAATCAGCGTTACTCCTGCCACGCCTCCTTCCACTTCTACTTAATTTTTGTTTTTTCATTCGTGGCATGGTCATAAATATCAATGAAGTGCTTTCACCTTCCGCTCTTCCGTTGGCCATGTCTTTAAGCCACCGATGTATGCAAGTATTTGATTTACCTGCTCAGATTCCAAATGGGTATGCCAAGTGACTTGTTTCGTTTGTGACACCCAAGCAACATTCAATAATAATCAGTAATATCTATAATGACTTAGTTCAATTTGTATAACAGTTATTTCTTTGTACTTAGTTTGCTTGGTTGACTTCACTTCATTCATAGTTTCACATACATCTTAGAGTATTAAGATTTCGCTGTGCTACCTTTTTTTGTGTGCTGCTATTGCCAAAAAACTTCAACATATTCATAAATTTTCCAGTTTGTTTAAACAAATTCTTTTTTGTTTGGCCGTCCGTTATTATTTATTTGCGTAAGTGGCAGGCGAGTGTGGGTTATTCTGGTGGTGAGGTGGACGGTTGTGGGTTGAGGGGAAGTCGTCCAGTGGCAAGTTGGGAAGTTCGTTGCTTGATTGGATGTGACGTTAGAGTGCGTTGGGTGTTGAATGTGGGAATGGCAAACTGCGAATTGCGAACTGGGCACATCAAACTGTGAGCTGGGAATGCGGGTCTCTCAGCTAATGTCTGGTGGCTGCTGTGTGTGATGACGACAAGGACAAGGACAACAGCGACGACGTTGACGTAAAAAAGGGTTGCCATGCAAAACAAAACCAAACCAAACCGACCTCGTTCTTTTCCTGAAGCCCGCAGCCCACACTGCACCCCATCCACTCTCCGGCTCTCTTATGCCCATGCGGGTGACTTGGGTGCCAATAGCTAGGGCCAGGCCAGGGCATGCATGGCGGTCGGGCTTGTGGGTTAAGGGGTAAGGGGAGTGGCATTGCCTGTGGGGCACGACGCTACGTAATGGTGATAAAATATGCTCAAATTTGCCAAATATGAAAAGGTACAAAAGTCCGCATGCCCGCAGGACGCCCCAAAAAATACAATCCAAATAATAATACATATACATGTATAAATATATTGAAATCAAGTAGCGAATACCGCATTCAAACCCCCACACTCTAAACACACAGCAAATCTCAGCGAAATGAAAATAAATGTGCTCGCTAAAGCGAACTGATTGATTTTCGTTGGACTTTGCCCCAAACCCCAAGCTGCTGCTTCCCTCACTAACCCCAAGCGGGAATGCCCCACAAGCATTTAGCCTGCATCAAGTCTGAAAATATATTAAGGTTCTTCTCGCAAGTCGGTAAGTAAGTCTATAGGCACTTCTACTTCAACTATTGCAACGTTCAAAATTAAATTCAATGCAACTAAAATTGTCTGCGATAAAGGAGAGAGGCAGAGGGCAGTGCAGAGGGACTGGACTTGAATAAGTCTATGGCCTGCAAGCATGGTTTTTGGAGACAATCATGAGGGGGCTTCTCTTTACGGGCGATAACGAAATCGACTGAATATTGGGTTTACCTAAAGACGACAACTGGCTGAGGGTTTCAACATTGCCCCTCTTCAACGCTTCGGTATTATTCTCAAAGCAATCGAATACCTGCTGAAGTCTGCCAAAGTGAGCTGGACTTCGTTATACCCTGAACCCAGTTGTTAAATATATTGTTCTACTAAGAGTAGTATCTATATTTCCCTTAAAAACCAGGTGTGGAATTTAGTATGGCCAGTACAGGTACTGATCTTGATGGAATTTGTGCAGTTGACAAAAAATATGTCAATGTTATTATATGGCAATATATAGCGGATATTGATATTTGCTAAGAGGGAGCAGTTATCGATGAGTTGAGATAATCCTAATCTGACTGGAGTAGGCGAGAACTTGAATGAAGGACAAACGAAAATGGCTTGATCGATTCGGTTGTTGACTCTGATCAAGATGCCATTTAAATATTATTTGCAGGAATCCATTAATCGATTCAGGGCACAAACTACAGTTTGCATGGAAAAAGAATTCGCAGTTATGGTCCTAAAATCATTGCAAAACAATAATACCCCCTCAAGGGAATAGAAATTTAAAAAATGAATATATATGTACATATACACATGTATTTATTTATTGTGAAATGGAATTTGTGCTTTGCACTTGGGGTGGGTGCTGTTGTTATTTGTTGCGGGTCCAGCATCTGTGGGCGTCATGTTGGCCAAGTTTGGCCGGTCGCCCAACTTTCCGCTCTCCTCTTTCCGTCCACTCGCTGGTCATTCATGTGTGTCAAAATGGCAAACTGAATTTGTATTCAAACATTCAAATGTTCACACACACACACACACACATGCACACATGTCAGAGACGGCGCGACGTCGCACATGCGTTAATATTTCCGGGCATAATGTCAGCCGGTCATAAAAATAGTAAAGAAAAAAACATCTACATTTATATGTATGGATATGTATACAATTCACACACACACACAGACACATATTGCCAAATTGTCACGCATTGA
Organism: Drosophila picticornis; assembly: GCA_035043845.1. Taxonomy (NCBI): domain Eukaryota; kingdom Metazoa; phylum Arthropoda; class Insecta; order Diptera; family Drosophilidae; genus Drosophila; species Drosophila picticornis. Next base: position 9,472,848 of record JAWNMR010000492.1, read on the forward strand.
ATTATTTTGTTTGAAAAAATGAGAAAAAAATAAAAATAAAAAATGACTAAAAAAATAAATAAAATAAAAAATTTGCATTTTATTCAATTTTTGTAGCATCCGCTGTACACCCTGACCTCTTGAGCAACACCACCCCCTAAGCCCCTCAACCCCTCGACCTCTAAGACCCCTCACAGCCACCAGCGACCGCTTGGCCATTCGCATTGTTCTGGTTATTTACGAGTTTGTTAAGTGCGCACATTCAGCGCCTTTGGGCGCCCGCTGAGCGAACCGACGGACAAAGCACCAAAAAATATGCCACACCTCCTCTTTGCTTATTTTATTTTATTTTTATTTAGTTTTTTCTTTTTTCTTCTTCTTTTTTTGGAATCCACCTCCCACATTCAACGCTCCACGCTCCATTGATCCCAAGAACCCACAACTAAAATTCGCATATGGAAAAGCAATTTGTAGCAATTCTTGCTGTTGTTGCTGCTGTGCTGCTGCTGCTGCTGTTGTGACAATCTTTGTACTTAGTTAACCAAATGGACAACAAGCACTTTCAGATTCATATTCAATGCGAGACATTAATGCAAATGATAATCGAATTTGTATGCCCATATACCATGGATTTTATTATCGAATAAAGTATCTAACCAATGCTGCTACCCCATTTAATGTTGCTTTGGTTCGCAGGCTGAGATCGAAACTGTCCAACTTTAATTTTATCTATTTATCAGTCAAAGGCCAAGTAGAAGTAACTAAATAAGAAAATAAATGAATATTAATCCAAATCATGTTTCCAAATCTAAACGCAATCAACCCAGATATCGAACCATGATTAAAAAGATTTGCTTTTGAAAATCGTCTCAGCCTTGACGAAATTACAAAAGAATGGTTCGAATTTTTACATGAATTACAAGCAATTAATGTAAAAACTAGATTTTTTCTACTTGACAACGATTTCAAACATTTAACAACATTAATTTCGCCAAAACTGATTTTAAGAGACAATCTTTGCTATGCTTCATGCTTAACTATAGATTAAGCCGATTAATTTAGAAGTAGTAGTAGATTAAATTTTAAAATTATTTTAAAACAATTTATGTCAGTGGAAAAATATAGCCCCTATTCGAAAATAATTATAGCTTCAACTTTTGCGAATATCTCATAAATTTATATCGAAATGATTGCGTGGTACCAGTGCATAGCTAAAGGTGTTCAGTAAAGCATTTTGTATTTATTCTTAAGTTAAGTACTGTTAAATATATATGTATATGCATATGAAGAATCATTTATTATTAAAGTATTATTAGTTCTTGCGACAGTTCCCGAGTAGCGATTGCTCCTAGCATTCCAAAATATTCTTTAAAGGTAGTCCTCCCATTGAGATATTTTTAGAGGTACCAATAAAGTATTATGCATGTCTAACTTGAACATAAATGTTATTTTTGTTGTTGGAGATTGATTGGTTGATCAATAGAGGCACAGCTACCAATTCTGATGGGAGCTGTTGTAAAAATGTTACCCATGGAACACATTTAATCCAGTTAGTGGCGAAAGTAACGCTGGTGCCCAAAAATGTAGCTGTCTTAGCGTGACTAGCTGACTAACTGGTTGACTGTGGCAAATCAGGAGGGAATGGGGAGGGGGCATACGTTGGGGTTGGAGTACTGCACTGCGACGACGACCTTGTTGCATGCCAATATTAATAATAACAATAGGCAATAAAGCCTATTAGAGCCGGCACACATTTTGCCATTAATGAAATACATTGATTTCTGTGTTACACACAGGTGGGGCGGGTCGAGGGCGGAAGGGGGGGGGGAGATTTTAGTAAACTATGCCTGGCTGGTTGTCAGCAAGGGTTATGCTGACGGGCGACTGTCGACCTAATCAATTCGATGGCATCGAAAAGAAACCCGGCATTTGGCAAGAATGTCTGTTTTTGTGACTTTGCGTGTTGTCACGTTATAAAAATCAGTGATCCACGCCGAAAACGCGAACCAAGAGAACTCGACTCTACCCCTGCCACACCCCTCACCCACCCATTAAAACAGTTGTAAGTCAGTATTTTTTTTCAAGCCAAAAACCCCCCACCCAAAAAACTCTATTAAAACAGGCCGTTTGTTCCGCTCGTTACCAGCAGCGCCCCAAAAGGGCGAATGGGGCAGGGGGAACGAAGTACGTCAACGGTTTTGTTGATCCTCATAGCAGTTCACATAGAGCCCCCCTTTTTCTGTGTGTTTGTGTGTGTGTGCATGTTATTAATAAATCTTTAACCCTTTTCGCATTGTTGTTAAAATGTCTTCCTGTTGCGGAAACGGAAACGCAATGCCGACAGAGTTGCCGAGCGCGCACATATAATCGATTAATTCGATATAGATTGAATTTATGGCGCTGACGAACCCAATAAAATGTTACACCAAGCGACCGGCCGACCGACTCCCCACCCTGGCAGGACTACCATCTGAGTGAAATTAACATTTAGTTCCGCTGCCTGAACAGCAGCATTTAATATATATATACATATTTGTATTCCTCACGTATTTTTAGAAACGGCGGAACAGAGTTGCCTCAGCGCTTAGGCCGTTGCACCTGCCCTACGGCAATGAACTCTACACAAAACTTAAAGAACCAAAAACAGCAAGACATATATATATCTCTATATAAATGTATATATATATATATATGTATATAAATCTATGTATAAATGTATACGTATAGAGAGAAAATTAAAGTAAAAGTCGCGAACGCTCGCGAAAAGTTTTTCAAGAACTTTCGCCGGTTGAAAAACTTTCTGCGAGTCCATAATTGAAAATTTGTTTTTCCCAGCAAATGTTTGGCGTTATTTTTTTTTTATATTTTATTATTTTTTGGATTTATCTGTTGTTTGTCGTTTGAATTTTGGCTGTCTTTAAGTTCAGCTTTAAGGGTAAACACAGCTACAGCTGATTAATTAATTGAGCATTGAAACAAGCTCAGAAAACAGAAGTATCAATACGAGTTGCCACTGCAAGGGTGTGCAGCAAGGGGGTGTATGGGTGTGGGGTGTATAGTGTGGGGTGTTATGGTGTAGGGCGTAGGGTGTAGGATGTTAGGGTGTTGGAGTATATGTTGTAGGGGCATGTGAAATTTCGTGCAGTTCAATGAAGCAGCGACGCGTCGGCAGCTGCGTGGGCAGCGTGGGCTGTCTTTGATGGATTGCAAAAAAGGTATTTTATGTAATATATGTATGTATGCATGTATGTGCGTATGTGTGTGTGTGTGTGTGTGTGCAGCCAGGGCCAAAGCACCTAAAAGCGTCAGGCAGCCAGCCAGCCAGGAAAAAAGCGGATGTTAGGATCGATGGGTCGTTGGGTAGTGCCACCCATTGGAGCACATATGTATATATACGTGTATATATATATATATATATATATATATATATATAAATAAATATGTATGAGTACATATCTGAGAGTGACTATATGACTGGCTATGTACAGCACGCAGCTTATATATCAACTGAACCGAGAGAGTGAGAGTGAGACCGAGAAAGTCTGTGCAAGAAAGAGTGCGCGCGAGTGAGAGGGAGCACAAGAGCGAGAGCGAGAGCGAGCGAGGGCGCACTAGCGCGTGTGGCATGTGGCAAATCCAATGCGGTGCTTGCGAGGCGCAAGCGTTGGTGCTGCCTGCAGCAGCAGCACCAGCAGCAGCAGTAGCAGTAGCAGCCTTGCTTTGAGGCCGCCTCCCAATGGGAAAACTATGGAGGCGGCGCTCACAGTTGCCGAACCAAAAGCAAAAAAAAAAATGTGGGAAGTCCTTTTGGGCTACAGACGACAAGCCCCCCCCTCAAAGCGCATGCGCCTGCCAACACTGGCGCCATGTGTTGGGGGTAGTCCGAAAAAAAAGTGTAGTCGTCGTCGTCGTCGTCGTCGCAGTCGTGACTGTTCTACTAGGTTCTACTTAATGGGGCGCTTTCGGAATGCGATGCTCAGTGGCGCACGGACCGGCAATGGGGCCAAAGCCAAAGCAAAAGCCAAAGGCAAACGCAAAAGTTTGGCGGCAAATTTGATTTTCTCAAACGAACATCTATTTTTTTTATTGTTTGATGGTTAACTAAGCATTTTTGAAAAAGTAAACAAAGCAAAGCCGAAAATTCCAAGAGCATATATATATGCATTTATAACAAAAATAATAATATATATATATATATATGTATATATATAAATATATATGTAAAACAATAACAACAATAAATTGTAAAGCCAGACGGGCAATGAGCATGATGGCATTGGGCTGGGGAATGGGGACTTCTGTTCGAGAAAAAAAACCAAACAAAACAAAATAAAAACCAAAAAAAATATATGAAGAAATTCCAATTTGAAATTCGTATTTGCAGGTCGGCCAACAAGGGGATGAATAATTAGATTTCTCAGTCCGACGGCCTAATTTCATTGTTTTTACAGTCATTTCGAATGATTTTCTTTTCACTTTTGAGCTAAGGGAGTTGAGCGGAGAAGGGGAGCTTGTTCATTTCATTTGCCGTCGCTTGTTTTTTTCCTCACTTCGTTTTCGTTTTGTTTTTTTTTTTTTTTTTGGCCGTTTCTTATTAAGTTGAGCGACAGTTGTTTTTATTATTTTTATTGTTACCCGCACCTACTCCCGCTCGTCAGCCTCATGTAAATCAAAACTGACTAATGGCATGCGAAAAACAATAAAAGCCCTAAATGAAATAATGAGCACAAAAGCCAAGGGACGGCGGAGGGCTTGGCGGTTGGCTTGGAGGGCTTGAGCTAGGGGGAGTGATAGCTCAAATCGGAAGCGAAAGTGGATGGGAGAAAATATTATTTGATGATGAAGCAAGCAGAGAGACAGATCCTTGCAATTTGCCAATACATATTTCAGTTGTAGATAAGCAAACTCCACCCGAGTGTTTTTTTCTTTTGTGGGGCAGGGACAGCGTTGGAACAGAAGAAGAGAACACAATGAACCTTATCGGGTCAGAGTCTGGATTGATATTGATGTGGGTATAGAGCATCACAGCTCAGCTCAGCTCAGCTCGTCTGCTGGTCAAGTATTTTTAATGTGATTATCTTGTAACGTGCATGTCGCATGTGTCCAAAGACGGGCAGACTCCAAGGAGTCTCAAGTCCAGAATACATATTAGTGGTAGGGGGTTGTTGCTCTTGGCTTATCGGCAAAGTAACAGCAAAAGAATTGACAACAGCAACAGCAACAGCAACAGGAACAGCAGCAACAACATCACATAAGTTCTACAACAAATGGACAGTGGTTGAAGTGGGACGCGACAGTGGTGCAAAAGGGCGACAGTCCCAAGTTGAAACCGTCCGTTCATCCGTTTGTCCGCTTGTCCGTTGATTAAAATGATGATGTCAGAAGAGCGCACGAAAACAATCGACAGGCGACAGAGTCCAGCATTTCTATTTTTCTTAAATGTGCTCTATTTGTTGTTTTTTTTTTTTTTTTCGTTTCTTTGGGCACAAGTGCTAAAACTCAACAGAGAACTCAACTTTACACACTTGACCACTTCAGTGGAGTTGAGAGCGGCTGTCACCAGTAAGGCGGAGAGGGGGTTGGGTGTGGTACGTCCACTAGACATGGAAAAAGTGCACAATTGGAAATCACGAGGCGCCCGAAAACGAAGCCAATCGACAAAGGCAAACAGCCCTTGAGGGCCAAATCGCCATCAATTTATGACATTCATTAGAATGTCCGATTAAGAAATTCTTAAACCAATAAGCAGCTGACGCCAGCAACAGCCCAAGTAACCATCTAGAGCCCGGCTAGCTGATACCCCTCAGTATTTATTCAAAATGAAAGTGCGTGCCTTGATACAAATAAAGTAAATTTCTTGCAAATTCCGAAAGGAATCAAAATATAAGTTTCCATAAATTTGTAAGAAAGATTAAAATAATGCAGTTGACAAAATTAATGAACAATAATCCTATCGCTTCTCTCTCTGAGCGGTAAATATTATATTGGGTATTGGGAAAATAAAGTTTTGGTTAGAACTTTTTAAGTGCAAGGAAGGTAAGAGAACTTTAAATTGGGAAAAAGCACATCGATTATCTGAGATATGATAATTTAAAAAAAATAATCGATATTTATCGAGCTTGAGCAAGCAAGAAAAGCAGTGTTTAAAATTCCAGTAGCTCTTTTGATCTCTCTCTTAAGCAAATACAATTTGTTTTTTTGTTTCTTAAGGAAAATCTGTTAATTTGATAAAAACAATAATCATGAAAGGATTGATTCTATTTCAGTGATTCATCCCAAAAGCAAGCAGATGGATAGGACATTGTCAATGGGCACGTCTGATGTTTGCTTCTGTGTGAGACACAACTTTATTTTTCATATGAGGAGTCCCGTCTATAAAAGCAGCACCGCCCCCAACCAAGCAACAGGCACACTAAGAGTTTTGGTGTATGGACTCAATGACTCTACAGTTTACAGTTGGCAGTTTGCAGTTGGTTTCTGGCTTGGGAGATATTGAAAGTGGCTTTAAGACTGTTGCGGCTCGATGGCAGCGCAGCTGTTACGGCTGCTTGAGCACCAGGTGGACAGTCAACCCGAGTACAGTGCTGGGGGTGAACCATCGGCCAAGAGCCCGGTGGGGAGTGGGGAGTGGGGTGGTTGTGGCTCTTGTGCAGTCGAAGCGGCGGCGACTTCATAATTAAGTATGCGGTTTACACGAGCGCACCGAAGGACGAGCAACCACTGGGCTGTGACACTGACTGGGCAGGTGGTGCGGGATATAGTGCGCGGTGGGATGTGGATTGGGTGGCGTGCTGGTGCGGCACAACTGTCAACTGTGTGGGGCTGCCAGTGGCAGTGCCTTCTGGGACACAACTAGCGCTAGGATTTATGTGCGCGACAAACAAACGAGCACCGCAGGACAGGAAAGCGCTTAAGAAGTGCCCGAGCCCAAGAAGATGTTTGGTGGCATGGTGGTTGGCGAGACGCGGGCGCAGAGGGAGGAGGTGGCTGGTGTTCGAGGTTTGTGTGTGCGCCAAAAAGGCGCAACAATCCCAACAGCTGCAATAGACAACAACAACAGCAGCAACAAAAACCACCGCAGCGACCAGCGACCACAAAACGCGCTTCAGCCCACCATCCCCTCAGTCTAAATAGCCCCCAGTCGCTGCATCCCACTTTTCTGACTACAGCTAGTTCAACTGCTAGTCCTTGTCACTGTTGAGTTTCTGCTCCTTCGCCCCCCACCCATTCCCTCCCAGCACCCACGGCCCACTGGCGGTTTGGCCAACCAAGTTATTTAGCCACGAATCGAATGAAATGTCGCGCGAGCACTCCTCAACCCCCCCTCAACATTCCCCTCTCTGCACTCTCTGACTTACAGCGTGCAAATCGTTGCGTTGTTGTCGCACCTACCCCACCATCCCATCACCAGTCCCCCTTCCACCCACCGCCTTCGCCTTACCACGCTGCGTTCGTCAACGACATTTGGGACACATTTACCAAAACATTTTACGTATTCAGCAGCAAAAGTTTGCGACAACCGCGCACCAAGAAACCCCGCACACCTCATCCTCCATCCGCCAACCTTCGTTCTCCAATGTATTATCCCACTGGACCCCACGGCCTGTCCATGCGTTTCTTCTTTTCTTAGTTACCACTGCACTATAGTGCAAAATGCGATATTTTTCACCAACTTTTAGTGGTAAAACACTTTCAATGGATTAATCATTAGTATATCAATTATATTCTGCTTAAGGATTAAAGAGTTTTATTGTAAATAAACTTGGGACTCCAAACCGGATCGTCGTTGTTGCCTCTCAGCTAATTCAATATTTTCTGATCTTCATGAAATCTTGCGTGTAAAATAATATAATATAAATATAAAAAAAAATTTGTAGCAGATAGGGAAAAGATTGCGGAAAAGTGATTATTTTATTCCATAGTGCGATAGTGGCGGTTCGCAGCCCTGCGTCCCTTTCTTAAAGCGCTGCTTTATGCTGTTAACGCTTTCTGTTTGCATATCGCATTTGCTGTGTGTTTTCCTGCCCCTTCTTCTCCTTCTTTGTGTTCATCTTAGTGTCTTAGTTCATAGCTGCGACTGTTTGTGCCGCTGGCTAATAACAACAGGGCAGCAGCAACAACGACAGCAATCATATCAAAGCTCACATTGTAAGCAACAACAGCAAAAAGTAGTTGAAGTCTGGCAATGCTGCTCATTAAAGCGTTGCCGTTTAAAGCGTTGCAGCGCCTCAAATTATGCCATAGAAAATTTACACAAATGACAGCCACAAGCCACTCAATTAGCCCACTGAATGTAACAGGGGAAGAGGTAGACAGGGAAAACACACAGACATACACACGCACACACACACACACACACACACACACACACACAATCGCCCACAGGGCACAGCAAGTGGAAGAAGAAGAAGAAGAACAACAACAACAAATGCAAAGTTGTCGCACAAAATATATGCAAAAATTGTAGCTGATGATGTCTATATGCATGTTGTATAATATATCATACATTTATATATATATATACATATGTATGTGTGTGTGTGTGAGTGTGTGTGTGCTGTAAGGGCTCACGCACAATCCAATATAAATAAAATATACACACAAATACGCGTAACGACCTCATTAGCATAATAACGGTAAGTAATGGATGAAAAATGCCATTAAACAACACTTTATGACTTTGCTCGCTCACTCTGCCACCCTCTCTCTCTCTTTCACACACACATCCACACACACACTCACACACACACACACACACACACACAAATGTGATTTAAATGCGTGCGTGCTGCTGTTGTTGTGTTTATGTTTGTTGTTGCCGCTTTCGCACTGGCTTCTAAGACTTAAAAGCTTCTCAAACAACATAAACATTAACCGATCGACAGACACACACATTCACACACACACACACACACACACACTCAAATGAATAATGAGGAAGACGCAGTGGGAGTGGCATGGGAAGGGCGGGGTCAACACTATACAAATGCAAAATTGGCTGGAGTCCTTTTTGTTTTTAATTTTGCAAATTAAAAGCTGTTTAGGCACCTTTTAAAAATCTAAGAACACTTTGAGACTCAACGAATGCGAAAATACATTAATAACACAACAAATTTGCAGTTATTTTTCACAGAAGAAAAGCAGACTGTTCTCAATTGAGTCATTTTGAAAAATGAAATAAATAAAAGAGTTTGTCTTATTTCAATTTCCTTATTTCGTAGAAGTTCATTAAGTTTCATTCAAATAATATTTTGAGGCTAATAAGTGTTCTCAAAAATTCCATTCCACAATTATTTTTTGTTCTTCTTGGATTACAAATTAATAATGCAAATGGAGTGTAAAAGGGCTGCACTCACAAATTTAAACCCGTTTGCTATTTAATTAAGTTGTATTCAAGATTCAAAGAGGTGTTTTTTCTTTTATAATCAGCTGAATTTCGTGATTATATTGCTTTTCCTTATTTTTTTTCTAATCGTTTTCGAATCGTTCTATAGGCCTTTAAGAGCGGCAATCTCATCTTTATTGGGTAATTTAATTTGCTTTAGGTATTTTTGTTTTGTTGATGGCAGCTTTGGTTTTCAGGTTTTTTTCTTAATGTTGTTGTTGGCGTTTTATTTTTATTTCTTATTTAAATTTTGTCGCCTGCTTAATTTCAACGAATTTAACGCCGTTTTTTTTTGTCATTTTTATTTTTTGTTGGTTTGGGCAAATGTTTATTTCAGGCTGTGCAAAACATGTTTAAAGTATGTTAAACGGCGGCCTCGAGACCTCGGACACTCATCCCCATCCCCACCCCCATCCGCCCCACCTCCTCCTCCCTTACCCACCTGCTGTCCTTTTAGGCAGATAAAAGGCGCAACCAAGACCAACCCCTTTCGCTACTGCTTAACCCGCGCAACCCCACAGCTCTCACCCCTCTCTGCAGGCTAGGGCTTTAGCTCCATGTCCGACCCGCTCGCTTCGGCTTGTTTATTTAGGTCTGAGCTAATAAAAAGGCTTACCATCTCAATAAAAGTATTTAACACAAGCGTTTTACTACACTTTCAGCCTTTCTTTTTTTTTTACTTTCTGCTTTTTTTTTCACAATTTTTGTCAGACTGTGCGTGCCGTAGGAATTTTCTTTGCTCTGGTATCAGTTTGGCGCTTCCTTCAAAATTGTAGCTGGCTACTTCTTTTTTCTGCTGTTGTTGCTGTAGTTTGAGCTTGTGTCCTGTTTGGTTGGTATCGGTGACGCCGAAGTGAAAGCAGTTGAGTAAATCCCTTAATCTATGGAAATGCTACGCAATTACCACGACAAGTTGAATGCCGTCATGTGACGCCCGTTCCCCTGTTCCCCGTTTGCTTTCCCTTTTCCCTTAACTGTCTGACTGACAGTCCTGACCCTTTCGACGGGGGCTGTCCTTTTTTTTTTGGTTTTTTGTTTTTGTTGTTGCTGTTGCTGTAACGGACCTGAACGTGGCTTTGGTTGCTTTCTTTGGAGTGTTTACACAACCAGTTACAAAGTGCACAAGCCACCCGTTGCTGGGTCCTTAGTCTTTAGTCTTTTGCTCCTTAGCCCTTTTTCGGCCGCTGTTGCTCCTCGGGGGCAATGGACGACGCTCTCACGTACCCGGAGTACAACAAATCAAATTTGCATACCAAGTATTATCAGTATCACAGTATGGTCCTTAGTCCTTAGCAAAAAACTCGCCTTCTGATACCAGCGCAAAAAAAACACAACCAAAAAAAAAAAAAAAAAAATTTTTTATGTAAATAGGAGTTTAAAGAAATTAATTTTTAAGAAATTTAGGCAATTCAAGTATTTCATTTATCATTAGCGCTTTAATTTAAAGTACCCCAGGTAAATTTTAAAATTTAGCCACACATTTTTACAGTTTGAAATTAGTTTTTAGTTAGTTATTATTTTAATTTCCTAGAGATGAGACTCAGCAAAGGGAACATTTTTTTTAGACAACTTAAAAAAAAATAAATCTTTAATAATGTAAATTGGGAGAGTTTAAGTTTAAACTTAACCAAAAATTACGTCTAATAGAAGTCAATGTGGCATCAGAAATGCTTTAATTTGGAAAATCGGTTCCATTTTTTATATATATAGAGAAATTCATGTTTCTCCAATATGCTGGAATTTTCTTTAATGCGATTCGGTTAAGAAACCGCTTTTGAAGCTGTAATTCAAAAGAGATGTTTGAGTTTAAGAAAGCGGACTTTTAAATAATTACTGATGACGGTTGATCAATATTTGCAAATGCTTTAGACTTTTGGCGGAGCATTTTCGGACTTAGTTAAAATATTGGATTGAGCAATCAAATTTTCGAACTTGCTTTAAGATACTTTAGATCAATTTTGTTGATTTTAAGTAGCGCGTATTTCTTTTGGTTCTGTATTGGCGGCTGACTGACGGTTAGACCCAGGGAAAGCAGTGAGAGAAGATGAAGTTGGCAATTCCAACTAGAATTTTCTTAATTTTTTGAACAAACACACACATTATTATGCCGCACGTCAGTTGCAATTTAGCGAGCTCAAAAACTATGCAGCAATAATTGCAATTCACGCTAATTATGATTGATTGAGAGAAGAGACCATACCAGCAACCACCGCCAATCCCTCCACACTCCCATCCATCGCTGCCAGCTCATAATTGTGAAACTATGATGAGGGCCCTAAACACGTTCCAGGCTTTCTACTCCCCGTTGCCCTCCACCTCATCTTATCCACGTCGGCTGTCAATGTCTGCGCTAATGATGAACTAAAATGTGATTGCCGCATAGATTGTGGGCAGTGGGAGGGGCAGTTGTAAGGGTGGTTGAGTCCTGCGGTTGGCAGCAGCAACGAAATCAAATTAAAGCAAATAAAAGCGGCAACCAAGAGAATCCGTCAGGAATTGGCATGAGCAAATAATTAAATAATAAGCGGAAACGCACAAAAAATAAAGAATATATATATATCAATATAATAATATATATATAAGTATATATATATATACATATACACTTATAGCCAAAAAATGCCGAAAAGCAAAATGCGAATCATTTAGTCTGGCATTGGCAACTGGCCAAAATGATTGCGAATTGGCCTAAGTGAAATGTAACTCACGAGCTCAATCCCCTTCACAGCCCAACCTTTTGCAATTTTACCTGATTTGACTTGAAGCCTATTCCCAGCACTCCTCATGCCCTGCCACCCCTACCAGCATTCCTCCATTAAGACAAATGCCAAGCACTTGTAATTATGGCTAGAAAATTTATTCCTTACGCTCAGCTCCTCAATAACAATAAATCGATTCAAGTGCGCGTAATCGGGCAATGTTATCCAATAATAAAAATAACAGAGCGTTGCTGAGACGACAATAAAATAGCTAAATGCTTAAATAGCTAAATGCAAATTGCCAACGATTAGGCCGAATATCAGTTGCACTAACCTGAATGTAATAATAAAAGTATATATTTAGTAGATATGCAAAAGAAATAAAAACAAACTGGACGAAATGAAACAAAACTCGTTTGGGGAATTATTGTTTGAGCTCTGTTTATTTACAGCAATTAAATGTTATCTAAACGTAGAATTTATACTTATTTAAAACTCATAATTCAAATTTTATCACTTACCATTCCCTACGATACCAAAACTCATATGGAGCTTTGTTATGTTGTACATTTTCAAAAGTCAAATTGAACAATACAAAAGCTTAAGATATCGAATATGAAAACAAATTCAATTTCCTGTCAAGGGTTTTTTTTTTGGTCAAAGCAAGCAGCTTTTTGGGGTTAGGGTATCGTGGTTGGTAGAGGTAGAGGTAGGGCGGGGCAGGGCAGGGCAGGGCAATTTCAATGCCTATTTGATTTCAATAAGTAGCAAATCAAGTGCATGGCAATCGAGGAGGAGCTGCGTGACAGAATCCTGGCCAGGTATCCCCCTTCAGCCCCCTCCTCAGCGCCCAAGTGTGTCCTGGGCGTAGTAATTCACATCCGCCGCGCTGTAACGAGCACATTAAAGCCACTCACCTGTGTATGCGTGTGTGTGTGTGCGTGTGTGTGTGTGTGTCGTTTAGCTGCCTTTGTGCCATTTCGCCAGTTTGCCGTCTATAAGCGACAGTTTGGCGCCGTCATCATCAACAGGAGATCAAGTTTGCTGCCGACGCACTCAAACGGAAAGAGAATTGAGCAATTGTAAATGTGTGTGCAGCTAGCTCAATCCCCCACCTCCCCCCTCTCCACTCACCTACCATCCCCTTTGGAGTTTGTCAATTGCCGCAACATATCAAATGATTTGCTTCCAAATGATTTGATTTGAATTGACTTCTTGAAATCGAGGCGACCTAACAAAAGGCAACAAACGCAACAGAAATAACATCAACTTTGGCTGACATTTGACATTTGATACACTTGCAAAAAAATCAAGTTGCACATATCTATTTCTATATTTCTGTTGTTATTTTTTGCTTTACATTTCGTTTTAAAATGGCTTATACAATTAAATCAAATTAAGGGCTTCACCTTTTTTTCTGAATCAGGGAAAGTATTTTTGAGAAAACTGCTGTTCAATGTTTTACTTCTGTGCCTTAATCGGTTTTCTTACATTTTTTTGATTGTTTTTTTTTTTTAGTGTACCCCCCTTGGAACCCCTCGCACGTTGCCCTATTGTTGAGCCATCATAATATCCACTTGATTTTTTTTTGTTAACGTTCAAGTTTTTACGAGACATATTGTTGCTGTTGTTGTTGTTGCTGGCAAATTTGAGAATTTGTCTAGCGGACGCCAATTGCCTACAAAAGCGAGACGCGTAATGAATTTCATTTCAATTTAGCCAAAACGTCAAGCCAATTTGTAAGCACACACAGAGACAGGGAGCAAGGGAGCGGGATAGAGAGCGGGGGCGAGGGAGACAGGGAGAGCAGGCTGTGCGGAGGCGTTGTTTATAGTGTTTGCGGTTAATTAATTCACATTTACACCTGTTGGCGGCAACGTTGCAGACAGCAAGAGAAACAGCAGCAAGAGAAACAGCAGCAACAGCAGCAAGTGACGCCCATCCGTTTTGCCTGGCAGCTGATTCATTCCCTTACATACACACACACACACACTCACGCACAACCACACACTTCACACCTCTCACACTACTTGGATCCATTCAATTCATTTCATGCGCACATTTCATATGCCACAAATTAACTCGCAAGCAGCGACAATAACAAGCTATACACACACACACAGAAGCACAAAATGCCAAGGACATGTGGCAGTGCGGCAAATGGGGGCTGGGCGTTAGAGCCTGTGAACTGCGTTAGGGAGGGGGGTGGAGGGGAAAAGGACACGCTTGCAACTCCTTTTTTTTAGCATAGGCTTATGCACGCTGCGCTCTGCTGAGGTGTTGACAGCAACCAGCAACCAGCAGCAACAGCAGCCAGAAGACTGCAATAACAACAGAGGAGTCCCGTGCGGTAGCGATGGAAAGAAAGCTGATCTTCTCTGCAGCAACAACTCGGACACCCAAATTAGACACGAATGTACACTTTTCATCCTAATAAGCTCTTTAACTAATCACTTAGCCTATCTGATAATCTTGCTGCTTGACTTTGGCATAGCTATTTAATAAGTTATTCCTATTTTAGTTTTGCTACTCGCTTTGCTACTCGCTTTGCTACTCGCTTTGCTACTCGCTTTGCTACGCGCTTTGCTACTCGCTTTGCTACTCGCTTTGCTACTCGCTTTGCTACTCGCTTTGCTACTCGCATTGCTACTCGCTTTGCTACTCGCTTTGCTACTCGCTTTGCTACTCGCTTTGCTACTCGCTTTGCTACTCGCTTTGCTACTCGCTTTGCTACTCGCTTTGCTACTCGCTTTGCTACTCGCTTTGCTACTCGCTTTGCTACTCGCTTTGCTACTCGCTTTGCTACTCGCTTTGCTACTCGCTTTGCTACTCGCTTTGCTACTCGCTTTGCTACTCGCTTTGCTACTCGCTTTGCTACTCGCTTTGCTACTCGCTTTGCTACTCGCTTTGCTACTCGCTTTGCTACTCGCGTTGCTTTTCGCTTTGCTACTCGCTTTGCTACTCGCTTTGCTACTCGCATTGCTACTCGCTTTGCTTCTCGCATTGCTATTTTGCAACATCAAATTCACGATTTTCGCGCAAGGTCACGACTCACGTCCATCTCTAGTCGTGTGTGGCCACGCACACCCACATCCACTATTCACACACACACACACACACACACACACACACACTCTAATGCCTGTCAACGTCATTAACAACGAAAAAAGAATGAGCACCCTCAACCCACCACAATCTCCACCTTGGTGCAGGAGGCGCAACAGGCGGCAGGCGTTAATTACAAAATAAACTCTCATGTGCAAGGGGCAGCCAAGTGACAGTTGAGAGGGGGCAGTGTGTATAGGCAGTGGGGGCAAGCCTAAAGACTGGAGGAGGGTTATGTGTGTGTGGCAATGTCATTAAGGCTTGCGAATGACCCGCCCAAAGCACACATTTGCGTCCATACTCGCGTCCGCGTCGCTGACCAGCCAACAACGGGAAGTGCCTCGACAAATGCAGGAACCCAAGGACCCATTGGCCGGTAGTCGGTAGCCAGGACCCATGAGCCCAGCGACCAGGACGTGCTTGAAGCGCGCGCCGCACATATGTCGTTGCCAGGGAGAGTGACAGGGAGAGCGACAGGGGGAAACAGTTAGCGACGCAGCAACACGGAGTATGGCAGCACTCAACAAAAAAAGGGTTTTGCCCTCAATTAACATGCCTAACAATATAAATTTCTAAATTTTATAAATTAAGTTTCTTGGAATCTGTAAATATGCAATCCATTTATTTGAAAGTATTCTACGCATTTAAAACAAACTTAGATTGTCAATAAGTAGTTTTAAGTTATTTAAAACACGTTTGTTTAGAAATATATATATTTTTTAATATATATATTTTCTGATTCTAAGGCATACATTATTTTCGCTAAGTGTAAGGGGAGTATATGTGGGAAAGAGCAGGCAAGTGCCTGCCCAGCGGTCGCCGCCATTTAACGGCGTGATTTACTGCGGTCAACGAGTGTGTGTGTATGGGTGTATGGGTGTATGGGTGAGTGGGTGTGCATGTGGTCGCCACCTGCGGCTGCCCTCAAATGACCAGCGAGCAGGCAAACAGCTCCAGCTTCAGCTGCAGCCCCCAACAAGCACAATGGCAATCCTCATTCCCCAATCTGCAATCACCGAGCCCACGCTCTCGTCCGCTGCCTTGGCATAATAATGTTTAATTTGAGGTAAATACGTTTTTGTTTTTCCATTTAGCCTCGCTTTTCTTTTTTTTTCTTCTCCTTTTTGCTGCCCCGCTGGGCAACCAGCAGGATTTGGAGCGCTGGCAGTAAGCAGTGGGTCGCAGAACTCGTGCTGCGTGGCTGAGAAGTGCATTAAAATGTGTGGCTTGCCAAAGAAAACCAGTGGCCGGCGAAAATATAAATTAAGCATTTCGAGCAAAATAAAAAAAAGGCGAATCGTATAAAATCTTTTACTGGAAATAAATGATAGAAATAATTGGAATAGAAAATATAAATAAATTGAATTCGCAGCCGCAACTAGAAGATGGGCCAGAGTCAAGTGTAAGGAATCAAATGAGAAACAACGACAGATAAGCAGCGAGTGCTTTTAATGTGGGAATAAATTATACTTAACATAAATATAGCTGCTGCACTCTGAGAAAAAAAAGGCTCTAGAAATAAGTAAATTCACTTTTTCAAAGAATTGAACGATTAAATCAGGCAAACTTCCTTCATACGCCAAAGAAGAAAATAACGTCTCCTATCCAAATAATTTTTTAAATACGAAATATTTACATGCTTTCGTAAATATGCGCGCACTATAAATATAAAATTAATTTCAATAAAATGCAATTTGTAGCTTAAGCTACAATATTCGATTGGCAACGACACAATAAATGGCAATAGAAATTAATTTAATTTTCAATCGGGACTTTTGGGTGAGTTTAGGAACTCGTCAGCGCAAACAAACACATGTCGCTAATTGAAATTTGTAATACTTGTTGTACATGTGTGTGGGTTAAATGTAATATATGTAGGTGTGTGTGTGTGTGTGTGTGTGATGCAGGGGCAACAATAATGTTCAACGTCTGGCTGGCCAATGGGCCACATAAAAGCGTCGCTAAAGTCACACAAAAGTGAAAGAAAAAATGCAGAAAAAAAGACAAAAGCAGAGAGAGTAGGAAAAAAAAACTATGAATGAAAGAAAAATAGCGGAATACAAACCTGGACAGGCAGACATTGTTGGCATTTCTTTTGTCCAATGCTGTGAAAAGGCTTCAAAGCCGTAAAGGATCGCCCAGCCGGGCTAACAGCCACCGAGCCGTACCCAGGAACAGGAAGCGGATGTCGCGTTGGCCACTGTTTCTGTTTCGGTTTCTGTGTCTGTTATGCTCCCATTTAAATGTTACGGTTGCTGCTGTGTTCGTGGCGCCACCAAATGCTCTCAGACCAAGACCCAGACCCAGACCCAGACCCAGTTCCCGATTCATAGTCTCGGTCCCTGTTGTATGTCATGTGTACGCTGCACGATATACGCGACATACGATGTACAATGTACGATGTATGCAATTGTATTTAGTCATCCACCGTACTACCAGTGCACCATGGCGATTCAAACAATGGACGAGCTGCGAGTGATGTGTAGCGAGAGAAGAGCACTATGGAAACGATAAGCGATAAGATGGGAGGAGTAACGAGTCCTGATACTGTGGTGGCTGATGAATAGTGAGTGTGTGATAAGTACACCAGTGTAAACTGCAGATCGAGTCATGATGCAACAGCAAAAGGCCGCTAAATCGCGATAAGGAGCGAGTGGAGAGTGGCAAGAGATAGAAAGAGTCCGAATAAAAATTCAACGAGTGGAGAGCCGCAAGTAAACAACATGTGTTGGGATAGGTCAAAACTTTCTTCAGCCGAACCTAAAAGAACAATCAGACTTTGATCATGCTTAAGCCTCTTTACTAATACTACTAATACTTATTTTGGATCAACTATATTTTTTTAAATTGTAAAATTACTCCGTATAAAATGAAACATTTACAGTCATAACTTTGCAAAACTTATTGAACACGGTTTCATTTTTGGTAGTGCAGGTGTGGATGATGGAACAAGGGGTCAGCAGTCAACGAGAATGGCGATGAGTCGCGTTGACAATGTTATAGGCATCAACGACTACAAACAACAAGAGTGAAACAGTACGTTTATTTTAATTTAATTTAATTTCAAACGAAATCAGCAGCTGCTGGTGTATTTCAAGTTGAGACAGGGGCAGGCAAATCAAATGACAGCCTCAGGCCAAACTGGTTGCTTGTGTCACTTTTAATATGCATATGTCCCTGTCCACCATAAGAACTTCAATATCCGCCCAAAAAACATGAAGACTACAACTAAGTCAAAGGCATGTTGAGGCAGTTTATGGCAAGGAGCACAAACCACCCCCTCTCCCCCACACACCAAAAAAACAAAAAATGAGACAACAAAAAAAAGACGACGACGGTCGTCTGTTAGCTGTTATTATTGACTTGCCGGCATTTCTTGGCCAATTTGGCAAAGTGTTTCGCCTCCTGCTCAATCTCGATGGCACACGACATGCCACACAAGGAAAAAACAGCAAAATATATCGAAGAAATGTTGCAATCGACAGGTGCAATAAAGTGCCCTGCCTGCAATGGCCAAAATCGGAGGAAGGGCGTGGCCGTATCCGTACCGCCAGGCGGCAGGCACTTGCGTTGCATATTGTACCTAATTTGTTGTGGGCGTGGCCGCACTGATATGGTCCCAACGTAATTGCCTTTTCGCCTTTTTGTTTTGCTGCCGCTACTTTGCCGCTTTTCAAATGCGCCTGCCACAGGATATTCATATTTTTCCCAAAATGTAACGCATTCAAAAAGAGACAACTCGCAGACAGATTCTTGATAATCCTGTATGTTTCCATGTTGGTTGTTTGACTTTTACTCTTACATTTTATCTCATTAATATCAAAATAAGACGACTTTCGTTTTTTGAAACTTGATTTTAGAGAATAAAATTCGACAGATTTTATTTGCCCATTAAACATTTACAAATTTATTTTGAAATGAGTTTTACAGCTTTCATTATCTGTGCAGTTTTCGTTGCAGTGCATTCCTTTTAAGTTTAAGCCATTGTAGAACAATGTCTCAGAAAACTTAAGATGTGAGCAGCTGGCTTTTGTTTTGTGAGGGTATGTTATATTCGGCGTGCCAAAGTAGGCTGTCCTCTTTTGTTTTCTAGATTTTTTTCTTGCGATTTTTGGTGTAGTTTTTGCCGAGTTGGTTGCCAAGTGACGCGTCGCCGCAAAAGTATGCTTTAAGAAACTGCACAGACAGTCCTGCAGGTGTGGGTGTGTGCGTGAGTGTGTGTGTGGTTGTGTGTGCGTCTATAAATCAGCCATGCCCAGCTGCCTGGCTGCAAGCAAAAAATGCAAATGAGCGGCATAAAACTAAAGCAGGGCCACGAAGGGTTAGGGCACGGGTCTTGGGTCTTGGGGTGTGGGTTCAGACAGCAAAGATCCCCCAAGTGCCTTAATGAAAAGCAGCGACACACACACACACACATATATATCTATATATATGTATATATATGGAGACACCTGAAGAGAATGTGTGTGGGCGCTCTCTGTGCGTTGTCGGCGCTAATCCTCATTTAATTTTAAAGTTCGAAGGTGTTGAAGATAATTTTTGCACCACTTGCCACACAGGCAGTGCAACAGCAGCAGCCGCAGAAACAGCATCAACCACAAAAGGCAACAGGAGCAGCAGCATGGAGCAAGAAGCGTGGAGCAAGTGGCAAGTAGCAGCAGGAACAGATCCTGTGGCGGAGCTCCTCGAACGCATTTATAGAGTGTTCGCACATAAAAATATTTTATGGCGCTTCCCTCGACATTTTCTCTGTGGCGCGAAAGGATTGCAGACAAGCTACTGCTGCTGCCGCTGCTGCTGCTGCTGCCAAGGGGTTTGGTTTGGGTGGTTTTTGGTAGCTAAGTGGCGTTACCGTTACCGCACATCGCCAGAGATAAAATAACGGTGCCAGACATTGTCTTATGAATAAATTGTTATGGAAATCGAATTAATGAACGCTGTGGCGCACAATGGAGGCTCCGTCTGCTCTCTCTCTCTCCCCCCATTCCCCTTCTCTCTCTCCCCATGTGAGTGTGAATGTGTGTGTGTGTGTGTGTGTGTGTGTAGCGTGCCAGAGGTTAATACCTGAGCTTATTTGTCTAACTCTTTCGCCTGCCGCTGCTGCGTAATTTAATTATGCGTTCACTTTGCCAGCCCACCTCTCCCAGTACCCCCAACAAAGCCAGCGAGTTCTTATCTCAAATACTGTGCGTGTGTGTGTGTTTGTGTGTGTGTGTGTGTGGTCTACGGGACAGGCATTAAATTGCAGCATTTAATCGAATTTACAAGTGATGCGCGCACACACAACGTCAATTCTTAGATATTATATTTAAACACTCAACCAAATTGAATGATTCTTCTTGGAATGATTTTCTCATCATATTTATTCAATAATTCAACATTTGGCAAATACTTTTTGTAACTGTAAGAATTAAATATAATTATTGAGATATGTGAAATAATTCTTTTCACATGAAATGCACTTAAAATTTAAAAATTGTTTTTGTTCTACAAAAGTTCGCCCCGTTGTACAGAAATTCACTGTATTTTCTCATATATTTATGATTATACCAGTTCAGAAGCATGTTTTTTCCAAGTGTATATAAATTTATAGGAACTTGTACTTGTATGAGAGTATCAAGTTCTCTAAAGTTAAGCTGAGCAAAGTCAACCCCAAGTGATTCATAAACTCTAGCTTTAAGCCAGCCATACACGACCATACAAACACACACACACACACGCACACACACACAGACACACAAGCTGCTATTTATAGTTGTTGCTCAAATCAATTTCACTTGAAGTTCACACAATATTTTCTTGCATTTGCTTGCTGTGACGTATACTCATCTTTTTTGAATAGTTCTCAGTCAGGCGGGTCTTTGGCAAAGGGAATCACAAAATTCAACTATAAAGCAACTGGGTAAAGCATAATAACACTAATAATAAAATTCAAAATTGATAACTTATTATTACATATAAGAATATATTTAAAATTTAGTAAGTATATTGTAAATTATTACTAAATTTTGTAGTTATTGAAATATAATTATATATTGAAAAGTAGTTTGGGACAAAAGACAATCAAAGTGTAATTGAAAACTTCAAAGAAAAAGAAAAGAAAGTTTCGTTTAGATGGAAGAATACAATTCGTATTTTATTTAAAAGTTCGAATCTCTCAAACTTTTAGCAAAGACTATCGTTCAGTTGCACACTGCGAATCTCCAGTGATTTCTGTTGGTGGTCTATCAAACAGGAGCTTAAAGCTAGTTACACCCACTTCCAAACACACACACCCACACACACACACACACACAATCCACAGTTATTTGACCTGTGCTTAAAGTGCTCCAAATGGGAATCTATTTTATTATTTTTTTTTTCTCTTGTGCCTCGAGGCTTTTATTTCGTTTCATTTCATTTCGTTTGTTTTATTATTGAGACTTAATCAATGCGGTGCGCTGGAGAGAACCTTTTCACACACACTGTGTGCAAAGAAATGGGGATGGGAGAGAGTTTGTGGGGTTGCCAGACTCGCATGCGGCTGTGGTTTTAATTTATCCTAAATTAATGAAAACCAAAGGCACAAAAAGTTCGTTGCACGCACAAATTTCCCCAAAGCCAGAAAGAAAAAAAATTCCCAAGGAGAAAATGCTAAGTTAAACTAACGGGCGAAAAATGTGTTTCCTCATTTAATTTTCCTCTCACTTTCCTTTCATCTGTTTTGTTGGCGCATTTTTAGTGTCCTGCACTTTAGACACTTTCGTTTTGTTTGTTTGTTTGTTTAGCGCCAGCTTTCGAGTGGCAGCTAATTACGTACCACAGCCACAAAGTTGTCCATCATCAGCTGCATTCAGCTAAGAAAAGGCAAAGAAGAGAATGAATGGGAGGAGGGTGAAGCGGAAGCATCAACAAGAAGCACGAGAGCCTCAAGGATAGCGCTGACATTTTATGACACCAGACTGCCAGCCAGTTGGCGAAAACTCAACTTCACATTTTCCGTTTGGGCCAAATCCGTTTAAAGCTAAAGTCAGCCAGCACAAAAGTCAACGCGAAACGGGTTGTGTCAAAAAGAGAGATAGAGAAAGAGAGAGAGAAAAGAGACGGGGTATGGTGGGGCTGAGGGTGAGGGAGCAGTAAAAGTAAAAGAGGTAGAAGTCTAGCCACTGGTCCCTGTGTGCACTTGAAAGGGACTCTACTCTGATGATACTTTTGAAATCAAACACGGCGCTAAGGATGTTCAAGGACTAAATGAGCAGCCAGCACCTGCGACCTGTTTGACACACACAGAGACAGGCATTATCATTATCATTATCATTATCATTATCATTATAATTATAATTATCATTCTCATCGTTATCATCAAAATCATGGGGAGATGAAGAAATTAAAAAGCAGCACAGCCTTTTGAAGTCGCTCACATAATTGTCCTGATTGCTGCTGTTGTCGCAGTTGCCACAGCAACCAATAAAAAGTTGTTCCTTTCTTTTTGGCAGCTTTAAGTTTCCAGCAACCAATAACCATAATCGAAATTAAGGCCAAGCGTTAATTCTAAAATTGTGACAAAGTATTTAAGTTGTTCTTATCGGTTCAGTAAGAATTTTAAGTACTTATTTATTCATCTTTTTTCTTGAAATTTTATTTAGTGGGTAAGGACAATGGACCAATTACATTAGGGTATTTGAAATTTTAAATGAGGAATTCATAAATTGAAGCACATCATGGATCAAGCATCTAAGATAAGTTGCATATACGAATACGAATTCGGTTGTAGGCGCATCAGTTGCACTTGCATAGGAAGTGAGATGACTCTCGTACACCTACGCCCACAGCTGCCACATCCAGTCACGCCCACCTAACGTCTTCCGGCTTCTGACTGTTGTGACTACCAATGCATTGGGGTTAAAGTTAAAGCTAAATGGCCCATGGCACACGACAGACGCCCCCCAGGAGCAGACAACTTGGGATAAGAATACGAATATGTATGAGGATGAGAATGAGGATGGGGATATCGATGTGTATGTGAATGTAAATGTGTGCAAAAGAGGATGTGATGGGTTGCTCTCTAATGCAATTGATGTCTGCTTAGTGCCACGAGAAGTGAGGCAGGCGATGCCGCGTGCATTGAGGCGGCAACCTAATAAAAAGGAACGAAAACAACTTGTTTTCCAATTTTACAATTTAACAAGTTGCCATTAGACGGCGGCCAAAATAAGAAGAAGCAGAGGAGAAGCTAGGCTGCGAGATACTGGGCCCAAAAGCTGACATTGCACAGTCGTTAGTTCTTTCCAATCCGCAATTCGCAATCCTCCTATCCTATGTCCTACGTATACGTAATTCGCAATCCTTTTGCCGGGCATCAAACAACAACAACAACAGCAGTAACTGGCAAGGAATTCCAAAGAAAATCGACTGCTATTGGAATCCAGTTGCTAAAGCTACCCCTTCCCTACCCTGACACAACTTTCGCGTCTCCAGTTCCACTAGCTATTTTTTGGGTCTCAAAGGCAGGACAACAACAACAACAACTACAAAAATAACTATAGTAAGGCGACGCCAGAACACAAGCGAAAAATACAACAAAAAAAAAAGCATTTTTCTCGGTACAAATTTTTCGAATTGTTCGCTGGAGACTAATAAAATCAACGACGTGGAACTTCAAGCCGTTCCCATAGACCAGAGACAATGAGTCGTCCTCGTCGTCGTCGTCGTGGTCGTTGTCGTCCTTGTTGGCGTCTCTCACATGCAGCAGTCGAAGGCGGCTGGGGAGTGTGGTATCCTGGTTCCAGCCAAAGCCAAAGCCAAAGCTAAAGCCAAAAGCTGCTGTCAGACAGCAAAAGCAGGCAAAGTTATTAAACAGTTAAGCGGCGTCGCACGTCGTCGCGTTTGGCCGCCCAACAACAACAGCTGGCTGAGATTTGGCTACACTGCAGAAAACATTTACTTGCAAATAGATACAACTATACTATTTGCCATTATTGGAACAAATCAATTAAATAGAATTTAGTATTAATATCCAGCATAAAAAGCTGAGTCAAATTTATTTTAGCTCGTTGTCTACAAACTCTGCAAATTAAATTAAGTAAATGTGTTCTTTATAGTTATTATTTAATTAATATTTACTATTTATTAAATATACAATTAAAAAAATGCTGGCTAAACAAATTTGTGTGCTAATTTAATATTTAAGTTGTAATCAAAAAAATACAAAAACCCAAAATTGTAAAGTGGAATTTGTCAAACTAATTTGATCTTCAGCCAATTATTTCTGAAAGTATTTAAAATATTTATAATTAATGAGTTTATATTAATTGAATGACAAAATCCCCAAAAATTGAATTGCAATTTTGTGTGGTGCATAGCATCCCTTATAGATATAAACATATACATATGCATTTAACCCAGCCACCCACAAAGATATGTAGAGCTATAAACCGTATTTAGATCGCCCACGACGTGTCCCCTTCTCTTGTGGACTGGTCCCAAAAAGAGTTAGTGCTGCGAAGGTCGAAGACGCCACCAACAGTGTCCAATTTATATTTTGAGCAGCTTTCATATATAAGGTTAACAAGGCGGTCGATGGAGTAGAGGGCGGAGCAGGATGGGGGCACATTGCTCAACGGATAGGCTTTAATCAGCGGGCCAACATTAATAAATCAGAGTCATTAAAAATGCAGCTGCCAACGGAAGGCACCAAAAATAAAATAAAAAAATAGAAACCAGAAAAAGGGCAACCAACCCAATGAAAACACGCGAAAAAACAAGTGAGCAAATTAAGTGAAGTTACCAGCGAATTTTGGTATACCCTAACCGGGAAAAACATATGGTATGACTCGCTAATTAACAATTAAAAAAATTAAAAAATAGATATAAAATAATCTACATAAGTTCAAGGATCAATGCATTTTTTATATTTATTTTAATATATCATTAACTGCTTGGAAATAATTTTGTAATCGGCTGAAGCACTAACTATGAGTAACTCAGAGTACCAAATAATTAAAGAACTTTCCTTGAGCAAGAATCCTTCAGTTAGCACACTGGACAACAAGTCGTTAATACCCGCAGCTTAGAAGAGTGTGAAATGAATGAAAAAGAGACTAAATTGGAAATCGAATGAAAAGGCATGGGCAGGCCAAAGCTGTGGCCAGTTGGGCGTGGCTGTGGGGGTAGGGGTGGGGGCTTCAAGATTGAGATTGAGACTGAGAATTCAAGGATTCAGGGATTCGTTCATTAAGCAGCCAGGCGACCAGGCGAGCGAAATCACACAAAGGGACACTTTACAGCCGAATGAATCTAATTAAAATGTAATTATAAATGTAACCGTTAAGCGGAAGTATCCGCGGGATACCGGCCAAACACACAACTAGAGAGCAAAGCAAAGAAAAAATACTAAAATAATGAAAATGAAAATAAAAATAAAAATTAGAAGCGACAAGAAGCGAACCCCTTAATCATGACGCCCCAACGCCTTCGATTTATGTGAAGACATCTTTTGGCCCATACCCTGTAAGCAGCTCACAAACCGGGCATCATCACCTAATGAAAACTCGATTTTATTGATGGCGAAGAAATATTGGTGTGAATTCATCCAACAACAATGACTCTCTCCACTAGTTAAGGTACACAAAACAAAACATTTATAAATATTTGTCATAAGTTTTAGATTAAGATAGCACAGAAAAAAAGAAATTAGAAAAAGGAACTGCAACAGTTACATAATAAAAATATTAATAAGACTCTTTCCTAGGTAACTTTCAGTCAATCAGTTCTTAGCGCAGTTTTTTTTCTGCTTTTCTGTTGTTCATTTCATTATCTCTTCACTTAATTCAGCTTGGCGCTTAAAGCAGAAAGTGAAATCTTAAAGCAAAATCTTGGGAAGTTTATTCTGTGTGCGGTTCATATGCAAACAAGGGACAAATTCGCTTTTGGCTCTGCTGTGCAATAAAACTAAAGTAATGAAATTTAAGACCCAACATCGACACAACAACGGCAACTGTGATAATGATGATGATGATGACGAACATGGAGATGAAGTTGTTCATGATGATGATATGGGCAGCTGACGCTCAAAAGTCTATGCCTAAAAATGCCAGCGAGTTGGCCAAGCTACCAGTTGGAGTCGTAGCTCTATTTGGAGTTTGAGTCGCAGCTCGAGTCCGACGGCCTCTCCTGTCTTGACCTGACCAGCGTTGCTCTCGTCGTCCTTGGTCCGTGGCCTAAGCCGCATCTAAATGCGTGTCCTGGTCATGTAATCGCATTTCAATTGAAAGTCATTCATTCAGGACCAGGGCAAGCTGAGACAGACTTCGACTTCGTCTTCGTCTTCGACTTCGACTTCCAGTTTAGCTCTCTTATCTTTGCCCAAACCGTGTCCATGTGTCGTCTCCAGGGTGCACATATGTGACGCCCTTGCACATTGCTCGCACTTCATTGAAAGTTTTTGAATAACAGTCCACCTTATGAGTTTATTTGTGTCAATAAATTGTATCCCTTATAACTTTTTCCTAAGCTACATCCTAACTTTAATCTAATTGTTCCATCATTTCTGTGCACTCTACGTAATTAATGCGATAGATAGTAACTAAAGTAGATAATTAAGTGAACTTTATGCATATAGTTTCTAGCGCTAATATTTTCACAAGCATTTCAAGCGATGCAGCACCACTGTGCCTGTGCTTGTATATTGCTTAAGAAAATTGAAAATTCCTAAGCGCAAGTTGCACACACTGCATAGTTGTGTGTGTGTGTGTGTGTGTGTGTGTAAACTTGTGTGTAGCAATAGTTTGACACTTGCAATGCACATAAATTTTGAGAGCACCGCTGCTGACCGACTCCGACTCCAACTCCAACTTCAACTCCGACAGCAAGTTTGACTTTGGCATCGTCTACAGCAGCAAGAACAAAGTCGTAAAGCGCTTTTAAGCACACAAATTAACCACAGTACATGGCCGAGCGCCCAAGCGGTCATACACCTCCCAACCTCCTCGCTCTTCCTTTCTCAGTTACTACCCCTTAGCACCCTCCCCCACCCCATGAGCCCATGACCCGTGGGCGACCATTTTGTTTGTCTATTTCGTTGTTTATTTGTTTTTGTGTGCACTCAAGGATTTCTAAGAACTTTAACTTTCCCCAAAATATGTGCACATATGTGTCGCACACACACACACACACACACACACACACACACACACATAGCGAATCATTTGCCCAGCGCTCTGAATTACGTTTTTTGCTTGAAATTTTCGAATTTGTTGAATTGAAGTTATATACACAGAAAATAAATTGAAGAAATTTTAATTTAATATAAATTCAAATTATCTGTAATTGACTCAAAGTGTTTTTCCTTTCAAGTCTGAAAACTAGACGCGTTTAAGTCGAACCTTCTAATGGTACAGAAGAGACAAAAATAAAGTCTTGAGTTGAATTTAGTTTCGTTTGTTATTCAGTTATTTATGAATTATTATTAAATTAATCGTTTTCTTTGGAACTTGCTGCCGGAGATAATTTCAGTACCATAACTTTTAGGTAACAGGTTTTAACTAACAAATAAATAAAGTACATACTTAAACCAATTTTTCTTAGTAGTATAGCATAATTCAAAATGCATTCAATTTGTTTTTGCTCAGTGTACTTAATGTTGTTGTTGGTGTTGAGGGCAGTGACCATTAACGAATTTTCAACTATTCAACATTCCCAAGGCTTTTGTGGCCAGCGTGTCCTGCGTGTCCAATAGTTTCTCGTGCTGGACACACATAAAAAATGCTCCATCTCTATCTCTCTCTCTCTCTCCCTCTCTCTCTCTCTATTCTGTTTACACACACGCATGACTGCGCTGCCAAAAAGAAGAAGATACGCTTGGACCTCTTCTTAGAACAGAGTCAAGTCGAGTCGAGTCGAGTAGAATGCGTTCAAGGAAAATTAATATTCCACTTCTGGCACTTACTTACGCTCCGTAAATGCCTAAGGGCAAGTATAATCTCTCTGTCTAACTGTAACTTCACTCTCTGTCCATGTGTGTGTGTGTGTGTGTTTGAGTGTGTATTTACAACAGATTTGCATTTGAAAGCTAGCCAAGTTGCCTGTTCCATGGATGTTCCCACAGATAACCAGCCTCCTCGTCCTTTCGCACTATTCCCTTCCACTCTGTTTTCCTTCGCTGCATAATCAGTTCATTAGCGGGCAGCTTGGTCAAAATTTGCTATTAAAATAAATATTAAATAGCATAAGAAAAAAACAAAAAACACAAATACAGTCATCGCTCAATAGTTCGATCTTTAAATCTAAATCTCAACTGATGTTGATTTCCTGAACGATTTCAATAGCCTCGAGACTTTGGCTTTTATCCAGTTTTGCAGCCAAACCCAGTAAAATAAATAACTCTGATTATATGTGATATTAGTTGGTGTCGCGTTTCAGTTTACGAGTGTTCACTGTTATTTATAAAAAGTAAATCGACAAATTTTAAAATATAAAAAAAAGAACAAAAATTAAATTATGCGTTTCCCACTGCGGCGCCACATCAAAGCGGCCAGCGGTCTAGGTCTCTTCCTCGTTCCCCTTCTTGCTACCCTCCCCTCGTCGTGTCACACAGTGCATTCCTTGTGTCTGTGCGGAGGGAGGAGTTGTTTGTGTGGGGTGGGACGGAAAGCTTAGGTTTGGTTGCCACGTCGTCCACAATTAGACGACGTACAAAGTCAAACGTCAACAAATTATAGCCACATGGCCAAACAGCTAGTAGCCAACGCACACTGCCCACCAACACCACCACCACCACCTCACCACCTCCACGAAGACCCCCATCCTCTACCCTCTTTGGTTTTTCACAAATTAACAAACAAAACGTCAAGTCGAAAAAGCAGTCCCAAAGAAAACGCAGCCAAAGAAATTGATGATGGACAAATAAGAGGAAGAAGAAGCGGCAGCTATATGTATGTATATATATGTGTAGAGCAGCAATAGACACCCACCCACCCATACCACAAAACCTCAGCATTCCCCCTACCCTCTTACATACACAGCCCACTAGAGACACGGGCACTGATTTGCATTAATGAACACTTGAGTGATTTCTCATCTTCCATTCCCATATATTATATATATATATATATATATATATATATATATATATATATGTATAATATTTTTTTGTTGAGTTTTTGGGTCCAGCAGCTGTCGGCCTTGGGCTTTAATTAATTAAGTTCACATGAGCAGAGGCGTGTGGCGAGTGAAGGGGGGATGGTTGTGGTGCTTGAGTGGGTGGGTCGATCAGCCTGATTTGCCTGCGATCTATCGATTTCTCCAGTACTTCTTGTTCAAGCGATTTTCGCTCATTACATGTACATTATTTTTATTTTATTTCCATTTCAATTGCAACCTAATCCCACCTCCTCGATTCTCCTTCGCCTCCCCCTTTAAGCACATGCCTCAAAATGTCCAGCAACAAATGTGGCATATCTTTTTTTTGGAGATTGTGTATATTTTCTAAAAGTCACTTATTTTACAAAGGTACGCATCATGTGTATATTTATTATTAATATATTTAGACAGTTGCATAACATTACCTGAGCAGACAGCAAAGCTATGACTGAAAACCAAGGAAAAACATGTTTTATTGTAACGAAACGTTTAATGTTATTGCGTATTTATTGTTGTAATATTTGTGATTTCATAACAAGGAATTGATAAAAGTGTGCATATGCCCATTTGCACAATAATTTGTACAGGATATCAATAAGAAGAAACAGCGCAAAAAGTGCTCCAAAGGAGGAAAAAGACAACGAATGGCAGCAAAAAGGCGAAGCCAGGCAGCAGTTACATTAAGCAACCCCTTTTCACAGGAATCGGATGCGCACTCGAACTTCGACTCCTGAATCCCGATGCGGACAAATACTCGAATTGGAACTCGGACTCGGACTCGGACTCGCATATCCCACGCGGCGACCACTGACCACCAGGATAAGGGGTTGGGGCGGCTATGAGGGTTGGATACATTTTGTGAACTTTTTGCTTTTCGGCTTGGCTTCAAACTTGGCTTTTTATTATGCTCAAAAATCACATTAAAAGGCAAACTCAAATATTTTAATCAGATTTTCGTAAAAAGGACGAATACACACACACGCACACACAACCCTTACACACCCACACACACACATGCATAAGTGTGCAGCAGCTTCCTCTTTTTTCCCACATATTTTTTGCGCAAAGCTTGTTTTAATTTTTTTCCGTTTGGTATTTTTTTTGTTGTTATTTTAATTTTGTGTGCTGCCCGCAAGGACAACGCACAATGTGTGTTAATGTGTGTCCAGCAACGGCTCAATTCAAGGCTCACAGGATTGCTGGAGCTGGAGGGGGTAGCAGAGGCCAGTCAACAAGAAAGGAAATGGCCACAGCTGTTCCCATTCATTCGCTCCTTGTCTCAATTTTGCCCCTTTCGTCAACCTGTGTCTCTATCTCCCTTTCACTATGTGTCTGTGCAAGTGTGTGTGTGTGAGTGTGTGTGTGTGTAAGGGCTTCCGGTTTTGGGCTGTGTCCGGCTCTGGCTGCGACGGGTTTATTTCAGGTTCCCAAAAAAAAAAGAAGCAAACCGCCCCCCTCCGGCTGCTGTGGCACTCAACATGCTCGTAACATCCACTTTAAAGCATAAGTTGCGGTTCCACCGTAGCGAAAAACTCATTTTCAACTGCCCTTTCCCCTCTGTCAAATAAAAAAAATGCCCACACGTAGCCCCAAAAAGACACACAGCCCACCCAGCCCAGGTTTGTCAGCTGGATTGATATTTATTTTTTATAGCATACTTTCGGGGAGTCCGATCTAGTGAAACGGTGCCAAGCAATGCAATTGACGCCACGCCCCCTAACCGACCATTGTCAAAGTTTGCCACTCGTTGGCAATAACGAAAGACGGCAACGCTCTTGTCATAAGCACTTTCTTTGGATATACCCTACAAATAGTTTTATTTTTAATTGATTTATATTTTGATAATTTAATTTCTGATTCTGCTTTATATATATCAACTGCCGTCAAATCAAAGTAGTGCAGATAGTGCTTATAATCAAGCTAGCCTGAGAACCAAATTCTTTCAGTTTAGCATGCATAACAGATGCTTACCGTTTAAGGATATAAAGAAGAGCATTAAATAAATCAGTAGAGGTAGAAGGTAAATACATATCTCAGACATATACCAATTGTAATATGCTCATCGAAATTATGTTTGGAATATGCTCTATATTAAGGAACTCATTATAAACTAGGGCTTATATTGGACTAGTGCACATAAGAAATTTACACACTTTACAAATATATGTGAACACATCCCATGTCTCTCTTTTTCACACGTCTTTTTATGGTTACAGGGTATCGAAAAAAGCTGAAAAATAAAAAAGGAAGAAGAGCAAGCCAAATATAAACGAAAGTCATACCACAAAATTCTCTAGTGACATTTTCAACAAATTGACACAATTTTCAAGATGCTTAACGTACAAAATTGCCTGGACAGGGGCACATGGGGATATACAAAGCATACGCTAGAGGTGGTTAAGGGGGAAGGGGGTCTCGGTTTGGGGTATCAGGTTTGTGGGTATGAAGTGTAGGGGGCAGTGGATATGAAGCTGAAGAGCAAAGTGTTGCCACTCAATGCGCTACACGACACTTGGCGCCTTTGTTTTCGTACGCCCCAAAAGGCACTAAAGTGCCATTTTAGGCGGCTCAAGTGGAGCCCCCAACAACAAGCAAGGCACACACACACACAAATACATACACACAGGCCTGGTAGTGCCCAACAGAGCACTTCAAAAGTTGCAGTCCATCCCCCCACAAACCTTCATCCCCCCTTTTCAGCTGCAAAACAAAGAGCAGCCAACAGGCATCGACATCGTTGGCGACAAATTAGAATGCCTGTGACTTGGCCTGCTGCCTTCTGCTCCTGCCTAGTCCTGCCGACCTGCCTTGCTTACACTTCAAACAAAGTATGCACTAAAATTTAGAATATCGAAAACTCACGATTTTCTCTTTCTAAAAAAACCATAATATTTAAATTACAAGATCGATTTAACGGATATTTAGAAATATATGAATTAATATATATATTTTCTATATATCATCTATAAATTATATTTAAGAAGCACTAATTGTTACAAACAAATGGATAAAAAAATAACAAAATAATAGAATAAAATAGAAATAGAATAATAAATAATAAAAAATAGGTAAAAATAACAAAATTTCTTTAAAAAAAAGTATTAGGAAATGTTAAAAAATGAAATCAAGAAAAACAAACCAAAATTAATATTTTGTTGCCAGATAAATTAAAAAAGATTACTTTTTTGTGCGAGTGCTTTTGCCTGTCAGTAGGCATCTTTGCTGTTCTGTAGGTGGGCGTGTCGCTAGTGGGCGTGGCAGCGCAGATGCGTAAACAGTTCACACGCCGAGCGCATCCCTAAAGCGTTGCCAACGCCATTTGCTATTGCCCTCCTCGCACCCCTTCTTCACCAAAAGGTCTTGCTCCAGGCTCTGTCCACATTCTGTTCCCATGACAGCCGTCGATTAGATGCTAAAGCGTTGCCCTGCCCCATGATGCCGTCAGTCCAACATTGCACCATTCTATCATTCAACTCGCAACGCCCAAAGGCCAACCCCTACACATCCCTTGCCCCTCAAGACCAGTGTGCAGCACTTGAAGCGATCAAAGGCCAGAAATTTATGCAAATTATTTTCACGCCTTTTTAGATATGCGACTTTTTTTTTGCCTCGCTCATTCATTCATTCATTCATTCTTTCAAACTTTTTGTTCATCTCACAGCTCAAGGTAATTCGTGAGATTCTTGCATCGGTGCCTGTATTGAAATTAACGCACTTCTTAGTTATTAATGCGAATTCTTATTAAGTTTAGTGCACATCAATTGTGGCATTAAAATTGCAATCAAAGTTCGGCTGATGTTCATCTTATCAATTGGCCTTAAGCTGCTTCAACTCCTTCAAGAATTGGTAATATATAATTGCAGCATTAAATTGCAATCCCCATTTTATTTTCGATTATTATTATTGATGTTGATATTGATTTTAGGTTAGTTTAAGTAATTGAAATATAACGTTTATTTGTTTGATTTAGGAGTGGCTTATTTATTCTACTTGCATCAATCATAGCATTTAATTTTGATACAAATCCCAATTCTGATCTCCATTAGATTTAACTTGATTCTTATTTAATTGTGATAGAAATCCCAAATCTAAACTGTTTTCGATTCAACTACTGTTTTCACTTGTCAAATGTGCTTCCCATAAAAACCATTTGGTTTTTCACGTTCCGTTGCGGCAATCGTTGAAATATGCTTGACTACTCCTACAAGAAAAGCAAAAAAGAAGAAATAATGAAAGAAAAGCTGTGCAAATGCCGTGAAATGGAACGCGTTTTTCCTGAGGTATCGGAATGGGGTGGTTGGGCAACACATTTGAGTTCAGGTGTTGCCAGCTGGCGTTCGCTTGCTCGTGATACCGTTAGCTATTTACTGTTTGCTGTTAGCTGTTAGCTGACCAAGCCGAGGCCGAGGCAATTAGCTAAATGGTTTTTTATGGCGTTTTGGCGAGCAGCTGCTCGACTGATGACTCTTGATAGGCCAAAACGGCTGCAATTTGATGCCACAGCTCAGGCAGAAGCCACAGCCAGCAACCAGCAACTGCAACCCACATCAAATGCGCGGTCGCGGTAAAAGCCCTGAACCTCCACCTTCCCCATCCATCCCAGCAGTCCACCCAACCATGAGTGTTTCTCTTAATTTTTTTTTTTTGCCAGTTGCTGCTTGGGCGCCAACGTGTGAGAATTTTGCGTAATTGAGTTTTAACTTCAAAGCACGCAAACCGCATGCACTTGAACGAGGTCCACACAGTTCCCGAGTTCCGGAACTGTTGAGCTGATTTGCATATGCGGCCGTACCCCAAAGTGCCCTACCATCAATTTTTTTTTGTTTTCGTACAAAAAATGGTCGAGGGGGTGAAAGGTCAGCGCTGCCCCAGGCACGGCCACGAATGGAAAGGGGGCAGCCCGAAATATATAGTAGAGTATTCCTTATGGGGGTAGGGGAGGGGGGCATAAGGTATGAGGCATGGGCATATTTGAGCTGTCAACACCTCCAGCCACGTATATCGCCCCGTTCCGGATACGGGTACACAAAAAAGCCCAAGTGTGGAAATGTGTGAAAATGTGTTTTGTGGGGGTGGAGAGCGCAATGCGGAAAAAGTGATTCAAATTAGTGCGGCGAACACTTGAAATTGCGCACCGACGAGTATGGATAAACACTTAATTTATCAAAATTGAGCTTGTTATGCTAATAGAAAGTCAGACATAGAAGCTGGCTCGAGATGACTGTTGACGAGTGAAGGGGAGGTCGCCAGGATGGATGCATCATTTTAATGAAATGCTTCGCAGATTGCCAAAAAATGAAGCCAAACATAAAGCAGATAGTGAGTATAGTGCTGCGAGTGGGGACGATTCGACAGACACACAACTACAAAAAAGGCACCAAAGCTCCAATTCTCTCAACTCCAACCCGTACACACACACACACACACACACACATACACACACACAAACACATAGCATCCGCCCTGTGCGCCCTCCCGCTGTCTGGTTAAGGCCAAAGGCAAAGTCATAACTTCACTTATCAACATTAGCTGTTGCATGGGGTTTGCGGGTTCTGTTTTCTGGGATATACACTTATATATATATATATATGTATGTGTATATATATATTTGTATATATTCATACATTTTAATACGCTGTTTATATTTTATGAAGGCAAATGAATGCACAAGGAAATGAACGAAAGTCAAATGAATGAAATGAGACCTCCAGTGGAAACAGCAGTCGCAGCAGCAGAACCAGAGGGTTGACCCATACCCCAGTCCCCTGAGCTCCGATTGCTAGCCCCAAAAAACTCAACACCATGTAACCAGCTAGAATGCTCCCATACCCTGCCCAAAACTGCTCCCCTTCCCTTCCACTCTGGGCATGTGGCCCAAATGCAGACATGGCTCGTTCTCCGCTCGCCGCTCGCCGCTCTTCTTCTCTGGCAAACAACCTCGCTTCGAGCTATAGACGAGTTTACAGTTATCAAGGGAAAATTATCATCTGCCATGAATCTCGATAAAATTCATATTCATATGCGAGTCGGAGCCAAGGCGGAGGGCAAGCGGTGCGGAGCCCATATTGTATCTAGCTGGTAGCTAACCGCACACACATGTATGTGTGTGAGTGGGTGTGTGAGTGGGTGTGTGTGTGGGTGTATGTGTGCATACATTCATTACGTCGCCTGGCATCCCAAAATGGAATATTGCAAGTGGCTATTGCACAGTGGGACAATTGAATTTAAAATTTCGACAATCTTAAATATTTACCCTGACGAGATGCAGAATAAGAAGCCGAAACCTGAGTTGCTAAAAATAGAGTGCTTTTCTTATTCGAATTAAATATATTAAAGAAAATAGTTTAACATGATTGCCACTATTTTAAAGTTTCTAGTGAGAGCCAGAACTATTGGAATTTGGTAAATTTATTGGGGGCACAGCTGAAACCAAGGCTGCAAGTCTTTTGGTCTGACAGTGCCCCAAAAATTGACATACAGCATACAGTAACTGACCGTTGGGTCACAGGAAGCGCCCCAAAAGGCATACATAAACAGAGAGAAAAAGAGAGAGGGCGAGAAAGAGGGGACAGGGGGAAGGGAGTGCTTAGGAGAGTAGAGGAGCCACAGCCAGACACGTTCAGTTACAACTACAACTATAACTACAAAAACAAGAAAAACAATTGCTCGATATGAAACAAGCTCACAACACATCTTTGGCTAACAAGTGATGTGCTCGTTATCTCTGTCTCTGTCTCTCTCCCCCTACTATATCTCTCTCTCTTTCTCTCTCTCTGGCTGACACTTTACTCCTCCTTGTTTAAAGCTGTCGCAATTTGCAGGTCCGTTTTTCTTCGCTTGCCCCAAAAAGTAGGCTGTGGAAATGTTGTTTGTAGACAACACTTAAATATTTACAGTTACAAGCTTGTACACAGTACTACCTGCAGTAAAGAGATAAAAGTGCGTCACTCCTCCCCCCGTCGTCAGCAAGCCAACCAACCAACCAAAAAATAAAAGAAAAAACCCGCAGTGCCCCCCGGATACCCCGTACATTTGTGCTGGCACGAGAGGAGTTCATTAGCTGGCAAAGGGTTTAATTACCAACTCCTGTTCATTTAGCG
Organism: Drosophila picticornis; assembly: GCA_035043845.1. NCBI lineage: Eukaryota > Metazoa > Arthropoda > Insecta > Diptera > Drosophilidae > Drosophila > Drosophila picticornis. The sequence continues at coordinate 9,509,234 of JAWNMR010000492.1, forward strand.
CCACTTGCGCCTCACGCGCTGTTGAGCAATGCAAACCAAAAGCCGGAGTCAAACAGCCAAACAACCAAACGGCCAAACAACCAGCCAACCAACCAACCAAGAACTTGGCGCTGCCCACCTGAGAACCAGCCAACTCCTCCCTGATTTCCTCTTTACCTGAAGCGAGCTGCAGTCAACGCATCGCGCACTGCGGCCAGCCAGGATGTCAGGGACGTGAGTGGCTGCCAGCGAGTCCTTCACTCAAAGACGCAACGCAGCCCATTTGGCTGGCAAACACAACTTTTGCCATGTACACAGTTAATTAAAAAAAAAATAAATAAATAAAGCGCACACAGCAGTGAAAAAAACTGTGGAAAATCGTTAAAAAAAAGTAAAGCCAAATGTTTAATGCACTGCTTGGGCGGAATGTTATTAATTAAAAACTAAACAAAAAATTTTGTACATCATTCATAACTGCCGAGTTTGCCTAGAGATATATTTGATAACTATCTTCCAGGTTAGGAGACTCAAAGAAGGTAATTGCACTAGATCCTAACAAATCACGCATATAAGATTGAATGACCCTAAAATTTTAAATATTTCTCAACAAAAAGACACAAAAGCAAAATTCCAAATATATTTTTGTGCAGATTTTTGTATTTACTGATTAATAACGCAGAAAGGAGCATGTGTTTTTGTTTATATTTACAGCAGACATTTAATTTTGTATCTCTTTTTTTTTTAGGTTAGTTGGAAGACTTTCGGATAGGGTATACAAAAGGAGCCGTAGAGCGAACTGCGCTTGGGCCAAATAGACGCAGTAGTTGGTACGCCATCCAACTCCCACTTGCCGCTTCTTGCTAACCTGCTCCCTGCTGCTGAAGTGGCTGCTTGAGAGGCTGCTGCGCCTGCTTCCGGTCTGTTCCCGACCCTCCTCGCCCTGCCTCCTTTTGTGTTGCCCACCGTGCGCACTTTACAATTAACGTGAGAGATACACGACAAACCGGCAAACGTTAGCTGGGGACGCTGAAGACGCAAAAAAGGCCAAGCACCGATCCCTGCCTGTAAAATAACCCCCCCTCCCCCCTTTAGGACTCACACTTTGCGCAGCTCAATTTCCAAGATGAAAGAAATTAGCAGCGTGGCCAAAAAACGTCAGCTAGAAAACGGAGCAACCTGACCTGGAGGCAGGAGGGGGCACACTTGAAGGCGTACTTATTACACCTGAGCTGCAGCTAAGTATGTTTACAAGATGTTCCGCCTGAGCGGAGCTGAGACCCAGAAAGGCTGGAGAGACCAGCAAGAGACTCAGCTTGGGATAACGCTGCGGTTTGCGACTGACTCCGCCCCCAAAACCTCGAGTTAAGGCGTTTATTTTTAATAAATTTGCACACAAAAAACAGCATTTGACGTTTGGAAGTCGAGTGGCTCTGGCACAATTGGGGCTGACAACTCAGCCAACTTATAAATAAACCGTTTATTGGGAACTATATCAAAGGATAGGTTTACTACCAATAAGTCCAGGAAGTAAACTGCCTGTCCAATTTGTTCATATATATAATTTAGATGTATACTATAATACTACCTGACTTTTAGCTTTCATAATTTATTTATCTAATATAAAATTGAACTAACGACTGCAGCCTGACATAGTCTGAAGTTAACACTTAACTGCGTAAATGAGTAGAGAACATCTCGCCGCAAGTCGCCACAAGTTGTTAGTTTATGGAACTTTAACAACACTGGCTGAGATTCGGTTTGTTTCTGGTTTGGTGTTTTGTGTGTGTGTGCGTTGCATGTATAAATCCTTTAACTGTCGCGCTCTGCAATGACAGCAAATAAATTTTACCCAAGGGGGTAATCGACGAAATATATTCGATAAGAAATTTGTAATACAAGATGATGTAATCATCGATTCCGAGGGTGGAGTCAACAAAGGGGGAGGCCGAGTCAAGATTGCGACGGAGACGGAGACGGAGATGCAGACGAAGACGAAGACGAAGACTGAGGTTGGTGTTTGGGCTTGTTGTTGTTGTTCTTGTTGGGTTTAGTGTCTTAGGGTTTTTGGTTGCTGGGAGGTTACTGGAAGTTAGGCTTTTGGGCCACCTGCTGTTCTGGCCAAAAATGGAGCTTGCTGTTGTCACAAGGTTGGAATTGCTTGGAGAGTTGGTAACGTGACTAACGGCGCCACAAAGGTGTCGTCTGCTCACTAAGAGCGAATTGTGGGGAGAGTTAAGGGTATTGGCATGCAGCGATTGCTTTTTAATCGATTCCATTTACAAATAAATTGCTTGGGCCGTTTCCTGCGAAAAGATTTATCGAACGAGGAGCGAAAACAAATCAATGCCTGTGTCAGAGCCACACTCAGCAGCAAAAACAACAATAAGTTAACAAACATTTTGTAGCTTCATTACGAAACTAAGTGCTGCCGGCCACTCTGCTCTCTCCTGCATCGATGGCTCCATTTAGATCGCTAATGAGTAGCGATTCACGGTAAAACAGGTCTCTTGACTAGTTTTAATGGCTCGTTTAAATTCGAAAATGTTCATGATGGCGAGAGATGTAAATGGGTCTGGAAAGAGTTCAACCAGAGATAAATTGAGTATAAATTGGAGTATCTATGAAGATTGAGCCGAAGGAAGCTTAAGTCAGTTGAATTGGGATGAAGAGATCTACAAATAATTGGATAAGTGCTTGTATTACTTGGTAGATCCCGGAAGTTGAAAAAAGGGTCAGAATGACTACAAGAAAAGCTGGAATTTGCTGACAAAAATAATAAACCAGGAGTTAAAGCTATTAAAGCACCTTTGTTAAGATGATGAAATGTGAAGATAACAGAAACGATCTGGAAAGGGCTGGAATTTACTTTTGGGTATGTCTAAATCCTTTAGGTGTAATTAAATAAAAGGTGGAAGTTGGTAATGGGATCTGGTAGCAAGTAAAACAACTTCGAAGGCACTTGAATTATACCGGGAAATTATGTAACATTGGCCAGGACCAGAGGGAGTAGTATCTTAAAATATTTGAAGAGCTACAGTGGGGCCTGACAAATGCTGGCAGCATCTTGGAAACAGCTACAAAAGGTATGGAAGAAATCGAAGAAAACTAAAAGTAGTTAAAACAAATTGTGAGGAAACTTTAAGAAACTGAAAGTAACTGAAAAGTGAATTTAATTAAAAGATTATCAAAGAAGCTGAATGGATATGACTGAAAATGTATAAAATTACGTAAAAACGGAAAGTATCTAATTCTTAAAATGTCACGAACTAAACTAGCCTATCTTAAAGTAGCTCAAAATATGAGTTAAGGTCTTAGTATCTTTGGTCTGGTTTTGTGTCTCATTTTTTATTTTTTCATTGTGAGTTTAGAGTCAAAGTTGGGTTGGGGGTGTGGTTAAATTGGTCATTGGATTTGCCCACTTATATGAGGAGTTTATTATAGTCACAGATTTGAGACAGCAGCTGTAGGATGAGGTATATTTGGGGCAGGGTCGTGGACATGACTGGGGGTAATCAAAGCGTTTGGCAAAATGAACCCAATGCGAAAGCGAAGCCCATCAAACTTGGCACGCACTTAGGCCTGATGATGCCGGCGGAAGAGAATAACAATAATAATTTGAAAATTATGAATGCTATAAACGCATAAATTTTGTTCACTTTCGCCCCCCGCACGATGGAAGATGAACAAGAAGTCGGCCAAAAGCGAAGCGCCATTATATACGACATTTTAATAATTTTCCACACGCCGACGAGTTACTTCACCCAACCAGTGGAGTAGGAGGACGGAGGAGGGAGGGTGGGTGGGATGTGGGTGTATGTGTGTGAGTGTTAGAGCTGTTGCGGGGTTGAATGCACAGATACACATACACACACACACGCACACACACACTGCTCGACAGACACATAAAAATGCCTACGAAAAGCAACACTATATAAAAATTCATAATGCAAACATAAATTTTCATTTGAATATTTTGCTGTCTTGCGAAAATCGCTCGCAACATTTCTAGCTGCTAGTACCCCCTGCCCCACAGTGGTTCTCAGCCCCCAACCCCCCCTGCTATAGACTGGTGCTCTTGATGTTTTACTCCTTGCCGATAGACGTATAAATGGCTGTGCTGCATTAGGTTGGCGGCAAGGACGCCAAAACGATAATGGCGCTATAGTCTCGTGAGTTGTGTTGATGCCGCTGATGCTGATGCTGATGCTCTCCTCTGCTCTACTCTTCCCCCTTTCCCGACAACCATTTGCTGTCTGTGCATTTCAGTGTCTATTGGGTGCGGTTGCGGGTTGCGGGTTGCGGAATCGCCGAATTGCGTCTGCCTGCAATCTTCTCCTGGTGTTGTAAACATTTTCCAGTCGACATCATATGAATTATGGGGGTCGTACCGCGAAAAGCTTTTATAATCGCGCGCAAATCGCGCAAAGTATTACAAAAATTATGTACATGCCAAGCTGCAAAATTCTCCCACAACTCCCTCCCCCCTCTCTCTTTGCGTGTGTTTGTGTGTCTGGTTGAAGCAAATGCCCAAAATATGTTTGCATTCTGTGGCTTGACAAGTTAATGCGCTCTCCGCAATCGAAACCAGGCAGAACTCAGTTCTTGCCACCACGCAAAGTAAAGTAGAAGCGGGCGCAGTTCGAGGCGAGTAGTTCAAGCTGTAAAGTCTAGCGTACAAATTGGGCGGCTACTTTCCAATACTTTGCATCTGAATACTTTGGTTAACTGGCAAACCAAATGTTTGAGAACTACAATTCGCATTAAAGCACAGCTCAAAGAAGATGATTCAAAGAAGTTGTCTCCAAAACAATGGCAGCCACTTGCTGAAGCTATGGCTAAAGTCAGTTTGTCGAACATTTCTATTCACTCAACATGAATATCTGCAGATATATTTGTTACTCACAAGTGGGAGTGAAACTCATTTGTGAGTTTGTCCACTGCTTTTGTGAGTTGTAGATACATTTGTAGCTGAGAAATGCAATTGTATCTACAGTTGCAGTCGCATAAAGTTATTGGCACTTGTATTATACACACAGATGCAGATACTTTCCTTATTGTTGTTTCACATGCATTATGTGAAGCTCTTCTTTTTTTGCGTCTGTGAAATACAAACGTACCTGGCAGGTATAAGTAGTGCAATACAGATATGTAGAGTACTGAATTTATATCTTACGGATGCATTTCTATGGCACAACTAATTTTAATTATTATGTATTTCATCATTGATGATGATCGTGAAAACGTATAGCTTAATTGGCGACCAATTAAATTGGTTTACAATTGCAGCTGCATTAACCAGCATCCCTTCTGCTATCGCATCGCGTTATCAGACCGCTGATTGGCTGGCTGGCCTGCAACTGCAACTGCAGCAAGGAGTGCTCCTCACACACCGAGGAAAACACATGCCAAACACCAAGTGCTATAAATACCAGTTTCGCAATTTGCCGCCCCCAAAACCAGCTGGTTAATTGAGTGCACAATGTCACACCCACCGCATCCGCATCGGATGTTGAAATCGGAGCTGGAGTTGGAGTTGGAGTTGGAGTCGAAGTCAAATCGTTGACAAATAGAGCGCGAGAGCCAAAAACAACCAGCAATTCAAATTGGGGGGCAATCATGCAGGCGGGAGGCGGTTGAGGGGCGGGGCCGGGGCCGGTTTCTGTTAGATGGCGAATGGCCAACAAGTGAAATTGATGACTGCCCATCAATTTGGCTGGCGATGGCGGCACACGATAGCCCTGGACAGCACACGACCTTGCTGGCTGAGGGTGGTGAGGTGTGGGTGAGGGTGAGGGTGAGGGGTAGTAACATGCCAATAAATGGTCAACAGTTGAAAGTCACGTTTTGCATGCGTGTGTGAGTGTGAGAGAGAAAGAGAGAGCTGTGCACTCAAAAAAATTATATGTATATGCTCCAGGCAGAAAGTGAATCATTTTGTTTGTTTCTAGTTCACTTTGTTGAAATTTCTTAGAGAAAAGTCGGAAAAACTAAGTTCTAAGTTCTCAATAAACTCAAAAAAATCAAAACATAAATGTTGGTAATCTTATTGTACAGAATTTTAAAATGTGGATGTGTGCAAACTTCAAATAAATGTTTCCTAGTATATTTTTGAGAGTATAGCAAAGTATTTGCAAAATAGAAATAAAATAGATATTTGGAATTGATATGGAATTGTCAACTTTTCAATTTATTACTTTATATCAGGACGATTTTCCAAATTCCGGAAAAAAAAATATATTTTGCTAAGTGTGTGTGTGTGAGTGGGTGCGAAAGGGTTTTGTTGGCTGCTGCTGCTGTTGTTGCTGTCGCTGCGGCCATAAAACATGCCACAGGAATTATTAATGGACCTCTCCAGCTGCCCCAAAAGTGCCCTTGCAACATTTGCCACACTGCGGTCGCGCCACAGCCACAACGCCACAGCATGCCGGCTGTGATTGATTTCGAATCGTTTTTCAATTGGCAGAGTTCTGGCAAAATCCGAGAGTGGCCTGGGCACGAGGCGTCCAAGCAGGGTTATTTGTGTATTTGCATTTGACAAATTGTTTGCTTGTAAAGTCAATGATGGGGCAGGGCAATAACATGACCAAATAACAGCACTGTCAAGCTCACACCCCGCCACTCACACACACACATACACACACACACACACTCACACACACACACACACTCGCACTCGCACACATACGTGAGTGTTGTTGTCTCGGTAATTATTCAAACAAATTTTTGTTGGTCGTTTAACGTTTACAACGCGCCTCGCGTTCCCCACATTCGAAATTGTAAGTTAATATCCTGTCTGTTATTGCCACATACAGATACACACACACACACACACACTCACACACATACATAATATAATATATACACACGCCTATGCAACATGCACGTCTGATGAATTGATTAAACAATTTCCTACCCTGCGTTTTTTGCATGCCGCTGACTTTTGGGCCTTGACTAGAGTGTGGCATGTTTGGGGTAGGGAAGCGGTGGGAGAGGGTAGGGGTGCGGTATGCAGGTTCCTTTTGGTTGGCATTGGCAACAAATCACTTTAGTTGTGCGTGATAAATTGAGTTGTTCGTTCGTTGCCTTTTTTTTTGCCTTGCCTTGCCTTGCCCGCTTCTCTTCTCTCCTCCTCTTGCCAGCCTGCCTGTCTTCTGCTTCCCTTGCGTTAATTGGGCCAATTTTCTACGAATCAAATGAAGGCTAACAAAAATGCCGTTGCTCGGCCTTATCGAGGACAATTATGACATCCACCCACCGCCCTCCCCTCTGCTCCCTTTGCCATCCCACAAGCTCCCTGATGGGTCCATCTCGCATGCTCTCCACATGTGCGACGTGCCATTCTCAAAATTAATATTGCAACAGGAACAGCGGGAAGTTTTGACCAGTGGAAACGCTGACCTCCATATTAAGTTGGCAAAAAATCAAAAACAAAAAAAAACACATACCGAAAACGAAAAAAATGTTAAGCTGGATTAATATATACCCTGTACCAGGAAGTTTCAGCTTATCGCAAAAGAAAATGACTTTCGACGGATTATTTTAGCAACAAATTAATCGTAAAACTCCAAGTAAACTTTATATGTACAAATCATAAATATTGCTTAAAGTTCATATTTCAAATTCCCAATAAAAATTAGAAATATTTTTAGATATTGAAGAAGAAATCAATATAACAGTTATTTAGATAACGTTTTAAATATAATTATCACATCTTGGACTTGATAAATATATCTTGCAGACGTCGAATTTATGGGCTGTGACTAAAGTGTGCACATTTGTTGAGGTCGACACCAAGCCTGAGATTGCAGTCTATAATTCCAATTATTATCAGATATAAATAAAATTCATTTCAATGTTTACGCAATGAGACTTGGTGTCTAAAAAGAACTCTAGCTGGAAAGGTACTTCACATATACATATATAGATATATTTTTGAATAAAACAAAAATACACTTAATTGAGCTTATTTTACAGGGTATACTATTAAAAAAATAATAGAGGAATAAGAACCACGGCCACGGCTGTCGGTGGGCAAATGTCGTGCTGAACGTCCTGAAGGCTGACGGCTGCCAAAGCGGCGCGTGTCAAATGTCGAGGTAGAGTCAGGCCGGTGGGTTTGTCTGTCCGCCAGTCCAGTAGTCAATGAGTCCATGAGTCCATGAGTCCATGAGCTGCCCCAGTCGATACCCCAACTCCAGTGCTGGCAGTTACCTTCAGCTAAAACCCCCGCTACCTTGCTACCCGGTAGTGCATAGCTCTACAACATTCTACTTCCATGGGTTTTGGCTGTGCCGGTTATGCCGGTCACGTCGCACGTTGAAAATACCACAGATGTCATCAGTGCGCGACGAGGACGAGCTGCAAATCTGTGATCTGTTGATGAGATTGTGTCACAGCCGCCCGTCAACAGACAGGCGGACAGAAGGACAGACCGGCACGACAGCCCAGACAGACGACGGGCAACAGCTTAACTAAGGTTAAGCCCTCGCTTGCCATACACCCACACCACCAACACACACACACACATACACAGGAGGGGGTGTGTGTATTGTGTGTCGCTGCTTGCTTTTTTTTTTTTTTGCTTGGGGTTTGAGTGTCAATGACAAGAGTACTTAAGAGATTTTCACATCGTTACAAAGAGAATTGGGTAGAAATTAAAATTAATGCTTTTTGTTGTTGGTGCCTTGTTTCGCTTTTACTTCTTGTTGTTGCTGTTGCTTCTGTTTTTTTCTTTTTTTTGTCTCTGTTTAGCATTACTTAAGCGCTGTCACTTGACTTGAAATCCGAAATAGTTTCGCAGAGCATATAAGAAATGTATCCACTGAAAGTGCTCGCTTAGTCCTCGGCTGATAATGCGAAAGTATATATGTATATATGTATTTATATCCATAAATCGTGTGCCTGTGTTTTAGACATCAAGATCAAACGAAATCCGAGAAAATGTCGACTCGAAATTTATTTGGAAAGCGATACTAATATTATATTTACAAATATGAAATAAAAATAAGGCACAAAATTTTAGAAAAATATGTTTTGAATTGTAATATGCATATATAAATGGGTTGACAGGAATCAAATCTGATCCCGAGTTCCTATAGATATGTCTATTTCGAGCTAAAAATGAGTTTAAAATGTTGAGTGTAGTATTCATGTCAAGACCACATTTAGAAAACATTGGTTCTTCAGAATTGGATCGCTGTTGGTAAAGTTATTTATGAGCTATGTTTTTGTGTTTTATTAAAAATTTATTATACATAAAAAACACAAAACGTTTAGTCTTGCTGACCGATGCTTTCGACCGATTTTCTCATGGCAACTTGTGATATATTGATCCCATAATGTTGATATTCTTTTGACAAATCTGGGGAGCGTTATAACATGCAAATTTTTTGAGCGTGGTCAATTTATAGCAGCAAGTTTAATTTGCTCAATAAGATTGCCTGTCCAATTTGCAGTTGGCGCTGCTAGTACAACTAAACCTAAGCACGTAACTGAAAAATGTTAAGTGCTTTTATTAGCAGCAAAATGGCATTCGAGCAGCTAAAAAACTGGCAACCACAATTAACCAAACAAGAAATGTATGCATTGACAGCTGCTGCTGTAACCCCAACCCATTCCTTGGCACACCCCTCCCTCACCATTCCATCCGACAACTTTTGTGAAGCGATCACAACATAAGCCACAACCGCATAATACAGTTTTATATTTATATGCCACACACAGTGGCATAAAGTGGGCGTGGCTGCCGTGGGGATTGCGCAGACAACAGGATTAAAAAGCGCTCGCCAAAAATTGGCAACATGTTTAATAATTATATTTGGTGAAATGTGTGCTTGTGCTTCTGCTTTTTGTGTCATCACACACACACACACAGAAGCACACACGTACACATGCGAAGACAAGGCAAATATGTTTTTTGACAAAACACAGCAGCACATGTTGCCGTCGTGCTGCTCGTATCCTGTTGTTGTCCTGGCTCTCAAGGCAAATGGCATAAAACAACCACAAGCGCCGCAACATTTGACGACTGTCTGCCACACAAGCGCCCCGCAAACCCCCCTAGCCCCCAGCTCCTTCACACTGGCTGACGCACTGACTGACAAGCGCCTTATCATTAAGGTAAATAGCAGCAAGAACAACAGCAGCAGCAGCAGCAGCAGCAGAAGCAGCAGTTGTCATCAGCATCGGCATCATCATCATCATCAGCTCTGGCGTCAACAACCTCAAAATTCGTTAGCCTTTTGTTGTTGTTGTTGTTGTTGAGCAAAAAATGAAGCAGCCAAAACAAAGACAACAGCAACAGCAGCAGCAAAAAAGCAACGACAACAACAACTGCCGTTGTCACAGACAAGAGCAAAAATCCAAAACCAAAAAAAAAGACAAACAGGCACACCTGAAAAGCGTCTGCACTCAAAAAAAAAAAAAAATTGTAAAATTCGAATTTATTATTCAGATAAGAAAACCTAGATAAGAACATAAAATTGTTATTTGCAATGCCAAAATCACACAGAAACTAAATGAAAATCTTAGCAACTTAGCTTAGTTGTAAATAAGGGAAACCACTTCAAAACAATTCCTAAATCGACCTCGATATCATCTTAAAATAACGAGATTATTGGACTTGAATGCATATATATTTCCCATATGAAGTATTCAAAAATAGAAATTCTAAGTTTTGTATACCTGTTTAGCAATATTGAAAAATATTGAATTTTGCTTAGAGTTTTTGTGAGAAACTCTATCCAAATTGTACCTGACTTTTCTTTCTGTGCGAGGGTGTGTGTGTGTGTGGCACTTATGCAAAAAAGGTAGCAACAACAATCAACCTGCCGCATTGACAATGCTAGACGCGCCAGCTGTGCTTGTGTGGGTGGGTATGGTGTGTGTGCGTGTGTGTGTGTGTGTGTGTGTGTGTGTGTGCGTGTGTGTGTGCGGGTCTGCGATGACTGATGAGCGACATGTGGCGCGCTATAGCATACTACTCATATAGCCATGCCACATTGCCACATGCCTCAACGCACTTGCCACCGGCGCGTCGACAACGACGGCAGCAGAAGAAAACTTGCCACAGCGACGCTGATGCGCTGCTCTATTGGCCATGAGGGTGTTGTTATTAACAAAAAACCAACAACAACAGTAAAAAGCTGCCCCAGACAATGACTATGACAATGACACACAGCAGAAGCAGCACCAACAACAACAAGAACAGCTTGTGACAAAAAAACAACAGCAGCATTTTCTGGACTTTGATTGAGCGTAAAACAAATGGTATAAAAAACACTTGCAACAAAAATTAATATTACAGAAATTAGGCTGCAAAGTGACTAAATAATATGAGTTTGCTCTGAACCCAGCTGAAAACATGTGCAAAGATTCATATTGATAATGAGTAGAGAGAGGTGGGTGAGCTGTGGGGCGAGAGGAACACAATAATTGGTAAACAAAGCTCACAAAATGGGGATGTGTTAAGCAATCTTCGCACTAATGTCTTATAAAGTCTTAAAGCCAAAAAGATAAACACTATGAAAATCAGTTTGGGTTAAACTTGGGTATTGAGTGCATTTTTGATCATTGTTTGGGAGTTGACCATAAAATTTAATTAAAAACAAACCACGATTTAAGGCTAATGAAGAGCATTATCCACTTGGCCCAAAATCATGCAGTGATTGCTGTTGACATAAATGTATCTGCCTGGCGATATTGCTTCCAATATTGCTACCAAAAATTTTAATTATTTAAATGCATTTCAATCTTTCTAGAGAATTTTTTCACGAACACACAAAAGAAGAACAACTCCACTTCAAATCTCTTTCTAAATTTCCACAACTTTTTGCTTTCAATTTTTACGGCATAAAAAACTTTAGAACAGCATCAGTTAATGGTAGCAAAACTATGTATAACATATATAACAATAACTGATGTTTCAGGGAGATGCTAGAAACTCAAAATTCAGCACACGAGCAGCTTAACGTTTTTGTCCATTTGTCCAGTTCAGCGAGGGGTTGGGCGATGGGGGTATGGGGGTGGGATTGTTTATCAGTTGCTGTTCGGCTAGTTTCAGTGCCAACATATTGTCTATTTGTGCGCTTTATTGCCAATAAATCAGAATTTATTTGCAACAACAAACGAATTAAAATGTTCAATAAATATTTGCACAGAAACCCCCCAGAAAAAAAAACGGAAAAATGAAGTAGGCAACATTTATTGCATGGCGTCGCGTGCTGTTTGTCCACACACTCTTGTATGGGTGCGTGCGTGTGTGTGTGTGTGCGTGTGTGTGTGTATGGAGCCACTTGGCAGACGCAATAACTCTGGGCGCTTATCACGCAACATTCACTTGGACATATTCACTTTGAACGACGCTACGTGATGCGCATTTTTGTTACGCTCTTAACTTGAGCTGAATACTGCGCTCCATCCTCTCCACCTCCCCTCGCCTATATCCTTCTCCACATCCTTCCAATCGACACTGCTGCACAAAGCAAGCAATTCTACTGGAACTCACTCTGTAATTTCAACAAAAGCATATATTGCACTCAGAAAAACAAGTTGTTAGTTTTTGTTGTCGGTCAGCTTTTTGAATTGTTTTTTAAAATAGATACATTTTGCTGGAAGGCGATCCTTTTTAGTTAATTATTCAAAATTCTGGAAAGAATTTATCAGCAAGGCAATTTGATGTTGTCATTAATCTAAGACGGAGAGTTCTTAAATTGTCGATATGAGCAAGAAATATCCTCAAGTTCTTATTACAAGTTTCATGCTTAAGAATTAAATAGGTTTCCTGTTGCTTTACTTTACAGCATTTCAACTCTAAGCTATCGCAAATGTAAATAAAAGTTCAACATATTCCACTAAAAATGAACTTTCTTTTGACCAAGAATCGTAAATCGGGCTTAAGCACATTTAACGAATGCATTTTTCGTCTGTAGTTTCGTTTCACATTTTCTTTCAGTGTATCCACCTACCAAGGAAGCATCGCGGTAACAGCATGGGAAAAATCTATTAAAAAATTATGGGTTAATGCTGTCGGATTTATGGAGAGCCAAATGCGCACATTCGAAGTTGCCTAAAGTTGCTTTCAGCGTTCAGCGTTCAGCGTTCAACGTTCAGCTTGTGAGGCAAACAAATTGTCCACACGTGAGACAATCAAAGTGGCATAAACAAGGCGCAGCAAGACAGGAACTGTGCAAGAAGTGGGGAGGGGGAGGCATGTCGCCATCGAAAAAGATGGGACAAAAACTGCAAATGGCAATCGATGATTTGCGAGCGGGTCGACGCAGCGGGGTTGCCGAAAAGCGGACGGACGGACAGACTGACGGACAGGCGGACGCATTTTGGCGTTAACGTATGCGTCCCTGGGGCCCCATCGATAAGGAAGGACGATGTCGGAGTGGAACCGGCTAATTCCATTATGCAGCTTAGACTGAGCGAACAGTCAGTTCTACGTTCCTAAATGCAAATTGCAAGTTCAAGTTCGCTTTTGTTACACACAAACACAGACACACACACACACACACACACACACACACACACACACCCACTCACACAGCCACAGAAACACGTGTGTCGTGTATCGAGTACTATTTTTGCAATCGTTATCGAAATGCGCCCCAAGCTACAAAATAAAAAAAACAAACAAAAAAAGAAACAGGAAGCTAGGGTTCGACCTCCAATTGACTGATGGCCACTAATTAACTAAGCTTATGGGGGTGCTTTCAATGAGCTGGAATGGGGGAGAGGGGGTGGGGATGCGGGCGATTCTGCTGCTGGTCATGTTCGTCAGGAAGCTCAAGCTGCAAAATGTCCGTTGGATTCGCGTTCTGCGGCTGGCGTGGGAACCACTTGAAAATCAAATCAAGCGCTCAACTGTAAATCACAATAAATAATAAAAAATAAAAAACATTAAGCGGAGCAAAAGAAGAGCGCTGGAGTCGAGTGTGCTCTGACTAGCAGATACCCTGTAGCCATGAAAAAAGCATTTATGCATGAACTATCCACATATAAGCTCTGTTGCTCTTCTTATATCTGACATCGGCCACACCATTCATTCGTGGGTTGATTCAGATTTTTCACACACGTTAACATGTTTAGCTTAAGCAGCTTTCATGGTTACAGGGTATTCAAAATATACAATGGAAATCAAAATACAATTGGGCAAGCTTGGGGTTTGTGTCTCTCTCTCTCTCTCTCTCTCTCTCTCTCTCTCTCTGTTTGTTTCTGTCTCTCTTTCTCTCTGGGCACCCTTCATATCATATTTTTCACTTCATTGTGTTTTCGACGAAGGCAGTTCCTTTTGTTTGCGTCCAATGCTGCTCGACGCTTTTGTCAAATGTCGAGTGTGTCCAGCCAGGACGCCAGCTAGCCAGGAGGAGGATTACCAACAATACAAGCATAAATTGATGACTATTCAGGGTGGGAATGGGGAACGGGGATTGGGGAATGGGGCTGGATTACAAGTACTCTAGTGTACTTGTACAGCTTATGACGCGTCGCTTACGCAATCGCATCGCTCGAATCTTGTATCTCGGCGCTGACAAAGCGCTGTCCATTTGACTGGCTGGCTGACTGGCTGACTGGCTGACTGGCTGAACTGACTTGCCATAGCCGCATTTGGTCAGAGTTTATTAGAGGCGTGGGGAATCACAGAATAACAGCACCTTTCCACAATTCCATTTGTTGAACGAAATGCTATCGGCTATCGGGTTTTTTCTTATCTGAATACCCAGTATCTCTGACATGGATGATAATGTTGTTATTAAGTAGCATAGGACTCTTGTGCTCCTCCTGTCTATTTAAATGAACAAAGCGTAAAGAAAGTACAATTCAACACATAAATCTTGGTTTCGCACAAATCAATTAGTTTTTAGAATAATTGCATAACAAACGGGGTTGCTCAAGAGACTCTTTCTCAAGCAATCGCTGCTCAACACACTGCAAATATCTAAATTAATAGATTACCTCGGCTTGGATTTCAAGCCTATCAAAATCATAAAGCCTATTCGAAAACAAACTTCAGCTTATAACAGGGTGTCCGCTCGTCATGCTCAGGCATGGCTCAACATTTTCTACGCCTTCGCGAAATATTCGGGTATTTTGTTGTTGTTGGTGTAGTTATTATTCGCAACGTTTTTGGCATAACATTTGCCATTCTTTTGTTGTGCGCTGACACATTGAGCTGAACCCGAACCCGAACCCGAACTCGCACCTCAGCCTGAACCCAATCTCCACATCCAACTCCAACTCCGACTCCAGCTTGTACCCTTATGGGTGCTTATTCTTATGACCAGCTTATATGGCATTGCTGTGTAATAAGACGGAAATAATTTGTGCTGTTGTCTATTTTTTTTGCCCTTCGCTTTTCTTCTTTCTCTTTTTTTTTTTGCTCCCTTTTGTTGTCGCTGCTGAAGTGTAAACAACAACACATCATCCAATCCCAATCTCAATTCGAGTCCGAATCCCTGAATGCAGCGCAAATTGTTGACTAATTTTGTGCCATTAACTCAGATGGGACACAATCGTTATAATAATCGCTATCGATACTTCCCATTCGAAATGGGTATTTCCTGTATTATTACCCAAACGGAAATTATTATATTTACTTTCTTTTCGTCGTTTTTTACAGTTCATCTGATCACGATTTGATTTGGACAACAGCATTTCGAATTTCAGCAAACACTGAATCTGGAAAGTCAAATTGAGACATCCTAATATGAATTTATTAAATATTGTTTGAACTCGGATTAAAAGTGATAATAAAATATAACGAGTAAGAGTAGATTACATACCCTCAAGTCTAGTCTAAATTAGAGTCCGTATTGAGGAATATTCCTATGTTTTTGTACTTCTTAAGCAAATTTGATTAATATCAATTCTATTTCCTAACTGACATTCCACATTTGTGTTGTTATATGCATATTTATGGATGTTTGGATGCCACAACTTTTATACTGATTATTAATATGGCAGCCATATAACAGTAGTAACCCGCTAATATTGGTTTTTTAGCTTAATGTGTCGAACATAAAAACACGCATATTTTGTATACATAATTTAAGGACTTGATTGCATACAGACAGACATATCAAGAATACGTATACTTGATACTTCTACACCTATCGGGTCTACCTCACTATATATAAATATAGGTAGATTTTGGAAATGCCAGGCAGGTGCGTATATACTATATACACCATATAGTAATGAGCCCTACCGACCTTGAAGGCCACACGTGTGGCTAATTGAACGCTTTCAGCATAAGGAAATCAACCTCCGAAGGCGGTGCCTAGCACTCCGCATGACTGTTTCGGTTGCAATGAGTACAGCGGTTCTGACGGAGGGTGATGGGTGAGGGGAAAGGCGAGGTTGGGGTGGGCATGAACTATTCATGAATTGGTATCTCTCTCTTAAGCTGCGTGTAGCAGCGTTATTTTGGTCGAAATTGTGGCAAGCACAGCACACAAAATTTGATTTGCACTTTTTGGCCATCCCATGTATGAGTGTGTGGGTGTGCGAGTGTGTGTGTGTGTGTGTGTGTGTACGAAAATACAAATAGACGTTGATTGCTTTGTTGATTTGTTTGCGGTTGCTGCGCCGCGTCAGTTTGTGGGAGGTTAGGCGGGGTGTTTTTTAGGGGGCGCGACAAGCGTCAAATGTTAGACGGTTAGTTAGTGGCCCGTTGTTGGGAGAGGGCTTACAACTGAGGAGGAGGATGGAGAGGGGGGCGCAGACCCAAAATGGCAATCAATGCACACATTGATGCAGTCATTTGCGCCTGCCAAAATAATCGAAATCAGCAAAAAACATACGCCCAAACACTTCGACTCTCCCCAAAAAAAAAAACACATATGTAGACGGTGCACAGTGGAACAAGTGTTAAGTTTGCTTTGACTAAATTATCTTTTCTGCCTTACCTTCCAAAAGGACCTATTCAAAAAGAGCCTGTTAAAGATGTTGTTTAGATACTACATAGTTTGTCAAGTCCCATCAACAATTATAACAACGAAATCATTATATCTATATGTATAACTAGAGTAATTTATATCTATATATAAATATATTATTTTATTTTATTTTTTGAGATTGTTTTTGGATACTTGATCTTTCTGCCACACGGTAGTCAGTGTGTGTGCTCGATGGCAACCCTTTTCTTTTTTGTGGCCCAGGCCTGCAAAATATTTATTGAAATTTTTTAAATAGTGGGATCAGACATCGAAAATTCAAGTCTGTGAAGCCGAAAAAATACGAGCAAAACACACACACACACACACACACACACAGACAGAGACAGGCACACTCATAACGGGAACAGTCGACAAGGGTAGCTAATTTCGTACGATAAGCTTGCCGTGGCACGACACTAACCCCAACCCCTGAACTACTCCATCTCCTCCGCCATCCATATTTGAAGCGCTACAGTTTTTAGTTTGCCCCATTTTCGCCCACTTGCCCCAACCACCCGCCCAAAATTGTATGCTACACATTTGCAGTTTTGCGTTGTTATCTGCCGCCGTAGCGTAGACCGTTCGGGTTCGAGGCAGCGGGTAGAGGGCAGCGGGTAGGGTAGAAGGTGCGGGTGCGGGTAGTGGTGGTGGCTAGCCGGTGCCGGTCGTCGTTTTTGGTCTCGGATATTAATGCATCATGGGCATTGTAAAATGTTCGTTAAGCTGCTGGCAAAGGCAACTACGTTGCCAACTACTACAAGAACAACAACTACAGCAACAACAGCAACAACAATGAGACGTCTGCTACCATAAAATTGCGACGACAAGCACATTCAGGGTGTGTGGGGTTGTGTCAACCCCCCGTTGGGGTCTGGGAGTTTGGGGGTTACGACGTGGCGACGCTCGCGCTTATGCGGTTTTACCCCGTACAGTTGTGCCTCAGTCAGACAAAAGCAGCTACGCAGACCTTGGCCAAGCATCTCAGCCGCGTTAGCCAGATTTAAGCCAGCCCATATACCATACACCGTACGTACACCGAACACCGTACACGGTACACCCCACCCAGCCATGGATCCCTATACCGACCCCGGCAAATGCCATTACAACTACTTATGGCCGTCACTGTTTTAAAATCAAAAGTCGCTGGGCACAAGGTTTAACTTCAGCTCAGACTCACACACACACACAAACACACACATATTTTTGGGTGGCCACCGTGTGTGTGTGTTTGTGTGTGTGTGGAAGGTCCTGATCAGTGCAGTCCACAAGCTTACGGGCTGTAGGCTTTATGAAAATAAATTGTGCTTTATGCTCGATTATTACCGTAGACTTATTGGGCTGAAGCGCTCTAAATGCTTGCAAAAGGGGTTATGCAACCCCGTCACCCCTCAGTCATCACTTAGAGTTGGGGGCAGCTGTGGCAGCCATGTGTGTGCGGCAGTCCTGCTGTCCCGTCTTCTCTTAGATGGTAGCTGTTGTAATTGTTAAGATTTTGTTACTTCAATTTATTGTTGCTCCCATACGACCTCACAAGTGTGTGTGTGTGTGTGTTGTCCTTTCCTGTGCACATATATGTGTGTGTATGTGCGTGTGTTGCCAGAATGAGCTCTACTTCATATATGTATATATAAATATATATCTGCCTTTTTGGGGGTAATTTGCATTTCACGTTTCGGTTTTCGGTTTCGGTTTTCGGTGCGGCTGCACTCAAATGATTCGTGATTATGCGCAAAGTTGTTATAGTTCCTGATTAGAAGGCCATCCACCCAAAGCTCAGTGTTCCCCTTACCGACCCTTCTCCCACACTCTTGCTCTCTTAAGGTCCACCCAAGCACCTGTATGTGTATGTGTGTGTGTGTTTGGGGCAAGTTAAAGTCTTCACTTGATGGCGACCCTCACAACCTATGGTTTGACCTCACACCCAAATCTCGCATGCACTTAAACCCAAAGACAAACAAACTAAAAACGGGTAATTTTCCTATACGACGCATAATTGATACCCCCGGCCTATGGCTGGGCAGTACACATAGTATAAAATAAATATCATACAGTGCTGAATCTAATATACATAAATACACATAAAGGTTGCATTTATCTTTAAGAATAAAATATAAAAATATTGAAATTTCATAATATTTTTCTTTCATTTATAGTCTAAAGCCTTAAACTAGCATATTTATTTTAGAACAAAAGGAGCGCGTTGAGGATTCAGCAAAAAGAGCAAAAAATAAAAAAACAAGATTTTCAGAATTCAAAATTGAGCAGTTTGAAAATTATAATTCCACTTTTTAAACAACATGCAATTTCCATCTTGGACTAATCATTATAAATTTTTTTTATTAACTGGTGCTTTGTATTTATTTTCTTTTTCAATTTCTAACGTAATTTTTTTCCAGAAATCATTACTTGTTCAATTTGTTTTGCTTTAAAATTGAGAAAATCAGCTTCATTCGACTTCTTTGAAGAATGTCTTAAGTCAAATCAGTTCTTGTTTGATTGTGCACAAAATATAGATGAATCGCATTGATAGTATTCAAGTACTGAGCTGGATTCAATTTAACTTTGGCCGAATTATAACTTCATAAGCAGCAGCTTATCAAACATAGATTTAGATTTGGTCGCATAAAATACATTTTTTGGTTCCACTACTTTATTGTCACAAATGTTTATAAATACACTTCTGTATAACCAAATTATATTGTTTTTTTTTTTTGACATATGTCGTATCAAGCCAGTGTCACTTTACTCAAATAAGTCTTCTGTCAGTTGCGAGCACCCCATTGAAATCTGCTGCAAACCTGCGACGCAAACTTAATGAGAAAATTAAAGCAAGCGCCATTGAGTTAAAGTCTATCAGAAGCATATATAATTAAGCCCTTTCAATTCACCAGAAGGGGACCTTGGCTATGGGTCGTAGGGGCGGAGGTACAAAACAAACGCAGCGCTAAGAGTATAAAATTAACAACTTCATTGATAGGCTGACCGCCAAAAAAAGGGCTAACAATTATATGAATGAAAAGGTGAAAAGGGGCACCCCATCCTGTGTGTGTGACCGGCAGTGGCCACTGGGGGTTAGTCGTCGTCATTGTGGCGATAATGGTGCGTGACCACGCATCAGCAACGATTTTGTCCGGGATTCTCCACTCAACGAACAGCACTGTCCCCATTCCCTATCCAAAAGCCAACAATAACCAAACCAATCCAAACCAAACCAAGCCAAGCCACCTGAACTGACATTTAGCCGGGCTGACGAGTTAATAACCCTTTTTAGCGGGCGTGTGAATATAGCCCTGGCACAGTGGACACGCGACTCACTGACCGTGGGGCAAGCCTCGGATGGGAGACTGCGGAAGGTGGAAGGGGGCTGGGAAGGGGTGTACAATGTGAGGTGACTAGGGTCAGGGTTATGGCCATGGCCAGCTTAAGTGGCTCGAACGCCCTTTTTGGCATGTGAGGTGCGTTGCGGCTGTGAAGGGAAAGGATTGTTGGGGGGACGGCGAGGGTATGAGCAAAAGGAAAACGGGGAGAGCAACACCAATGTAGAATGAACAACAGAGAACGGCTTTATTTAGGCACGCCGAAGATAAGTTACCCTTGCAGACCGAAGTTAACCTGTCGATATCTAAAGTTCACTATAAATTTAGAAAGCCGACCGATTGCTCCTATAATATAGTTCTCTGATCTGATTTTTTTTTTGTGTGACAAGCATAACAGCGTGGAAATTATGTGATTTTGATTGGGGTTTCTTGGTAAGCAGCCGACCGATTATTCCCGTACTTATGAACTTTCTGCAACATAAAGATGGGATATATTTCAAGTTTCATCAAGATAGGTTTAAACTGAGCTGATAGCTTTCATATACACAGAAATACATACTGAAATTTGGTTACCAACGCCACTACAAAGGGTTACTACCCTCTGCAGGGGTATAAAAATTAAAGTAAACTCGTTGGCCAGCAGGCGCATCGGTTAATTGAATGGAGTCACGTGATGTGAATAACAATAATTGATATCAAGAAACGCGCACTCTCTAATTGACAATTGAAGTAAAAGCAAATCCCCCCATCCAGTAACTAGAACAACACTCCCCGCCACCCCTCAACCGACCTAGACTCATGTGTGTTTGTCTTTGTGGACGTCTCTTCGAGGTTTTCTTTCTTTTATTTTTTAATATTGCATGAGCGAGTCGTCGAGCATTTAATTTGCTTCTATTTGCATTTGCACTGGTCAGCTTTGGGCATCACCAAAAGACGCCCCAATGCCTCAACGCCAACCCCAAGCCCATAAGTAGCACCCAATGTTGTCGTCGTCGTCGTCGTCAAAGCGACCGCATTCGAAGATCTTAAAGAATTTTGTAAGACGACGTGCAGCCAAAATAAAGCAAACTTAAAAGCAGCTACAAAGCAAACGCAAAACTGCAACTTGCGGCCACATCACGCTCTCCGCCCCGTCGGTAGCTCCCCTCAAGCCCCTAGCCCTACGGCTGACCCTGGCTGGTAAGTTTTGTGAGCCAAGAAATCCAAAACCACACTAAAGACGCCAAAAAGATGTAAAGATGTAAAGACACAAACGAAAAACGAACCCAAAAACCAAAAAGGAATATATGAACTACTTCCCTCCCACTCTCTGTCTCTCTCTAACTGTCTCTCTCTCTCTCTCTCTCTCTCTCTCTCTCTCTCTTTGTTGCTATTACTCCTTTCATTTACTCCAATCTGGTATTTGAAATGCTCGTCCTGTATGCATTTCCCTTTGGCCATCTTTGTTTTTTCTTTTGCCACTCTGCGGCTGTTCGCTTTCATCGTCTATTACGACACCACACACACACACACACACACACACACACACACACACACACACATTTGTGTGATTGGGTGTTTTTGAGGGTTTCAGTCTAAAGACATTTTTAAGGCCATTCGTGTGGTTGATGCGGCACTGAGATTTCCGTGCAAATTGCAAGGATAAAATTTCATTTCAATTTTCCAAATTGTTGCCTTAAATTGTACTACCATCCGCCTCTCCCATTTCTGACTCCCACACAAAGTTAGCCCCACAAGGATCATGATCCCAGACCCAAGAGTGCAAGTGGTCAGTAATCCCCACACGCAATGCCTATACACATATAGACACATATGCATATAATATATATAATGCTAAGTCTTCTTTTACATCATTTCAAATTCATTTACTTCAACTCTAAATTTAGGTAATTGAAAACAAGAATGAACTGTTATTCTAGGCACGCTCCATATAACATACCCCTCTAGACCGGATTCTAATCTTACAATAAATATAAATCTATATATATATATATATATATATATATATATCGGTGCTCTGCTGATATCGTAACTGACTCGATTATTTACTCTTTACATCACCGGGACAATGACAACAAGGTTGCCAGATGAAGTTGATCGCGTTTTGACGCATTTTCTTCTACACGAAATCCCGCATATATGTATCAAATGGTGATTCGATCCGGCCGGATTCGACATATGTCAAGTTTTATGTAGGTAGCTTTTAAGCTGAGGGACTGAAGGACGTGCTGATATTAATATATCGATTCGGCTACTGATGCTAATCAAGAAAACATATACTTGACGGGGTCGGAGACGATTTCATCAATGCGTTACAAGCTGTGTTGTAAAGCTGTAAACATTAAAATTCGATTCGGTTTTAGTTTCGCAAATTGCTTCAATAAGTTTTCTCTGACAAAACTAGCTTCCATAATAATTACTTCTGCTTCTACTTGCTGATTGGATTTCAGTTAGCAGGAACAAATTTTATTTTGTGATTGCAACTTCTGTTCAAAATTACAATCGCAATCACAATCAATATTATAAATCGTATTAGACGAATTTGTTTATTTTTATTTTTATTTTTTATTTTTTCGCATTGCGATTCGTTGCGTTCGCTTAATTTGATTCCCAGCTTGCTAGCTCACCTCACTCCATGAGTCTTGTCGACTCATCTTGCCAGCTGTCAGTTGCATGGTTGCCGGTTGCCGGTTACCAGTTGCCAGTTGCCAGTTGCCAGTTGGTTCTTCCAACCTTACCCCCAAGCACTCTCCACTTGCCCTTGCGAGCACATCAGGTAAATTGCTTCACTCATTTGCATGCCTTTAAGGGCAGCACACTCACACACAACAACACTGCCCATCCCATCCGCTCCAATTCCATTCCCTTCCCCCTCCCTCATCCACCCATCCATCGCAATGTTCATTCCCATACAGTCAGCAGCAGCAGCAGCATGAACAACTCAATAAAACTGATTATCGCAAAATTGCAAATTAAAAATTTTCAACTCGCTTCTCTCTTTTTTGCCCGTCTAACAAGAGAGGGGCTTGATTTCACGCATATGTGACCAGATTCGATTTGCACTCGCAAATCGCATAATTTGCTTACACACTGCATACCTGAATCTCCTTCACATCCTGCAGGACCTGCACACACACACACACACATAACCACTGCGCGTGCTTTGTTTGCTCTTATTAAATTTTGCCAATTTTTTCGCAATATTTTTTATGCCCGCTAAGCGAATTAAAATCCAACGAAATGAAATCGCGGTTAACGATTCCGAGTCGCTTTTTAACAAAAGCAAAACAAAAAAAACGTATAATAAAAAAAACATGAGTGTGTGCGGGTGTGTGTGACTGTGTGTGTGTGTCAGTGTGTGTGTCAGTCAAAATAAACAAGTTTGTGTCACTGCAGAAATTTTCATTTAATTTGTTTAGCGATGCTGGCAGCAGGAGCACAAGGACCAAATGCTTATGTGGTTAGCCAAATACTAAATACCCTAATACGCAATATAGAACACGAATGCCTGTTTTGTTATCCTACATTTACGCCGTAGACTAAATACTATATTTACTATACATATATATATAATACTAATCCAAATCTGACAAGCAAATAATCGTGGGATTTGTCAATTTAAAAAATTGATTTAGGTGAGGTGAAATATAAAGTGTAAAGCTTGTAATGTTATGGACTAATTAAATCAGTTGGCTCTATTGGTTCCTTAAAGAATATAAAGTTCTGGTTGTGGATCAGCTGTAAACTGGACCCTGTAACATGTTGTAAATTGTACCCGATCAATTTTTCTAAGATACTGCACAAAAGGACCATCGTCAAAAACATTTGTATATGTTGGAATTGTTGCCGAATTGGTTTCATTAAATTTTTGATTTAATTTATGTCTACCAAATTAATTTCAAAAATTCTTTGATTTGAAATATATATAATAATAAACAGTTTCCTCCAATGTAATCAGACTGTTGTCACATTTCTTAAAATACCAAATACTTAAATATACTTAAATAATTATAACAAATCAGAGCTAATAGCTGAAAGCTATGAAACAGTTTTTTCTTATAAAAAAGATCGCATTTGATGAATTTAGTTAATATACAACAAGTTTATTTTCTACTAAAAGATTTTGAGAACAGCGATTTTAAACGACAAGTTCACATTGAAGTTAATAATCAAACAGGCCTAGGCGAAATTTGCTCTTGACAGGCAGCTTGTGGCACAATTCAAATACGCCCCAACGAAGGGTATACTATATGGAGGAAAAAAAGGAGGTTCATTCGCTGGCAGACAAAAGGTGCGCAGCGGAAGTTGCCCAAGCGCCCAACGGAAGCAGAACATCATCCATAGCAACAACAACAACAACAATGAAAATGAGATGTGGAGCTGCGGCTACTGAACCTGAAAAGTGGTTAAATTACAAATTATCCACGGCAGCTGCCACACGAGGCAACAACAATAACAACAACCAATCTGGGCCATATTGTGAAGCCTGTTTTGGAGCCCAGCAAAAATATGAAGAATTATGCGGCACGTGGGACGCAAGCACCGAGTAGAGTGGTGGGGGTGATGGTGTTGTTGGTGGAGAGAGGGTTTTCGAGGATTCCGTGTTCGGTTTTCTGCGGCCATAAATCAAGCATAGACAGACGCAGGCTGCTCCATAATTCAAGACTGGCCCACTCTGGCCTGCCCTGCCCTGTCCTAGCACCCTTATCAGCAACCCCCTTCTCAACCACTCGTAACCCCCTCCACCACAGCTGTGCACAGGTGCTGCCTTTCAATTTACACATGTGAATTAAGGTTTTAAAATTGTTGCGACAAAAAGACCAAAAAAAAAAAAACAACAAAAACAAAAAACGCACCGCCAGCAAAGTTGACATTGGGTCCGAGTGCAAGTTCAAGTCCGAGACAGGCGAAATAATTCATTGTCAAGCCCATGTGGCCCACCCGACGGAGTGTGAGACATGGAGTCTATCACAACAACAAAAGCAACAACAGCAGCAACAACAATAAGTAAAGATTAACCTGCCACAAGGAGAGCCGCAGCTTCAGTGCACAAACACACCCACACTCCAGTCTCGCATGGCAGCAGCACCTCTCACCCCAAAAAAAAAACACGTTCGCCGTCTTTTGGTACTTGGTCCTTGTAATCGATTTTTGATTGAATATTGGTCTCTCTCCCATAGACGGCAAGCACCCTTCCCGTGTTACCATAACTGTAGCTCTTTCTAACCGTAACTGTTACCCCTCAGCCTTCTCACCACACAAACACTGCTGCCCTACCGGGTACGGCGGCATGTTGTCACACACATGTCGCTCGTTATAAATTTTCCGCCTTTTCAAATATCAATAACTGTAAATATTATGAACACGTTCGCTTATGGGCTTAGCCAGGGCTTCCTTCTTTTTTTTTTGGTTTTGTTGCTGCTCTTTCTTTATTTCATGGCCCTACCGCAGCCCGCACTACCCCACCTCTTTCTGGCCTTGGCCATCCCCAGAGCGTTTGTTTTTGCTATTTGTTTGCCCCTTTGACATGCAATATTCGCGTGTTAGTGTGTGTATGTGTGTGTGTGTGGCTGTGTGAGTGTGTGTGTGTGCCAAAATACAATGGGCACAAATTCAGTCAGAACATGGTAAATTCAAGAGGGTGCCGTACCTGAGATACACATGCAAAGGAGCTTCATGTTTATAGACTAGTTTTGATTGATCAATTGATGGACGCACTGACTACAATCATATTAAATTAATTTTAGGAAAAATTAAGGTGGACAAGCGCAGCTTAAGCAAATTTTTTCTTTGTCTTTCTTGAAATTAATATTTTTTGATTAATTTCTTGAGTAGAGCCATAAATTTTATAAATATGAAATACTGCTCTCTTCTCTAACATTTAAGTACACAATTTATTTTTAGATTTTAAGATTATTTTTGTGCCAGTTAACTGTCTAAATGGTGTTCTATTTTTGCCAATTTTCTTAACACATAAGAAAACTACTTTGGCTTATCCAAATGCGTAAAATTAAGTGACTTATACACGACCGTCAGTCATTCAGAATAATATCAATAGAAATTGTATCAACACATGAATTATTACCTTAACATAAACCTTATTCCATGCGTTTATTTTACCTTCTATTTTCTTTTCAAATTTCCCCCCTCGATTTTCTTTTACACTTAACCCTTGAACTGTTTTATTTCACAAATCCCATTGTGTTGTGCACCTTTAAAGAACTAAATTAGCCCAGGGTGTGTATGTGTTTTATCGTTTGTAGTTGACTTTAAGTCTGTCCCAGTGTTGCAAGTTGCTCCCCTTCTCCAGCCTAACACCCGCCCCGTCCCTGCCCCAGCCACCATCGCACAGCGTGGCCGCATAAATCCAAATATGATCACTTCATAATTTGACATTGATAGATGAGTCGAACAGAAATCGAACCGTAAAGGGGTAGACCATAACAACAACATCAACTGGCACTCAATCATGCACACACACACACACACACAGACACACATGTCAGCTTGGGTGTATTATTGATAAAAGGGGTAAGGGGCCTTGACTGTAGCTCAGTTTTTCTGTGGTTTGAGTTAAGGTTTTGTGGTCCGCTTGCTAAATCTGCTAATACCCTGGAAAGTAAACAGCACAATATGGAATATAGATGCTAACATATCACATTTACATTATTAGGCAGGAAAGGGTGACTTTGAATCCAATCTTTTAATATCGTCGCGAAATATGAAAATGTAAAAAAAAAATTTAGCTTAAAAACATTTGAAATTTGTGAGATTGCTATAAATAACAGGGTATCCGCTAGTTAGGCTAAATATATTTTCTTGTAGTTCTTGGGTTTTGGGACAAATTTTTGTAGTCGTCCGCATAACGGTGCTTTTGATGGTTGTTTGATTTCTTGTTTTCCAGCGATTGATATTTTATCGTCTTCGCTGTGTGTTGGGTGTGTGTTGAGTTGTGTGTGTGTGTGTGTGTGTGTGTGTGTGCGTGTCTGGTGTGTGTTGTGCTTTCGTCAGCGTTACATGTGGTTGCTTAATAGATTTTTTATGATCTGTTTGCATTTATATTCTATTTTTTTTTATTATTTTTTTACTGACTGCCTAAAGGGTTACAATTGGCAATTGCAGGGGTTGCGGGCTCTGCGGCTGGAATCGATGGGAGTAGTTTGTTGTTGTCTTGAGTTCTATTGTGTTCACGTTTGGCTTTGGGTCGAAGACTTGTTTCTTACTGTTAGTTGTTGTTGTTGTTTTTGTCGTGGTAATTCACTTATATGCACATGAAATGTAAGCAAGCAAATACCGTTAGTAACCCACCAACACACACACACACACACATACACACCCACACAAGCAGGAGTATTGTGATGTGTGTGCGACAAGTGGTGCCATCAATAACAAAAGCATATTATTATCATCATCAACATCATCATCATCATCATCATCAATGTCTACATCGTTGGGGAACTCAAATTAAGTGTAACTGCAGGTCAAAACGTGCATCGAGGCTCAATAAGCGATCCCCCTTCCGCCTCCCGCCGCCCACCTCACGCTCTCCGCTCACCCAACACATGGCCATAAGCCCAGTGGCGCTCAGGCAGACACACATATCGGCCCCGAACCCCGCAAAGGGTTAATGGCAGCTAGGACACGACAGGCAAACAATGCAGCCCCAAAGCTCCCAGTTACAGTGTTTTGTTGTGTGGGAGGGGGGATGTGGCGGATGGGCGGGGGGTGCTTGGGTCACAGAGGGTAGCAGAGGGCTGCACCCGGTAGCCCTTGAGCGTCATAAATTAACCCTTTTGTTAATTGATACAAATACAATTAATGTGCATATGAGTGTGTGTGTGCGAGAGTGTGTGTGTGTGTGTGTGTGTGTGTGTGGCTACTTAACGGTAACTAAGCAAACAACAACAGTAACCTTCTATGAAACTTGAGAGGCAGTCAGCGTGACGGTGCCGCAGCGACGACCATTTGATTGCAATCCTAATTATTGCTTAAAATAATTAACATTTCAATGCGTAATACAACACAATAAGCACACACACACAGACACACACAGAGAGGAATACACGTGGAATACAGTGGCCACAGGATTTGCATAAATGCAACAATACGTTCTCGAGCCCCTCTGGGCGCCGGTATTATTTAAGGCGTGTGTGTGCCGGTGCCGGTGTGTGTGTGGGTGTGCGTGTGTGTGTCGACAGGTGAGGGCCAACTGGCGAGCCATCTTCAAAATGTGCACAGTGGACAACAGCCAAAAGGAATCATTCCATGAAGAATCAATGAAAACAAAAATCCAATGGGTGATTATCTGATCTGCATGAAAGAACTCACGCAGGGGGCAAGGCGTTGCATGGTATCTTAAGCCCGAACTCAGATCCCTTTCCCTACTCCTTTGAAAAAAGCTGAGCACGCACTTGCCTGCACATAAGCTTTGGAAACTTTTCAAATTCTCCAAAACTACTTTTATAAGATCGTGTGCTGAGTGCCCACTCCAAATCAAGATATTTGTATTAATATTAAACCCACTCCAAATCGAGTGGAAACAATTTTGAATTGGAATTGAAAAATATTAGTAAAGTCTAATAACTGCTCAATCCCTGTTTAGCTAAAATAAGTAAAACTACAAAATTATATAATCAAAATGAATAAAACGATTCGTTAAAGTAATTTTAAGCTTTGCATCAAGTTGCTCTGCTTCCAAATTTGTAGTTTTAAAGCAAAACAAAATGCAAATTGATATTTTGCAAACAACTTAAATTATGAAAGTTTGGAAATAATTAGCTATTTAACCGAACATGAAACTCTCAGCTGGCATATCAGTGTTTGTTACAGAAGTTGTTGGACATCTTTCCTCACTAACAGGCTTCAATGTTAAAGCTCATTGACTGGATTCAGTTTTCAGATTGCGGTGACTTTGAACCACTGTGTTACAGTGGACGGAAATGTAGCCCAAAGTTGGCAACGCTCTTGTCCGCGACCGTT
The DNA here is from genome assembly GCA_035043845.1 of Drosophila picticornis. Lineage (NCBI taxonomy): Eukaryota > Metazoa > Arthropoda > Insecta > Diptera > Drosophilidae > Drosophila > Drosophila picticornis. The sequence continues at coordinate 9,538,449 of JAWNMR010000492.1, forward strand.
GTCCATTTCCAAGTTGAACTTCAAGTCCGTTCGATGTGCTCCATGTTCATGTCTAAAGCTGCGTGTATGTGTGTGTGTGTGTGTGTGTGTGTATTTGTTGTGCTGGGCACTTCGCTGCCCGGAAGTCATAATTACCATGTAGTGGTACCCGTGTTGCCCGCTGTTCCCTTCCCCGTCCCCATTTGGCCGTTGGCCAGGCCTACAACAGTGGACCGCAAACTGAAACTGAAACCTAAACGTGTAAGTGCATGCAACAAAACAACGAAATTAATGTACTTGCTAACACACACACACACACTCACACACACGCGTGTGTTTACTTTTGCATTTAGGCGCTGCGTGGAGCGGGAACAGAGTGGGCGTGGCCATTGTGGCGACCACTTTGTTTTAATGGGTTCGCTTGCTGGTCTATTATTAAATGAGCTGCATCTTATTATTAGCTCAAATGACTCGACAACCACCACCACCGCCATCTCCCCCACCTCCATCACCATCCACATCCCTCACAAGTTCCAAGACCCAAGCCTTTGCTTTTCTTGGGGGCAGCGCTTCGAATTAATTATAAAGAGCGAGCAAGTCGCCTGTTTCACGCCCCCCACCCCACCCACCCGTACTCTTTGTGTGAGTGTGTGTGTGTGGGTCCATTAATCTATTAATGCACCAAAGCTCAAGCCGATAGTCGGGCAGGCACTTGAGGAGGATAGAACTTCTTTGACTTTGCTGGGCTGGAGCAAAAGATGAGCCCAAATCTCGCCCCGAACGCATTTCCGTTTCCGCTTCAATGGCGAACCAGCGCCAGCCAGAGTCAACGCCAGTGCTCAACCATCCACAGAAAAATGCTCGCCTCAACTGTCAGTTAGTCAGAAAATACCCTCTCCGGAGCAGAAGCAGCAGCAGGAGGACCACACCACAAAATGTGCTTATGCCGTGTGCAGATTGGCAGAAGTTTGGAACGAATGGCGGTAATGACTTTTCATTCTCGCCCAGATAACACCAAAAACGAACGCCCGACAAAACAGCAACAGAACCTGCAGCTGGCAGGCCCTTGGCACTGCCACTGGGCTGCACTCAGAAAAAAAAAGAAGAAAAAATAACAAAAACATTGAAAGAAGACATTTTTTCTACTGGCTAGAAATCATTATTAGCTATACGAAAAAAAAAAAATCCCATAAAATTAGAAAGGTTGTCTTTAAAAATATAATGTAATTTTTTTGATTTGCAGAAATATTATGGGAAAAAGTTTAAATGCATTTTTTATATTATTTTTATATGACAGCGTGAAACAAATAAATAAACATCCTGGGTAATAAAAAAGAGCCTACAATTTAAGAAATTCAATTATTGAAAAATAAGTTCAGTTTTGTCGAGTGTGCTTTGTGGATGTGGGTGGCAGGGGGTCTGGTGGATCAGTCAGTCAGTCAGTCAGCGCTCAGTCAGTTTTAGGCAATCGGTTTTCGACTCCATAATGAACGCAATAAACGCAACCGAAAAATTTCAAAGCTCTCACACGGCGACCGAAAAACTAGCAAATGATGGGGAATGAATGGGTTCTAAAAGCGTAACTCCTAAAAAACATACCACCCTATCTCCTCCGCTCTTAAACCAAAAACCCAAACCCAAACCCTAAGCCGAAGCCAAAGCCTAACCCGAATCTGAGCTGTGAGCGCTAGGAATGCCCATTTGGAATAGTTTTGGGCTTCTTCTGGACGCGCGCGTTTCGCGTTTTGTGCGCTCAACCGGAAAAAGGGGCAAGCAGCAAGTAGCAAGTAGCAAGTGGCAAGTGGTAAGTGGTGCTGCCTGCAGTTAGTCATAAGGCACAGACCTCACACAGACCCTGAGCTGGTGGGCTGGGTTGGTCTGTAAACGTTTTGTAGTGCGTTTGTTGCCATTTCCGGGACTGGGAGGCATGTGGCACGAGAGAGTGCCGGAGACGGAGACGGTTACGGGCAAACGGCGTCGCTGTCTGCTACATTCACTCGGCCAGCCTGTTGTTTCCTATTTTGCATAGACAGGCCTGGAGAGATGGTGGGTGGTGCTTATGGGGCTGATGGGGTTAGGGCCGGCGCCATCGTCGACTAATTAACTGCGATTATTACGGTCATTACGTGGGATTTCCTTTGCGTAAACATCTTGAATTTTGGCGCGACAAATGTTGTTGTTGTTGTTGTTGTTGCCAGTGCTGCTGTTGTCTTTTAGTATTGGCAAAAACAGGAATTATGCCAGCTAATGGCTCTGGCTGCTGTCGTTCGCCTCACAAACCTAACGAACACCGCCCAGCGCATTTGCGCCAACATTAAAGCAAATTAACCGCACCCCGTTCAGCAGCAGTCACAGCAGTATACACCCCCACCACACCCACCCACCTCCTCCAACTTCTCGCCGAAAAACAGCGCCAAACCAGCCCCAAAAAGTCATTTGTTGTGCAATGTGTTCATGTGGCTGGCAGTTTAAAAACCAAAGCAAAAATCAATACAGACCCAAAGGATAACTTGCCGGGCCGCTACTATTATGCTGTAGGGCGACTAACGGGATGAGCATGATTGGGGTGGGGGTGGGGGTGGGTGTCGAGGAGTTTGTGTTAGGAGTAAGGGGCTGCACAACTTTCGCTGTCTGATTAGAGACACGCCAAGGCTAATGGTTATGATTGTGGTGGCCAAGATGACAGCGGCTTTTGGCTTAAAGTACTCGTCCCGAAGTTGCTTCGGGCCCGGACGACCGCAAAGCCCAAAATATATATACGTTTATATAGGATATCCTTGAAGATGTCCTCTTGTGCGACGCGACGCCCCCAGACATTATCCCAGTCCCACTTCTTGCCAACAGACTGCGCTAGAACGCTTCAGCTAAAAGGTAAAATGTCTACATTCAACCTTTTGCTTAAGATTACTCAATTAATGCACTTTAATTTTACGACTCGCCACTCAACTGGGCTGCTTCTTTGTGTCCTGCGTGTGTATCAGTGTGTGTGTGTGCGTGTGTGTGTCTGTTTTGTTTGTCTGTTAAAGTAACACTCATTGAGCTTAGCTTAAGTCAAGTTATTTCCGCAGCTGAAGCACTTGCAATCAATGAACTAGTTCTATGACTTTTCTTATTAAAAAAATCAATAATGAATAAATAAAACACCTGACTAAAGATGAGAAAGACAAAAGTGATTCCATTAGAATAGAATCCTAATTTGTATTTATACACAAAAAATTGTGCGTTTTGTCACTTGAAACGCTAGGAAAGAATTATTTAAAATTATTTTTTAATTTGTGATTGGGCGAGTTATGACATTCAATTTTAATTTAATATTTCTTTTTAATGTCGTAGGAACTATTTTATCAATGGCATATCATTAGCGAAAATCAATTGAAAATGAAATCACTGAAATAAGGTTTGTGGGCAGTGTTTCCTTGGTCGCTAAGATATAGCTAAAGACACAAGTTGTCCGTGGTATCTCTACTCATACATACATATAAATATGGTCTGTTTATTTGTAATAAAGAATCAAATACATAAATTACTTTAAAAATGTAAGAAAATGTTTAAAATAATAACCACAGCCAGCATCTATAAAAACTATGTTAAAACGCGTTTATATTAAAATTCATTTCAATGCAACTCCAATATTCAGATTGACTTTTAAGTGGTTTTTGAATAATTCTCAAATCGGCCGTTATTTAAATGTCAGATAAACTTATAGTATATGTTTATATATATATATATATAGTATATATTATATCAGATGTAAAATATTGCTCATCCGCGAACTGATGAATTTGCTTGGCTGCCGTCCACAAAAACCTGCTTAAAGTTGAAAACTAATTTGACACACAAACTAGAGGACACATTTAACTTTTGATCACAATGAGTAGGACGCATATTGAAAATTAACCTAACTTTCAATCAAGCAGAGCTTTTGCCCAACTACTAATTACCTTGTCATAGTTTGTGTATTAACTTTGCCAGTTCATTTGGTTCTATTAACAAATTGCAAACTAGTTCGCTTTGAGGCGACACAAACTCTGTCAACTCTGTGAAATTTGTTTGCATACACACACACACACACACACACAGACCCACACACACACACACACACATTGAGTACGTGCTATTTGGACATTGAGAGTGCTTTGTTGTCTTTCGGTGACGCTTTTGCCTTTGGGGTCCGGCTTGTTTTCTAATCTAGTTTCGTTGTTGCATTCATTGTTACAGCAACGAAGTAACGAATTCAATTAGCCAATGTCTTAAAACTCAAACACACAAACACCCACACACACACGCACACACACACACACACACACATACACACATACAAACAGAGATGCTACAGCAACAAATTGGCCAAATGCAAAATTGGAAATTCAAATCATTTGACTTTAAAGTCTGACATCAGGTAGACGGCAACGCTCACCGATAGAGATAGAGAGAGAGAGAGGCAGATTGAGCGAGTGAGAGAGACAGAGAGAGAGTGCTGTGTGTAAAGTGGCCTGTCGCGACGTCAAAAGTTGCTTTCAACTTCATAATTTCCATGCAACTGATATGAATTTCCATATTGACAGCCGGCGTCGGCTGTCCACGTCTACTCTAGTGTCGTCCTGTACAGGCCTGCCTGCCACAGGAAGTTTGTCGACCGTTTCGTCCTGTTTGTTTGTTTGTTGCTGCTGTTCAATTTTTTGGTGGTCGTCGTTGTTTTATGGCCAGCTGCCACTCTTCTTGGCATTTTTTGGGCGTTTTTTCTTTTTTTTTTTTGCATTCCTACTGCCAGCGGTTTTTTAATAAGCTGCTGCCCAACGCCCCCCGAGAAGTACAAAGCAAATATAATAACTTGCAAGTAGCGTCTGTCTGTCCAGTCAGTTCAGCTTCCCCTCTACATATATCTGGGCAGGCCGAAAAACCAAATAAAGCCAAAAAAGAACACGAGTCGAAGAAATGAAAACCACGGCTCGATTTTTGATGATGACGTTGGGGTTTCCCTTCTCATTTTCTCGGGCGAAACGTCTGCGGCTGGAGCACTAAGTAAATACCAATATTTTGTGGAGCTCATGTGGTTCACGGACAACATGCATCATAAAGTGCAATATGGGTTATGCTTACAACAAGACAGGAGTTGGGCGGAGGAGGGATGATGGTCGGTATGGTCCGAAAATAAAGTTAAAGCAATTAATTTCCACAAAACAACCAATTAGCTCAAAAGTTTACCTTAAGTGTCTAAACACTCAACCAGTAGACAACAACGAACACCCCGCACACACACACACCCACACACAAATACACACACATACACGGAGGAGGTGGCTGCTGTAAAGTGCAAAAACAAAAGGTTAGTTGATTTTGACTATTTTGAATGTTTGACACTTTTTGGTTCAACTCGAACAACTTGGAATCTCAGTGGCTCTGTGGGTTGATGGGCCGGTGGCACTGTGGAGCAGCTTGTTTTCGTTGTAGTGTCACATCCTGCAGAAATAATTTACACAGCTAGCTACCCACAGCTAGCCCCAGACACAAAAGGAGTGAAAGGCTGCTGCAGCCTACAGTTCATCAAGTTGCGACTGGCATTCCTTACCTGTGGCAAGGAGCGAGATTCGGTGGGGGGTGGGTGGGTGCTGTTGGCGACTTGGACAAGTGTGAACAAGATGTTTTAGGCCAGTTGGACAGCTGGATGGCTTGACACCGATGGCATATCCTGGTCAGCAACACGCACACATCCTGCAAAGACTTCAAAGTCGCAGACACAAGGACACAAGCCTGCACTTTTGTTGTTGTTCATGATGCTGTTGTTGCTTCCTGCCAGTTGTTGTTGTTTTTGCTGTTGCTGTTGTTGTATTAGTTGTTTTAGTTGTCGTTTTCATTCTGTCATTAAAAACCCTTGTCAAGTCTGCACCAGGACATGGCCACAGAGCCACACACACACAAACATACACACTTACAGAGAGTAAGTCACATCCTTTTTGTAGCCTGGACACTACTCTCTACACACCTGCATAATGAATTTGCCTTAGCCAAGATTGGGATTGGGTGTATAAGGATGGGTGGGATAGGAGGGCTCAACAGGCATTTAAATTAGCTGCCACACAGCACACGAAAATTTGCATTTTCGCTTTTAAGTGGCAAATCTGAAAGATAAGAAGGACGAAAGTCGACTCCTACCTTTTTGCCGGTTAATTGAATTGATGGATTTTGCTTCGCTTTAGAAAAACGTGGCCAAAATGCGCTTTCCATCTACAGCCAAGTGATTAACATGCCACCAATCGGTGATGCGGAGACATCTAAGGGACAAGGGGTGCAGGTGGGGTTGGAATAGGAGTTGGAGATGGATTTGCTGCTTGATGCCTTTAAAACGTTTTGCATTTAACAAGTAAACGCGAAAAGCTGAAAACACAGCGCCATTTAAATTATGAAAAGTAAGCCATAAAATCTTATTTTTACTTCCGACAGCGTCAGCCCCCACTCCACCTCCCCTTACCCCCCTAACCCCATCCTGAACGCCGTGGGGTGCAGGGCTGATAGCGTGCGTAGCCTGACGCCTCCCCGCCCAGCCCCGCCCCGCTAGCCAAACAGTCGCACGCTTAAAGGGTTCATTGGGGTAGGCAAATTTTGGGTATGGGCTAAGGATGAGGTGGGAGTGTGGCGAGGGAGGGGTGGTTGCTTTTGAGCACATTTCGGATACAATTTTAATTATGGCAACCGTAAGCTTTTGGTTGTAAATATTTGAGAGTGCCCGATAACGTCGACGATTTTCATAAATAATATACACAGGAGTCAGAAACGTCCACCCCCTCCCTCACCCATTTACCCCACCCACAAGGAACCCCAGCCTACCCCTATCGCCCAGCACTGACTACTCCATCAGAGCCTGGGCTTGAGCTTGAGTGCCAGTGCCACAGTCCGTAGTCCGCAGCCCGTAGCCCGATAAGGGTGAGGCAGCCTTAGCCTCGGCCTTCAGCTGAAAAGTGGCAATGGCAGTGGCAGTGGCAGTGGCAGTTGAAGTTGGAAGGGGCACAGGGAGCACAGTTGCTTGAAAGATTACAGATGCGTGATGTGTGCCTACGCACCGCGCCTCTTGGTCCCGGCCCTCCCCATCCCAGCACCCCTTTTGCATACTCTGTGTAGCTGGATTTAAGGCATTGTCCATTCATCCAGCGACTCTTAGCTTGGCATATATATTGGTAAATATATAGTGTGTACTATATAGTATGCAGATTTCTTAATTTTAATCTAAATATTTCAACGCGGTTTTCGGAGGAAGAACTTTCAGTGAACTTCTGCTTCTCACCAAAACAAGAATATAAGTTTAGTCACCTATAAATTTGTTACATATAATTTAATGCCTGTCACGACTATTGTATTTATACAGTTTGCCAATTGTCCTCTGATAAATTCCAACTACAAATAGTAAGTACAAAAAGAGAAAAAGAAAAAAACAACAAATATTGTTGTTCACTTTGTCCAAGCAAGTATTCAAATTAAATTGAGCTAAAAGTGTTTAAGCCAAGAGTTAACAAATAATTTTATGTATTGCAAATCAATGTTGTCTGTTCTTTCAATTATATTTTAAGCATATGTAAATTGTCTGTTTCCAAACGAACAGTGTATGTGGCAGTCGTTAGACTTTTGATAGCAGCGTTCTTGGTGCGTTCGCTTTTTTGCCTGTTTGCCATTTGAAAGACAAAAGGATTTGCTTTTGTGGTGCTCTCGCTTTCGCCCCCTCCACCTTTAGCCGCTTAAAAATCCCTCACCCCTCACCCCTTTCCCCTCATCTCTCTCTTATTCGCTCTCTCTCCCTCTCTCTATATGTATATATATATCGCCCTCCCTCTTTGGCTCTCTCCGTCTCTGTCTCAGTGGGTGCGTTTGCTTACGTTATCTAGCGCTGCGGCTGTTTGCTCGTCTGCTGATTAGACCGCTGTAGCAGGCAGCACTCCCCCTGCCACCCATCTAACCATCCCCCCTCCCCTCGCCATCCCACGCCCCTCATCTTTGCTACCCGCAGCTACATTAGCGGATCTCATGACGCCGCCCGTCTTGTGATAAGCGACAAGGAGCATAAGGCTCAGTCCTGAGTATCCTGTCTGCTAACCCGTTAGCTCAAGCATACGCCCGACGAGCCCGCACCCCGCACCCACCCACACCCTTACTGTTGTTGGTTAAAAACCCGTTTTGCATCTCAAGACGTTCGTCAGATTTCTGATTTCTGATTTTGGTTATTTTTTTGTTCATATTGTTGTTTTTGTTGTTGTTGCCAGCAGCATTCATCAACATTCTCATGGCCCGCATCTTCATTTTGTCAGTCGGAGCAAACAACTCACACACACACACAACCAACCACACCCACCCCGGTTGCTTAACCCCTTCTCTGCCGGGGACAGACAGTTTTTGACGAGCACTTCTTAATTTATGATAAGGGTTTTCGGGAAAATTGGAAAATGTTCAAATGCTGCTGCCTGCTACTCTTTTCTTTATTTTATTTATTTTTATTTTTTGGGCTGTTGTGTGTTGCTGTGGGGCCAAGCAAACACATGGGCGTGGCAGGAGGGCGGTAGCGGGGCGTGTGTGTTTGCTTAAAGCGAACCTACGGGTTTCTTGTGCCATGGGGCAGGGTGTTTATGAAGAGGTGGACGGAGGAGGGGGAGGGGGGCTAGCTCACGTAATGAGCTGCAAAAGCATTTGAATTATTTTTAACCCCGACGACATTGTACCCTTGAGATCAACACACACACACACACACACACACACACATGTGTCATGGCATTTCGCTCACACTTTCGGTTGTGAAAAGCGCGTAGCAGAATTTGATTTAGGATTTTTAATTTTGTGCTACTCATATTTTTTAATTATGCTGAGTAAAAAAGGATTTACAACACACACACCAACGCGCTCACACACACACATACACACACACACACACACACACACATGGCTGTCGTTTATCTTGCTTTTTCGAAAATTAATTAAATTTGCACACATTTGCAGTGGCCTTTTTTGTGTTTTTGTAGCTTTTTAGTTATTGTCGTTGTTGCTGTTGGCTTAGTTGTTGTTGCTGTTATTATTGTTGTTATTGTTACTGCCATTGTTTGTCATCTGCTGCTGCTTCGGCCGTCCCGTCGCTCGGCAATTAAAAAGCTTTTACAGCAATCAAAGTTGAAATGTGAGGACGTTTTTGAATACGCTTTAAGCGACAGACAATTCCACAACATCTAAAAGCATATATATATATATATATGTATATCTATATATATACATATATACAAAACACATATGCCATATTTTATTGATCGGTGTCAATAGTAAAAGTTTGCATTTAAAAAATAAGATTTTCAAATCAAAGTGCAAAATGAGCAAATGAGTTGTAAAACAGCGTTTCAAGCCAAGAGTCGCTTACATTTAAGCATAAATATAACATATAGAAATATATGCGATATATGTATCGGAACAACTCTGTGATGGGCAAGTATTTGTGATATGTCAGTGTGACAATTAAAACCCATTCACACCAATAACATATTTTGCTCTCTCTCTCCCTCTCCCTCTCTCTATCTCTCCCTCTCTCTCTCTCTTTCTCTCTCTCTCTCTCTATGACTATCTGGAGGGGGTCTGCAGAAATCTGGCAACGACGCTGGGTAGTCAGTCAGCTCATTCGTGCGATAAGCTCGCCAACTTGTTTATAGTTTTAAGCGCTGCCATTTGCATAGACTGCACTGCACCCGCACCGCCGCCTTCTCCCCTACACACACACACACACACACACACACATTAGTTTCCCACTCCAACCCCCCTAGCGTCCATTTAGTCAAGGCCCCCACTCAAGCCGGGCATATTCCCATGATAAAGTGTCCTCTGTGTGTGTGTTGGCCTGCGGGCCAGTGATTTTTAGTCCAGGACAATGCCGCATATCAATTACAGTGGAGGGGGTGTGCGCCTGGTGGGGGAAGGCGTCTCTGTGGGTGCGGGTGGGAGTCTTCTTCTTCTTGCTGTATATTTTCCTTATAGCAGTTGGTGGTTGGTTTCATGTCTTACGCTTAAGCGAATTATGAAGTGGCTGGCGCATAAAAATTTATTGCTGCGAAATAAAAATCAGCGTAAAAGTCCGTCCATGAACAATGCTCAAGGACTACATCCTTGTTTATGCTAACGTATATATATATATACCCCCCCCCCCCACACCCCTACAGTTTTCTGTCCGCCCGCTACTTCCTTGTTGTAAATATATTTATATGGCCCAGAGATGAAATCAGCATGTGAAATAAAAAAATATTGTTGTAGAAAAATGGCAGAAGAATAAAAAAAATCAAACTGAATCTGCGGTTGACTGTTTCAACACGACAGCCAACCGAGCAGTGACCCAAAGGCCGGGGGTGCGGGGTGCAGAGGGGGGTTAAACTGTTGGCCAAGTGCACCCCCCTGCCTCTGTGTGTATGTGTGTGTGTGTGTGTGTGTTTTGGCCCTTTGGCCGCGGGGCCCCAGCGACAAGAAAGTCCTTTTAATCTTAACACATATCATCATGATAACAATTTGGTCACGTTAAGTGAGGCAAATTTATTTATAAGCCGTTTTTTTTTTTGTTGTTTCCTCGTTCTTCCTCTTCTTGCCACGCAACGCCACAACCCCCCTCCCCCCTCTCTCCACCACCTCACATTCGACACTGAGATTCACTCACTCTATTATTGTAGCCGAAATCACTTGCAGCCATATCTACGAGATGTCCAAGCACAGAAGTTCATATTACAATACCCTCTAAAAGGCGTGTTTGACAGGGCATGCTAGTGATGGTTATCACACTTCTATAACAAAGGGTATACACCTATTCTATATTCATATAGATTTCACTGTGTTTCCAAGCTTTTGTTTTATAATTTTCTAAACATTCTTTTGTGTTTTCGATTTTAAATTTAAGCAATTCTGCTAAATTTAAAAAAGTGTCGGGAAAAATATAGAAATATAATACAATTAATAAAACAAGTAATAAAAAGTTGAAAAGGAAATCTTTACCAAAGTCTTCCCAAAATCTTCTGAAATATCTTCTTTATTTGGAAAGGTTTAAGGTGATTTGAGCACGCACACTTACAAGAATATTTCTCTATACATGAAACGCACTTTATTTTGCAACTGCAGGGTATTTTACCGTACTGATACTTTGCTGATTGTTTTTTTTTTGTTTTTGTTAGTTGTTTTTTATGTGATTTTTTGTTGGTGTTTTAGTAAATTGAAGCAAACGCGCTTTGATGTGCTTGTTACATGTGCTCAACCAAAACTTGTTGTTGTTGCTGCTGTTGCTGTTGTTGCTGTTGTTGCTGTTGTTGGTGTCCTGCCACTTCTTCTGCAACTTGATTTCCCCTCCATCCCCATGCCCCTGCCTGTAATCGTGCTTTATGTACCGTTACGCACTCAACTTTTTTGTTTGGCCCAATGGCATCAATTCGCCGGAAACGAAATCATGTCCAGTGAATTTGTTTTTTTTTTTTTTATTAGTGACTGAGCGCACACCCCACACACACACGCACACACACACACAGGAACACTCATGTGTGGGAGTGTGCAAATATTGTGTAATTTTATTACGCACTCAAGCACTCATAAATAAACAATTAGACAAAAGGAAAAGTAGCAAGTAGCGAAGCGAGTCAAGAGAAAAGGACCCCATTCAGGGATAAATAGTTCGAATTGGTTGGCTTGCCAATTATTTATAGTTATGTTGCCTATTAGCCACTACTGCCACTAGTTACTGGTAACTGCACAAACACACACACACACGTGCATGTAATGTATAATGGCACAGACCCCACCCACTCCTCCATTGTTGAACTAAGGTCGTCGAGTTCTCCTTTGCAGTTCATCGTCGCTAATCTCAAGGAATCGCGTAAAAACGAAACTCATGTTTTAGGTTTAACCAGGTAACACCAACTGAACATTTGTTTATATATATATATGTGTATGTATGTATGTGTGTATAGACTAGTGTCTGTCTGCAAAAAGCTTTTAACATGTCTGAGCACGCAACGTAATTTTAGTTTAATTGGGTAATTATGCGCATACAGAGCGCGGTGAGTATACCAAAAATGTTCATCAGTCTGCTGTTTGTCTGTTTGTTTGTTTGTTCGTTTCTCTATACCCTGTGCACATGACGAATGACCACAAAAGGAGTATAATGCAGTTGTGCAAATAATCAACTTTATTTTAATTACAATTGAAACGAATTTTAATTTTTGTTTAATGTATTTTGGTATGTTGCATTCATATTTTGTTATGCCAGCTAATCAATTTTGTTGGTGGCTAATTGCTTACAAAAACATTTGAGAATCGTATGGAAAATAACCGGGCTATCTACAGGGTATTTGGCCGTTGAGCACACTGTGCTTTCATATTGTTGTCTATCTTTGCATGCAAATGCAAATGCAGTCGGAAGAAAGGCTCAGCTTCGTAACTAACGGTAAGATGAAGAATCCTTTGCTGCTGCTGCTGCTGCTGCTGCTTATGTGCGACGCCTGCCACAAAGTCAGTGGCAGTCAGTCTGGCTGGGCGTTGGGCAGGGGGCTGCAGTGCTAGTGCCGCGGCCGGAAGTTGTCGTTTTGGTGCAGGAAGCGCGCATTTTGACTGCAAGTTCCGTAGTGGCACTCGTAGTAGTTGAGGTGGTGCCACCACCACCCCCACCCCCACCCCTCACCACCAACCTTCTCCGCCGCCACCCACACTCCCTTTTCAATTTATGCTTGGCTGGCAACGCTTTTGGCTTTTACCCGCTAATTTATGTGCAGAAGCATGCGAAACATTCAACTGACAAGCACCGTGGGGATTGCAAGTCCTTTGGTGGGAATGGTGTGGGTGGTGCAGTGTATTGCACTCTTTCTCCCCTCTTCTCTCTCTGGCATGTGCATATGTTTCATTTCTTTTTGTGTTGTTGGAGGTGGATTGCTCTCTATTCGCACACTTTTAATTAAGGCAACAACAAGTGAAGCAGTGAAAGCCCAAAACTCTCAAACACAAGCGAAAAAGTCTTTAAGAAATTTGCAAAAGTTGGCAACGAAATTGGGCCAACAAGTGACAGAAAGGTGAAGAAGAAGCAGCTGCTGAAAAAGCCAAGCGATGAGCGCACATTAAGCTGAGCGCGCCCAAAGAGCTAGCGAGAAGTGCTAGGCAGAAAGGGAGAGAAAGAGAGAGAGAGAGAGAGAGAGAGAGAGAGTGCGCGAGCGAACATTTGTTGTAGCCATCTCTTTTCATTGTTATTATTTGCCGGCGCGAAAGTTTTAATTTTTGTTATTAACTACGAAACTTTGCTGCGAAAAGGCAGAAACTTAAAAAGGCAACCAGACAGAGACAGAGACAGAAACACAGACCGACCGACAGACCGACCGACAGACACAGACTGAGTCAGAGACAGCGTTATAGATAGAGATAGTGATATAGTCAGACAACGCACAGACGACGCTTGCCAAAAGCGGGATCTGGTTTGAGGACGCGAGCGGGCGACAACGGCGGCTATTGAAAGGGGTGCGCAGGCGGCTGGCAAACTTTTAAAGTAAAGTTTTTAGCGTTCCCTCTCCCTCGCAATCTCCCTCTCTCTCTCTCTCTCTCCCTGTTTTTAGTCGCTCTCTCTCTCTCTCACTCTCTCTCTCGTTGCCTCTCTTTGCGCTGTGTTAAACGTCTGTAAAGTATAACTTTGTTTTAGGTTTTTGGGGTTTCGCCCCCCTTTCCTCCTTATCAGCATATGATTCCTTGCCGTTTTTCTTTGCCACAGTTGCCAAAATCGGGCAAGGTCAGGAACAAGCTTCTCTCGCTCTTTCTCTCTCTCTCTCTATCTTAATCTCTCTCTCCATCCCTCTCTCTCTCTCTCTATCTCTTTGACTCTCATCGTGCTCACTTTAAGCTGCATTTGCATGAGGCACCCTTTAAACTTTAAACGCCTTCCGGCTAACTTTAAGTTAATGCCGAAAAGATGAGCGATTTCAGATTGCCTCCTGTTCAGTTTAGGCAACACTTTAAATGTCACACATTTTGTTGCTTAACTTAAGTTCGCTCGCCACTTATTCAGTACAGTTTCCCTCTCCTCATCTGGAACTCAAATATCTACTTCAATGCGATATGCTTTTTTAATAAGAAGATAAGACAGATGAAAGAGATACAAATAAGAAGGACCAATAAATGTAGATAACAACAAAAAAAGATTATGTTTGCTTTTGCCACATATTTACTAAAGTATAGCATCACATTCCAAATCTGTGACTTTAATTCCTCGAAATGTCGTCACGCATTTAACTGACTGTGTTAGTTGGGATAGGGTTGAGCCTGGAAAGGGGTTGGGGTGCATTCCATTTTGGGGCACACGCACATTATTTATGCTGCATTTAACTTTGGTTTTGCACAGCCCAAAAGTAAAACCTTCTCCACTAGAGCCATCTCCACTTCTCAACCCTTTCTCCAACAGTTTGGCGCGCCACTGTTTTGCGGTCGAAATCCATGTTGGTCAAAAGGGGCGTGGCAAAGTGCGCATACACAAATTAAGTAACACTTACACAAGGGTCCACAAATGTCCGAATGGCTTGAAAGCACATTCAGCATTTGGATTCCAGTTGGGTCGCCTCCCCACTCCACTTGGACTCAGCGTGTGGCCAAATGGTTAGCAGCAACTAGCAACCCGTTCCCCATCCCAGACACCCCCATCCCGCACCCCCACCACTCAGCTCTTGGACCCCTTTCGGTACGGGCTTTTTTGCATAGTAGTGACCAAAAATTGAAAAACTGCCTGCAGTTGTAAAATGTTCAGGCGTGAAAACCTCTTTTGAGGTTACAGCTGTACATCTGTGCGTGTGTGTGAGTGTGTGTGTGAGTGTGTGAGTGTGCTTGGGCTTCTCTACTTCTGTTTCAGTCTCGTTGTGTGTGCGTGTGTGTGTGTGTGTGTGCCATGTGCATTATAATGCCGCCACACACTCATTTAAAAAGCCAAAGTGAAAATCCCAAATTTTTTCTTATTTGTTTTTCTTGCTGTTTTTTTCTCGCTTATTGTGGGTTCAGCACAAATCCAAAATCCACTTCAGCGTCTCTCTCGCATTCATTAACATTTTTCCATTTGCTGTTGGCTCAGTCAAATCAAAAATCCAAAACAAAACAATTTCACGCGATTTTAATGCGCTGCCATTTGAAGCACATTTTAAATAGCATAAATCTCATACATATGCAATTTATGCACACACACCCACACACACACACACACACACAGCCGGTTGCCAATTTGAAATTATTGCGTCGGGCAGGTGCTGCCTAAAACCTCCACCCAGCTGCCAACCCCCTTTCCCACAAATTTGCTTAAGATCTGGTTCGGAAAAGAAACGCGTCACGAAAACCAAATTACCACATTTGAAAAATATTATGCGGCACAGTGGCATGAAAACAATTGAAATCGAGGTGACTCAAACATAGGCTAAGCCGTAAGTGAAATCAAGTCAATATGTAAGCCTTACAAATGCACATCTTGAGACTTTTCTTCTGTGTGTTCGTAAACGTTTTAACAAATTAATTGAATGGCATTAATTGAATTGTGGGCTCGTTGAATATAATTTTTGTATGTTTTTAAGTAAATGAAATAAAGTATTTAAGATCCGTGCCACTTGCTCCTCTTTCTCTCTCTCTCTCTCTCTCTCTCTCTCTCTCTCTCCCTCTCTCTCCCTCCTTCTCTCTCTCTCTCCCTGTATTTGCATTATCTTGATATGCTTTCCTTCTCTTGCACTACGTAATTATATTGCTGCTCTGAAAATTCAATAAATGAATCTTTTAGCTTTTGCTCGAGCATTCCATAAATTACACTCTTGCGCAATTGGCAATTCTTAACTGTAAATGGTAAAGGATAAGTGTTGCCAATGTGCGTTTCTTGCTTTCGCAGTTGCCAGCTGCAATGCAAATAAAAAACACACACACACACATATTTTTAAATTCGGCTTTGCGGGATGTGTGTGTGTGTGTGTGTTTGAGGATAATGTTTTCTCGTAGAATGTCTCAATCTCGTCCTTTCATTTCTTTCTTTCTTTTCTCTCTTCGCTGTGCGAGTTTGTTTTGTTTGCTGTGCGCCAAGTGTTGGCGCAGTTACTTAAATACAATCCACACACACACACACACACACACACCCTACCCCCACTCCCAGTGGTACAGGCTGCACTCACCCACACTCCCACCAAGAGCACCACCACCACCACTCTCGACATCTTCATGGACCACTCACTGTTTAAATTAATTCAAATTAATTCACTTGCGTCGCAGCTGCTTCGGCTCAAATTTTATGCGCGATTTTCATTTTACAACAATACCATTTGGCTTTCGTTTCGTTTCGTTTTGTCAGAGAGGGGGAGAGAAGAGAGTGGTGGGGGTACAGACTGGGGAGGAGGCACCTACTACAGGATTGCAACAGCCGCAAGTAAGTTTCACTTAGATTGCACAAAAAAAAAAAAAATCAAATAACAAAAAATAAACTTTAAATTCCAGCTTAAATCTCGCACTTAAACATGTATTCGAAATTCTATTAATAATTTTAAGAAGTGTTTGCTAAATTTACTTGATTTCTGCTTGGAATGCTGCAAACGCCCTACTTTTTGCGGGGTGGCGAAGACTATTCAATAAATGCTCGACTCAGGTAACATTTGAAGCGTTCTCAGGTCAGTTTGGTTTTTTACTTAAGGTTTGTCAAACTCATAAAGATAATCTCTTTATCTCATTTAATAAAGAGTCTCTAATCAGCACGATTTCTAACGAAATCAAAACGATATACAAATAATAATAAATGTCAAGTTTAGAGCTCTGCTTAATCGGATTTTTGCTCCAATTCAACTGCGAAATGTTAAATGCCTTAAGGGATATTTAAAGCGCGCCCGAGTCTCTATTGTTTATTTACTTTCTTTTTTCTCGTTTCTCGTTTTCTCGTTTTCCTTCCCATTTTTCCTCCCATTTTCTTATCGAAATATCAATAACATAAGCTACTTAAGTGCCTAATGTTTTCTTCCTCTTCATTTTTTATTCCTTTGCCCCACAAAACATCCCCATCCCTTAAATACTCCATTGTTGTTGTTGTATTGAATGCCGCACGCCCCGCGCTAAAGCCAATAACAAAAAAAAATATATATATATATTTATATATATACATATATATATTTATACAAAATCTAGAAAAAAATCTTGAAACTGAAATTTTAGTGACATTGAGAAGAAGTGGGGTGGGCACGCGAGAGGAGGTGGAGGGGTGGTGGTGATATGGGCAGCGGTTGTTCCTATTGTTGTTGGTCTGAAGTGAAATGCGTTAATTCCATTTTCTTAATTAAATGCACAAACAAAATCACGGAAATGAAAAATAAAATCCAAAGTCTTTTACACTCAATGATTTGTTTTCATTAAAACAAGAAATTCTCATTAACAATGCCAATGACAGCGAACAGTTCCAACAACAACAATAGCAATGAACGTGGGATGAAAGGGGGTGGAGGGGCGGTGGAGGAGGAAGAAGAAGAAACCACCGATGGTTGGCCAAAAGCGAAAGGAACACACACACACACACACACACACATAACACAAAGGAACAGATGAAGACGCGGCTGAAGACGAAGAAGTAGAGAAAGAAGAAGAAGCAGAAGTGAAAGCAGGCGCAGAAAATGTTATTGTTGTTGTTGTTGTTGTTGTTGTTGTCAATGGGCGCATTCGCAAATGCGCCACATTTTAATTGCCAGCAATTGTCGCCAGCCAGCCAGCGACGCAGCTGCTTTCTGGACAAGCCATCCGCCCATCCCCTTCCACCCTTCTCTCAGGCAAACGCTCTTGATGTTGTTGTAAACCCCCCCCCCCCCCCAACCCCCTTGCAATGCGTCCAAAATTTATGACATATTTCTCAGCACAATTGTTTGCCGCGATTTACGCGCCTCTCCTTCATTCATTAAGTTTTCTTCTGCTTTCTGCTTCTGCTTCTGTTTCGCCCTTTCCCCCTTACTCCTCCCCCCGCCCACTCTCACTCCTTATCTACCGAATCACAGCCAGACTGTATTCCTGAATGCGGGTGGGGAGGGAGTTGGGGGGTTGGGGTGCAATTAGCTAAAGCAATCGATTCGAATCGGCTGGCGCAATTTAATCAGAATTTCAATAACAATATCCAAAGCCAATTATTATTATCATAATTATAATTATTGTTGTAACACATGCAAGCAAAAGTGTTTTAGGGAATATTTGACTGGGATTGAGAACATATAGTGTATATAGGGTATTGACCATGATCTTAGCAAAGCTGGAAATCTTAAATCGGCTGCAAAATCAAATTTGTAATTTAGCTATTTAAGAATTAATATAAAAATCAAACAATAAATAATTGTTTGTTTGTTTTATTAAAATTTTTGGCAGACGCTCGAAAGTAGGCAACAGAAAAATTCATTCAAAAGCAGCAAAGAGCAAAAACTATTTTTGCAGCAAAAATTGACTGTTGAGCTTCGAAAGAGTTGTGGCAAATGCAAATGAAAATGTAAAAAAAAACAAACACAACTTCAACAGCACTAAAGATTGAAGTCTTGACTGAAACTAAAAAACAAAGTCAGTCATCGTTCATATCAGAATAAACCATGCTCGCCACTCAAGCACAAGCACTTTACACGCACACACACACACACACATGTATATAGAATAAATCTCAATTAATTCGTTTAGAGATTTAATTCATGCAGTAATAGGATTTTATATTATCAACTGTTCAATGCAGTTATCGATTATTTCTCCCAGTTCCATGCATGAGTAATGGTTTAAAGTTGACCAACCTTTCCCAGATTCACACACACATACAAACCCAACCCTCCCCCCCCCCCCCCTCCCCCCTGCCGCTGCTGTCTGCGGCAACTGGCAAATTGAAAAAAGAAGTGCGAAATGTGTGGAATGAGAGAGAAACGCCGCTAATCGCACAAAATGGCGGCAAGCAGCATCCAACGAAATCCCAAAAAAAAAAATAATCCCGTTGCTCTCCAATCATCTGCAGCGCCAGCAACAACAACAAGAGAAACAACCAAAAAACGACCATCGTAAATTTGCTGAACGTCATTTGGCTTCATTCTTTCGTTTTCGTTTTTTCTTGTTGCTCTGCTGACGTCGCTGCTGCTGCTGCTACTGCGGCTGCTGCGTTTCGCTTTTTATTTCTCTTATCTTTGTGTGTGTGTGTGTATGTACTTTGTGCATTTTATGGTTGTCGTGGCAATGGACCCGCCTTCTTTTGCTGGCTTCACCTATCGCATCGTCCGAATGCACGACTGCGATGACAAGAAAACGGCAATGGCCAGGCTGCTGCAGTCAAAGCGAGAGAGAGAGAGAGAGAGAGAGAGCCAGTGACGCTCCCAACTGCGAGAGTAAATGAGTCTGTGTATTGTGCATGAAAGCTCCCTTTCCCCACTTGCACACACTCACACACACATATATAGAGTGCAGTTCAGCTGCCATTCTCTCACACTCTTTTTGCGTTCGTTCGTTCTCATGTAGTTTAGCTGTGTGCGATTTACTTTTTTTGTTATTTTCGTTTTCGTTTACGTTTTCGTTTACGTTTCTGCTTTAAATTTGATTAGTGCACACAGCAGCAGCAGCAGCAGCAGCATTGTTTAAGCTCGCATTGCAACGGTAAAGCTAGGGCTGCAGCAAAGCTCAAACACAAATAACCTGCTCTTATTTCTCCTTCATCACCCCTTCCCCCTCCGTGTTCCTCTCTCTTTATCTGTCACTTCAATTAGCCCAAGCCGCAGCGTTGCTCATAAATAATTTGCAACTCATTTTGCAGATTGTTTCTTTTTTCTGGTGTATTTTTTTATGAATTGCCGTGCAATTTTTAATGAAATTTATCGCGCTTATCTGCGCGCATTAATCAAACCCGAATTTTGCACACAGTTATCAGCATGCGAGAGAGAGAGAGAGACAGAGAGATAGAGAGGGAGAGAGAGACCGCCCGGGTCGCAACAAATAAATGAGCAACAACAACGACAACAACCAGTAGAGCAACATCCGCTGCGGAACTGACTGTTGCGCCGCAGCGGAGGTCGCTAATTTAAACCAAATGAATTGGCACATTTTTCACTTGCTCAGCCCCAACCACGGAGCAGGCCAAAATGGCAGGCGATGCCATCAGCAAAACACCACGCACCACACAAAAGGTGGCAACAACAGCAACAGTAACAGCAAAAACAACAATCACAACAACAACCACAGCAAGCGAAGTCACTTAATCCATGGCGCGATAAAAATCTCGAAAATCCAACTTAAGTGTTTCGTAATTTATCTCTCGCTGTGTGAGCGAGCGTGAGCGTAATTTACCTCCACCCCGTCCCTTTTGGCATACGGCGACATTTCTCTCTCTCCCTCTCTCTCTCTCTTTCTCTCTTTTTCTCTCTCTTTCTCTCCGAGTGTGTATCCACTCATCAATCGTCCGTCTGGCTGTGTGGCAACGTCAGTCATCGGGCTCATTCGCGCGACACCCCCATCCCCACCCCACCCGCATCACTCCTCCTGCTCCCCATTCACCGAGCGTGTAACCACAACCTCACCACTCCACCCCCCACCGCCGCACCCACTTCTCACTCATTGTCAGTCATTTTGGCTTTGGTTTCTTTTTCGATGAAATGATAAATGATGAAAAATGGTGCCGAAAGATTTAAAATTATCCAAGGGAGCAAAGTCAACATTAAATCTACCCCTCTCCCGTCCCACACTTTCTGCGAAAATGAGCTTGCAAATACAGAAATTACAAATAGATAACAATTTTCATTTAACGCTGAATCCCATTCCAGCTGGGACCGCATTCACTTCCAAAATTGAATAACTAAAGCTAACTGGAAAGAATTAAAAAATCTGAAACTCATTCATTGGCGACATTTGTCAGCACTTTATTTACAAATAATAGGTTTAGCTTTCCAATTAAATGTGCATACACACACACATACACACATACACACACACACATAAGATTGGCAATAAGATCAAAGCGAAATTCTTTATAATTTACTCAGCAATACTCAATACTTTTTTGATTATAATAATAATATTCATTGCATATTACACTTTTTAGCACTAGCATTGTTTATTGATATTATTTTTACTGATATTTTGATGTTTTGCTTCAGCGCTGCTCCAATTTGCATGCTTTTGTTCTTGCTGTTCCAAAATAAATATCAGCCATGACTATCTATTCATCATCATAGCGAATCTCAATTTTCGAACCTTTCGAACTCTGTCGATACAGTTCCGCTTTGCAAAGAAATACATGAAAAAAGTATAGATAAAAATATAAATAAATACAGAAATAAATGTTTAATAAAATACATCGATAATCCGTGCGCTGAAGAGAAAGTTTGATGATATATATATGCACTTATAATATCTTAGTCAGAAGTATAGCACGGATAACCCGTTAACTGTTAACTCCTTCAAAGCCGATTTGCTCAGCTCTTGGTCAAGCACACTTCCACACGAAAATATGAAAATGGCTTTCTTATAGTTTCCAGCTTAGCACCACCAGTAGAGTGTGGGGATGGCAGCCCCTAAACCCACCCCCACTTTACGCGCAGCAGCAGCACATCAGTCCCAACTCTCGACCCACTCGATATACACTTAAATTCTATATATATATATATATATACATTATATATATATATAAATAGGGCTTACCATGTATAAGCATGTGGAGGGGTTTAGGTGTACGGAGTGGGGGCAGGGGTTGGGTGGGCAGGTCGGAGTTTTAAATAGCCATTAGCGAAAACGCTTATTAAAAATTTACATTTCATTCCACTTTACAGCTGAGCGAGCGAGCGACGTTGTCGAGAGCTGGTTGAAGGATGTCAAGAGTACCCGACAAGGACGACAAGGACCTGAAGAAGCACAACAGCTAGTAGATGGCGGCAGTTGGGGACAGAGGGGGGGACAGAGGGGTACAGAGGGGGTTAGCTTGGCTTGGTTAAGCTGCAGGGGCAAGCATGACGACGCTGCTGGCTGCAAAATTCATTTTGGCCCGAGCGGCCGGGCGCACTTCCCAAGCTGGCCCGGCTTCCTGCCTCCGGAGCCCAGAAGGAATCCTCTCCTTTCCGTAGAAACGACCCCTCCCCCTCCCCCTTTCTTTGCAGCCTTTGGATGATGGGGTTAAATTTTTGGGAGCCACCCGTTGTTGTTCTTGTTGTTGTTGTTGTTGTGTCTTTAGGTGTTCATGCCAAGTTAATTTAATAATAAAACTGAAATTTAATTCATTTGTGGATAGGCCACGGCAAAAAGCAGACAGGCGAGACAGAGACGGAGAGAGAGAGAGAAAGAGAGTGAGAGAGAGGTAGAGGGAGAGAGAGGACAAGTGCGCAAGCGAGACAGCGCACGTTGCCCAGTTGATGTCCATTCTTGAGCGCAACGAAAACTCCTCAGGGATAAGCCGTAACCCTCAAAATTGGCGCCTCAGCTTCAACTACTGCCGACAAAATCTCACTCAGCAGACCACCTCACCCCACCAGACCCCACCCTCAGCCGCAGCCCCTCCATCCATCCCATGAGTTCAATCTGCATTTGTGGAGAGCTGTTGGCAAAACGTCTTTTGCTCGTTTTTAATAATATTTTCCAGTTATCTGAACTCTTTCAAAAACATTTTGATCGCTCGCGGCCATCAGGCTGCAGAGCCCATAACCCAACCACCCCCACACCCATCCCCCTACCAAAGATATAACGGTTTTAATTATACTCCACGCTTTACACTAACGAAAATTGTCGAGAGATTGCTTTAAGAACAGAACAGTAGCCCATCGATCCCCAAATACAAATTCCCCCCCTTCCCGCACCACTTCTACAGCTGTCGTTTTGCATAAATTTGAGCAGTGGCGGGGGTTTTTTTTGTGGCACTTGCAGCCAAATTGAATTGCGTACAACTAACCGCCGAATGCGCGCCGCACAATTAAGGTTGAGGTTTCTATATAGCGCCTGCCCCCCTCCAAGCATACAACACCAACGGCCCAACTATTCCCCAGCTGACGTGTGGACCGGTTGTTGCTAAGATAGAAAAGGAAGCTCGGGTTTGGTGGGCAAACTGCGGGTGGCAGCTGTCAGTGCGTTAGTCAGTTTCTGTCAGAGCACTCGCTCTCTCTCTCTCTCTCACTCTCGCTTTCTCGTTCGCTCCTTTTGGGTGTGCTGGGATGCTCTGGGACATGTCTACCTGGCGAGATACCTCTCCTACCACCTTACCACACTAGCTGCACCACATCGCCAATCTCCAAAAAGGTTCCAGGGTGCCGAAGCGTAGCTGTAGTGACAACAACAACAACAACAACAAAAACATCAAGAAGGCTCTAGTTGAGGGAGCTCGACTTAAAGATACTCTATAACAAAGTCAACGGCAATTTTAAGTGGACATTTGCATCGAAGACGCTTGCCTCTGCCTAGCATAGCCATTTGATTTGAGTTAGGTGCAGGGTATAAGATGAACGACAACGGCAGATGAAGATTCGTTTGGGGATTCGCAATGTGGGCACACATAAAACATATTTGCAAAATATTACACACAGTTAGTTAGCTCGCACACACCTACACCTACACACACACATACACACACGTGACACAGCAGCCTGCAACCTGCATAAGGACTCAGAAACTATTTGCACTCTAAAACAAAGCATAGAAAATACCCTACAAAATGGCATCTAAAAATATAGAGTTAAAATACCTTTGAGTTTAGTATTCAGAATATAAATTACAGTAAGTCAATAAAAAAAGACAAATATCCTAATTGAAAAACGCATTAACTGAGTAATTAATCGTCACTAAATTTTGCAAAATAAAAAAAAAAAATAATAATAAATTGCTCTAAAAGGATAAAAGGTAAAACTGGACTTGAGTCCGCAACTTAAATACACTCTTATGTAAAAGTTCCACATAAGTCCTAAAAATTCTATAAAAACTCAGAATTGAAGAGCAACGCATTTATAATTTCAATACTCATGCAAATTTTTCAGCAACATGCATTTAAAATTGATTAATGAGAAATCTTAAATGTATAATATTTAGGCACGTTTAGAGAGTTTGCTGAAAATAGAAATCACATTACATTTTTATTTCCTGGGAACATATAAAATATCACACTATAACTGAATAAAATAAATTTCAATCTATTATTTAAAGTTAATTGCTCTTTATTAATATTCTATTAATATGATTAATTTTGTAATCTTCCTTTCTAAGGCTCATTACTTAATTATTAACTAATCCCAATTCTTTGACTTTAAGATCTTCAATCAAAATCTTGGCATCTTTATACCTACCAATAAATAGCAATTTATATATTATGCATTGAATTCAATTTCAAATAGATAATGCCAATTTTGAACAGTTATGCTTAGGTTCAGTTTGTGATTTTAGTATGAGCTATCCTCAGTTGCATGTGGCCTGCTCAAAAGTGTACGTAAAAGCCGCAGCAACTACAACTATAACTATAACTATAAATGCATGGAACACACGACGAATGGGTCGGGGCGGTGTGGAGGGAGGTGTGTTGCATGAAGGCGGCATTGCCGCAACGCTTTTTAGCCGCACAACAAAATTTGATTTGTATTTCTGTGGTTTACCTTTGGCCCAGGCCCAGGCCCAGGATCAGGCTACGGCAAAGGAGCGACAGGGATTGCTAGCTGCCTGGAATGGGGATGGACAAGGGGTGTGAGCGGTGTGAGCGGTGGGCTGCGGCCTGTGGAGTTGTGTCAGCAGTGTCAGTGGCACCTGGACTTGGTTTTGCCTGTCGTAGATTCTGAGGTTAAAATGTAAAATGCAGAGAATGGATTGTGCGGGTAACCGGAACAATTAAGGAATTTTGCCAGGACGACTCCTCGACCAACGGCAGGCGGGCATGCTAGGTAAGGCAAACCAGTTACCAATTACAAATGGCATACGATACGTCTGCCTGCCACGCCCCCTCCACGCAGTCTGACCAAAATGATTAAGTAGATTGCAATGACTACATTTTGCGCAAGACGACGACGACAAGACGACAAGAGATGACGACCAGGAGGCAGGAGCGAAATACGGAACAGGAGCATGGAGCGACAGGACTCCGCTGCTAGTTGCAGGACAGTGGCGTGTTGGCTTTTGTTTCTTATGCCCCATGCATACGAAATTTTTGGCTTTCATTTCACAGCTGTGTGTGTGTGTGTGTGTGTGTCTTTTATGCTTCAATATTTCATCGATAGTAAAACCAACAACACCAAGAAAAAACAACTTTCTGTGGCGCGCCAAATAGACGATACCCTTGCATACCGGTCCCAATTTCATCATAAATTTAGAAAAATTATAAACCAATATTTTCGTTGATTCTTTATCAAATTGGCTAATGGTGCTGATGAAGCAGATATATTTTATGCCATTGTTTGAATGCAAAACAAACTGGTCGACAGAAGTTGCATACTCTCTGCAAGGGCATCAAAAGGTGGACGACCAAAAACTGCACATTGTCACATTGGGGGCCATGAGTCCGGAGTCCGGAGTCCGGAGTCCGTGAGTCGTGGTTTGGGAATGGGGAGTTTGAAGTTTCGTCTTTGGGACAGCTGTTGAACTGGCGACGATGACGACGTCTACCTCAACGTCGACGTTGGCACGGAAATAATTGAAAATACGTGTTTGGGTTTTGTGGACAGCGGCATTTGGCTTCACAAGCAAAAGCAGCAGCAACAACAATTTCAACAAGGACTTCACTTAGTGGCCAGAATTCCCCGCCCAACCACCCCTCAGCACACGGAAAAATTCAATTCACATTTTGCCACATTTTACATTTGACAAATTTCCATTTGCTTTTCGAACCAAGGCATTATAAATTCTCGACTTTCTTCAAATGAATTTTACACAAATCAAACAAAAATACAAATTGCAATCTTCTCAAATTTTGCTTTTGGTGGCTCTTAGTTTTTATGTTTCTATTTTCAACTTTTTGATTTTGATTAACATGCGCAATTTGCAACAAGTTTGGCAAGTTTGCATTTTAACTCGCATTTAAACTCCGCTACAATTGTTCACATGGACTAATCGTTAAATTCGCAATATTCAATTTGACTACACTCTGCAATTGCTTTGCTATTCGGCTGATTTTATCATGAAATTCATTAAGCCAAAAAGCATTAAATATCGGACTCAAACACACTCTTCGCAGCTGAATTACGACAATTTTTAATTACCGCACTTGAGAGTAAAAATACAAAACACGAAGCAAATGTGGTAAAAACTCTTTTTGGCTGCAAAAAAAAAAGAAGAAATTCAATTAGCCTCGCAAGAAAACCAAAAAAATAAAAAATCAAAATAAACAATGCCTGACTGGACTTAAGGGGGTGCCATGGGTTGGGTGCCGGGGGAGAAGAGCCCCACTCTTTAAATCAATAAATCATCTGCAAGCAAATTAGTCGCACTAGAGATGTGTGTTTGTGTGTATATGTACGTGTGTCTGTGTGTGAGTGTGTGTGTCGAGGAGACGACCATTAGTCTTGCTTGAACACGGAGCAACTCCTTGGCTTAGAGCCTTGTGCTTAAACCACGTGATTGCCTTTTTTTAGACCGAATACGCGTCCGGGTCGAGATCTGGCCCTGGGCTTGGGTCTGGGTCTGGGTGCGGGTCCCGCTTCCAAATGAAATCCATTATATTCATGCGCAACAAAAGGGCGCTGCGACGTCGTCCATGTTCGTCCACGGACTTTGGCGGCGACATAAAAAATTCATTAAAAGTAATAAACTAATTCCATTCGATCCTATTAAAAATCATTTTCGAATTAAGGATATTTGCATATCCTTAATAAAGTTTACCGGACAATGCGCCCAGCATTGGGTTGGTCGCAAGACGGCGGGGGGGTGGCGCCTTTGTGACATTTTACAGACAAGTAGATGAGCCAGCTAACTACCCCCCGTCCCCCTACCAACCACTCGCTCCCCAACCTTACTGCTTCCGCCCTCTTTGGTGGTTGATGGCTGCTGATGAGTTGCCTCTCGCCTGTGCTCCTTTTGGGATGTGGGGAAGGGGGGAGGGGGTGCTGTTGGTAGAAATCTTGTTTTTATTTGTTTGTTTACCGTCCGCAAAATGAACGCTGGCAGGCTCTCAGGCCGACAGGGAGGTCTTTGGTCCTGAGCAGATAGCTTTTGAGTGCTTGGGTGTGGTTTGAGGCGGGCGTTCGCCTTTGTACAGATATTTAAATTTTATCGCAGGCCGCCTGATTGCCCCGTCAGGCAGGAAGCCGAGCAGGACGCTAACACACACACGCTAACACACAGCTGCCAGGACTCATCAATCAGCTGCAGACTAATTACATAATCTCCTCTTGATTATGTTGCCGCTCTTTGTTGTCGTTCGTCCTGTTGCTGCTGTTGTTCCTATTCCTGTTGCTCAACAGCCTAGGCTGGACCACAAGCTCAAAAGGAAAAGAAAAAAACAACAAAATAAAACTAAGTTTCTAATCAAATACAGTGAACGCTAGCAAGCTGAGCACTTTTAGTGATTAGACATTTCATGTGCAAAATAATCAAATATTATTTAAAATTTATTCAAAAAAATTGAATCAAATAGTTAAGTTCGGACTTTAATCTAGAATTAAAAAAAGAGATGAGTTTACATTGTTTTTAGAGCTATTATGCTCTTTTCTTAAGATGGCTGAAAATTGCATATTTGTAATATGTGCAAAATGTGAAAAGCCTAAACTCATAAAACTTCTCCTATTAGTTTCAAACTATGCTGCTTATCAAATGTTCAATCTTCATCGGAGTTATCTACATAAAATGAAATATTTTTAAAACTTAGAGTAATTATAATTAATCTGAGATTCGCCTCATGTGGTTTTCGTAGCGTGAGAGCACTGTACTTTACTCATTTACATGGCACAGAAAGTAATGCGTAAAGTGACTAGACATCAGCCTATCAACACTAATCTCAACCCCCTTTTCTTTTTGGGGTTAGAGGTCAAAAACGGCGGCAACTTTCAAAATATGTTTAGTACTTTTATTGTTGTTCTTCGTTCCTGTTGTTCTTAGCGCTCATTAAACGAACTCATGACGAAGAAGAAGATGAAGACAAGTTTGAAGAAGAGGAAGAAACTTGGCGAAGTGACCTTGACATTGAAAAAGTAGCAAAAGTTGAATACTAAAAGTAACTGCAAAATGCGAACTTTGCGTACTGGCGGCCGCTAAACTTTAAGGCTTGCGACACACACACCACTACCACCACCACCACCACCATCTCCCCCTACCCCTCCCCCTCCTCATCATCACCATCTCCACCCACAAAAGACACAAAACCCTAAGCAACCAAGCTCCCTGCACCGCAAAAGGCACCACACAACTTACTAAGTAACTTACTCAGGCGCTGAAAGAGAGAGCGAGAGGAAAAGTAGAAAAGTTTACTTTGAAAGTTGAGAAAAAAATTAAACTTACGCCAGTTTAAAGCTACCAAATTTATATAAAATATTGTACAGAAAAGTTGGTGTGGTTGTCTGTCAGTCTGTCTGTGAATGTGTGTGTATGTGTGTGTGTGTGGCTATGAATAGGCCGAACGCTGAACTTTGAACCGGTCGGCCAGTTTCGAATACCCAGTCAAATTTAGAAAGAAGAAAGCTGCAAATAAAAAAGCTAAGCAGTTAGACGTTTTTTTAATATATAAAAACATTTTTTAACTATAGTTAACAACCAACTGAAATAACAGCTTATGAATGGAATACGAGAGCGTAATATTTTGTGAAAAATTACCGATAGTTTTTTTCTCAAGATCGCAAATTACACTTATAAAACACGTTGAACTACTATCGATCATTTCAGCTGTGCAAAATGCGTGGTAGCTACAAGGACGCTACACATCCAATTTCTCATTAAAATATTAAACAAAAATAAACAATATAAAAATTGATAATAGGCGAAAAGGGTTAAAGTTGTTTTTGTTGTTCACACGCTGTTCTTTGGGACCCCGGCTGCAAAGTTTTGTTTTGAGAGAAAGTTTCGTCTCGCCAGAAACAGCCACGCCCCCAGCTACATCCGTACACCGCCGTCGCCCTCAACAGCTGTGCTGATCAGCTGACTCACAGTGTGTGTGTGTGTGTTTGTGTGTGTAAACATACAGCGACCAGTTTTTTGGCTTGAAAAACTTGGTCACACTCATTCATATTATTTTATAGGCCGTTCCGTCGCCAAAGTTCCAAACAACAACAACTAAACTTTTGACAATACCTAATTGCAAACTTTTAGATATCGCGAAAGTGGGCGTGGCATTGCTGCTCTTGCTGCCGCCTACACTTTAAAGAGTTGCGTGCGACGTCAGCTGCGACAGAGGAAGCAGCAGCGGCCGCTTGGCCTATTTTTTCTCGGGCTTAGAAGCAACAACAACAAAAATGATATCGTTTAGTGCGTCGCAAAAGTTTCCAACATTTTTTTCTATATCTTTTTTTTTTAAACTTGTTCAGCAGCTTCGGCTGCTTTTATAAACCTCAGTGAGAAGTTTTTGTTTGTTTTTTCGAAAAGTTACGCTTGACGGGTGGAGCGGCTGCAATTTTCCATAAAAATCAATAGATGGCGTCGACTTTAGTGAAAAAAGTGCGTGCATACAGTGCGGCTTTAATTTAAACTTTCCCCACCAATGTTACTAGTTACGCAACCAATCCCCAGCCCGCCAAACACAAAATAATAGCTTTAATCGGAAATCAGGAATCTAGGAAGTTAGGTTCAACCGACTTGATTGAATTCTGTTATTTCGAAATCTGAACTGATTTAACATAATTATATACTCTTGGTCTAAGCTAGGAATCCCTGTAAAAATCAAGAATAATCTGCCATATATCATTCTCGATGGAGAAAAGATAGTTATGATTAAAGTTTCGCACCGCTTCCCCATCTAAAGTCACCTCGCCGCCGATTATGACATGATATAGCTTAATGTTTGAGTTCTCGTTCATTTGTAGATACACACAGTCCACCGAAGTAAAATGATGGCTCGATGGTGGCAACGCCGTGCCGTGGTTTTGAATGGCCTCACGGCCATGTAGCTCAGTTCCATTCCAATCCACGACAGCAAATTCATGATACAGCAATTCCACAAACTGCAATTCAGAAAAATGTATTTCATTTTCACTCTTAGCGAAATAAACCAGTTTGGGTATCTCTTACATCTCGCCGAAAGTCCCTTATAATATAGTAGAAATGAATGAAGGCGTCGATTGCCAATCCGCTTGGGTGAACCTTGGAAATAAAAATAAGACTTTGCGTTACATTTAATTTAATTCATCATTCTTTTCACTCACATTGCCCATTCTTGATATTGATTTGGATTACGAATAGCAATATCCCCTTAATACAGTTGTGGCTGATTATAATATTTGGTGTATTCTGGATAATATTTGTTTCTAAAACTGAAACAACTCGGTTTAGACTAATATAGCATTTATAGTTACTCACACAGAATTATCTTAATTTTAGACAACTTTATCAAAGGTACTTTTGTACAGTTTTTTGATATTCCTGATAAGTATTATTTTTTAAAGCAATTTTTAGCTATTGCTGTAAATAAAATTGTGGGTGTTCGTCGAATTTATACCAGAGATGTACACAACTATTTTCTAATAATAATAAAAAAAAATGAAGAACTAAATTAAAAAAAAAAATTTTTTTTTTCTGTTTTCTATCCATACGTGAGGATTATATTTCATTTAAGATAATGACTTCATATTTATGTAGATTGACTCGATTGATTGCTTTGAATAGCATGCCGCCAAATAAATTCGACTGATTCTTGTTTGTTTATCTCCTATATGAAATCCCACATACATGTTTTTATATTTTTTATACCACACAGGCCAATAATTTTTCATACACTCATATCTCAAGGGTTTTTTTCTATAACTGGTCTTAAGCTCATTTAACAATAAAAAGTTGTTTCTATCGTTACGATTAATTTTTATATAACTTATCCTAAAAATAACAGCTCGAAAATTATACTTTGACATTGGTAAATTGGCAACCAAAATCGCATACAGTTCTCAGATTCCCAAAATGATGATAAAAATAATCGGCGATCTTTCACTTCTTCTTCTTCTCTTTCACTTCCTCAAGTTTAACATGTTGTCTACAACAAATTCAATTATAAAGACGATATGCTTCAGATTGATTTTCATATGCCACCAAAATATGTATTCTTTACCTTTTGGATTAAATATTTAAGTCCCTTATGCTGGAATTTAATTATGCATGAGGGGCATTCAATTGGCGGACGATCCCTTTCTGCTTAAGGAATATGTCAAATTCTTTGATGCGTTTGCCCGTTTGACATTCTTCATATTCTTATGGTTATTAAGTTATTATTATTAAGTTCAGAACTTCTGACTCGATTTTGATAAAATAACCGTGAACATATTTCGATTTATCTTCAATCATGGCAACGTACCAAAGTGATCCATTGTTTGAGCATATATATAAGTTCCATCATACAAAGCTTATAGGACAACTGTAATACAAATATAATAATATATAATAAATACATAATAAATAAATATATACTTTGATTGAAAAGAATTCTTATGACTAACACTAATTGTTGATTTAAATTTAATTCCTTGATGGAGGAGAACAAATTAAAACAAGTAAATATTTTTTATCTATAGTCCTGAACCAATCTAATAATAAAATAACATTAAATTACCTTATATGGTGATTCATTTCGAATAACAGATGTTTTTGAAGCAATGAAAATATTTTTTAATCCAAATATAAAGCTTAATGTTAAGTATTTATACATATGTCTTGAAAAATACATTGAAATAAGAACATGTTTTATCAGCATGACAATATACATACGTGAATAATGATATTGAAATATTTACATAAAAGTCTATATGTCTATTTGTAACAACTGACTAAAGAATGAAATTCATATCGTTACAGCTTTCGGCTATTCACAATTAAATTCAATGACATCCTCCGAATTCGCTTGCAAATACAATGTTTGCCAAATAAACGCAGTTAGCAGCTGTTTAGACTTGCCAACAAAGCTGAGGCAGTTTTGGCACACTTTGAGGTGCTATAAAAATGCCTCAAATTCGTTCAATGCATATCATTCATGTCTAACCAAGTTGCTCAACAGCACTTTAGCTAAGATGAGAGTCCTGACCGCAATTCTGAGCTGTGCTCTACTGACAATTCTCATTGCCTGTGTGCCATCGGCAGCACAGGTCACTGATACAACTACCACTCCGACAACTACCACTACGACAACTACCACTGAGACAACTACCACTCCGACAACTACCACTGAGACAACTACCACTCCGACAACTACCACTGAGACAACTACCACTGAGACAACTACCACTCCGACAACTACCACTGAGACAACTACCACTGAGACAACTACCACTCCGACAACTTCCACTGAGACAACTACCACGGACACAACTTCCACAGAGACAACTACTACAGAGACAACTACCACAGAGACAACTTCCACAGAGACAACTTCCACTGAGACAACTTCCACTGAGACAACTTCCACTGAGACAACTTCCACTGAGACAACTACTACTCCGACAACAACCCCTCCGACAACTACTACCACTCGCAAGACTACTACTACTTCTAAGCCCTGCAAACCTAAAACTACTACTCGTAAGTGTTGCAAACCTTGTAAACAAGGAGGAAAAGGAGGAAAAGGGGGAAAAGGAAGAAAAGGAAGAAAAGGAAACAAAAGAGGAAAAGGAGGAAAAAAAGGAAGAAAAAATCATGTCAGAACAATTAAAATACATGAAGAAGACAATCATCCGAAAAAAAAAAAAATTTTGAGGATTTTAAAATCTTTAAAAATTTAAAAGAAATAAAATGACAACATAAATGGAATAATTTAAAAATTGTGTTTGAATTATTTTACTATTAAGATATATGTATATCACAGAGCGATTTATATAATACTTATATGGCATTTAAAAAAACCAGATGATCGATATCGGTATCATGTGTCGAGTATATAGTTGCATGTAATGTTACAGATGTTATGTTACAAGTGGGTAATAAGGCTATAATGGTTTTGTGCAAGTATATGATCAGAATCAACAGCCAAGTCGATATAGTCATATCCGTCTGTCTGTCCGTCCGTCCGTCCGTCTGTATGAACACGCTGATCTCAGAGACTATAAGAATTAGAGACTTGAAATTTGAAATATGTTTTAATATACCCGGCGTAGATCGAGCTTGCTTTATTTTGTCGATAACTGCCTCCGTTTCCCGAATTTCGCTGAATTTTTATTTCCGATATCAATTAATGTCACAATTTTTAAGGCAGAGTCTTTCAATTAACATATATACATAATATACATACGCATAGTGCTGATGAACTACGCCAATTTTGTCAATATTGAATAAGAAAGTCCCAAGTTATAGTCGAATATATATTCTCATATTGATCACACTTCCATCAATAGCAGCAAGCACTTTCTATGTGCATTACATGATGACACTACTTTGTTGCTGATTCTCCATGCGCCTTAACTCTGATTGTAGGCTCAGCATATTTCCGTCATAGTTGAGTTGTTTCGGGTGCTGGGTTGTTTGTGATATTGTTGCTGACTTATTTATTTCAAATGCTGGGTCATTTGTAATATTGGATGTTGCTGACTTGTTTATTCAAGTGCGTTGGCTTGGTTTGTTTGTGAAATTAGGTGTTGTTAACTCATATATACATCTGGACAGTAAGAAAAGGTGTGAAGACGACAACTTGGTGGCACTATGCAGGACTGCCTTTTTAATCTATTTAAGCAACGTTATTTTAAGCAACGTTAATAAACAAATTTATCGGATTTGTGTCATTCCATGGAATGTTGTGACATTTCTTCATTTGCACCTTCTGATCCGTACCAGTCCTAATGAACCAATATGATGTTTTTCCCTATTTTAAAATTTGTTTTTCTAATCAAATGCATTTAACTGGATATTCTACAGCTTAAATTTGTATCCAATATTCGCCGTAGATTGCCAAATGATAAGGCTTCAACGTTCCTAATTTTTCTTTGAATTGCTGTTGATGACTCAATGGATTAACTTTATCAAATAACACCATGCGATTATAGGTTGCCGATAAAGTTTCCTTTAAACCTACTCGTTTGCTTACACTTTATCTTCTATCCCAAGCCAATGCACAACAATTGGTCATTCTGGAAATGGCGCAGAATTACCAACCATTAAGTGTTAGCAATAACAAGAAGAGAGTGAGTCAAAGAGTGATGGAGATAGTATTTGAATGCAAAAAATTAAGTTTCGAATTCAGGAATCACTTTCCTTATTTGTACAAAATCCACTCATTCCGCTCCTGAATATCCCCATTTAAGTTGGGCGACTCCTTTTTCCTATCAAGAGACCGGTCAACCAACTTGATTTAACTTTTCCCTTGAGAAAACCGAACTGACTTAATATAAAACTAGAAAAAACAGCAATATGAGGCACGACTAAGGTAACATACCTTTGTAATCCGGAGTCGAATTGTCGACATCTGATGTTCACTATAAATCGTAAAAATCGGGAGCTAAAGAAGCTATGTGCTAAGGGAGCTATGTGATATCGCCATCCGATCTCACTTTGTTTTCATACTCTCTGCCATTTTCCCTGCAAAGAACTTTGATGCGTTTGTTTGTTTGACATTCTTCATGTTCTTATGGGTCTTAGATACACTTAGAACTTCTGACTCGATTTTGATAAAATAACCGTGAACATATCTCGATTTATCATCAATCATGGCAACAAATTAAAACAAATAAATATTATTGATATATAGTCCCCAACCAATCTAATAATAAAATAACATTAAATTACCTTATATGGTGATTCATTTCGAATAACAGATGTTTTCGAAGCTTTTTTAATTCAGATGGAAAGTTTAATGTTAAATATTTATTCATATTTCTTGAAATAGAAATTGAAATAAGAACATGTTTTATCAGCATGACAATATACATACGTCAATAATTATATCGAAATATTTACATAAAAGTCTATATGTCTATTTGTAACAACTGATTAAAGAATGAAATTCAGATCGTTACAGCTTTCGGCTATTCACAATTAAATTCAATGACATCCTCCGAATTCGCTTGCAAATACAATGTTTGCCAAATAAACGCAGTTAGCAGCTGTTTAGACTTGCCAACAAAGCTGAGGCAGTTTTGGCACACTTTGAGGTGCTATAAAAATGCCTCAAATTCGTTCAATGCATATCATTCATGTCTAACCAAGTTGCTGAGCAGCACTTTAGCTAAGATGAGAGTCCTGACCGCAATTCTGAGCTGTGCTCTACTGGCAGTTCTCATTGCCTGTGTGCCATCGGCAGCACAGGTCACTGATACAACTACCACTCCGACAACTACCACTACGACAACTACCACTGAGACAACTACCACTCCGACAACTACCACTACGACAACTACCACTGAGACAACTACCACTCCGACAACTACCACTGAGACAACTACCACTCCGACAACTACCACTGAGACAACTACCACTGAGACAACTACCACTGAGCCAACAACCACTCCGACAACTACCACTGAGACAACTACAACTCCGACAACTTCCACTGAGACAACTACCACGGACACCACTTCCACAGAGACAACTACTACAGAGACAACTACCACAGAGACAACTTCCACAGAGACAACTTCCACTGAGACAACTTCCACTGAGACAACTTCCACTGAGACAACTTCCACTGAGACAACTTCCACTGAGACAACTTCCACTGAGACAACTACTACTCCGACAACAACCCCTCCGACAACTACTACCACTCGCAAGACTACTACTACTTCTAAGCCCTGCAAACCTAAAACTACTACTCGTAAGTGTTGCAAACCTTGTAAACAAGGAGGAAAAGGAGGAAAAGGGGGAAAAGGAAGAAAAGGAAGAAAAGGAAGAAAAGGAAAAAAAAGGGGAAAAGGAGGAAAAAAAGGAAGAAAAAGTCATGTCGGAATAATTAAAATACATGAAGAAGACAATCATCCGAAAAAAAAAAAATTTTGAGGATTTTAAAATCTTTAAAAATTTAAAAGAAATAAAATGACAACATAAATGGAATAATTTTAAAATTGTGTTTGAATTATTTTACTATTAAGATATATGTATATCACAGAGCGATTTATATAATACTAATATGGCATTTAAAAAAACCAGATGATCGATATCGGTATCATGTGTCGAGTATATAGTTGCATGTAATGTTACAGATGTTATGTTACAGTCTTAGTACTGCTCTAGTGTCCTGATAGATCTCAGAGACTATAAGAACTAGAGACCTGAAATTTGAAATATGTTTTAATATACCCGGCGTAGATCGAGCTTGCTTTATTTTGTCGATAACTGCCTCCGTTTCCCGAATTTCGCTGAATTTTTATTTCCGATATCAATTAATGTCACAATTTTTAAGGCAGAGTCTTTCAATTAACATATATACATAATATACATACGCATAGTGCTGATCAACTACGCCAATTTTGTCAATATTGAATAAGAAAGTCCCAAGTTATAGTCGAATATATATTCTCATATTGATCACACTTCCATCAATAGCAGCAAGCACTTTCTATGTGCATTACATGTTTGAGAAATAGATGGCATGATAATCGACAGGAGCGTCAATGTGTTTTTATTCTGTATTCTGTAGCGCCCCGTTACTTACAATTGCGATTTTGATAAAAATAACCGTGAACATGTCTCAATTTATCATCAATCATGGCAACGTAGGTGATCCATTGTTTGAGCATACATATAAGTTCTAGCATACAAAGCTTATAGGACAACTGTAATTTCTAAATATATACTTTGATTGCAAATAATTCTTATGGCTAACACTAATTGTTGATTTAAATTTAAATCCTTGACGGAGGAGAACGTATTAAAACAAGTTTATATATTTTATCTATAGTCCTGAACCAATCTTATAATAAAATAACAATCAATTACCTTATATGGTGATCATTTCGAATAACAGATGTTTTCGAAGTAATAAAAATATTTTTTAATCCAAATATAAAGTTTAATGTTAAGTATTTATACATATGTCTTGAAAAATACATTGAAATAAGAACATGTTTTATCAGCATGACAATATACATACGTGAATAATGATATTGAAATATTTACATAAGTCCCAAGTCTATATGTCTATATGTAACAACTGACTAAAGAATGAAATTCAGATCGTTACAGCTTTCGGCTATTCACAATTAAATACTTGCATACGCTTGCAAATAGAATGTTTGCCAAAAAATGCAGTAAACATCAGTGTAGACACAGTTTGAGATGCTTCAAATTGCTGCAAATGCAAATGCAATGCTTCAAATTCATTTAAAGCATATCAGTCTTGCCCCATCAAGTTACACCAAGTTAACACTTCAGATAATATTGGAACCCAGAGCTTACTCTGAGCTTTTCTGGTAATTCATATTGGAGTACAGGTCTCTGATACAACTACTATTAAACGAACTACTATCATCCACTACTGCAGTATATTATTATATATATTAAATACATGTGGTAGGAGAAGAGTAGAATCGTTGAGAATAAAGTAAAGTGAGGAGACGTGTTTTTAGAGAGAAAGACATTTTAGTTTTGACTGCCTCAATATTTAAATTGCTCTGCTAATAAATATATATGTATATATACATCTTAAGAAGCCAAAACTGATTTAAATTTATTTCCTAAGTTTTTAAAGATATATGTAATCGTCTAATTACTTCATCACATTTCAAATATATACAACTATTTTTATGTGTAAAATCAAATGTGAGATTTGTGTTAGGGCTAGTTGAGTGAAGTAAAGCAATCTCTCTGGGCATCGAGGAAGTGTATACCAGCTTGTTAGTTGCTGTTATATATTCAGGATAATGCAAGGTTATGGGACTGCTGCTGCTGCTGCTGTTGCTTTTACCCAAGCCGAGAGAGTCGATCAATCACTCGATTGCACAATCCAACGCCTAATGCTCGTCAAGTGACTGGGTCGCAGGTTGGCCATAAAACAAAATGTCGACGACGAATAAACGTATGTGGCACTAGTGTTAGACACCCCGTACATCCTGCCCAATCCCCATCCAGGCACTACAAAATACGCAGGAACAAGAAATGCCACCACTTAGCGGCAAAAGTCCTGTGACTGTGCCTGTGATTGCTTCAGCGTCGTGTGCTCCTGTGCTTCTGTCCTCCTCGTCCTGCTATCGTCCTGCTGCTTACTTTAGCTCTCGCTCTCGCTTCTCGCTCTCTCTCTCTCTCTCTCTCCTTCCTCCTCTCCCTGTGGCTTTAGTTTATATATCATTCATGATGCGCCGCTTCTGACTAACAATTTTCAATAATTTAGAGCACAGGACGATGGCAAGAGAGACGAAAGCAGCGTTAGCTGCGGCACTTCCAACATTTAATACCCTTGCAACTAAATAATATAGTAATATTCATGATTTTGTATGGTAAGCTCAAATATAGATATCCGATATTAATATTGTTGTTGCCTAAAATCTAGGATAGTCGGTTATATTAAGTAGCCGAAGATTCAAAAAGATTCAAAAAATAAATAAATAAATAATTCAAAGTGCCTAAAAGACAACTTTCTGAATAGTCTAACACAATTTCCCGACAATAATTATTTCTGGGATTTATATTACTTATGCGTTCTTCAATACATTGCAAGCTTCACGACAAATAGCAAATACCCTCTGCAAGGGTATACGGTAAAATAAAAAGAAACGGCGTGAAAAGTCGTGACAAGGCAAACTGTAAAAAAGAATGACAAATGATCGTGCAAACATTTGGCAAATCCACGATTTCCATAATGAAGAATACGGAGTCGGGCGGATGTAGGCGCTTCACGGGGGTGGCTTAAGGTGTGGAATGGCAAGACGGGTGAGGGGGGTTTTGTTGCAGATAAATATTATGGCATAAAACACTTTGGCGGCTGGCAACGTCACTTGGCGCATTATTTCACGAGGTCGTTACCGTCAACGCCGGCCTTGCTTACGTCGTATATATATAAACAACTGGCAACAGCAACGGTGACAGCAGCAGGGGGTAGTGGTGGGGGGTTGTTTCCAACCGGGTGGTGCGTAAATAATGCCCACCTGTGCCACCTCCGCGCGCACCGCTTCAATTCCCGCCAGCCGCGCCACTCTGTTGGTTCGTTCGTGTTTTTTTTTCTGAAGTCTTGACAAAATTATGACTTCACTTACAAGAAAACATTAAAGTTTAACATTAAATGGCATGTCATTTTAGGGGGGGGTGAGGGGAAAGGCATCGGATCAGCTTTGAGACACGACAGCGCCAGCTCAGGAGCTTGACTAACGGCATGCCACACATTTCACATGCCACATATGGCCCACACAGGCACAAACACTTTTGTGTGGTTAAATAGATATACTAGTGTGTGTGGGTGTGTGTGGGTGTGTGTCTGTCAGTGTGTGTGTGTGTGTGTGTAGACATCATCAAATTTACCTAAATTGCATTGATGGCATTCACAACTTCCAGTTTCGATTAGAAACTAAATATTGCGCAACGGGGATCTTAATGCTGACTTGGAGTAAATATTAAATACATACATAAGTATATCTAGTAAGTATGTAATATGTGCAACTAAATATATGGTATCTTTTTGTTAGTCTTTTTTATTGATTTATTTATTTATTAATTGTTTTTTTGTAGCTGTTTAATTTTTTCACAAGAAAAGAATAAGGCCAAAATAAAAACAAGACTATATTTCTATAGTCGAGAGTGCTCGAATAGGACCTATCTAAAACCGAGCTGTTTAATATATTAACAATTTTAAATACATTTCACAAGCCACAAAGTCCCAAATTAAAATCAACACACAACATTGTCGGATTGCTCATAGTAATTTGTTCAATTGTTCATTATAAAAATAGCATTTTGTTAACAAAATATGTTTTTTATGCGATATTAATAAAATTGCAAGAGTTGATCAACAATATGCCAATGTACATTATACATCTATGCTTTTGAAGGCTTTAACTGAAACGGAGGCATAAATTATGTAAAAATGATACAAGAGAACTTAAAATTCAAATAAATTTCAAGTCTTTGGGTCTTTGAGTCCTTGAGATCGACTCGTTCATAAGGACAGACATGTCTAAATTGATATTCTCCTACTGCATTTTAAATGGCTTCCGAGTACATAAGAGAAAAACAATTATTATAAGAATACTTAACAGTGTAACGAAAATATTTATTTAAAGGTGAAGAACCAATAAACTTGTAGATCTATAAAGTAAGATCTCAACTCTTATCAACGAAATTTGATTTTTAATGGGTTAAGTGAAACTATCAATGCATAACCACATCGTCAGAGCCTTGGAGTCTTTTACTATCCTGAGTTTCGCTACGAGTCCTGCGCCAATTGACAAATGCTTTGGATGTCAGAGAGCGCCATCAGGTCATAAATACAATCAGTTGTTCTCGCGCAAAAGATATACGAGCATTTATACACGAGCATGTCTTGCGCCAATTTATTGAAGGGGAGTGGGGCCGGTTTGTGTGGGGGTTGGGATTTTGAGTTAGCTGCGACATTGGCGCTCAGGCAAGGCGCTCATTAGGATAATTGCAGGCAATTAACTAAATTGCCGCCGCATTTGTCGCTTAGCCTCAGCGTCGCGACATTCGTAAAGGGGGTTGGACTGTGTCAAGGGCGGGGCGGGCCGGGGCTGGGTAGGGCGTAGTGTCTTGTTGGCTTATAGAAATTATGGTTCATAAATTGCGTTGCCTGTTAGTATGGTGCACACACACAAAACACACACACACACACACACACACAGACACACACATTCATATTGAAGTCAGCTTTTGGCTTTAGTGCGTTTTAATTAGCTGACGGATTTTGTTTTTGTTTTTCTTTTTGCTGTTTCCTTTTTTTTTTTGGCACGTTCTGGGGTCTATGGGCACCGTGATTAGATGACCGCTGAATTGGTAATCAATGCCGCTACCTTGCCCAACTACCCAACACCCTCTCCCGGCCCTACTCTCGCGCTCTCTTTCAGCTGCTTAATAAAAGCGTTTCGTGCTGCCTGCGTACGTGACACTGTGTCTTAAGAGTTTTCGCACACACTTTACGGCTGCTGTATGGCACCACTACCCCTCCCCCACCCAGCGACACGTCCCTACCTATGCCTAGCCACGTGATGCGCTGAACGTGTCTGGTAATGAAATCATTTCCGTGCTCTTTTGAAGTTTCTGTCAGTATTATCGGCCACAGATGCACTGAGAGAAACCTTAAGGCATCTAATTTTATAATTATATAGCACAATTTTCTAAGAGCTTAACTACAATTTACTTCATTGATTGTGTAATGTAATTATAAAATGAGAATCTTACAAATTTTTTTTTATAGCTTATTATGAAATATTTATTTTTAATCGACCCAATTTTTATTTATAGCTCAAACACAAGCTTAAAGCTTAAGCATTAAAGTACATTGTGAGAAATCGATTGGCCCATCATCTAATGTATCCAAAAAACATTTTTAATTTATTACACATGCAAAATAAATAAATAAAATCTTTCCAAATCTTCTAATTTCTGAGGTTTCTTTAATGCTTTGATTTAGGCATTTTCAAAATAAATGTCTAACAAATAAATAAAAAATTTATCCCAATTTACTTAATTGTTATTTAATTGTTTATATTGTCAAAGCGTACAGTTTTTAAGAATAGTTTTCTAATTAATTATTTACTCAACTAAAGTCCGTCGACCTAAAGAAATCCAAAAAAAAATATATATATATTTTACATTTAATTACATATTAAGTATTAATTATAAGAAAGTACATATTCATTCGATTTTTAATATATTATGTGAAAGCTGCTTAATGTTGTCAATCGAGCAAACCAGTTTGAAGTGCCTGCCAAGCTTCAAATGTCGCCTGCCTAATGAAAAATAACCCAGCAGCGAAAACTTGAGACTTTTGTGTACATTTGAAAAATAAATAAAGAATATTTTTTCCGAGTGTAATCTGGTATGTGATCGCATTAAGCTGTAGATTCGTGTTTGTTCTTCACTTGACTCTGCTTGTGTGTGGCAACAGAATGCTAAATTAGTGACTGAAGGAGGTACTGGGCGGTGTGTGGTGGGTGTGGCTTATGCACCTGGCCCAAATCGTTGAAATGACCAAAAATGGTTGCCAGCGCCCGGAAAAAAGTTATGTA
Source organism: Drosophila picticornis (assembly GCA_035043845.1). Taxonomy (NCBI): domain Eukaryota; kingdom Metazoa; phylum Arthropoda; class Insecta; order Diptera; family Drosophilidae; genus Drosophila; species Drosophila picticornis. The sequence goes on from JAWNMR010000492.1 coordinate 9,580,610, forward strand.
ACCCACACAAGCACACACCCACACACAAACAAACACACGCATAATTTTTATAGCTTAAAATGCAGCAACAACAACAAGACGAGAAAAGCTGAAAGCCAAAATGAAATCGATTTATCTGTTCTATTGGCGCGCCCTAAAGCACCACCCGAAACCCCAAACCCCACATCCCACACACATGCACACATGTCGCCCCTTTGTGTGGGCGTCTAGTTCTGGAGCGGGAAATGGGAGAACGGAGAAGGGAGAAGGGAGGCTAGATAACTATAAGCTTATGTACACACATACCACAACGTGTATATATACAAATATAGTAGTATTGGAGAGACCGAAGCTCTCCCGTGCGGTGGGTGGAGCCTACGGAATGTCCATAAGCTATGTACACATATATATATACGTATATGTATGTATATACATCTGTGCATGTGTCGCGTATGTGGGTGTGTGGTGTGTCTGTGTGCGTGATGTGTCCAATCAGAAGCAAGTCTCTTCCGCACACACACACACACACGCATACAGAGGGATATGAGTCGGAGTCGATGGCAGCATCACCGGTGCTCGCAAAGTGACACAAAAAAAAAAAAAGAAAATACCGACAAAAAATAAAATAAAAAAAAACACACACAAAAATAAATAGAGGGGAAAAGGGAAGAGATAAGCAATGGCAGTCGGCAGCGCGCAGTTGGAAGATGGTTGAAAAGCTCAGTCAGCCAGAAATCAACAAAAGCCTCTCAAGAGGACGACAACAAAGATAGATACTCACACACATATAAAATAGCAACAATAAAAAATAAAACAAAATCACGGCGAAAAATTGTTGTTGAAGCAACCAGCAATAAAGGCTGTTGAGAATGTGTAGACAAAATGACATACACACAAGTGACAAAAAGACAAACAGTCAATGAGACTGAGAGAGGGAGAGGGAAAGAGAGAGAGACAGAGACAAAGTAAAAGGGAAATAGGGATGAGGAATGAGACTTTGCATAGTTTCCATGCAGATCTTTCTTTGTAGAACACTATTCTATGTTCCTTCCTAATTAGGATATTTGATTGCCTTCTTTGCTTTATTTGTGTCTTAAAAATAATCAAATCAAAATCAACTTTCCCATGCATTTATAGAGGCATTTTCCATATTAGTTTTAAGGAACTCAACTTTTAAGACACAGATGCAATTAAAAATAAAGCTGATAGCATATATAACAGCAGTGTCTAATCTTTAAGTGTTTTACGACATTGAAACCTCTGCGGAATCTTCTCAAAAATAACAGAACTTGTGGGAACATATTAAGAAAAAAAAACTTCTGAAATAAAAGTATCTCAATTCAATTATTTACACATTGAACCCATGGAAAATGGGAAGAAAGAAGATAATGAATTTGGGCACATTTATGTAACAGGCAGAAGGACGCATCTCCGATCTCATAAAGTAAATCCTTTCTTCATCAGGATGAACAGCCGATTCGATATAACCATTTCGGATACAACCATGCGGATCTCAGAGACTATAAATGCCACAGATTGACTGAATAGATTTAAAGGAATAAATAAACATGATTAAGTTAATAAGGGAAATACATATGTATTAAGACGCAATGATTGCTTTGATAAACACACACATTTATATATATATTTAGCTTAGAATATACATGTTTCAAAATTAACAATCGTCTTGTTCACAAATGTTGTGTCAACGATTTAAATGCCCAGCAATTATATTTATCAATATCAATATCAATAAAGAGTGTTTGCTATCAATTTTTAAACGACAAGAAAAGTGTTCTAATTCAAGAAGTTGCACACATAATCACACACACACAAACACACACACACATGAAGTGAATGCAGGCTAGAAACCAAATGAGTTTTGCATTTACTTCGAAGGAAATTTGCAGCAAGTTTTGTGACATTACCGAAAGCAAGTTGACACCGACCCACATATATATCATAATAAGACGCCTGGCCTGGCCCCAATACACCCCCCCACCACCTGTACACACCCCAAACCCCGTTCTTACGCGCTTACGCATCAGTACCAGCCGTTTAACACTAACTAAGCTGCTTACATTTTGTGTTGCTGTTGTTGTTGTTGCTGGCGATTTCCTAATACACAAAAGGAAAACGCAGAAAAAAAGGAAAAACGAGAAAAATAATGTGCCGCAGGGTTGTCACACAGGTGGGGGTAGCTGGGTGGGTGGGTAGGTAAGGCAAGCGGCAAGCGGCAAGTTAAGAAATCAAACAGCTGACATAAATAACATTTTAATTTAAATACGACAGGACAACGGACAACAACAATAATAACAAAAGCGGCAGCACATTTTTTTATCGTTAAGGTAAGCAGAAGGTACAACAACAACAAAATACATATTTAAACAGCAGCTCAACAACAATAACAACAATAACAACAACAACTAGAACGACAAGCGACCACGCAGAGAAGCAAACAAAATTAAACAGCAACAGTAAGAAAAAATAACAAAGGAAAAAAATTAAATACACAAAGCCATCAGCAAAGACAGTCGACTAGGCAATACCCTATTAAAAGTGGCATAATGCAGCTTATAATCAAACAATTTTATTTTATAAATACAGATTAAATTTCAATCAGCCGATATTATTAACTTATTAATCAGCAACCACTTCACATTCAATTAGCTCAAGGTTTGCAACAAAAAAACCTCATTTGAAAAGTCAATATTTATAAGTATAAGGAAAATATATGAAATAAAATATATTGACCCGGCTTGCTCATAGAACATATATTTTTGCGTACAACTGGATAATTTGTTTCTCAAATAAATTTACTTTAAAAATTCCAAATTTGTTGATGTTGTTTTTTAATGCTACTTTCGATTGCATCACGCACAATACATTTTTTGTATAAAAGGCATTTGCTTTACGTAGATAACGAAATAAAATAAATGATCAGACATACACTGTATGATTAACCCCATTGCAATGCTGCTGCTGCTATAGGGTATAAGAAACGAGCAAGCGATAGAAGAAGCAGCAGCACCAGCAGTGGGAAAGTAAATTTTATTTTAAAATAAATTTATCGCCTTATCCGTTGTCCACGGCAGCCACGACGAGACTAGTCGCAGGACACCCACACAGACATACACACATTGGAGGCAGGATACAGGACACAGGGCACAGCGCACAGGACACAGGACACACCGGGCGCACAGTAGGCAAAGTCAAGTTGTATGTTTGTTGTTGTTGTTAGCTTTGGTTGCAGCTCAAGCTGCTTCCCATAGCGCCAATTGCAGGGACAACAAAGAAGCCAACACATGCGTCGCAGCAGTCAATATACCCACCCAACCACCCAACGCCCCTCACCACCTACCGCCCACCCCTTGGCCAACAGCTGGACTAGCCAGCAAGTGGCTGTTTGCCCCCAGCACGAAGCGCTTCATTTGAACGAAATGAAATCATAATGAGATTTTTGCGTTCGTTTTTTGTCGCAGCATCAACAGCAGCAGTAGGCGTGGGGTAGCATTGTAAAACGGGGATGGTGGGGGTTGCTGGCGGTTTAAAGCATTGGAGAACTCCCAGTTAGCCATTGCCATGGACGTAGGGCGTAATGACAAAAATTCATAATTGGATAAAGAAGCGAACGTGTGCGCCTGCCAGCTCCTGATGCTGTATGGTGTGTGTGTATCTGTGTGTGTGTGTGTGTGTGTGTGTGCTGGCACTGAAAAAAATTTATTCCGAAAATCCATTCGTACTTCAATTGTTTGACTTACCTTGAAAGAAAAATAATAATAAGTTTAAATTTTACTGAAATTAAAAGCATGTTCGAACTTAGAAGAGAAGAGTTGCATGCCAGAATAAAATTAACATGAAAGTTTAAGTATTTTTTGATATATTTGTTGTTGTTCTGTTTTTGCACTCAAATTAAAATAATGCTTGGATCAGAATCTGAGAAATTCAAATTGCTTTAAGAAAGACTATACAAATTATATACTTAATATGCAAAACCTTTTTTGTTACTGTGCATGGGGTGTGTGTGTGTGTGTGTGTGTTAATGTGAGAGAGAGTGTGTTATTATCATATTTCACATTAGTTGAAGTATTATTTTATTTTTTCTTATTGTTCGTACTTGAACCAGGATCCGTTTGCTAGAATCAAAATAACTAAAATTCACTTTTTAAAAAGTACATTTTTTTCATTTCTGTGTAGTTGTGTGTGTGTGTGAAAGTTAGTGGTGTGTGTTGGATTGAGTTTATAAGGCTATTTACATCAGGTATAAAGTCGAGACCGAAGTGCTTTAAGACTGTAGGAACAAAACACCCATTGTGGCGCCGCACACACACACACACACACACACACACACATACGCATACACATGTTGTGCGGCTCATTTGTCAGCTCGTTCGTTTGGATAATTGTCCTACGATAAACAAAATTAGCAGCCATTTACGCGAAAATAGCTAAATGCCTGCCAGTCTGACAAAAAGGACAAAGGGACAAGGACAGGGTAACATCGACAGGACGACAATGGCGACAGCGGCGACAAATGCCATCAGCATCTAAACTCACACAAGAACACCCCCCACCCCCCCACCCCACCACCACTCCCCCCGTACTCGTCCATCGTCGCACCCTTCCCCACCAAAAACAAGCCGCTTAGTAGCCAAGCTTGGAATTTATGGTAGTGTCAGGATATTCATGTGTATTGTGGCACAACCACGTCCTGACTGCCTCACTGCCTGACTGCCGGCTGTTGCTCTACCCCTTAACTTCCCCTTACCCCAGCCTTTCAACATTAGTTATAGTTTTGATGAGTGGCATTAATGAGTCGTCTCTGTGTCTGCAACTGTCTAACATCCTAGGCTTCATGCACACAGAAAAACACCCATACATTCGTATTTGTTATCCTTAGTGTCTTTCTGTGTCGCCTTTTGTCTGTCACTTGGACGTATTGGGGCTGGTGTTGGGGCTGTGTGGGAGTTGACATTAATGACACCCACACATGGCATCCAATTTGACAGGCAACATGGGCAACAAATTAGTGAAAATCACAATCGCACAATTTTCTCTGTTTCGCCATCACTTCTCTCAATAAACCCCCCTTACCGCAACCCCCCACCTATACTATCTCCGTTCCATTACAGTCATGAGGCATCCTATACTTGACTCCTTGTTACTCTCTTTTTTTTTTGCAACTAGCAGCTTTTTATTTAGCTGCACACAAAACTTGGCTAACAATCGTGGCGCGCTTGTGACTTGTGGCAGCTGTGCTGACCAAGCGCAAGGCAAAGAGAGAGAGAGATGGGGGGTGGGAAAGGGGCTTTATACGCCCACCCCCTTACCATTGCCGATAACTATCGACAGCAGCTCGAAATAGGCAACAAGGCATGAGTTATTTATGTCTTTTAAGAGACAGCAACTGCTAGAGCTAAAATCTTACAAAAAAAACAAAAAAAAAAAAAAAGGTATCAAAAATAACAAAACAGATACAAAATCACAACAGCTTGAAAACAACAGCCAAGTGCAGTCATTTTAGCCATTTTTTCAAGTGCACAATTTGCAAGCCTTTGCTGGAGCTTTCACTTGTACACTCAAAGAGCTTTTGAGCTTTTGTTCATATTAAAAAAATGCTTACAGTTCTAGTTTTTAGGCAAGATCATTTCTACTGTACAAAAAAGAGCTTCAGAAATCAGGGCTCTTCGACAAGTATTTGAAAATCTTAGCTTTTTTTAAGCCACTTTCTAGCTAGCAATTGTTGTGGCAGCACTGCTGCTGAACCCTGTTGGGGGGAGTTTAGAAGGTCGTGTGAGTTTAGAAGGCCCGGCGGCGTCTTGGGTGGCTATGGATAAGGGTTGGAGTGGAGTAGCTTGGGCTGTCAACTCGCATATGGAGATTTATTTGCAGCACATTCTTCTCGATTGTTAAGCGCATTTGTAAGCATTTTTAATAGAGTCCGTTTGCGATATTGGCGGCGTCGTCGTTGGTGGGTTAAGTGCTGTCTCCTGCCGGCCCCCTTATTTCCACAGCCCCCCACTCACATCTAGATGCCAATTGGACTCGTTTGGTCCTCCAACAAATTTCTGCTGCTCGTGATTTTAGGCTACGATTGTAGGCTGACATAATCGATGTGCCAGAGACCAGCAATCAAATAGTAATAGTAAATAGAAGTATCAGCCAAATATCCGAGAACTAATATAAGTTTCCTCGCTGCTGACAACTTTATTTGAGGCTGATTTATTTGACATGAAATGAAAAGATGTGCAGCTGATAGCTCATAACAAATGGCTCCATATATTCATATGTATTTAATGTGACGACACAAATGAATGAAAATTGCATTTTAAAGCTACTCCTCCTTAGACATAAATGTAAATTTAATTGAATTCTTCCCGTTGTAATTTTTACCCGAAGTTAAGATCTACAATCTAACATTAAAAGTGTGTTATTGAAATTGAAAATCAAAATCAAAATAAGAAGAACAGAAACTCAATTCGCAGTTATTTATTCAACTCAATATAAACATAGATTATTGGATTAAGGTTCACTTTTGTAATATTCCTTAAGTTTACATTTTCTTTGTGTTCTAATTGTAAAATATACCCAAAGTAATAACTTCAACCAATCGACTAGTGTCAACTAGTTTTTAAAGCAACCAAGTTTCAAAATCAAGTGACTTTTTCGCGTTTTTATGCTGAAAATACATTTTTACAGCTTAGTTTTCCAACATTAGGGCAAAAAAAGTGTTCAACATTTGTCTGAATGGTGGCGGGTGGGGGGCGAGTAGAGTTGCACATATGCAACGAATATATATGTGTATGTGTGTGATTGTGTGTATGCTAAAACATCTGGCAACTCTATTTAAGGAGGAAACAGACAAAAACAACAACGCCGCAGAGTGCTAAACTACATGCGTGCAATAAAAACGAAGCCAAAAGCAACCAAATAAGAAAACAACAAAAACTAGACAAAGCAGCGCTGCTTCTACTGTTTATCTAGGTGTGTGTGTGTGTGTCTGTGTCTGTGTGTCGAGAGTGAGAAAGAGGGAGAGAGAGCCAGAGGCAAGCAGTGGCAACGCTGCTCCCGACGCTGATAAGCCGGCAACGTCTTGTGACTTTGCCTTTAATGACTGGATTTATAGGTCCTTGGAGATAATCTCGGCCACCGAGAGCTACACACACCAATGCCAACACACACACACACACACACACACACACACACACACACACATACACACTCACATACAGCCGGCGGCTGCTGTTCTGTTCTGTTCTGTTCTGTTTACCGAACGTCAGTCGCGGATTTTTTGTTCTTTTTGTGTTGGTCTTGTTATGTGATATTTCGGAGGGGTGGTGGAAAGCTGCCAGTGTCTCACATATAAAATGTGGACTGCAAGGGGAGGGAAGTTACGGAGCTAAGGACGTCGTCGTTGTTACAGGGTAATTAACATCAAAGCCCGACAAAGCTCATAAAAAGACGCAGCGAGCTGGCGAGATAAACATACGCATACAGTCAAAGAACTAAAGGATGTGGGTGGGCAGATGGAGAAGGAGATGGGGACGGGTAGCCACACACGTGGGACACTCTACGTGGTGGACGTGTATAGTGAAGTGAGACGGGTGGGATTAGAGCGGGCTGGGGAAGAACGGTCTGAGCTGGTCATCAACTAGTCTGCCATTTGGCAATATTTAGCTGTACCAAAAAGTAAAAAAAACATTAAGCATACTTAAAGTGATTACAACAAACGAAAAAGCCTATTTTAAAAATTAATACTTTTGTATTTTGGAATTAATCTATTTTGTTTTTTGTCAACTGACCATTTACCTACTAAGCCATGTGCCTAAAATGTAAATAGAAAAATATTCAAATTACTTAAGGTAAAGCAAATTCGGGATCATCCATTATTAGTGTATATAATTAATATCCTATTTAACAAAAGAACATTTTCAGTGTACCAACGAATAAATAAAAGTGCCCGTTGTTTGGTACATTTGTACCAAATGCAAAAGTCAGCGACTTTAACGTGAGATAATGTTGACAGCGCCCAAAAAGGATGACAAAAGGATGCCGCTGACATAGAGGAGACAGGTACACACACACACACGCACACACGCACGCACACACACACACACACACACGCACACACACACATCCACACGCACACGACACAACAGACAATGAGCATGCACTCTGTGTGCACGCACATGTTTGAAGCAATTAAAATCAGATAAGTTATAGAAAATGGCCTGTCGTCGACATTTAAACATGCCACTGTCAGTGGTAGCTAGTAGCTGCGTCCCACACTTTTTGCCAGTCACTGTGTCGCGACGTCTTCCGTTACGTTTGTCACGGCTGCCATTGTCTGCGTGTCTCCATGTCCCCCGTGTCTGTCCATGTTGCATGGTGAATTCGCCATTGCCTCCTCCATGCGCTTGCTTGCTGCCCGCCGTTTTGCGTAATGAATTTCAACTAGCGGCAAACGCGACGAGCCAAAGTGACAGCCAAAAGAGCAACAGCAGCAGCAACAGCAGCAGCAACAGCAGCAGCAACAGCGGCAGTAACTGCCACTTGCCACACACACACACACTCGCACGCACACTTAAAAAAATATTTTGAACATTGAAAGCTTCAAATGATAGTTGCTGGAAACAGAATCATAATTTCATATTCTAAATGAAACTTATTGAAATGGATTGAAGAGGTTTGAAATTGTGGACTATTTTCTAGCAATTTTTGCCCGAAATTTGCCAATTGAAATCATTAACAATATTCAAAATTTGTTCGGGTATTCAAACGTATTTATTAGTTTTAATTTCAGATCTTTTTACATTTTACATTTTTATATGAGAAAATTAAGAGTTTACATTCCAACATTTCAGCAACATGTTGTTTGAATGTAAAAGTTTCGCTGAATAATGGGAATTAATATTTGGAATTATACAATTAAGGACATCATTTTTCAAGAGTGTACGCACACAATCAAGCCACACAACATCCACATAGTTGTGAAATATTTTGTATTCAAATGCTAACAACAACAATAACAACAACAACAATAACAACAACAACAGTAACAACAACAAGTGAAGGTGGTCCGCAAAAACAGCTAAAACAGGCATTCAACTGTTCATTCGTACGCATGTAACCCCAGCCACAAGCCTCTTTTGTAGCCCCACCAATTCACCTACCCACTTAGCCACGCCCACTATGTCACACTGCCACACACACATACACACACACACGCACACACAGTCAGCCATCCGCGCCATCTTCCACTGATGTATTCATGGCCTTGACGCTAACAGAGTGACAAAATTCGCACCCTGCGTTCAAGTGTGAATGGCAAAAAAGAAGCACAAAAAAAATAAAATAAAATAAAGTGCAAAACAACAGCAAGAAAGAAAACAGCTCATTTGACATCGAAGTTTAAATGTTCTTTGGCACACTTCTTGAACATCCTGCCAAAATAGGCAGTCACCTAATCTTATCTAGTTGAACTAACTTCTTCGACCAACTGTTTGAATTAGGCAAGCAGTTTAATTACCCGTTTAATCTTTGATAAGAAACCAGCTACCTGAATTAAATATTTTAAATATCCTTTGACTCAACATTCAATTACTGTTTTTTCTTTTTTATAAAAAACTGATTGTCACAGTTTAAGAGTGTTTTTGTTTTCCTAATATAAAAAATGAATTCAAATTTAAAATGTTCGATTAACTTGTAAGTGGGATTTGGCATTTTTTTCTTTTTCGAAACGATATTTTAACTCAACGTTTGAAAAATTAGCAAAACGAATAGAAAGTCCTTTTTAACGTAATCGCTAGGCAAATGATGATACTCTAAAATGAGAGCATTCAAATCACACAAAGTCACGTTGAAATATTCGCACGCCCCGTTACCATAGTGTTGTAAATGTGTGTGTGTGTGTGTGTGTGTGTGTGTGTGTGTGTGTGTATGTTGCTATGTGAGTTCATGTTGGTGTGAGTTATCCCTTTTGCAGCAGCATTGTGCACTTAAGACATTTTGGCGTGCTCAACGCGCGACATTTTGGACAACATGGAGAAGATATTTTAAATGCCAGTCCATAATTCTCAGCAGCAAGCCAAAGTGCGAAACAGTGTGAGACAGATAAATAGATAAATAGAGAGACAGAGAGAGAAAGATAGAGAGAGCGAGAGCGAGCGAGCGAGAAATCTTAAATTCACTACAAAGATATTAAAGGCTTTTGATTTATGCACTTGGGTTTATTTCGCGGGGCAACTTCACAGCTCTTGAGTTCCTTTACAATCTGATTGTTAACTAGTTTTTATTGAGACTCCACTTATAATATTACAAAAATTACAAGCTTTTGAATTTAAAATACCAGCTTTGATTTGATTAACTGGCGTAGCTTAACAAGGATTTGACACAAGTGATGATTGGTCTGAGAATCAGCTCCTTAGATTCATCGAGCTGAGTGCCTGGCATGATCAGTTCTTCGGCAATGGCGCGTTACAAACTAGTTTATTTGTATTTGTATATGCATATAATTTTTCACCTATAATAACTCAATAATGTCCAATTAAAAAAGGATCTAAATCGTATCTAAACAAATGGAATTGGAAATGCAATGCACTTAAAACTAACATTATTTTGTAGACAGAGCACACTTGGATGCAGGAAAATGTGTTCAACAGCTGATTGCTGTTGCTGATTGCCAGCACATTAATCAATCCCTAAACTCCAATTCTGTCTGCGTTGTGGCTAGGAGAGGGGAGGGGAGCTGCGTACTTATGGCAATTGTGGCACTTGATGCTTAGCGCCTTGTTGGGCACTCAACAGGGCGTGGCTCGCTGCCAGCCATATGGCCCAAAAGTCGCTGTTGTTGTTGTTGTTGTTGTTGCATCTGCTGTTGCTTATTGTTGTTATTGTTGTTAATGCAAATGCCTGGCATTCGAACGCACTCGAGCGTTATCAAAACCCAGCAGGCAGATGCACTTGACTTGAAATGAAAAGCAAAATGCAAAAAATGAAAATATGTATACAAAATGTGAAATAAAGAAAGGCATTCGAAATGCCAATCCACCCGACCCCCATATCACCTGCCACACCCCTCTCTGATGTTCCCCCTTTGCAACAAAAACAAACTTTAAGCGCATTGTCTGGCCAAGATCTTGGACTACAACAAAAACATATGCAACATCTATATATATATACATATTTATTTGTGGCTTTAATGTAACACATACATATGTGTGTCTAGTAGCGAGAGAGAGAGAGAGAGAGAGAGAGAGAGAGGGAGAGAGAGAGAGAGAGAGAGAGACATCTACCTAACTTGCTTTTATGATTAAAAGTATTTTACGTAAATGTAAACATAATAGAAATATTTGAATTAATGAAAATACTCAATAATTAATACCCGTTATATATATATATATATATACATATATATATATACAAAGTTTTCTGATATATGCTGGAAATAATGTGCAACGGGAGTTGTTGCATTCATAATGAAACTATGATGGGTGTACACTTAGAGAGGCTGTAAGCGAGGAGGATATTCGACATGCTCAGGATAGATGTGCTTTCATCAGCGCACCTCTGACAACTAATATTTATACCTGTTTATACTGATATGTGTATATATGTTTGCGGGCTCGCATTGCATTCGATTTTGTATTAAATCGGGCTGAATAACTACATCGAACAGAGGGGTTCTTAGCTATGGAACAGAACAGACTGTGGATGTGCGACGGGTTGTGGGTGTGTACAACATGTATAACAGGCTGTATTTGTATAAGTATGTGTTGATGTGTATGTGTAGCATCAGCTGCCACAACTAATTAGTTGTACTGTGGGCTCAAATGCATTTTGGCAGGCAGGCGTTAATGGAGTGCGTAATGGGTTCATTTTCGTAGCGTGGAGCCGGTTTGCACTTTTTGTCTCACTGCCTACTTTCTGAGTGAAGTGTGGCAAGAGGGAGGGGGGGCGGGGCGTTTCACAGCCTTTGAACGTGTCGTGTCGTGTCTTGTCGTGCCGCAGCGCGACGCGACGTGTCCGCAGAAACACATCAGCCCCACTGACGACAAGTTAATCACATCGTGTCCAATCAACCGAGCTAATCCCCCAGTCATGCAGTCAGTCAGTTCGCCAAACAGCCACACTCAGTACACTTGAAAAAATAGCTAGTAGAGAATCTGTAGAGTATCAAGTCGAATAATCTAAGCCAAAAACAGTTTTGGATTAAGTACTTGACTTAAATCTAAGCCTTGGTTCCCTTCTACTATTTTAATTACTTAAGTTTTGCAATGAATTAGGATAGTTTCTAAAAATCAAACTTAATCAGCTTGAATCAAGCATAAATTATAATTTGTTATAAGTATATAAATACCTTTGTGTGTGTTGAAGAACAGTTATTTTTATTTATGTAAGAATTATTACACTTTAAACATCGAGTTGTAGAAATGATATCCTGTTTGTACACTATGAAAAAAATGGTCTAAGAGGAAAATCTACCTAAAAAATTTTTTTTTTTTCTTTTGTGAATGTTCATGTGTATAGAATAGCGTTTTTCCCCGAGTGTAAGTACATCTTTGTCTGTATATCCATCTATATTTTTTTGTATGTATCTACACAATATTTTTATTATTATTACTATGCATAAAATGCACAGTTGCCTCAAAACACGCAACAGCTGCTGCATATAAATTTGTTAGTCAAACAGCGTTTCCGTTTGGCTTATCCATCCACCCTCCCGCCGCGCTTCCCTCTTGTCACCCCTGTTCATCTCTTTCCACCACAACCACTGAAGAAAAAAAGTTTTTTTTTGGCTACGGCTTAGAATCTAAGCCCGGCCCGGACATTGGCAATTTACATTCGGTATTGGACATGTCCATAATGTTGCAACATCGGATCGGATCACATTGACATCCTCTTCCTCTTTCGCATCATCATCCGACATCCTCAAGCGACACACTTATGCCCACCCGCATCGACATTTTCTAGTGGCCAATTATCGCTTAAGCCGCTGCGTTTTGGCTTTTAAAGCTCCATTTTGGCTTTCAAGTCGTTTTCAAAAATTTCGTTTAAATTCCATTGCCATTGCCCGTCCGCTCCCCCAAACCTCCGCCCGATAACCCCAACAAAAAAGAAAAAAACGTCAAAGCCAAACAAGTCATAAAGCTGGCGAATTGACTTAACCAGCGCGGCTACAAGATGCCCTGGAACTAGCTTGAAATGGAAAGGAGAATGGCTAATACAACGTCAGAAGCCAAACAAAACGGAAAGCGATAAGCAATTTTAGAAGCCAAGTGTGTAACTAAGTCAGCACCAAATCGAGAATCTACATAAATAAAGCATGCGGTAAGCATTACTAAAAGCAAGGCGAGCAGCATAGCAAGAAACACAGCAAGAAAAAAACTACAACTTTAGTACAAATCAGTCAGATTTTAAAATAGCATTTTAAAAAATATGTTTGAAAAACCAACAAAAAAAACACAGACAATTAATCACACATGACACGAGCGTCCGGCATAACCCACATCCCACACAGCCAAAAATGTATACAGGGTATTATGTAGAGGTATAAAGACTGGGAAAATATGCAGTAACCGCGAAATTGAAATTTGGCTTCGGCTGCGGCAACGGGCGGCTTCTTCGCATTGTTTGCGTCGCTTGTGTATATTTTTCTCCTCTTTTTTTTGTTGTTTTTTTTTGGGAAACGGCCAGCTCACCACCTGATCCTAAATAAATACAACAACAAAGCGATACCAAGGGCAGACCACGAGGTCATAGATGGATGGGGGGGAAGGGCGCACCGAGGACAGACATGCATGTAGATATTTTTTATTATGCGTCGCGAGCGCGCTTTTCTTTTTAATTAAATGAAACCAGAGGAATTGACCCAAAACGCAGAATAAATAAATACTTGGGCAGGAGAGGAGTCCTTGAGCTGTGGGTCGTTGGCAAGGCGTGAGGGAGGGGGGTAAGGGTGAGACTGTTTCCCGCATTCTTCTGAGCATCTGCATGCTTGTGTTTTGTTAATAATTATTTCAATTTTTTTAAGTTGTGGGAGGGGGAATGGTCAAAGGAGTAAGCAGCAAGAATTCAAAAGATGCCGCGCAGCCTTTTGTTTATTTTCCAAAAACAACAACAACAACAAAACGCCAAAACAACAAAAAATTGCTAAACAACGCGAATTTGTGTAAAAAACAATAAATATTTCACCTTCAATAAATCATTTTCCATTTACATTTGCCTTGGCTTTTTAAGGGTTTCGGTCTCCTGTGCCAAAGACTTGGAGGTTTGTTTTGGGCTTGGGTTTGTTGGGGCCTTTTTATATGAGGAGGGAGGGAGCGCAGCTATATCAGCCGAAGATTCTATGTTTTAAAGTGCCATACCCTGCATAATCTAAGCAAAATACATAGAACGAACAAAAATATTTAAAGGTTTCATTTATTACTATGGTCCAACGTTTTGAGCTAAGCTAAAAAATCCAAAAAATAAGCATTTTATATTTCCCTTCATTATATTCTGATTAATTTCAATAAAGAGTTTTAGCGATGTTGTATTTCAATTTCATTTGAATGTGATTTTCGGATTTTTAAAAGCGTTCATTAAATATATGTTTCTACAAGTAAGAATGATGTAGTAGAGGGAGCTCGACTCCGATAGATCCGGAACCCAGCTGTTAAATATTAATAAATAATAATAAATATAGTTTTATTGCCAAATTTCACAATTTTCCCTCTTATTTGTTAGGGCGGCACAGGAACTGAACAGTGAAACACACAAGGGCAGCGCATACATACATACGTACCTACGTACCAGCAATCGTTGGTAGGAAGGGATTCTCCTCAGTCTCGGGGCATCCGGACTTCTCTCCCTGACTTTCTTTAGTCTGCCTTTTTTGGCTTTTTTATATGCCGCCAAACCAGACTCAGATTGAAACCAGTGCTGTCTTGAAAGCATTGTTGATGCCAATCTAATTTATTTCAAACTATTTTCCAGCTCGCTTTCTTTTGATTCAAGAAGTTCACTGGCTTAGGTGAGCATAGCTAGAGCCCAAATTTTATATATGGTCAGAGGATGAATAGTCGTCAGAGACTTTGCATCCCCTTAACCGATCACTTAAGGTGTGTGAAGCAAGTGTCAGGATTATGACACTTTGCGGGTTTTAACGATAAAAGTGGTATACTTTTCCACGTTAGAAACTATCCGGAAACTATACCAGTAAAAAGTTTAAAGTAACTCACCCTTCTTATCAGTGTCCGTGCTGCACCACTGGGAGTGGTAAGCATTGGCATTGCAGTCTATAATTAAGCTAATTATATACTTCTCGCACTCCAAGACGAAATCCTTTGTCATATCGTCCTCCGGTGTCAAGCTCTCGTGGGCAAAGTATGCCAATAATAGCTCCAATCTCACTACTCTATTGCTAAAATTATAAAGAATAAAATACTAAGGTGTTTCTTTGCCTTCCTTATGATCAATTATGAAATAACACAACACCAAATGGTAAACCGTTGAATCAGTCACACTCTACGGAAGGATACGTAGAAATGTATATGTGTGAGCTGCACAAGTTAAGATAATTCTGTATGAGTAACGACAAATGTAATATTAGTTTAAACTGTATGGTTTATGTTTAACAAACAAATATTATCTAGAATACACTAAATACTATAATCAGCTATAACTGTATTAAGGGGATATTGCCATATGTAATCAATATCAAGAATGGGCAATGTGAGTGAAATAAATGATGAAGTAAATTAAATAAAACATAAAGGAATATTTTTATTTCGCAGTTTCACCCAATTGAATTGGCAATTGGATCAGGAATAACACTAGTGCACCATACGTTTATTCGTCTTCGGAACACATTTTGTTTTATGGCCAACCTGCGACCCAGTCACTTGACGAGCATTAGGCGTTGGATTGTGCAATCGAGTGATTGATTGACTCTCCCGGCTTGGGTAAAAGCAACAGCAGCAGCAGCAGCAGTCCCATATCCTTGCATTATCCTGAATATATAACAGGCTGTTATACACTTCCTCGATGCCCATAAACTATCTTGAGATTGCTTTACTTTTTCATTACTTCACTCAACTAGCCCTAACACAAATCTCACATTTGATTTTACACATAAAAATAGTTGTATATATTTGAAATGTGATGAAGTAATTAGACGATTACATATATCTTTAAAAACTTAGGAAATAAATTTAAATCAGTTTTGGCTTCTTAAGATGTATATAAACATATATATATATATATTGAGGCAGTCAAAACTAAAATATCTTTCTCTCTAAAAACAAGTCTCCTCACTTTACTTTATTCGCAACGACTCCACTCTTCTCCTACCACATGTATTTAATATATAAAATAATATACTGCAGTGGTGGATGAAGCAGTGGTTGGTTTAATAGTAGTTTTATCAGAGACCTGTACTCCAATATGAATTACCAGAAAAGCTCAGAGTAAGCTCTGGGTTTCAATATTATCTGAAGTGTTAACTTGGTGTAACTTGATAGGGCAAGAATGATATGCTTTAATTGAATTTGAAGCATTGCATTTGCATATGCAGCAATTTGAAGCATCTCAAACTGTGTCTACACAGATGTTTACCGCATTTTTTGGCAAACATTCTATTTGCAAGTGTATGCAAGTATTTAATTGTGAATAGCCGAAAGCTGTAACGATCTGAATTTCATTCTTTAGTCAGTTGTTACATATAGACATATAGACTTGGGACTTATGTAAATATTTCAATATCATTATTGACGTATGTATATTGTCATGCTGATAAAACATGTTCTAAACTTTTTATTTGAATTAACAAATATTTTCATTGCTTCGAAAACATCTGTTATTCGAAATAAATCACCATGTAAGGTAATTTAATGTTATTTTATCATTAGATTGGTTGAGGACTATAGATCAATAAAATTTGTTTTAATTTGTTGCCATGATTGATGATAAATCGAGATATGTTCGCGGTTATTTTATCAAAATTGAGTCAGAAGTTCTCAATGTATCTAAGACCCATAAGAACATGAAGAATGTCAAACAGACAAACGCATCAAAGTTCTTTGCAGGGAAAATGGCAGAGAGTATGAAAACAAATCGAGATCGGATGGCGATATCACATAGCTCCCTTAGCTCCCTCAGATTTCGCAACGAAAATTTTAAATCAAGTTGGTTGACCGGTCTCTTGATAGGAATAAGGAGGCATATAACTTATAAAGAAGGAGGAATCCTCAACTCGCTTCAAAGCAGAGGGAAACATGCAACCAACTTCGAAAACAAAGAAACCAGTAGCCCTACAAAGATTCAGAATTCGTAAGTTGTTGGAAAGCTGTAGCAACAGATAGTTACATTCAAATTCTCTCTCTCTCTCTCTCTCTCTCTCTCTCTCTCTCTCTCTCTCTCTTTCTCTCTTTCTCGGTCCCTCTCTCACTCTTTGTCAAACTCTCTCTCCCATGAATTCTGGTTGCTAATTCTGCGCAATTTCTCGAATGACCAATTGCTGTGCATTGTGTAGGCTTTGTTGTTTTGACAAGTGGCCACTCAAGTGGATTAAAAATGCTTGTAACTAAATAACTAAACAAATCTGCGGCGTAGACATCCACATTTGTCATAAAACCCGCCGGGCGGAGTTTTGTTGAGGTATTTGTCGCATATGAGTAAAACTTGCGAAAAAGTAAATATGCCATGAAGTTCAGTTATAGCAACAACAAAAAATTATAATCAAAAGCCATCCTCTCTCTCTCTCTCTCTCTCTCTCTTCCTCTCCCCCACCATTCTCACTTTCTCTCGCTCTCGTCAGTTTTCATCAGCCTCCAAGAAGCTAAAAATTTTTGCGAATGCGTCTAGACTCAGTTCGGAGAACTCTTATCGCGAGAGGTTTTATTAACGTCACGACTGGTACGTGTCAGTTCACGTCTTTACATATCTTCTCAATAAGAATCCTCCTTGGTTACCATTGGAAGATTGGACAATATGTATACACTATATGCATACAAATTAAAATTGGTATTTATAAAAGTTATTAGATTATTTACACTTATAACATTTTGACTACAATTAATCAACGTCGAAATTACGATATACTTTAGTACTTTAGCTGGAATAATTGGCAGGACAGGTGTGGGATTTCGATCCCATGTTTCCATTTCCACCGGTCACAGGCACAGCAGCAGATAATGCGGCTTAGCGATAGCTTCCACTTTAAAGCCGGACACAAAATCCACAAAAAAAAATTAACTACAAACATTACTCCAGCCAGCGAGAGACAAGATAAGTATCGTTTATTCTTTTCTTTTTAATTCGTATTTTAAGCGCCTATACTGAAATTTAGGTTATAGTTCTTGCTGTGAACTTAAAACTGTGATTTTACGTTTACAGCAATAGATCACATTCAATCAGCTCTTAGTTAAGTCTGAAAATTATCTGTATGTATTTATATTTTTTTTTTTTGATAAAATTTACATAAATGGCTCTGCTGATATATCTCTGAGTAATTAAAGAATACAAACATAGTTTTTCAATAGTTCCATTTATTTTGTAATTTTATTTCTTCAAATAATTTAATTCTTTTATTTGTAGTGTGAACCGCTCTGTCTTAACTTTTTCCCATTACACTGTTTTCAGCTCGTGATCTTTTTTGTTATTATCATTTCGGTTATCTAATTTTTGAATAAGTTATTTTTTTGTGTGACATATTTTATTATTAGAGTTTTCAGTACATTTTTTCGATCCATCCATTATCGTCATGATTATCATCATTCCTGTCGTCCTTTACGTTTACCTTCACCTTTCCTATTTCCTTTTTTACCTTTATGATTTTTTCTTTTACCTTTACCTTTTCTACCAATTCTTATTATTATTTTATGATGTTTTTTCTTTCCTTTTTTGTTACCTTTATCTTTACCATTAGGCTTACGGGGAGTAGTTTTACGAGGAGTAGGTTTACGAGGAGTAGTTTTACGAGGAGTAGTTTTACGAGGAGTAGTTTTACGGGGAGTAGTTTTACGAGGAGTGGTTTTAGAAGCAGTGGTCGGACAAGTGTGAGTTGTAGTCGTCGGAGTGGTAGTTGTCGGAGTGGTCTTAGTGGAAGTTGTTGAAGTGGTAGTTGTCTCAGTGGAAGTTGTTGGAGTGGTAGTTGTCTCAGTGGAAGTTGTCTCAGTGGAAGTTGTCTCTGTGGAAGTTGTCTCAGTCGAAGTTGTCGGAGTGGTAGTTGTCTCAGTGGACGTTGTCGGACTAGTAGTTGTCTCAGTGGAAGTTGTCGAAGTGGTTGTTGTCTCAGTGGAAGTTGTCTCAGTGGAAGTTGTCGGAGTGGTAGTTGTCTCAGAGGAAGTTGTTGGTGTAGTAGTTATCTCAGTGGAAGTTGTCTCTGTGGAAGTTGTCTCCGTGGTAGTTGTCTCAGTGGAAGTTGTCGGAGTGGTAGTTGTCTCAGTGGAAGTTGTCGGAGTGGTAGATGTCTCAGTGGAAGTTGTCGGAGTGGTAGTTGTCTCAGTGGTAGTTGTCAAAGTGGTAGTTGTCGGAGTGGTAGTTGTCTCAGTGGAAGTTGTCGGAGTGGTTGTTGTTGGAGTAGTAGTTGTCTCAGTGGAAGTTGTCGAAGTGGTAGTTGTCTCAGTGGAAGTTGTCGGAGTAGTAGTTGTCTCAGTGGAAGTTGTCGAAGTGGTAGTTGTCTCAGTGGTAGTTGTCGGAGTGGTAGTTGTTTCGGTGGTTGTTGTCGGTGTGGTAGTTGTCTCAGTGGAAGTTGTCGAAGTGGTAGTTGTCGGAGTGGTAGTTGTCGAAGTGGTAGTTGTCGGAGTGGTAGTTGTCGGAGTGGTAGTTGTATCAGTGACCTGTGCTGCCGATGGCACACAGGCAATGAGAATTGCCAGTAGAGCACAGCTCAGAATTGCGGTCAGGACTCTCATCTTAGCTAAAGTGCTGCTCAGCAACTTGGTTAGACATGAATGATATGCATTGAACGAGCTTGAGGCATTTTTATAGCATCTCAAAGTGTGCCAAAACTGCCACAGCTTTGTTGGCAAGTCTAAACAGCTGCTAACTGCGTTTATTTGGCAAACATTGTATTTGCAAGCGAATTCGGAAGATGTCATTGAATTTAATTGTAAATAGCCGAAAGCTGTAACGATCTGAATTTCATTCTTTAATCAGTTGTTACATATAGACATATAGACATATAGACTTTTATGTAAATATTTCAATATCATTATTCACGTATATGTATATTATCATGCTGATAAAACATGTTCTTATTTCAATATCTATTTCAAGAAATATGTATAAATACTTAACATTAAACTTTTTATTTGAATTAACAAATATTTTCATTGCTTCAAAAACATCGGTTATTCGAAATGAATCACTATGTAAGGTAATTTAATGTTATTTTATTATTAGATTGGTTGAGGACTATAGATCAATAAAATTTGTTTTAATTTGTTGCCGTGATTGATGATAAATCGAGATATGTTCGCGGTTATTTTATCAAAATTGAGTCAGAAGTTCTCAATGTATCTAAGACCCATAAGAACATGAAGAATGTCAAACAGACAAACGCATCAAAGTTCTTTGCAGGGAAAATGGCAGATAGTATGAAAACAAATCGAGATCGGATGGCGATATCACAAAGCTCCCTTAGCTCCCTCAGATGTCGACAATTCGGCGTGCCTGATTTAACCATTTTTCCCTTTTTTTATTAGGTCAGCTCAGTTTTCGCAACGAAAATTTTAAATCAAGTTGGTTGACCGATCTCTTGATAGGAATAAGGAGGCATATAACTTATAAAGAAGGAGGAATCCTCAACTCGCTTCAAAGCAGAGGGAAACATGCAACCAACTTCGAAAACAAAGAAACCAGTAGCCCTACAAAGATTCAGAATTCGTAAGTTGTTGGAAAGCTGTAGCAACAGATAGTTACATTCAAATTCTCTCTCTCTCTCTCTCTCTCTCTCTCTTCTCTCTCCCCCCCCCCCCCCCTCTCTCTCTACTTCTCCCTCTCTCTCTTTCTCTCTTTCTCGGTCCCTCTCTCACTCTTTGTCAAACTCTCTCTCCCATGAATTCTGGTTGCTAATTCTGCGCAATTTCTCGAATGACCAATTGCTGTGCATTGTGTAGGCTTTGTTGTTTTGACAAGTGGCCACTCAAGTGGATTAAAAATGCTTGTAACTAAATAACTAAACAAATCTGCGGCGTAGACATCCACATTTGTCATAAAACCCGCCGGGCGGAGTTTTGTTGAGGTATTTGTCGCATATGAGTAAAACTTGCGAAAAAGTAAATATGCCATGAAGTTCAGTTATAGCAACAACAAAAAATTATAATCAAAAGCCATCCTCTCTCTCTCTCTCTCTCTCTCTCTTCCTCTCCCCCACCATTCTCACTTTCTCTCGCTCTCGTCAGTTTTCATCAGCCTCCAAGAAGCTAAAAATTGTTGCGAATGCGTCTAGACTCAGTTCGGAGAACTCTTATCGCGAGAGGTTTTATTAACGTCACGACTGGTACGTGTCAGTTCACGTCTTTACATATCTTCTCAATAAGAATCCTCCTTGGTTACCATTGGAAGATTGGACAATATGTATACACTATATGCATACAAATTAAAATTGGTATTTATAAAAGTTATTAGATTATTTACACTTATAACATTTTGACTACAATTAATCAACGTCGAAATTACGATATACTTTAGTACTTTAGCTGGAATAATTGGCAGGACAGGTGTGGGATTTCGATCCCATGTTTCCATTTCCACCGGTCACAGGCACAGCAGCAGATAATGCGGCTTAGCGATAGCTTCCACTTTAAAGCCGGACACAAAATCCACAAAAAAAAATTAACTACAAACATTACTCCAGCCAGCGAGAGACAAGATAAGTATCGTTTATTCTTTTCTTTTTAATTCGTATTTTAAGCGCCTATACTGAAATTTAGGTTATAGTTCTTGCTGTGAACTTAAAACTGTGATTTTACGTTTACAGCAATAGATCACATTCAATCAGCTCTTAGTTAAGTCTGAAAATTATCTGTATGTATTTATATTTTTTTTTTTTGATAAAATTTACATAAATGGCTCTGCTGATATATCTCTGAGTAATTAAAGAATACAAACATAGTTTTTCAATAGTTCCATTTATTTTGTAATTTTATTTCTTCAAATAATTTAATTCTTTTATTTGTAGTGTGAACCGCTCTGTCTTAACTTTTTCCCATTACACTGTTTTCAGCTCGTGATCTTTTTTGTTATTATCATTTCGGTTATCTAATTTTTGAATAAGTTATTTTTTTGTGTGACATATTTTATTATTAGAGTTTTCAGTACATTTTTTCGATCCATCCATTATCGTCATGATTATCATCATTCCTGTCGTCCTTTACGTTTACCTTCACCTTTCTTATTTCCTTTTTTACCATTTTTACCTTTACGATTTCTTCTTTTACCTTTACCTTTTCTACCAATTCTTAATTTTTTTTTATGATGTTTTTTCTTTCCTTTTTTGTTACCTTTATCTTTACCATTAGGCTTACGGGGAGTAGTTTTACGAGGAGTAGGTTTACGAGGAGTAGTTTTACGAGGAGTAGTTTTACGAGGAGTAGTTTTACGGGGAGTAGTTTTACGAGGAGTAGTTTTACGAGGAGTAGTTTTACGAGGAGTGGTTTTAGAAGCAGTGGTCGGACAAGTGTGAGTTGTAGTCGTCGGAGTGGTAGTTGTCGGAGTGGTAGTTGTCTTAGTGGAAGTTGTTGAAGTGGTTGTTGTCTCAGTGGAAGTTGTCGGAGTGGTACTTGTCTCAGTGGAAGTTGTCTCAGTGGAAGTTGTCTCAGTCGAAGTTGTCGGAGTGGTAGTTGTCTCAGTGGAAGTTGTCTCAGTCGAAGTTGTCGGAGTGGTAGTTGTCTCAGTGGAAGTTGTCGGAGTGGTAGTTGTCTCAGTGGAAGTTGTCGAAGTGGTTGTTGTCTCAGTGGAAGTTGTGTCAGTGGAAGTTGTCGGAGTGGTAGTTGTCTCAGTGGAAGTTGTCTCAGTGGAAGTTGTCTCAGTCGAAGTTGTCGGAGTGGTAGTTGTCTCAGTGGAAGTTGTCTCAGTCGAAGTTGTCGGAGTGGTAGTTGTCTCAGTGGAAGTTGTCGGAGTAGTAGTTGTCTCTGTGGAAGTTGTCTCCGTGGTAGTTGTCTCAGTGGTAGTTGTCGGAGTGGTAGTTGTCTCAGTGGAAGTTGTCGGAGTGGTAGTTGTCTCAGTGGAAGTTGTCGGAGTGGTTGTTGTCTCAGTGGAAGTTGTCGGAGTGGTAGTTGTCTCAGTGGTAGTTGTCAAAGTGGTAGTTGTCGGAGTAGTAGTTGTCGGAGTGGTAGTTGTCTCAGTGGAAGTTGTCGGAGTGGTAGTTGTCTCAGTGGTTGTTGTCAGAGTAGTAGTTGTCTCAGTGGAAGTTGTCGAAGTGGTAGTTGTCTCAGTGGTAGTTGTCGGAGTGGTAGTTGTTTCGGTGGTTGTTGTCGGTGTGGTAGTTGTTTCAGTGGAAGTTGTCGAAGTGGTAGTTGTCGGAGTGGAAGTTGTCTCAGTGGTAGTTGTCGGAGTGGTAGTTGTCGGAGTGGTAGTTGTATCAGTGACCTGTGCTGCCGATGGCACACAGGCAATGAGAATTGCCAGTAGAGCACAGCTCAGAATTGCGGTCAGGACTCTCATCTTAGCTAAAGTGCTGCTCAGCAACTTGGTTAGACATGAATGATATGCATTGAACGAGCTTGAGGCATTTTTATAGCATCTCAAAGTGTGCCAAAACTGCCACAGCTTTGTTGGCAAGTCTAAACAGCTGCTAACTGCGTTTATTTGGCAAACATTGTATTTGCAAGCGAATTCGGAAGATGTCATTGAATTTAATTGTAAATAGCCGAAAGCTGTAACGATCTGAATTTCATTCTTTAATCAGTTGTTACATATAGACATATAGACATATAGACTTTTATGTAAATATTTCAATATCATTATTCACGTATATGTATATTGTCATGCTGATAAAACATGTTCTTATTTCAATATCTATTTCAAGAAATATGTATAAATACTTAACATTAAACTTTTTATTTGAATTAACAAATATTTTCATTGCTTCAAAAACATTGGTTATTCGAAATGAATCACCATGTAAGGTAATTTAATGTAATAATAATATAATAATATTTATTTGTTTTAATTTGTTGCCATGATTGATGATAAATCGAGATATGTTCGCGGTTATTTTATCAAAATTGAGTCAGAAGTTCTCAATGTATCTTAGACCCATAAGAACATGAAGAATGTCAAACAGACAAACAAAGTTCTTTGCAGGGAAAATGGCAGAGAGTATGAAAACAAATCGAGATCGGATGGCGATATCACATAGCTCCCTTAGCTCCCTCATATTTCCCAACGAAAATTTTAAATCAAGTTGGTTGACCGGTCTCTTGATAGGAATAAGGAGGCCTCTAACTTATGTCCTTATATAACTTATAAAGAAGGAGGAATCCTCAACTCGCTTCAAAGCAGAGGGAAACATGCAACCAACTTCGAAAACAAAGAAACCAGTAGCCCTACAAAGATTGACAATTCGTAACTTGTTGGAAAACTGTAGCAACAGATAGTTACATTCAAATTCTCTCTCTCTCTCTCTCTCTCTCTCTCTCTTTCTCCCCCCCCCCTCTACTTCTCTCTCTCTCTCTCTCTCTCTCTCTCTCTCTCTCTCTCTCTCTCTCTCTCTCTCTCTCTCTCTCTCTCTCTCTCTCTCTCTCTCTTTCTCTCTTTCTCGGTCTCTCTCTCACTCTTTGTCAAACTCTCTCTCCCATGAATTCTGGTTGCTAATTCTGCGCAATTTCTCGAATGACCAATTGCTGTGCATTGTGTAGGCTTTGTTGTTTTGACAAGTGGCCACTCAAGTGGATTAAAAATGCTTGTAACTAAATAACTAAACAAATCTGCAGCGTAGACATCCACATTTGTCATAAAACCCGCCAGGGCGGAGTTTTGTTGAGGTATTTGTCGCATATGAGTAAAACTTGCGAAAAAGTAAATATGCCATGAAGTTCAGTTATAGCAACAACAAAAAATTATAATCAAAAGCCATCCTCTCTCTCTCTCTCCCTCTCCCCCACCATTCTCACTTTCTCTCGCTCTCGTCAGTTTTCATCAGCCTCCGAGAAGCTAACTTCAAAGGCCGCAGACACTGCGCTTATTAGCTCGATGGCATTTTTTGTATGCAAAGGCATTTTTTAAGTGCGCCTCAGTATTTTATACCCTACTGATTATATATACATATATACAACAGGGTCTGCATATGGGCATTAATTATATGAAGCCTGCAATCATAGGAAATGTACATGGAGAAACATTTTTATTCAGTTCGTAGTGCTTAGTTTCGATTCGATTATTAAACAAAACAAGCTATTTTTCCAATGTGGAATAGCGGTCAAAAACTTGTCTATAATGCAGATACATATATACTATATAGATTTTTACTTGTGCAGAATTTACTTAAAATAATCTCGTATTTTTTTTTTTACTTTTAAGGTCTGTGCTGGGTACATTTCAGTCAAGCTCACCCAATCATCGTATACTACTTACAACTTTGTTTTACTATTTAGGATGATTGGTTTATTTTTCGTTGCGCGCTAAATTACAAGTTTTCAAAGCCCAACAGTGTTTTTTTTTTTGTATGTCATTGGTGCATGAAACTCTTATATCGGCATATTTTCAGTGCTAATGAAGCACATTCATGTATCATTTCAATCTCAAAGTGTTTTAAGACACTGATGAGTGCTTCGCACTGTTTTGACAAATAGCTATAAATATTTACTTAATATGTACATACTTACATACATCGCTTAGTAAACAGCATTGAAAATACCATCTCGAGTATCTTGTACTGCCATATCGGTTAGCACCAATTACTGAAAACTGAAAGGAGAACAAACACACACACACACACATACACACATACACACAGCTCGAGTGAATATCCAAAATTAATGATTTTTGCCAGTCATGCATCAAAGTTTATCTTTCTGAAGAACCATTCACCAATTTCGCACTGTGGGACCAAGCAGCGAACAAAATGAAAACTTCAACAACATATTAAAGAAAAGTTGTAATTTAAAAATATAAACGACAAAAAATCAACTACAAAAAATCAACTAGAAAAGACTTTCTTTCTTGGCATCATAATATTTTGCATATGAATTGATAAAGTGTGGACGATGTTTGACCCACTGTGCACTACTCAAAATTCCACATGAGTCTTAAAAAGAAATCTATGGTAATCACGTTGCTTTAGTAGCACAACAACAACCAAAACTGCTAAATTTATGAACAAAATTATACACGTAAAAGAGATGTGTATGTAAATGGGTATTATGCAGTGCACAGTGGCACTTGGAGCATTAAATCTTTAAATATTTCTGGTCATATTTACATATATTCTCAGGCATCAGGTATCGAACTTATCTTTCCAGTGCTTTCCTAATGTTTCATACAACTTTATGTGAAGGGAATGTGAAATAGGAAACTTAAATGATTCATTATGATTAAAATGAGTTGTAATTTTGGCGTCATGAAAATCAATTTCATTGAAAATTGAGCGCTGTCCCTTATTACACCAATTTGCTAGGACAACAAGAAATTGTAGCTTACTTTTCTTAAGACAACAAGACAATAACTAACTCATATTCATATAATTTAAAAAAAATAATAATAAAAAATATACATATTTTTTTAATTGTATGAGTCAGTGGCAATCGTGGCAGACGGAACCAGTGTGCTCTGAATGGATCCGAATACAGTGAAATGTGAAGAGGAGCGTGCGGCGTGCGGGTGCGTGCTTGAGTATATTATGCTTGCTGTTGATCGCGGCGCTGATGTTGTAATATTAAAAACCGGCAGCGTAGCGTTTTGGCTTAATCAGTTGCGACTACAACACACAATGGGAATCAATTGGCTGCTGCTGCTCGGGTGGATCGGGTGCTGCTGCTGGAGGATCGGCGATTGGACAGTGGAGGCGCGTGCCTCTCAGGGCATGCATGTACAATTGCCACACGGTGGCTGGCTAATTGGACGCCACAGGACAACCCACAGTGGACGCCATATGCGTGCATTTATGGGCATTCCATTTGCCCTGCCCCCAGTAGGTGAGCTGCGCTTCCGCGCGCCCATCGAGCAACCAGGCTGGCAAGGTGAACGTCTCGCTGTGCAGGATGCGCCCATTTGCATGCAACGGGATCCCTTTCGACGCGACACAAATATCGACGGTGTCGAGGATTGCCTGTATCTAAATGTGTATACGCCAGATCCGGTCATTGGAACGTCACTGCCTGTTATGGTCTGGTTCCATGGCGGTGGCTGGCAATGCGGCTCAGGAATTAGCAGCTTCTACGGTCCGGAGTTTCTGCTCGAGCATGATGTGGTACTCGTTTCGGCCAACTTTCGGCTCGGTCCACTTGGTTTCCTCAGCACGGAGACGTTGGATTGTCCCGGCAACAATGGACTCAAGGACCAGTTGACGGTGTTGCGCTGGGTGCGCGATAATATCGCCGTCTTTGGCGCCAATCCACAAAGTGTAACAGTATTTGGTGAGAGTGCCGGCGGAGCGAGTGTCACCTATCACATGTTATCGGAGCAGTCTCGTGGATTGATGCATCGCGCCATTGCCCAATCTGGCACCTACTTCAATCCGTGGGCACAGCCGGCGCACGAGGGTGTCGCTGCTGGGCGTGCCCACAAGCTCACCGAGCTGATGAACTGCACCCAGTTTGGGGACGATTGGTCGACAAAATTGAAGTGTTTGCGTGGCAAGCGTGCCGAGGACATCGTCGCCAAGCTTTACGATATGTTTGTAAGTTGCAATAATCATAAAAGTAGAAGCAAGAACACAAAACCTGAGGATTACTTTGAGCATAAAATTCTCATTTACAGTCTATTTTTTATTCTTATATGCATATTTGATTTGGGCTTTCCAAAAACTAGAATTATCGGGATAGAGTTTGCGCAAGTAACAAATATATACACTAAATGTATTTAATTTAGGGCACAAGTACAACTGAAAGGTGATCCCAAGAGCAAATTTAAAACACAACGACGTAGTTTAAGTATGGAATGTAGAATGCTGATGATTGGTTCGGCAGGTTTATTGAAAACTTCAAAATTATCTCACAGCCATATACAATTATTTTTATCCTACTTAGGACATTATCTAGGTACACATTTACTTCTGCAAATGCGTCTAAGCTCAGTTCAGAGAACTCATATCGCGGGAGGTTTTATTACGGTCACGACTGGTGCCCCGTAGGTGTCTGTTTACGTCTTTACATATCTCCTCCTTGATAATCTTACCATTGGAAGATTGGACAATATGTATACACTATATGCATACAAATTAAAATTGGTGTTTATAAAAGTTAGGAGATTATTTACACTTGTAACATTTTGACTACAATTAATCAACGTCGAAATTGTGATATACTTTTGTACTTTAGCTGAAGCATTGGTCGACAAGGGTAGCTGAAGTTGAATTTCGTATTTAAAGATTCTTTACATTTGAACAGGTGTGGGATTTCGATCCCATGATACCATTTCCACCGGTCATTGAGCCGGAGCACACAGGTGCCTTTCTAACGCTGAGACCGCGTGATGCGCCAATTCCACATGGTCAGAAACTGCCACTGATGATAGGCGTGACGGCTGAAGAGGGGCTGCTGAAGACGGCGGCGTTGTTGAACTTGCCGCATTTGATGGATGAGTTTAAGACGTACTTCGACCAGCTGCTACCTCTGGTTCTCAACTATGATCATCACGAGCCGGAGGCACAACAGCAGATAACGCGGCATATCGAGAGTTTCTACTTTAAAGCCGGACACAACTACAACAAATCCAATCATCAGAATCTGACCGATGTAAGCCATGTGCAAACATAATTTAGAATGATCATGTTAACTATATTGATACATATGCTTACAGCTAATCTCCGATGGCTGGTTTGTAGCTGGCGTCGATGAGTACCTGAAGCTTCGCAGCAAGTCCTTGTCGCCCACGTACGTGTATTTATTTGATCATAAGGGCGCCGCAAGTTTCTCGGAGATATTTAAGGGCGGACGCAATGAATTCTATGGTGCCTGTCATGCCGAGGAGTTACAGTATCTTTTTCCCATCGGACAGCAGCTGTTTGTTAGCGCCGTGCCAACTCGCCAGGATCTACAGCTGCGCGAACTGATGCTCCGCCTGTGGGTGAACTTTGCACAAACTGGGTAAGACTTGGATTCGCCTGTTCGTTGTCAATAAAAATATAGAATTTTTTATTAGCGATCCAAATCCGGTTCCGGGCACCAGCAACTTACCCATCTGGCGACCCACGCCCACATATCCAGTGGAATATGCGCGCCTTGGCTCCAAGTTGGATTCAGATGATGTTGACCAGCTACCGCCACTGCTGCGGATGGAGGTGGCCCTGCTGCAGCATCGTGCTGATTTCTGGCGCGATCTCAAAGCTCATTTGCCTGCCAGTCGGCAGCAGCGGAAACACAATGAACTTTAAATGTATTACTTACACTTTGTTTTCAAAGGAAAATAAATAAACCACGCTGCCAGATCTCGAAAAATATGTTAAGTCCAGGGTTGCCACAGTAACAGAAACAGACCAAAGCAATTTATTGAAATTGGCAAATTACATTTAACATAATATAAGGCTTTGTCTACAAAAAAGTCATGAATTAAGAAATTATAGCATCGAAAATAGTAAAGCAGCATAATTGCATGCTATCATTTTGTTTTTAATAATTAAACAGAAATGCCAGATCTCACATAGCAATATGAGCAGAGCAGAGCTGCCAATCTGCTGCTAAAAAGTTTCAAAATAATAAAACTATTAACCAGAGGAATAAACTTTGAGTCATCTACTAATGGAAATAATGAACGATGAGTCTAGTGTATCGGCTGTTGTTGGCAAGTAACATACATATTTTTGTAAAATGTGTAAAGATAATTGCAGCCCAACAACCTGGCAACCCTAACTCACAGAAACGTAGTTTCATTTTTTTTTCAAGCTGGCCGACATTGACATACGCATACGGACAAAAAAGACACACACAAACCTATATATAAACAAAGCAAGTTTAGTTTATTTTTTTTTTTGGTTTTCATATATATAGTCGCATACGTTATAGACGTTTATATAAATAAAAATAAAGACAAATAATATTAAAATTGATGACACACGCCTGTAATTACAACGAACGTTGTGCTTTTCTCGCTTAACTTGGCCTCGAGCTGAATTTTTGTGCGCGTCACAACACTGAAAGTGGGCGACAAATGGCTGGATCGGCGCTGCGTCGCCTGATGGCGGAATACAAACGTAAGTACACAATCTTACAGCGAGCGAAAGAGAAGAAGACAGAGAGAGTGACAGAGAAAGACGCTCATGAAGGCACCTGGACTTTACACATTTTGTTATTGTTGTTGTTGCTCTAATTATTTTTGCCTTTGTTTTTGTTCGCCATTTTGCCAGAGTTGACAATGGATCCGCCGGAGGGTATCGCAGCTGGTCCCATCAGTGAGGATAATTTCTTTGAATGGGAGGCGCTGATTGCGTGAGCTATATAATTGTGTATACACATAATCAATTGTTAATTTTTACTTTATACCACAGCGGACCCGAGGGTACTTGCTTTGAGGGTGGCGTGTTTCCAGCCCGTCTGGTTTTTCCACCCGATTATCCACTAAGTCCACCAAAAATGAAATTCACTTGTGATATGTTTCATCCAAACATTTTTGCCGATGGCCGCGTTTGCATATCAATATTACATGCGCCCGGTGACGATCCCATGGGCTATGAGCTATCAGCCGAACGTTGGAGTCCCGTTCAGAGTGTAGAGAAGATTCTGTTGAGTGTGGTTAGCATGTTGGCGGGTAATTCATCACAGACAATCAAATCAAATATGAAATGTGTTCCAAGATATTTAATGAAATCTCTTTTGTTTTTAGAGCCCAACGATGAGAGTGGAGCGAATGTCGATGCGGCAATTATGTGGCGGGAACGGCGGGACGAGTTCAATCGGATTGCACAGAAATTGGTGCGCAAAACGCTCGGACTGCCAACATAAGCACATACACACACACACACCGACTGCAGCGATCCCGACCCACAGCAATACATACTACAACAAAATTTAAAAAGCAACCAACCAACTGCGCCAAGAGCCATTAAAGAAAGATTAACAACAAGAACAACACAAACTCTACCACTACCACTATACCAATCCTAAAACTGAAATGGGAATCCACACACCAACTTGCATTGTGTGCGTGTGTGTGTGCTTGTCCAACTCCAAATCAAGCAACAACCACCATAACAATTGTGCAATACATATATATATATATGTATGTATATATAAATATATATATATATATATATTTATACATTTATATACAAATGTATATATAAAGCTGCAATTAACATATTTTTCGCAACGACTCTTAAAGTCGAATGTACCCGCGCGAAGTTAGTTTTCAATTTACTTGTTATTATTCACGCTGAATTGCTTAAGCTTAAGCTTGCAATAAAAAAAGGAAATTCTTGATGTTAAAATCAATAGCTAATAGGGCCATCGGTGCATTACTCAAAATTGTTTGACTTTATTGGTCAAGAAAAACGATTCCAGATTCGATATCGTTTCAACCCAATGCACAAATTGAACAGAATATATATATAAATGTATTTAGAGACTAAGCAGTGCATATATTTATATATATACCCAAAATACTTGTGTTATTCCCATTTTGATTGTCGTTCCCAACATCCCCGCCCCATACACGCAATTAAAATTATGGTATGGTGTGTAGTGTGTAATATACTCACTACTCCAACGTGCTGCAAACAAAATCCAAAAAAAAAAGACAATGATAAAGAAGTGTTTTCTGTTGCACTAACCTGAATGTATACTTGTTTTTATCTTAGAAAATTTTTAGCGAACTAGAGAACTTACGGATAACATTCGTAGCATATACAATGCTCACTGGGGAAATTAAATATATTTTTCGCTTGTATCAAAATTGCGGGGCTCTGCGGCACTTTATTAATTAATTTTTTATATGTACACTTTTGAATAAGTTTTAAAAACCCCATTAAATATTGGTTTGTAGGAATCATTAAAGTGGAAATACATATATTGAGGAACAATAAATTTCTTATTCATGTAAAACTAAAATTGGGCTCCTAGCAATTAAAATTTTTTGCGAATTTGAATTACAAGTGAGCACGGAGTATTATAATTTTAATATAGTGTAAGTAGATAGGCCCTTTGCCAAAGAATTCAAGAATCGCGCCTTAAACATCGTTGCCAGTTGGTTAAGAGAGCAGCACCAAGCTTGAAACAAGCAAGTCTGGCCATATCCGATTGTATTGACATGGTCACACTGCCAAAGGCAAATTCAGTCATTGTTTTTGCTTCTGGCTGAACGTGCGGCGTGCTGCGTTCGTGTCTAACGTTCAAGCGGGTTTGTTGTTTTCCCTTTTTTGTTGCTGTTGTTGTCGTTGTTGTTGTTGTTATTGTTACATAGCAATACAATAAAAAAAAAAAAACAAATAGTTAAAGGTATGTTAATGAAAACGAGAACACTTTACAGAACACCAGCAACAAGTGCTAATTTTAAATGCATATTTAAAAACTACATTGCGGTGTTTAATCGTATAAGAAAAAAAAATCGGAAAAAATCTCTATGTGTGCGAGCGGCGCTGATAAAAATAAGCGCAAAGTGAAAATGGTACTAAATAAATAGAGTACCTACCGCATTAGTGGGGAAAACATGACGCATGTTGCTGCCTGCCGCCAGGTGTGCTTGTGTGTGTATGCGAGTGTGTGTGTGTGTCAGCGTCCAATATGCTGTTAATTGTGCGTCGCATCAGCATTACAACAATTTACCGCACTTGGATAAGCTGTGCGGGTTATGTTTCTTTGATTAGGTATAATGTGCTTTAAATAAATAACCACAGCCATTTATTTCATCAGATTAAAAAAAAAACACACATACACACACGCGTACAGACGTGGGATGAAGTGGGCATGCCAACGCAGCTCAATGTCCAATCAGAGTTAGGCTGCAGAGTTGCCAGCCTGCAAATGTGCACACTCCGTTGAAAACATTGTGTAATGTTTGTTTTCTTTTCATTTTTTTTTTTGCTGTGCCTTCCAATCTTATTGTTACTAACTGCATTGGGCATGGTTAAACCAGCTGACCATTTTTGTTTTGCGAAGACAAAAACAATAAGCCAGTTTCTCTGCGTCTTTATAAACAAAACGGAAAGAGCTGTATGCTGCAAATTAACATATATTCAAAATAAATGCAATTCAGGCCACTTGATCGATTTAATTTATGCCAGTGTAGAAAGAAAAGAAAAAATAAATAAATGCTAAAATATACATTTATTTGAAGTTCGGTTACGCGCTGTGTGGCAATTTCTCGTGTCGCCCCCGATTTTTTCTAAAGATGATCGCCGATTGGTAATTCGCTTCATTCTCATTATTGTATTCTTATTTACGTGTTTTGTGCTTCAGTGTTTTTTAGTTAACAAGTGGTTGCGCCCACATCAAACAAACATCAAGAACAATATCGAAATTGGCAATTAGGCAATTTGTGTCTACTTGTAAATAATGCCGCATTAAAATGCGACCTATACTTGTGCATGTGTGTGTGTGTTGTTCATGAACTATTTAGAATAGCGCACGTGACGTCATTGCGAGAACTAACAAAAAATTACTTTAAAAAAATATACATACAAATTGTCATTCCAATTATAACATTAGCGATAAGTCAAAGCTGGCATTGATTTATGCTATGTTTAAATACGGTATAGATATTTATGCTACGGATAAAACGTCTTATCTGATTTAGATATTTATTTAACTTCTATTAATTCGAATTGCAGCTTATCAAAGTTAACTTTTAATACATAAATTCGTTAAGCTAATTCGTAGTGCTAACTAACGTAAAACTTGTAAAAAGTGGTGTAATTGCAAATGCCAAAATATGGCAACTCTTTACAATGCACCCAATTCAATTTATTCATTTATTACCTTGCATATAGCCACATACAACTCTTAAATTCAACCCTCTATCTCTCTCTCTCTCTCTCTCTCGTGGATTTTCAGCTTTTAACGTTTTTGCTCTCATTTGCACTCCAGGCTCAGCTCGGTCCCAAACGATAACGGGGAAAACGGAAATCGGAACCGGAAATAATGCTTTCGCTACAGAATCAAAGGCAACCGAAAACGTCGCCCCTGGTGGATGACTATGAAATATCGGACACTGTCCTTGGACTAGGCATCAACGGTAAAGTAGTGCAGTGCACCAATCGACGCACCAAACACAACTACGCCCTCAAAGTGCTCCTCGACAATGAGAAGGCCAGGCGCGAGGTCGACTTACACTGGCGGGCAAGTGGCTGCAAGCACATCGTAAACATCATAGATGTCTACGAGAATACCTACAGCGGTCGCAAGTGTCTGCTGGTCGTTATGGAATGGTGCGTGCCAATTTTTAATCCTTTTCCCGTTTCTAGTGTCTCTATTGTTCGCTATCCATAACCAACAATCTTTTTTTGTCGATGTCATTTCGATCTCGTAAAATCTTATGATCCGTACTTATAGGAATAATTCAGTTGTTTCACAAATTCCTAGATATTTTCACTGTTGTTGTTTCTTTGTTACTATATTTTTTTCAACTTATTACTGATTTTTTTGTTTGTTTGTAGTTTTCAAAGATCTCACTTTTAGGCGTTTTTAAATAGCGCCTATTAGTGGATTGCCTCACATATGGAGAATGCATCAAATAAGTTAACAGTTACGTCATCCAGTCATCAATATCTAAAAGCAAATCAGTTTGAAACAATTTCTTCCTTTTTTTTTCTTTATTCGTGAATTTTTTGTAGATAAAAGGTGTTGTTCACAAATAGCCGTTTACAATTGCATATCACGCATATCTTATATCCGAATTGGTCCCTCTCTCTCTCTCTCTCTCTCTCTCTCCCTCTTTTTCTATCGATCTGTTTTTATGTTTGTGCGTTCTTCGGAAACGTTTTACTGGCGCCTTGCAGTTTTATATGAGAAACACATATATTTATAGTTATCAAAAATCCAAATAAATATTGTCAGTTTCGTGATAATTGATTCGATCCCCGTTTCTCTCCGTTATTATGACAGCATGGAGGGCGGTGAGTTGTTCCAGCGCATACAAGACAAGGCGGAGAGCTCGTTCACGGAACGAGAGGCGGCGCATATAATGCGCGAGATTTGCGAAGCGATTTATTATCTGCACAGTCGCGATATTGCACATCGCGATTTAAAGCCGGAGAACTTACTCTATACGACAACGCAGCCGAATGCGGTGCTTAAGCTCACCGATTTCGGTTTCGCCAAGGAGACCTTCACCAATGACACTCTACAGACGCCCTGCTATACGCCCTACTATGTCGGTCAGTTGGCCCAAGTCCGCAGCTTGGATGTTTTATTCAATTCATCGCTTATTGATTGATTTAATTTCATTCTGTTTTTAGCGCCGGAGGTGCTCGGTCCGCAAAAGTATGACAAAAGCTGCGACATCTGGTCACTGGGCGTGGTCATGTACATTATAATGTGCGGCTTTCCGCCGTTCTACAGCATCAACGGTCTATCGATATCGCCGGGAATGAAGAAACGCATACGCTCCGGCCAATATGATTTCCCCGACCCAGAATGGACGAATGTTAGCCAAGCGGCCAAGGATCTAATCAAGGGCATGCTCAACGTGGATCCCACCAAGCGTTTGTGCATCGAGGATGTGCTGCGCAACAAGTGGATCGCCCAATATAATGCAGTACCACAAACACCGCTTTGCACCGGCCGCTTACTCAAGGAGGGCGAGGAGACCTGGCCGGAGGTTCAGGAGGAAATGACACGCTCACTGGCAACCATGCGTGTGGACTACGATCAAGTAAGTAATGCACACCCACAAAAGTTTAAATACAGTGTTCGCTCGTAAGTGACAACCTACATTCAGCAACAACTTCAAACAATCTATTAATCTACTCTTAAATCCCATTTGCAGATGCAAATAAAGGCGCTGGACAAGTCCAATAACCCGCTGCTGACGAAGCGCAGGAAAAAAATTGAGGAAATTTATGCGGAGCACAAGTGAATGCAGCCTCAAAACAGCTAAAACAAACAAAAAAGAAAAAAGGATTAAAGGACATACGCCAAACTTCCCCCTCCCCCCACCCCATAAGAAACAAAAAAATGACGAAAAGTTGTCATGTATATTTTTCGCCTTACACTTAGGAGTTGTACAACGCTATAAAACGCTGATGGAAGCTTTATTACAACCCAACTTCCATATACATAAAATACGGACGAAAATGAACCCTATTATAACCTATCGACCTGCTACCCCTTGACTTTTATGTGTTTATCTGTATGTGCATTATCCATAATCTGTCTATGTATTTAGTGTATATCAATTTCCAGTAATGGTTTTAAGGGTATTTTTTTAGTATTGAGAAGTAACATGCTCTTTCATAATGAAAATAACTTATACAGGAGCGACAAGCAACCTAAGCATACATAAATAAAATATATAATAAATACCTTTACTACTTGTCGCCAGATACAGAAGACCCCCGGACTATAACCTGAATTTTTTCGATTAATTATTATTATATATTTTTTTTGTTTTTTTATAATTTAATTTTTGTGACTTGTGTATGTGATGATGTGAAATCATTAATGTTTTAATGTTAAACTTTAGCATTAGCGTTGCTCCAGTTGAGTGTCTCCGCGATTACGGATATATTTTCTTGCTACTGATCGCTTTATGCAAGCTATACAATTTATCATATAAATAAAGTATTTGTAGTTATTAAAATCGATAAAACAAATTGTATCATTTCCCCAAGGCATTTTTCTATTTTTCCAGAATTTAAACCCAACATAAAATGTTTTGTTTTTAAAATACGTTTCCCAAGCCGAACTTAAAATACGTTAAATGACTTGAATTTTGAATCACTCTCATCAGAATAATACAGAGTGTTTTAATTGAATGATTAACATCACGCGATTGCTATAAATCTCCCATTGTGGCTGAACTCTACTTAAAAACGATTAAGTTTATATACTGATCCGGTTGTTTACTAACATGGTAGTTGCCACTTACATATATAAACAAATAATAGTTTTAATTAACAGGTTTACTTCGCAATAACACTCGCGACTGTTTGTGTATGAATAATTAAAAGCAAGCAGGTGCCAAGTAAAACGTAAATTCCTCAAATGCTATGGTAAGATATATATACATATATATATATATATATATTTATATATTTATGTATATGCACGTTCTCTCGCTCAGATTAACATCTTATCTCATCACTGGGTTCCCATAACAAAAATAAGCAATCTGTGAATTTTGCAATTGAATTTCCGATTTATTGATAATATATATAACAATGCAGTTCGACACACACACACACGCATAGAAAGTGAGTTGAGAGGCGAGTCGCGGGAGGTGGGTGGGTTGTCGGTTGTGGCTTGTGGGGAGGCGCTGGCTAAAGCATTTGCGAATAACAGTTTGCTAAATTCTCTTTCACACACACACACTTACTCTACTTACTTGTTTTAAGTGGCATAATACAAATCAAAAATCGAATAAAAATAAAAAACAATGCGGCTAACAATATATATATATATATATACATATATGTATACATACATATATAATAATTTAGAGAGACATGCATATATGTATTATTCTACGGTTCCTACGACAATAGTTAACAATTTGTTTCATATAAAGTTATTGAGTTTGTTATGTTTTTTTTTATGTATTGCTGCGCCATATTCTAAAGGCTTACAAAAAACTGGTGCAGCATATATATGTGTGTGTACCTTACAGATACCATGTGTACTATAATATTTAAGGTACATGCATTTTATATATTTTATACACATATATGTGTATTTGATCTGCTTTACATTTTTTTGGTTTCTTATACTCTTGCAGAGGATATTGTAATTGTGTTGTGAAAGTGTGTTAAAGGATCGACTATCGACATAATCTTCGGTGTGCTTAAGATAGCTGTTCATTCTGTTTTTTGTTTTTGTGTTTAGAAAAATACATATTAGCTACATATATTGCATATAGCCATAGTTATCTTAAAAGTATTTTAATAATATTGTTTTATGGCAGATTTGCGAAATTCGCGATCAATTTTCAAATCTATTGTTGAACTTTATATTTCCTGCAGACGTTATATTTGAATTAACTTCTCTTTTTCTCTTCTCTCTTCTCTCCTCTCTCTCCTCTCTCCTCTCAATCCCTGTCTCTCCCTCTCTCGCTGTCTGTTGCTGTGTGCATGTGTACTGGTGTCTCTGTGTATTGGTTTTGTAAACTGAAGGTACATCATTTACTTTGTATTTGTTTCCGTTTCCATCATCCTCGTCTTCATCTTCTTTCGGGGCTTGTCCCCATTTGACCCAAAAATGTCTTAAAGTATACTATCGCAGCTGTTCTCCGCCTCGCTGTTGGAGCAATCCATCGCTGGCAGAGATCCACCTCGTCTATAAGCACATTGACGCCGATACGCATCACTCGATCCCCGATTGCTACTGCTGATGCTGTTGCTCGAGATGATTGTGGAGCTGATGTGGCTGCTGCGACGACTCGATGTCGTTGTGGCATGATGCTGTGGTGCTGCGATTGGTGCAACTACTGCATTGAGTCGCGGAAAATATTTGTAAATCTCCAGCAGACTGTTGAGCTTTATGTGCGGCTTGTATGCCACATCGTCCAAACACTGCGACGCACTGCTGCTGTTCAGCGGCGTCCAAAATGTCAGACCCAGCTGGGCGAGATGACCGCCCTGTCAAATGTAATTGAAAGATTGAAAATGTGTATAAATTGTTTATCGGGAGAAGTGCACGACTTTATAATGTGATCTTGATCAGCATCATTGAATTGCCCCACCTTGATGTCGGTCTCGAGTTTATCGCCAATCATGGCGCACTCTTGCGGTTTAACATGCAGGAAATTGCAGGCTTCGTAAAAGATCTCCGGATGTGGCTTCTCCCAAGGCAGATCTGAGGAGACCAGAATGCAATCGAAATAGCCCCGCACGTGCAACTTGGCGACTTTCTCCCACTGTGCATTCGACGGCCCATTCGTGATGATTGCCAGGGCATAGCCGGCGTGTCGCATACGCTGCAATAGTTGTACATAGTCCGGCGGTATGGCTAAGTAACGGTAACGCAATTTTA
The DNA here is from genome assembly GCA_035043845.1 of Drosophila picticornis. Classification (NCBI taxonomy): domain Eukaryota; kingdom Metazoa; phylum Arthropoda; class Insecta; order Diptera; family Drosophilidae; genus Drosophila; species Drosophila picticornis. The sequence continues at coordinate 9,619,849 of JAWNMR010000492.1, forward strand.
GCCACTGCGGATAGATTTGCTCGGCTAGATGTTTATGCTTCGATTGCAGGGATTCGCGCCACAAGTGCGTCCGCCACGAGTCCAGCGATGTTTGCGTATTGTCCGGACAGCGACGAAAGGACTTTAAAAATGTCTGTGTGGCCAAATTGGCATCATCTTTGGTTAAGCAATACTGCGTTTCCAGCACCTCGGCAAGCTGTCAAAAATAATTCAATTACAAGAAAATACAATATATATATTTATATATATATATATATATATATATATATATATATCGAAGAAGGGGGGCAGACGAAGCATGATTGCATGATTTGGATTATGATTGTGTTGCAGAGGCAAGCACTTATGACACTTGTAGTTGTTAGCATTGCTTCTTATTCTTGTTTTCTTCTTCCTATTCGTCTTGTTAGCTAATAGTTGCACACACACACACATATACACTTACACACACACACACACACACACACAACACGCCAACATTTCCCAGAATAGGACAAACAGAACACAGGCGTCGCAATTGACTGTGAGTGAAGACATTTTGAAAGTGTGTGCGTGCTGCTATTGACATAATATTTGTTGTTGACTGCGAAATATGAAAAAAGAAAAACAAAAACAAAAAAAGGAATCGCGAATGAAGACTTTTCCCATAGCTGCACACAAGAATATCAATTCACAGGGAATGCAATATAAAACGGCAAAATATGACGTCAAATTAATATTGTTGACAAATAATAATTATTATTACTGATTATTAATTAAACGGCTTATATAATTTATGCTCGCATTTGTTTGTTTGGCACGCAAAACGACAACAACAACAACATCAAACAGAAAAGGCGTAATAATTGGAGGTGTTTTATGCATATTTCGCTGTGTACAACTGCTTCCTGCATGACGACGTACATTTATTTATAACTCCTGAATTTATATTTAGAGAGTTTCCGCATAATAAACAAAAATAGCTACTAAAAAAAATAAATAAATAAAACATTTACATGTACCTGTTTTTTTTTGTTATGATCTGCGGCAAAACGGTAAATGTCAAGTGTCATTCACTAATTTGGTGATTATTCTTAGTCTCTTATGACTTTGACCTCTAGCCAGAAAAAGACAACGATGTGCATTGATCAAACATGCATTCGCACGCACACACACACACACACACACACATACAACCACACACACCTATCTATATATTGGGAAAGAAGCGCGCGTGCTTACACACGCACACACACATGCACACTGCACGTAACCGAGCGCTTGCAGTGGAAAATTTTGTATAAATATCTATGTAAATACAAAGTGCTCGGGTGTGTGTGTGTGTGTGTGGGACTGAGATAAGAGCGCGCGAACTTTCACCCGGGCAAACCTTTAAGTACATACACACACATACATACACATATACACACATACATACCTTGCGTATCGCTTTGGAGTCACCGGCCCGCGTTGGAATAAGCGTGTTATCTAAGTCAAAATAGAACGCAGAGATTTTTGCACAAATGCCATCAAATGGTGTTTGGTGCTTGAGGCTCGTTGTTAACGTCGCTGTTGAAAATTTGCTAGCGGCCATGAGTTATTGCCACGCACGGTTGGACCAGAAGAATCTGTCGCCTTTCAAATTGGAATTGGGAATCAAATGGAGCGGGGATGGTGGTGAAAGCACATAAGCACATATATAGCATAAGAAATTGTTTATTATTATTATTGTATTGTTGTGCTTGTTTTATTTTGTTTAAATTTTGGCGCCGCTAGAGCAATAAATAAGTATTTGGAGCAACAATTTTGCCTCGGCGAGTTGTAGTTGCACGCTCTGCGTTAGTTTAACGGCAATTGAACGTAAATCAAACGTTGGCCAAAAGTTAAATAAGGGAACAGGTAAATGTAACCAAAGAAAGAGCGAAGCAATGACTGAAAGAAAGTGCACGCACGCACGATTCTACAGTTTCGCGCGCAAGTTGATGGACAGTGCGTTAAAGTTGTCGTCACCAGCCTATTTATTTATTTGCTTTAGCACACCTCTTTTGCATTTGCGTTGAGGTTATTCAATTTATTATCGCTAACGCGCACAATCACAATGCACCAGTTCGATGTTATATTAAATTTTAATATTAAACATTGGAATTTTATTGGATGTGTGCAGCTTTTGAGCCGTCACTGTAAGTTGAGTAAAGAGAGAAGTGCGCCCGTTTGAAATGAGTCAGAGTGAACACGCAATACTCATGCGGAAGAGAGCACATTTACGTATATAGTTTGCTTGGCATAAAAAAAAAACCAAAGAAATTTTACTTCATTATTTGTAGCAACAAATGATACAAGAATATTAATATCTTGACCTACTAGTACGGATTTTAATAAATTGAGCTTAATATTTGCAATCATTCCATTTTACAGCACTGCGTTCGTTATTTCTATAACACTGTGCAGGGATGTCTTTTTCTCATCGATATATCGTGATACGAAAGCATTTTTCCTGTCTGTGGCAACGCCAATTTTTTATTGCGGACAAATTTTGTATATGATTCGGACAATCCAAACTTGCTTATTGTTTCTTCAAAGAAATTGTGACTGGCAACTATAATGAGTGATAATGACGAATATATTGAAGCGAACGCAACAGGTGAGTAATGCAAACAGGCCTAAATACGTTTCGCTTTATGTAATATGTACGTGCAGACTCGGAGGCCAAGCTACAGTCGGACGCCACAGATGCTGCAACCAAAGAAGGCGCCAAAGACGATGAGCTGGTTTCGCTGGAAACGTTGCGTGAATCGCCCGTGCAGTGGCCAGCGAAATGTGAGTAGCATACATTTTATAGCAAATACACAACATAAACTCTTTAACCATTTGGATTATTCTCACTTAGTTCCCGGCATGCAGGAGTTTCTCACCATGAGCGATCCGCCAGTACGCATGCCGTTATTTGGCTGTAAAGGGGTCCCAAACCGAGAAAATATGACGACACTTGAAGGTGCGTACACCAAACAGCCTAAACCATGGTCTAGGTCAAAGTTAGCTTTGTTTTGTGACTTGTTTACTAACGGCAACAATTACAGAATTTGCTTGCATGTCCCCTGAGCAGCTGATCGCCAAGATGAAATCGATGCATGATGAGATCTACAGATTGGGGCGGCGCGAGTCCAAAGAAATGTCGCGCGGCAAACTGTTGGACATCTTTAAACGGAATTCGCTGAGTCCAAGAAAATGACGCATGTTAAACTGTTGGGCATCGTTGTTAAGTCTCCGTTGACCAAAGCACAACCAATGACAGATTGATTGAATTTACGCGCCTCGTTAAGATGTCGCCCTTATTTTCTGTGAATAATTCCATATAATTTAATTAGCTGCTTGCTGCACTTTATGGATGCCGTCCCTCAGAATTGGGGACTAATAACCAAAATGATGGCATATGTTATGCATGTCTGTGAAAATCAAATTTATTATTATTTGCGTATAATTTGCTTATTTGCTTTATGCGCTTTATGTTCCTAGGAAGTGGGGCCGAGTCACCAAATTTATTGCATACCCTATGTGAATCCCTTAAAAATAAAAACTGTATTAATAAGCGACTAATTTTTGTATAATTTCTCAATTTTCATTTCTTCCATACTATTGATGAGCTATTTATGATTTATTTATGTGTTTGAAAATAACAATATAAGTGCCAGGCTTGGAATTCTGACTGTCTATCGCTAAATCAACTTTGTTTTGCAAGATATCTTAACTCACCAGTTACGATTGCTATAATGATCCTTAAACTTTTACCAAAAGCCAATAATAATTATTCAAACTAAGATGTCTAAAAGTAAAACACAAACTATTTATGCTAGTCAACAGTAAATAACATTTATTTCGATTAAATCATCGTTGTGATATACTTGCACATAGAGTCTACATATAGTTATATATAGAATTTCAGTTAAGTTCTTATTTGGTACCAAAAGGAGCATCTGTTTAAGGTTGACACTGACCATTCTGAGAAGATTGAGAGGGATGTGTTGGTGAGTTAAATGGGAGGTGAGGGAAGAAAGTGAGGTGATGTGAAGTGAAACGAGGAGAAGGCACAGTTCTTATAAATGCCGCTATGCTTAAATCAACAAATTGTAATTTTATCATGTGTTTTAGGTGCAGGTACCGTTATGTGCCTAATATGTATAACTATATACAATGGTTGCTCATCAATTATTAATTTTTTAAAATTGATATCGTAATTTTTAGTACCTTCAAACTAAAATTCGTTAGAACCAACAATTTGTTTTGCAAAAACAAATATTAATAAATATACTATAATGGCATACCATGGTATATATATTTAAATATACAGATTTCTTTAGTGGTAGTATTATCCTTTTTATCCGTTTAGTGTAGCTAGCTTAATAATAGAATTTCAAGTTAAATCTGCTTCCGTTATTTCTGAAATACATTTATAAATCACAAATAATCATAAGTATTTAATTTTTCCCACAGTCCGAAACTTTAAATTATAGTTGGGATGCCGTAAGAATTATCTTGAAAACTATAGCATAATACATAATTAATTTGTGATTGTATAATATTGCAGCATTAAAAATAAAAACTTTTAATTATTAGTTTTTAAACTTCAAAACGGAGATTTTTTTTCACCAACAAACATGGAACATATGATTCTTGGAGCAACCACTATATTCATCGTATAATATAATGGTTTAGTGTTATTATAATATGCATATTGTTCTCAAGTGAATTTTATGAACTCTCACACACACACACACGCACACTCACAACATATTTAACGATACGTGTGCTTGTGCTGTGTTTATGTATTTATTTATATGGGGAGCAGGGATGTGTCTGGGTTCCTGTTACCCAATTCCCGTGTCTATTCCTGCCACTGCATGGCAAATCGCTGCTCGAAAGTGATGCGATTAAAAACGCCGACATCGGCCAGTTGCATGGGATCGGTATGATAGGCATAACGTCGTATATCGACCATGGCTACATCGAACATCTGCTTCCAGCTGGTCAAATCCGTTACGCTCATATGGATGGGCAACTGGGGATCTGGGATATCAATCGCTGCCTGGAGGCGATCAAATGCCTCGGCTATGGGCCCCACAGACAGATTCACCCAATATTCGGCCGGAAAACGTTTATTCTCACAGAATGGCGCTCCCTTTCGCATGATGAAGACCAGCATGAGTATCTCATACCGTTCGGAGCTCTCATAGAAGCGCTTCGTGCGCGTCTTCTCCACGAAATCAATGAGTAAAATCAATGGCGTATAATTCTGTAGATGCATCAACAGCTCACGATCTGTCCACAGATATCGACTCGACTTCACATTCAACATGCTCATGTTGGTCGACAACTGGTGTGGATGTGCATGGGGATGTTGCAGATGTGGTTGTTGTGGATGATGCTGCTGCTGCTGCTGCTGTTGTTGTTGTTGTAGATGATGTTGTTGCTGTTGGGGTTGATGTTGTAGCTGTTGTTGTTGAAGATTTTGCTGCTGCTGCTGCTGTTGTTGCTGCTGCAGTTGCTGCTGTTGTTGTTGCTGTTGTTGCTGCTGGTGCTGCTGATGCTGCTGGTGCTGCTGGGTCGTTATTGCTGGTGGTAGAGCAATGCTGCCGGAGAGAGTATTCGCTGCGCTTTGCGTTGGCATATCGACGTGAATGGCGATGCCGCCAGTTTGTCTGAGGCAGCCAAGTTCCTCGACCATATACAACGATGCCAGAATGCAATTGCTCGCCTCTTCCGAACGGACTGTTGCTGTGCGGCTCTCAACTAGGCCAAGGCCGGTCGCTCGTGGGTGGTTGGTGGTGTCTCGTGGTGGGTGGTTAAGGGTCGCACCTCGAATTCCTTGTGCTCGCAGTCGCCTGGATAATTGCGACTCTATACAATTGACAGAATGCAATATCTCCTAACCTTCTGTGTGTCACTTTGAAAAATGAATTATAAATGCTCGGTGACCAACAACGGCTATAATAATAATAGCAACAACACCACGAAGGGACAGCAACAAACTGTAGCTGCTCCACGGCTGGCGCGTGCTGCCAGGACGATTGTTGTCACGCGAGTGCGTGACCAGAAATAGACGACGGTGCATGGAAGGCCCGAGCGCAGCTGGCAAAAAACAAAAACAAAAAAAACAAAAAAAAAAACAAAACAAAATAGCAACAAGAAAGTGCAACTGACTCTTGGCACAAAGTCGAATTCGATACACCCTCATAAGACCCATTGCTGCTGAGCTTGTTCATTCCAACATTTGATTTAAGTTTCGCAAAGATAAAGAGGTTAAATAAAAATGTTTAACTTTAAAACTTCTTATTGAATTTGATTAATCTGAAAACGAAAGTAACAGCAACTTTGGGCAAAATATTTTACACTTGGTCTAAGTCACAAACTTCATGAACAACTTGCAATAGCTTTTCTTAGAGTATCACACCGAGAGAAGAGAGATAAAGAGAAAGAGAGTGCGAGAGAGAGAGGCGAAAGCATCTCTCGGCTGGCACGAGTTCTTCGTCGTTCTGTGCACAGCTCAAATGTCATATGTATTTGGAACGTGAGTGCCTAAGCGGCAGGATAATGGCGATTCTATAAATACGGCAGCAACTTTTTACAATTTCTGAAATTCCACACATCTAATACAAAATCAATGAGTCTTAAAACGTTACAAGATTTTCACCTCTTATATTTGTGACAATGACAATTTCTTCATTTATTTTCTTTTTTATTATAAAACAAAAATATAGCAGTATAGCACGACCTTTGGCGTGTTGAAGCTTAAACATTATATTTAAATTTAAATATGTTGCCTAAATGACTTATATTTGCTTAAGCTTAAGTGCGCACATCTTAATTTATAATTGTGTCATTTGCTTTATAAGTATTTGGTATTTATAAACTTCAATTGGGTAATGGTTCCTGCAGACGATAACAGTCGGAGGCGATTTTCCATTTATCATTCTCAGCGGTTATAACGAACGACTGCTGGAAGTTGCGCTGCGATTGATCCCCATATTTCACCGTTCCACTGGCCAATATCACATACGTTGTCTGACCACCGACGGCGGCATCCAGCACCGGCTGTGAGTCCAGCGTCGTCAGCTGATGACGCGACGATGGCAATTCCAAAAACGTACGTTCAATATTCTCACGTCCCTGGGCACCGTTGCCATTCCAGCTTAGATTCGCACTATCTATGTACAAACGACCCATTTGCTGCAATCACAAAAACAAGTTGAGTTGCATTTTGTTTGCAAATTTAGCAACTTCACAAATTTACCAACTGTGGCTGTTGCTTACATGGCGGCGATTGTCCAAGGTGGCGTAATACAAACGCGTAAAGTCCTCAGCCGTTTGACAGCATGCCTCCACTTTGGCTTTCAGTTCCTATCAAAATGAATTGCGCAAATAATGCAAAAGATTTATTTCAAAACGAAATACAAATTATAATTTGGCACTCACGTTGTTCATCGCCATCGCTCGATTCGATTCGAAATAGGATAGACGACACTGTGTGCGAGGGCTGCAATTGACACATATCGATAATCACATGAATGAATTTCGATTCACAATGCATACTTTCCGGCTTCTCAATTGATAGGCGGCAAACGAATTTTGGCTCACTATTTATAAAAGTAGCTGGTGCAAATCCTTACAGATTTTCAAAGCACCGTTAGACGACATAATCTATCGATTGTGCTTTCACCTAGAATTTGAAACATAACGGAAATGTGTCGATGTCAGAAAATCGCATTTTTATTGGTGCATCTAGAATCTAGGATCCATAAAACCCTTACTGAGTAACTGCTCAGATGTCATAAGTTAAACTAAAAATTTGTTAACCAATTCTGCTCGTCTTTGATATTTACAGTGACGTATTTACTTAATTAGTTTATATATATATATATACACAAATAAATATATATATATACATATTACAGATCATGCAATTCCTAATCGGTCAGGAGCTTTGCATCTGCTGCATCTCCCGATTGAGAAATTTTTCACGCCAACCAGAACGTTGGCAGACCGCATGCAGCGCCTCCAACCGCTCCGCTATCTGCTCCAATTGCAGCGGTGCATCCGCATCCACATCCGCATCTGCATCCATTAAGGCTTGCGTTAGAATACTCGTTATCTCTGTGGTCAGGGCGCGCTCGAGGAGTGTGGGTTCATCGCTTTGAATGTGCCGTTGCACACAGTCGACCAGTTCCTCGAGATGCTCGTCGATGGCATCGGGGAAGAGTTGATGCATCGCAATCGATAAATTAAAGAGATACTCCCGATTTGGTCCACTGGGACCGGCCGAGGTGAAGATCTGGCGGGCAATGCACGGCACTTGCCACACGTTGCCCGCATAGGAGTCGTTCGCCTGCGTCGCCACATACATTATTACCTCGATGGGTGTCCTCGGTGCGGCGGTGTGCGGATACTCGTGAAATTCCAAGACGCAACGCTCGTAGCCGTTCTTTTCGCGATAGTCGAGGTGATCGAGCACCTGGGATTTTTGGGCGGACGCAATGCGATAGGCGACGCCATACACACGATCCATGGATGCATCGCCGGGCAGCAGGGTGACGACCCGACCTGGTTTCTCTGGTATGCCGCGATGATCGATACTGTGCTGATAGAATCTTCGTTTGTAGCCGCAGACGAAACCACGCCGTCGATCAATATATGGAAAGTCGGCCTTCCACACCAGCGAACCGTAGCCAAAGATCCACACATCGTCCGCAGTGGGTGCTATACTCGCTTCTAACTGATTGCTCGGCTGCGCATCGAAGCACTGCAGCAATTTTGCTTCAGGCTGCTTGGGCGCTCCTTTGGCCAGCTCAGCGAAACATTGCTCATAAATTTCAGTAGCAATCGCAGCGAGTTGCGGCGGCTTCAGTTCGTTGCCAAATCGTAGGTTTTGCAGCAAACGCAACATCTGCTTCCAGGGCGCAATCCAATTTGGTTTGTATTACAAAAATAAGGTAAATCAAAAACAAAAACTAAAAATAAAAAAAAACTATTTGCCGTTGTGGACTATTGAATATTGTTTCCACGCACCGATTATGTGTTATCGAGGCAGTAAAGCAAAAATGACTCCACAATATTTCGCTTAAGCCATCAGCTTGTAATTGCCGTGGCATTGTTTCAATAAACAAAAGAACATAAATAATTGTGTCAATTTCAAGTGGAAATGTTGTAAATAAAACTTAATTGGGTCTTATCGAATATGTTTACATACCGATGGCTATCGATTGCTATCGCAGCTGACAGCTGACCACTGCTTAACAGCTGTGCGCGCTGCCACAGTAACAGTAAACGGAAACGTAAACAAACCAAATATTCCGATTCTTTTTTCGTTTTAAATTTTCATTGCTTTGCCAGAGCATTCGACATGGAGAAAATGTATGGCAAGGACGATCGATCCAAGGAGTAAGTGACACGTAATCGCTGCCCAAACACATGCACTGCTAAATATTTAAATTTTGATTAGCAATCGCAAGAATATGAAGCAGCACAAATATTACAATAAGCAAAAACCACAACAACAACAGCAGCAGCAGCAGCAGCATAATCGCGGAGGAAACACCTCCTCCAGTTCACCACAGACGACGGCGATGCGCAGTATTGTGGATGTGGCCGATTCGAGCGATGAGCCGCGATTTGCTCGCAAGGGTTGGTCGAGCGGCACCCGTTCGATTGCCCTTCAAAAGAATCGCGATATGCTGGACACACTGCTTGACGCGGACACCACCGATATGGATGTGGAGGCACAGCTGGCGGATGGTACACCAATCGATGAGAATGCACGCGCCCAACTCCGTGCTGGCGACTACAAGCAGATGTCGCAATTTCCCAGCATGGGCGGTGGCCATTTCACCTTTGGCGCCGAAAAGCAATGGAACAACATTGCCGAGGGCCAAACACAGTTGCACACAAAGTCAGCGCGGAGTTATTTTACACTCAATCTCAGTCTGCTCAATTGCGGGCTGCAGACGATTCCATTTTACAAGCGCATGGATTATGCCACCGACATGTTTACGCGCCAGCAGATTGCCGCACAAAATGAGGCAGCGGAGCGCGCTGAACGCGTCTATGTGGACCGAGTGCTGCGGGAATCGAATGGCAATCGTACGCCTAGCGCCACCAAATCACGTGCAAATTCGGCCAAATCCACAAAGGATGTGCAGCCAGCGGCGGTGGCGTCACCTAATAATGCACCGCCCAACGAGCTGGATGAGCTGCTGGCGCTGACGGAAATCTCCCCGGCAGCCACTACAAATGCTGGGCAAACGCTGGGAATTGCCGCTGTTACGCCGGTGGTGCAACCGGCAACGCCAACGAGTGCCACCAAAAACGATGTCGAACAGTGGCTGGACAGCGTCCTCGACGAGTGAAATGTTATCTGAAATGTATTCTGGATCAGCTCACGCATTTGGCCAGCTTGATTTGCTATTTGTTGCATGCAGCATTGAAATTTCAATAAATAGAAGACAAGTGCTTAAATTGCTTTTACATTTGCCATTATCTATTTAAATTCAGCTTCGATCAGCAGACACCAAACAAACACATCGAAAATGCCGTTTTCAAAAACATTTACTTATTTACCTGTTACATTAATATTGAATGATTATTTGAATAGCATCTTTTTGAAGAAAGAAAGCAACGCAATTAACCCTCGGTCTATAAGAAAAATAAGAAAATCGGGAAGCTGATGCGAAAATTGGCTTTTCAGACACTAAATATTAAGTGATCTACTCAAAATCGACTTCATCAGAAGTTATTCTGGTTCGCAAATAACTCTTGGAATTAAATAAATCATTTATAGTTGTCCTCATGCTATTTGAATGTGGCATTCAACGTTTTATTCTGACTTGAAAGCAGTCCGTCTCAAGCGATTTGTCAGCCACAACTCAGCATTATCTTTGCAACTTACTAAATTAACTATGAAAATGCTTTTTCTCTTTTAGTAGAAGTTAGCTTAAAGTTGTACACGACAAGTTGGCTTTATGTAAATCAAATAAATGAATGTCTAAAAAAAAGAAAAGAAAACGACGATGGAAGTAGTGAATTGAAGACTACGTAAACTAGAAGGATGGGCAGCACTTTTCCCCCAATTGTTAAGTGCTGCCCATCATTCCAGATTTGATTGCGTTCCGTGAAAGTAATTTTGTTTTGTTATTTTTTAATTGGAGATTTTTAAAAAGCGCAATTTGACAATTTCTGCTGACGAATCCAAGAAAACAGCAGCTTATTTAATTATTGCAATTATGTGCATGTTATGCAATTGTATATATTACATATATATTTATATACAATCATACAATTTGTCATGAAAGTCTTTTTACACACGAATAAAATCATCTGTTCCTATTTCTTTTGTAAAAAAAGTGTTTTTTTTTTTGCGGGGAAATAATTGGTTAAGTATTTATTTATTATATTGTATAGTTTGTAATTTTTAAGCACAGACAAAAAAATATTCATGTAATATTAAAATGTAATGAAATAAAAATAATTTTGGAATGCAGCACATTTTTTTGTGGCATTGGTTGGTTAGTTTTGTTATTTACTGAAAGTGCTTATAACAACCAGTCGAAGTTGTCGTCGTCATCCTCGTATTGAAGATCGTCGACACAGCCATGTGCATCGCAATCGGGCTGATAATAGAGTCGCTGATAGAACGCTGATAGATGGGAGTGGACGAGTTTCATCAGCTCATAGGATGTCTCCAGGATGACCATGCGCTCCTGACCGTGGCCGTCCTGCAGCTGCAGCTCATCGCGCAACTCCTCGTTGATGGTGGTTAGCCAGCGGAAAAGGACAGCCGCATCCGATTCCGGAAATTCGAGCATCTGCTGCGTCAAGCCCATCTCTAAGCGCAACTTCTCCGTGCAGCCGTAGGGTCCAATCTGCAACAGGGCGCCAATGATGCGTACAATCAGATTGAGCGAGTGCGGATAGTCCTGCAAGTAAATCAGTGGATTGACCATGGCAACGGCCATCATTATATCCGGATAGGCACGCAGGCGATGTGTCTCGAAGCCCAAATCGGTCAGATTATCGAGCATGGCCCACAGCAAACAGGTGCAAACCAGTTGGGCCATTGTGCTCAACGGACTCGCAACGCGGCAGCAATTTATGATATTCAACACATGCTGCGAATCATTTAAATTCAATAAGCACAGGATCTGTGTGCACAGCTCATGCACCTGCAACAAAAAGAGTATTCATCAGTTTGTGGCAAGTCTGCAGCTCTAATCTTGATGGTGTAAATCTGACGAATTTTGATAAAAATTACTACTAAAATCATGTTTGATTGACTCAGTTGGAGACGATACTCAAATCTCTTCCAGCTGTTTTTTTTATTTCTTGGCACCCACATGCGTCTCCTCGGTGCAGGCGAAGTAGTCGAAGCAGCGCTGTATGAACTTCATTCGCTCCACCTGAGTGCTATCCAGATCGACATGATGCAGCATGTAGATCATCATGCCAGCCACATGGAGACCGGCCAATGTCTGTGCTCCAAAATCGATCTCCTCGCGTGTAATCAGTTGCATGAAGCCATCGATAAGCTGTTGATAAATAAAACACAAACACACATTTGTATTATATCTGTATTTGAGCCATTTACACACACTTACCTCCAGTACATTGTCGCTGGTGTGGATAAACTGGGTTATATTCTGCAGCTGGGATTGGCTTAGAATCTGACGCAGCTCCTCAATGGCGAAGCCCTGCGGACGCATGCCTCTGCGAAGGAGTTTATAATTTATTAATTCCAAATTGTTTCGCTGATCAATTGAAATTTCTTTTTCGGTGTCGACAGCAATTACTAAAAGTTCCTTGAAGATTACAAACTCGAAAATTTTAGCATCTAAATTCTGATTGGTAAATGCGTCTCTGTAATGTATACATACATGTTTACATGTGTGTGTTTACACATACACACTCAACAGTTTCAGTTGGCTGCTATTGCACTGTTAATAAGCAACTAGTGCAGACAACTTAACACTGTTTACAATTTCGAATGGACAACGGCAATTTTAATGAGCAGCAAACCATTTTCTTCACATGCTACTCGTGGTCGGGCATGTTTTGTGGTAGTTGTTGTTGGTGTTGTTGTGATACTTGGGTCGGTTAAGATTTTGCAGTTTCTTGGGCCGGGTTGAGAGCAGCAGCAATAGAAATCAGTGATGCAGCAGCCAACACATACATGCATATGTTCATGTGTGTGTGTGTGTGTGTGTGTCCTTGTGGTGCATTGAGAAAGTAACTGGGAAAAATGCAAATGCACGCGCGACTCGCACATTTTAGCATAAAAGTTGACGCCTCCGCATTCCCCCAAGCCACCCACCCATACACACACACACACACACACTCAGTTGCGCTGGCAGAAGTTTCTTTGCACACTTGGAAGTATTTGCTCATTATACATTCATATTTTACAATTACTTGCCTCGCACACACACCCACACATACATACGTAAACTGTGGAACGACAGCTAAAAGCGCAAGTGTGCGTGAGAGCGAAAGAGATGAACAGCAGCAGCAGCAGCAGCAGCAGTAGCGAGGCCAAATGCGGACTGTTAACGAGCAGCGGCAACTGTTAAGTTGCTGACAGGGAATGTTTGAATGTGTGTGTGTTTGTGTGTGCTTGTGTTTGTTTTGAGTGTTTTTCTTCCTTTAGCTCGGCCTTTTTCCTTTTTTCAGCCGTTCTGCTGCTGCTGTTGTTGTTGTTGTTGTTATTTAGCATTTGGCCCATTTGCGTGCAAAGAGCAGGAGGCGAAACGAAATTTCATAGAATTTCCATATTCAGATTTTAATTATGCAGCCGCATGAAAAGATTAACAACTTTTGCAAAAGACGACAGCAACTGCAACTGCAATGGCATAGCGCATAGCGCATTGTGCATTTCAGATTTTAATTATGCATATTTTTCAAAGGCAGCCAACGGCAAGCAAAACCAGCAAAAACGCAGAAAAGAACGACGACGAACTCATGTAATAAGTATGGCACCCAACATCTCTTCAAATTTTCTAAATACTAAATACCAAAATCAATTGAAATTCTTTACTTACTTTTCCCTAAATCTATTTCAATCTATCCTTTCATATATTTAAGGCTTTTGCCAAGTTAACTTAACAGCCAGAAATGCATTAAGCTTCAACCGTCTTCGAAGCGGAAATAGTTTTTGTTGTTGGTTGATTTCTTAATTTCTTAATCACATTTTAGATTTCCAATCTCAGAAAAAATTAAGCACTTCACTGGCAATTGGACAATTGAGAACGTTCTTCACAGGAACTAAACCGATTTTGATGTGTGATAAAAAATGGTTTAATGCAAGGTGCAAATAGCAAATGGCAAATAGAAAATAGGGTTGCATTTACCAATCTCTTGCAGAGATTGTGATTGGCCAATTATGCAAATCAGCTTAGGTCCTTTAAGGGCTACTATCAACTATTGTACTGCAAGCCCGATCACAATCTCAAAATCCGCATAAGCGCAGAATTACGCCCACTGTTCGCAAAGTCGTCGCAATCAATTGCCAACTGTATTTTCACTTCAATTAGATGACATAAAAGCCTCAAATTAGCGGATGATGTTCAAAGCACCCCATCCCCCATCCCCCCCCCCCCCCCCCGTCCCCTAGTGCCACAAGTGAAGAGTGTCAAGTGTGGCCCGAAAATAAAAAAAAACAACAACAATCACAACGATAATATGCATAATGACCATTTGCTGATGATGAGGTTGATAAGTAGGAACTACCCTTTTATTAGCCAGCTTTTCTTTTTTATTGTGTTGCTGTTCTTCTTGTTGTTGTTAGGGGTGGGTCCCCATTGTTGTTGTTGTTGTTGTTTTGCAGGGCAATCTGTAAATTTTACGCCTAATTTAAGACAAATTGTTGACATACACTCGCCACTTTTGTGGTTGCAGATGGGTTTTATGGCTTCGGCTTGCACTTAAAAAAATATTCGCTCTTCAATTTTGGAAATGCCAAGCAATTGTGTAATATCCAAATTAGAATCCTGCCGAAATATAACAAAAATATAATGAAGACAATATTAAAACGAAGAATGTGAGAAAAGTTATTTTTTATATATGAAACTAAAAATATTTAGTTCCTCAATGAAACAATGAAATTTTGCTGAATTGTAGAAAGAAATAAGTCTTTTTAATATAATATTGCAAACTATTTTTGTTTTCCAAATTATGGGGTAATTTTTCTCTCAGTGTGGGCACAAAAGCCAACAGATTTTCATCTCATTATGCGTTGATTTGTTGGGTTCGCCACTGTTTTTGGCTGTAGGCGTTTGTTTTTTTTTTTCTTTTTGCTTTTTTCTATTTGTTGTTTTTTGTTTAACTAACGAAGTTTGAGCGACATGAAAATAATGCAGATGAGAAACGACAGGATTGATGAATGTCAAGGAGCGAAAGCAACTGCCTCAAAAACTCGGGTTCAATTTCAAATTATTTAAACTGGCTAAATTGCCAATTAGCTTACATGCCTTCCCTCTCTCTCTCTCCCTCTCTCTCTCTCTCTCTCCCTCCCTCTCTCTCTCTCTCTCGCCTTTTGCGCTTTGTGAAATGCGAGTCTTTCCTTTATTAGTATAAACAAAAGACACCGTATAAATTTCAATGAAAGCCCCAAAAACGATACCCCGGACAATTTGTTTATGCTTAGCTATACTTCGCAAATAAATATTTAAACATAATCCACGTCCGGTATTTGCTGACTTCTCAATTTTCTTCAGAATTGATGCAGTTTCAATGGCATCGAAGGTGAAATTATATCAAATCTAAAATACGAATTGCAAGGCACGAAATAAATCGATGATTGACTGAAACTAGTTTCAAATTAACCATTTATATTAACGTTAATATAAAAATAAGAATTATGAATTACTGTAGATATATTTCTCAAAGAGAGCTAAGATATGCAGAGTATCACATCTTTTTTGAAAACATTAAAATGGTTCACCTTTAATAAGCCCAACTCGAGCTGATAAATTTCTCATTTTAAGTTACTCAGAATTGAATACTTTGTCAGTTGCCAAGCACATTTTTCTCTTCGCTTTTTGCAATAAATGTCGAATGCTGAACTTTCCAATCCATATTTAATTTTAGATATGGAAATCATTAATCTGCGAACGCTGAATCCGCTACTGGATCGCTACTAAAGCGTTGCTCAACTAGTTTAAAGGGTGTTCAGTTAACTTACGGTTCCATCATATCACCGATATCAGATATGTCGCTGCTGAGCTTATCTGTGGCACTTCACTTTAGCTGCAAACTTCGATTGGGTTCCACTTTAAGCCACGCACAACACTCAACTGAAAGTGTGAATTATGAATGAATCTGAATCAGAATCCGAATCCGAATCTGTCTGCAACTGAAACTGAAGGCAACATCGAACAAGTCTTAAGGGCTGATCGCAACAGATCGTTGCAACTTATTGGCAACTCGAGTCGAGTGTTTACATATACATAAATATTATAGATATGCATCTGCTCGGAATAAGATACAAAACTCTTTTATACTTCAGGAATTTACAGTCAGTGAGATTTTCGAATATATGTTTTGTGATCTATGAAAAAGGCATATGCGATAAGCGATATAGGGTCCAAAACTATATATTCTCTTCTACTTTATTATACATTATTATACATTCTACATTATTATATAATGTCTGAATATGTTTGGTCAAAATAATAACTTGGTCTTGGTAAGTTCACAAATATTGTTCCCATTAAAACTGCACTCATTCAACACATAAATGTGCGCTGAGGAATAGCCCCAAGTTTAATACTCTTCTTGAAATTTACAACAACAATAAAATAACTAAAAATTAAAATTATAACAAATGTAAAAACAGATTGGCATTTGTAGAAAATTAGTCGTTAGCCGACTATTTCCACAAACCCATTATTAATTTGCAATTTTAAGAAACTTTCTGTAACAAATAATAAATGTATATATATATATATATATATATATATATATCTTGGATCTTGGAGCTGGCCTTATCATATGAGACCCCTTTCAATTTCAGTTTACAACAGCAGAAGTCAGCATGGAAATGGAACCCTGCCTCCTTTGAGGCACTTCATGTTGAACAACCACCTCATTTGTGGCCTTTGTGCGACAGACACGAGATGTGATGCGAGATGATAATGCGACAGATTATGCCATCACCCAAAACACAACAACAACAACAGCAGCGACAGACGCAACAGCAACAACAGCAACAACAACAGCAACAACAGCAAAAACAACAACAATAAGCACAAAAGCCAAAGGCACTTGACTTTCGACGGAGACTTTTAGTCACAAAGTTGTCAAGGTGAGGAAGGGTGTGAAGGAGCGGGGGGGGGGGGGGGTGTGCTGGGCGGAGGAACCTTTGCTTGTTATTGTGCTCCTGTTGTTGTCCTGCTCGGTTGTCTTTCTTGGCTTGGTGGTGCTTGGTGGTTCGGTGGTTCGGTGGTGGGTTCCTGTTCCAGTTTCGGTTTCAGTTTCATTTTGTGATTAAAATGTTTGTCATTATCCGTTTGGAAAAATGTTGCAAATTGTGTTTGTGCCGCGGGGCGTGCCGAACACTTGTCCTCTCAGTGTTGATGATGATGATGATGATGATGATGAAGCTGTTAATGGTGATGATGATGATGATAAAAACATGGTGGTTCTTCTTATTGTTGTTGTTCAGCTTCTGTCCGTGGTTGATGCCATCAGCGTTGGCACTACGAGCAGCTGACTAACTGATTGTCTTTGTGTGTGTGTGTGTGTGTGTGTGAGTGTGTGTGTGTGTGTGTGTGTGTGTGTGAGTGTGTGTGTGTGTGTGTGTGGATACGCGAGTGTCGCAGTTGCCGTTTAATTGTGTAAAGCTTGTCTCGTTGTGGGTAGAAACTAGTCTTTTATGGGACACCTAACAAAAAACAAATCGTTTGCTGATTGTTTGACAAAACTGAAAGGATTAGGATTCTCCGACTTGATTGCTGTAGGCACTGTGGGTGCGCCCAGCTTATCTAGCAACTCCAACGCCAACTCATCCGCTGGGACAAGCAGCCAGATTAACCTAATCTAATCAAACCTTATCAACTGGCAGAAGGATTAGCATGAACAGCCGAGTCGATTTAGCCTTCTTTGATCTGATGTGACTTGCATTGCACAAGTTCGATTCACTAAGTAATTAACTAATTGTGTAAAATGTGTCTGTGTTTCTTATCCGATCTTGATGATCACTCTAAAGTTTATCAATAATGCGCCAGTGTGTGGCTTTTATTGCTATCGAATATCGATTTTTATCGAAATTGGCGAAATTGTGGTCTTTATCGATCAAAGGAATAATAAACTGCATCTTTGACACTTCAAATTAGAAGTCTCTCAACGATATTTACGCTGCCTGATGTCCGCCACATACCAAGTTTTTACCAAGTTTGCACTGTGTTCAGTGCATCTAACTAACAATGAGATACTTAACAATTTTTATTAATTGTAGGCTGTCAATAGACCAACTTTGCGCACTGCCCGGCCACTTGACAGGCATTCGTGCTTTGACTTTGACCGCCTTTATTAACTTTTTACCTTTTGAGCTGAGTTTCTCTGTGCGCGGTTTTTATTTTATTTTTTTTTTAATTTTCTTCCCTTTTTTTTTGTGTTGTTCGGTTGTTTGAAAGCTTAATGCAATTAATAACTCATTAAATAAATACAAATCAAAGTGGAAGCCGAGAAAACTTTGCGAGTTTCGCTTTTGGCACTCAAAGGATGGCAGACATAAAATGTACCAATTAAAAACTGCAATTGAAATTTCAATGGGTGCTCAAATCAACCGCAAATCAAATACCAGATATATATACAAAGATGCATAAAAAACCAGATGAAACGTGTGTGGGAGCAGAAGCAGGGGCAGGGGCAAAGGCTGGGGCAGGGGCAAAGGCTGGGGCAGGGGCAAAGGCTGGGGCAGGGGCAAGGGGAGGGTAAGTTGCTGTGTCTACTGCATGTTATTCATTAAATTACATTCACATTTCATAGACAATTTCATGGATAACTGTAAAGTTAATGCAATCTCTTATCTAGTTTTTTTTTTTTTTTTTTTTTTTATTTCTTTTGCTTGCTTTACAGTTTGAAAAGTTATTTCTTTCCATTTTTGCCGTCGCTGGTGCCGTCGCTCAAGTATCTTTTTAATTAGCGTTCTGTGCTGCACTCGAACTATGACTACAGTTTCCTCTTATGCCCCCATTCCCCCCACCCCACCCTCCACGTATCATCCTGTCAGTGTGGCTCGCTCTCGCTCGCTCTCTCGCTGTCTGCCTGTTAACTGACTCGCCACAGATTCAATTTGCGGCTAAACATTCCTCCTCCTTTTTGTGTTTTTCATAGCGAGCTAAATGTGCATGAAAATCTAACCGAATCGCAACCGTGAACTGCGACGCCGCGTCGCTGCCTGCTGCTGCTGCCTGCTGCCATGCTGCCCACAGCGACTGCGACTGCGACTGCTTCTCTTACTGCAATTGCTTTTGCTTTTGCGTTACTATTGCTGGCTCGCTTGCGCGCACTCACTTTGCTATATGCGCGCGCTCTTTGCGGTTATGTTTGCCCGTTTTAATTGCGTGACAGTGTTGTTGCTGCTGTTGTTTTCCGGTTGGCTACCCAACATGTCTGCCATGCCACCCGTTTCCCATCCAACCAACTGTTTTCTTTTACAAAACATATATATAAAGACGAGCTTGTATTTGTATTTATATATATATATGTGTGTGTATGTGTGTGTGTGCATGTGAGAATGTATGTGTATCTGCATGTGTATGCATATAGCATACATCAGAGCGTACCATTTACTATTATATAGCGACAAATTGATATCGTTTTGTATTCATTCGCTCAAGTGGATTTTTAAGCGTGATTCAATGCTCGACTCACAATCAGAAATGCAACTCAACTTTTGTTCAACTGCAACTGCAGAATTGGCAATCACTGAGGGAGACACGGCAGAGCTGCAGAACTGCATAAGTATGTGCATACATACATACATACCTACATAAATATGTAGATGTCTACTTATGTAGGTCGGCATGCTTCATGCACGAGGCGAGCTTTTGACTTTTCATTGATCATCTATTTTGACCTTTGCGACGCGACACAAGTGGTTGGACTCAGTTTAGTCGAGTTGCAGTTGGCTCCGTGGTGCGTGGTAGGATTTAAAATGCTCAATGTGCTGCCAAATAGTGGCTGATCCTTTAATCAGCTGTTTGCCATTTAAAATTGTTTTTTATAGTGAGGAAGACAGACTTACCAAGCTTGTTATACTTACGGTTGTTTTTAACTAGAAAAATCCTCGAGAGAAATGAAATTCTTAATGTAAACATGCAACAAAAAGCAGTCGAAATTATTCTTTCATTTTTCATTTTTCATAACGAACTTTATCAAATATGGAATCCAATCTTTTATTTTCACAAAAAAAAATGAATCTTTTATAGAGTGCGTAATGTTCACAATTGTTGTTGTATGCAGTGCGTGTGTGTGTGTGTGTGTGTGTGTGTGTGTGTGGGTGTATATTACAGTTAATTTGTCTAAGCCTAAGGTTTGGGTGAGCTGCGTAGGCAGGCAGGTTGAGGTTGAGCGAGGGTTTCCCATACTGTTGTCGATTGTTCGATGACGAACATTAAAATGAAACTATTTCAATTTCATATGTCGCATGTAAAAAAAAAAAACTTCTTATTGCACAAAAACAATTTATTTTATATTATTTACATAGGCAAGCGTGGGTGATGTGATGGGGGAGGGAGGAGCTTTCAATGCCATGGGGAGGCGTGGTGATCGTCTACATGGGGCAGCCGTGAACGTAGCCAACGTTGCGAAAAATGGCCGCCGCTGCGGCTGAGGTCAAGAAGTTGCACGGATTGCTGGCAGCAGCGGCGGCAGCGGCAGCAGCGCTAAATGAACTGGACAAACCGCTCGGACAGCAGCCGAGACCGCCGCCCGCTCCGTTGTCCTGCACCGCAAAGTCCTTCTCCAGCGTGGCCTGATGACGCAGCTGCTCCAAGCGCAGCTGATTCTGTCGCTTCCACTTGGTGCTGCACGACGCAAACAAGGAGAGAGAGAAAGAGAGGGAGACAGAGAGAGAGAGAGAGAGAGAGAGAGAGAGAGAGAGATTAATGTCTCTATATAATTGAAATATATCCTCAGGCATTTGATTGATAATATTTGTTGCCATGAAAGTTACTTGTTGTGTTGATGATTTTCCCAAAGTGATAGTTCAGTTATATCGTTATATGCCTCTGAAGGAGGCATAGAAACAGACAGACAGACAGACGGACAGGCTATAACCACTCGGCTCTTAATGGCAGTCAAGAATCAAGCACAAATAAAATTTATTCGGTTCCTGTGCAGGGTATCCAAATCCACATGTGATTCATATGTGTTGCAGAAGGCAGTTGGCAGTTGGCTAAAACCCACCGTCGATTCTGGTACCAGGTCTTGACCTGTGTCTCCGATAGATTCAATGTCTCGGCAACATCGCTGCGATCGGCGACGCTGAGATACTTTTGGCAGCGGAACTTGCGCTCGAGATACGCCAGCTGCGCATGCGTGAATGCCGTCCGGCGTCGTCGCGGCTTCCGTCCGCTCTTGCTGAGCTGCAGCTTGTGCTCCGCATAGCTGCCACCACCGCCCAGGCTGCCTCCACCCGGGCCACCTCCATTGTCACCGCCGCCACAGCCGCCGCCACCGCCACCGCCACCGCCGCCGGCAGCAGCTGCTGCAAGGAGACCGGCTGCCATTCCCGCCGCAGCTGCAGCAGCACTCAGGCCGGCATTGCGGACAGAGGAGTCCGGACGTGGCGTGGCCGTGTCGCAGGACTCCACGCTGGACTCCTCGTTGTGGTTGTAGTGATGCGACAGCAGCAGCTCCTGCTGGCACCCGTTCGCCGTCGAATCGGGCGTCGAGCGATCTTCAATGTCTATGTCCGAGTCATCGTTGGACAATTCAATTTCTGCAGTTGTGAAATGGTTAAAATAAGTTCATATTTTCAATTACAATTAAAATAGAGACTCGCAAAAGAATAGAATATTCCAAAAGTTGTCCAACTTCAGAAGACTTTAATATTGCTTTAGGAGCGTCGTTTGTCAATTGATACCAAAAAGATTGTTTCAATTTCAGTGTGTTTTAAGTGTGATTGTTCTTATTTTAAGTTAAGTACGATTCGATGTTGAACGATGTTAATTGGAATAAGAAACTCAGCTCTTAATGGAAGTACCCAAAACTAATTTTCCCAGGGAATCATTTAGTGCCTTAAGAATAGAAGTGAGAACGATGAAGTAGGTAAAGAGTATCTTAATTTCTAATAGCATGAAAAGTAATGCATAAAAGAGGACAAGGAGTGAGACTCAAGTAAAGTGTAGTAGTGTTTTTTTTCGAGTGTATATCGAGCAGATAACGAGTGTATGCGAATTGGATCGAGTGAGCTCAAATACAGAAGTAATGCTGCACTTTGAAACGCAGCGTGTCGTTAATGCGTCCTACGCTGAGAGCTTGAAAGGTTGCACAGTCCACAAGATGAAGACAGGCAGAGAGAGAGAGAGACAGAGAGAGAGAGAGAGAGTGAGAGGGAGGGAGAGATGAGCGCGTGCAGGCACTTTTGGCAAGCAACGGACTCATTACTCTCCAGCGGCGACCATCGAAAGACCACAAAGACAACGATAATGCTGTCGGCATTAAGTGGGTGGGCGGCATTAAGTGGGCGGTATTAAGTGGGCGTTGGTTCAGGTCCATTAAGAAGACAAGCAATCCAAGAGACAGTTACCGCGCTCAGGCATATGGCAAATGGCATATGGATTTGGGCTCTTGTGCTCGGTTGAGCAATCAACATGCTATTTTTATCCGTTGCGCATATCCTTATAAATACATATATTTATATATATATATATATATCCTGGACCACAGCGCAACGGGGCTGCCTGATTAAATTCCCGTGTCGAGCGCTCGATTGTTTCTTTCCTATTGGAATTTGCTGCATTAACCCGAAAACAAGCAACCACCGAAGGACGAAAAGGATGTGGGACGTGTGTGGCAGCAGCAGCAGCAGCCCACAGGCGCTCACGTGTGTGTCCGCCCAGCACGGATTCGATATCTAAATATATATATACATATATATATATATATATATCTTTCCTGCGGAAATTATTTTTGTATTTTAACCCCAAAAGCATTTGACTTCTATTTATGTGGGAAGCAAAGGAAGACGGCGACATGTGAATAATGATTCAATTATACACGTGTGTGTGTGTGTGTGTGTCTGAGTCTGTGTGTGTGTGTGTGTGTACGGACAACTGTGGGGCGTCTCAAGTGAGTTGCTTTTTATATATTTTCTGATAAAAAGTCACGTCGTATCAATTTGCGGCACAATTGCCATTTAATAGGCACTTGAACTGTGCACTACGAGCCAAAAAAAAAAAATATCTGACATGTGTCGGCAATTTTCGGTCAGCACAAAACTGATTATTTCGGGCTTAAGGCAAGCATATATAAATATGGCATATGGCAATCATGCGACAGACTTTAGGCTTAGACTAGGCGCAAAATTCTGATTTTAGCTTGGCACAGTTAACCGTTAAAATATAGTTTAATATTTGCATGTGCTTAAAGTCAACCGAATAACTTCTCTAAGATGTTTGTAGTCTCTAGAACTGAAACCCTACTTACTTTACGACAGTTCGCTTTGGTTCGTTGACAGAATTTTCCAACTTTGTTTGGAACACAATTTACAAACTATACCCAAATTGTGTGCTTATAAGTACGGGTCCAAACTATCCACTGTCATAATTTTCTCAACCGACTTTCAGCTCATTCTCTTAAGCAACACCGTTTTCATTTAAATTTGGAAAGCGATATTCCTAAAAACGCAAAAAAACAAACACTTTTCAACACTTGAGCAGCGTACTTGAATCAGTTGCTTTTAAACACATTTCAACTAGCTCGGCTCGTTTATATACTAGGTAGGTTAGAAGATCATACTAAATAATTGTATTCTTCAAGCTCCAAACCCCAACCAAGTCCCAAGGAGAAGCCAAACGCATCTGCCACTTGACATAACCTCACATTTTGTGTTGTGTGCCCAGATTCACTTTTTAACTCTGCGGCCGCCTGCTGTCTTGAATATTTCTTAATTGTCTCGCATTACTTTTGCTGCGCAGCGGCCAATTAGCCGGCACTTTACATGTGCCCATGCACCAACCCACCAACCCAGCAAGCCCAGCAAACCACCAAACCAACAACTCATCAATCCACCCTCACCAAACCAAACCCAAACCGTGAACGGCATCCACACGTTTGATGCGCTGTAAACTTGCCGCCGGCATTTAAATCTCACACCTTGCCTCAATTAGAAACGACAACAAAACTTTTAGCAACAAATTGAGAAAAAGGGCGCTGAGGGATGTCTGTGTGTGTGTGTGCGTGTGTGTGTGTGTGTGCGTGTGTGTGCAGTGAGTCAAAGCAGCAAATGCTTGAGGCAATAATTTAATTTTTGCTAGCATTGCTGTTGTTGTTTTGGTCGTAACTTGCGCTCAAGCAATTTGTCACGTTCAACAATTTTGATTGTTTAGCCCAGGAATCAACCACAACAACAACAACGAAAACAATGCAAAATAATGGAATGCAAATGCTTCACACCAAACAAAAGGACACGCGAAACGCAGGACATTAAGATACCCTCTAATTCGAGTGCCTCAAAGTATGTTATAAAAAAGGAACTTGCTTTGTTGAGGCACAAAATTCGAATGGTTTGCGAAACGAATACAAAATGTCCTTAGAAACGCATTATGCTATGGAAAGTTAATAATTCAAAGACACCTAAAAATGGTTAATAAATTCATGTACAAATTCATGCAAATGTATTTAAAATAATGGCAAAAATCAGTCAAAGATTGTTTCGAGGCTGATCAAATCAAAATTATGACCTCTAAAAAGTCACCAAGTCTTTCAGTTATAAGTATTTTCTATGAAATTGTACTTATTGCGAATATTTTTTGAAAAGTTTGAATATGTTTTATTTTTAAAATGTGTTCAACATACCCGTTGATGACTTGAGTGCAGGGTATCAAATAGCCTAAGGTTTTCGCTCATTTGAATAGCTTATATTTTCCATGTGTTTGAAGGTTTATCTGTGTATGTGTGTGTGTGTGTGTGTGGTGTGTGTGTGGTGTGTGTTTGTCTGTTTGGGGTTCCTCTCTAATTATGCATGACATTATATAAAGTTTAGCTCAACAATTACAACTATTTAGTGGCTAATTGCTTTGAACGTGTCTGCCGTCATTGTTGCGATTCATGTGTATTAAAAGTGCTAAGATATGCGACTTAAGAACTGATTATAAGCATCTCTTTACAATCTTAGCAGGGGAAATGCTTTAAGTCTTTTCACTTTTAGCAACAATTAAATAAAAAATAAAAGATTTACAAAACTCCCAAGATCATTTCAAATTTGTAATGATATTCTTCACAATAAACAAATTATAATAGCAAAAGAGAATTTTGTCCTTTAAATATGTTCAGTGTTGTAATATAAATATATAGTTAGTTGCATAAGTAAGCTCAATTTATTGTTATAATCAGGATTCTTGCGTATAGATTGAGATTCTGTATCGAAATCGGATCAGATCCTTAATTCGAAATATTTTTTCTTGATCACGGAGCCGATATTATTTGTTTGTTAAGAATTTGTCTCTGGATCTTAGATCCTTAGATCTCTGACATCCGTTAGGGCAGGCAAACTGACATGGTTAGATCGACTCGGCAGTTGATCCTCGAATTCGAATTTGTAATTAAATCATAATCCTTCCTGGCTGTTTTTGCATATCACAATTAAAACCTAAATTCGATTCGATTTGCCATCCTGATAATAGTTATTATAATGATATAATGGCCTGATTCTATGCTTACGAATGCATTTAAAGCACACGACTCATTAGCAATTAACCATTTGCAAAGAGCACAATAAAAGTTAAGCCAATCTTGAATTTAATACCAGCTTTAATAATTCCATTTATTTCTGTATATTATTGACAATGACACTTTTTTTATTTGGAATATCCTTGATTCATTTTCTAATTCTTGTACACATTTTGCTATAATTATAACTTTTTAGAAGCAGTCATTTTTCTGGTCAAGGATATGTTAGTAAACAACTTCCGGTTGTTATCCGTGTAGTACTCACCGGAGTCCGTTTGCCGGCGATTGATTAGGTCTCCCAGCAAATCCCGTATCAGAAACGATTTTGAACTTTGCATTTCAATGATTTTCTATACAAATAACACTCGCAATTTCACTACAAATTTCGACAGTTAAGGGAAATTACAAGCAAAGCAATGCTGAAATCATTGCAACCAGCTTAAGATCTATAATCGTATTATTATTATTATTATTATTGGTATTGTTATATAGCACTTGGCACATACAAAAAAAAAATTAAAGAAATTGCGTCGGCAACAACATCAACTTATTGAATGCAGTGCATATTTATGGATGAAAATTCAGTTTAATTGAATTGCCGGCTGGCAACGCTGGCAGCTGAACCGTTAAGCGCAAAGTCAAATGAACAACTGAGATGCGAACGTTTATTAATCCTTTTAGCGCTGCGCAAGGCTCACACACACAAACATAAACACAACCACACACATACAAACACACAGGCTGACTAGAAAAAAAAGTGAATTATACGATTTGTTGCTGTAAACGGGACAGTTTAGCGTGCACAGCCGGCAGTCGCAGCACCCAAAAGCTGGCACCTCTCCGGAATCCACCCTCTCACATGGCTGCCTGCCTGCCTGCCTGTCTGCCAGTCAGCATGTTAACATCTCATTTAAGTCCTGATTAAATCAGTCACCAGCGTTGCTATCTCGCTCGCACACATCGACAAGTGCAACTTCCGCTTTGCGTTAGCCATTTTGTTTTTAGCACAATCGCATCGAGGAAGCAGTGCAGCTAGCCAGCTCGCTCACACAGTGAACGCAAACGCTGTCGTTGATTGGTCCAGCAGCCAAAGCAAAGCAACCCTGTGACTCTGCCTGCAAGCATCCCTGCCACCAAACCGAACTCTCGCGCTTTGCTGGCGCCGACCCGCATTCAGCCAGTGTTGCCCGTGTCGTCAAATTAACGTCCGCATTACAAATGTCGTTTGCCGTCGCTATTTTTTTCATACATTCAATAAGAAAATACTTGTTATCAACGTGTGTTCGCGTAAACTGAACGCTTTACTTTTCCGACGCTAACCGTCCCGGTAAACATCTGTAAGCCCCAGTTATAAATATACCATTTATATATATAAACACAAATTATCTACAATCTGCAGTTTTGAGTATGGCTAGTGGACAACATTTCAAATAAAAAGACAGCGAAACATGTGAAGAATGAGTTGAGGAAGGTGGTGATAATCGGGGTTTGGTTTGGTTTGGTTTCCCAGCAAGTGAATAAATGTGAACAAGGTGGTTTCTCAAGCAGGTACAAAATAGCTATAAAAGATGATGGCATTCAGGAGTTTCATAAGAGAATAATCCCTGAAGTCGACAAGGCTTCCACAATTTCTAATTTAGACAACTATTTTTAACTGTTTTTGGTAGACAAAGTTATGCACACTAGATCGATTTATAAAGATTTTTTCTTAGCAGAACCCAAAGTGCACAAAAGATGCGAGAACGGATGTTACAATAATATAATAATTCCAATAAGTCAAGGCTTATAGAACATATAGGGTCATAGTCACAGGCACATGCCATTAATCCAGCTTCATGGTTATAGGATGAATGACGTCGGCAATTGGTTTTCCGGAAAGTTAACTCAACTTCTCCAAGATTTTTAATGGACATTGTGCATTAGGGTCACATGGAATCTTTGGATTATGGATTGATTTAAGAACTCAAACACTTGAACAAGTTTTACTTGGGCGGCGCAAGGAAATCAATCGAAATCTGAAAATCCTTGCTTTCTTGGAAACTTCAAATACGATCTTGATTTTCTTTCGCCAGTTGAGAGTAACAGTAAAGGCGACTTGCTTGACGTAGAATCAAGCAAGGATGTCGCCAAGGAATTTCCTCTGTTTAATGGTAAATTTTAGTGCTTTGTTTGAATCGTCAGAGACTTTCGGATAGTCACAGCAGAAAGCTGTGATAGAAATGTATTTCATTTCCTAGAAGTGTGTGAATAAAGCACACAGATTCATTTCATTGAGAAATGTATATTTACTTGTACAATTGGCAGTCGGATGTTTTTTGCCAGCGTATTCGATTTCCTGGACAACAAAAATTCCCACAAAATGGGAATCTTAAATTACCGTTTGC
The DNA here is from genome assembly GCA_035043845.1 of Drosophila picticornis. NCBI lineage: Eukaryota > Metazoa > Arthropoda > Insecta > Diptera > Drosophilidae > Drosophila > Drosophila picticornis. The sequence goes on from JAWNMR010000492.1 coordinate 9,648,147, forward strand.
AACAGCAATTGGAAATGTGTTGCGAATAGCACAAACAATTAGAGAGCTGTTTACGTTTAAATAACTTTAATAGATTTAGGGGAAAACATGGGTACAAAATTATTTTTAGCGTTTATAATTACGTTTATAACAATTGCTATCGCCAATTGCCACTGCTGATTAATTGGGTCCATTTGATACTGCTGCTTTTGTTGCAGCTGTTGCTGCTGTTGGTGTTGTTGTTGGTGTTGTTGTTGCTGCTGCTGTAGCTGCTGTTGTTGTTGCTGTTGCTGTTGCTGCTGCTGCTGTTGCTGCTGTTGCTGCTGTTGCTGCTGCTGCTGCTGTTCCTGCTGTTGCTGCTGCTGTTTGTTGCACATCGATGGTGGAATCATCGAGTGCGGTTATGACAGCGCCAAGCAAATGAATTGAGCCCGTTATCAGCACATCCAGCTCGATGTGGGGAGGATAACGGCTGCGCACATCGATGAAAGCATCCAATACTGTGCTGTACATCTGGCCGCGATTTGGTTGTTTTGTTGCCTCGCACATTTCCAGCCACTTGCGGGCAATTAATTGGGTACGCGTCAGCTGCTCCTCGGTACTGCAATTGAGCGCCGTTTGGTTGGGATCCATGGGATTCCTGTTGGCCAAATTTGGGACAAAGCAGATCATATCAAAGACACACAACTGCTGCAGCACCAGCAACATGGCTGTCGTATCCGAATTGCCAGTGCGATTGAATACCAAAATTTTTGGATTTTGACTGCAAGTAAAAAAAGAATATCGAAATGATTGATTAGTTGCCTAGGAATATAAGTTTGTTTTCTTCTTCTTTTTTTTTTTTTGAGTTTACTTACCTTTGTCGGGTGCACTTGCGGAACCAGTCGCCGCAAACGCGAATGCTCTCCACAGTGTGCGCACCGTCGAGATGGAGTCTCAGGTTCTTGAAACTCACCAGCTGACAGCGACCAGGCCAATGGGTTTGGGTTAATCCTCGCAGCACTTCGGCACTCATTTCCGCCTCATTGACGGCATAGTCGCGATGAAGATGACCTGTGGTCTGGCGCAGCCAATCGTATGCCAACTGAATGGCCAAGGCGCCATTCAGACGGATGTAATCATTAAAACTGTCCAAAAAGTCCGAGTAGTGATTGTATTTGAAATACGCTTCTGTGCTGAGCACCTCGGTGACCTTTGCCTGTTGTTTGGCTGCCCGATCATAGATGATCTTGAGACATTCCGGTTGAGTGACATGGGTATAGACATGGGCGTCAGGCTTAATGATGCCCGCCTTCTGCCAAGCAACCTCCGGCAGCGTGGTGCCCAACAGCTCTGTGTGCTCCAATGCCAGCGATGTGATCCCAATGGTTTTAACATTACGCACAATGTTCGTGCAATCCTTTTCGCCCCCAAGACCCACCTCGAGCACAACGACATCCACTCGCTCTGCGATGAACACATGGAATCCCATAATGGTCAGGAACATGAAAAACGGTGGCATATCGTCGTGATTCTCACTCGACTTCTTTAATCGATTGTATACCTGCCAAAAAAAATGGGTGAACTTCGGTTTCGCCAGCGGATCCCCATTGATCCGGATGCGTTCGTTTGTGCTTTGCAAGTGGGGAGAACTGAAGAAACCAGTGCGTGCACCATATTGACGCAATATCGATTCGACTAGAGCACAAGTGGAGCCCTGAAAATACAACAAAAAAAATGGCGAACGATCCGCACCAAACAAAAACAGGATTAGAATAGGATTCTCAAGATGATCAAGATTGTATACACAATGCCTTTACCCATTTCGTTATAAATTGAGCATAGCCACCTGGAAGAGAGTATAAATAAAGCACAAACAGAGATATCAAGTAGCAAATGAGCACAGCTAAATTCATTGTAAATACTTCAACAAAACAATTAGCGCTTATCAGTTGAACCAGCTTTGAGAGCGAAGTGGATTAGATTAGAATCAATACTAAAGCTTAAGCTTCTGCGAAATTCACAGCTGAAGCTACACTGAGCAAAGCTACAAAATTCGATCTCAATCAATTTCGAACAAATTCCGATATATATTTTATAATTGTTCTGTGCTAACTTTGACCAAAATAGCGATAATTTGGTGCAATTAATTTTTCTAAAAACCTTTAGCGTATACAAAATTTAATTAAGGAAAATTCGGCTTAGAGAAGTTCGATTATTAATAATAAAAATACTAAAATATTTTTATTCGCACTTTAAAATAATATTAAGTTTTTGTTTGTCAATATTCTGTATTTCGCACTTCGGAAAAAGTCTAAGACATCTCGTTGAATGCGTTACAAATTTGAAAATAAAATTGAAATACCCTCTAAAAAGGTATACAAATGAAAACAAGAAAAACCCGTTCGATCCCGCGTTCTATTTAATTTTAAAAATTAACCCGAGCTGCCCTAAATGATTCAAAAAATAATAATAAATAATAATAAAAAAAATAATAAACGGAAACAGTGGAAGAGTTGAAAATAAAAGTGTTAAACTTGTTTTCCGTTCCACTCAACGTTCAATGTTAGCTTAAAAGTTTGTTGTCACATTTTAAGATTCTTTTTAGCACGATATATATATATTTTTTTTTTGTTTGTTTTAATTGTGTATTGTATTTGTCATGCAGTTAGAGTTGTTTTTAGCTGAAAAGAAAAACATACCTTGCCCTTGGTGCCGGAAACATGTATAACGGATAGCTTTTCCACATCTTCTAGAGTTAATCCGCTACGCACCAAATATTTTTTTGTAAGACCAATGGAGTTGGTTTTGAAATCTATGGAATTTCTTATGCTATCCCTGTTTGGCTGCAGTGTTGTCAGCTCCTCAATGGCAGCCTACAAATTCACAACATTATTAATTTATCAAAGAAACAATGCAAATAATGTGCACAATGTGTTTCAAATCAGAATATGTGAAATAAGTGCTTACCATGTAAGCGGCATTTTCTTGGCCATTTTCTTGCTCGCAATTCTTTCCTTGAGGATAAAAGACCAGATCCCTTAACGACTTCTCCCTTTGGGCGTCGCCTACCTTTGGCCGGCCATTGCTTTCGCATTCTGGTTTCTGGAGTTTCGTCATTGGTCGAACAGAGGCCACCTTGCGCACCTTAATATTATTTATCCCACAAAGGCTGTAAGCTAAGCGGACATCTATGCAAGCCGCACTGATTTTGTGGACTGATCGGAGGGGTTTGTGCCAACTCATATTATAAATACAAAAAACGTTGCGCTGTTGTTGTTGTTGTTGTTCCTGTTTGCCTAAAGCTCGCTCAAGCTTTTTTTTGTTTTGCTAACGGGAAAGCTGCGGACGCAGTCGCCGAAAGATAACAAAATAATAACATAATTCGAAATTTGATAATGTATTCATAATATAAATATATAGATTGCGTGTGCGTGCTGATAACAGATTGGTTGCGTTAAACCATATGCACCCCATTTAAGTCATACTCTTTTTTCATACGCATATGCAAAGAAATTATAAAAATCAAACAAAAAAAAGAAAGAAATAGTTAACGGTTGGTAAACGCGATATGCCATAATTATGTTCAACTTAATATCAGTAAGTAAGAGCGATAACGATATACTCACGATATATGACAATGTGGCAACTCCGCGCACACGTGTTTTTTTCTTGGTGTGGTCGCTCACGCGCGTCCTCACCCAACACACACAACAAACACACCCACACACGCACGCAGACGCAATAAAGCTCACAACGATATACTTACGTTTATCTATTCACAGCGATTTTCATAACATCAAGAGGATATTGAGAAAGGCGCGCTTAATGAACTAAAGTGCACAGTTTTGCACTGTGACGTCGCTGTTAACATACGTTGCCCGTTTGCTTTTTCACGATTCAAGAATGCATGTGTATAAATATGTGTGCCGTATGTAAATAAAAAATTACGTGTGTCTACAGAACGCGTGTGAATGCCAAAAAGCGCGTCGAAAAAGAAGAAGACGTCGAAAGAAAACAATAAATGGGACAATTTGGACCCAGCTGTGCTGCCGCAATTGTGGAGATACTAAACAAAAATATAATAGAACCGAATCAACATGACGGATATAAATGTGACAACAAACAGGTAGGCAAATAGACATGTCGACTGTCGATTTCCATTGAGGTTCCAAGTTGTTTATCGTTTACAGTCATCGACTGGGCAACTGTGAGGTGTGTGCCGCCACAGCCGCCCGCTACGCGTGCCCCAAATGTGAGGTTAAAACGTGCTCTGTTCCCTGCGTCCAAATACACAAGCGAGAACTGAACTGTGATGGGCAGCGGGATCGTACGAAATTCATGCCGCTAAGCAAGATGACCGAACGTGATTTCATGAGCGACTATTGCTTTCTGGAGGAGTGCACCAGGTATGCGGAGCAACGGAAACAGGATTACTGCAAGCGCTATACGCATCAGCAGCGACAACTGCCACTGCCGTTGCACAGATTGCGGTCGGCTGCCCTGCGCCGCGGCATACGACTGCGACTGCTGCTGGCGAACTTCAGTCGACACAAGACGAACACAACATATTTGAACTGGAAAGAACAGCGCATCTATTGGCACGTCGAATGGCTGTTTGTGGGACCAACGATGGAGCCTCGACGCTATGTGGACACTCGCTGCGATGAGCAGCAAACGCTTGCCGCACTTTTGCACAAGTATCTGGACAAAGCTGGCGCGGAGCGAAAAGTGTTGCGGAATCATCAGATCACTGGCATTGGCCAGCTCAGCCTGTGGTTGCGGGCGGAAGGTGTGCGTCGCAGTGGGACACGCTGTTACCCATTGATGGCACATAAAACGTTATGTGATAATCTCGCCGGCAAGACAATTGTCGAGTATCCCGCCATTTATGTAAGCTACGATCAAAGTCCGCCAGCAGGCTATGATATTGTTGACAGCGGTAAGCGCAAAATTGGGGACAGAACAAGCAGCAGCTCAAACTAAAATTAATTTCTTGTTAACAGATGATGAATTCGATGCAATCAGCAGTCAGCAGACGAAATCGGACAACATCAGCCAGCAGCCAGCAGCAAAGAAAAGCAAAGCGGCACATGTAACAAAGGGGGAGCTGCTGCCAGAAGCACACGATGTTTACGAGCAGCTGGCAGCCGATGAGGATCCAAACGGCACAGCTGATAGCTCCTCGTCCAGCGATGATGACGGAAGACAACTTGATAAACACAACTTATCTCTTAATACTGTAATCAAGGTCAATTTTTAAGCCAAATGTTAAGCAGTTAAATTATGTATACCTATTTATTTGTGTAAAGAAAGATTAGTGAACCCGCACTTACAAGTTGCATTAGGATTTAGACCAGAAAATTATAAAGCATTTCCAAATATTTGTAAAACTTGTGCACCCTTTTGGAGTTGAAAAATTTTATGAATATTGCAATTGGATAACGAATAAAAAACTGAATTTGGGAGCTAAATATTTACTGACAATTTTTTTTAATTTTCAATATTTTGATGGATGAACTGGCCGATAAATGTCAATAACGTCAATTTGAATTGAAAACATCGAATTTATCGAATGTATGTAATTTGTGCGATTTTTCTAAATTTTTAGAGTTAAATTACTACAAAATATAGAGGTATATAACATATCAACTCCTGTCGAACCATGTTTTGGTTACTTGCTACCCAAAACCAGTGAATTACGATGATTTTATGGATGGCTGTTAAGCTCCATATTCTTTTCACTTAATCCTCTTTTTTTTCACAGTAAAAAATGTTTGGCAAGTATTTTTCATATCATTGATTTATTGAATTCGTTTTTAGGCTAATTAAATCAAAATAATTATACCACGCTTTCGTTATCGATTCATTTTAATTGAGAGGGAAAAAATCAGTTTCAGCTGGCATTATCAACGCTGCACAGTATATGTATCTGTATAGGCATATATCATCTCTGTGTTTATATATATATATATATATTTTATTTGTGTACAGTTAATGTTTTGGATACAGTTTTGTGTATGTAATTAATGCAGAGCATTTATTTAACAATGTTTAACACACGCCATATATTTATCGCAATTAGCTGAACTTTAGTTAATTATTAAATTTTGACAAACCAATCAGATGATCTTTTTCTTTCAATTTGTACATAATACATAAGTGCGCTAGTATATATATACATATATATATATATATGTATCAGTAATGATTTCATTATATTTTATTTTGATTTTATTTTTTGTATTAAGATTTTTGCCTGCACCAGTTTTTGTTGTAATTTGTTTTTGTTTTTTTGTTTAACTAAATAAAAATTAGGTTAACTCATTTAAAAATAATAAACACATAGACACAACGCTAACAAAATTAACATTTCTTCATCAAATGCATTACAAAGAAAACATTGAAACATTTGCTCTATAAATTAAATTGGAATATTTATGTAACCATATGTATTGTATATATGCACATCAAAACTCAACACAGAATAGGTAGAAAGTGGTACATCGAAATGGAGAAAACATCAAATTGGTTTTCCTTCATTCTTTAAATTAACAATGTGTATAAATATATTTTAGACCGACTTCACTTTAAATTGTTTCTCTCTCTCTCTCTCTGTCTTCGTCCCTTTTCTCGTTACGTACATGCGTTTGCTCTTTCTTTTCGTAAACAAAGCGAAAAAGAAAAGTATAATTTATAATGTGTTTCATGAAAATCAAGAGACAATGTAAATTGTATTCAACAATTACAATAACTAAAAACGATGCATCATCCAAAACAAAAAAAAATCGAAATATATTTATAATAATCGAACAAGACTTGTTGATTTAATAATGTGGGGTGGGGGTGTTGAGGGTGGTTGTTGGATGTGGGTTTTCAAGTCGTTTTTACATAGAAAAGAGAAAATTTACATATATATTTTGCTAATCGTACATCCTTCTCTTTGTTATCATTTCGCTACACGCGCACATTTACAGTTAACAGTTTGAAGAGCAAAACAAAAAATACAATAGAAAAGAAATGACAGAAACAACAACGAAAAACATACGCAGAGAAGCTGCCAAAAATGTTGTTTTAGTTATATTTATTGTTTTTGTTTTTTTTTGCAGCAGCATCATGCAGAAAGTAGTAGTAGTTGCAGTTGTTATTATGATTATTATTATTGTTGTTGTTTGCTTTTCATATACTCGCTACAGTTCAGAATTGTTATCGAGTTCCATTTATTCCGGCTGTCTGTCGCTCTTCAAGCAGTTTAAGTGTTGTTAGCCTTGACTGTTGTTGTCGTTGTCATTGTGCGCACATCACAAGTTGTGGTGTTTACCTATACGATCGAAATGCTGCAAATAGAAATACCAAATATTTATCTCTCTCTCTCTCTCTCTCTCTCTCTCCCTCTCTCTCTCTCTCTCTGAGAAACATTTTAAGATTTGCAAATAGTTACTTGAATGGCTAGAAAGGTGTTCACCTACATTCGCTTCTTTTCTACTGCGGCTGTTGATGCTGTTGTGTGGGCACTGCGCCCGGCACAAAGAAGCCGCCCTGCGGCACGGCAACCGGTGCCATTATCGGAGCCAGCACAGTCGGCGGCGCTGCGGACATCGGTGCACCTGATGGATTGAACACATCAACATAGGAGTTCTTCAGTGCTGCAATAGAATTTGATTACAATAATATTCACATTACAGGTTGAAAGCAAAGAAAACTTACTGCGATTGCGTTTAATTTTAAACATGTTCGACTGAAGCTTGGGCTGTGCACCGCCAGGTGAACCCGTTGGCGTTGCCACTGCTGCTGCTGCTGCCCCAATTAGAGCTGGTGACGCTGATGTTGTTGCCGCTATATCGGGCATGGCAGCTGGTGGCGCAGCAACAGCTGCTGTAGAAGGTGCATACATTGAATAATCATAATCGACTTGGTTGTCAGAGACATTGGCATTGGGCGGCAGTTCGTGTGAGTTTTGCTGCAGTTGTTGTTGTTGTTGTTGTTGCTGCTGTGGCAACAGATTGGGCGTGGGTATGTTGGCCAATGTGTTGAGTGTTGGTTGTGGTGATGCGCCTGCTGCCACTGCCATGCCCATATCGCTCATCTTTGGTGGCGGCTTAAATGATTCCGATTCATCCGCAGCGCCCTCAGTATTTGTCCAGCATTTGCGTTCCTTGTCCCACACAATCGTTGGATTCTTATCATCCGGTAATATCATTTGGTTCTTGGGCTTCAGCGAAAACTTGTTCCACAGGCCGCCAAACCAGCCAGCATTCTGATTGCCCTGTGCACTGTTCAGATCAAATACAATAAAATGAGGTTTTTACTCAGCAGTTTGTGAATGTTTCAATGGGACTTACCCAGGCAAACCGCTAGATGCGGATTGTTGTTGTTGCGTTTGCTTGCCCGCTGCTCCTGAGCCACTTCCGGCCGAGGCATTTCCGGTTGCTGTCGCCGCCCCATCGTCGTCATCGTAGCTCTTTGATTTTGGCATCGAAATCGTGGGTCTCACTTGCTGCTGCTGATAATTGATGATCACATGGTAGTTGGGATTTTTTTGTTGTTTATTTTGCGTTTTTTTTAATTTTTTTTTTAACAAATTATTTTGTGTTTTGTTTTTAGATTTTCAGGCATGAAACGTTTCAAATTGTTTGTTGTTGTTTGGGTTGGCAGGGGGTGTGGAGAAATGGCAGTTGATTAGTTGTTGGTTATTGGCAAAACGAAAAACATAAAGAAATTAGTCGGTGGTGCACCAAAACACACACAATACATAAGTACATACATATATACATATATATATATATATATGGTGTCGTATCAAGATGTCAATGTTAGTTGAACAAAATGAGACAAAATGAGAAACTCCAAATTATGATTTAACTGGCGCAGTCAAAAAAGTTTGTAACTGTTGAGTTTATCAGGCGCTCTTGAAAATGTCAATTTTATACATATTCGCTTCTGCGGCGTTTGTCAATTAACATTATTATTTGGTTCTTATGTTCTACACCTATTTTTCTATATATACTGCATTATTTATGCTTTCTTTTGTATATTTCCTCAACATTATATTGCGTGAAATCACAGTGTGCGTATAAATATATGTGTATTTATATATTAATGTAACTTTACAATTAGTTTACAATTGTGTGTAGCGCGCAAAGGTACTCAGAATGGCGATTGAAAGGCTGCTTGATTATAATTGATAATTGTACGCACACTTAATGAATATATGTTTTTTGGTTATGCATAGCAAAGGAGAAAGTCTAAATTATTTATCTATGTTGCTCTACGTTGCTAACAATTTAAGCTATGGCCATAATCTATTGCTGTTTCTTAGAGCTAGAAGCCAAGCCGGAGTTGCCATTGCCATTGCCATTGCCATCGCTGATGGGTGCATCGATGTCGTATGTTCGCACCACAGATTGCTTTTTTGCATCCAGATACGCCTCAAACTTGCTGAGGCTCTGCTCGACCTCGGTGCACATTTTCTTATAGTTGATTGGTATGGCCGGATTGGTAATTAGCTCCTCCATTGACCACACATTTTGTGGTGTTGCCGCCTCCACTTTTGGCTGCTGTTGGTGCTGATGCTGCTGATGCTTGATGATGCCCAACTGGTTGAGAAACCCGTTATTCTGTTGCAGCATATAATAGTCATTGTAAGCATCATCGTCATCCTCATAGACATCTTCATCAACATCATCATCGTCATCATCATCTTCGTCGTCGACGTCATCGTCATTCCCCTCGGCCTGCTCCTCTCCCTCGGCATCCTCATCGATGACATATTCATGCATCATGTATCGATAACGTTGTATTTCGCTGCGATCTGCATTCGCCTCAGGATCATAGCTGCTGCGCTGTTGTTGCTGCTGCTGTTGCTGATGTTGCTGGTGCTGCTGATGATGATGATGCAGTTGTGGTGGTTGTTGTTGTTGTTTTTGTTGCAGTGCAGCTGCTCCAAGTGGCATATCAATGGGATAGGTGCCATTGAAGACAATGTGGGGTTTATTGGTCCTGCTCGGTTTGCACATTCTGTAGATGTTGGTGATGTTTTGCTCAGTTGGCTGGGCCAATGCTAAACTATAGCTGTTATTGTGATCGCTATCGTTATTGTGATCGTTATCGTTATCGTTATCAAGCTCCTGCTCGGACACCTCATCAATTGTTGTGGGCAAATCAAAATTGACGCGCTTAACACCGCCTGCTGCTGCTGCTATTGCTGCTGCTGCTGTTGTTGTTGTTGCTGTTGCAGTTGCCGTTGCTGTGACTGGGCTAGTTGTTGGCTTGGCTAACACCGGCTTGGCTGGTACAAAGCGCGTGGGTGTGGTTAATGTTTTTGGTACAGCATTTGACAAATTGTTGCTGTTGCACTTATGAAAACTATTCACGCGTTTAGCAATTGCTGTTAATGTAGCGCTTGTTGCTGTTGCTGCTGCTGCATAATTACTGCTGCTGCTGCTGCTGGTTTTGTTGTGATTGTGGTTGTTACTGCTGTTACTGGTGCTGGTAGCATTTTGACGTTTATTTAAGTTTATAATGCTACTTACATCATTCAAATTAAATGCCTTTGTCGCTGCTAAACATTCTGCTGGCATGTTGTTGCCACTGCTGCCACTGTTGTTGTTGTTGGTGTTGGTGTTGCTGATGCTGATGCTGTTGCTACCAAATTGCAATTTGCGTGGCATTAATTTGCTCTTGTCCTTGTCTTGGCCCGTAAAGTGCATTTGCTTGCCAGCAGCGGACAGCTTAAAGGCATTGTGTTTAAAGCGATTGTTGCTGTTGTTGTCAATGTTGCTTTGCTCCCGCAGCAGCTGCAATTTCTTTTCTTCATCATGATGTTGTTGTTGTATTTGCTGAACATCAGCTGGTATTGCTGTTACATTGCTGATGTTCTTCTCTTGATTGTTGCTGCTGCTGCTGTTGCTGGTGCTACTATTGTTGCTGCTACTGTTGTTCTTATCAGCAATCAACTCATTGCTCTCCATATGCTCCAGCTGCATTCCCATGTGTGATTGAGAAACATTAGCAACATATTGCTTTCATTTTGCATGCAGCGCTTATTTTGTTTTGTGTTTTTCGTTTTTTTTTTTTAAATTGCAATTAAATTGTATCTTTCCAAAGTAACAAAAGTAACAACAATAAGTCCAAAAGTAAGAACTACACAACTAAATAATAACTTAACGATTACAAGTCAAATGAACCCAAACATAAATATTTCAATATAAATACAAATACAAATACAAATATACAAATTGAAATTCAAATCAAAAGGCAAGTTTTTAACTAGAAAAATGCTGCTGTTGCTGCTGTTGTTGCACCACCTACCTCATCGCCATACGGCGGCTGTTGTGCTGCACCACTGGGCCAATAGTCGTAGCCAGCGGTTGCTGTTGTTGCTTCATCATAAATTGGTGCATAGCTTGACGGTTCATAGTTTTGTTGTTGCTGTTGTTGTTGCTGCTGCTGCTGCTGCTGCTGTTGCTGCGAAGGATCATAAAGATGCGCTTGTTGGTGTTGGTGTTGCTGCTGCTGTTGTGCAGCATTGGGATCGTAGTACATTGGTGGCGCATACATATCGCTGTTTAGCGTCTGCTCATTAACTGGCTGCACTGCCGGCGGCTCATAGTATTCCGGCTGTAGTGGTTGTTGCTGCTGCTGTTGCTGCTCAAATTGCTGGTGTTGAACCTGGTGCTGATGCTGCTGCGGCTGCGGCTGCTCGTGTTGTTTGGCATCTTGCTCGCGCTGCATGGTATCCTCATATTGCATATTCAGCTCATGCATTTGTTTGCCCAAATCAACAAATTGCTGATCAATATCATTTTGTTGTTGCTGCTGCAGCAACTGTTGCTCCTGCAGTGGCTGTTTTGAGAATTATATAGGATTACATTAGCAAGTGTCACAGAGTGTTGGGGATTGTTAAGAGCAACACTCACTGGATCGGCAAGCGTACGCAACTGCCGCAGCCATTCCTTTTCCTCGGGCGCACCTTGGGGCGCCACTTGAGCACCATTTGTCGCATTTGGTGGACTCGCAAAGGACACACGATTGATCAGTATGGGATCGTGATAACGCAAACGTTCCGCCAGGTCACAAACCTAAATCAATTCGAATCAATTAATAGTACAGGTTACGTGTCGCATAGATTGCATCGATTGCATAGATTTTGTCTCCCAACTTACGCGCTGTATGAAATCCGTGTCGTAGCTATCCGGCCTGAGTTCGATGTGCTTGCCAATCTGCTCCAGATAATTGGTGCAGCGAAAATGCTGCCCGTAGTCCAGGATGCGTGTGGCCAGCAGAAACTTGTAGTGCTGGAAATTGACAATGCTGAACTTCTGGTCGAACAGCGAGCGGGCATATTCATAGATTTCCGTCATGATGATCGCCTCGTTGGTGGCAAACTCATTGAATGGCTTGTAGTGCGAGGCGCCCAGCAGAATGAGCCTGTTTCCATGGAAATGGAGAAATATTATTATCTAATTAGTATTTGTATGCTAAATGAACTGCTGGACTAGTCGTGAATGCTCGACTGAGAAGAGATTGCTGAGTTATCGATCAAGATTACCCAAAAACAATCTTGATCAGCAACAGATAGAATCAAGCGTGATTGGCAGACATTGTTATGGCTTGGTCGACAGCAACATTGATGCCCTGCCATTTCTAGTGTACAGAGAGTATGCTGTCTTGGTTTCTCTCACCTTGGCACATTGGCTGTAAGCGTGGTTAGCTCCGTGGCGGCACTATCATAGCGTCCAAACTCCTCCTGGGCAACCAGATAGCAAAAGTGGGCCGCATAAATGTCGCCGCGTTGGAATAGAGTATCGCCCAGGGCGACAACAGAGCTACGATCGTGTTCCGGCTGACGTGACTTGTTCGTTACGAGGATGGAGAGATGGGAACGCCAATCGCCCCACTGCTCATCGCGCAACTGACTGACGCAGGCGGGCGTATGGCAACTCTTCATCTGATAGAGTGTCTGCAGCGGATCGTTCGCTTTGATGGCGCGATTGAGAAACTTTTGTGCCACATCTGTCAAAGCATAGCGATCCTCGTATAGTGCCAAAAAGAACGCATGTGTCCACAGCTGATGATCGGTGGCCCATTGCAGTGCCTCCTCCACGTTGCCGCGCAGCACATAGCTACGAAACTGATCGGTAGCCGCCTGCTCTGACATTGTTGCATCCTTGGGCGCCACCACATCGGCATCCCCATCCGTCTCGAGCTCAGTTGTGACGGTTCCCGTTTCTGCAAATGCCCCTGCTGCTGCTGCTGCCCCGCCATCCGAATCGTTGAGCGCCTCGCCAGAATTGGTGCGTGTCACTGCAACATCCGCGTCTACATCGGCATCGTTGTCGTTATCGTTATCGTTTTCGGGTACGTATGGATATTCGCGCTGATTCTCCAGCAGCAAATCACCCACATCCGTATCGGCAATGACCTAATACATAAATATATAAAATCGGATGTAAGCATTATTAGTCTTTCTATGCACATTTCAGATATGTTACCCCATTCTGACGCAGCAACAAGATGAGCAAATGCCACATAAGGGCATGCGATGCACGATATTTGTCAACGCTGCCGAGTGGCTTCTTCTGTGTGGCATAGAGCACGGTGCAGGCGCGTCCTGGTCCCAAACGGATCTGCTCCTTGCAGAAGCTAATTATGTTGTCCTTATGCAGCTTGCGACCCTGCAGCGGTCCTGGATAGGCGCGCAACAAGCTGCTAGCGGCATCCTTGATGCGTGGCGCCGACACCTCCACATCGTTGCGTAGCCGGCCGCGTCCAGCATATTTGGGACGGACACGTAGCAACAAGCTCATCGAGTAGCTGGCCACTAGATGGGGTCGATTGTAGCGCAACGGCGTCCGACGTCTTGGCGGACGTGCCGCAGTTGTTGTTGTTGCTGCTGTTGCATCTGTATCAGCCGCATTGCTGGCAAATGTTGTTGTTGGCGTCCCAGCAGCCACAGCAGCAGCTCTACAAATACGTTAAGAGATTAGTTATACTCGTCTCGTCTACCGTTATCAACGATCAGCAGCAGGCAAAATGAAAACTCAATTGAAAATAATATTTAATCAAAGTGGGTAATCAAAATCAAATGCATGCGCTAAATGGGGCAAGAGTCACATGTCATTGTTGTTGTTGTTGTTGTTGTTATCTTTTACTCTGCCAAATTTCCGACAAAAAGCATATGATAAGCATAGATCATAAACGCATTAACTCAATTAGACAAGAGAAACAGTAAAAGACTTTGAACTGGATAGAATAGAATATTCCGTCGAACTTTTCCAAATGAAACCACCAAAAAACAGACTTAGGAGAAAGTTAAGTTATTTGAAAGATGTTACGAAATGCATCACATATTGAAAGAAAAATAAAACATTTCCATTTTCTGTTCAATTATTGGCTAAACTCACCAAATTGGAATAATGAAAGTATTGGATTAATCTGCGTTGCAAGCAAATGATATTAATCGGATTAAATGGCATATTGGAACTAACTTTTATTGTTAACTGCCCGGGGCTTTCAAACAATAACTCATGCTTAAGCTACCAATATTTATTTAGCATGAAATAACAAAATATTTAACATGCGTGGCCATGGTGAAGAGCTTAAAACCAACATTCATCTTCCAGCTAAACAAATTAGCCCAATTGTTTAAGTAGAACTATGAATAATCAGGTAAAATTATTTAGAAAAAAAAAAACCAGCTCCCCACTGAAATGATGTAAATTAGTTGATGTCGAAGCTAAAGCACAGCAGGAAGTAAGCTAAAGTAAATAAATAATTTAAGTTTATTTCTCCCTTTTTTTGAGAAGCAGTTGAAAGTCCATTAAGCACAAGATGGGGAAGAATAATGGGGGGAGGTAAAGAGAAGTGCAGCACTTGATGTTGAACTTGTGTATGCATGTCATATATATATATATATATATATATATATATATATGTGTGTATATGTATGTGTATATGTGTGTGTGTGTGTGTGGGGTTTACGACAGAGCTATGGGACCATGTTTGGAGAGTGATTTTTGAATTTCAGCACAGATTTTTCTCTTTTCTTTTTCATTTTTTTTTTTTATTGGATAAGTGAGATAGATTGAGGAGGTTTTTTGTTTTTGTTTTGGAGAGACCACCTGATATCAAGGCCGCACTCGGAGCCAGCATAGTAGCGAGCTTGAGCTTGTCCAGCCGCATCCTCAGCGTTCAAATTGTTGAGCGAACGGGCACTGGAGATGCCATAGGGTGCCAAAAGACGACGATTGCTGTGGTTATCGCTGCCATATAAACTGGCGCTGTCATCGCCTAGGGTTGAGTTTAATAGATCCGTGTAATTATGTCCATGCTGTTGCTGGTAAAGCTGTTCGCTGTATTGTTGGCGACGACGATGAAACTCATTGGCTTGTGTTATGTATGCGTGTGTGTACCTAAAGAGTAAGCACATAGTATGGACGGCGTTTTGTGGTTGGTTCTAATTTAGTTTTCTGTTTTGTTAATTGTTGTTAGAAACGAAATAGTACTTTTTTTTTTTGGTTTTTTATTTGCTTGTTTAGTGTAAAAGTAGTGATCGCTTGGAAATGCGAGAAGTCAGAACTGATATGAAGGTACAGCATTGCGATCATTAATTTTTATTGTTATTTATTTAAGATATATTTTTCTTTCTTTAGCAATCATTTAATTGAAAATTAGATATTCCTATATATGAAAAGTACATTATCAAAAAACTAGAAAATGAATGTGTAAGTTAGGAACAAAAAGCATTCTTATTTGCGAGCGATCACTGTACTTGTCGTTGTTGTTGTTGTGGTTGCTGTTAGTAGAAGACACAATGCAACTGTTTTGAGTAATACTTTTAGGAACAGTGGCTAAGTTAATTGTACTGGATTCTATTCGTTTTTTTTAGGGAACTACACAAAGCGCAGTGCGCGAGCGAATAAGTTGACAACGCAGTGGAGTGAGTGAGAGAGAGAAAGAGAGAGAGAGAGAGAGCGAGAGGGAAAGAAAGAGAAAGATAGGTAGCGGGATCTTGGAGGAACGTAGGTAAAAGGGGTATACAATTTAATTACGCTAGGAATTATTAGGGTTTTATTTGGATCGCTAAACAACCGAGCGGGAATTTGTTATCGTCATCATAAACTATTAAATTAGGTTGGCAACAACAGCGCCAACATTATATAACAGATGTTAGCTCAATGTTAGGTCAACATGTTAATTAACATAACGAGTAAGATTATGAGCGAACAACTCAAGAGCACAAGAAAAGGTCGACGAGTAAGTAAAGTGAGGTAAATTGAGTGGAGGTGAATTGAGTTGAGGTAGGGATAAGTGACTACAACAACATGCCCAAAAGAAGTGAGAGAGAATTAGAAAATTATAAAGTAACGAGTAAAAAGTAACGAGTAACATGTAATATTTAGCTTCGGCAAAAGCCAAAGAGCAACTTTGCAGAAGTGAGTATACGAATTATTTAAGAATATTGTAAGCGATACGTTTTCCATCGAAAGAACTGACGATCTTTTCATTTAATTTTAATTTTCCACATAGTTTACTTAAGCATTTGTTTTTGTATGGAAATTGTCTTATGCCGATTTCGTGTTTGATTCTACTCGTTGCTATAGCGTAATATAAATTATTGACTTTATATCTGTTATTTAATTCAGAATCGGAAAAGCTTGTGATTTAAATCAACAACAAACGTCTCATTGCACTCGTTGCTAGAGTCTCTTTAAGCACGTAAATTCTTGAACTTTAAGTTTTGAAACATGATGCAATCAACTTAAATTGAAGCTACTCACAGTCTGCATAGTTAGCGGATGGGCGCAGTTGGAATTTGTATGAATGCACAGTTAAATCATTGAACGCTTGGGACTCACCTTTCGCGTTCCCGGAGCAAAGCCGCTTCCGTGCCGCTGGCGGCCAATAAATGGGCCGGATCGATGCGGGCTTGAGCTGCTGCCGCTGCTGATGTGACTGGCATTGCATTGGTGCTGGTGACCTTTGAAGCAGCTGCCGCATTCACAGCCGCCGTCATTGAGTTAATCATTTGGCCATAGAACTTGGCATACATATCGGCATAGGCATGTGGCATGTGGGACAACTGCTCGTACATGCCATAGGGATCATAGCCCGAAGGTGCAGCGCCTGCACCACCCGATTGCATTGCCAACTGATCGTAGTAGCGTCGCTTGCTGCTCTCCTTGTTGCTGTTGCTGCTGCGCTGCTCCTTATCCAGATCGCTGTTGCGTGAACTCTTGTTGCGATAGCTATCGTAATCACGGGCATCCCAATGATACGACTGCTCTGGACGACTTGTGCCCTCGTGACTGCGACGGCCACGCGACTGCTGCTTCTCGTGCATGGACGATGACATCGATGGCTTCTCGCGTCGTGAACGATAATGATTGCCGTGACGTGAGGACTGCTGCTGCTGCTGTTCGTAATCATCGTAGTCATCTTCAGCGGCACCGCTACGTCTCTGACGGCCGGCTTTGCTGCTGCGTCCGCCACCATCGCTGGCCGCAGATGCTGTTCCTCCCTGGGCAACGATTGGATCTGCCGCATCCGAATCATAGTTATTGTGATTGTTGCTATTGTTGCTATAGCGTGTACTCCGACCGTATTGCTGCTGCTGATCTTCGTGACGCCAGCGATAGCGATCCCGATCCCTGTCATGCTCCCTTTCCCTTTCCCGATCTCGTTCTCGCTCTCGATCTCGTTCGCTGCGTCCGTTGCGGTCGGATTCGTGTCGGCTTCGTTGATTTTCGGCATCGCGACTGCGACGTTTGCTCTCGCGCATCGATTTGCTGCTACTGTGGCTCTCATTGTGACCAGCCAGACGCACTGAATCCTCTGTTTCGCCCTCGTAATTGTTGCTGTTGCTGTTGTTGTGACGTCGCCCGCTGCGCAGACTGCGCATGCTACGCTCCTCTGTCTGATGACGTGGTGGCGGTGGCTCATGTCTATCACTGAGCAGCCACTCATCCTCGGACTCATCCTCTGATTCGAGGGAGGCAACTGGACGCGGCTTACTGCGACCATGACCATGTTTCTTATCCATCATCGTCTGTTGTTGTTGCTGCTGGGTGTGCACCTGTTGGGTCATTTCCTGCTCATCATTTGCTGACCGCTGCTCCGTTGCCGAATCAACCGAGAAAGGGACAGCAACTGCTACTGCTGCTCCTCCTCCAGTTGTTATTGTTGTTGTCAATCCAGCTGATGTTGTGTTTGCTACACCAGTTCCTCCAGTTGCTGTTGTTGCTACTCCCGCGCCAACTGTTGCTGTAGCTGTTGCCGGTGGCATTGGCTGATCCTCCAAATTCTCACCGTCCAACACCACTTCACGCTGCTCCCCGGACAGCACCACAGTGGCTTGGGTCTCCACGCCAGTTACGACACGTCGCGACGCCTGCAACTGTTGCTGCTGTTGTTGTTGTTGTTGCTGCTGTTGTTGCTGAGTTTGTTGTTGCTTATGATGATGATGGTGATGATGATGATGCTGCTGCTGCTGATGTAGCTGCTCGCCGTCTGAGGTATCCTCGCCATCAGCCTGACGCTCGTCCATGTGCAGAGGATTGGGCAGACGACTCAGCGCCGGCTGCTCTGTACCCGTGACCAGTCGTTGACGCTCCACCAGCTCCGGCTGTCCAAGCACCAGACGCGACAAACCAGGCGGGGGCAACAGACCATCCGCCTCCCACGAGTTGCCGCCCTCCTGTTCGTTCTGTTCGGAGAGATGACTGGTTTGCAGATATTGTGCACGCTCATCATTTGGTGCGGCCAGCAGAAGCACCTCCTGATTCTCAGGTGGCTGCTGCTGTTGCTCCATTGGCAGCGATTCGGGTAGCGCCAACTGGACAGGCAATGCGGCAGGTACTACGGATGGTGCTGTTGCTACAGTTGCTGGTGATGCGGGTGTAGCTAATATATTGACGCGCTTACTAAGTCCACCAGCGCGCTTGAACGGATTACCGGCAAGAGTATCCACTGGGGGCACTGCTTGCGTTGCTGCAGCAACTGCAGCTAATGGAGGTGCTGCCAATGGAGGTGCTACCAATGGAGGTGCTGCCAATGGAGGTGCCACTGCTACTGCTACTGCTGGTGGAGGAGTTGCAACTGCTGCTGCTGCTGCTGGAGGAGGAGCTACAGCTGCTGCTGCTGGTAGAGAAGGAGCTACAGCTGGAGCTGGAGTTGGCGAATTTTGAAACGCTTGCGGCGGCACAATGGAATTCAAATCGGTTTCAGTTACCGGCAACAGTTGCTGCTCCGCGACTGCCGGCGATAGCAGTGGCGGCAACTCCAGTGATTTGCCTGCCTCTGTTTTGCCGCTGTTGTTGTTGCTGGTGTTGCTGTTGGTGCCAAAGGCATTCCAGCTGCCTTGTTGCTGCACATTAAATGAATCCTCCACGACACTGGCAAGTGGCAGAGGCATCGGCAGCTCCGGTTCAATATTGTTAAGCTCAATGTTGTTGCTGTTGTTATTGTTATTGCTACTACTGTTGTTGCCTGTTTCATTCCAATCGCCCCAATCTCCCCAGCCATCGTTCTTGCCGCTATTATTATTATCAAAGGTTTCCGCCGGTGGCAAATAATATTGTTGTTGCTGAGTGAAATTTTCATGCGCTGCTGCTGGTGCTGCATAGCCCAGAGGCGCCATAGTTGCTGCTGCTGACGCCGTTGTTGTTGTTGGCACAAAGTTCAGCTGTGGCTGTTGTGTGCCGGCAAAATAATTGTTGTAATTCTGTGGCTGCTGCTGTTGCTGCTGTGTCTCCTCCTGCCAATATGGTTGGGGCTGTGGTTGTTGTTGTTGTGGCGCCTGTGGCTGCTGAAACATTTGACTGGCATACGGCTGCTGCTGCGGCGGCAGCGGCTGCTGCTGCTGTTGTTGTTGTGGAACTTGTGGAAACTGAGTGTGATGCAGAGTAGGTGCTTGCTGCTGTTGTTGATGTTGATGTTGCTGCTGCTGTTGCTGGTGCTGCTGCTGAGGCGGTGGCAGCCAGTTGGCATTGTTGTGCAACATGTTGTCGCAGTGGGCAAACTGGAAAGGAAACCAAAAACAAAACAAAACAAAAAGCAAGAAAGTAAACAGCAATTAATATATTGATAAATTAAAGCATTCAAGTTTTGACTAGCTTCTTTGGTCTTTTTGGCCGCCAGGGCACTCAAAATCAGCGATTTACAGTTAGGAGTTGCCACACACAGAGAGGCAGACAGACAAGTGACAGACGAAAAGGCAGCTGTGTGTGCTCAATGAATGCTGATTAGCCCCGTTACCTGAAAGTTATCGCATATTTGATTTTGATTCGGATTCGAATTGATGACAATTTGCAAGTGTGATTTTGGAAGTGCAGCTTTTGATTGCATTTGCTGAGCGCGATGCTTTAACCGTGACATTTGCTATTGAAATAAGTTTACATTTTCGACAAGAACACAAAAAAAAAAGAAAGAGAAATGAACAAGTAAGAAAGAGTGACTTGCCAGATTGTTATGCGCTGCTTTAATTTTTCTTTTCTTTTTTTGTCACTTGCTTTTTATTATTGTATACACTTTTGTATAATCCCAGACAAACGCAGCGGCGACGACAACAAAAACAATAATCGCGCTGAGCTAAAAGTTTACGTGGACTTTTGCTGTGCGAGCCCCTCTTCTCCCCCCTTCAAATCACTAACTGTTCTTTCGCTGTTGTTAACAGTGTTTCGCTCTCCGTATTGTTGTTGTTATCGTTGTTGTTGTTGCTGTTTTCCTATATTTACTTTGCGGTGATTTTTAAGCGAGTATAATAAACACTTGCATTTTCATAATTTCTAGATACTATATGTATTAATTACTGATTTATTTGGTGAACATTGTTCAACGTCAGACGTTAAACCTCAAAGTGAAAACAGCCCAATTGGAGCAGTGGTTGTATTAACGACAGAGACGGAGAGAGAAACAGAGACAAAGAGAGCAAGAGAGTACCAGAGCAACGGTGCCAGAGAGTGTGAACAAAGTGCCACACACAGGCGAACTACAAAAACAAATAGTATGCACACACACAAAGACACACAAGTGCCCAAAAGGGGTTGCCAGCAGCACTTGCAGACAACTATTCTCGCATAATTAGGCATGAAGCAGCTGATTATCTCAATATTCACCGCCCGTCATTTTGTGTAAAAATATCAACAGCAACAGTCTGACGTACATACATTCACCCACAGACACACACACACACATATATATACACGGCTTGTCGGTGATCTCCTTTTCCCCTCAAGCACATCAACACAACAGAGAAGGTGTCACTCCTGTGCCTTTCTTTTTTTCGCTTTTTTGCCTAATTTTATTTTTTTGTGGGGACAAACACTTACACGAAATAGTTCTTCAATTATGCGTTCTTGCAATTTGTTAATAAACCATTTATTTGTTTGATAATTCGCTTGCAGTTCGGTTGAATTTGTATCTAAATGGAACTTTTCGAGTACAAATGCCAACTCGACTTTTCGCAAGCGTTGCCAGGTTGTCAGCACAACCTGAATCGTAAGCTAACAGTTTTGCAGACTGTTAAGCAACAGCTGCTAATAGTAACCGAAACTGGTCACACTGGTTTGAAGCACTGGAATTACAGCGCTGTTAATCTTCATAACAGTGTGACTGCAAGTGGCGAACGTAAAAATACTAGAAGAAAAGATTATAGATAATATAAATACGATCTGTGTATTTTAGTGTAAAACTCATATGGTCACTAAAACGTGCTTTCAATCTTGAAAACAAGTTGGTTTTTTAAATATTTCATACAAAATGGGCAAAAAGGATAAGAATAAGAAAAAAGGCAAGGGTGCCGAAAAGACAGCAATGAAAACAGACAAAAAGCTTGCGGCCAAACAAAAGAAAATGCTGGAAAAGCTTGGTGAGGTAATAAAGAAGCACGTTGTTTTTATGGCAGAATTGTATACAATAATATGTATATACATGTCTGTATATTGAACAGACGGATATAGCGGAAATCGTCAAGAATCTGGAAGAGCAGGAGAAGAGCCTGAAAGCGATATCCGAAGATGTATGCCCACCACCAACGGCCCGCTCCAATTTCTCACTGGTCGCGCATCCCGAAAAGGAAGAATTGATCATGTTTGGCGGCGAGCTTTATAATGGCGCCAAAGTCAGCATTTATAACGATCTATTCTTTTATAATATACCGCGCAACGAGTGGAAACAATTGCGTTCGCCATCGGGACCAACGCCACGCAGCGGACATCAAATGGTCACCGTTGCCACAGATGGTGGCCAGCTTTGGGTAATCAATCCCTTGGCTGATGCACAAATATATTTAAATTCATTTTATATACCATATTTTTCAGATGTTTGGTGGAGAGCACGCAAGTCCCTCACAGCTGCAGTTTTATCACTACAAGGACCTCTGGACGATGAGCCTGAGGACGCGCCAATGGTCAAAGATAGCCGCGCCGCATGGGCCAAGTGCGCGCAGTGGCCATCGAATGGTTGCGGCCAAGAAGCGTCTGTTTATCTTTGGCGGCTTTCACGACAACAATCAATCGTATCAATATTATAATGATGTCCATGTCTTCTCCCTCGAGTCCTACGAGTGGCTACAAATTGAAATTGGTGGCACAATAGCGCCGCCTGTGCGATCGGGCTGTTGCATGGCTGCCACACCGGATGGCAAAATCTTTGTTTGGGGCGGCTATTCGAGGACATCGATGAAGAAGGATCTAGATCGCGGCATCACGCACACGGACATGTTTCAACTCGATGTGGACAGTAAGGCAGCAATATAATTCAATTTGTATTATTAATAAGGAATTCACAAGCTAAAAATCAGTTCTAAATCGAATCCGATATTAATTCCAGAATCGGCCAATGGCAACAAGTTCAAATGGAGCAGTGTTAAGGCTGGTGGCTATCGTCCAAAGCCGCGCAACAGTGTTGGCTGCACCGTGGCAGCAAATGGAAAAGCGTATTGCTTTGGCGGTGTCATGGACGTCAACGAGGATGATGAGAATGTTCAGGGACAGTTTGGTGATGAGTTGCTATCGTTCGATTTGACGACTCAAGTCTGGCGACTGCTCGACGTGGTTGCCAAGACCAAAAGCAGCGCCAAAAAGGACAATGATATTGAAATGGCGGGAGATGCTGCTCCAGCTGCTCCAACTGCTGCCGTCAGTGAGAAGTCGGTGACAACAAGTACAGATGGTATCTTCACAGTTACTGTGGGTGGACCTGGCTCCAGTTCGGCGACCACCACTCCCTACGTTTCCACCATACCGAGTCTGTTTGGGCCCGCTCGTCGCACAGATGTCCCGGCGCCCCGAATGAATCCCGGACTGTGTGTTTGCAAGGGAATCCTGTATCTCTTTGGCGGTCTCTATGAGGAGGACGAGAAACAGCAAACGCTTAATGATTTTTATGCCTTGGATCTGCACAAGCTAGATCAGTGGAAGGTTCTCATTCCTGGCAATCGGAAGGCCCACGATTGGATCGATGACAGCGAGAACAGCAGCTCCGATGAGGAAGGCAGCGACGAGGACGACGACGATGACGATGGTAGTGATTCCGATATGGAAACTGATTGATAAAACTGAGAAACTCTGTTTCAATAAAACATAAAATTACTTGTAAAGAGCGAAATTTGTTTCAATAACAAGTCTGGATCGTGTTGAGGAACACACAACAAAACAGATTTAATCTCATTTACAGAAATAAAAAAATTATAGAAAAGTATTATAGATATGGCAAGTTCCCCATCAATAGCTCTTAAATCGTGGGAGATATTTGGTTTGATCGATTTCGATATCTTAGGGGAGTCACCAGTAACAAACTTTCAAAATTTGCTTGGGTCGGCTGGTGTAGGCATGGTCTAAAAATGTATATGCCGATCTTTGAAGGAAGTTACCAGCAAGTTGCCTTCCAAGTTTGGTCACTCTATTTTTGAAATTGCGGTAGATATGCGAACTTATCGACTTACACTTTCCGAAATATCGATTATGGGCGCACAAATTTGCTATCGCTTTTTAAAGGCGGTTACCAATAATAAAATTAAATAAACAAAAATAATAATATTAATGCAGCAATTAATTCAGGATTAAGGAACTGAGTATTTATAATACTAAAATTTGCAACTAAAAATTACCAAATAAGTATTTTCAGCGTTTACATTGCATTCATCGCCACAAGCAGGTGTTTAGTGCGAGCATGTGTGTGTGTGCGTGTGTGCGAGTGTGTGTATGTTATTATTATTGTTAAGGTTAACCAACAACTAGTTTAATGCCTTAGCTCTTGCGCATCTTTATATATATATATATTTTTGTTAATTTTGTAAGTTAAGTGTGTCGAACGGAAGACAGAGATGCTGCGCCTACTCCTTACAAACTGCAGTCGTACCGATATGCTCAGGTAATATAGCCCTCCTCCCACCAACGATCTTCTCCGATAGTGCTGCAAGTGCCCAGCTCGGCCCCTCCAACTGATTTCACACCCAACAAACTCTTTACACATGGCCTCGAATTGTTGAAACGCGCGCAGTTTTCCGCCTCAGCCAGCCAATGTTCAACTTGACGACAAAGTTGGCCCTTTACTGCATACCCTTCTGCCGGAATGGGGTATGCTGATTGTGTTGTGAGACTTGACAAAAATCAATTTTATTCATATGTAAAGCAAAAGAATGTGCTGCAACCGAATTCGATTTGATTTGCGCAACATTTTGATTGATTACTTTTTAAATAATTACAATTACAGTTTGAATTATTGCATTATTTCTTTTGCACTGATTCAATTGAAAACTGTAAATTTTCCTATTTGCGAATAATATTCAATTGAAAACAATAAATTTTAATAATTGCGCTATCTGGAAACTGGGGATATGAGTTCTAGTTTGATAAATTATTTGCTACTTGTTGCTTTATCTTAAAACAATTTACCAGTTCAGAGTATACAAAAATAAAAATAAGATAAAGTGCTGCAATGTTGATAAGGATTCTACATATATTCCATATATATATAGTATATAAACTAGGGTATGCAAACTTCGGCGTGCCGATGAATAGTTGAATCTTTCTTACTGTTGATTATGTCATCGAACTGTTTGTTGTTTACTCTATAATATATAATATATATCTATATAAATCTGTATCTGTGTTGCATGTAGCCGCAGCTTGTTGCAGTCACCGACGCGTCTGCAGAATGCCAGCCGATTGATGCGACAACATCAGCATATAATGCGGCCAAGACCGACGACGGGTCCGCCTGGCAATGGCAGTTTGCGGGGAGCGGTGCAGACAACACGTGCCCTGCTGCTGGGCGGCGCCACTCTGGGCATGGGCGTGGCTGTGCGCGGCTGGTGGGCAACACGACTGGTGCACTGCGAGGGCAATCGACTGGCTGGCGTTGTACAGCACACGCTGGACCAGCAGGAGGAGGATCAACAGTTTGACTGGCGTCGCCTCTGGACATATCTGGAGCCCCACACTTGGGAGCTGCTCGGTGCTATCTGTGTAAATGACAAATGGGAATTGAATGCTCAATGTTCACTGATCACTGATTCACTAACTGACACACATTTTGCAGGCGGCACTCATTGTGGCGTTCATCAACATACGCATACCCAATCTGCTGGGGGATCTGGTGAACACGCTGGCCCGCTATGCGAACACCTATGTGATGGATCCCATCAACAATTCGTTTGTGAGGGATGTCAGCAAGCCGGCGAGCAATCTGTTGAGCCTGTATATGCTGCAGTCGGGCTTCACCTTCGTCTACATCTATCTGTTGAGTCGCGTCGGTGAGAAGATGGCCGCCCGACTGCGACAGGATCTGTTCAAGCAGATTGTGCTCCAGGACATTGCGTTCTTCGATGAGAATCGCACCGGTGAACTGGTGAATCGCTTGACGGCCGACGTCCAGGACTTTAAGACATCGTTCAAACAGTTTGTCGCCCATGGATTACGGAGCAGCGCCCAATTAATCGGTGGCAGCATCTCCCTGTTCATGATATCGCCACACATGGCGGCCATTGCCCTCGCCAGTGTGCCTTGTGTGGTGATGTTCATGTCCTATCTGGGACGCAAGCTACGATCGCTTAGCAAAAGCTCACAGGCGCAGGTGATTGCGACTAATTCAATCTGAATCTCAATATGACGACTCCATTTTGTCCAAATTCAACTAACTTAACTCCTTTCTGGCAGGCGGAACGGGCGACGGGCGTCTGCGAGGAGGC
The DNA here is from genome assembly GCA_035043845.1 of Drosophila picticornis. Classification (NCBI taxonomy): domain Eukaryota; kingdom Metazoa; phylum Arthropoda; class Insecta; order Diptera; family Drosophilidae; genus Drosophila; species Drosophila picticornis. The sequence goes on from JAWNMR010000492.1 coordinate 9,674,296, forward strand.
CTTATCCAATATACGGACGGTGCGGTCGAGTGCCTGCGAGTACCGTGAGATGCAGCTGTTCGAGAACGAGACAAATGAGGCGGCACGTCTGGCACAGGAGCTGGGCTATGGCATCGCTGTCTTCCAGGGATTAACGAACTTTTTCCTCAACACACTGGTGCTCTCCACGCTCTTTATGGGCGGCCATCTGATGTCCACGGAAAGTCTGACGCCGGGTGCGCTGATGGCATTCCTCGTTGCATCGCAGGGTGTGCAACGTTCGCTGTCCCAGGGATCCGTGCTGCTGGGCACCATGATTCGTGGCATGACCGCCGGCAGTCGCGTCTTTGAGTTCCTTTCCCTCCAACCGAAGGTGGAGCTGCTCCGTGGCTATGTCATACCGTCGGAGCGGTTGCACGGCGAGATTCGCTTCGAGAATGTCTCCTTTGCGTATCCCATGCGACCAGATCATGTAAATTTTTTTTGTCAATGATTCCTTTTAATTATTTCTAACTTTCCAACTTTTGCTTGTAGATCGTGCTGAAGGACTTCAGTCTGACGCTGCGTCCCGGCCAGACGGTGGCGCTGGTGGGCGCCAGCGGATCGGGCAAGTCAACGGTAGCGGCACTCCTCGAACGCTTCTACGAACCTACCTCGGGCAACATTAAGCTGGACGGCTACAAGCTCTCCGACATATCGCCCTACTGGCTGCGCGGCAATGTGCTTGGCTTCATTGAGCAGCAGCCAATCCTCTTTGGCACCAGCATATTGGAGAATGTGCGATACGGCAAACCGGATGCCACACGCGACGATGTAACCGATGCCTCAAAACTGGCCCAATCCCATGACTTTATCACTGCCCTGCCGGATGGCTATGCGACGCATGTCGGCGAACGTGGCACCCAGTTGAGTGGTGGTCAGCGACAGCGGATCGCCATCGCCCGGGCGCTGGTGAAGAACCCACGCATCCTGATCCTCGATGAGGCGACGAGCGCCCTCGACGCGACCAGCGAATCCGAAGTGCAAAAGGCACTCGACACTGCCGTACAGAATCGCACCACTCTAGTTATTGCTCATCGTCTGTCCACGATACGCAATGCTGATCTGATCGTCGTCATGGATCAGGGACGCGTTGTCGAGGTAAAAGACCACACAGTCCATCATTGTCACTCTGTTCTTGCAACACCCATGTCCAAAACGAAATAAGAAAGTCCAAGTGAATCAAGATTCCCTTCAAACTGAGGCAGTTATGAATTGAGCTAGGTGTTTGCGCCTTATAAATAAGTATTATTTGATTGCTGACATTTCCATCTTATTTTCCTTGTAGACGGGCAAGCATGATGAGCTGATGGCGAGGCGTGGACTGTACTTTGAGCTGGTGCGTCAGCAGGAGCGAAGGGAAATCCAGGAGCAGAAGCAGGAGCTGACGCAGGAGCAGAAGCAGGAGCTGAAGCAGGAGCAGAAGCAGGAGCAGACGCAGGCCGGCGAGGAGACGATAACCAAAAATGTGCCGCATGTGGAGGCGGCATAAGCAATCCCAATCCAATAGTACAATAACACGAATGCAACGAAATAACAAATGATTCCCTGTACATAATACCAATTATTTAAATTATTATTTTTGATCACATAGGAAAAAATTGTTCGTGTTTGACGATCCGCTCGTTAAGAAATTTGATGAGATCATTTACAATTCTATTAGGCAAATGGAACAGATGGTGTTCATGTTAAATAAAAAGAAAATAAATAACATTGATGTACACTAAACAAAGTCGCATTCAAATTTCAGTTCCACATCAAAAAATATTTACAAATCGGCGGCAATAATATAAAAATTGCAGTATTTTTGTGGTATTCTTCGCTGTGGTCACACCTTTTTTTCTATATGCTTTTGCGTTGGTGTATTTTCGCGTCAAGTTTTTCCGGTCACACTGATTACTAACGCTAGTCTCATTTTGGTTTTTTTTTTAAACAAATGTATTTGTTTTTTATTTTCGAACTGTGTGCAGCAATTTAAGTGCCCAAACGTGCGACCGGTAGTGCAAAAATGATGTGAGGACGAATATAGAAAGAGATTCGCAATGTCCGTTCAACAGCAGCAACAAAAAATACGATAAATTATGTAAGTGTGTGTGTGTTTACTTTGTTTGTGTATGTGAATTTAGTTGTTTTGCCAGTAACTACTATTAGCAAGAATGCAACAACAACAAGAACAATAAAAACAACAATAGCACAAGTTTGCTATTTGCTGTCATTGTTGTTCCCGTTCCCCCACACAAATTTCAATCAACCGTTTGTCTCTGTGTGTGTGTGTGTGTATGTTTTCTTTTTGTTTGTGTTAGTGTATTCGTCATTTTGTGTTTTTATATTTATATCTGTGCACATTTTGCGTCAGCGTCGCCTGCTTGCTTCATTAGTTATATTAAGCACTGATATTAGTGATTAGTGCAAATGAAGTCATTTGTTGTTGTTCTTGTTGTGCAAAAATAAGTCACACAATTTCTTCAGGGTCAATGTTGCCAATAACAATGGGATTCCGCTCCCCCCCACACACACACCACCATAAAATTCTTATAGAGTTGTGCTTATTGGTTCGTTCCACTGAACTAGTTTCTAGTTTGCAAGTGGTGTCACGTGATAGGCTGCCTTTACTAGAATGTGCAACAAATGTATTTATTTATTATGCCGGCTGTGACATCATACTTACATTGGCGCTTAACTACAGCCAGTCGATGTTAAATATAGCATCTTTCGACTTGATTAAATACATTTTGCTTGCTTTTAAGTTATGCAGTGGTTCATTTGCAAAACCGGTTCCATAAACAAAGGCTTGTGAGAACGTCAATGGATGCACACGCTCTCGCGAGATTAATGGAGCTCTTATCTCTCTTTTGCTCTCATCTGTGCTATAAACTTTAGGCAAGCCAAGAAAAAAGGTAAATTATGTTTTTATTTTAGCTGAACAGATTTTATTTGTTGTCGTTTGTTTTTAGTATTATCCTAATAACAACTTGAAGTGAAATTTCATAGACTTTTAGATATTACAATTACTGTTGTCGTTTTTTAAGTAACAAAAAGAAGAAAAAGAGCCAAGATTCTGCATAGCTTTTGCAAATTCAAAGAAAAACTAGATTTGACGGGTTAATTTGACGGGAAATTAGCGTAATTAGCATCACTAGCACTGACAGCTCTCATCATCATTATGTTCTCTCTCCTCTCTCTCTATTTATATTTGTTTGCCAGAAAGCGGACACATACGCGCACACACACACACACATATACAGACACACACACACGCACAGACACATTTGCACACACATGCATCAACAAAAAGAAGAAGAAGAACAACAACAACATGGCGTGGTGCTGCCAACCTGCGCCAGTTGCCTCTGCCCGCTGCTGGCGCACAATCAAAACGATGAGCCAATAGTGATGGCACTCGACCAGCAGTGGCACTGCGACTGCTTTCGGTGTTCCGTGTGCGATGCCCATCTGCACAGTTGGTATTTTGAGCGGGAGAATTTGCTGTATTGCCGTGAGGATTACTATGCCCGTTTCGGTGATGCCTGCCAGCAGTGTACGGCCGTAATAACGGGGCCCGTGATGGTTGCCGGCGAGCACAAATTTCATCCGGAATGCTTTTGCTGTGCCGCCTGCGGCTCCTTCATTGGCGAGGGTGAATCCTATGCTCTTGTCGAACGTTCCAAGCTGTATTGCGGCCAGTGTTATGGCAAACGATTGCCCGTCGATGCCCGCGCCCGCATCACAAATGCCGGCAAACCGATGCATTCCATACGGCTCGTCGAGATTCCCAAGGATGCAACGCCGGGTCTGCGTGTCGACGGCGGCGCTTTGGATGACGGTTGTCCCACGGTGCGGATAACCGAGTAAGTTATTCATCTATCAACAAAAAAAAAACAAACACTTTAAATAGAAAATATAAACAAGCTTTAATCACTTAAACTTAACATAAGTTTTAACTTAAAATACTAAAAAATAGAGAAAAAAAACTAACTAAAAAATATCACTTAAGCGCTTTTTGGTCCAAGAAACATTTGCTTAACAAGATGACAATGGTATTGTTATATTTATAACATTTATTATACAAAATCAGACTTAATTACATTTAGATGATAATATTTTTATTTGATATTTCATTATTTAAAATTAGAGCTAAGAATTTTAGAATTAAGCCCGCATTGTTTGTTTAAATAATATATTTTTATTCAAAAGCTAACATTTTTAAACACTTTTTATAACTGGTGCTGGTTTCATGCTTTTCCTTATCTCTCTCTCTCTCTCTCTCTCTGTCTTTCCCTCTCCCTCTCTCTGTCTCTTTCTCTCCCTCTGTCCCGCTTACTCGCTACTGTCTCCCTGTCTCTGTCACTCTGCGTGTCGCATTGAAAAGTTTAATTTGTAAATTCTATGGTCGCATGGGCAAATACGCCTTCTCCCTGCTTACCTCGGTGGCGGATCGTTGTTGTGCTTCATATAGGTAAAAAACAAATTCAATAATTGCTTTCTTCGGCAAGTCGGAGATTACATAAACTTGCAGACCGGAGTGTCATCAGAAAAATGTTGTTCTTAAAATCATTCTGAATCGAGAAGAGTTGTCCTGAATTGGCAAACTACTTGGAAAACATTTGCAAACATATTTCTCAAAATTAATATAATAAATAATACGAGTTGAGAAATGCCTTCTTAAAATAAAAAGATATAGAAATAGATATATATAGATACTCCGCTGCAAGTGTATAAAAAAAAAACCCACCCAAATCGCCCAACAAATAATCCACAAAATCAATTCACATAAAATCGATTAAATTAATTGGAGTTTGTTTGGTTTGTAGGATCGATGTGAATCTCACGAATCTGCACATCGGCGATCGCATCCTGGAGGTGAATGGCACCCCAGTGAGCAACTCTTCCGTGGAGCAGATCGACAAGCTGATACGCAGCAATGAGAAGATGCTGCAGCTGACCGTCGAGCATGATCCTGTGCAGGTCTGTCGCAGCTGCAGCCAGGCGGATATACAGCGTGCCAGTTCGGCATCCACGCTGATCCTTCCACTCAGCACATCCGCCTCCAGTGTCGAGGTTGGCGGACGTGGACGCGAGCGACTCTACAAAGCGGCTGCGGCTGCCGCCGAACCCAGCGGCAAGATGCGCAAAATGCGACAACAAACGTTGCAAACGGTGCAGCAACAGCAGCAACAACAACAACAACAGCAGCAGATGCAACAGCAGCAGCAGCAACAAGAACCTCCTGCCCCCTCCTCCCAGCTGAAGGAGAAGGAGCGCTGCTCGAGTCTGTCCAAGCTGCTGGATGAACAGCATACGGCTCAACAGCATTCGGCGCATCCGCAACTCTATGATTTATCGCGGACGCAAAGCTGTCGCGTTGTCCAGAAACCGCAGCGCATCTTTCGCGCCACCGATCTGGTGATGGGCGAGAAACTGGGCGAGGGCTTCTTTGGCAAGGTGTACAAGGTGACGCATCGTCTGACCGGTGAACTGATGGTGCTGAAGGAACTGCATCGTGCCGACGAGGAGGCTCAGCGTAATTTCATCAAGGAGGTGGCCGTATTGCGTCTACTCGATCATCGTCATGTGCTCAAGTTCATTGGTGTCCTCTACAAGGACAAGAAGCTGCATATGGTCACCGAATATGTGGCTGGCGGCTGCCTCAAGGAGCTCATCCATGATCCCACACAAACGCTCAGTTGGCCGCAACGCATCTGCTTGGCAAGGGATATTGCCTGCGGCATGAGCTATCTGCATTCCATGAATATCATCCATCGTGATCTCAACTCAATGAATTGCTTGGTGCGCGAGGATCATTCCGTAATTGTTGCTGATTTTGGTCTGGCCCGCAGTGTGGATGCACCACGTTTACCTGGCGCCAATCACAGTGCCAGTACCAGTGTGAGTCCTGCTCCTGGCGCTGCAGCTGCTGCTGCTGGAATGGTGGGTGGCGGTGGTGGATTCGATGGCCACAATGCCATGTCGCCCAGCGGCACATTGAGGCGCAGCAAGAGTCGACAACGACGCCAGCGGTACACAGTGGTTGGCAATCCCTATTGGATGGCGCCCGAGATGATGAAGGGCCTAAAGTACGACGAGAAAGTGGATGTCTTCTCCTTTGGCATTATGCTATGCGAGGTCAGTTTTGACACATCGATTCAATTCTGCAAACAATTTGACTCACATTTATAATTTGTCTTATTTTTTGCCATAATTTGAATGTGTTTTCCTGAAATGTGCAGCTGTTGCTTCTTCTTAAACGTTCTACTGGCTGCATACCATTTTAAAGCTGTCGAGCAGTAATATTTTCGCATTCTGCTTTACATTTTGCATTCGTTAACGTTTGTTATTTATATATATTTAAATATAACGCGGCTCTAACAGTTGTTCCGATTCGATTTGCATTTCAATGGTGTTTCGTAAACGTTTCACTGGCTGCAGTTGGATGGTTATAGTTCAACAGTCAACTGGCACTAATAATTGGCTTTACTCACGTTTCTTTCTTATAGATAATTGGACGCGTCGAGGCCGATCCGGACTATATGCCACGCAACTCGGACTTCAGTTTGAATCAGCAGGAGTTTCGCGAAAAGTTCTGCGCCCACTGCCCGGAGGCGTTCGTCAAGGTTGCCTTTGTGTGCTGCGATTTGAATCCGGATATGCGTCCCTGCTTCGAAACGTTGCACATTTGGCTGGAGGAGTTGCGCCAGCATCTGGATGCACAGCAATCGCCGCCGGCGCGTCTCTTGCATGAGATTGAAAACTTTCAGGATAGCTACATTAGCTCCGAGGATGCACTCTCGCCAACCTCACAGCGCAGCCTGGACAATCTAACGTTGTCGGGATCTGGTGCGGCAGCAGCAGCTGCAGCTGCTTCACAATCACAACCCGAAGTCATTGCGCCCGCTTCAGTCGCCCTCGTCGAGGAGAAGGAGAATGTGGAGCTTGTGGAGTGTGTTGTGATGCGGACGCATGATATACCCAAATCACCGCATCTGGGCAAGGATTTCTCGCCCAGCGGAGAAAGATTGCGTGACAGCATGCGCGCCCGTCGACGCCAGCGTTTCTTGGGCGGCACTCAACAGTCCCAGCAGCAGCATCATCATCATCAGCAGCAGCAGCAACAGATACAGCTGGAGCAGCAGCGAGGCGCCACACCAGAGACCACATCGACGGATCGTGCGCTTAAGCAGGCGCTGAAGAAATGTCGTCCCTTTGGCGAAAAGGGTTATCTGGTTGATCTGCGTCCTGGCGCCGAACTTCAGCTGCAGGATGTGCGCGATTTGAACAACTATTCGGATGTGGACTCCAGTTGCGATACGAGTCTCAATTATCATGAGATAAATTCGACGCCGACGCCAACGGCGACGCCACCGCCACCGTCAACAACACCACCGCCACTACCATCGTCACCATCACCATCACCATCGGCAACACCACCATCACCAGCAGCTGCACATCCACACGAGCATCGAATGGCCTTCGATGATATGCGCACACGACTGCATCAGTGCCGCAGCAAGTTCGAGCATCTGGAGGAGGCGAATCGTCGCAATTTCAGTCAATCGCAGCACTCGATGCGCAACTTCTTCAAGACGCCGCCGGTGGCACTCAAGATGTTTCAGCGGCTCGAGCATGAGGCGACCCTAAATGGCGGCAGTGCAGCACCATGTCGCCGCAGCACACAGCGCATCAATCAGACGCCCATCTTTGGCAGGCGACAGCTGCCAGCGATGCTGCCCCAACTGCAGCAAGCGGAGTCGCTCGAGCATCTGGCGGCCGCTGCACTGCCTGCAACAGCAGCAGCAACAACAACAACAACAGCAGCGACAACTGTTGCGCCCAAGCGCAGCAAAGCAGCAGCAACGATTGCAAGAGCAACAGCAACAACAGCACCAATGACAGCTACTGCAACAAGTAGAACAACAGCAAATGCAACTGCAACTGAAACATGCTCGCCAGCTGCTGTCTCCGAATATTTGCCCAAGAAGCACAAACTGACGCTGCCGCTGCCGCTGCCATTGCTCTCAAATGCACAGCGTCCGACCAATTGCAGCAACGGTCGGCAACAGCATGGCAGCCACAGCAAGTCGAAGCCGCTAAAAGCAGCAGCAGCAGCAACAACAACGAACAACAGCAGCAGCAGCAACAATTGCGTTTCACCCACACGCCACCACAGGCCAGGTTCGCCCAGCAAACATTTGGCTCAACGGCACACAGCGGCCACCGCCCAGCGGCAGCAACATCATCATCATCATTATCATCATAACAACAACAATAATAATAATAATAATAATAATGGTAAACTCGATATATATCTATATCTATACATAGCATAACTGACCAATCTGTTCCTCGTTATAAAATACTCGTCCGATGTGGAAAACTTTTTTCAGAATGCTTGGAGCGATTTGGAGAACTCCTCCCACAAAGTTGTTCACATTAAAATACTTGTGAATTTAAGAAAGACCAAAAGATATGTCCAAAATACGATGTTCACTTACAAGTATGGCGACATTGGTCGGCGTCACTTCTTATAAGCAACTGCCAAGTTTATCGCCATCTTCAAATTTGCTGTTCTAATCAAAGAAACTTTGATTTATTTTATTATTATTTATTTTTGTAAAGAAGTTCTGAGACCGTCCAATTGATAGCCTCTATGCAATAGTTAATGTTTTCCTTGTTTGTAATGATATCCTTGGCCCATTTAATATTATTTGATGGCTTAGTTAAGCCTTTATTATAATGAAAATATTCAAATCGTATCTTTTGGAAACAAAATCAACGGAGAAGTTGAAGATTTCTTAATTTATTTTATTTATTTTGGACATGATATTTACATTATTTATATATATATATTTATTATATATATTATTGCTTTTCAAATAAATAACATTCTCTCCTGTCTCTCTCCAGTTTTATCGTCCGCCCATCATCAGCAGCAGCAGCTAACGAAGAGCAGTCGGCTCAGCATACTTAGTCCGGAGAGGGTGCATCGTTTGGGCGCCCAACTCAGCGATCAGAAGCAGAAGATGCGCGAGGAGGCCGTGGCAGCATCAGCAGTAGCAGCTGCAGCCAGCAGCAATGGACATGGACACAGTCGGCATGTTGGAGTGGCAGCAGCGGGCAACGGTACGGCGGCTGCATCGGAGCGTAGAAGAAGAGCGCCACCATCGCCGCCGGTGCGGACGCATTTCAATACACGTTGTTAGCTGTTATACGGCACCTGTTATACAAATAATGTCTGCTGTAACTGTTAGAAGGAGCACCGATCTGCAATAATTCATTCCCCACAATACGGTCATGCAACACATTCCGCAGTCGCAAACATTCCGAAAAATACGAAAGAAAAGAAAAAAGAAACAAACAAATGAAAAAACCAAAACAAAATGAAAAACCGAAAACGACAAATTCAACGAAGCTTGACGACAAGCAGAAATACAAATAACGATGCGAAACGGCGTTGCCATCTAGTTGAAAGAAAACAGTGGCAACGCAGCGACGGCAGTTGATCTTCAAAAAAAAACTGTCTGACTATAGTAGTAGAAGCAGAAGACGAAGCACAACACAAGAGAGAGAGAGAGAGAGAGAGAAACAGAGATAGCGATAGTTGATGGTCTGGTATGAAGGGAGAAATTGAAATTGGAAAAGTTAACGATTTCAAAGCAAAAGAAATATACAAAAAAATATGTTGCGAAACTTCCAACAATTAACCCAACTGTAATGCAGCTTTTGTAACATAGCACAAAGCAAGCTGCAGTGGCCATTTTGCAATGGCATCTAACGTATAAGATAAATGCTCAATTTTTTTTATAACAACTGTTATACAACTTCATTTTTTGTTAAAATACAATTTTTTTTTATTTTTGTTTAAATATAACATATACTTCCCATTACTTGTAGTATATAATCTAAAACCAAGCTTAAGTGCCTGTAAATTAGAAAAGGTTGCAATATTTACAAATTGTATTAAAGGGGAAAAAACAAAACAAAACAAAACTAGCATCTAAGCTTACAGGGTATTGCATTGAATTAACAGTTGAACGACAAAAAATAACAAAATAAAACTAAAACTATTAAATGCTAAGCAATTTTCGGCAATGAGATGACAAAACAAAAACAAAAAAACAATTACGAATAGAAATGAGAGAGAAAGAAAACCTTGTGCCATGGCCCACCACACGCAGCGAATGCGAAACAGAGAAAGAGAGAGAGAGAGAAAGAGAGAGACGACATCGACGAGGAGGACGACGATGACAACGTTGTAAAAAAATGTCTGTGTTAGGATGGGAAAATAAAAAGAAATAAATAAAAGAACAAAAAATACTAAAAGAAAAAAAAAAGCTGCAAAAGTTGATAAGATAAAAAAGACAACAAAAAAGAAATGAAAAATAATTATTTTTTTATATTCATACATACACATATATTCCATGTTAGTGCTTAAATCTAATTTATTATGTAAAGTACTTTATATACAAAAACAAAAGATGAAGAATAACAAAAGAAAAACTTATACCCTCCTATACAAAACTAATACGACTACGAACCTAAACAATAATTGTTGCACAAGAAGAAGAAAAAATGAAAAGACAATTTATATACTGCTTACTATAAATGTCTATATAGCTCGATTGATGTTGAGAAACCGAAAGTCTAACTTATACTCGTGTACTTTATTATGTACTCTAACTGTACTACGTATGTGAATATGTCTATTGTGTAATACAAGAAATGCAAAACCAACAACAACAATTGCAATTGCTCAATGCAGAATTAGTTCGTAAATAGCACATTGCTGACTGTTATACACTGACATACACACTCACATACGCATACATACATATGCTGTTAAAACTGTTATACAAACGCTGTATTGTACTTTATATTACTAGAAATACAAATTGAACAAGGCTTACCATTATGTTAACACGCCCCCCCCCCCCCAAGTTCCCCTGAAATTTCACCCCTCCAATAACTGACTTAAAAACATATATAAATACCTGATGTAATTTGCTTAGCTGTAATATTCACAACAGTAAATCCGTGTGAATGTGCAGCTCTCAGTGTTTAAACCAACTCAACATATGCCTAATAACATTATACTTAATTAAGTAATACTTGAATGTATATTGCCTCTATATATATACATATATTTTTTGTGTGCAGTTGATAATTATTATGTTTTAAAAAATACATTTGAATCCATCAAAAACCCTTTACAATGCATTGATTACTCACGTTCTTGGGAAAGGTCTATATTATAATTTTCAGTTTCAATGGAAATTGCAATTAATTGATTACTACAGATCGGTTTCTGAAATAATTCGTATTTCAAAGAGATCCAAAATGTAATGATTTTGTGATTGTAAAATATTTGTGTGTCGTTTTTTGCCGTACTTTCATGACTTTTAAACAGCCAACAAAAATATTTAATTAAATTTCTTATAAATTAAATTTGAAATACAATTTTCTGCACGTTTCACTTTGCATGAATGAAACATTCTTTCTCATTTGTTTTACGATAACACAAAAAAAATGCCAGTTGGGGATATGAGTAATTTCTAAGCTCGTTTACTCATCATGCAGTGCTTGCTGTTGTGCATCATCATCATCAACATCTTCATTACAAATTGACTCACTTTTCTGAGCCGAGTTCACGTGCACCGAAGAAAAAGCAGAAGATAAAAAAAGCACCCCACCACCCAGTTGCCGGTCCACGGACCTGAGCCCCAGTTCGGTTGAGCTTTTTGTTTTTTGTGTGTATCCGGTTTTTCCGCATTGTTGCTTCCAGGAAAACACACACACACACACACAGAGAGGGAGATACGTAAAGAAGGGCAATACCGACAGGTTGTATCCATCGTGGAATTTGTCCCAGACCATGGTTCCGAATACATATGGATCGATAAAGTTTGCCCTGGCCGGGCCAACAGCCCAGGACAATTGGTATACATACACACGGCAATCACATACACACACACGTGCATGCATACATCCTATGTACATATGGACACATGCGCAGTGCTATCGTTTCCTGGAGCATGCATTTTACATAGTATATGGTACATGATAAACAATTGTATGTTTACATTATTTATGTTAGCTTGGGCAGAGCTGTTAGCGATGCGCGACACTGCTAGATTCACGCTATGGTTTAACAGCTGTTAGGACAGCTGATTTTACAACGGCAACTCCAGCATAAACAGCTGCTGGCTTGCTTGCTGCAAACTGTATGAAATCTCTCTATCCGTTGATTCACTGTCTTTACATTTGCTTATGTATACACATGCACATATGCATATATGTAAATACGATTGTATGTAAATTATTGGTGCATAACGTGAGGATATTAAGGATATCAATAACAGAAGAAAGAGCAAAAATTTGCTGCACTCATTTGCAGCTGCTGCTGCACTTCTGCAATTGACGTGACGTAGCAGCGACGCCGGCTGCAGCAGCAGCAGTTACGTATTCAAGGTCTACATTTGTGTATCGATACACGAACGTTTTGTATACATACATATGTATGTGTGTGTGTATCTGCCATAATTTCGTGAGTGTATACGCCAGCCCATTTACATATGTGTGTATTTATATATTTACATACGAATGTGCATATGTAAGTATGTGGATACATAGTATACACACACACCGAGAGAGAGACAGAAAGAGAGAGCAAATTGTTTGTGTACTGGAGCAATGGTCGTTGTTCTCGTTTCAACCCCCAACACGAAACGCGCCCCTTTTGCACGATGTACTCGACGTATTCGTCGTGCTCATCGGCCATCGGCCGTCGGCAGTCGTCACCAGCTTGATTTTGCTTTGCGTTTTGCTTTTGCTTATGACGTGCTCGCACGTACGCGACGTACTCACAACTGTTGTGTGTGAGTGTATGTATATCACGTCATACATGCACAAACTTTTCTACATACATACATACACATACATATACATGGAACATTATTTCGGTACAGTGGGAACTCGCTGGGCCACATGCTCGCTAGCTGTTTAATTTCGTGCAATTGGAAATGTTCTAGCGGTCCGAGCATGCACTGTACGAGCTTATGCACATGTATGTATCTGTGTTGTGTGTGTTAAAAGGCATACATACGTAAAGAGTGAGAGCGTGCGCGCATGCACTGAAAAATGTGTACAACAGCACGCGGCAAACAGCCCAGTGGCCAATTGAATTTTGAATTTAATTAGACAAGTTAAAAATATTTATTTATATATTAATGTAACTACACATGTAATTCCACAATGATAGTTATTTACTTGAATTTTATCAATTTTTTTTTTAATTTATGCATATACATACTAACGTTTTACCAATAACTGCAAATATGCTTAAGTTTTTATATATGTTTTTAATTTTTGAATACCGACAACCTACTCCAGCAGTGGGACTGTATGACCCATGCATGTGCGGATTTACCACTGGGTCGCCTGTGCTGTTGACTATTTGACGTGCCTGTTTTTTTTCTTTTTGTTTGCTTTTGCTTTTACGCTGCTTTGCTTTGCGCACCGCTCATTTTCATCATTCTGTAGTCGAACGTTGCCGCGTGAAGTTACGCTTACGCTAAACATTCTTCGGCATTTTGTTGCTCACACAGTATTTTAGCGTCACTCGTGTACGTGTCTCTGCTGCTGCCCGCTAGCCCTCTGAGTGTGTGTGCGTATACGTGAGAGTGTTGTGAACGAGTGTGTGTGTGTGTGTCGAGTGTATATATTCTCTGTGTCTGCTGCTGTGCTGTGCAGGCGACAAAGACGTACGAAAAACGTAACGCGTACGTGTGTATGTATGTATAATACGTGCGCATACACATACACACATATAAAGATGAGCGCCGCAGCGCAATAGAAAAAATAATAAGAAAAACAATATATTACAACCACTTATATTTCTTTATTTATTTTTTTTGCCAGTGGTAAAACAAACATCTACGAAAAAACAACAACAACAACAACAAATCTTTTTGTGCAGTAAACGAAAATCAATAACGTAAAAAAGGGAAGAAAAAAACAGATATGGGGCTATAACGTGTCGCACAGCACAACGTGCTGCAAACAGAATAAATATCCATACATATTATATATACAAGCTATATGTACATAATACATAATACATAATACATACATACACATATATATACATATATAAAAATCCAAAAAAATGCACACAAAGAGAGCAAACAACGAATTGCCGGCACAACAAGAGCAACAACAACAACAAGCGGCGCCATTATTAAACAATTATCGATAATTGTCATCGGCCAGCAGCGATAAATATATTTAAAAATAAAAACAGTGTTTTTTTCCCGTGCTTCTTGTGTGTGTGTGTGTGTGTGTGTGTGAGAGTGAGTGTGAGAGTGCCTGCGTGCGTGCAGCCGACGCTGACGCTGGAAAAAAAGTGGGTCGCGTTGCGCGCGTAAATTTGGGTCGCAATTGCACTACGACCTCTGCTCCGCTCCGCTCTGCTCTGCTCTGCATTCCAATCCCGAGACCGACGAGACCTGAGAGATGAGCGCCATGTCGCTGCAAACGAAACGCCAGCACTGCTACCTATGCGACCTGCCCCGCATGCCCTGGGCAATGATCAATGACTTCTCGGAGGCGGTGTGTCGCGGCTGTGTCAACTACGAGGGCGCCGATCGCATCGAAGTCGTCCTCGATGCTGCACGTCAAATGAAGCGACTCCACCCAAGCAGCAAACATCAGCGTGGCGTTGCCCACGAGAATGGTGAAGTGGTTGTCCTCCAACAACAGCAGCAGCAGCGTGCTGGTGGCGGTGGTGGTGGCGGTGGTGGTGCACCCTCTTCCAGTGTTGGACCCGCTTCATTGTCGCTGTCGCATCAGCATGCTGTCGCAGCAGCAGCGGCAGCAGCCTATCAAATGCCCCGCATTGGTCCACATGCCCCACCCCCACCGCAACAGCAGCAGCAGCTAATGGATTTTCCCGTTAAATTGGAATCCTCACCAGATGTGCGACCCGTGCGCATTCCACACATGACGGCCCACCACATGCAACAGCAGCAGCAACAAGCTGGCAACCAACAGCAACAACAACAAAGACCCGGCACTGGTCCCGGACCCGGTCCCGGGCTTCTGCCCGTAACGGTACCCGGCTCCACGCTGCTGCCCGCACTCTCCGTCAATCTGAAGCGTCCGCCCTCCGACGATGTCGATGTCGATGGCCAGCAGCAGCAGTCGCAGCAGCAGCAGCAACATGGCGGACCCAGCCATGTTGGCGTTGGCGTCAGCGTCGCCGAATTAGCCGCTGCTGCTGCCGCCGTCGGTCCGTCGAGTGTGAAGCGCAGCGCTCTGGAGGATCCCAATGGAGTGCGGCCGCCATTGACGCGTGGCGAATCGCTGCCAGCGGCTGTCAGCTATGTTCCAACGGAGCGACAGCTCAACATGCGCGACAAGCAGCAGCCGGTGCGAGCGCCCAGTTTCGATGCATCCACCTTCAAGGCGGGCGGTGAGTTTCATTTTGTTTATCGTTATCGCTATTGCTATCGCTATCCTTATCATGAGACTACAGCAAATTTATTTATTTATACAAAATCAGATAGATAATGGGGGAGAGAGAGAGAGAGAGACACAGCATTATCAGAACAGTAACAGTGCAACGAAAGTAATAAGTAAAGTAAAGTAAAAATAAAATTTAGAAAAAGAAAAAACAACTGCTAAACTTCCCAAACAATAACCACTTTATTATATAGAAAGTGTGTCTCATTTCTAATTGGAAGAATTTTAATGTTTCGATCGTCAACTACATGCTAAACAGCTGTCGAACATGACAAATAGGTGACCTGGGATCAGAGATTATGCTATAACCACTTACTTTCATTCCTTTTTCATCAACTTCTATGACAGTAACAGTGACAACAGTACAGTAACAGTAACAGCAGCAATAACTGTGTAACGTGTAACAGAACTTGTAATTGGGAAGAGAAAAAATTTAATTTATCATAAAAGACAAAATATTACTAATATGATATGAGAAAATCAAAGGTATTTTTTCCTCAAAAAAAAAATAAATAAATAAAAAGTGTTTATTATTTATTTATGATTAATGGATTATCCTCTTGTCAAGTTAATTTCAAGTACAACATGCTAAATTGCGAAACAAACAAAAGAAAAGCGTAATATTATTATTATCAACTGACAATCGATCCTTGATTAGAATATTATGTATATAATATATAATCTATATATATATATATATAATATATATACGTTGTGGCCTGATTTGCTGTTAAGGATTCAGTTTAATGATATATACACAAGGTTCAATTTAAAAAAAGAAAAAAGCGTGTTTAAGTGTGTGTAGCTGGCTCTGTTTTTGTTGCTATTGTTGTTGTTGGTGGCAGATAATTGTCGTTGCTGCAAACTGACACAAATCTCAAAGCAGTGCAGAGCAGAGTAAATGAGCCTGATTCTCGCTTATATCAGCGACAGAGAGAAAAAGAGAGAGAGCTATAGAAAAGAGAGGACGTCGCGAGGAGGGGGCACAGGAAGAGATAGCATAGGAATATACAGCAATTTGTGCTATTGCCTTGCCGGCTGGCTGGCTTATCAGTCGACAACTGACTATTGATAAGCAGCAGGCAGGCAGTCAAACAGCGATTAGATAATGCGACAGGCTGCCGGACAATAATTTCCTATCAGTGTGGCGTCGAATCGCGTTTCCCTGCGAGAGAGAGAGAGAGATAGAGAGAGCCGTAATCGGAATCGCGGCTGAACTGTGTTTGGTGGCGCTTTTCTTTATCTTCTGTGTGTGTTTTTTTTTTCATCACAGTGCGAAAGCTCTTGCGCGAACCTTTCTTCTCTTATACACACACATACAGGCACGTGCAGTGATGCAAAAGATGGGAGCAAAAAAGCTAGGCTTTTGAAGAGCTTTTAGCAAAATGCAATATTTTGGTACAGTGGTCACTGGTTATATAAAAATAATATCTTATAAACATAAGCAAACTTTTTATTTTAATATTTTTATACAAATTAGCTTTTGTTTTGAACAATTTTTGGAACCAATAATAACCTGAGTATTATGTACAATGAAGTTCCATCTCTAAGAAAAGTACCACTGTAGCAAGCAATTGGTTATAGAAATAATACACACACACACACATTGAATCGGCTGTGTAGGTAAGGCATTTTGGCATGAAGACGGGCGGATGGACGATACAACCCTCGCGGTACCTTTTGGTGCTGGTGGCTGGCAACCCTTGCCATAAAAAGGCATTTGCTTGTCATGCGCACAACAGCCGACAGCAACCAAAAAAAAAAGCTAAAGTATGTATGTACATAACATACGCACACATGCACACACGCACACATGCACGCATATAGGCGACACGTAACCCGAAAGGACGGCCCACGACCCGCAAAAATTGTAATGAAAACAGACGTGCAAAAATTGACGTAGCTGCTGCTGCTGTTAGCTGTAATTGCGTCTCTCTTGCTCGCCAAAGCTGCCGTTGCTGCTGCTGTAACTGTGCCTCTCTCTCTCTCTCTCTCTTTCTTTCTCTCCCTCTACCTGCGACTACTTCTGCTGCTGGGCTAAACGAGTTTTGGCTATACTCGGCATTTTGCCTTAGTATGTTTTTCTTTTTTTTTATTCGTATTCTCTGTTTTATTTTGGTGTGCGCGCGCAAAACGTCATTAAACTTGTTTTGGTTTTTATTTCTTCTTCTTTGCTGTTTTACGCTATGCGATAACAAGTTGCACACATACACATGTACATGTACGCTCACACACATGCACACATGCACATACGCGCGCATACGCAGAACAGCAAACAGTAGAGATAAATTTTACTTAGTATACGGAACGAAGACTGCAACAGCACCCGATATTCGTATACATACACACATATATATATTTATATATATGTATTTATGTATGTATATGCGTATCCAAACATGAAAACTCACCAAACGGCAAAGAACGAGCAAAAAATAAAAACAAATAATGAGAATTTTTCGCGCATGCCGATGCCGTCATCTGGTCCACAGTGGGGCCAAACATATATTCATTGATAATTGTTGAACTTGAGTTCGATAATTATGAAAATTGCTGATAGCCAGCTGTAATTAAAATCAACTTATCATGCAAAACACAGTTATTTTTTATTTATATATTTTTATCAACCTTGCAGATTACGTTTGTGTGTTTTGGCCATTTCAATAATTAAGCTGAAAGTGGGCGATTTGTTTGTATGCGTTTGTTGTTTAGAAATTGTTTTTACACATTTTACGATGCTTCTTATTACGTCTATTTACGTTACGGTTACGTATCGTGGCCTGTGCATGTGTACGTGTGTGTGTGTGTGTGCTTGTTTCATTACCAAAATCAAAATCTGCTCGTGTGTGTGCGTATACTAAAAATATACACATTGATATACAAACAAAATTACTCTTAACACAGCACAGGCAGCGTCGCTTTACAATCAAGCACACAATAATGAACACATATCTACACATACGTGCGTACATGTACATGTGTTCACATTATACCGTAATATTTGGTGTAAATCAATCGCCTGATTATTTTGTTTCTCAGATACCCTGGAAGTTATAGGTGATTTTGATTTCGTTATGATTTCTTATCGCAAGTCAACTAGGTAATTCAAAATTGTACAATATCAGTGTGATCATAAAAAACAGATTAAATAATAATATTAATGTAGTTTTTGTCAAGAAAAACGTTAACAGTGGAAATTATACGGAATATGTTGATATAGACATTTTTACATTGTCAACACATAACGGGACCACATCACCCCACCCACTTGTGCGTCGCCTCCTCCTTGTTGTTGTTGTTGACTCGTCTTGGTGTATTCATTCAGTGCACTTTTGTTACCTCTGCGTTTGCATTCTGCGCTGATGAGAGTACGGAGAGAAAGAGGGATTCAACTCTCCACTCTCCACAATACACTCCACATCACTCTCTCTCTGGCAATGTGCGCGTTAGTAAGGAATTTTATTCATCGTCTCTCTCTCTCTTTCTTTCTCTCTCTCTCTCTCTCTCTCTCTCTCTCTCTCTCTCTCTCTCTCTCTCTCTCTCTCTCTCTCTCTCTCTCTCCCTCTCTCCCTCTCCCTCTCTCCCTCTCTCTCTCTCTCCCTCTCTCTCCCTCTCTCTCTCTCTCTCTCTTCTCTCTCTCTACTCTCTCTCTCTCTCTCTCTCTCTCTCTCTGTCACTCTTCATATTTCTATGCGATAATTAGGCATGCTCCCTATCAATCAGCAGCGCAGCAACAGCAGCATGCAGTTTACAGTTAACACATGAACAGCGACGTGTAGAGATACTGCAAGGAGACTCAATGCATGTAAGGCTGTGTGTGTGTATGTGTGTGTGCGTGCCTGCTGCCTCTGCTACTAGTGAAATGCATCAGGTCGCACAGTGTTACCAAACACACACACACACATACAGTACAAATGATATAAATGTACTTATTGCATGCTTGAATATGAATGAAAGCGAGAACGTTTTAAGTGCATAAATCAAAAACAAATTTTGTAGTCGCAATCAGCCAGCGCAAGTCGTCTGACTGATAAGGGGCGAATAAAAGAACCGAACCGAGCCGAGCCTGACATATCTTATCAGCATTATCAAGCATTTCATGCGTTATCAATAAGCAGGTAACTGCTCGATAAGCACGACACATCACTTCTCTCACAGTGCACAGTGGTTGTGAAAGTGGCCTTGCTCATACATTTATTCATTTTGTATGCATCAGGCATCGTGGAGAGTGTTCGTGTTATCAATAATGTGGTATTAGTTTAGTTGATAACACAATATATGTTATAAGTGTTATGAATGATATATCGATTGGTTGATACGAAGCATACATACATACATAGAGGCACAACCACTGATATTGATTATGCAAGAACTTTAACTATTGATATCAAAAATAAAATTTTAGAGGTGACTTTCGTTTGCAAGTTTATCAATTTATTTGCAAAATTTTATTTATTTTTTTGTTTCTAGTTGTTTAGTTGATCGGATAAGTAATAACAGACTTAAACATAAGTACAGGAATCGTCACTCGTTCTATTTTGAATTCCAATGGCAGATAAGCTGTACGTGAGTGAAACACTTCAAGCTCCAAAACCAACTTGCGATAAGCATTTCTTTTTTATTTATTTGTTTATTTCCACATATAGTCGCCGCATTCCCCCGATATTGGTTAATATTATATACAGTCCATTTAAATTATAATATATACTCGATACATATATCTATATTTTATATATATGTCTGTGTTCCCATATTTTTCTAGGCTGCAGTTTAGTTTGCTTACATTTTTTTTATACACACAGCTGTTTTGTTTATCTTATCTCGTGGAGGAGGAGCTCGCATTGAGGCCCATTACGGCATATATATATATATATATATATATATATATATATAAATATGGCTGTGTGTATATAGAGTAGTGCTATCTTATCGGCATGGCCAACAACTATGACTGATAGCGATATATATGTATGCGTGTACATATACTTTTAGCCACTACTGTTGTCTGCTCATGTGGGACGGCAGATCTGCTTCTGCTGTATATATATATACATATATATATAGACGCTTCAAGTATTGCCATATCTTTTGTTTATTTTTGATTATGCATAGTGTATGCTGCGCTTCTTTTTTCTTGTTGTTTCGTTCTTTTTTATGTGCTTAGTTATTTGGTTAGGCTACGACTGATATCAAGTTTTTCTTCTTATTTTTATCAGGGGAAATCAATTGAAATATCCGAATTTATATAGAGTGCACACAGACTTGAAATAATCTCTGACTGTGTCTGCCTGCTGTGGAAGTAATCATAATTTCTAATTACGCACAAATGTTTCATTTTGTGTAAACAATTCCCAAATGTCTAAACAATACTACATCTATAAGTGAAACATTCATATTATACAGACACACACATATATATATATCGTATATAGAGATGACGCTGCCTGGCCCGCCCACCCATTTTTGGGGTGTGGTTCAATTTCTTTCATTCATGTGAAAAGTGGGCACAAAATTATTGTACAATATTTATATACATATGTATGTATATATATATATATATATATATATGTTGAAAATTATTTTTATCATTATATTTGTTTTGTTTTGTTTTAGTACAACCGACACTTGAGTGATTCATATTGGCAAATAGTATGCCAAAAGCAGACGAATAAATTCGATACAGAAACGATACTAAAAATAGGTCGCCTCGTACTGCATTCATCTTATTATGCCACATTGAGCCAAATTTTTTAAAATTATTTTTGTTTATTTATTTTAATATTATTTTTTTTGAAAAATTCCGATGAGATTGGTCAAAGTGTAAACAATTAATATGAAAACTTTTTCGGCTCCACTTTTTGAACTAGAACAAATTGCATATTGAGTCAGTCAGTCTGCGTCCACTGTGCACTTGGCGTTTGCATATTTCGCTGCTCTCTCTCTCTTTCTCTCTCATCCTGTTACTCACTCAATCAGTGTCGCTCTCTCTCATTCTCATTTGCTTTGCATGCTCTTCGCTGATGCTGTTTTAAAATCAATTTTGCTGTCATTTTAGTTATTAAGCATATTTTCTGTTATTGTTCTTGCATAAATTTGTGTGTGTGTGCAAAATATAAACAAATGCTATAAATATAAACATTTCGTTACTGCGGAGGCCACACACAGCACGCACGACGCTAACGCTAACGTTAACGTTGACGTCGACGTCGACGACGACGCACCAAATTGCGATGTCTGTTCGCGTTTTTTGAGTTGCCAATTTAGCAACGTGCCGCCGCGTGCGTATCAGCAGCAGCATACAGCAACAGCACCACGAATAAGAAGAACAACACGCAAACATAACAGCACTCTCCACACGAGGGGCAGACGAATAATAATTTTGTATGCAGCCCACTGTGCGCCACTGACAACGTCGTCGTCGACATTTGAGCAATGTGCGCGGCCCAGCTAGGCATACAAATTAGAGCCTAGGTTTTTTTTTTTCAATAGCAACAGCAGTAGCAGCAAAAGTAAATTGTGGCTACGCGTGCGCGTGCGTTGAATGTGTTGGAGTCCATTTAAAGCTAACAGCAGTTTTTAACAGTGGGGCGGTATTTTGGAGCACACTGTTCAAAGCCCAAAGCCTGCGCATGTTTCATGCACAAAATACCAAGTATATCATTTTGTTTTCTATGTATTTAACACATACATAGAATATTACTCAGTGTGTGTGTATGAATGTAGGTATATATGTATATATGTTAATTGGTGTGACCGTCGCAACGGAAAGTCATGCGGCGGCCGTGCCGGCTGCGTGACGAAAAGACAAAAAAAAGCAAACAGTCAAAACAAAACTTCAAGTATGTATGTGTATATTTATATGCTAAAATACATAATATATATATATGTATGTATACGTATATATGTTGTGTATATGTATGTGTGCGCTTTTGTCGTAGTTGCTTTGGTATACATACACAAACGACGTCGTCAACGTTGCTTGCATGCTTGCAGAACACGAAAAGGAACGAGGAATATATGTGCACGTCGTAAAGAAGCAAACGAAGAAAAAAAAAAACCGGCTCTTCCAATTGCATTCTGCACGTTTTCTTACTCGCTCTCTTTCTCTCTGTTGCTCTGCATGCGTCGCTGCCTTGTGACGTATGCGCAGCAGCAACAGAAAAAAAACTTGTTTCGTTTCATTTCGTGTCGTTTGTTTCGCTGCTGGTGCTGCTGCTACTGGCACTTTGCCAACTGACGATGTTTTTTGACGTCGCCTTTTGCAAAAAACCAGCTGGTTGAAGATTCTATTGTTATATTGTTGTTGTTGTTGTTGCGTTCTGCGGCACAGTGGGGCCAGCAACCTGAACAATGTGTTGTGACGTCACAATGCTGCCGCCGCAGACGCCGTTGCTGCTGGTGAATGAAAATGTTGTCGTTGCTTGCATGCTTGTGCCCAAGAATACATACATACATACATACAAGCATGCATATATATGTATCTACATATATATATTATGTATGTATATAGAGTATGTGTATGTATACAGAAACTGTGGAGCGTTCGTGCCAAGTTCTAAAATTACAAGCATTGCGCCAAGAACAACAACAACAACAACATCTTGCAATCAAAATGATTTCATTTATTCTTTTTGTTTTATTTCTAGTGTGTGATTTTTTCTCTTTCTTATATTTTTGATTCATTCGCTTGGAAAATCGAAAGCAGGCCTTCATTAAGTAAATACTGTACATTTACAGGCTTACATACTTATATTTATATATATATATATATATATATATATATATATATATATTTGCTTGTGTGTGTGTAATTGGTGTTTGTATCTTGATTTGACATTTTGTGTGGATTTAGTGTATGTCTGAAAAAATAGGTACAGTAAACTGTTCGTTCGATTGAATATATATATATGTATACATATATATACAATTATATATACAAATATCTTGCCTAGAAATACTTCAATATTTTATTACAAGTTCGAGTTATAACGAACAATTCTACCGGCTTGGAGCTCGATAAAAAGCTCTTTACAACTGCATTAAAGCTGCTTATTATATAATGCAAGCTTCGACAGCTAAAGCTCTGACTTTATCGACTGCAAGCTCTTTCCATATGCGATATATATACACACATACGTATTAATCTCACAATTTGGGCTCTTTAATTTTTCAATATTGTTTATTCTGTATTTTATTCAAAAAATACATTTAATTTAATGTTCTCTCATTGATAACATAAATAAAGCTTCCTCCCTAGCTATCTCGCTCTCTCTCTCTCTATTTTTCTCCCTCTTTCTCTCTCTCCCTATTAAATTTAATTCAGTTTCGCATTCTTTTTTTATTGCAGAACACTTGTCGCCCGCCAGTCGACGCAATGGATCCAGCCCGCCATCGGGACCGTTGCCCCCGCGCAGTGTCCACTCACCAAACAGTTCAGGTAAATTGAATCAAGCTCAACTTTTCAACATTATCCAAAATTCTAATGTCATTCTTTCTCCCCCCTCTCTCTCTCCCTCTATCTCCCTCTCTCTCGCTCTATGATAGGCTCTTCGTCGAGTCGTCGGTCGTCGGGCTCTCGCCATGTTTCCAGCACAACCGTTACTAGCAGTGAGGTCGGCGGATCGAATTCGGCTCAAGCGGCCGCAGTCGCTGCTGGTCTGAGCGCTGGCAGCGCTGCTGGCGGCTCTCTGGGCGGACCGGGTGGCGGCGGCGGCGCCAGCAATTCACAGCTAAGCAATTGCAGTAGCGTCGGCGTCGGCAGTGCTGCCAGCGGCAATGGCCCAACATCGCTGCCACCGAATCCAAATGCCGTTGCTGGCGATGGCAGTGCTGCAGGCGGCGTCCCAGTCGGCGGCCCAAGCGGCAGCAATGGTAGCGGCGGCAGCGCTGTTAATGCCGGCCCAGGCAGCAGCGGCGGCGGCGTCAGTCAAGGCGGTACGCCGGGCGTTGGCAACGGCAGCAACAGCAGTGGCGGCGGATCAGCTGGCCTAAGTGGTGCACCCGGCAGCAGCAGCAGCAGCAGCGGCGCATCACCCAATGCGGCAGCGGCGGCGGCGGCGGCGGCAGCGGCACAGAACGCAACATTAAAGTGCACCCTGTGCCAGGAGCGGCTAGAAGACACACATTTTGTCCAGTGCCCATCGGTGAACATTCACAAATTCTGCTTTCCCTGCAGTCGTGAAAGCATCAAGCGTCAAAATGTGAGTTGAATTTGCAGCTGAATCAAAAATTATGATTGTAAATACTAATTTTCTCTCTCTCTCTCTCTCTCTCTCTCTCTCTCTCTCTCTCTCTCTCTCTCTCTATCTCTGTCTCTCTCTTGCAGGGTCTGGGCAATGAGGTGTATTGTCCTAGTGGTGAGCGATGTCCGCTGGCCAATTCCACCATACCGTGGGCATTTATGCAGGGCGAAATCACCACCATATTGGGCGAGGAGGTGAAGGTGAAGAAGGAGCGCGAATCTTAATGTCCATTTTACTGTAAAAAGCTGCGCAGAGCTTTGGAGCACTTTTGAGCCAGCCACTTAAACAACAAGCAAAGAACGAGAGCGAAAGCGAAAGAGCGAGCGAAAGTGAGAGCAAGAGAGAGAGCAAGAGAGAGTTGAGTTTTGTTTTTCCTTAACGATCAATGGCTGGCTCTATCCGCTCTCTCTCTCTCTCTCTGTGTCTCCTTCTCCCTCTTTTTAGCCTCTACTCTGACTCTCACGCTCGCTCTCTCTCGAATCTATGACAGAAAATGAGAGAGAGAGAGAGAATGAAGCGATGATGAACTTTATTTTGTGGCGACCGCGTCGCCTGCGTCGCTGCCAGCAGCAGCAGCAGCAACAACAACAATAACAACAACTGGTGGCCACTCTGTCCATGACGACCAACAACAACCACAATTACAACAACAACAAGAACAACAATTTGTAGGCATAAGCAACAAAAAATCAACAAATTTGTAACTTTAATATAAAGAGAAAAACACCAAAAGCTCGCTTAAACAACTAAATGAAATGCGAGTAAAGCATTTGTTAAAAACAAAAAACAAAAAACTAAAAAACAAAACACAAAAAAAAAAACAAACAAAACCAATACGAAAAATAATTGTAGCGCTTTAAGAAGCGCGACAAAAAGAGAATTGAAAATTGCGCTTCTCTTTGTTTTCGTGAAATGAGGAACAGAGAAGAACAGGTGACAAGAATTGAACAGGATATGTGAAGGACAACAGAAAGGAGTCCAATGAGTTGATTCAAAAATACTACAAAAATACTACAAAATAAACGCATGAAAGGTTCACTTCAATAGGCATTACGTAATCATAAACGTATATATATATATATAGATATATATATACATAATATTTTTTTTATATACACTTAAAGAAACGTAATTAAGAATGATTTTTGTTGTTACAAGCACGCAAATTATTTAAAAAACAAAAACAGAAACAAAATCAAATTGATTTAAGCTTATTTAGTTTTGTACTAATGCATTAATTTATTTTTTAACGGCTGTTGCTTATTTTACCGCAGTCTCTTATTTTATTCGATACATACAACTTATACATACTTTTATATACCTTTTACATAGATAACTTAATTATTATTTTTTTTTTGTATAATTTTACTTAACTTAAAACCAGTTTTTATGCTAAAGATTGTACATATGCATACCACATAATCGGAATATAAATCATCTATATATATATATATATATATATATATATATATGTATATATATATGCATAAATATATGTATATTCAAGAAATAAATTTAAATATATTTTATGTTGAATAAGAAGAAGAAGAAGTCGAAATTGGTAACCAACATTTTGGCAAATACGTAAAAATGCAAACAACGTCAACATTTTAAAACGGTTTTTAACTAAAAAGGGTTAAAGGGGTAAAATATGGGGCGGGGTGCAGCATTTAGGACGCAATATTTCAACTGAAAGTAACTTTTGCCCAGCGCAACGTTGCCAAATTTCCACTGAGTTAAACGAAAAACGGCAACTGCGTAAAAATAAAAAAAAAAAAATTGTATTTTTCTTTTGTATTTTGTTTTTTCTTTTTGTAAGAATTTGCAGCAAATTTTTGCCTAGTTAAATTGTGAATGAGAATTAGCCCAGACATTTTTTGTAGGTTTAAAAGATACAAATATATATATATATATATTTATATTGTGGCAAGGAACACTGCGAACACTGGACCAACACTGTGTTGAACAACGTTCCGACAAACATATACAATACATATGCATATTAATGCGGTTGGATTTGGAACAAAAGCAATTACGGTGGACGCTCGGAAATTAACACATATTCACCAAATCCTATTTTTCTATTTAAAACAAGAAAAAAAACAAAAAAAAAAAAAATAAAAATTTATAGAATTATAAAAGTAATCGATTGTAACATATAATATATGATTTCTATATAGACCAATTTCCATATTCAAAAATGTTAAACAAGAAAAACCAAATGGGAAAAGTATAAATAAAAAATTACAAATTGTAGATTCAAGACTAAGAAATACTAAAATATTGAAACAAGTAATTTGCGAGCGATCACTGTACAACAATTAATAATTATTCAGCAATTTTCTCGAATGAAGCAAAACGAAAAAGTATGAAAATCATAAAGAAAACCAAGATGGCGCTCTTGGGCACTTTGAGGTTAAGGCGTATGTTTGCAGTACTTTTTGCTGTAGATAGCGATTTTCACAACTTGAAACACGATAATCGATGATCGTTAATAAACATCAAATACTAAATGAAAACATATATATATATATATATATATACATAACTATACAAAGCTCCAAGAACAGAAACATAAAATCCATTGCAGGCGCAGTCCCACATTTTGCTCTTTCCCGTCCTGATTTTTTGCTCTCTGATTTTTGTTTTTGGTGTTGTCTGTTTTGAGTTTAGCCTTAGCTTTTCTTTCCAAAACACTTTTTGTGATAAAAGCCAAGCAAGCAATGTGGAGATGAAGAGGAACACCAACAAAAGAGGAGGAGTCGCCCAAGAAAACTCCCTATTTGTGTGCATGCTGATCCTGGCTGCTCTTGTTTCTAAGCAAACAAAAAAAACTATGGGGCAATCCTGCAAATTTAAGGTACATTTTAACAATCAAGCAATCAGCGCACACAAAAAAAAAAAACAACAAAAACAAAAAAAAGAAAAACAAACGACAGTAAATAATATAGTAATATCAAAATAATGAAACATGGCGGCAACCCTAAAAACGAGTAGGGTTTGAATTCTATAAGATCTCACAGTGTCGAAATTTTTGTAATTGTAATAAAATCGCGCAATAGGCCAATACCAATGTTTTAGTAATCGTAAGTGACAAAAAAAAAAAAAACCAAAAAAAAAAAAAAGGAAAACAAAACAATGAAAAGAAAATCAAAGAAAATGTATGAGAAATACTAAACACAATTTCCTTTGTAAAAGTTGGTATGTGTGTGTGTAAAACGTAGTGCTCCATGGGGAAAAATATCAGAACTAAAAGCAGTTATCAAAAAAAAAAAGAAGAAAAATTAAAAAAAAAATACGAAAAACATAAAATCTAAACGTATAAAGGCATTTTTTTATATGTGTGTGTCGGCGTATGTTGAAACCTAACAAGAATCAAGATCATTAAATATATAGTATGCATATACCACATACATATATATATATATATATGTATGTATAAATATATATATTCATACATACATTTGTATGGATGTAGCGAAACTTTTTAAGCATGCAAATCAGGCTATCGGTTAACGATACGCGATTATCGATACACGATAACACGATCACGATAACGATCAATCGAATACCAAGTATATCGACAA
This sequence comes from Drosophila picticornis, assembly GCA_035043845.1. Taxonomy (NCBI): domain Eukaryota; kingdom Metazoa; phylum Arthropoda; class Insecta; order Diptera; family Drosophilidae; genus Drosophila; species Drosophila picticornis. Next base: position 9,702,656 of record JAWNMR010000492.1, read on the forward strand.
GTTATCGTCCATGTGTATTATGCGAAGGCAAACAGCGATAAAATATGATAATTGATAATTGATAATGAGATAAAAATAAAAATAAATATAGCGATACAAATACAGATACAGATACTGATACAGATGATGAATATGGCAGCCAACCACAGGCGAACCCCAATTAAAATACTATAACAAAACGAAAGCAAACTTAAATAAAAAAAAAAAAAATGAAAAATTTAAATGCCGTTTTTTTCTTCGTTGTTTTTCAAGGTAAAACTTTGTTGTTTTTAAGAAGGTGGAAACGAGGTAAGATACAAATTGTAAATTGTTTCAAATTACAAACATTAAAATTGGAAACATCAGGAATTGGAAATTCCACAGGAAGGAACTTTTTAATCTTTGCATCTTTGGCCGATCATATGAAATTATAAGTTTTATTTTCTTTTTTTCATAGTTATCGCTTTGTTTTTTGTGCTATGAAAAACTGCACACCTTGGGTCAAACACAAAAAAAGAGACAAAAAAAAAACAGAAGCCAAATTTGGATTATTACAAGTGCAAACAACTCACGGGATATGAATTGAATGTGTTGTGACTAGCGCCACCTTTTGGACAAGGGCGTAGAGCCGTGCTGCTGCCACGACCTGTCAACAGATGGCGCCAGTTGCTGAAGGCAATCTCGAAAAATGTCCCTAAAATATCCTTCTTTTTGTGTTCCCGGCGCTGTAAAAGTGGCTTTTAATAAATTCGATACATTTCTTGTTAGCAACAGCGCTGCTATCGATAAAGCAAAAAACCTGCAAGCCAGAAAACGTATGAATTCGAAAGATTAACAAAATTGAATAGACGTTTGGCTTAATTAGCTCAAAGAGCAGACGTAAATTAGTTGCCCGGTTTTGAATGTTTACATTTGTAAAACGATAAGAGTAGCAGCAGCAGCAGCAGCTGACACAGAGCGCAGGTGAGCAGAGCGAGTGAGTGCGCTTAGCAGTAGGCAGTAAGAGTAACGGAATGCGGCGATGCTGTCGCTGCCAGCATTGAGCGTTTTTTCCTTTCGCTGTCGCTGCTTTATTTGTGCGTGCGCGTTGCCAATAAAAGGGCAGAGGCTACTCTGCTCCTGGCCAAGTGGCGCAACGAATTTCGTTGATTGTGATAACAAAACCAAAAAAAAAATTACCAAAAAATGTAAATTAAGGCAAAAGTTAAATTTGCATGTGTGTGCGCGCGCCTAAAAGTAGACAATAATAAAAAGTGTTAAGCATATCACATTTTCCAACGAATTGTTGTTGCATCGTCATTCTCTCTCTCTCTTTCTCTCTCTCTCTCACTCTCACTCTCCCACTATCTTTCTACTGTCGCTCTCGCGCATTAGTCAGCCAGGAATTCCCTTGCAGCGTCAAGCGCAAATTGTTTGTGTTATACACAGGACGTATCAGGATAACGCTAGCACCAGCCTGCTCCCACGTATAACAAGGAAAGGCGATAGCTACAGCGAGAGCGAGTGTGAACGGAGAACAGAGAGCCCAAAGAGAGCGCGCAAGAGAGAGCGCATACATGTACCGTCTGTGCAGGCACAGTGGTGCAAATCGTCATGTTCAATTCACTTGAATTGAATTGAATTGCTCAGAATTCACTTTTTTTCATTATTATTGTTGTTCGCCCACAATACAATTCGCAAAAATGATTATTTTTCAATGTATTCAATTTAGAATTAAATTAATAATGTTGGCAAAACACTTCACTTTTAAGCAGTTAGCGAAAAACATAATTAAAAAGTTGCTTTTAAGACAAAACACAAATATCTTATAAATATTGCGTTTCAAAATGGTTGTAGTTAAACCTTTATTATCGATTATGCTCGGCACAGAGCTCATTACGGATAATCGATCATTCTGAAATTATTTTTGTGAATCTTCAGCCATAATTACGTATATAATATGTATTAGATATGTGTAAAAGATGAACCCAGTTGATAGAAATCCGGATAATCGAGGTTCAACTGAATTAATTTGGTTTTGCAAAGGAGCTTTTTGGCTGACTTCAATTGTCAGCGTATAATGCTTATATTATGCTCCAAAAGTACTTAATTTAAGCTACCCTGCCAGTCAATATTCGCAAAGCTTCGCTTAAGCTTTCACAGTTTGCATCTTAGGCTTCGACCACTGTGCGCGCACTGAGAGCTCTAACATATAACTGTTAGCTAACGGCATCCCAGTAGCGGCAGCAGCAACAGCAACAGCAATAACAACTTGACGACAACAAACGCGGCGCTTTGGCTGACATCGTGCTATACCGTTACACTCTTCAGTTTTTTTTACGTTCATTTTCCTTCCCTGTGTGTGTGTGTGTGTGCTCTCCGCTCATTACTAACGCAAAATTAGACAAAACGTGGAATGTGTGCCGTTATCGTCGTTGTCATCGTTCTCGTTCTGTCGCTGTCATCTTTGCAGCTCCAGTTCTCGCTGTTGCTTTACGCTGCTGCTGATTGCTCCTATTTACATACTATTATTCTATTCAAATTTTTTTTTTGCTGTGAGTTTTGTGAAACAATATTGTCAATTTTTACACAAAATAACAGAAAAAATGTACTTCCATGACGATAGTTTTTTTTTGTGTGTTTGTTTGTTTATTTGTTTGTGTGAGTGTCGGCGAGTGTGTTTGTGCCTCGTTCAATTGCTCTCTGCAATTCACAATTCATTTTCATTCACAAGTGCAATGGCAAACCACAACAACAACAACAACAAGAACAAGAACAACAGCAAGAGCAAATAAAAGAACAAGAACAAGAAGAAGAACAACAATAACAGTGGCGCGGCTTAACGAATTGAGTGGAAGCGCGTGCTTAACCTAAAAATGAATGACAATAGTTTAGTCGTGTGTGTGTGTGTGTGTGAGTGTTGTGTGTCTGTATTTAGTTAAACCCAATTCATGCTCTTTGTTTTCTACTTCCGCTTTTTACAGAGAAGAATATAAAATCAACAACAACAACGACAACAATGCATAGTTCCTGCTGAGTAGCTTTTTTCATTATTGAGCGTGTGTGTGTGTGTGTGTGTGCCGCCATGTTGCCCCACAACGCCACAGCTGAGAAGCCCGGAACTGAGCACCTCGCAACAATAAGCAAAACACAACAACGATAACTTCCACACATAACAGCTTCCCGTAGCACCTCAGCTCCCATCCCTGTAGCTAGCTAAAAATATTGTTATTATAAAAAAAAAAACAAAAATCGAACTTTTGCAAAAAATAAAAAGGAAGCAAAAAAAACACACACACACACTGCCACATACAAAATGGAACGCATGTGGCGCAAAGTGAATCACAGCCTGCGCAACAACAAATCACAGTCGCAGTCACAGCAGTTGGGCAACTCCCCCGCTGGCGCTGCCGCTGGCTCTGCTGGCGCCGCAACGCCGCAGTCAAGCGACACCATCAGCTCGGCGGGCGGGTTTGGGGATGCGCAGCTTGTCGTCGCAGCGACCGCAACAACAGCAGCAGCAGCAGCAGCAGCAGCAGCAGCAGCTGGCGGCAGCAATGCGACCGGTCGACGTTTGGCCAGCAGCGGAATGCCGCCATCCAATTGCCACAAATCGCTCAGTCAGCATGTGCTGCAAACGCGTACTGCTTCCTCGGAACGTCGACGGCGGCGTCGGCGCAAGAGTCGACCGCGACGCAGCGGCGGCATGGCCAGTGTGACCAGCTGCGTTGGCGATGGCGGCGGCGATAATATGTCGTAAGTCAAATCTCACTTTACCAGGCCCATTCCTATTCCCCACCAATCTGTTGTCTGTCTGTTGTCCACTTTTTTTTACTATTAGAATGCAAATGTTGAATTGAGTTAAGTAAGCATCTTCTACTCGAATCATTCAATTTTTATCAAACTGAATACGATTCTTTTTAAGTTTATTTTCATCTTAAACTTTTTTCAAGATCGAAAAAGCGTAGTTTTTCCCAGGTAACATTTATATTGCGTTTAGTCGCACACCTTTCTTTAATTGAGTCAGTAAAAAAGGAAAAGGAATCATGAAGCTGACAAAATTAAGATTCTTCAACCCCATAAAGATATATGCATACGTATATATATATACATTCTTGATCAGCATCAAGAAAAGAGTTGATTCAAAGGATACATAGATCGCCTGTGATCTGCCTAAAATAGTTTTAAGCCGAAACTTGATCAGCTTTAACGCTTGTTTCCCTTTCCAAAACATTTCTCTGCAGTTCCTCTGGCGGTTTCTACACGCTGAAGGAGAACCATCAGCACTACCGACACAACCATAACCATAATCATAATCATGGCAGTGGCATCGTTTCGACATCGCATCGCCTCTTTGCCAGCTCGGCACCCAGCGGCACCGTTATGATGTATCCAAATGCACGGCGTGCGACAAACTCAACAGTTGCATCTGCTGGATTAGCAGCAGTAGCAGCAGGAGGTGGAGGAGGAGGAGGTGGAGCGGGTGCTGGTGTAGGTCCTGCTGTGGCATTGCCAACACCGCCGGACATCTCGTTGAGGCAGCGAGCGGTTGCCAAGTTGCGCATGTTCAACTTTCACCTCAACTGGGATCTGCACATGACGCACTGCAAGCCCTGCGGGTGAGTGAGACACCACCCAAAAGGTGGGCTGCATATTCCAAGTTGGAGTAGGAGTTGCAGTCGAAGTCGGAGTCGGAGTCGGAGTCGTAGTGGGTGTGCTGCAAGTGGCCAAGTGGCCAAGTGCGGGACGCCACTTGAGCTGCTTCCAGTGGCTTGTGGCTTTTGTTGGGCGTCAAGTATTTTTTTGTTGTTCTTCTTTATACATAAATACCCTGTAAGCATTTGAAATTGTGCAGCAGCCCGAAAAGCTGACCCGATCTACAAACAAAAAAAAAAAGAAGCAAAATATAGTCAAAGAATATTTTAAATTTTTAACAGCTAAAATTCAATCTACATTCTTTAAATCGATAAATATCGATTGTTAAGCGGCCTTCAGTTTCCGAATGGAATAAAAACAATAAATACTTGAAATTAAATTGGATATGAGGTAAAAGTGAGGACAACAGTTCAACGTCACTTTTCATTATTATTAAGTAGACTTAGGGTATTTGCTAGTTGTGCACACTTCACTGTCTAGTTTTTTTTGTTGTGTTTGTCGTTTGTCTGGAGTCGGTTGAGTTGCTGACTCGGTAAGTCGGTTAGTTGGCTTCATTGAGGGGCCACGTTGAATGAACCCAAACCACAAGCCGAACCCGAATCCGAATCCGAACCCGAACCCAAATGCAAATGCAAATGCAAAACTGGGTCGACGACATTTTCATTTCCATGCCACCAACTCTAAATGTTTCTGCAGCTTTAACCCAACACCGAGCACCTGCACCTGGCACCTGGCACCTGGCAACTGTCTCATTCTTGTTTATCCCAAAATGTGTCAAATTTTAATGAAGCGCCAGCTAACGAGCTTCTTGCCGGGTGGGTGTCGGTGACGAGGGGGTTTTGGGGGCAAGGGCCAATTGCCGACAACAAGCAGCCAAACGCAAAGTTAATGATGTGGCACATTGGGCTAACTAAAACAAAAATTCAAAAAAATATCAAACAAAACTGTCAACTTTGGGCATATGATAATGTTAATGATAGGGCGATGAAACTTTGGGCATGGGCTCAAATTGTAATTCTAGATTAAGGTTACAGTTATGAATATGAATCGAGATATAGGTTTTCTGGACATCAAAATTGAGAATGTAATGATCAGTAAAAAAAATCGTAGTCTTAAGAAATCAACTGATAAATCAAAAGTACTGAAAATAAATGTATTTCTAGAAGTTAGGTTATATTGAAAGCCTGAAAACTAGTTTCTTTTACGACAAAAATGAATAATTCTGAGATTAGTTTAAATGCAGATTTTCAAATATTTGCTACACAATTATTTAAAGTGAGTTCATTGTCAATTCTTTTTAGAAAGCGCTGAAGATTTTTAGTTGCTTTGGGATAAGTTGGAGTTAACCGAACCTAACGGAATGAAACATGAAGAGAAACACTTGTAATTTCTTTAACCTCTACTCTATCATCACAATAACTAAAAAGAAACTACACCCTCTCTCCCTCTCTTCCTCTCTCTTTCTCTCTCTTTCTCTCACATCTGGACAGCCCTCGCTTGAGTGGCAGCGGCAATATTATTACGCGTCGCCTTTGCCGCAATCGTCGACGGGAGGACAATGAGCTCTATCGTTCGAACAGCTTTAAGTTCGAGCGTTTCGAGCGCAAGGAGTGCCTCGAGGAGCTCTCCAACACATTGCAGAAGCAGGTGAGTGCAGCAAAAGAAAAAAAATACAAAAAAAAAAAATGTAAAATAAAATAAGATGGAAGCCATCGACCGTTTGAGTTTGGATTAGAAGGTGTTTGGTGGGGGTGATAAGCAATTAAGCACCACAGGGCTGCATAATTGATGCGTGTCCGGAGCATAGTTGGACACGGCTGCCACATGTTGCATGCCATGGCAATCCATCTAAGCAACGGCAATTTATGCGCATAGATTACACCTAATTGAAGTGTCGAAGAACCTGAAATCCCCAAACCCACCCGCCCACCTTGCTCACCTCGCCCACATAATTAGAAAGGTCCTCCACACTTGCCTCTTCTCTTTATCAGACTGCATTACTGAGAGCAATTGCATTAAGTTGAATTTGAGGAGGGTTGTCGCGTAGGTTTTTTGGGAATGTGTCGCAGGTGGCGTCTGTCTGAGATTCGTTTGGCCAAAGTTCAACTCGGGGGTCGAAGGTGGGTGGTGGGAGGCAGGTGCTTGGGGGAATGGAGGAATCTAATTAATGGTGCGCAACAAATTGAATTTTAATTGAGCGTCGAATTTGATTTGGCCCCTCAAGTGGTCCTGGCGGCCACTCTGTGGTGTCTGCCAATGCAGCATGGAGCATGGTAAATGGAAATGCGATTGAGCAGTTGGCAGTGATGGATCAGGGATGGGGGACTGGGACGGGGACGGGGATGGAGACGGGGAGTGACACAGCTGATAATCAAGTTTACTATTAGTTTGGGCATTAAAAGAGAGCTGGCAATTATCTGACTAGCACTTTGATTAGAACACATATTAAGCAACGACTTTCAACAATTAATTGTGAGTAGAAATCGAGCTCAAGTTTTGAGAAAAGAATCCCATACAAAAATGTAATAATTGTCATATTTTCAAATATATATTTTTGTTGAGCTCAACTTTAAATGGGTATTTTATATTTGATCTAGAAACTTAAAGTTCAAAAACTGAATGCGGCAACAATTTCAAAAATGTTTAATACTTGAAATTGTGTAAGACTGAGTAATTTTCAAAGGTTGAACGCTGAGCAAAAAGCCACTCAAATTCGATTGAGTTGTAAATGCAAACGTTGAATGAAAGAGCACCCAACAAGTTGGCACTCTCGATTAGCCTGGGGCATAATGTGTATGGAGTCCAGGAGAAATAGAATTCGGCGTGGCATGTTTTACGCTAATGTAATTCCATTTTTAACGCTTAAGCTGACGTTGAAGGTGCACCACCCTCCCTGCCTTCTCCACTCATATACAGTTGCGTGCCTACGCCTCAACTTGCCCCCCTTCATTCCCGCTGTAAGCCACTGGAATGACAGGGCACCATTTATCAGAGGAATGTTTCTCAAGTGCGCTGCGGTCGGAAAAGCACTTGAAAATGTTGTCTCGTGGCAAACTACAACTACAACTGTCAGCTGTCCGGCTCGATAAGCTGCATGGCAATAAGACTTACTCCCCTGCTCATGCCCCTGCCCCCTGCCCACATTTCCCCAACCCCTTTGTGATAGTATGCCCTCCATGCCTCCTTTGTGAGCGCATTGTTTGCAACATTTTGCACCTTTTGGGGTTTGGGTTTCGCCTCATAAATAAATAAAAATTTTGTTTTCCTCTTCAATATCACACAACCTGGCAATGTTCTCAGATTTTGATGGGTCTATCTTATCACACTCGAAAAAACCAAAAACAAAATTGAAGAAATAAAAGAAAGAAAATAATAATTAAACTAATTCGGCACAAGTTAAGAACGATGGTCTCCATTCCAAAAACAGCTGCTTATTTTGAACAGATATTTCTAAAATTAAAAAATTGATTACTTGAGCATATTTTATTTAAGCTCGTCTTCAAGTAAGACTTAACTTGTGTTAAGAATTTAAGCTCTTATTTTGTATTTAATGCTAGAATATTTATTCCCTTTGAGTGTAATGAGTTCGTTAGAAATTCTTTTCGGTTTGTACTTGAAACAAGCACAACGTTTTTCTGCAAGTGTCGTTGCTTTGAATTCCCAACTCCCAAAGTCGATTTTATTTCGGTTTTCGCTTAGATTTATGTACTCGCCGCTGTTCGGTGACATGACATGCCTCAACTGGAGTCGCACCTGTCTTTTTCAACCTGGCACCCACTAATCATGCCAGACGTGTCTGCGAAACTTTTCACCTCTTAGCCCCGCCCATCCTTTGGCCACTTGTGGCCTGTCCCTGTCAATTTGATTTCCCAGCGAGCAAGCGAAAAAGTACTCAGCGAAAATAATGCGAAGCCAAAGATAAATCGCATTGAAATTTTTGTTGGCATCTTAAGTAGTTAGCCATAAGAGAAATTCCGTGGAAAGTTTCATCCATTCCAACCCCAGCACCCCTGAAAAGTATGCTTTAAAAAATGTAAACCTTCTCAAATTTGAATCTCTTTTCCCTTACTACATCATGTTCATCATAAGTAGCTCAAGCAGCATTCATTAATCTATCCTGAAGTAGGTCAAATAAGTAGCTGTAAACATTGTTTTAAAACTACTTTCATGAATTAAGTACGCCGTCCCTTGAAAGTTAAAAGTGCTTAATCCGTGCCAAAGGTGTTGCTAGGGACTTGGGAACTTCTTCTTTAAGCTAGGATTGCTTACAATTGTATTGTAGATTTTAGATGGTGAAATATTTTAAGGACTCACATAAATTTTCGATCATTCTGTGCAGGATTGATATTTCGTCAAGCTCTTTATAAGGAATTGCACATCTTTCTTCCACCTCATTAAATTTCAGCTCATTTAGTTCACATAGATTCAATTGAGTTGAATTAAGTTGTCGTTGCAAGAGGCCATAAATTACAAACACTTTTGGCATACATCTGACGAAACAAGTTGCTCAACAAATCTCGCAAATTGCATGGCAATCGCATCATAAACAAAAAAGTTGAATACAACAACAAGAACACAAAGTTGGCAGGCCAAGAAATAGTCTTTAATATATGGTATATAATGATATATATATGTATATATATATATATATATATATATATATCGTGTGTGCACATATATTTACCTCCCAACTGCTTACCCCTTTTCGTTTTGCTTTTGTTTTTGTTTTTTTTTTGGTTGTTATTGTTGGCTTTTGTTCTCCCCAGTGAATGTTGCAAGAAGCAACACCAGCTTTGCGTCGTAAATTCTTTATTATAATAAAGTTTTTCTTTTGGGATTTTCCGCCTTGCGCCTTTTGTGGGCCTCGAATTCCTATTGGGAGCAGGAGGCAGGTTTTGAGAATTTCAGCTTTTGTTTGTGCCTCAACGCCCAGTTGGGTAAATGCAATTATTTTAAATGAAATTTTGCTGATCCGGGTTCAATGCAACTGTTCAATACAATTTTTGTGCAAATTGCATTTGTAAACCAAATTTTCAAATTGATGGCAAATTTGTTTTTATCGAGGTGGGGGCACCTAAAATGTCTGCGGCTGCACATTAGGTTATAAGCTAGAATATTATAAGATTTCAATTTGCATTTGGTTTTCAAAATACACCTCAACCCAAATACTCAAAATTAATGGACATTTCTTGCTAGCTTTATGGTTTTTTCTTTGGTAACTTCTTCCTGCTACTCTGTCATTTAATTAATATAAAGGAAAAGAAAATATAATTTCTATTTGCAAAGGTTTGCTTATGGGAAAAGTGTGCACAGATACTTTACAGATGTTGTTATTAAGAATTTAGCTTACAGCTGGTTTGAGGGCTTTTTCATAATATTGTGAGCCTCTTCGATAAATATTTCAATTATCTAATTTAGGGACAAGCGCAGCTTTCTCTTTAACAGCTCGAAGGAGTTTTTAACTTTATCTTCGTAGTGAAAGATGGAACACACTTTGTATCTCATTCTGTTCCCCATTTCCCCCACGTTGCATTTCTCAATTGTTGACATCGACTCATTGTCCGCTTTGTAATTTCCATCATCATTTAATGTGCTTTCAGCACCACACCAACCAACCAACCAACAAAGCAACCAACCACCCACCCACCCACTCATTACTTTTGATGGCATCATTTTGAATGATGCCCCGATGATGTTAAACCACGCTCGACCTGTGCAAATTGCCGAGTGCTTTCTTGCCCCACGCACCACAAAAATTGTGCAGTGATCTGTGTGCTGGCAATCATTAGCCCCGAAACAATCAGTCCAAATACGCTGCCAGCTTATTCATGCAACAATTGTTGATTGCGTTGAGTTGCGTTGTGTTGCCTGCCGACACACCCAAACACCCCAACACCCCACCAACCCGTAACTCCTCCGATCCGCAGCCATCTTGTGTGCGTGTGAAATATTGTTGGGGCTCATAACGAGAATTGCGCTGTCAGTGCGAGAGACAATCGCTGAGATATGATGCCTTCATTTGACCCACTGCACTGTGAGAAATTAGTTAGCACAATCGCAACCCTCCGCCATCAACCACCCCACTTGTGGCGCGCTGCTCGCTTCTTGGCTTAGACCCTAGTTTAGACCTAGTTAAATATAATGGGCCATCAAATGAGTTAATTTCACGACGGCATTCCCAAAAAGTGGAGTTCTTTGCTCAACCCCACCAAACCGCTACTTGCCACTGAACACCCACAACACTCGCTACAAGTGGCTACAAATTTAATCAAACAGTTGCCTCTCACACATTCGCACACTCGCACACTCGCACACCTCGATGTGTGCAGTCAAATCAACGTGTCCCATCCACCCCCTACTGTTGCTCCCCTGCCCACCCCCTCATTCACAGTAATTTCGCTTGGCGTTCTAAATAATTCATGTCGGCAACATCGTTCGTTCTGCGTCCTTTTGTGCTGGAATTTTGTACGTCCAACTTGTTGTAATACATTCAAATGAGTGTGCAGCCGTGTGTGTGTGTGTGTGTTTATACATGTGTGTGTGTGTGTGTTTATACATGTGTGTGTGTGGGTCCTTATAGTCGTAGTGTGTTTGAGTGTGTGTGTGTGTGGCCATGTATTTTGTGTAAATCTCAAGTTGTTCAAAAAAATAAAAAAAAATGAATACAAAAAAATGTACTACATACACACACACACACACACACACACACAAATATACATATACACACACAAATACACGTATAAAAAACAACGACGCAAAAAGCAAAGTTTGCAAGTTTTTGCAAGTTTTGTAGCTGCACTGTGCGCTGCGCACAGTGGCACCAGAGCGCTACTCCGGTCTTAAAGCTGAATTGATTAATTTCATTTGAATTTGTATGCTTTAAAGCGCTGGTTTCGTCGATTTGGAAATTTAATACTAATTTTGCGTATGACGAAAATTGCTTTTAAAATTCACAACTGAACATAGAAATTTTGAGAAATTTTTCAAACAAGATTTAAACCCCACTTAACGCTAAAAAGTTGTGTAAAAGTCTGTACGAGACAGAAGATAGCAACTCTGACCCCTTAATGTAAACATGTTCTTGATCAGCATTAAAAGCCAAGACGATTTAGCCAAGTTTGTGTGTCTGTCTACATGAACAAGGCGATCTCAAGGACTATAGTAGCTGGAGACTTTACAAATTCAGAATATAAGTTGTCGCATATGATTGCCAGATCAAGTTTATATCATTTCATCGATAGCTGCCCACATTGCGCGTATATCGATACACACTGGTTTCCGATAGAAATAATATAATCACATTAATAAATACAATCGATCAACTGTAACAATTTAATTAGGTTAACGTTTTGTCAAATTGAACAGACAAATATCAGCTGGGTTATTATAAATTCAACTCTGATTTTTATTTACAACTTATTTTTAGTTGTAATGCGTTTGAGTGTGCCGCATTTTGGTGCAGTTGCCACTGTGCACATTGCGTTTTAACTTCTCCCTAAGCCACCTTAAGTGAGTGAGAGGTAGGGAGGTAGGTAGAGAGAAGGAGAGAGAGAGAGAGAGGGAGAGAGAGAGCGAGAGAGAGAGAGAGCGAGAGAGAGGGAGTGAGAGAGAGGGAAGGCTTTGAGTGAGAGTTGTAGTCAACTTAAATATGCGTTTTACTTGTCTTCCGTATTATTTGGCGCACTAAATTTATGTGCGCAATTGTGCTGAGTTGTGCGAAACATCCCCACATGCACTCACACACACACACACACACACACACACACACACACTTACACACACACGCTCCTTCCCCCATCTTCTCTCTCGCTCTCTCTCTGTCTTTCTCCAGTGCGAATTACATCGCGCTGAATTTTCTGCTTATTTCTTTGGCACTTGGCACTTGGCTCTTGGGTTACCATCTCGATTTGCAGTTGTGGATTTCAAACCGCTGGCACCTTCCTGCATACATACATATAATCAAGGACTCGTGGTAGGACTGAAGGACTGCTGGGCTCAATGGTGTTGTGCTTGTGGGTCCTTTGTGTGTTATTATTCAAAATCCAGTCAATAATACGATACGCGACGCTAATTTATTATACCAAATGCGAGGCGAACACTTTGTAAATATTTCAAGAGAGCAGTTACAATTACAGCAATCCAAACCCAAGCCCAAACCCAAACCCATCCCATGTGTGTGTGTGGGTGTCTGTGTGTGTGTGCTTGGCGTCCTGTTGGCGCTGTTTTCAATTTTATCCCTTTTATTGGCTTTGCATTTTTTACAGCTGCTTAAAATTCATACACAAATATTCCGACAGGAATCCCCTCCACCCCAACCCATAACACCATAGTCCTGTGCATCCAGGACATCAGTGGCACTTCTCATACCCTTATTTCTGCCAACCCCCTTCTCCCAACGTCCCCATCGTCCCCAATGCCTGCATTTATGCTGTCTGCCTTGGCTGTTTCTCGCCTTCGTGTGCAAATTAGTTTATTGGAATTTCTTGTTTGTGTTTTACCCAACCTCAACCTTCATCCGGCCCCCTCTTGCCAGAGATGTCTGTGTGCTTCTTCGATATTCGTTCATCAGTTGGTTACACTTTGGCTTTCATAGCATATGTGTCCACTTATTGCTGCAGCTGAGCGAGCAATTCGCTTAGAGCATTCGATGTGAGCTTTAAATTTGTGTTTTCTAAACGCTACTTAAATCAAGCCGATCAGAGCCAATAAGAAAGCTTATCGAAATTCTATTCAAGTCCAAAAGTGAATGCTTAAACTGGTTTGTCTGAGCTTCTAGTATAAGTTGAAATTGAAGTTGATTGAATCTAGGATTTAGGGACAAAGTTATCTTAATTCTATATTCGACTTGAACTTCAGATAGAGCTTTAGCTATACTTAATGCGAATTGTAATGAAGCCATTAAAGCTATTTGGTGCACAACTCCTTTAATTGAAAAGTAATTGAAACGAATATCTGTTTGTCCATTATCTTGGGATTAATATGCAACTTGTGCCTGCTCTCCCATTTTTTTGCATTCCATTTTGCATTCCGTATTCGTAAACGTTTGAATAGTCAAATTAAAAAAGGAAATATTTAACACAGTCGTTCGTTAAATGTATTCGTTGCTCTATGCAGTAAATGGAAAATAGGGGACACTATTATGCAAAACTTATGGATATTACGTGTCTGCCACACAGACACATAGACAGACAGACGGACAGACAGACGGACAGCCAAATAAGCTAGAAAAAATAGTAAGTAGAATAGCGAGGAAAAACTCAAAGCTCACAAATTTAGTAACAAGACTATTAAAATTTTAATGAAAATGATGCCCAGCGGGACAACAACAAGAAGCTCCAACTATGAATCACTGAGAGAGAGAGAGTGAGAGAGACGGAGGGAGAGAAAGGGATAGATAGAGAGGGAGTTAGATGTGTGCTGTGTATCTGGGGTAGGGGTTGGGGGCTTGTGGGGTGGGGGTTAGTCAGCATTTGGCAGACGAGTGCGTGGAACGAGGCTTTGTGCGTGCAACTGGCATATCAATAACAAATTAAACTATAGCCCATATACAACACACACATACGCAGACAGGTGCTCATGTGTGTGTGTGTGTGCGTGTGTGCGTGTATATAAACATTCAGGTTGACTGACACTCCGCTAGGTGGCGTCCCAATGCTCGGCTTAGCCGCCAAAAGTTGACAGGCACGCAATGGCGTGCCAAATGCTCCATTTCCCCCGCCCACCCCATCCCAGCCATCTCCGAAGTTGGCAAATTATTTGCACGTCTTGGGCCGGGCTTTAAGTTAGCCATCAGTTTCATAAGTTTATTTATTTCGCCAGCTAGCCAATAAAAGGAACGTCGCACGTGCAGTTTTCCATTTCTCATTCCCATTATGCATCGTCATTCATACTTATTTACAGGAAGTATTTTGAGAATGAGTTTCACTCTAATTTCATAGCCTATGCAATGCTTTATTTATGAAAAATCTATCCAAAATTCCGTCAGATATCAAAAGTAAAGACTTAAAGTCTACAATATAAATGAAGTCTTTAATCTTGAAACGCTATAAAATGATTATAAAATTGTGGGTCAGCTGTGTTAACGTTGACTCGTAGTTTTAATTGTACGTTGAATGCACACACTTCTTGCATGCATTTGAGAGCATTGTACAAATAACAGTTTCAAAAGGTGTTGTAAAACGTTGCATTTCTCGTTGAGTGTTGCCAAACACTTGACACTAAAAACTTCAATATACGTGGGGCCAACGAAAAAGAAGTTTAAAGTTTTCTGTGCTTAAGTATGTGTGTCTCTGTGTGTGTGTGCGTGTGTGTGTTAATGGTGCTTTGACAGTGTCAACCCTGCAGGCGCAGGCAGCACTGCACTGCACTGCCCATCCCCATCCCCTTGATGTAAAGACGTTTTGAGGGTTGGTAAACGCGCTTTGCTCGAGGCGATACGCAAATCCGTTTAAATTTATGGCGTGTCATTGTTTTGGCATAAAATTAAGTGAGTGCAGCGACAGCAAACTGATAGAAGGTGTTGCTGGTGGTTGGTGGAGCAGTGGGCAGGAGGCATGGGGCAGGGGGGGGGGGGGTGGTGTTGTTTGTGTGGGTGGTTGGGTACATGTGTAACTTGTGTTCAGCATGCATGTGAAATTGTGATTGTGCATTGCAAACGAAATTCAATAAGAAACGTTGCCTACTTCAAGGCGCCCAGCCAGCTGCGGAAGCACTTGGGAGTTGGGGCAACTGCTTGGAGCCAATGTCTGCACTTCTAATGGGCAAATATAATTCATAAAATTCATAAGCGCCCTTTTAATTTATGAAGAGCCCAACTCCTCCCAACCTGCCACAAATTGCATGCACCCGCCCGCTAATGTGCGCCCTCCAGCGCTGCTGTGTAATTTTAATTAATGCGACCGTCGTTTAACATCAACGAAATACGAAGACAGACCGACAGACAGACGGACAGACAGACCGACAGACAATGAAAGAGAAAAACCCGATAAAGTGTCCCCAGCTCAAGCTTGAACAAGAAATGAAAGAATAAAAAATATAAAAAAAATGAATCTTATTACAAAAAACTTTCTCGAAGACAATGCTAAAAAAAAGCTTGACAGTCTCTCATTTTACTTTGCACTTCTCTTATTTATGGAAATTTGTTAAAAAGTGAAGGGTAGCATCGGGCTGACAAACTCTGTAGACTCTAGATTAGATATTACTTGCCAAACAGCATCAATAATCGAGTCCATCTCCGTTTCACAAAACTAATCGCTTCTATCCCAGGATCTTTTGGAGCTGCTTCCATTGACATTCATTTGCATTTCTCTGACTGAGACAATCTTTATTAAAGAATAATATATAATAAATTAAAAACATTTTAATCCAGCTCATCTTATGAGAATCCATGGGAATGTTGGGCATCCTCAAGTCGAGCACTTTCGACTGGAGCATTTTTTGTCTAACCCGCTTTTGTTTACCCACTTTGCCATTTAGCTGCATTTGCTGCCAACATCGCTTTAAGTTTTTCCGCACTTTTCTGCATACCAAATCTGTTGGATTCTTTGGTGTTTGGTGTAAGACGATGTGGTTATAAATGGCTTCAGTTTTTTGATTAATGCTTCGGAAAAGTGGCCAAAAGTGTTGCCAAAAAGTGCGACAACTTTTTAGCTCGTTTTGATTTGAGGAGAAAAGTGGGAAAAACTTGTATGCCAATTTTGTGAATTTTTGGTGTTTGCTTTAACTGCTTAACTGCATATTAATCAGTTTTACGTTTTGCCTTTGGAACGTTGCCAAGACTCAAGAAAATCGAACAGCAAAGGGGCGTGGCTAGACAATGTATGCGGCTTTTTGCTGCTGACGTTGCCAAAACCGATGAAAATACTGCTAAATAATGCTGTCAGTAAGTTCAATTAATTCACAAAGCAAAAACAAAGCAGGAAAAGCAGAAATCTAAAGTTTTTGCTCTTCACACAAACATTTCCCTATAAAGAAATAAATATAAAATATATTATATATAAGCCAAAAACATTTCATATCTAAATAGAAGTTTCCGTAATTATCAAAGAAATCCAATATATTTGATCGGCGTACAAAACGAAAATACATCTTTCTAGGCAAATAAAATTAACTATATTGTGATTGTTCAGATCGTTGGCCAAATTGGGAGTGTTCTAGTAGTGTCTGCGTTGGCGATAGCTGGGCGGTAAATAGCGGGACGAGGGCGTCTGAGCACCGTAGCCACCGGAAGAGCCATGATAGGCGGCACCGCCACCACCCGATGATGAGCCACTGCGATACTGATGATGACTGCAACAGAAAATAGAAAATCGAGAATATTTGCATGATTTGACTCAATTGGATTGGATTGGATCCGAGAGCACTTACTCGGCAGATGGCAGCGATGGTGATGTGGGCAAATGTGCGCCCTCGGCATGGAAACCGTTCCTGTCCGCCTTGTAATTAACCGTATACTGTTTTCCATCATCGCCCGTATATGAGTAGGAGCCACGCACGCCCAATGAACCATGTGGCCAGCCACCATTGAACTCGCCAGTCTCATCCCGATGAATGCCATTGCCAGTTTCAAAGCTGAAAGTGATTTCGCAAAGCTTATATCAGATTGAGGTTTATCGACTGTTTCCTATTTCTATATTTCTCTGGGACTCTTAACTATTTCTCAATGGTTTCAATCAATAAGAATATTCTTGATCAGGATTAGTGGTTCAAATTATGAAACTTCATTGATTTCTATCGAATGGAAGGTAATAGAAATAGTAATTAATTATTAATTAGAAATAGTAATTACTGATTACAGAAAAAAGGGTCAATTTAAATAACTGATAGATTTGTATCCAGAAACATAAACAATAAGCAATGAGAACAATTTAATAAAACAGTCAATGCTGAGTGAGAGCAATTGTTGACATAGATTGGACATAGACAATTTGGAACAGATCTTAGGATGAAAAGGATAGTTGATTTAAAGGAATCAAATTTTTTTTAAAGAATTTGGTTTTGTGTGTTTTACCCAAAGTTATAATTGCCGCTGGCATCGCTTTGATAATCGCTGCGCACAATGGGTATCTGTGGCTGTTGCTGGCGATGCTGTACACCAGCATGTCCGCCATGTCCAGCATGTCCGGCATGTCCAGCATGTCCGCCAAATCCAGCTCCACCACCAATTCGAGCATGAGAGTGCTGTCCAGCTACACCGCGATAGTGCATTTGACTGGCCTGGGGTGCCAGGTATTGGTTGGAGGGCAAATAGCGTTGGGGCGGGCGACCAGCAGCGACGGCGTTGGCCAAAATCGCACAGGAAACAACCAGGACAATGGGATGCAGCAACATCTTGAAGCACTTGCAACACTCACTCACACACACGCAGACCTCACTGAACACTGAATAACAAGAAAAAAAAGAGCACACAAGAAAAAAAAAGGACGCACTTGAGCAGCTATGGATAGGTTTTTGTTGCCGCTGTTGGTATCTGTATCTTTTTTGTATTTTTATTTGTACTGTGGCTCGACACTCGACTGAAACGCTTGAGCGCTGACTGCTTGAGATTTCGGTGTGGCTCTTTGCCTTTTATAGTCTCGCTGTTAGCGTTTGTTAGCCACATTTCATGCTCAGTTTTTTAATTGTTTTTTGTGTTTTTGGCCCAGCTGTTGTAGCTTCATTCTTTAAACCGCTCTTTTTTTTTTTTTTTGGAGTTTATTATTTTTTTTTTGTGGTCTTTTTTTTTTTTCATCCATCTTCTTGGTGTTTTAATTATCCAAATGCTGTCGAGGCGGCTGCTACATGCACCCAAAACGCTTTTTGCAATTTTCAGCATACATTTTTTTTTAAAATTCTGATATTAGCTTTTGTTTTTGTTTTCGTTTTTTTTTTTTTGTTTTAAATTAATTTCAAACTTTACTTGGGCTTGGTCTAAAAACAAAAAAAACTAGGGTGTGTGTGGGCGCATGATTTTTTTGTTTTTGAATTTAGTTTTTTTTTTTTTTTGGTTTTTTGGTTTTTTGGGCACTTGGCCAAAACGCTAAAGCAATGGCTTAACTAATTATAGCATGTGCCATCATTAGCAAAACCCGGAGAGCTTTTGAGTTCCGGCTCGCCTCGCGCTTTGTTCGAGTGGCAGCAACAACTACAACAAAAAGTGCCCTCACTTGAGGGCCATTTATTACAAAATATGGCAACACCAAAGCGGCTCTCAAATCGCTGCTTGAGCCTTGTGGCGTAAACAACTTCAGACGATCAGCAGTTGCAACAATAACAAGAACCACAGCAGCTATTGCAACCCGTCCTAAACGGTAGCTTCAACTCCTCTCCTCTTGCTTCTCTCTTCTCTTCTCGTATCTTCTCTCTTTTTTTTTTGAGTGTATATTTTAAAGATATGCTCTAAAGACCTTTATCAATATGTGCTAAAAATGCTTTACACTTTTGCTTTCAAGTGTCTTCAAAACTGTCAACATACTTTTCAGAGTAGCCAATGAATGATTCGACAGCAAACCGGTCAACTCTGTATAGCTTTGCACTTGCAATTGTTTTATTTGTATTTTATTTAATAGCTAACTTACTGTCTAAAGCTCAAATTAATTGTTCTTTAATTACTATTTCAACTTTCTTCATAACAAAAATGTAGTTCCCGTAAAGCACAGACGCATTGCATTTTCCGATGTACCCCATAAAGAGTAGCGCAGTGAACTTCATGTGAATGAATTTTGCTCAATCATTTCGATCGAGTTGCATGATAGACAGATTCGAATCTCTGGATTTTCCATAAGCCGCAGCAATGCCAGAAAACAGAAACCAGAAACCAGAAATAGAACTTTACTGCGTACACCTCGGCCACCTTCGCCTCCTCCTTTGTCCTAGACCCTCGATAAATTCTTGTGCTCTTCGCTGAACAATGAAATAGTTAAGAATATCGCGCGCATATCCGCAATTATTATAATAATGACAACAAACTTGTTGTTGTTATTGTTGTTGCTGTTGCTGCTGCTGTTGTTTGGTATTAAAAATAGCTGTCGATGAGCGAAGAGCAAACTTCATTAATTAATACTCATAATTAATGATGATGAGCAACTAATCAAATAAATGCGTGAAAAGTGAAGCTCGCCTCAGTGCGAGCTGTAATCATAAATCATCAATTCGATGATCATTATAATGATCACTATCATTATTACAATGGATCGAGTGAAGGTATTTTTAGAGCCTAGAGCATCTACTATTTTGGAAACGCGTGCCGAATTTGTGTTCTTCGTTCAATGGATGTTGATGATGCTGTGCAAATGTTTTCAACAGGCATCCATTATCAACTTATCGATTTGCGTATATTTCTTCATATTTTAATGCGTTTATATGTCTTTATTATCCATCCACCTATTGAACACTCTATTTATTTATCTATTGTTTTTGTTTTGTTTTTGTTTCTGTTTTTTCTTGTGCTGCGCGTATTTGAATGGCACTTAAAAACAAAGGCAACACTAAACTACGACCACTCTCACCCGCAACGTTGTACATTTGTTGCAACGTTGAACTTCGCGCTTCGGTAGCGCCACAAAATGCATATTACAGTAGTGTGGGGTAGGGCGGAGGGGTGTGGAGTGCACTTAGATATCTGCTGGACAGCAATATTCGCTAATGGGGCATCATTAAGTTTCATTACGAACTAACTGAACCGACTGCTGCAGTTGTCGTTCTCTTCACGTTCTCTCTGGGCTCTGTGCAGTTGTTTGACCTGCCCTTTTAGACGCTTAACAGTTAACGGTTAACGGTACACACGGTGGTATACTGTGTATCTGTAATTTATGCAGCTAAAGTTTATTTTTGTCTTAAGCTCTTAAGCGGATGTAATGCCATCAGCCGCAAATGAACTTGTAATTCACATTGTTTTTGACACTGACAGCTGGCAAAGTTACAACTGGTAACTGGCAGCCGCTAAACGGTCCTCAGTACTTGCTGCTCGGTACTTGGCATTGACTGTACCTATGACAAACAAAAAAAAAAAAAGAACAGAACAGAAGAGAAGAAGAAGAACGGAGAAGAAAAGTTGCGCAACTTTTTGGTAGAAGTCGCTTAATTCCACTTGCGTAACACTTTGAATTTATAATTTTAGTGCTTCATTGTGAAGTGAAATATTTGGGTTATTTTTGAATCTCTTCTCGAATATGCTAAAATATACATAATCTGCTAATCTTTGAGGGATTAATAAAAACTAATTATTCATTAGCGTTTTACCATTTTTTTATTTTTGTATTTTTGTAGATAAGACAACTTTTCCGGCTCGGCTTCATTTCTGTAATTTTTCTTATTGCAACCCTTTTTCTGTACCCAAATTTCGTAATGTTTGAAAAATCACTCTTCGAGTATATGTTTATATCTATATATGTCCATAGGCATTATAACAATCGGTTGCTTTTCAAAATTATTAATGTGAAAGTTAGATGTCAACTGGGTTGACTGCAGTCTGCAAGAGAATGTTTTGAGGAAAGCTGTTTTAGCTCATTTTTTTTATTTGAATGCTACTGTTTTATATGCACAGCTGCCACTCAGCTATACAAATTGCCTTAAATGTGATTAGACTTGAGCGAAGCTGCTGAAGCAAACAGTTTTAACTTGCTTAACTTGGTAAACTGGATAATTGCTATATGCGCCGTTGAAGATATTTTTGTTGGGGCCTTCTTCTATCCTGTAATTCAAATCAAATCAATAGTAAAGCATTTTGTACTGTTTGGTTCATGACAACTGAAGACTCCGTAAATGTTATCCATTCAAAAGTGGTCTAGTTGATAACTTGTTAAAGAACACATTTGTTCATATTCAAACTCAGTTATGATTGTAAAGCGGCTTTATGTCGACTACAGGGATATTGTTAGTCGATGCCAAATGACTTTTTCATAAAATGTTTTGCAATTTTAACTCGGCAGTGAAAGAGATAGCAAGAGATAGAGAGAGAGAGAGAGACAGATAGAGAGATAGAGATAGAAATAGAGAGGGAGATATGCCGTTGCTAAATGCATTGGCCTGTGGCTAATTGAATCAGAAGATGCTCTGAAGGAATTGCAGAAATGTTTTTATGCTCATAAATGTATGTAATCGCTTTAAAAAGTGGGCGTACAGAATGGAAGTGGGTGAGGGTTGCGGAGTGGGCGTGGAGGCTAAATTGGTTGGGCAAACAAACATTTGCCTTGGCAGCAGAAGGACGCTGCATCTGTTATTGTCAATGCCACCGATGCACTGATAAGAAAAACAACATAAAGCAATGAGCAAAGAAATAATGATATAGGGGTTGAGTTTTTTTTTGTTTTTTAGGGGGGGGTGGGGGGAGGGGAGCGCAACAAGGGAGAACAAGACAACAGTCAACAGCTGAAAGTGGGCTACACGCTGTCTGATGTTGCCCGCCCTGCCCCTAGGGAGAATTGTGCCCAGTGCGTTCTCTCTCTGTCTCTCTCTCTCTCTCTCTCTATATATATATATATATATATATATATATATAAGTCGATAAGCGTTTTGCTATAAAGGTACACTCTGAAAAATTAGCCTTAAAGATACATTTTTTTTTTGGAAATTGGTTTGGAATCATTTTCTACATCAATGCATGAAATTGATTATTGATTTGAGAAAGTTTGAATTTGAAATGTAGTTTCCTAATTGTGCAACATGTGCATATATTTTTCAAAGTGTACTTGCTGTACTCCAAACACGTTGTCCTTGTCAGCGTCCTGTTATCGCGAACGGGTCCTTCGCTCGTTATTTCCTCTTATGATTTCCCTTTGAACTTTATGCCTCTTTTCTTCCTTTTCTTCCAGCCAAAAACGTCAAATTCAGCTATTTGTTTAATTGAAAAAAAAAAAGAAGAGAAAATAAAGTACAAGGCGATGTCGAGGATGTGGAAGAAGAAGAAAAATGCTACGTGCCTAATTTTTTTTGGTATTCTTCTACATCTTGTCCAACTAAGTAGGAGGACACAACCCCACCACCACCCCCACCCACACTACCAACCCCCACCCATCCCCCTCAGTTGGCTGTGTCGTGTGCCAGCGCATCAAATTGTTATGTGCCATTAATTTAAATGAGAGTCTCCTCCGCCCCATCGATATATGTCTGTATGTGCATGGGGAGCTTTTTTTTTCTTTTCTTTGTTTGTTTTTTGCGTTCTCATCTCGCACGAATTTCACATTTCCATTCTATTCTATTCTCTATTCATATATACGTATGTGATTCGTATGAAAATTCATTCGATATGCACTTCTTAGCCAGAGTGGAAAGCACCTCCTCCTCCTCCTCCTTCTCTCTTTTTTTTTTCTCTTTAATTTAGCACTGGATTTGCATTTGAGCATTTGAGCAAACTTGGCAGAGATTCTTGACAACATTGGTCTTAATCAAGTGTTATTCTTATGGAAAATCTTTCGCTTCTATTCTATTTATTTTTATTGAAGGATAACATATTTCCTGATGAGCGCTTAGCTTAGTTGATGTATTTATCTATCCGCTGCTCAAACTGGGTATTTAACTACATTTTTTGTCGTTCAAGTTGAAGTCTTTTATTATCTATCAGTTGAAAGCTATTTTCTATGTAAATTACACTCATGTTAAGTCTTTAAATACTTTAATTTGAAAGAAATTAAACATACTTTAATTAGACTTAGAAGCTGAATCTAGTTCTGAAATTTTTGCTTGACCCGAGTTCTTTGCTTGGACAACTCTCTTAGGTAACATATTGGTCTAAAGACATTTGGACAGTATCTAGTATCTTTAGTATCAGCTAGAATATTTCGAGCTTAAGTTCCGAGTTCGCACTTTCACAATCACAAATTATACTCGTATAATTGTGCAACCAAATCTGTGAACCCATTTTGGGCACTTAAAAAGCAAACTTTTAAAAGTTTTTCATAAAATGTTATACGTTATTATTATTATTATTATGGTGGGGGGGTTGCACCGCGACTTACTCGATCTATTGTGCCCCCTTCTGAGACAATGCTCTTTCATCGGCCCTAGTTCCCGAACGAGTGTGGGACTCTTTGTTGGGTTGAGGTCTTCTTTGTCTCCGAAATTCAAAACAGGCATTCCTAGGATGCTGCGTCTTAGGATTAGTCATTTTCCTCTAACAGTTTGAAGGTCATTGTCTTGCAGGTTTAGAGCCAAGTTAAGTGTTTTCCACATATTTTGAGCTGTGATTTAAGTTGCGTCAGCGTATTATGCACTGGCTCATTTCTGCTTTGACTTGTATAAATTAGCTCGACTAGTTGAGCTTTTTATCTCAGTTGAAGACACAGCTGCTTTTCTTAGCTCAGATTAACATTTTTCCCATGGCTCTTGCTGGTTGCAGCTTTACTTTTGTTTTTATCAACACTTGTTTTTGTCAACTTTCAGTTGCTCGTTATTGGGAAACCACAAATCTGATTTACGGCCTTGTTTTTCGACTCAAATCCATTATACATCCATTTTCTTTTTGTTTAGCTTGTGTTTCGATTTGTATTTAAGCTCTCAGATCGCTTATCTCCTGGCCACACACACACACACACGCACACACACACACACATTCCAAGACTAATTCCCAGTGCTCTTCTCACCCTTATCCATTCTTCTCACTCTTCGATGCTTTGTTGACCATTTGCTCATTGCCGGGTTGGAAAAGTCAGACTGGGCAACAATAACAATTTGTTTCTAATGCACTTTTTGTTTGAATTGTGTTGGGTCTTAGACCTACACTCAGAAAAATAGTTTGTTCAAAAGCTTAGTTTCTTAAAAGACCTAAGCATTTATTTCACGATGAAATAGCATTAAAAAATAAGACTCCTAAATTCTGCAGTAAGCTTTGCATTGTGAAATATTTTAGATATCTTCGAGACACCTTTTAGAGTTGGAACAAAAAGTCCATTTATTCCAAAAATTTAAAAAATAAAAAAGATTTAAAAGGAAACAAAAGTTTGATATAATTTTAGGCAAATTCTTCCGTAAATGATAATATTATGAATAAAACATCTAACTATTATTTGTAGGTGTCTGAACAGCTTTCTAAAGTGCAAGCTTTTTTTCTCTGAGTGTAAACAGACGCACTTCAGGCGCTAATCCCAATGGTTAAACCATATCAAACAACGAGCTAAACTACTCATTAAGGCAACTTTTACTTAATTTTTTCTGCTGTGAAACTCAAGCGATTTGCTCAGATAGCGTTGTGTATACACCCATACATACATATTGTATGTATATATATATATTTATATATATGTACGTATATGTTTGATTAAGCAATTCCATGCGGAAATTAAATGGACACGCAAACAAACTGTGCGAGCCCAGCAGGGGGGGAGGAGGTACCAGCAAAAATAAAAAAAGGGTCAGCTCGGAGTTTGGCTTGGCAAAGGGAGTGGGAGCAGCAGATGGGGGGGAGTCTGTATATAGCTGGGGCGTCTGTTGGTCTCCGGTGTCTATCAAACTTAACTGAGCAGCGCTCAAGTGAGAAGATTAAATCGCCATAAATATTAACTACAGTTGCTTCCGGGTGGACAGGGAACGGGAGCGGGAATGGGTATGGAGATGGAGATGGGGATGGGGTTGGGGAGCGGCGTTGTCGCTGCACCGTCCACCTGCCCCCGGGAGAGAGATGTCTTAAGACTCGAGGGGGCCAGAGAGCATCTATCTGGCAAGGTAAGGCAAGGTAAGACAATTTGAAAACGCTTGCCTTGATTTAGAGCCGGAAGGCACGCACACATCACGTGCATATAAACCGGACTCTGCCACAGGACTTTTCCGAAGGCGAATCGCAGGCTGCACTACTTCATCTCTTCCCCTCTTCCCCTATCTAGCTGTAGGTCTCGTTCCCGGTGTACAAGTGTACAAGTTAAATGATTTATTGCGCTTTGGTCAGTACACAAAAAATTGGAGCATGCTACAAATAATTGAAACGTACAGGCAACTCTCCAAGCGGAGTGTGGGTGCTTACAACAGATGTGGGGTGGCTGGCAACAGTGTTAAGAGGGGGTGGAGGGGAGAGGGGATGTCGCCTTTTACCTGGAACTAACTAACGTATTTCGAAAATCCCATTGCAACTTATTCACAGTTTGCTTACAACTTTTACCAGCTGCTAATTGACACACGTAGCATTATGTTTTTGTGGAGTGGGTGGATGGTGGTGTGGTGTGGCAGGATTAAGACCTTTGCCACATAATTAAGTTAGCACGAAATGTCTGCGACAAATCTAAATATTCACAGTTATCCCATGAAATATAACCAATTGCGGAAAATTATTTTCAGAAATTGGATTAAAAAACAAATAAAGTTTGAAAATGGCTCTTTCATTGCCATAATCACGAAATGTGACACATCAAAATATTCTATGCAATCCTATGATGTATGACGATTTGCAATAAATGTGGTTAAATTAATGTTATTTCCAAACAGTTATTCTTATTTTCCCATCAAATTCGATTCTTATTGTTTATCGATTCGCCAATAATTTTGAACTCACCAGGCAAATGAGTTATTTGCAAATTGTTTCTGCAACAAATGGAAATACTCCCAACAGCAAATCTGCAAAATCTGATTGAAAATTGCAATTTGCAATTATAGCAGTCGGCAGCTCGGAAATCACAACATCCACAAATGGGAATATACCAAAATTTCGCAACGTCATTTTCAATATGCAAAAATATAACACGAAGCCAAATTCATTGTTTCTAAATCGTTTTTACATTTTTGTGTGTTTCTCTCAGAAATTAAATCTTCAGATAGATGAGCTAATTGGGCATATATCAATTTATGTTTGGTTTACAGAAATTTAGATAAGCCTATCTGAAGTCAAATAATTGAAATTGAAATATTCAATTATGCATTTACAATAATGCTTAAGGAAATGGGGCTTTCATTAGTTTGAGCAGCTCTGGTAATGAAGCGTTACTCGTTTTGAAAGCAACCATAACTGGAGGCAATCGACGCAAGATCCGGTTAGCCAAATGAACTGGCCAAAAGGGCTAAATGGAAATATGGCCACAAGCGCGAAGAGAATTCTCGCAGGCCGCAAAGGAGAAACCGCAGAGCCGGCATAACAACTAACCGAAAACGGGAAGCATTCAGTATGCTCCACTCTTGTTCTGCTCCACCTCATGCTCCAACTCGCTTCTCGACTCCTGCTCCTGGTCATGCCCGTTCCCATACTCATCATTATCGTTGCGAAAGACGCATTCGCATCCATTCAAAAATCAACCCCATTTTGCGTTAGTTAATTGCCAATATTACACAAGTGGCAAGCCAAAGCGCATAAAAGCGTGCTACGCTCTCTGCTCTCTGCTCTCTTTTCCCATGTTTATCTCTCTCCCTCTCTCTCTCTCTCTCTCTCTCTTTCTCTCCCACTCTCTTTGTTTTGCTTGGAGTATAGTGCGAGTGTTCAGTAAGCGCACGCTCTAAAATTCATCTTACGAGTTTCTGGAATAGTTGGCGTTCTAAAAGTGAATATTATATTCTATCCTTAATAAAATATATTTTAATATTATAATATTATGTATTTAATATGTATTTTCTATGTCTTCGTTGTATTTATGGACATAAATAAAAAACCAATTTGGTTTTTTTTAAATATATTTCTAATATATAAATATGTAATAAATATAAATTTTGACTCATTAGTTGTGGAGTTCAAATTTGTCTAGAGTAACAATTAATCATTAACTTCTTTTGATATTGTCTAGTTGTTGACTCGTAGCTTTAACTCTCAGATCGAAAGCCATATTAAAAACCATTTCTGAAGATTACTGGATGGGTCCTGGGCTGATCAAAGAACACATTTATTCACATAGTAAAAGTGTTTGAACAATTTGAGTTGTGCAACTTTTATTGTATCAGAAATAGAATAACATTTTTACTAACACAATATTTTATTTTAGCAATATTTTGACTGCTTCTTGTGTTGGGTGCGTGTGTGTGTGATTTTGGCATTTGCTTTGTTGCATAACTGATGGCAGCGCCTGTATGCGGCTGTGATGCGGCGTTTCCACTGTGTGCGCAGGCGCTTAATGTCAGGCCGGCAACGCCGCATAGCCAAGCGGGGTTGTGCTTCATTTGTTGTTGTTTTTGTTGTTGTTGCTGCTGCTGCTGCTGCTGCTGCTCTTATTATCGTGGGTGCCTTGTGGTCGGTTGTCGCACGTGTCGCACTTTTTTTTGGGGGTTGCGATTGACGATGCCTTCGAAAGAGAGAGACAGAGCGAGAAAGAGAGAGAGAGAGAGAGAGAGAGAGAGTGAGAGTGTGTGTGAAGGAAGAGTGGAAGAGCGGCAGAGCCTGCAGCTGGGTGCTGCTGCTGCTGAGCTAACTTGGCAACCGCATGTCAGGTTGGCAGCTCAGTTCAGCAGCAGCCTTTGCAGTGTACGCAACGTCAACGCAAAGTGCGCGTCGTTGTCGTCGTCAAATGTTGTCGCCGGCCACATAAGGACACTGAATAACGACAACACGACGGCATACCAATCAAATGACAGCCATCATAAAACAACAATATATAAACTAAAATAATAAACAAAATCAGTGGCAGAGATAATGCAAGTAGCAAAAGAGCAGCAGAAAAATCAGCTGAAAGCATAACGCGCGCAAAAAATGTACTAAGCACAACTTCGAAAATAGAGTGACAAAATTATTGTAACTGTATTAGTTATTGTTGTTCATGTTTGTTGTAAATTTTGTTTAGTTTGTTTGTTGTTGTTTGGACGCGTGTGAAGCGACAGCAAAATACTTTTGCACTATTGTTGATTTTCTTGGCAAAATAATACCAAAATAAAAAAGCACGCGAAAAACAAAACAAAAAAAACACACACACACATATCAAATGGAAAGTGGGCTAAAGAACAACGAAAAGAGGTGAGTATAGATGACAAGAGGCTCGCTGCTACGAGCGCTATTACATTGAACAGTGTTGTATTTATTAATATTCGCTTTAGCATTATTGTGCAATTGGTTAATAATCAAAAACATTGCGTGCAAAGTGCTAAAAGAGAGTGACTAATGAGCAATATTCAGGCGCAACATCAGCAACAAAAACAAAAATACACAAAACACAAACACAAGTAAACAAACGTAGCAGCGGGAGCAGCGCTGTCAACGTCAACGTCAACGTCGTAACATTGCGAAATTGATTTTTCATAGCTACGGCTCTCTCTTGCGCTCCTCTTTTCTCCACTTTCTTACGCTGCCGCTCTCTCTCTCTCTCTCTCTCTCTCTCTGTCTCTCTTTCTGCTTGGGAGAGCGTGCGCTGCCAAACTGTCTGGCAGGCGCGTCGTCAACCTGTCACAACAACAACCACAGCGACTGGTACGGTCATTGTTGTTGTTGCTTTTGCTGTTGCTGTTGTTGTTACGGCAACTAATCAAAGCGGCGCGCGTTTTGCCTAGCGACTTTTGGCCCTGTCGCTGCCGACGTCGCTGTCGCTGCCAGCTGCGCGCTGCCTGCCTGCTGCTTTGCTTTCGTCATGACCTTCATGACTCATCGTTTGCGCTGGCCGTATGGCGTGCGTGCATGAGCGAGACGGGGCGCGTGGCCCGCCTTTTTGCAGCGCTCTTCCTCTGTCGTTGCCTCTGTCTCTTCCTCTTTCCCTTGTTTTTGGAGTGTTTTTTGTTTGCTTTTTGTTGTTTTTTTGCGCATTTAATTAAATAAATTGTCCTTACATTTAGTCGGTCTAGCATTGTTAATGTGTTGTTGTTGTTGTTTTTGTAATTGTTGTTGCATAAATTGGAGCGTGGCTAATTTATAGTTGGCCCATTCTGTTCATTAGCTTTGGCCACATTTCCCACATTTGGCCATCCAATCCAATTCAATCCCCCTCACCCTCCACCTCCCCCTCCTGGCAAATAGGCCGCACCTGTTTAAATGGTTTTCCCAAAAATGCGCACACAAAACACATTTGCCATTTTGGCGAAATGATCTGAGGTTAAATGTTGGCCAAGCCAAACGACATTGGCAGCTAATTAAATCTCATTACACGTACAACTAGGAGCGGCCTGCTGAGCGCACTTGTCAATATGATTATTACAATAATGCTACCCACTTATTTCATACAAAATACTTGACAAACTATAGCATAGCATACTTATGAGCGCTCACAAATATATTGCTTCAGCATTTGTATTGGGACTGGGACTGATTACTTTAAATCTAAAAAATAAAAAACAAATTAAACAATATTTTTTTTGATACCATCTTTGAAATTTATAATTTACCAATCAAAATTATCAGTTGGAACTTTCTTTTCAGTAAAAACGAAATGTTTCTTATGCTGTTCAAGCATTAACAAACATCTTCGAAACATGCACAATTCCTGATTTCAATTTGCAGTTGAACCCCTCGCATCCACAGCTTAAGAAGCTATATGTTTATTGGCAACAAAATCTGTATATATTCTGTATATATATGTAAAAAAAAAAGGTTTTTTTTTGCACCATACCCAAAACTAAAGCGCTTAGCTCTAAACTATGGTAGAAATTTTCCATTTGAATTCAATCCAAAGTTGGTATTTTTATTTCATTCCTCACTTTCCATGCAAAACTATTTCATAAACTGACCAATTTTAATACATTAAACTTTTTAGCTGTTGTTGTTTTTGTTTTGTTTGCTTTTGGCCAGTTTAATTCCGTTTATTTTGCGTGCTCCATTAGCGGTTGCTGACGGTCCAAAATTTGTATTGCTGTGGAAAAGTACCGTTATATATTGTAGAGAGTTTGGCGTTGGCAACTTTTAAGCCTTTTTAATGCAGAGAGGGAGAGATCACTTCTAATGAGAGTTGAAAGCTTCAGTCTTCTGCCCATATATAATGAGGACAAAGTTAATGAAAGAGCTGGCCAAAAACTGTAGAAAATGCAAATGAAAAGCGCGCAAACAAATTTTAACAATGGCAATACCAATGGAAAAAAGTCAAAAGTACAAAGTCAAACCAAAACTTTTGCCATAGGGGCGGTCAAAAGCAACGGTTGCGGCATGCGGGTGATGGGAGGGGCTGTGCCACTGCTTGTATACCACGTAATAAGTACGTGTATCAAACAGCTTGCCAAAAGTAGGCGTGCCACAAGAGAGCCCCTGGGCGCAGCGCCAAGTCAATAGAGTTGACAAGACTAAAATGTAATCAAAGGGCAGTCAAGTTTCCTCTTTGTGTGTGTGTGTCTGTGTGTGTGTTTGTGTGTAATATTAACAAATGTCTGGCCATCAATTTGCAGCTTATTTAATGGCGCTACAATTGGCCAGAAGGGCGCTCGGGCACTTTTCTTATTGCCAGCACTGTCAAATTATATAAGCCAAACGGGCGACACATGCCAAAAGCCTTTTGAGGACACGCGTGCAAAAAAAAGAAAAATAAAATA
Source organism: Drosophila picticornis (assembly GCA_035043845.1). Lineage (NCBI taxonomy): Eukaryota > Metazoa > Arthropoda > Insecta > Diptera > Drosophilidae > Drosophila > Drosophila picticornis. The sequence continues at coordinate 9,733,586 of JAWNMR010000492.1, forward strand.
AGAAAATAACTGAATACAATAAAGAAAAGAAAAACCTGAGCAGTTTAAAGTTTTTTTTATTTAAGTATGACGAATTTTAAATACCCTTTTTTGGTTTTTTTTTTTATTATTATTTTGTAATAGTTTTCTTAAATTGATTTTCAACAAAAATTTTAGATCTAAATTATGCTTCAAATATATATTCTAAAATGTTGTATTTTAAATTAACTTTGGTTTTCTCTGACGAAAACCGGTACAAAATTATAATGCCCATCGAAAGGGTATAAGGAAGAGAAAAGAAAATAATCATAATACTCTGCAAATAAACATGAATAATAAATTATAATAGAAAGAAAGTCGAGAGTGTATATGTGTGTGTGAATAGGTGTGTGTGTGTGTGTGCGAGTGTGTCTGTGTTGAGTCATAAGTCTGTGTGTCGTGAAGTGATTTTCCACAATTTTTCAGTACCTTTTTGCGTTTACCGTTTCTGTTACGAGAAAGGTGCGTGTACGGCAAGTAGTAGGAGATGTCGATGGCGGAAGGGGGGTGGGGGGTCCGGGCTTATACATTTTCCAACAGACGTCTGCAAAATGAGATAAAGAATAAATAAATGTAGGCCTCTTACAATGGCCACACAATTGCTGTATAGCCATGCTGTGTGCTCCAAAAGTGCCTTGTCTAAAAAGGAAAAATCACAAGCTGCTTAGCGTCCTGAAAGGGACTTTCTTTTTGCATATTCTCCATTTTCCAATACTTGTGATGTCTATGTATAAATGCTGATCCCATTAAGTCTTATCGACATATTATTACAATGGTCACAAAAAATGAGAATTGACACTGAATCTTCCCTTTCTACGGACTAAAACGGGCATTAACGAAACTCTGCACACAAGTTGGGAAATATTATGAAAAGGTGTTGGTCTCTTCTTCAAAAGTAGTTAAAGAAAATCCTTTGTCAGATGGGACAATTATTCAAAGTCAATTTGGTTTTCTAAAGTCTCCCGTTTTGCCAGCTATTATTACGCTGGGGTGCAGAGTAGTGCGTCGTTTTCTTTCTTTTTCGCACGCTGTCCAACACTGACCGCCCAACATCCTCTGCTGACTATTGTTGCTGCTGTTGCTGTCCTTGTTGTTGTTGTTGTTGTTTTTGTTGTTGCTTCTGTTGCTGCCATTGTCGTCATCTGGTGGTTGCTTTCCTTCTTCCACGGACAGTCGCAATTTTTGCGCTAATGATTAATGGCTGTCGTCCTGTTCTCCTGTCGCCGTGTACTCCTTCCTCTACTCCTGTCCTCCGGTACTCCCGTCAATCTCTCTACATGTCTGCTTTTAGCATACTCTTTGTTGCATAAGTTTCTAAGCGCCTTCGGGGCGCAAAGCCGCTAAAAAACTTGTTCTCTTTTGTTGTTGGTTGTAGGACTTTAGGTCCTGTTCGCCAGTCGCTTCTATTGCAGCTGTTGCAAATCTCAGCAAGTCCACAGCACGGCACAGTGTTGATAAATGCACTTAGAATACAGCCGCTTATCGCCTGCCATTAGGCAAAAGCCCATTCATTCATTCACCCGGAATGAAATCTCAAGCATGCAAATGGAATCGGAAATGGGATGGCGAAGTGAAAAGTATTTCAAGAACCAGTCCTCTATTCATTTATTACATTCATTAGCAATCGGATTTTGTCCTGTCAACAAAAAATAAAAAAAAAAAAACAGAAAAAGAAAAATCCATAAAGTAAATGAAAATTGACAAGGTCTACTCTTCTTGGCCACGTTTTGCAACACTATATAAGTGGTACTAGGCGTTTATATATAGCACCATATATATTAAGATACGTCGACAAAACACGACACGAAATGGTGGCCAGGAAAGAAAAACAAGGTTTGGTTATGTTCTGAAAATGGAAAATGGGAAAACGTAGTGCGTTGTGTAAAAAATACGGCCAAGTGAGAATGGCTCTCGTTTTTTTTTTCCTATTTTGCGGGTAAAACGTTTACGGAATTTGTAAAATGTTTGCTTTTTGCTTTGCTGTTGTCATCTTTTCGTTTTTCTTTTTTTTTTTTGGTCAGGTGATGATGACGGCAACAGAAAACGCAGGCTGGTTTTTGAAGTAGCAAATACAATAGATTGATTAGAACCTGACTTTGCATTTAAGTGAATGGGTTTTGCGGATGCGGATGTGTTTGGAAAAGAAAATGCTTAAAGTTAGTTGAACATAACTTGAATATCGATCGAGTCCTATTTAACTTTATGCTAAACTACATTAGAAACTATTAAGAAAATCTACTGACAAGCTTATCGATTGAGCCCACTTCTACTTTAATCTAATCTACATTTGTATCTATTAACAGAATCTATTAAGCACAACAAATAAATAAAATACTTCAGTTCTTCCTTCTATTCAGCATAGATTGCTTTGAGACTTGCCCTTATCAACTCCGAAATGCTGTTTCAATGAAAGCTTAACTTATGGCTACTCTCAAGTGAGAGGCGCCCTCTCCTCAGCCTTTCCGCACATACCCCTTGCTGGCAACGTAACTACAATCTACATATACCCCGCCCAATCGTCAATTTTTCTGTAGCTGATGCCTCCCATGTGAAAACTTCGTGTAAATTGCGTTGATAGGTCGAGTTTAATATTGAACTTTCTTCGTTCTTCATAAACTCATATGGGAAGCGGGCAACGCGAATTGTTGCATACACGTGAAACAACAACAAGTGCTAAGTCAAAGCCCCCTGCCACGCCTCTGCTCTCTGCCCAACACAATTTGTCATTTGCCAAATGAAATAAAGTCAAGTTTGGGGGAGATTTTGGGCTTTTTGGTATTTTTTTTTGTCGTTGTTTAGCTGCTTACCTGACTCGCTCTACGATTAAATATTCACCCTTTTTTGTTATTGCCTGTTCTTGTGGGCGTTACGTGCACATGGCATCCCTGCCCTGCCCCTGTCCGTGATAAACCACACCTCCCCCCACCAACAACGTCACAACAAGTTGAACATGCAAGTTTCGTTTATTCGCTGATGTTTACAAATTTTCACGCCAAAATGAAAAAACTTTTTTGTTGCTGTTGTTGTTGTTTTTCTTCCTTTTTTGGGACTTCCGACAGTCGTTGGCAAGTCAGCAACAGAAATTCATATATATATATACATATATTGGAGTTGGATATATATATATATATATATATATAATGGAGTTGGACATTACCTTGCTCTCCCTCGCTTGCTAGTCCTGTGCTATGAGTTCTCTTCGGGGATAGAGTTGTGGCACCCTGTTCGACCGCTTGCCTTTGTTTGTTGTACTGTTTTTGCTGTCGCTGTCATGTGTCAAGTAGTAAACAACAAGCTTACACTACAACAACAACAACAACAACAGCAGCAACATCAATAACTAAACAAACTGCAACAAAAACTATACTCCAACTCTTTGTCGTAAAGTCAAGTTTTTGAATGGCCTTGAAGTCGACGCCAAAAACTGTTGACCGCCACCCTCCCTGTTAGTGTATATATTAATATATATATATATATATATACATAAAACTCTCCATCAATTTTGGCAGCGCTGTCTCATAAGTGTCTCATAAGAACACCCAGTTCAAGTTTATTTTATGGACAACTGTGATTTCCCAGAAGGTCACTTTTCTACATTGCTTTTATCATGCATTTTCAATTTACCCATCATTTTTGGGGTAGCATTATTATTCATATACCAAGTCTTGAGTTAATCAAGTGCAGTTTTAAAACATGAAATCAAGTTTAGTTAGACTTAATAAGCTACAACTTGGTTAAATTGATTGAGCTAACTGTTGCTGCTCAACACTGTTATTGAAGGTAAACCGTTTGTTAAGATGAGTGATGGACAGCAACCGTAGTTTAAGGCCAGGCTAATAGACAGTTGAGAATTTGCTTGGCATTTGGTTGTTGGACAGCTTGAGCCAATTTCCTCCAAATATAGACACATCCTTTACATTTTTATATCCTGTTCCTGCTTCATCTGAATTAAATGTGGCCTTGAAATAACCTTCGACCTGCCTTCCAAGGCTCTGTCTGTAGACAAAGTTCACATCTTTTTCAAATTTTAAACCAAATTTCATGTAAATGTATTTGGCCACAATTTCTACACGTTTACATTGAGACGGCTGCAAACATTGCCAATTAGTAAATCAGGCAACAATCATTATCAGCGACACAGTTTCTGAAATGCTGCCAACACTTTTGGTCCGCAAATTGCTTATTTATGGCAAATGCCACATGGCCAGCAACAAGAACAACAATCTTATTAGTTATGTAAAGTGCGCTTTTCTGTTTTTCTGACATTTTGTGCTTCCTCTCTCCCTCTCCGTCTCTCTCTCTCTCTCCCTCTCTCGCAGTACTATGATCTGTACTGTGCTGTGGTTTTTGGCATCACACAATTTTCACGTAGATAGTCTGCCTAAAATCGCATAGCCCTAAATTACATAGCCAACCCACCTGTTTAAAAGCTACACTTAGAAAAAAAATGCAGTTGAACAAGTTGTTCATTTAACACATATTTCTCACAGCTGCGATTGCAGTCAACATTTCGGGCATATCAATTTTGTGCAGTGTAGCTAGTTGTTTTCATTTTGGCTGATTTCGCACGTACGCAGTCCTAAAAACGTTCGCATACCTAATAAGGCCATTTGCACAACAACAGATGGCGCTGTGACGCCGCAAACTGACCGCTGGTCGGCGCCAGCGTGTTAAATTTGTGAATTATGTTAATTTTAAGAGATCCATCCTCGCTTCCCCCAGTCTTCGTCTCCACTCCGCCTGCCTCACTCTTGCATATGTGAAATGTCAAAAATTTAGTTTGTTGCATGTACTACACACCACCCCCTGCCCATTAATACCCTCATCCCCGTCGATTTGCTGCGTGTTGTATTACACAAAGTTATTGTTGTTGGTGTTGGTGTTGTTCTTGGGGCATCAGTTGACAGTCCCCAGCGGTCCTGCGACCTCCCCATACAGACACACACTCATACACTCTTGTGCGCGATGCGTCATCATCTGCCACATGCACACATACACATATACATACATACATATATATGCGTCGTCGTCACATGTGTGCGCAACAAATTGCGTCTGCCGTTTTGAATTTTGCGGTTAGATTTCCGTTGCACCGCCAGGCATCGATGCCATGATAATCATCATGATGATAATGATGATGATGTCGTGGCGCAAAGAGAAGGAGGTTGCTCAGGGAAGGGTAGCAGAAGGGGGCGCAACGTTGACAGCATTTCAAATAGCGGATAATAACAGCGAAAAATCCGGGCAAAGGCAAAGCAAAAAGCTAAAGCAAAAGCAACGGAAAAGACAACTGCCTGGTGTGCAAAGAGCACAGTGGCATGAAATGTATTTTTTATTTACACTTTGCTTTTGAGATCTTTTGTAACACACAAAAAATAAAGTTCTCCACCTTGTATAGCGTTGAAAACGAATCTCGATGGGATTCGAAATATATCAAAGTATATAAAAAGTAAAGAAAACACTTGACAGTTAAATGTTCCCACTAGAACAAGAAAGTATTGTATTATGCTCATAGTTCTAACATATCTCAAGAAATGTAAGCAAAGTGAGACAAATTTCGTTTATTTATGAACTTTGAACCACTGTGCAGTTGGTTCGCATGCAGTCCAATAAGTATGCAACGATTGAAAGAAGAGAAAGCACAAAAATAGTAAATCTGTAAATCTGATTTATGCCTTTGCTGCGCGACACGTGAGCACAACAGAGATAGAGAAAGAGAGAGAGAGGGAGAGAGGGCAGGAGGACAAGTTAAACTTAGATTTTGGTTTGGGCAACAACAATAACATGAGAAAAGCAAATCGCATAAAATTTGTGGCCTTAGTGCGGGAATTACGAATTGGCAGATTATGGAAATTGCTTTACCCAACAGCTGAGGACAAGTTTTATTGAACAGAAGCTAAAGCCGAAATACTCGGACAGCAAATGATGATGTTGTTGTCGTTTTTGTTGTAGTTGCTCTTATGACTCATGCACGCCCATAAAAACCAGAGAGAGAGAGAGAGAGAGAGACTGAGGCATAGACTGAGGGAGATAGACTGAGAGAGAGAGAGAGAGAGACAGAGAATGTGGTAGCGTAATGGAGAACATGTCATAATTTGATATGCGGCTTGAGTAATGCGGAGCTTAATACCTGTAGACAAATAATTACAACAACACCAAACGGTGAACAGTTGGGGGAGGTGAGTGGGCTGTTCCATGCCACATGTGGCATATTTAATGACAGTGAAGCTCGTGTCAAGGATTACTAATTAGTGTCTGGACGTTGACGACAACGTTCTTGTTTTTGCTCTTATTGCCTGTGCGGAGCTGTGTCTGTGTGTGTGCGTGTGAGTGAGTGTGTGTGTGCGTGTGTGCGTGCGTGTGCGTACACGGGGAAAAAAATCAGAAATTACGACGACTGAAGTACGGCAAATCTGAATCTTCTTGAAATTAGTCAAATTTGTAGTTTTAGCCTGTTCCATATGCATGTTGGCTTGATCTATTTGGAGTGTTTGCTGCATTTTTGTTTAACATTCTGAGTCGATTAAACAAGTTGAACATAATGAAAAAAAAAAAACTAGTCAACTCAATATATTTTTGTGCTGTGTATGTATGTGTTTTGCTGCTATCTTTGGCTTAAGTGCACACACAACATACAATACACAACACACACAACACACACACACACACACCTCACACTAACGGCATATTTGCTTTTTAAATTGACTTTAGCCGCCACAAATTGAGTTGTCTCTACAATGCCGTCTGACTGTTTGCCCTATCGCATCCCCCCGACACCGCCTACTCTCCCGCCCGCCTCCTTGTCTGCCCTGTCTGTCTATATCACTGATAAGCGTTCATGTCTTTGGTTACCTGTGGCTTAAGTGAAATTTTTGTTGATGTTTTTCGGCATTTGTCGAGGCGAGTGCGAGCTGTGTTTGTGTGTGTGTGGTGTGTGTGGGGGTGGATGGGTAGGCATAGAATGGGAGGCATGTCCGTTTAATTGCAGCTTCAGTTCCGTTATGCCATTTGATGGAGCATGAGCATTATGACTTTATTGCCAAGCTTTGTGGGTACACAAAAATATTCAGGAGATTAGGATAAGAGTTGATAAGAGCTTGTGAATTTGACCAAAAGTAAGTAAAGCTATAAGAAAAATGTTTATGGATATCTGTATACATTATATATATGTAGAAGTTGAGATTTGTCAAAACTACGTAGCTGGGAATATTTGGAAGAGAGTTGAGTCATTTTTGAGATGAGTCTATTTAGCGTAGTTCTTAGATGTATTGTAAAAGATACTAGTTCACTACAAATGTCTATGTTTGTTGTAATTTTAGAAGACATTTACAATCTTAATTTATTTTTAAGGAGGATACCTGAAATTATTCGAAATTTCTAAACACATTTCTGCTTATTAGAATATTTGGAGTTCGTTGTTAAAAAAACGTTTGGCATATTGAAGTGGTCTCGTTTTGAAGATGATGCGATTCTTGTTTGCCATCTGATGCTTGTGTTTACTGCTGCCTGCTGCTGCTGTTGCTGTTGCTCAAGTTGCTGCTAAGCTGATTTGTATTTAATGAGCTGGATATGCGGTGTACCCACACATACACACACAAACACAGACACACACACACAGACACACACACACACACAAACACAGACACACGCACACCTTTGAGTCAGCGGGCAAAATAAAAATATTTACTCTGTGTGAGGCGGCTTTGGATGAGTCTGCTTGGGTCTCGGCCTGGCTTTCGGGTTGTTATGGATATGGCTTTGGGTTTGGTGCTGGGTCTGTGTTTTGGTCTGGGTAGGCGGCTCAAGTGCCGACTTGTGTGTCTGGGGATTTGTGTCTGTGCACTGAGGAAAATATTATACAATTTCGTAGTCCTACCTACGATTTTGAGAACGTGTTCTTAATATATCAAAATTCGAAATTGATTTGCTTTTAATTCAAATCTTGATCAAATGGATCTTAAATTTTAAGTACTCAAGTTCAAATTTCAATGTGACTATCAATTTTATATGGAACCAACTCAAAAATCGAAGCTCTGCTACAATTGTTGAGAAAGATTTACGCTTATTTAAGAGTCAAAAATGCTTGTATGAACAAGAAATTTTGTTCCAATTCGCATAGCGTTTCCGGTTGATTCTTAAGACATGACAGACTTATGCTTCTTGTGAATGCTTTCCTTTGAGTGTATAGCTGTCTGTGTCTGTGTTGCTGGTTCGTTTATCGCGACAAGCTCAGGCGTCACCGCTTGTCAGAGCTCGTCAGTTTGAATGGGCATCAAAATCATTTGCCAAACCACCTGTCAGCGATGACGATGACGACGCGTCGTCGCTGCCATACTTTACAACCACCCTAGAAAGCAGCCCTCCCACCCCCATTGCACTCAACACCCCCTCAATGTGTCTCATATCAACATCGACAACAACATGCGATGCGATTATTTGCCTTAATGTAATGCTTCGCTGCCGCTTTGTATCCTCGGGTCTCTCCATTTCTCAATTTTTATTTGTTTAGCATTATGCGTTTGGTTTTCGTTGCTCAAACCCAATAGTCAAAATCCAATTCTCCAAAAGAGAGGCAGAGAGAGAGAGAGAGAGAGTGGGGCGGGGGCCCTCATCATTTTAACCCCTCGAGTGAAAATTCATAAATGAAATTCCGTAAATATTTTCGTTGGCTGATTTCTAGACTGCAAATTAAGCCGTGGGCCCTTTTCTCCACTTTGAATTTCCATTTCGCGGTAATTTCCCAAAATTCCTCAAATTTTAGTTAAATTGCACAAAGTTGGCGTTTACTTTCATTGCCCATCATTCTCATTAGTTGTTGACTCTGAATTTGATTTATGAACCCGCTGTTTATAGAATTTTTAACGATTTCTATCTATTTATTTCACGTAGGCTGTGAAAATTACTAAATTGAATTTTCTCATGTGAATTAGTTAGTTTTGTTTAATTTTTAATTGCTATTTACCATACAAATATAATTTAATTAATTACCATTTTCCATTCAACAATTCTCTTTCAGGACAGCAAAAATTATAATTATAATCAGATAATAAATATTATCCGACCTTAATGAATATTTTTAGATATCTTTACAATTGTCGTTTTTCGGTATCGGAACTCGATTTACATCGATATTCGCAACATGGCAGTTATCGATAAGTGAATGTGGGAACATTTATTCCAAATTTTAAGTCTCAAGCATTTATCGTCGGTAGCATTGACTGTTCTTACAAACGGACAAGCCAAAATCTACTCAGATTTTAAAACCGATCTGAAATGTTTACCTTTGTTGGTTCGGAAGTGATTTTTTTGCCTGTTACGTACTATAACATAATTTTACTATACCCATTCCCCATTTTGAATGGGTTTAGGTTAGAACATTTTATTTGGAAGTTTTCAGCATCGATGTTCAAGTCTGCTTATGATCCAATTAGCATGGAATGACTTAACCTTAAGCTTCGAATTAAATCTGACTTCTGTTTTCGTTGCGCTTATAACTTATAGTCGATTTGACCATCCGAATGCCTAACCTTAACCCTATAAGTACACATATGAATATATCTATATTCTATGTTGCATTCACAAAGCTGCTCAAATTTCTTGGCAAGCAATTTCCTAAATTGTTTTGCACTCACAACTAATAATGAGGACGATACGACAACGACAACGACGAAAGTGACAGGGATAAGCATACACAAGACTAACGCGCTAAGGGTGCAACGGGGGTGGAGGGAGTAGAGTGGGGGTTGGGGTGCGTATGTAAGACTAAGCATTGAGGGTTAGGATTTTCTTCACGACTTCTTCCCACACTTTGGCTCTACGCTGAGTCATGGACAGCATTAATGTTGAAAGCAGAAAGTCGTCGTTTTAGTGTTTTTGTAGTTTGATGCTCTTCATTATTTTTGGCCTTGCCCTCTCGGATTTTGGGTATTTAGTTTGCTTTTCCACTCGCCACTCGCTTTGCGTTTCTCGGTGCTGCTTCAGTTAGCAGCTGCTTTTGTTTGCAAGCCAAGAAAACCGCCAAATGGACAGACGCTTAATCGACTTTGCCAACATAAAATGCGTGTGGTTAGCCAGTGTACCACACTACCCAAGCCATACCCAACACCCTCCCATCACCCTTCTACCCATTCATTCTGTTTCCCATGGCCCCCCTCAAAACTCTCCCCGCATGAAAATGGCGTGAAAAACTGTTTGCCAGCAGCAGAACTAAATTTCTCCTCGCCCTCTTCTTAGTTGCTTGCTTGCTGTATTATTTATGCCCATAAAAATATTATTGCCATTTTTTCGCATTTGGATTTTTGTAGACGCCATTTTCCCCCTTGAACCACAAACCTCGCACCACTCCACCCCACCCCGCCTCCCATCGAACGTCTTGTCAAATGTCAGGCGTGAAGTGTTTGTTGATGCGCTCCTCGTGCGATGATGAGGGCGAATGCCGGGCTACGGCTACGGTTATGGCTAAGGAAATGCCGGATATGCTGAGTAATTGGACCCATATGCTCAACCCCGCAGCCCCCATATCTTCCCCCCAACCTACACCCGACTATTGTATGCATAGTGTGGGGTGTCTGTGTGTGTGTGTGTGTAGTTCTGCTTGTTGGTTTCGGTGGTTGCGGCTTTGTGGCGACACATACACACATAAATAAATATATATATATGTACACATATATATATTCCACTAGTTTATCCACTTGCATACTCCATGTGGTAGTTGCAGATTAGGCACCTTGTGTCCCACAAAGGGTAACAAATTTCGAGCGCACGAAATAAAATGAGCTTCGCTTAGAAAACCAATCGAAATTTGCGTTATGCGTAATCTTTGTAAAAGTGAGGTTAAAAGTACTTAGCCACATGATACCAGAAAAGCGTCTAATTGAATTAATTATACTAAAAATTATTCAAATTGCTCTAGGCAATTGAGTTTTTAAAAGAGCTGCAGTTATGCATAACAAGTTCCAAGAAGCGAACTTCATTTAAAATGCAACAATTTAAAAACAAAATGGGATTTCGTTATACTTAAAGTGAGTTGTGCTATTGATCAACAAAGGCAGACTTGGTGGAGAAAGCAACGAATAAATAAAGTGAAAAATCAATGAATACTTAATCCTTGCCGACAACGCCTAACGAGCACAGCGAATAAGTTTATATAGGTGTGCTAGTAGTGGGATTATGTCTTGCCAATCGAAACCCGCACCCATTTTTGATTGGTTGACTCGATTATTGCTATACCAGAAGTGAATCATATTCATATTCATTTGTGAGCCACACCAACTAGCAAATAACAAATGCAAATTGCAAAATTGCAAAATGACGATTCACTTTATGTGATGTGATTCCTCGGAATCGGGTCTCAATTATTGCCCATTGGCTGCTAGTAATACATTTTTGGTTTTGGCCACGCAATGCCCATTTAAGTGACTGCACAGCAGTTATCCTTGCCACTTTCCCCCTTCGTCCTTCCAACTCCTCCACCTTCACGTTACCCACCACATCGGCTTTGCCAGTAATCAGTGGCAACAACTGGGGACCCAAAGCTCGCAAATAAAGTGGCGATTGGATATTACAACTTTCCGGTCAATGCATTTTTGCAAAGTTCACAACAACTACAACAACTTGGCTGCCCCCTTACCATTCATAACCTTTGCCGCGGATTCTTTGCTGCCTTCCCCCGCTTTGTGCCGGCTCAACTTCTGCTCCCGCAAGCAGAACAATTTCCAATGTGCGCTCAACTGTAGTGGCAAACAGAGGGGTGTTGGAGGGGCGTTGTGCACTGGTAGGCGTTGAGTGTCGTGTATAGTGTAGTCAAACAGGAAGTGCCACACACACAAACACACTCATACACAAACAAATAGAGAGTTACAAGCATTTGGCAACATGTGTACAATTGCGAGTATTTAAAACTGAACGCCAGCCTCGGTCAGCGGACACAAATGAATTTATTTCTTTTACTGTTTGACCCCAATGATCCCTTTTCCTCCTCATCAGCCTAGTAGAACACTCCTTCGTTTCCAAAAATGTGATACTCTGTTTTAAAACCAGTGTATTTGACACGTCTTGTTTTTTTTATACAATTAATTGCAGTTCGCATATGAATCCAATTTCTGGTTAATCTATATCGACGAGGGAGTTTGCGCTTTGGCAGTCAGTCACAATTGTCAAAGTCTGTTAATACTCTCAGCTTAGAACAGGGTATGGCACAGTCGTTGAATGTGCAAGAGCAACATTTGAGTTGTTTTATTTTGTAATTTTCATTTTGGTTGCAATGCTTGCCGCAATACAAACAATTTATGTGGCATGCCGGGGCTGTCACCCGCACCCAATAAAAAATGGACTCGTTCTGAAGATGCGTCGACATGTATCGTTTGTCGTTTTGTCCTTCAGTCTGTCTAGCAGAGCAACCCCCACAAAAATGGAGTCGCACTTGCTGGGCCGTTGTTGGGTGGTTTTCTTTGACTGCTCTTGCGACATTGAAATTTATCGACTTTTGTGCCCAAGGCGCAGGTGGTGCGCATCAGTTCAAGTGGTGCCATGAGGATCCTCATCCTCCTCCTGATCTCTGAAGCTCACACTGACTCTGACTCTTTCCTAGCACGCGCACAGGATTTACGCCACATTTCACTGTCTGCTTAAAAAAAAAAAAACAAACACAGCAACAACAACAACAACTCACACGCACACACAATGCCAAAAATATTTAATTAAAATTTATGGAGCAACCCCTGGGTGCAGCCACCCAAAAAGCCGACCCACCTGACGTTGCCCGACAGTCCGACAGACCGACAGACCGACAGTCAACAGCAGTCAGCAGCCAGCAGCCATCAGCAGTCAGCCAAATGCCAAACGATGACACCCTTCAACATTGCGAGCCGACTCTCAAACTCCAAATCTACACCCTGGACTCGAACCGTAACGTTGACTTTTGTGCCCACCCCTTACACCTTCACACCCCCTTACTGCCCCACCCGTTGCCAAGCCGTGCACCACTTGAAAGTTTATGCTCCCAAATGTCTCATTGACGGCCATTTTTAATGGCCTGCACTTGAAGTACAACAACAAATTACAAAAAAAAAAAACAAACAAGCAGAAAACAACCATAAATGCGCATTGGAGTCGCGTGCTCAACTGGTACATACCCTGTAAAGTGTCACAGATATTTTGAGAACTTTATAAGAAAGCTGCTGTCAATAGTTTCCTTATGTCACAAATTTAAAGCAGAATTGTACAAAAGACTGACTTCTGATTTCTAAATGTATCTCACCAACTTTGCCAAGATGAATAACCCCCATAAGGCTATAGATCCTTGGGATTATATGGGAGTACATAAGTGAAAGAACGCATCTATTCTTGTCGAAATTATTATTTTACTTTCCAAACAACATTAATGTGCTCACATATATACTGAACGTTCTTAAGGTATGCTTATACTCATACTCCTTATGCACAGGCGCATGTTTATAGGGTATTTTTGTAAAATATAACAAAAATATGCTGCATACTCCAAGCCATGCAATGCACATGCGAGCCATTAAAAAGTTGCAATGTCGGAGAAAAGATGTGGGGCTAGTCAGTGAGAGAGGGAGAGAGAGAGAGAGAGAGAGAAAGAGAGAGAGAGCAAGAGAGAGAGAGAGAGAGAGAGAGAGAGCACGCGTGCTTGGCTACCTTGTTTCCATTTGCAGCTGGATAAGTTGAGTAAACATTTCATAAAGCAATTGACGTCGGAAATTTACCTGTAATCGCACCACAGAGTAAACAAATCAATTTAGCGTTAAAGGCCACGTGATTAAGCAATGCCCTATGCCCTCATCTCCAACCCCTCTTCCATACCAGCCCCATAATCCTCCCAAGGTACACTTAACACCCAACCACGGACATGCTGCTGCCAACAGTTGTTTCTCTTGGCTGGTGCTAGGCGCCATTGTTGTTGATAATTGAAAGTGCCTGACTGCCGTTCGCTCAGTTAATCAATCAGTCAAACAATCGATCAATCAAGCAGTCAATCAAACTAACGCCAAAGTGGGCCGACAACACTGGCTGTTAACTGTGTGTGTGTGTGTGTGTGTGTGTATTTGATTGCTGCTAATTGCAATTAGTGCCTGAGAATTTGACAGCCATTGACAACAAGAACAACAACAACGACAACAACTACAACAACAACAGCTACAGCAACAACAACAATTATAACCAGGCGGGGTCAAGCCTGCGTTGCTGTGTTGCGGGTCAAGTATCGAAGTACTTTTTGCTTTTTTAGGTATTAACTAACTAACTAACTAATTTCCATGTGACAATATATAATTTTTTACTTTGAATAAGGTTCCTCGTTGCTTTGCTCAACTCAACGTGGTATTTATCAGCTGTTGGGTATATTTTTATGAGCTACTAGACAAAATGTCAACAGATGCAATTGATAGTTAAATTGGGAAATTAATTGAAGCTATTCTAGTGGGGACCTCGAGATGATATTAGACGATTCATCTGGCGATGACAGATGAACAATGAACATCAAAAACTAACGAATGTTGTGTGGAAACATGAATGGTTAAACATTAGATTGACTGGCAGAAGTGAAGGACTGACTCTATTGTAAGAAGCTAAGCTCTGAATCAAAAGCGATATTCTTCAATTCCAATTCAACTGTCAATGCAGCTCTCGCTTTTGCACACATCCACACATACACACACACACACACATGTGTAAGTGGTGTTAGCTGCAATCAGCGCAATATGCCACAAAATAAAATGCCAAAGAAAAGAGAGAGAGAGATGGAGAGGGGGAGGGGGAGGGGGAGAGACAGGCAAAAGGAAAACCGTGTGGTTGGCATAGCCAGTTTCCATTTCCTGGCACGGAAGACCTGGCCAAAAGCAAACTGTGTCAAAGCGCTGTACCATGTGGCAACATGTGGCCACAGAGCCGCTTGCCACAAAGACAGATAGAGGTAAAGAGAGAGACAGAGAGAAAGAGCGCGAGAGAAAGGGATAGAAGAGTCGTTGCAACGTTTGCATTTTGTGTGTCTTTTGTCTGATGGCGGAGATCCTATCTTGGGCGCGTTGCCAAAGTGCCTGCGGTTATGCGCCAGTGTTGTTTTGGCTTTGCCATCAAGGCTGCAACTAACTGAAGGATGCTGTGCGGGCAGGGAGGGCGTTATAGGGGAAGTGTGGCTACTTTCAGTATGCAACTGAAACGAGCCGCATTAACGCCGTCTTTAAAATTTATGATATTTACTCGAGCAGACAGTGAGAGGCCAACGAGTTGGGCATTTTATTTAGCTGCAGGTGCTCCTGTAGCCCACCATGTGGGTGGTGCTGATGGTGTCCAAGTGTGTAGGGGGTGTGGACACGTGTCGGCTGGTTGTTGTTGGTGCAGCTGCACCTCCAAGGCTGCCTGCTTTGGTTATGCATTTTTTATGGGCGCACAGCAAAGCCAACAACTTGGCACTCACAGCGGTAGCAGCAGCAGCTGCTTATTATTAGCCCGGCCAATAAGTGGGTATTGGCATAGCCATGATTGGAGAAGCCGCTCTTTCTGTTTTTGTTTCTTTTACTTTCTAATCTAAAAAATTTGCCATTTTTCCCAGAGTGAATTTCGGAATTCGAAAAGAAATCTGGTCCAATTTGTGTATGTGTTTTAAATAAAAATACAATTTATACTTGCTATTAATAAAATAAATATTTTAATAATTATTTACACTGACAGGAATAACATTTACTTACTGAATCTACTTATAAAAATGACTTTTTCATCGTTTATTAAAAGTGTACCAATATTGATTTGATTTGAAAAATTCTTTCCCATCACTAATAAATGGGGAACTATGAGTCTAAGAGTCTAAGGGTATTTGATGTCTCTATCATGTTCTTGCTTCCTTGCCCTTAGATTATGTCTCCCTTTTGGTCACTTTAAGAAACTATAATCTTCGTAATCTTATTTCCAATCTCTCAGTTTATCTCTCAACTCAGCATAGTAGTCTTCTCACTCTTACCCCTTCTCTCCTTGGCTGCTCAGGAACTGTTGCATTGGTAATGTGGCGCCCAGCGATTGTAGACTGGCTTCCACTGGCTTCCACAGGACAGACATTATGCACACTAACCAACTGCCTTCATTCACTTTAAATTGGCCTTTCAATTTCAAAAGCAATGTCCCAAGGCATTGCAACAGCAGCCCCCACATTTGCCACAGCTGCCACAGATGCAAAAGTGTAGACAACTTTTGCCGATAGTTGGAAACCACTCAGTGTCAGTGTGCTTAATATTGAAGTCAGTGCCGCGCTGCCCGTTCACCTGTCAACAGCTGAGCTCCTGTTTGTTGCTCCTGTTTGCTTCTTTACTCCTTTCGCGTTTATTTTTGTAATTTTCTTAAGTGTTTGTTCACCCTGCGAGACGTTGTCTCAAACAAAAAAAAAAGAAAAAATTATTAGCAGCATGTTCTGTCGTCGCTGCTGGATTGATTTTACCGCTGGCGAGGATTACGTGGTGTGTTCAGGTCCTTGTGCCTGGCGTTATCACGCCACCTGTGCCGCGCTCCCACGGGAGTTGGCTCGTGAGTTACGACCAACAACAACCAACAATCTTGGCAACTTCAATACGAGCCCCGGCTTGGTCTCCGGCTCCGGTGTGGAATGGTATTGCAACAATTGTCGTCAACTTTATCGCCTGCAATTGTACTTTGAGGTAGCTGGCTTTATGTCTAACTAGTGAAACCCTGTCAATTCCTTCATCACGCGTCTTCTCAAAATAAAGATATAGATATATATATATATATATAAATCAATGTATAGATATATCGATATAGAGATGTAGATTTTGCTTGCATTTATATAACTGACTACTACGCATGATAATGGACTAATCAGCATCATCAGTGAGCAGATTATCCTCGTTTTTGGGAGGTCCTCTCCATGTTTCTTGTTTAACTCTTTCAACATCCTTTTGGCTTTAATTTCACAGTTGCCATCCACTTAACGTTAATTGCAAATCTCGTGACTCTTTGTTGCTGTTATTGTTGCTGTGTATTGTACACATTGGGGAATTCTCTTACCAAGCTGGTCGCTCGACTGGTGCACTTGACGAGAAAAGATTCTCGAGGCATCTCCAAAGGCGGCGTCGCCATTTTTAATTGTAACTGTAATTTAGCCATTGTGTTCTTCTCAGCACTTTTTGATGACGCAGCGAGCGCCTGAGTGTATGCAATGCTTTCCACTTTCCACTCACTCCTCTCTCTCTCTCTTGCTAGATGAGAAGGTGTTGGGGTAGAAAGGGGCACATCTGTGGTCTTGATGCATTTGCATGTGTCGTATTCATTCTTCTTCATCCACTTCTTGTTTCTTGCTGCCTCTTGCTCAACTTGAAAATGTTTATTTTTAGCATACGAATTGCGTGAAGGCTCTCACATTGTTTTATTTGTTTTGTATTTTGTATTTACATATCTCTATTTCACTCTATTTCTAACATACTCTCTCTCTCTCTTTCTCTCTGTTTATGTCACTCGGTTTTTTGCTTGCAGATTGCCATCTGTGATGATTACAGCCTGCCTGTAGACTTTGTTAAGAAACGACCGTCCAGTTTCGATCCCTGCCTGGCCGAGGCAATACCAACAAATCCGGAACATTGGATAGCGCCCAGTCCACAAACTGAATTTGTAAGTACAACAAACAACGTAACTATTAACCATGCTTTATGTGATAGCACAGGTCTTAGCAAGTCCTCAACTTAAAAGCACATCATGAACCGGTTCGTGAACCGCATTCAAAGTGCCATCAGCGACATCAGGCAGCATTCAACAAAATCATCATCCGTATAACCCTTAAAAACATAAAACTAAGCCCTTACTGCACTCTAAGTGAATCTGTCTCTTGGCTTCCTATTGAGCATTTTGCATGTTTGCAGCTGCACGATTAAAGCCTGAATTGCATACACCGTGGATATCAACCAAATAGCCTTAACGAACAGTCGAATGGAGCTTTGGGTGGGTTGGGTTGGGTGTCGAAGTGGAGGGCCCGTAGTATTGTGGTTGGATTTTGTATTGGTAAAAAGCAATTAACTGCCCTCGGGCAGCTAATTGATAAACTGCACGCACCGGCAACGACAACAACGACAACGACAATGACGATAAGGACGACGGGGACGACCGACGACCGATGAACGATGACCGACGACGTCAGTCGCATCAGCAATGCGCTTAATGAAAGCCATTGAATAGCATTTTCCCATTTTCGCCCGCATTATTGCCAGCCTTTTGATTATTTAACCGGGGCCAAACAAAGCGCCGCTCAAACAATGCAAAACTCTATTGGCTAAATATTGCAAAAAAAAAAAAAGGAAAAAAGAAGAATACCCAACCCACAATACCTCGGCAATCGGCGTTGCCCAGCGGGTGGTCAGCCATAAAAAAGCCTGAAAGAGCCACAGATACTAAGCGTTATGGAGAATGAAAAAACAGACAACACGAGCACAGCACAGCAAGTGCGGAGCCTGCAGCAAATGTTGCCACAAATCAAATGGCGATGCTTCATCTGTTCCCTCTAACTGCTCTCCTTCGCTCACCATGCCTCCGACGAAAATCTCGGCGCGTTATCTCGAGAGTCCGTAGAAAAAAGATAAACTTTTCTGTTTTTTTTTTCTTTTTTTTTTGCTGTTCTGGGGCGGAGTTTGGAATTTCAGTTTTTATGGCCCCATACGAAATATATATTTTAGTCCGTGTATTGTTTTGTGCTCGCATTGTTGCTGTCCTTTTGCATATTGGTCGTAAAGTGAAAGCGAAAGCGAAAGCGCCACATGGAGGCGCATAAAAAATGCCTGCCTGCCTGCCACTTGAATTTCTTTTTATTGAAATTTGTTTAGCCGCAAGCCGCCCCAATGAATATATACAATGTGAGAGTGTGTGTGTGAGTGTAAGTGTGAGTGTGAATGTGAGTGTTTGTGTTTGTGAGTGTGCTTGTGTGTTATGAATGTTGCTCGAAATTGCGCAGTAAATGTTTTCATTGATGTGAGCAGATTTCCGAACTGAAATATTGGCAATATTGACTAAAACTGTTTGCCGATGGCCAACAGTTAAGAAGATTGTGCACAAAACTAGCTATGGGCTGATTATTTCGCAATTCCCCCATGTGTCACAAGCCGAAACGTTACACTGGCTGCTTGCTCTCACTGATTACTTTGTTGCGCTGGTCTGCTCTCAAAATTGGCCTGCATGTGACAAAGTTATGGGCTCGAAAGGATTTTTCAGAAATTTAAAATCTTTTTTGAAAATATGATTGCATCGTTGAAGAGTTGTAGACATAACCCGAAAAGTTTGCTACTGCTTTAGATATAAAATGTAATTTCTTGGCTCTTTTCACGTATAATTTCTTGCATATTAACATTATTAACGTTGACATCTGTTTTGAAATGAAATTTATTATTTATTTGTACTCGTTGAATATACAAATCTTATAAAGCCTGTTTTGGGTATTTACACATATTCCACTTTAGGCAATCAGCATTTTTTGGGGGCACAAATCTCAGCTAATGTTGTTTTTCTTCTTTTTTTTTTATTTGGCCAATCTCTCCCACTGTGTGCGCTTCCTGATTTTAGTGGGCTCCCCTTCTTCTCCCCCTCCACGTCCTTTGAGCTGCCAATAGCTCAAAGCGTCAACGTTTAGGGCCTCTTCAGCTTCAGCTTTAGTATTTCGCACGTCCTGTTTCCCTGCCTGCTCGCCTGCCCATCTCCTCAAGTGAATCTGCTCTCTAAACTCCCATTTTCGCTATTTCTCTCTTTCCACATCTCCTTTTATCTCTCCACGTGCGATGTGCTTGTTTTTGCTGTTGCTGCTGCTGCTGCTTCTGTTTTTTTTAGCTTCACAGTTATTAATGTAATTTTATCTTGTGACTTTTGTTTTGCGTAAACAGCCGCGACGCGTGTCCACATATAAAAGCTGCAGGCTATGCATATGGCTGTGTGTGTGTGTGTGTGTGTGTGTGTGTGTGTGAGATATTGTGTGTGTGAGTGTGTGTGTGTGTATGTGTGTGTGCCATATAAATGCTGTCTGTGCTGTTGTTCTTTTTTCATTCTTGTGGCGACGGCTCATGTTTTAATGGCAAACGAGCGCGACATTTTTCGATATGAAAACGAACACAACACTCTACATCCCCCTCCCACCGCCGCCCCCTCCTTACTCGCCCCGCAACCTCCTCACTCGGCTGGTGCTGCACTTGGTGAAGTGCACTTGGTGAGAGTTGCGTTGTCGCCGTCGCCAGTTTAGCGACGCTGCTGCTGCTTTTCACCTCTTGTTGTGTATTACTCTCCACGGAGTAATATCAGCGATAACTCAGCAGCATCAGTACAAAAGCCACATCTGAGTGTGTGTGCATGTGTGTGCATGTGTGTGTGTGTGTGTTCCTTGCCTTTTTGTTTATTTCAATAACTGGGCTGCGGCTGTTTATGCTATTGTTGTTGCTGTTCTGACTTACAGCTTGACAACTAACAGAACATCTCACATTACTCATACGCCGCTTTGTGTAGCTTAGGAAAAATGGGAAAATGACAAGAAAACAAAAGGAAAAGGAGAAAAGCTCTTCTCTTGCTACTCTTCTTGATTTAAAAACAAAATTAGAAACGTGCAAAACATTTCGAATCTGCAGTTGAATTATTAACATTTCAATGACTATACGAAAATGTAAAGATTTTAAAGAAAATCATTTTTATTTCCTATTTGGAATGAAAATTAAATACATTTAATTTTCTAGATTTAACATCTTTTTATATTTATATTTTTGAAATCAGTGCATTATTTAGAGCTTGTCACATTTATCCTTCAACTTGAAGGAATTTACAATACTTCCCTCAAACATTTGCATAGCTTCGTTCGAATCCCTTTCACTCCCATTCCATTGGCAGGGTTCACATTTCAGCTAAACTTTGAATAGTTGCGCTTCTTGTGGGACTCTTTGGATTCTGTTCGTTTCTTTTTTGTTGTTGTGCAACACTAAAGTTATGATACCCAACGGCAAGCATATTAAAACACTCGTCACACGCACTTGGCAGACATGAAGACTCAGAGAAATACAGAGGGAGATTGACAGAGGGAGACTGACAGAGAGAGAGAGAAAGAGGAAAGAAACAAGGATTGGGTGGGAATGATTGCATGTTGGAGTAGCATTAAACAGACCACGTTTGGAAAGGACTCTAACAAAAAAAAAAAAACAAAAAAGCAGAAAGATAAAACTGCAAAGCAAGCGAACTAGTTAGTTTTCCTCTTTGCTCACGACTCATTTCCACAGCCAACATCATCATCGCAATCATCATTATAATCATTCAACATTATCATCATCATCTGGTAACGTTTTCATTAACGTGCGCATAAAAATCACGTTGCTCTGGCAACAACAACCACAATAACAACAACAGCAACAACAACAGCAAGTGGAGGTAGAAGGTACATCGAACGATAGACATTCGTCTAACCATTTTGATTGTGGCATGTCTGTCTGCCCGAGCCACCCATTTACCCACACTCCACACAAATTTCCTCTAGCCCCGCGTTGATTGGAAGACACATTTTGTGGGGGTGGCGTGGGGCTCCCAATCGAGTCGTGTATAAAATCCCCGTATGCCGATAATCAAGGGCAAATATTTAAAGAACAATATGTGTCTGTGTGCACAACATTTGAGTAAGATTTCAATTCAACGACGACAAGACTCCCCAGATGCCCAGAACAAACTAGAGATGACAGCGTGCCGAATATATCACAATAGACGCAAAAGTAAATCAATTACTTATTCCTAATAATATGCCTATTTATGCAAATATTATCTAAAAGGGAGAAGCAACAATTTGACAATATTTATTTGGTGCTAGAATAGCTTTCTCACTCCTTGTAGACTTTGTAGACGGCTTTTGAGAGCTCAGCTTTGATAAAAGTCAACTTCAACTTATGGTTGGTTGATTGGGAAAGTAGAAAGATAAACAATATTATTTAAGATAATATTTCAAATATTTGTGTTGCAGTTATCAAAACAGATCCACAATCTTCTGATGTGTTAATGCTCCATTTACCCATCTCTAAATGCAAAACAGTTGCACACCCCAAGATCCACCTCCCTATTAATGTGGCACTTATTGAATGTTTGTGTGTGTGTAGGTGTGTGTGTGTGTGTGTAGGTGTGTGTGTGTGTATGTGTATGCCTTTATTTGCTTGCATTAGAATTTCTATATGGTCTATTGTCTTGAATTTATGAGAGCTGAGTTAGCAGCAAACCCGGGAAGCCTGAACAGCCAGCATAAATTCAAACACTGCCACTGCTGGGAAGAGCAACTGCAACTGGCTTTGCTTTAATATGTTCTTTATTTTGTATTGTATTAGTTTCAAATTTCCAATTTCCAGCTCATTATGAGCACACTGCACATGTCGACGAAAGCACTGCCAAACAAATCGCTGCTGAGACAAAGCAAATTGTTATTTAAATCAAAACGAGTTTTGTACGTATTTGGAACGATTTGTACTTTAAGTTTTCACTAACAATGCGGTACTTTGCTGAGTTTAACCCAAACTTTTTTCTCTCAGTGTGTTTGTTCATCTATTTCTATTCATCGATGAGCAGCAGTCGACTTTTAATTTATGAGTTTCAATTAAAAATTCCTTTCAATTGCAAGTCCGGCAAACAATGGCGAGCACTGCTTAGTGTAACAATCCCCAACCACCAACCCCCAGTCCCAAGTCCCACTTCCGCTTCTTCTTGGCTGGCCCTTGTTGCTGTTGCTGTTGTTGTTGTTTTGGCATCAAATTTCGCATACAATATGCCCCTCCTAGAGTCATCCCTCTTTTCCCCTTCCACTCGTTAGATGTAACGCAAATTTATGTTTAACAATAATGCGCATATTTACGACCCCCTTTCCCCTCTTCAGTATCATCTACCCCATTATAATATAAACGGGCTGCTGCTGTTGCTGCTGCTGTTGCTTATAATGTGTGCACATTAGGGACACGTTAATGTCATTTGTTGTTGTTGTTGTTGTTGTTGCTTTTGCTGTGTTGTGCGACCTGCTGTTGCAGTTTTGTTTTGTGCAGCTATTTGTCATCGTCTGCCGGACGCTGTCCTATCTAAAAGAACACTCAACCAGAAGATGGACAGCTTAGCTGCACTTAACTAAGCTGAGAGATGGGAGGCAGAGGGTTGAGCACAACTCAAGGATGAAACATGTTTCCTGTGCCTTGTGAGATTGATAGATGGACAGAAAAATTGATAGTTAGTGAATATTGATGAAGCTCTTACATTGTGCATGTCTCTGAGTGGCTCTGTGTGCGTGTTTGTGTGTAAAAAGCAAACCAAAATTGAAATGTCCACAACCGGTAAAGGCTTTTAATGAAACTTTCAATACTAGCTTAGATGAAAATGAAACAAACCGATAAAAAGTTAGTTTCGCAGGTTGATGAACCTGGATGTGGCTTAATAAAGGAGTTTCTACTAGAAATAATTGGATGCAATTTGGTTGTCAGCCTTGGTCTATCTGCTTGATAATCTTATGACTAATCGGTTCATAGCACATGCACAGCCTTTAATTCATATTTTTAGAGTAACATGGGAAATTATAATTTAAACAACGTCAAAAAGCTGCGGTTATTTTCTATGTTTGTGTAACTAATTAATGGACCTTTACTTGGGCTTTTCCTGTTTGTTAGTGTTTTATTTTTGGTTTGTGGTTGAGGAAAACCTAAAAGCGCCTAATGAGACGGCACCGTCACTCCCTCCACACACACACACACACACACACACACATATATATATTTATTTATATATTTATATATAAATATGCTTACCACATTTGTAGCCCACAGTGACAGTCAGCATTTTGCGACCACATGACGCACGCACAATTTTCAATTAAATGCTAAGACAAATTGAAATTGCAATGCAAATCGAATTAGTCGCACCAACATTGCATGATTGTGGCAACAGCAAAATGCCACCCAAATGTCTGCCAACTGCGGCACACCGAATTTCAAAATACCCTTGCAGATAACAGCACTCGTAACTCTTCGTCTAAGTTCGGCTAAAACACAAAACTAGCTTGTTTTATTCTCCCGAGAATTAGTTCCAACTTAAAGTAAGATTAAAAATGAGCAATTTTGTTTGTTTCTTGTCTATATTTTATACGATTTGAATTTGAATCAAAAACATATTTTCCGGATTTGACATTGTTTGTCGGTTGTGTTTTTCCCTAGATCGGCTTGGGTTTTTATATATTGATTCTTTATTCTTTTTGGACAGATCTCACTGAACGACAAAAGTATATTACCCGTTGAAAGTGTAATACAAACTTGTTATCTCATTCGTTGGGCTTTTCCCTTCTTTTTTTTGTTTGCCATTCACAGCTGCCATTTAACGAAGCCCAACAAGCGTCACAGCAACAGCAACAACAGCAGCAACAGCAGCAACAACAGCAGCAGCAATCGACAGCAGCAGCGCCGCCGCCACCCGCCCCTTTGTCGACATTGCCTAGTCAACCCGCAAGTGCAGCAGTAGCAGCAGCAGCAGCAGCTATTTTGGGCAGCAACAATAATAACAATAACGGCAACGGTAACAACAACAACAACTGCAACAGCAGCCAACAGCAACAGCAGCAACTGCACGCGCACAACAACAACACATTGCCAGCGGGGCCGCTGCAACAGCCGCAGCAACAGCAACGCGCAACATTGCAACATCCACCGCTGCCCAACAGCAACATCAAGCAGGCATCCGTCAAGCTCATCGAAGGTTACTCCGATCCCAAGGATACGCGTCATCAGGCCAAGAAGGTCTATCACAAGAAGGTCAAGCGACGCTCAGCGCCAACACACAAACAGCGACAGCAGCAGCAGCAACACCAGCAACCGCGGCAACATCAACAGTTACAAACGTTGCCAACACCACGCGGACATCAGCAGCAGCTGCAGCAACAACAGCAACAGCAGCAGCAGCAGCAGCATCAGTTGCAACATCGCCACTCCACATATAATAACAATAACGTTAACCACAAAAGAGACAAGCGCAACAGCAGCCATTACAATTCAGGTGAGACTAACAACAACAACAACAACACCAGTTGGCAACATGCTGCCCGATTTTGGCAGCATGCTAACACTTCAGTGCCAGCCAAACTAGTCACACAACTGTTAATAAACTCGAATTATAAATGCCTGCAAATTATAAAGTTTAAAAGCACTGCATACTTATACCGAAATAGATAGCTTATTCAATTAAAAGTCTGAAAACAATTTGTTAACTTTTTAGCTACATAAAAAGTATTATAGAAAAACAATACCACAACTTGCTGTAACTCTCGATGGTAGAAGTTTTAAATAGAGGCAAAGACAATAATCATGGCCAGGCGATGCATTAAAAATCACAGCTTCGTCAGAGCAATTTTCGCAGCAACTCTTCTCAGCTATTCAATCAGAGTGCGAATTTGTTTTTTTGACTACTGAATGAGAATCAGGGGGTTGGTAGGTAGTGGGGGTGTGTGCATAAGCATTGTGAATCAGTGGCAATTAGACGCACTTGGCGTACAACTCCAACTCCGGGTCGAACTGCGGCTGCAGGGATCAGCCAGGCGTTAAATGGCAACTGGCAGCCATTGGACTGGGACTCAAGCGTAATGAAAGAGGAAGAGGCGCATCTGCCGGGCAGCCAAGCGCCTAATAGACTGCGACAGAGACTCGCCACAATATATTCCAAAGGATAACAGCTGCGATGCCTCCTAACTAACAAACAGACTGTCTGTCCGTTGGCTTACTTGTCTCGCTGCTCGCAACCCGCATCCCGCATCCCCCAACTTGCAACTTACAGCTTGCAACTCGCGATTTAATTAACTTCTGCTTCGGGGCAATGCAAAATTACCGTCAACTACTGACAACAGTTGCAGTTCGTTGCGGAATATTTAGTATCAAGCCCTTTCTTCAAATTCCTTATAATTACACGCAAAAAGTACGAGTCTTCTATGAAGTTAAATAGTTGACGACAGTTTGGACAGCAATTTCACGTTATACATCGTCTCTAGTCAGCGATCTTGGACAGCGTTGTGTTTTTAGTGTAAGACTTATCTAACTACTTTAACATTTGCTGCCAACAAATAGTATTGTGCACAGATTGCAAAGGTTCAACAGCAATTTAAGGGAGCTGCAAGCCAGGACTTACTTTAATATTGATATTTATATATATATATATATATATATAATAATATTTATGCATAAGTCCCCATCCAAACTTAATACCAATTATAATTAAAAGTTGAAAGTATAAGTTTGCATTTGATAGAATTTTTTTTTTTTCCTTTAATAGTTGTTTAATAGTTAAAGAGTCGCTAAAAATGTATGAACTTACAATTACAGATTCATCGGCGCCCAAATCCTCGGACGAGGAGGCAGATATTGACGAGGAAGTAGAGCGTGCGCCACCGCCACCGCCACACCCAAAAACAGCATCAGCTGGAACTGTAACAGGAGGTGTGGCTGGAGCTGTAGCGGCGCCTGGAGGTTTACTCAACTCACCGGATAGCATAACAGATGATTTGGTGCGACCGCTTCCGCCGCAACTGCAGCGAAGTCCTCGCAAATTAACCGTTGCACCATCTGAGTACAGCAAGAGGCAGCCATCGCCATATTACTACTCGGATC
This sequence comes from Drosophila picticornis, assembly GCA_035043845.1. Taxonomy (NCBI): domain Eukaryota; kingdom Metazoa; phylum Arthropoda; class Insecta; order Diptera; family Drosophilidae; genus Drosophila; species Drosophila picticornis. The sequence continues at coordinate 9,760,231 of JAWNMR010000492.1, forward strand.
TACTCAAGAGTCGCGACAAGCCAGACGACAAGGATAAGGAGCAAGATAAGGATAAGGACAAACAAACGCTCGATCGTGAAACGAAACAAAAGTGCCGCCAATCGACGGCCAGTGAGCCACCCCAACAGACACAACCCCATCTGGGTGGGGGCTATCGGAAGAGCAGCAGCTTGGATGCGCCACAGCGCGATCAGGAGGAGGATAACAACGTCGATGAATCGGCACTTATTGCACTACCACTCACCGACGGCGATCCACTCGACGGCGAGCCACTCGATGACCTAGAAGAGGCCTGTCTAACCGAACAGTCCACCCCAAAGCGTTATAGCTTCACCGAGGAGGGTGTACGCATTATTCGGTGCGAGACACCGAGCACGAGCACCTCCGAGGAGTCCGATTGCAGCGAGTGCCTCAAGCGACGCGAGTGGCATGCTCGTGCCTTGGCTTTAGTCCGCAAAACGTGCAACATACAGCCAAGACAACATTTGCCCAACAGCAGTGGGGAACTGCAGCTGCAACTGCAACACTGCGACGCCGGTGAAGGTGAACTGCTCAAGTGTTGTCCACCTCCATTGGGTTTGGGTACTGGAAACGAATTCGGTGCCTGCGATTTTGGCGGGTCGATGCCGCCGCACCGACTGCTGGGCCCAGCAGCCGTGTGCGGAGCCTGTATACCAGCAGCGCCCAGCAGTCAACTGAATCTGGGCCATGATGACAATGAGCTCGACGAGATTGAAGAATATTTTCGGCCACGCAGCATTTTCTATGTGCATCCGCATGGCGTCCACGAGTGCGTCGAATGTGCGCCACCTAACCAAGCAAAGACAAAGACACAGTTGTTAGAGACGAGAGACGGAGAAGTCGTCGAACAGCAGGAGCATCCACTGAAAGAAGAGTTAGTGCAGCAGGAGCAGCAGGAGGAAGAGGAGGAGGAGGGGGAGGAGGAAGAGCAACTGGGGGACTCGGATTCCGACAACATGGCCAGTCGACGTCGTCAGATCTATGAGACGGCCTTTGATTGCAAGATTGCCAAATCGGATGATGATCTCGATGAGGTCGATCGCATAACCAATCATTGCGTGTTGCTCCAACTGAGCAGCAATGGCAACGATCTGTTGCTGCCACCACCGCCGCCACCGCCACCGTCCAGTAAATCGCGACTTGAATGTAAGCGCGCCAAGAATAGCAAGAATCAAGCACTGCAGGAGCAACTGTTGCAACAGCCAAAGCAACAACAGCTGCAGCTGCAGCAGCAGCAACAGCAACAATCACCCGATGGTCCTGGTCAGGTTGTACTGCAGGTTCAAGCGGAGCTTGGTCAGCTGCAGATCAGTCAAACCGATCAGCAGAATCAGAACCAGAATTCAACTCAACAAAAACAGCAGCAGCAACAGCAGCAGCAACAGCAGCTGCAACAGCAGCAGCAACAGCTGCCCGCACGCGGTTACACCCCTTCGCCACCTTCCACCGCACCGCTACCGATCAAATTTCCGGGTAAACATGAACGCTACATGAACAGCATTAAAAGTGCACCCAATTTGCCGGCCGCACAACCGTCGCATCCGCGTTTGCGCGACTTGCGATTGCCGCTGCAGCAATCGTCGCTGCGGCAGCAGCAACAGTTGCAGCTGTGCGCTAGCAGCAATGACAACAGTCTCACCGACAGCGCCTACGTTAATCCGCCCTCAACCAATTCCAATTCAGCAGCAGCGTCCGTTTCCGCTTCTGCCTCGGCCTCAGCCTCGGCATCCGGATCAGCAGCAGCGGCAGCAGCAACTGTTGTTGTTGCACGTCGACCGCGCAGCTTTGTTTTGGAATCGGGTCGCGTCTTGGAGCTGCGTCGCAGCGCTCAACCGCATCAGCATCAGCAGCGACATCACCATCACAGCAGCCGACACACGCACTCACAGCATCAACAGCAACAACAACAGCAGCATCAGCAGCAGCAACAGCAACTGCAGCCGGGCGCAAGGCGGCACAATTACAGCTCCACAGAGAGCATTGCAACCTCGTCGAGTGGCGGCAGCATGGAATCGCTGCGATCCAGCACCAGTGAGGGTAATCGCAGCACCTCCAGCTCCGAGTCGCGACACTCCAGCTCACTGAGCTCCCACAGCTCCGAGAGTAACAGCAACAACAGTGGCAGCGGCAGTGGCAGTGTCAGCTCTAGTGTTGCCTATCCGCTACGAGCACCCGTTTTGCTGCACTCCAAGTTGCACATCCTAAGCCCTATATCCGACAAGTCCTCGCAGGAGCCGGCCTCAGCTAGCGCCAGTTCCGAGCAGTCACAGCAACCGGCAGCAGCAGCCAATTCAGCTTCGACAACGAACCCAGCGCCAGGCTCACAGGAGCAGACAGCGGATGTAGCTCTAGCTGCCACTGTTACTGCTGCTCCCGTGCAGCTACTGATCAAGTCACGCGGCAGTCAACGGACTGCTGCTGCACCCAACAAAGCACTGCTTCATTTGGCCGACGAGCTGCTCGGCTCGGATAGTGGTATTTCGTTGCATTCACGCGAGGATGGAAAAGTGCCCCATTTGGCGTTGCAACGTTTAACGTTGCCCAAGCTGCAGCTGCAGGGTGGCGGCAGCACCGCAGATACATCGTCATCAGGAGCGGCAGGCGGTGCAGCCGGCGCAGCATCCTCATCGTCGGCTCTGCCGCAGGAGTTGCGCGATTTGCCGTTTGATATGCCAAAGTTACGACGCCGCAAGACGTTGCAACAGGAGGCATCCGCCTGCACATCGGGTAGTGCCACCTCCGTTGATCTCGGCGACTTGCCCTTCGATATGCCGAAGTTGCGGCGGCGTTTGCGCGCCAATCAGGCGGAGATCAACAATTTAATGATGCACAGCACCGAATCTAGCGGTATTTCGCAAGCATCCTCGAGCCATTCCATGCGCGACGAGCAAAAGCTAGCCAGCAAACTGGGTAAGTTGTTAACCAATTAAATACCTATTCAAATCAAATAACTACTCGAAGTAATTACAGTAAGAGTAAGTAAGTAATTACATTACTTACCAAAAATAATATAAATACTTTTGATATCGTCTTTTCTATAGCATTTATGATTAATAATAACTGAATTTTTTATTGCAGACACTGCGCTTTTCCGTCAGAATCTTACACTGAATCTTAACGAGCCTCGTCAGGTGAGCAAACAGTTTGGGAGCCTCGATCTGCGCGGTCTGAGCAGCCACAAGGAGCTTAATATGAATCTGGGCCAGGGCTACGTCACAGCGGTCGATCTCATCGATGTGACCATACCACTCGAGCGACAGGGGTGAGTAGTGCATTATCTGACACCCGCCTTGTGTTCTCTCGCTAACATGTTTTCTCTGTTTTTAATACTCTGTAGCTGGTACCACGGCGCCATTACACGCATTGAGGCGGAGACAACGCTGCGTCCTCTGTCGGAGGGATCATTTCTAGTGCGCAATTGCGAGTCCACCAAACAGGATTACTCCCTATCGCTGAAGTATGATTCCATATCTTATAGTCTTGTCTATATACTTAGTCTTCCATCCCTCTCTTTCCTATTCAGGGGTGCTAAGGGATTTATGCACATGAGGATTCAGCGCAACGAGGCCGGCCAATATATCTTAGGTCAATTCAGCCGACCCTTCGAGACGGTACCCGATATGATCCGACACTTCTGCTTGAATCGGTTGCCGGTGCGTGGAGCGGAGCACATGTGCCTAATCGAACCGGTTATTGCACAGCTGCTGTAAACTGAGCGCTGTTAACTAACAGAGCCGTTAGCTGTTAACTGTTAACTGTTACAGTACAGAATTCCACATACATATTGATAGCATGTAGAAGCAAAGATGACTAATTCTCTAAGTGGTATATACATATATACATCTTTATACTATATAAAATATATACATACATATATATTATATATTATATATGGTAAATGTATGCACTAGTTATATGCTCTAATCTTAACTATCCAATTGTTTCTACTCACCATCAAAAACTTTGGTTATACTCGTAACATTTTCATTTCATTCACATACAGAATGATAAACAAAAATTGATCAATACAAAATGGGTATAAAGGAACACGAACTATGTAGCTTAGAGTTAAAAACAAAAAACAAAGAAAAACAAAAATTAAAAGTACGTAGCACTTTCAGACAATACGAGAACAAAACGCAAAACGCATTAATCCAAATGGAATATTTATACACGATATACATACCATAACCCTCTACTATATAAATATATATATATATATACACATATATATTTATGTATATATATATATATATGGATCTTCACTCTATTCTAGATAGAATGAGCACTTGACACAGTTGCTAGGCGTAGTTGTTCACAACATACACGAAGTTTACAAGTATTGTTTTTTGTAAACATGTTCACACGACACGTAATTCACGATTTACACAAAACAAAACCAAAAAGAAAACGAAATGCAACTGAAACACACACACACACACACTCTTCTCTATTCGTATCTAACGATATCACGCGTATATTAAATACTTACAAAGTCTAAGAATACTACGTAGCAAAGACACAAAAACAAGCAGATCACATAATCCTTAAGCCCCGTTCATACTGCACGATAAATGAGAATTATATGTTTACATTTGCGCTATATATTTAGTCGGTTTTTTATCGGGGCATCAAACTCTATAAAAAATTTGTTATTTAATTTTATGTTTCAAACTTATATATATATATATACTTATTATATATATATTTCGATCAGAGTTATCGATAACTAGATATATCTTACATAGTATGTGGTGAACGTCTTTTTTTTCCTAGTTTAAGGCCAGGCATGCAGAAAGTAGAACGCTCAAAGCGCTTTTTTTAATAGATATGAGTGGATTTCGATCCGATGTCGATGTCGATGTCGGTGTCGATATCGTATGGCAAGGATATAGAAACGCATATGAAAAAATGTCGGTTTTAAGTGTTAGCTTCTAATGTGTAGAATGCGAGCGATAAGTACGAGCTAACTAAAATTATATATATTCTTACTATATATATACATATATATATATATATATATATTATATACATTATACATTATACACAATATTAAGCAGTCAATGGTTTTTTGGTTCCAGAGCAAAAAAGAAAAGAAGAAAAACAACAAAAATAGAAAACAAGATAAAAGCAAGTATTTTGTTCAGTTGAAGGTGAGATCTGACAGCATTATCTATGTGCAATATACGACTTTACATATACATTTATGTATATGCTATCATTTACCATCTATGATTTGTAAATGCAATTATGTTTTATGTGTGCCAAAGTATATAAGTATTATTATTATTATTATTGTAATTATTATTATTATTATCTAGTAATTTATGTTATTTGTTAAATAATTTCTAATATTTATATGTATATGTTTTAAGTCTGGCAACACTGTGCAATAAGCAGACCTTTTTACTTTACTGCTTTCTTTCAAGTTTTCTGTTTCCCCCATTTAGCTTTTAGTTATGCAACACTGTCTATAGTTAAAAGATACATATATAGAGAGAAAGAGGGAACACATCGAGTGCGTACATACATAAATACATAATATGTATATATAAATATATATATATATATATATATATATATATATATATATACATATGCATATATGTTGATATCGAGTTATGCGATGTTCATACCCGAAAAATAAGTGTGAACACAGCTTAGCTTGGTCCAGCTGCATGTTGTAAACGGCGTTTGTAAATATATATAATTATACTTATACTTAATTACAAAAAGGAAATAAAACCAAAATTATACAAATTATACGATCCAATATGATTTTATCTGCAATACAATTCTAAGCATAAGATTTCCATTTCACATAAAATATCAGTAAATAGATGAGACACGAAAGAAAATCCTTAGTAGCAGTCAGCAAATCTTAAGTATAGCAGCAATTTTTTGAGGCTTCCAGCAACAAAGCTGTAATATGTGCATCTTGGAGCAGAGCTGTAAGAATTTGAGTGTATATACATACAGACACACACACACACACACTTACAGGTAGTGCGAACACAACATCGTCGTGTGTGATTTCTGCAGAATCGGAATATTTACTTAACTACTACTAATATGTATCTAGTATGTAGAACTTGAACTTCTGCTTAATCCTTGATTCTATTGCAACTCTCTCCGAAGCATTTTATTACTTGCATACATACATACATATGTCTATAAATATAAACATATATATACACATATGTATGTAGTAATTCTTAATAAACCGTACAACACCATAACAACAATACAAAAGAAAACAATTATATAATACAAAATAATGAGAGATGAAAACAATGAACAGCAACAAATGCATACAAATTTAATGAAAAACAACAACAAAAATGAACGAAATGTATTTAATAAAAATAAAAAAAAAAACATGAAAAAAATCGGTGTATTATTTATATACGTAACAATGCCTCTAAATGATCACGTAATCATTGAATGCAGTTTGATAGACACACCATATCCTTCGAAAAGCTGTTGGAATTTGGCAGAGTTTAAGCTATTTTTCTCGTTGATAATCACCCCTGGACGTTTGCCCCAATTTTTTGATCGCATGTAATTTAGCCAATACAACAACCTGATAGGCGTCACCACTACTTTGTAAAATCGACATTATTTTCACAGCTACTGTTTGATGTTTTCCAGTTCTGAAAATATATTTTCATCCTGTATACATTTGTACTAAATATAGATAAAAGAAACAGATGCTTAAAGGTTTATATTAATGTTTTATTAAATCGTTTTTCGCATATTGGTATCGCATATCGTAAGTACGTAAATATGTATAGTATTATTTGTATACATCCGCATGGTGTATACAAATACGTGTATGTACGTAAGGTATATTAAATAAATTATACTGACAAGGCGGAGCCAATACTTGCACTTGAAATACGAAGAATTATATACAACAGGTTTCTAGAATTTTTACATACTCGTTTGTGTAAATTATAGAAATAATTGTTTTTAAGTACATGCCTTTTTTCAATAATTCGTTGATTGCATATGAATGGATCAATCCAGATCCACTACTTTATATGTTACAAAAAAAAACCTTTTATGTGCTATTTGGGGCATTCTCTGTAGGGGGGCTTGTTTTAGGTTTCTGTTTAGTGCTTGGGACATTACAATAACAATTTGGTGTGCTTTGGTCGCCGCCGGCTTTAAATGGCCGCCTCAATAGTACCCTCCGCATTCTTCTTGATCAGGCTCTCCCACTGCGCGATGAGGCGATGCGATGATGGCGCCTCCTCCGGCGTCAGATCACAAAGCTGTGCTAGCGACATTGCCGGACGCATGCCAGAGTTGGAACCAGTTGAAGACAAGGCATTGCCACTACCATTCGACAGGACAGCGGCTGCATTCAAACTGCGGTTACCGGACGCCTTGTAACCCATCAGTTCCAAATCGTTGCTGTTGAGGAATCGAGAAAAAAGAATAGAGTTCGGTCTATAAAAGTCTATTTATACACATATTTACGTTAATGAGTTTATGCGTGGGATATACAAATTTTACAAGTTAAATTTCTAGTAACGAATGTCTCTCACCTCTCTCGCTCCAGCTCAAGTGTGGATTGTGCATTGCGCAATTTACCAGGTCCATAGCAGTGTTCCACCTCGGAATCATCATCGTCGTCATCAGCATCGGCCTCATCGTCCGTGCTGAGTTGCCTGCAAAGGGAGAGTTTGGTTTTAGGGGAGTGTTCTTGAAGGAAGAACTTTAACTTACAGCTTTTCAAGCATGTACTGACGGTTGAGCTTGCGCAGACGCTTCAGCTCCGTTTCACGTGACTTGAGGTCCTGCAGTTCGCGCTGAATCTTCTGCTCGACGGGCACATAGCCACGTCTCAGTGGCCGACCCTCCGAGTCCCGTTCGATGGCACCCTGCGACAAGGTGCCATTACTAATATTGTTGTTGATGTTGTTAGGCGAGGTGTTGCCCGTTTCCAAAAAGGCCAGTGCATTGCGAGAGTTTAACTTTAGAGTGGGACTATTCGGCGTTGCTAATAGTAATGGAGTCGCTGCCGGCGACATCCCGTTAGGGGTGCCATTACCCAACTGCAGCTTGCCATGGGAGGCAATGAAACGTTGCATTACTCCCTTAGTGGAGCCATTAAATGTAAACTGACGCTTCTGCTGTTGCTGCTGTGGTGTACCGGGAGTGCGGTTTGTCATTAGCTTCTGCTGTGGTGGCTCTGGTGTTAGATTATAACAATTTGGTCCTATATAACGAGACTCCTGTCTGCCCACCAGCGTCAATTTCAATGTGCCTTTGCTCTCAACCTTGCTGTTAATGCTGCTGTTGTTATTGATGTTATTGATTTTCTGTGAGGATGCGGAAATCCCCGAGTCATCCGAGTGCTGCTCATCGAGACTCTCCTCCTTGTGGCTATTACTGTTCACACTGGACGCCAGCGAAGGAGTATTCGATGGCGATTGCTCCTCGATGGGCAGAAGGAGAGCACTGGTAACAGCTGCTGGTTGTGCAGTCACGAGAACGCCCTGATCTTGTTCCTGGTCATGGTCCTGATCTAGATCCTGATCGTGTTGTCGCTCCTGTTCTGCCCCCAGCTGTTCCTCCTTTTCACCCTCAGTATTCCCGTTTAGCTGCCATTCGGGCTCCCCCGGCTTTGTCGGGGAACACGCTGTCAGTGCTGCGGCATTTGCCAGCCGACGGTATTCCTCCTCGCGGCGCTGCACCTCCTTGATCTCCTCCTGTATGCGCATCAACGGATCCATTTTCTGTAAAACATTGGCAGAGGGGGAGAGCTTTAGTAATTTGATCTGCTGCTGGGCCAAAAACAGGAAGTGATCCGATTACCAATCGATGCAATTGTATTCGAGTATGTGGCAGCAAAGCAAGGAAAGCAGAAACACAGCTGCTGCTTCCAACTTGGACAGTTTATCTACAGTAAAGGTTACGAAAGGGCAACAGCCCATTGCCAATATACCTTCGCTGAGGGTCGGCTTTTTGAGTAAATAAATAAATATATTATATATATGTGCAATTGGTCAGCATAAAATGCTTTGTCTTGTCTTGTCTTATTTTCTTCATAGGCAGTTACTACTATAATTAGCTTTCGCTAGTTAGCTTGCTTGAGTTGAAGCCTGCTGACACTTGCAAATGTGATGGACTTCAGATGCAGCAGCTGCATGCAACCCGCATATCTTGAAACGGTGCAAGGGACGGAGAGAGAGAGCTGCTGGCTGGATAAGGGGTTAATCGAAGTTTGCACAATTGAACAGAAACAAATAACGATGATGGGTCAACAAAATACCAACGACAAAAGCCACACACAATGCGACTTGAAGACTGTACGTAAGACGCAGGGAGGGGGGGGGGGGGGGGGGGGGGGGGTTAGTTGAACTAAGTGGCGGCAACCGAACCTTCCGGAACGCAAGGTAACGCAACGTAATGCAACGAAACGTAAGGGGATCCACGCTAAGCGGCTTTTGATGCGTGCGATCGCAAAAGCTGCGTGACAGTCAAACCAAAAACGAAAACAACAAATGTGTGTTTATTGAATACCAAAACAAAGGGCTTAGACCGCAATTTCAAAAAAAATTTAGGGAGTGGGAAAAAAAATTAAGAGAGGGCCGGAAGGGGGCACTGCAGCATTTGTTGTGGTGGCATTGTTAAACAGCTCGTAAAAATGCTAAACATATTTTTGAAAAACAATCGAGAGTAAAAGTGTTTGAAAGTAAAAATGATTTCAACAACAATCCATATTAAACATGTTAATGCTGCTGTTGTTGTTGTTTTTGCTGTTGTTTTCTGCTGTCACATGCAAAGCATATTATGGATGATGGCAGGCGTTACAGAGACGACCTCAAAGTTATGACATCGCCGTGCCAATGGGTAGAAAAATATGAGAAAAACTATCAATGAAAATGAGAATGGGAGTTTGTTTTTTTTGTTGTTGTTTTTTTTTTGTTTTTGAAGCGGATGCGGTTGAGTGGGCTGTGTAATACAATATGCAAGAGAGTAGTGGGGGTCAAAAAGGTTTTGCAATTTAATTATTTACACTTTATTAAGGAGCTCAGCAAAAGAAACCTTAGCAAAAGACACACATACAATTGTGGGAGAGAGACCAAAGATAAATTTACAAGTCACCCATTTTCAATTTGAACATTTAAACAGAAGCGGTAAACATCAACTTTCACTTATTTAAAATAAAATAATATACAATGTTAGCAGCTGTAACTGTAATAAACATAACAAACTAGATCTAATTTTAGAATCACTAGAAAATTTTTCCCACACAGGTAGCATTTTGAAGAGTCGATATCAGAGTAATTAACAAGGGAATGCTTAAATTGTGATCAACTCGATGAACCGTTAAGTCTTAAGTGCCTTTAATTGCACTGGGAACAAAACGTCACTCGTTAATTACTGAACCCGAAGTTCAATTACATTTCAATTACTTACATATTTCTCTCTAACATATATACTAAAGTTAGTTTAGTTGACTTGGCGACTTCGGCGCTCTACTTCAAAAGGCTTTCACGTTGTTGTCAACTTTGGCAGAAGAGCACTTTTTATGCTCTTTTGCAACACTGCCGCTGAATGGCAGAGCTTGTTTGATATCATGTGGCAAACTTGAAGCTAACAGCTAATAATTGTAAGCCAAATGACATGTCAATTAGCCACAAGTGTAGACATCAGCAGTTAAGATCTTTCTCTTGCTATTAAATCATTTCTTTGAGCAGAAGTAATTCTTCCGTCATTTTGTGCAGCTGATTAAATGCAATTAGCTGGCTTAAACGCAGTCGACGACAAATGTGGCTCACAAAAAATGTGCGAAGAAAGAACAAGAGCTACAAATGGCAGGGGAAGTGGAAGAGGAAGGGGAAGGGAATAAGGAAACTGGGTTGTTACACTGCAAGATTTAGTCGTCAACATTTTCGGGTCAGTGCCTTGCACAAGGTGAGGCGAAGGTGAGGGGTTGCAGCTCAGCTCTTGGTGTTTAACTCATTGGGTGTCAGGGGATGTCTGGGGATATCTGGGGGTGTCCGTTATGTGGGTGCGTCAATTGTTGACTGTTGACTATGCTTCCGCATAGCGGCTGATTTTGTTGCAGTTGTTGTTGTTGGTTGTTGTTGCTGTATCGCATTAGAAAGTGGCAGCAAAATGTCGTCGTTGTCGGTTGTTGGTTGACGGTTGTCGGATGTCGGCTTGCCGAGCATTTAGAGCCACTAAATAAGCAGCTGGCAGACAAGTCTCCAAACTATAAAAAAATACAATTTGCCTACATTTTTTCCAAAAAAATTTATTTTGTGTGTTTTTTTGTATGCTTGACACTTTAATTTTTCGAAATTCGACGTAGATTTTCACTTAATTGTGTTTTTTACACACAAACATGAACACACAAACAACAACAACACGAAAAAAACACGCTAAAACTGTCGTTTTCACTGGCCAAAAAGACAAGATACCAAAATACTTTAAAAAACGGAAGTATTGAAGTTTGCCAGCAACAAGTTGCTACTCGTTTGCAACATGTGTCAGCAACAGCAGCAGCACACTAAGATAGAAAGGGAGAGAGAAAGATTACCTGCAAAGTGCAATGGCAGCAGATGCCAACTTGACAGCTGTTGTTATTAGTGCCTCTTCACTTCATTTTACAAATTTACCGCAACTTCTTTTTGTTTTTCTGTTGCTTCTTTTCTATGTTTTTTTTTCTGCATGTGCTTGCCATAACGGCAATTGGGCGAACGCAAGTCCGAAACCAAGTCGCTGGCCTAAGCTGAACTCATTTGCATGTTGCCGGGGTCACCAGCAACAACAACTACTAAGCGCCAGACACATTTGTGTGCATGCAGTATGTGCTAAAAGATCGGCAGCAGCAGCAGCAGCAGCAACACGAACATCAGTCGATGCCAAGTACGAAAGTACGAAACAGCAAAAGCACAAGAGCAAATTAGCAACAACAATGGCAGCAAGAGCACCCAACAAGAATTGAAGAATTGTACATAACACAAAAGCAGAACGTGACGAAAAACGTGACCGTGACTTGAATGCACGCGCTCACTCTACCATTCGCTCTCAGCGCTCTCTATCTCTCTCTCTCTCTCTCAAGCGCTAGCACTTCTATACTCTCATTGCGTGCTCCACTTCTGGCATTAACAGAACTGGCACTGTTAACAATTTGGTTTTTTTCCCCGTCAAATCTAGCCGATTCAAATCATGTTTGTGCTTTGTTAAAAAATGCAAATTTTACATTCGTGCCAATGTAATTTATTTTTGTACCATTTTTATATATATTTTTAGACCAATTACTTTTAGCTCTAAATATACATAAAGAAGTATTAATTAGTTAACAAATTTTGGTAAAAAAAAGCATGGCATTTAAAAGTTCGACTTTTACACCATTCTTGCATATAGAAGTACATTTTTTTGATCAGCAGTGTGTAACGCATTAGGGGACACATCTCTGAACCCAAACCTATTCAAATAAATATTCAAGTAAGCCCATATTCCACATGGAATATGTTATGTTCCCAGTTTTGATTCAACCTAGCCTCTCAGTCTAAAAAACCAAATTGACAAAACTGTTAGTGTCTCCGTCTTTTAAATGCAAGCTTATATATTTTGGCTTATATATAAGTGTCGGTTTTCTATAGTTTATTGATGTCGAGGACAAAAGTTTTTTTGTGTTACAAAATACAATCTTAAACAAAATTAATTAAATAGCTGTTTTTCCATGTTTCACTTGAAGTCCATCCAAATCTAGCTGTTCTGTGGATGCCCGTCAAAAGTTGGCAACACTGGTTGCAGTTGCCGTTGCCGTTGGTTTTAGCGCTGGCGTTGGCGTTGCCACCTCAACTCCCGCCGCGGTCGGCTTAGGTTTGAGCCTGAGTTTGGGCTATCGTTTCCAGGCGAGTGATCAGCGCATTAGCATGATCATCATAATGATTTTTAAGAGCTGATGATGACGATGTTAATGTTGATAATAATGTTTGATGATGCTACAGCAGCGGCTCAAATGTACCAACTACAACAACAAAAACAACAACAACAACAACAATTGTACACGTATTTGGGGCAATTCATTCAACGTTTGTTGTTTTGCTTCTTTTTTTATCGTACTTTGTTTTTGTTTCTTTCATCTTAGTGACCGACAAAGCTGCAATCGAAGCGTGCAAAACCAAAAAAAGTACCAACAATGCCAAATTGATATGCAAGAGCAGCTGAAGGAGAAGAAGAAGAAGAAAAGGGGCGTATAAGCCGAAATTTTTGGCCTGCAAGGCATTTGGGTCAGCAGCAACAGCAACAAAGCTATGATAACACAAATGCTAATGTTCAAGTTAATAATGCTGATGAAAGGATGCCATGCCAATAAAATTTGACTTCAGTTGGGTGCTTATGCCAGAGTGGGCGTGGCAGCAACTGCCTCGCGCCCCCCGCCGGCTATCATTTGACATGCTGTCACTTGATTTAAGTTGTTGATTCAAACTGCCAGCCATTAAAATTGGAAATGCCACAAGAACAACAAGAACAGCAAGATCAATAACGACTCCTCCCCCTTTCTCCAGCTCCTTTCGTCACCTTTCTCACGTCGTAGTTGGCCAGCACGATCTGTAGTTATTATCGGGTAATTCTTCTCATTTCCATCTTTCGCTCAGTTGGCAGTTTTCTCTTAAGATTTCAGCTGTCGAGAACTTCTATTAAAGATGATTTCTATTTTTATTTGCTTAGCGGACTTTCCAACTCTTTTTCTTTCTCCATCATTTATCTTTTCAAGATTATCGGTTATTATACCAACTTAAATATTCTAAAAAGCAAATCGTCGCTTTCTGTTTTTCAAGTCTTTCGTTTTCTAATTGCAGCTCGCCAAGTGCTGAAAATCTCCCAACAACGATATGTTTTTTTTCTTTCGTGGAATTATTCCATTTGACATAACCATACATTTAAATAACCTAAATTATTAAAGAACTTATGTTTTTTATGTCGTGTTTGTGCTTTGTTAAAGTTTATGGCATTGAAAAGTTTTGACCAACAAAATTCACATGAATTTGTTCCGAAAATCATAATTTCAATTTAAGTGCAGTAATATTTAAGTAGACGAATCATGATCAAAAGGGCATTGATTTTAAAAATCTGTTGAGTCTTGGCAAAGTTATGACATTGAATAGTATGTAGTATGGAACGGCGATCGGTCACATTCAGTATTATTGTTTATTCTTTTATTGTAGTATTACTGAATTGTGATTTGGTGGTCTTATTTCAATATGTCAAACTTTGATTAATTTCGATTGTTTGAATCGCTTTTATTCAAAAGTAAGAAGATAGAAGCAATTCGCAATGTGTAAAAAAAGTTATATTTGACAATTTCCGATTATTTGTGCTATCTTTTTTATTATTTCTTTCTACTCGTATCATGTATAACACATCCACTTACACAGCGGGCATTACATGTCATTAGCCATTTGTTCCGTATCTGCTGAGTGGTTTCTAGAGCTTTTGCTGGTTTAACTATCATAAGTGGGCCTTAGTATGCTTTATCGATTATGCCAGCTCTCTTTCGCTAGTAAAACACTGAAATCGACACCTCCTCAAGCGTTTCTTTCACCAACTCCAGCACACAGATACAGATACAGATATAGATACAGATACCTGGTCATAGTCATAGGCATAGAGGTGCTCGCGCAGTTCATGCGATCGACCCAGTTTATAGAGTAAATCGTGATCTATTCTCTTGTGGCAACGATCTTCAATCTGCCGATCTCTCAATTCAGCAATCTGAGGCGGATGCACTTGGAGCATGTGTCAATTATGACGCCATATCATCAAGCATATTTCAAATTACCGTTATGCCCGACGACGTTATTGCTGCTATTATTATTATTATTATTATTATTAAAGCATATTTGCTATGGATAGGTCGCGGGCCACTCAAGTTGGCCCCAAATCTGTTGGCCAAATCTGTGGCTGTGCTTAGCAAAGTCACGTCTCGACGGAGCGAACCATTAACAAACTGACAAATTGGCAAACAAAGCAAAAAAGAAAATTGAAATACAATGTACACTCAGAGAAATGACTCTGATTCGAATTCAAATAGTATTGTGATGGAATTTCTTCTAATCATTCTTGACTGCGACATTCAGGTTTTTTTTTGGTAATGCAACTGTTTTCAAATAGATCCCAAGACAGTTTCACATCCGCCAGTTTCGATATATAATACAAAAATCAAAGTTATTTAAATAATATTTTCCTTCCTTGGTAGTTGATTTGGATACAGAACTGCATATATTTTTTCTGCGAGTGTATCTACAGATAGAAGTGTAGTTGGGAGAGTACTTGAGTGCTTCGGTTCGGAGTGCGGGGGGCTGAACTAATTTAGTTTATTGGAATTTGCGCAATGCCTGACAAATATTCCTTAATATATGCTTTAGTTCATTTACTCGAAACCAAATAAGTATTTTCTATTTTCTTATCTGCTCAACTTTGGATGGCATTGGGAACAACGCATTTGTGTGCGGCCAGGTATTTACCGAAATGAATTCGCGATAAGCGGTAAGTGGTAAAAGGCGTTGAAATAAAAAAATAAAACAAAAAACTAAAATACCATTTATGGGGTCATTATTTGGCACGGCAAGACTGGCAGGCAAGACTGGCAGGTTTACTGCGTGACCTGGCTAAATCAAATATATATATATAATCACAGTCTTGTTTACCCATTGATTTGCGACTTGACTGGTATATAGATTGGTCGCTTAGGTCATCAGGTTAAGTGCTGATGACGCGAGCACTTTCATCAATTTGAGGCATTCCCAAAGTGCCAATGGGTTTGAGTCATGTCAATTGAGGTGTGTTGCAGTCAATGCAAAAAAAAAACCTGAGGAAGACTCATTTTTGCTTAAAAGTCTCGAAACAAGCCTTACCAATCTTTAAATAACCAGGTGAAGATAATTGTAGTGCAATTAGACAATATGAACGACATCAAATTTGGGCAAAAGTCGATTTAACTGTTTTACAGTATAAAAATGAGATTTTAATGATTTAAGCAGAACAATTCGACATGACACTTGCCAATCAAATTTAGAGTTGAAAGTGCTATGCAACACTCATTTAGCATGAACACAAATGTGTGTTCAGTGTTTCCATCAACTGCACTTAATATTAGATGATCGGGGACAGTGTGCACATCTGTGGGCAGCATGACAAGCAGCATGGCAGCAATTGTATAACAGTCAACAACAGATTCATTTGGGAAAGTGACAAAATTACATAATCATTTTAAGGAGATTTTTCAAATGGAATTATGTCACCCGCAGCTCTCCCACTGCAAGCAACGCATGCCAATGTCCGATGAGGCCAAGCAACCCAGAAAACGTGCTCGGCATTTCATAAAGGGGCAAAACGAGTAAAAAACGTAAGAAGAAGAAGAAGAAGAAATAATCAAGACGGCCGTTCACATTATGTCATGTATAGTATAACAACAGAGCAACAAGTATAACAACAGCAACAACAGCAACAACAATTGCTGCTGCTGCTGCTGCAATTGCCCTGGGCCATTGACATGCAGAGAACAAGCTAAAGCGAAAACGCATCTAGATACAATTTGTTTGTGCATCTGAGTTACTTGCGTGTCTGAACTTGAAGTGCGCTTTTTATTATTATTATGGCCAACAGCAACAGCCGCGGCAGCAGCAGCAACAGCAGCAACAGCAGCAGAAACAGCTGCGGCCAAAGCCACGCTACATGAAGCACGTAAAAGATACAGATACAACTCAAGATATAGGTATCGAAGAGAGACACACAAACAGACAGACAGATAGGCAGACAGTCATAGCCACAGATACTTGGGTACAATGTAGACGTATCTTTGATAATTGCCATGTTTTTGGATCGCTTCTTGTGTGTCTTGTAATTAAAACGCTGTTGTCTTTTTTTCTATTTTTTTTTTTTAAATTCTTACTTTGCTCTTGATTGAAAAATGTTGCCCGAAAATGAAACAAAACACACTTAACGAAACAATGGCAAATATTTGCGGCACGTTTGTCACCCTAAAGATACAGACACAGACACAGACACATTTACAAACACTAGAAGAAGAAGCAGGAGAAAACAACATCAGCAAAACTGTATTGAAAACCGAATGCAGGCTCTCTAGACACATTTTAATTGAGTTGCTTTGTTTCAGGCCAAGGCAAATAGGCTAGTCGAAAATGGCAGTAAAAACAACCACAACGAAACAGCAAATAAGACTGGAGACCCTGAGAAATGGGTCCCGCAGGTGCTTGACACCTATTTACCCACATATTAGATCTTGTCCCTGCTTATACAATAGTTTACACAAGCAATATATAAAGTAAGCAGTTGACTTATATTTTTATGATGTGATGTGATGATATATAAAACTCATCATCGAATATGCTTTAACTTTAAAAGCTAATTCTTGAAAATGAAACTTTCCTATTTTAAAACACTCAAGCCAGATGATCAGAGTAGTTTGAGTAACGTCCAAAGAATTCAAAATCAATGAGAACTGTATATCCCAACTAATAAAGTAAACTATTTGTATAATGCGCTCAATGAGGTATTTGCGAGCATTTGGTTCAACGGTCAACAAATATCCATCTTCAGAACCGCAGTCGACTAGGTGAGGGAAAAGCTTCTTCGAATTATTTTTGTCCCAGGAAAACAGTTACAGTAAGTTGAAAAAAGCGTATTAAACCCAACCATAATCATAATAAACTCAAACTGATCTTCTTTTTAAACGAAAACAGTTACAATCCTCAATACAATAGAGTTCTTAAGTACAGCGAACCCTATACAGATGCATAAATAAAACTTACGATTTGCTACCTGTACATAAAGAAATATAACAATCTTAAGTTGAGCTGTGTACCCATAACAATAGGCCAAATGCTGAATGCTGCTGGCTTTTTCAGAGAGATTGGCAGCCCACTCGTTAACTACAACAGTTTAAAGCAAAAGTGAAACCACTTCTGTGGGCACTTCGAGCCAAACTAAACTCCAACTAAACTAGTATCATCCCATTCGGTTCGGGCCAGAGAGCGACAGTTAGCCGTTTAGTATAATCAAGAGCGTATTTTTAGTGTGTTTTTTTTTCCTATTTATTTTTTGGGAAAGTGCCAGCATAATAGCGAGTACAAAATACAAAGCGGTCACCGTTGTGACTATGATGTGACTTAAGCTAACGGCATTTTGAATTTGTATTTTGGTAATTTCAGCCGATCTTAACCAACGGTTAACTTACTTAACTCCCACCCCCCACAAACTGGTTGCTATGTGTCTAACCTGCATACAATGTGCAAGACTTTGAACGGGGTTTCCTTGCTTTCAATGAAAATGACGGTCAGCCAGACGACAGACAACAGACAGACACGCAGACAGCGGACCATCTTCAGACGAAGGTCTCATGCCCAAAGTCTGGTAGAGCGCTTCACTTTTATGACACTTAGCGCCTTGCTTAGCGGTTAACTGCTTAGACGTCTTTAGCACATGCTCGCTGCACTTTGTAAGCGGCATATTTTCATATGCTGACTCAATGCGCTGTGGGTTTGTTGTTGCTGTTGCTGTTTGTTTTGGCATGTTCATAAAAATTATCATAATCATAATCATTATCGTTGACTCTATCGTGAAAGGCTGTTGGGCTTTCTGTGAGTGTTTGATTGTCTATGAGTGTGTGAGTGTGTGTGTGTGTGTGTGTGTGATGGACACAAAGCCAAGTGCCACGGAAATTTGTCATGTGCTGTGTGTGGTGCGATGCCTTTCACCCACGTCTACACTCTAATCGAAGTGTACTAACAATGCAGATGGCTGCGTTTTGTAGGTCGTCTGGCGTGCAAAATACCACAGCTATTTTCGTGCAAATATAACACTTTTCTAAAAGCTATTCACCTTAAAAGCATGTCAACAGTGGTAACACAGCAGATCAGTCCATAGCCTGACTGGTTGACAAGGAGCTCTTAGAATATTGTGCAGCTGGCAGTCGTATTGGAGCTGATCGTTGATATATTAAATAGATATATCTAAATTAATTATCTATAAGTATAGCAATCAAATAACAGACTTTTAGAAGTGTGTAAGCTGTTGTACAGCAGCTTCGTAGTTCACTTCACAACTCGAGCAATGCATATCAGTTTTGTTGGGCGTTTAGCATGTTGCAGCTGCAACTACAACAACGATTACAACTACAACCATAACTTGTCTAGTTACACTCTACTAAACACCCAAAAGCAAGGAAAAGAGACCAAAGCGTAAAATCCAAATTAGCAAAATTTTTCAATTTAGCCTGAATGTAAAACAGAAAAAAAAGAAGGAAAAAAGAACACCGGGGCACAATGGGTAAGTCTAATAAGTATTGTTTTATGTCTTTTGTTGCTTGTTTTATTGTTTCTTAAGCTGGGCTAATTTAAACAAATGAAGTCAAATGTATAACAGTCAGACATGAGACACAAACGAAGAGCCAACTTGGCTGCGTTTCCCACGCTTTAAGAAGTAAAATGGCGACGCTTGATGACAATGGTGAATCTCCGAGAAGATTTGCATACCCCGAAAGAGTCGAGCGGACCAAGCAAAACGCCAAATCATGTCACAGAGACACAGCCAACTAACGCAACATCCAAAAGATGCAAATACGACATGCGATAACAAATAGACAGTTTGCCAGATTGCCAGATAGGCAGATTGTTAGCTAGACAGAAATGGCCATAAGTGCGACTTGCCTTCTCAGTTGTCTTTTCTGTATACATTTTTGTTGCATTCAAAATTAACGGGGCAACAACTGTCGCAGTAGTGTTATTTATGTTACTGGGCTCCCGTTGCTCCCGCTGCTGTTGCAGCTGTTGTTGATGATGATGGCGCTACTTAATGTACATAATATGCGGTGACCGTTAAGCAAACCAACAACAAACAGAGACAGAGACAGACACAGTCGCAACTGACCAGCTGGCTGGCAATTCTGCTCCAGGGCGGAAGTGCTGCGGCAAATGGTAAATGCCACATGGCTTCACACACACTCATGCATCAAAGTGTTGCATGCATTTCAAATGACAATCAAAAAACATTCACTTGCTTGCCTAACCAGTGTGTGGCAAATTCGAGTTAAATGCACCCAAATTATACAAGTGAGTTATCAGTCAGACAGCTGTAAATAAATATATACATATTATAAGCTTAATGTATATATTGAAATTAAGTCAGAAGGCACTAATTGCAACCATATTAAACAAAAAAAAATAAAAAAACAAAGCAAAACAAAACACTTAACAAGAAGTAATAAAACGCAAAGCGAACAAACGTATTTGAAATACATTAAACATATATACTTATCGGTATGCACACAAGTGTATATTTTAGCACATTAACCTTTTGATATCAATGACAGACAATAAAATTGCAAACTCCCCAACAAATGAGTACTTGATTGGGGCAAGCGAGTATTTTTAGAGTTATCCCAAAGAATAATTTAAATGCAAAAATGTATTTGATGTGAACAGTCAATAAAAGAGTCAAAGCGGATTTCAGAATGAAGAAAGTAAGCTGAACTAATGAAGTAAAGCTCGTCTAGCTTATTTAATTTACTGGTTACTGCAAATATTTCAAGAGCACATTTAAACATTAAACAAAACCAAAGAAACTGAGAGAAAAACCGATGGCGATGGAGAGGGAGCTATTTGAACCGGTGACAATTTCCTGATGGCTCCAATATATTTATGCTTATCTCAGTGCAAATATTGTTTGCAATAACCCAAAATAGATGCGTTTTGTGACACATTTCTTTTAAGCTAGAAAACCGTTTTTTTTTTTTTTTTTCAGAAACTTCCCCAACGCATCTATCAGTAAAACTGAGTGCAGGTTGCTTGTCTTAGGACTCTGAGTCATTTTAAATTGGGAACCTGGGACGGGGAATTTTATAATTAGTGCCAGCATTTCAATTACTTTTATTGTTGTTTTTGTGGCGAGGCAAACAGTGAACGGTAAATTGGTAAAAAGCCAAAGTGGCTGCAAAGTATCTTATCTGGTTTTTGATTTCTTTTTTTTTTGTGTTTTTTATTTATTTTTGCTTTTGCCGATTGCCAACGCCCCTCGTGCCTCCCTCCTTAGTCCCCGGCGCAGGTGCGCCATATAACATCGCGGTGCTGGTGTTGCACCCATTTTTATCTCAACAAGTGAGTAAATAAATATATACAAATTAATTCAGATATATGAAAATGTATATATACTTAAACAGTCAACGTTTGAGAACCGGAAGCGACTACAATTTGAGAGCTTACACATATTGATCAATGTATGAAAGAATTTATTTAGAATTAAACTTAAATTAAATTCGATTCACGAAGTGAGCTGGGAACGCATCATTTTTATTATCGTGAAAAAAAACTGCTTCACTAAAAAAGTGCCTGAATAAATAGAGATAATTTGTATTTGCGAATTATAGTAAATAGCTCTGGAACCACTGCATTTACATGTGATATTTAAGTGGGGAAGGGGGGGATGGGTGGTATGCGAACGCGAACTTATTGGCGCCGCAGCAAATCAGGTTGAAGTGTGTGTGTGTGTGTGTGTTGGTGTGTGGGTGTGTGGAAATCTACTCCTGATAACGCCTTATCAACTAAAATTTTGCTATCGATAAAATTGTGGACGATAACTAAATTCCTGGGCAAATGGGCTTTCGTGACTTTCAAGTTCAGCAAATTTAGTTAGGAAACTGAGTCATTACTGTTAACGCTTCAATTTATGGCGCTTATCTACTAAAAAAAAACACAAAACACAAATACGAAAAACCAGTAAATTCAAGAAAAAAGACAAGAAATTATGGAAGCATTACAAAAATATTATGAAGACATGAACTCAACCACTCGAACAGTTCATATTTATTTTGCTGGTGTGCAGTAATCATTCCTAGAACTAATGTATAATAAATCGAAAATCCGTCCCCTAAATCTACCAGTATTACCCACAAACATATATGTACAACTAGAAATGACTTCGACTAATGGAACCTCTGATTAGATAAAACCCATTTTGGCGTGTGTACGTGTGTAAACGGCATGAATATTGACAGACATTGAATGGGGCACAAAAAACATATGTTTTTCAAATGAGTGGCGTATGCACTTTGGTGCGATTGTAGCCATGCGCATCATTATAGTAATATAAATTAGCATTTTAATCAAGTCCATTGTTAGGAATAAAACTGTGATACGATGTGGGATATGTAGTTATAGGCAATAAGAGACGCAGAACACATGACAGGTTTGTGCATGTTGCATACAAACATGTCAATCACGCCCGATGTGTCTATTCTGATAGCAGTTATCGTGAGACATTTGCATATCAATGATTTTTTTAGAAAAAATCATAAACCGTCGCTTAACATGAACCGTCGCAAATAGCATTTTAAGCTCCGTTCCAATTGACTTTATTTTGAGTCACAAGTTTTGCAATTTTACGCGAATTGAATGGGAATCCCACCCACAACGTCCACAATATGCTAATTAGCACCCGAAAGTCGGGCACAAACGGGGGCGCCTTGACATTGATGGATGAATATGGGCCACCGTCTTGCAGTTGAATATGGCCAATGATATGATGCGAAAACACGTGTGCACATCCACATCCACATCCCATATATAGATATATAAATATGCATATGCCATATGCCAGAGTTGCTGCTGGAATAGGTAATGCACCTGAATGATAAGCGCTATCACCAGTGGGAACCTTGACTTGTATAGCCGAGTAACCGTATCTTGTGCACAAAACAAATATATAAAATTAAAAAAAAAACCGTAAAGCAGCCAGCCACATTGCATTGCCATATGCCATATGCCATATATCATCATATCGTTGTTAGCCATTCAATTGGAGAAAGTGCCGAGAGTTTGGGGCGCATTGTTAGCCGTTTGATGATGGAAAATGCGACACGCTTTTGATTTGGCGGCGGCGTTTTTGCCTTTGTCGTCTGCCATTGACTTTCATTCAAATTGAATGCAGTCACAGGGCAGACGGGGTGGCAACCCTGCCCGCCCGTCCGTCTGCCAATAGCCACAAACAACACTGTGCGAAAAGTAAAAGCACAACAATGCAGCTTTCGTATGCGAACAGCGACAAATTATAATTTACTACAAAATAGTAAAAATGAAAAAAAAAAAAAGGTTTTTTTCCCTCTATTACAAATTGTAAGACAAAATTCCAGACCCCCTAGAAATGTACGACTCCTAATTGATACTTTTATCACAGAGACAAACATATGCAGACACTCTGTATGTGAATGCAATCAGTCGAGGGAAAACGGTCAGGTGCCGTGCATTAAGCTACTATGGCCAATTGAAAGAGAGAGTGTGTGTGTGTGTGTGTGTGTGTGCGAAAGGCACTTTTCAACTTTTGTGTATACATGTGTGTGTGCCAATGGGTTAAGGTTAATATGCAAACACAGATATCGAAGTATATGGAATGTGAAAGAGCCATCTGAATTTTGCATACAATGCGACCAGTGTGGAAAGCCTCCGAGCAGCAGCACGCGAAACTAATCAAATTACGTTTCGAACAATGAAAATGCATTGAAAACTACAAAAACAGTTCACAAGCTCATATCAAAATAAAGGAATAAAAAACACATCAATTTTGTGCCTTAATCTATACAAATAAAACTTAAAAAAAAAAAATATCTCGAAAGTCAATTTAACTGACGTAAGAAATTACAAGCAAACATACAGAAAACAAGCCACTGAAAAGAGCAGGCGAGAATGTTATTCCTAAAAGTGTTGCAACCAGCAGATACCCTATGCGAAAGCCCTAAGTAAGGGCTAAGGTCTTAGCTTTGACACCTACATATATGCTTGGGAAGAGGAATTACCCAATGTCTAAAATTAAGCAGCTGTGCGTTTGCTGGATGAGCACCAACTTGCATACATCTTCTCATTCATTTTTTACTCCAAAAAACACATAGAAGAACCTACACCCTAATTTACTACTAACTCTTACTCTTCTAGTCGCTTAGATTATGCTGGAAATAGTTTGTGCCCCAGCGTATACAAAGAGAAATGAATTCTGAAATAACTAAAGAAACTAAAAAATAAAAACAATAAGGCCTTGAGCAACGCGCTCAAGAAGACTCAACGTAAACATTTTATCATATCAAACGAAGCACGTTCTATCTCCCTCGAAAAATATATAGTTTATCGGTTCGGTATGCCATCATTTTTATAGCTGTCGCTGGCGATTGCGTCAATCAAAAAATAATCGCAGGTCGTGAATCAATAAACCAAAATCGAGGGGAGAAGAAGACAGATGACAGAAAATTATAGCATACGGCTCGGATCGGGCCGGTCTTACACAAATCAAAATCAACAAATTTACTAATTGCAGCCTATTTATTAGTAATTATGCTTTACCCAGCAATCAAGCAAAACAACTCGAATCCAAACCCGAAACCGAAGCCGAACCCGACCCAAAAACTTAATACGGATCCCAACCTGATACCGAAATCATATTGCATCTATGAGATAATCGAGCCGTGCTGTGACGACTTCTTTCACTTTGATGATTGAGTTGACATGGTTGCTGTAGTTTTTATAGTTGTTGCTGTTGCTGTTGCTGTGTGTTTGTTTGCTTTATGCCAAATTGATTTCAGTGTTATAAAATCGACTTTTAAAACAGCGAGTGCGAGCGGGGGGGGGGGGGGGGGGGGGGGGGAACTATACGACTATTAAGTCAGTCGGTCGAGCGGTGCAACGGTAAATCGCTAAGCGTTGCCACAATTAATTAAATACGCGACTGCATTATAAGAGCCGAGCATAAATATGCAAACATCCACATGATTATATATACACATATATATATATATGTATATATATACGTAAGTAGTTCGGTGGAGACTTTCAAAAAAAAATCGTTGCATTGTTGTGGGGCGTTTTGCTCAGCGAGATGTGCGCCTAACGGTAACCGTCTTGTCTTCTACTCGCACATGTTTGCAGATAAACGATAAACAAAACACGTTCGCAACCCACGAAATGAAAACATTCACTTTTTAACACCCCTCGTTTGAACTGATTTGCATTTTGAGTTTCGCAGTTAAATTTTGGTCTATCTGTGCGAGCTTTACGATATCATTATTATTGTTATTATGCGTATGTTTTGATTATTTGCTGATGATGATTTCGTAACACTTTAAGTCCCTTTTCAAATGGGTTCGTTGTCAGAACTGAAGAAACTGTAGACGCTTTTTTCTTTCTTCTTCATCTTCACAGTGAAATTTATGATGCATAAGTTTTTATGTATTTTTTTTAGCCATTGTTTATAATCATGGGCAAAACGATCGCAATGCAACCGAAATGCAGTCGAATACGGTCTGAAATTCCCGGAAATTAAGAGCATTAGATTAAAGAGACGTGTATTCCAGCAAGAAGCGAGCGAAAACTCAACTTTGGCTCGCTTAAATTGCATTTTATTTTTGGATCGTTTTCTATTAGCTGATAAATAAAATAGTTTAATCACCCAAAGACGGAAATGGCAAACCAATTTGGGTTTGATACTTTTTTGTTTTAAACACATTCTTAGCTCATATTTTGAATATTGGGTATACAAATATGGCACCCCATGTGAAGTCTTAACAGTAATTATATTTCAACGTTTTCTTGCTGAGAGTTCATTTCAACAAGTACATAATCCACATGGTGGATTTAATTGATGTTATCACTCTACAGGAATCAAATCATCTCACTTTGATTTGTAGCTTTCTTTGTCTCAGTCTAATGCTGCTCCATTTCTTACTCTCTACTCGATACAAGACAGCCTCTCAACTTCGCTCTTTTATTCTCGCAGTCTCTCCTTGATTCGCTCCTGTTAAGCACACACGCAGAACATTAACAAGCTACATCTGGCGGAGGTCAAGGGTCGTTGACCCAGGCATTGACCTCCACCTTCTCCCAAGTTGTACTCCCCATTTGAACCCTCTTCTCCCCCTCCCACACATACCCCCGCCCCCATCTACATTTCACCCAGCTCAACGATCGCCAAGCGACAAGTTTTCGAGTTTGGCGCATTTTTTTGTTTGTTTTTCGGTCGGAGCTGTTTGCGTTTTTCATTTGCCTCTGTTTGCTGTTGACTGACCCCCCCGCCCCCACACATTCCCCTTCCTCTATCTATCTCTCTCTCTCTCTCTCCCTCTCCATGTCTATTTTCTCCTCTAGCTGCCCACTCCAGACGTAATTACAGTTGTATTTCGAGTCAAGAGTTCTTTGGTCCGATACGCCTTTGGCTTCGAAGCCGCGCATCTTTAACTTTTGGCTTTAGGGTCTGGATTTAGGTTTTGGGTTTTTCGCTTCGATTACCGTCAGCTGCCATCTAGGAATGTTTTTTTTTTTCAGCTAAACACTACCTTCCCCCCTCCGCCACCCCCTTACACATACACACTTGGACACTCAACATCTTGCTTGCTGCTTAGCCGTAATTATTGATGATTTTGCATTTTTTTGTACATTTTTGGTTGCCTTTTTTTTTTTAATATTTCATTAACGTTTTCGAGCCGACATTCAGCTGGAAATGTGCATTGGCATTTGCATCAGCATCAGTATCGACATCTGCATCTGCATCAGCATTTCGCGTTATTTGCATTTGTTGACTTGACCGGTTTTTGTTGTTTTTCGGCTATTTTTACTTTCAATTGGAAGGCGGCGAAAACTGCCGCAAGAAACGGAAAACAAACGAGAAAATCGCATCGACTCGCTCAGAAAATTTGTCGCTGTCTAAAAGCGAAATTTTTAACAGCCTAAAACAATAATAAATAAAAAATAAAAAAAAAACGAATGGAGGA
Source organism: Drosophila picticornis (assembly GCA_035043845.1). Classification (NCBI taxonomy): domain Eukaryota; kingdom Metazoa; phylum Arthropoda; class Insecta; order Diptera; family Drosophilidae; genus Drosophila; species Drosophila picticornis. Next base: position 9,787,049 of record JAWNMR010000492.1, read on the forward strand.
AAAAAAAAACCAAATTCTGACCGGTTTTTGAAGGCATTTAATACACAACAAGTTTATTTTTATAATACGTTAACTAAGCATTTAATTATATTTACATATAAGTTGGCAAAACTAAACTTAGTAATAAGAAAACTGGACAATTCCTGGAAGGGCACAACTTGATATGTTAACATTTTTAACCAGAAATTGTTTGCCGTAGTAAAATTGGGTTGAAAAAAACCTATGAATTGGGTTTTCTGTAGTCAAATGAATCCAATTTATAAGGAACTCAAAAATATATAAGAAAAGAATGGATATATCAAATATGAACTGTGTGAGGTAATTTGTCAGAAGGTATTTGATATAATGGGATACCTCCATTTCGAAAAATTCATGACACTTCGATATCGACTATTCACCTCCGTTTTGCTCTTCCCTCTTCCCACTTCCCTCTCTCTCTCTCCCTCTCCCTCTCGCTCTTTCTCTATTTCTTTTTTTTAATCTTGCAGCATTTCGTTTAGTTCCATTTATTTGGGTCATGGACAGTCATCTTCCGTTCGTCTGCTCCCCACCTGAGAGCCCCTTTGACTGTCACTCTACAGGTTTTTCGACTTTTACTTGCAGCAAGGCTAAATGCAACTTTTAGGCCACAACAGGCAAACAGACCAACAGACCAACAGAGCAACGGACCAGACCAGACCGAGCCATCAGCCATCAGATATATTTTTAATGGTTCCGTCTTTCGATCTTAAACTTGGCTCATGAACATTAATTTCAACCAGGCTTAAAGATCGGGCCCAAGCTCGATTTATGTTTTGCTGCTGTTGCCTTTATTGAGTTAAATGAGTTGTAAAAAAAACAGCTGTTGACTTGCGCCTGCGTGGGTTTGTTGCCATAATATCCTGTAGTCAATACAATATCATCATGTTGGGCACACTAAAGTATGGAAAGAAGAAATCTCCAATCACGATAAGATATTGTCACGGCAAACACATAAATATATGTTTTAATTTCCCCTACATTGATCAGGCCTCATTCAAATTATTTAGAATTCCATCCGAACCGATCGAAAAATAAGAGAACAATGAATTCTAAATTTATGCATAGTCTGTGATGAACAGGGTATTGTGAATTGAACAATTCTTTATTTACATGACAGCAGTGCAGGGTATGCTGCTAGTCAGGTACTCTCGACAGTCAGTTGTTGTTGTTGTTGTTGTCATTTGTTGCCTGTCACTTCTGGGTCTGTAGTTTGTTTATTGAACTTGGCACTTGTGGCACACTTGTGGATACAGATCTTTATGTGCTCATCTCGGGGTTGACATATGACAACAACAACAACGGCAAAACAGCAAATACAACAACAACAACTACAACATTAGTGGCAGCATTACCAGCAGACGGCAAAGCAAACAATAGAAGTTTTCGGGCAAAGAAATCGCCCGAAAAGTGCGGCGCTAAAGAAATTTCACTGAAAGCAACAACAACAATTAAATGTTGCCATGACTTTGACTTTTGCGGCCACAAGAAAAAAAAAATGTTGTAAACAATGGCACGAAACATGAAAGCAAACTGCGCTAAGGCCAAAACTGCAGAGCCGACTTCAAAGCCTCGAAAGAGAAGAAGCAAAAGCTTTAAGAAGAGCATCACAATTTTGGAACAGCAACTGTGCAAATAGTGCGAGGACAAAACAACAAAAAAAAAAAAATACAAAAAACAGAGACGCTAACAATAAAACACGCGTGAAGCACACAAAAAAAAAAAAAAAAAAAATAAAACAAATTTTAATGAAAAGCCAAACAGAAAAACAGAGAAAAAACGGTCTACAATGAGGCTGTTTATTATGGCTGTGGATGATATTCCAGAATCAGTCATTGGAACGTCACGGCACAAGAACAAGCAGCACCAGCAGCAGCAGCAACAACAAAAGCAATGGCAACCGCCGTAAAGAGAGCTCAAAGAGAGTTCAACGCACAGCACCCAGCAAAGGCGAAAGAAATGCGAGTTCAGCAACAATGTTGCACAGGATGTGTGCCCAGCGACAAACGTTGCAGCAACAACTCGACGATCTATCTAATTTGTCTATGCGTATTTATTACACTTACCTCATCGGCCTTTTGCTGCATTCTGTCGATTATGATTTATATGTTGTTGTTCTTTGTTGTGCTTTGCTGCAAGAATAGTATTTGGGGCAATTAGAAAGAACACAGAAAACAGAAAACAATTAAAAACAAAAAGTAAATCAAAAGAAGAAAACACTTTCACTTATAGTTATACTAATAATAAAAAGAACAGTAGCAGTTAACTAGTAATAGTAATAATACTCATAATAATAAAGAAGTTATTACAATTGTTATTGTTAAACCGTTGCAGTTGTATTACTGCTTTTCTTTTGGGTTAGCTGCGCGCGCGCAGCAACAAAACGCAAGTTGAACAAGAAGTATAAAAAAAAACAACAGAACATAAAAAAACAAACAGCTAAAGACGAACCGTAACGTAACGAGAAATGTGTTAACAACAATGAATTGAAATGCGTGACAAATCAAAAACGCGTTATATGCACGACCAGCACGCAGCGCCACAAAATGACAACTGACGATGCGAAAAGCAACTGACGATAAAACACTGCAGGCAAGCGCAGTGGAAAAGCTTATAACCAACCAGCACACACACACACACACGCGCGCACTCATTACGCACGCATACCAACACAGAGATAGCTACACTCGAAAGAGCGCGCGCACACTCTGACGCCAGTTGGCAGCCCCATGCTCACAATAATACCAAAATGATATGAGCTGTTGGTATTTTTTGGTTTAAGTAATTAATCGATTAATCAAGTTGTGCTATCGTTGTCATAACGACAAATACCAAAAATGAAACACAAATTGGACAAACACAACTAAATGTAAAATCACAAAAGCAATTGTGACACAATGTTAAAGAGCAGCGCACCCAAACGCACAGGCATTTATCACATATGCGGGAACCCAGGCGACTTCAAACTGCAGCTCAAATTGCGCCATTTGTGCGAGTGGTTGCCAGTGCCAAAATTTGAATATTCCGGCGCCAATCGGCGCATCATTAGCCATTATCCAGAGAGTAGCCGAGAGAGTGGCTTCGACTTTTGCATCTACGTGCCGTATGAGGATCGGAGCGGCAATAACTATTACAGCTACTACAACTATTACAATTCGGACAATAGCTCCGCTCGCAGTCGCAGCATTAGCAGCAGCGTAGTGGCTGCTCAGTCGCAGTCGCAGTTGCAGTCGTTGGAGCCGCCAGTTTTGGATGCCTTTCAATCGTGGAATCGGGAGCTGTGCAGTGGTGCCACTGCCAGTTTGTCCATTGGCTGGCAGCAGAAGTACTTCAGCCGCGTCGAACTGCAGCGTTATGCGGACGCGAGCAAGTGCCACACAATATTGCAGCGACGCTATCATCGTTGGACGCAGCAAATTCTCAAGCTGCAGCAGCAACATCAGCAGCACATGCAGCGCAAGCAGACGGAGGAGGATCAGAAGCAACCATTGCAGCAGCTGCGACTGCGTGGCCGCAAATCGAAACGCAGCAACGATTCAGCTGATACCGTTGAGCAATCCACTCCACCGGCTGATGAACACAATTTTGCGGCACGCACCTGTCTCATCTACACTGTGGTCAATGCGGATCTGGTACTGATGGAGGACTCACAACTGCCAGATGGGGCACGACATCTGCTCGACGATGGCTTTCAACTGATGTACGTCTATGCCCAGTTGCAGCAGGAGACTTTGCTGCTGCATATCGGCTACCAGCCGGCAAGTGGGCTGCTGCATGTATATCCCGATTTCAGTTGCAGCGCCAATGATATGGAATATGTGCTGGAAATCGACAACGATTGCCGCCAGCTTTACGCCTATGGCTTTGAGAATCTGACACCACTGAATAAAGTGGAGGAGATGGCGGCGCCGTCAAAGCCCCTCCATGTGGCGGAGCAGCCAGAGATGACGCTGCCCCCCGCCGATGCCACATCGCAGCAGGTGTTGGATCACTTTAGGCAGCAACGCTTTAGAAGCCTTCAGCTACGTCGATTGCTACAGTTTGTAGCACCACCAAAGCGCATGCGACGCGTCACCCTGCTGATGGAGCTGCGCGAGGCGCAACACTTTGAATATGCCAATATCCATGTCCGCTACTATATGCAACTGCCGGATCACACGCTCCTGGAGCCAGCAGGTGCCAGCGAACCGTTCGCATTGCATGGCACTACCGCCAGCTGTGTGGCTGTTGGTGGTGCAACAAAAGTGGCTCACTTGTGCCACTGCTGGCAGCTGACACTGCTCTGCGATGAGGAGCTGCTGCAGCTGCATCAGCATCTGCACGTCTACTTCGAGGTGATCAGCGTCGACAGCTGGCAGCGAGAGCGCTGCGAGGGCTACGCACATTTCTCCTGCTCGCTGCTGGCCCCGTTGCCACCGGTGGCAATAAGAGGATTGCGACTGCAATGCTCTCGTCCCTTGGGCAACTGGTGGGATGCACTGAATCGCTACTTCATTGGGGGTCGAGTGCTCTTCGACTTCATTAAATACTTCGATACGAGGCTTTTGCATGGCAAGCTTCTTCACAATCGCTGGGAGGACGAACCCGCGAAGGCGATGGCCACAACGGGCACATTGCTATTCACTGTGCGAAAGGTGCAGCAGCGATATCATCAGCTCGGCTACTACTTGGACACAGATGGGAGCGACGATGATGACTTCGACGATGGCAATGGCAACAATGTAAAAAGGAAATCGAGAACGGGAATGTCCAAAACACTAAACGAGGTCATCGCTGCATATGTGGAGGTGAGGGATCGCATTGAGGCGCTGCTCGCAAATTGAGTCATTTAACCTTCAAGACACCTGCAACTAGATCTGTGAATGAGATTTGTACAAGTTTTTGGGTTCTTGGTTGCCCATAGTCCTGGAATGCAGTGCGATAGGGAAAGTTCTTGCGATTCGCAGGATATAGCCAAGTTAGAGACCATTTTGGGGTCGCTTGCTCAGCTGCGCCTGCAAGTATGCCACATTTTGTTGCCAACAGGCAGATTAGCCAATGCACAAACCTTGCGCATACGACAGACTGGTGCGTGCACAAGCTATGCTAAAGATCGACCTGCAAGGAAAACAATGTAGAATAATAATACTAATACTAAAGAAGTGAAATTTACTTTAGCCATTTTATTTACTACTAATATCACTCAGTGTATATACATATATATATTCATATATAGATTCATTGTCATATTCATTTGCACCGATTTCATAAGTTGTCTGTCATTTGTGGGTGGTTGGTATTGGGAAGGGGAAAGGGGTATCTATCTATCGTTTAGGAGGACGTATCTTGCACTTTTGTATACATATAACACTAAAAGATGATAAAAAAAAAATTATTATAATAATAAATTTCCTGTTGGGAGTTGTGCTTAAAGCTAAATACATGAATTTTGGGGTTGGGAAGAGGGTGTTGGGGACGGCTCAGAAGGGTTCACTTAAGCCGTGGGCAAATACAGGCGAGAGGGCTCTGCGGGAGGCGAATAATCATAGCCATTGCCATTGGAGGAGAGTCCGTTGTTGTTTCCACTGGGAACACTGTAGCTGTAATCATCGCCGCTCTGGCCGCTGCCGCGCAGTGGGCCGCCCTGGTCAAGATTGAGGTTCTGCTGGAGAAACTGGAAGCGATTCTTGTTGCCCAACAGGCTGCTGGGATCTACAGCGGGCCTCTGGTTGGCAGTCGCCAAGGGTTGTGGGCTGCACACAAAGTAAAATTATAATAAGCATATGAAGTCAAGTCTCTTTAAAATGCTGCACTTACTCGGGAATATCCAGATCCAACTCGGTGATGGGATGGTAACCGAACTCATCGGCTGTATAACGGGTCTTGTAGCGCTTGCCATCGGCACCGGTAAACGAATACGAGCCACTAACCACAAAGGTCTTATCGTCCTTCAATTTGCCCACGCTGCTCACCTCGATGCCGTTCTGGGTCTTCAATCTGTAACGATTACGTTTGATTAGCGATTAATCGATTAATTAGCTATCGGAACTAGGCATTTTTAAAAACTATAGAGAACAACAAAACTGTCTCTACTGAAAACTGAAGTCTACTTTGGAAATATAGTCACAATTTTCAAATATTTTCATTTATTCTGGCTTATGGGTTATCTTTTCTTTTTTTTTTGTTGAGGACTTTCTGTTTCTTAAACAAGGTGGAAAATATACTCACTCAAGTTTGAATTTTTTGCCGGAATTGTAGTTCTGAAACTTCTCGGTTTTGGCCTTCATTACGTCGCCGCTGAACTGCACAGCTGGCTTGTCGTCATCGATGTCTTCGGGCAGGGTATAGATATCGCTGGGATTGTATTTGAACAGGGCCTCATTGCGATCCGTAATGTGCTTAACATCGGCAAACGCCAGCGCCACAAAGCATAAAATCAGCTAAAGGGGCAGCGCAGGGAAGAGAAGCAGAAGGAGAACAAGATGATGAGAATTAGTTTCGATTATAAGTATTTTGTGCGACCATAAACGATGCTGTCACTTAAGTGCCAAAACCAGTTAATAAAAACGACAAATATGCTAATTTGTTTTCTGTTCTTCTTCTTTTTCTTTTGTTTGTTTTTGTTTTTGTTTTTTTTTTTTTTTTTTTGTATGCACATTATTATTTAAACGATTGATCGATGGTCTTGGCCAAGTGTCACACGAGTTGTCTGCTCATTTAATGTTTCGATTTTTATGCATCTCCTCTCTTATTTTTTTTATTGTGGCGACAAAAACAGCAGCAATCAATCAAAGTCGCGGCGTGCGCGTGCGATTTGCTGGCGTTTTATTGGCGTATTTAAACGCTGCCTTGCCTGCCGTCGCTTTGTCTCGCGCGTCTTCGTTGTTCTTGTTGCTGCTGCTGCTACGGCTGCTGCTGCTGCTGCGACTGCGACAGAGACAGCGGCTGCGGCTAATGACTTTTGATTTATTTGATCTCAAGTTGAGATCGTTTCAATATTTGTCTCCTCTTTTTTTGTTTTTTTTTTTTTGTGGCGCCTACTGACAGCCTCGAGTTTCTCCTAAGTCGTAAGTGCTCCTAATTTGTTGCTGTTCTCTTTTTGGTTTACACTTTTATCTGTAATGCTTGCATTACATTTATGGCATTTAATTAATTACTGGTAATTTTAAGGAAAATTTATTTTTAGAAGATTACTTCTGAATTCGTTTCGAAGTCTATCTTTTTCTCTCTCTCTCTATCTATCCATCTCTCTCTATCTCTCTCTCTCTCTCTCTCTCTCTCTCTCTCTCTCCAACTCTAACTCTCTCTAACAAAGTGTAAATATTCAATAAACTCAGGTTTATGGAACACGCAAGCTCAATCGACATATCAATTAGCAAGCCGGCAAAAAGATAATACAAATATGTGGCCCAAAAATGGCTATTTGTTGCAAATCTTGTTGAAAGCTGGCTCTAAAGTTGTTCATATCAGGATTATTCTTATAAAGGATAATGTTCGATAGCTGTACACACTTAATGGTCATTTTAATTTTTCGATATAAGACATACAATATACATAGAAGTTTTTTTTTAAGGATAATTCAAATCAAAACTCTTCCTTTCTTTGGCAAAGAAACAAAACAAAAAATGACACAGTTTAGACACATAATTAACTCATTCACAAATTCAAATTTCAAGCAAAAATAACACGATAAAAAAATATATTTCGAATATGTTACACAGCGCAAGGATTTATGCTTTATTTAATTATGCCGATAATTTATTTGTTTATACTTTTTTGAATGTTTATCGAGTGTTCTTTAGATTTTCGTCACCAATCAATATTTATATTTATATTTGTATTTATATTTATTTAAATTTGATTTTTTTCTAACTTACAAAACTCTTCATGATTTTGTGTGTGTGTTTTTTTGTGTGAATATGACAACAAATTGGTATCCCAATTGTGCGATCGATGTGCCGAACTGCAAGTTGGAACTGTGATACTCGCAGCGAGAGGTGCGTTGTGCACGGGTTCTAACAAATAAATACAAACGCTGCTACTTCTTGTTTCCTTATATATCGTATTTTGATAAAGCCAACCACCAGCAGCGCTGCCGGCGTCGCTGCGTAGAACGAGAAAGAGAAAAAGAAAAAAATTTGACAACAAACAGCAAAAAAGAAGATCCAACCGAACCGGACAACGAACCAATGCGGACATTGTGAACAGAACGACGATGGCGACGGCGTCGGCGACAGCGACGGCGACGCTGCGTGTTCTACATACCCTGTAATCACTACAGATGCAGATTAAATGAGTTGAACAGCTCGAAATTGGCATGCTGAGATTATTGTGTGATAAATGCAGATGTATTCGCCAATTGAAAAAAACGAATGGACTCAGAGACAAGATGAGTTAGACTCATCAGATTAAGCACTTGTGTAGGGTATCTACAGCGTACAGTTATCGATGGGCTCTGAGTACACTTTGATTATTATTTTGGGCTGTTGTTGGGGCAACAACAGTTAAATTTGGTTAAGTTCAGCTTAAAGCTCATAATCTGCAAATGATGTAACTGTTTTTGGGCTTTGGCTTTGGGTTTAGTCTCATTGTAGGGCAGCTATAGAAATCTGGTTTGCTGGGCAGCTAGGGTATATGTGCAATTGTGTGCGTGTGTGCGTGTCTGTGTGTGTGTGTGTACGCTTATTTTTGCGTGTGTTGAAAACAACAAATTAGAAAACCGCCATCATCAAATTAGCATACGCGTTTAAGTTTAATGATTTTTATTGAGTGTGTTTGTGACTGTCACATATAGAAATATACTAAAAGTATATTTCTCATCTCATCTCATCTCATCTCTTTTTTTATCTCGTATTCATTTTTTATGAAGCGTACAATTTTTTTTCCTTTTTTTGGCTTTTTTTTTTTGTAAATCTAGCATGGAAGTTGAAACGTTAATATATGCGAGACATTCGTTCGAATCGTTCGGTTCGATTTGGGAGTCCAATCGCGAAGACTAGTTTAAGAGTTGAAAAGTGGTTGTCAGACTCAGAAACGCACCCGCTACCCCCAGCCCACCCCTAGCATACTCCATGATATCTGAATTCGATATGCTCTTAAGCTAATCAAATTACGAGTATGGAACTTGAATGATGGAAATGTTGGCTGAGGCACCAACGCATTTTCTATGTATTCATTTTTTGGAACTTTTTGATAAATGAGCCTTCAGTTATAAGTTGTTAGTTGTTAGCTGTTAGTTCTTAGTCTCACAGTTCTGAGTGGCATAAGAGATTATTTCCCAGATATATAAAGTTCATTATGTTAATGCACCTTCGCTGTTTAACCTTCGCTTAATTAGTCGTTCCGTTTTTGGGGGCATTATCACATTTATAACCAGCTGTGCCTCATTTCGAATGCAGATCTCACAGTCAAATAGAATTCTGCGTGGCTGGCTGTTTTCAAAACAAGTCCCAAGCCAATTCTATTTTTTTTTTATTATTATTTTTTTTTTTGTTAATAATGATTGAAATAATTTCATTGTGGAATTCTCCTTTTTTGGTCTGCGATTAACTGATTTTTGATATCTTACGTCTAGTTGCCAACTGAACTTAGATTGCTGCAGGTTTTCTGTGCCTGGTTATAGCTTTTAGTTAAAGAAGCTCCAGTTATCAGAAGACCAACCCGATTCCATCATATGAAAAGAGTGGCTAATGAAACGATCATCGCGCATGAAGAAACTCGTTTCCAAAAAGAAATAAAGCAATCATTTTGGCGCTTCAGTTCTCAGTTGAAGAAGACATCACTCCGCAACTGTCAGTTGGGCGTGTCCAATAAATTAATTTTGGACTTGAAGAGCTTAAAGTTTCTTAGGCATTTTTTGTATATATATTTTTTATTTATTTTTTTTTGAGCGTCCAAACGATTTTCGTATATTATGCATAACGAGTAGACATCGAATAATAATATTTAAAATAAAAAAAAACACTAACGATCCAAGGCAAAAGCCATCACGATGAAGATGATCGGATGATGATTAGAGAACAGTGTGAAGCAACGGAGTCTACACATCTTTTGACAAGCGGCTGAAAACGCTTAACGTTTTCATTAATTTTGAAAATTACCGGCACCAACTACCATTTATTTGTCAGAGAACAAACCAACAAGCCAACAACCAACATGTTGTCCGCACAATCCACAAAGAGACCTGGCCAAGAGATCTCATGGGATTAGTGATCTGCTGGCCGATGTGGCAAATATGAATGCCAAGCTGAATTCGTTTAGGTTATTAAGCATAAGCGAACATTAAAGTCATCATTTATGATTTCCATTCCATTCCGGTAATTTTTTGAATTCGAAACTGTGTTCGGATCTACTATTTTTGAACGTGTACGAAAATAATTTCTTATACATGTAAAATTCGTCTATCGAAGCATTTCCATGAAGTATTTTAAGAAATTGCAGAGAATTAAAGCTGAATAACGAAACATTTGCATTTCCATTTGGAATACCGAATAAAAAACCTAAGAGCCTCATCAAAATGTAAATATATATTTAATTTTCTTGAGTGTATTATGATTGTGTGAATATTTAAAACAAACTAATTCGCAATCCCAATTCTAGGAAAAGTGTAAAAGCTAACCAAAGTAACAGAGCCATTCACCTAGTGACTACCAAGTGGTAAAAGTCGTCATCTCAGATCTCAGATTTCCGACAGGTTTCTGTCTTATGCAAATATCGATTCATTATCGATAACATAGCAATTATTGCTCTGTTTTCAGTCAATTTGCAATGTTAATTCGCTGTTGATTTTCTTTGACAGGCGAAAAGAAAGTGTTTCATCTGTTTTGTATTAATTCCTAAAGCAAATCAACAGATTAAAAACAACAGCAACAAAAAAAAAAAACGAAGAAAACATCAACAGCAACAGCAACAACAACAACAATAACAGCAACAACAACAACTTGTTACGCATCGCCTTTGAAATTCACCGCATGCGAAGTTCGTTGTTTTTGCAAGATATTTGTTTGTATATATTTTTGTTATTGTCTATCGAAAGATAATAAAAAAAAGGCAATTAAAACACGCAAATCGATAAATTAGCAATTATCAAACACAGAAAGACACAGCAAACGAGATTTCCAAGAAGCGAACTCGCATCTATTTACGATTCTTTCTGAACTTCTCTCGGATGTCTGCTTAATCGATCTCCGTATGTAAAATTATGTAAAGTTCAAGGTGTGGATGATTTGTGGCACGTAATTATGCGCTAACTCTGAATGGCTTGCATAAAATCCTAAATTAATCCACAGCCTACCCACGTCAAGAGCTTCTTGCTCATAGATTGCTAGACAGAGTTGCATCTCAGAAACGGTTTAATAAAAACTTTGTGGCTTTTCCATGAAGAGTCTGTTGGAAATTTACATACTTGATAATAATGAGACAATTATAGACAGATATTAACTTTATAAGTGCTTAGCTTCTTTTTAGCATAATACTTCCTTATTGAACACTCATTTGGGCCTAGCCATTCGAGCCTCATCTCCCCTTTACATGAGGGCAACGTGGCTTAAGTACATTCCATCTACATGCTGACTGTATCTATTAGCCAATTAAGTACATTCCATCTGTATACTGGCTTTATCTATTAGCCAATTAAGTACATTCCGTCTGTGTACTGGCTTTATATATTAGCCAATTACAAATTACTTAAGTTTTTTCTAAGCGATTCACAAATCAGCCGAGTCGAAAATCTATTAGCTGCCACATTTGGAACGCTTTTCATAAACCTGACTTCCGTTTAATTAAATGCAATACATATAATATTTAAATATTTAATGAAAACACATTTGCTTAAGTACAGCTCGTAAATATTTCCAATACACATTTGAATCCTAATATTCGTATTAATATTAAGAGCACCTTTCTAAAACTAATTATACTTCGAGCTTAGCTCGGCTCTTTGGGCCGGGTTGAGCTGTCAAATATGGAACATTTTGCAAATTATTAATTTAAATTATTATAATTGAGATTTTATGGTATTATGGCGCGTCATGTGGCACGGGCTCATTTATTCATAATTCCTCTGTCCCCATTTGTCCCCGCCCAACTCAAAGATTCGGCGAGATTAAATTCGAAATCTTTTAAATAGATGCTTATTTGTAGTAGTTGTTGTTGTTGTTGTTGCTTTGGTTCCTTTGGCTATTGTCATAGTTTTAGGCCATAAATAATATCTAACTGGCTAAATAGTAAAAAAATACCTGTACCCAAGGTGCCTCCATTGGGAGTATGCTTTCGTTGGCCGGTCAACCAAGTTCTTTTAAGTGGTAAAAGTCTAAAAACAAATCAAATTTACAGATTTTTGTTCCAGTCTAGAAAATATTCGTGACTGTTTCACAAAACAAGATTTTTACACACGATTAAAAGATGGTTTGGGTATACTTTAGTCAGGTAATGAAAGATTGCAAATCTATCCCCACCTGCCCAAAGTCAGCTTAAGGAAATACTCACTAGGCAACACCAATTAGATTGGCGAGCAGAGTGACAACAAAAGAATCAAGGCAGAACGGCCATGTTAGGCACGCCGAAGACTGCATACCCTTTCAGACCAGAGTCAATTGGAGTGCAATTGATAAGTTTGGCTTAGATATCCAGGTAAACAAAATGTTGTATCACATTTTGAGCTATTGCTCTGATATATTCGCAACAGGACTAGATCGAGTCGGCTAGTGATGCGGATCAAGAATATATATATTTGTTGGGATCGCAGACGTTTCCGTAAAGAGAACCAAAAAAAACACGCCTCCGGCAACAGAATCCGTAAACCCGCAAATCTCCATCCGAATTAGAATCCGGTTTTGTTGTTGGTTTCGGGCATCGATATCGATATTGAAATCGATATCGGTTCTGGTTTTCCTCTGAGCACAAGAGCATTCAAAAAGTATTGAATTGGACAAGAGCCACATTGGAAACAGCAACAGATTCCACAAGTCCCCGAAACTGCATTCGAATTAGAATCAGGTTTTGTTGTTGGTTTCGGGTATCGATATCGATATCGGTTTTGATTCTGGTTCTGCTCTGAGCACTTTTTTGACCGGTTATGCATATATGTATTTTTTTTTTGCTTCTTTTTATGGCGGTTTTTATGTATGTCGTGTGTTTTCTAACAAATTTTACGTTTTTTTCGTTTCGTTTCGTTTTGTTCGCATATATTTATAATGGCTTACAGATAAATAACCAAAATCGATATTTGCATAAGCTAAGTAGAAAGCTAAACACGTTTTGCTTTTACCTCAAAACGTAAATTAATTTTGTTCCTTTTTTTGCTAGCTTGTTTATAGTATTTTTTTATTTATTTATTTTTATTATTTTTGATTTTGTTGGGTAGGTGGAATTAGTTATGCATCCGTTCTACGGTTGTATTCCATCGTACTATGGCAGAAGACTCTTGGGCGAACCAGTTCATAAACCTATTTCGCTGCATTCACCAATGATCTCAACAATTCAATATATTCTGGGGCGTGGCAAGTAAATCCGACAGTGCCTGGCAACCTGACAATGGAAGCATCGTTTTCATATTCCCGGTTTATCAATTCAAATTATCGCGCAATAAAAACTTTAAAATGCCTAGTCAAAATCAATTTGTGCTCGACGAATCAATACCCATTAAAACGCTTTGTTTTTCTTTATTATTGTTTTGAAGATTTACATTTTTATGTATTTATTTTGTGTTGTAGGGTTTCATTCAAAAAGGGAACACTGAATATTTATGGGCATTCACAATTTAGAGACAGAATAATTTTATGATTCAGAATAATTTACGCTGGAGAGAATTCGCTGTAAAATTGTTTAATTAAGAAACTGTTTTCGAATATTTTAAGAATTTTTGCTACTTTTGATACATCTTTGAAACTTAAAGAAAAATATGAAATTTCAATGTGTTCCAATAAAAACTTTACTTTCTTTTATTTTGTCTCAAATTTTTTTTCAGCTGCAAATAAACGCTAAATTTGGAAAAAGTAAAATAAATAAATAAAATTTGTTTAATCTTAATCAATAATGATATTGAGATGAAGAAATAAGCAATCAATGATTTTCATAGACAACTCATTTTGTGGGGTTTAATGACTGGCGAAAAGTGAAGAAAGATAATAACATTATTATAATCCCAAATACTAAGCAAGTATTAAGAAATCGTTACTAAATTATATGGGTTTATAAAAGCGCGTATTTGGTTGTCTCTGGCTGTTTTATTTATCAATTATAATTTGAATGCTAATTGTATTAAAATTCAACCACATAAATATATCCAAGTTGAATTGAAGCCGCAGAGAAGAGTTCTCAGTTCTCCTTTCTTGAAATTTTGATAAATACTCGTATTAATATTAATACCATAATCAAGCACAACTCTGGCATACGACGAGTAGTTTACGAGTTGTTTATTGAATTTGATTTTTAATTTATTTAAGTTTTCCGCATCATTCGGAAAAAAAAAAATACAATTTGGACACAAGCGGGTTTTTTCGGCTCGTTAACTTTTTATGTGTGTGTGTGGAAGTGTATTCTAAAAATAGTTGAAAAACAAAAAAGAATCGGCATTTAAAATAATAAATACAAGTCACAAACTACAATAAATATTAATGACTGCAACTTTAATTTAACAACTCTGTAAACTTGTTTGCCAGCTCAAAGAATTGGACAATTAAAAACTTTCAATCATGTTTCCATTTATTAGTATAAACATATAAATACAAATTAATCAAAAAAAAAAAAAAAAGAAAAGAAAAAAAGACAGTCTTAAAACCAACAATCTTTTCTTGCACTTCGTTTATCAATCAATCCTCAATGAACCACATAGCCTCGCCCAGTTCCAATTTTGAGTTTATGTATACGAGAATAAAATTAAGTTAAAGCCATTTTGAAAGCTGCTACGAGCGAACAATCGACCGAACAGACAAACAAGCGAACAAACGAACGAACGAACAACTGTCCGTCCTTGTAAAACGCTACACGGATGACAAATCACAGTCAGCTCAATCAATGGAAAACACCGCCCAAGAAGACTACAAAACACTTGCTCCACTTCCAAAAGGTTTACGTTGCCAGACAGCGAGACTCCAACAGCACGCGCACACACACACACACACATACACACATGTATACATACATTTATGATGGAGTGTGTGCGCTTCCATTGAGAATGGCGACAACAGTCGCGCGTGCGCCGTTATCAACAGCAACAACAGTAACAACAACAATAGCCTGAGGTAGGTTACAGTTAACTAGTTAGTTAAGCAGGCATGCGCCAATATAAATTAATTCGCTATTTTCGGGGTGCGCGTGTGCATTTACATATGTACATATATATATATATGTATGCGTGTATGTAAGTGTGTATGTATATTTGTTAATGTTCAGTTATATTTGTTGCCCAGCAACGCCGGCATCACATGCGCGCAGCTTCCAGTCAGTTGTTGATTATCTGTGTTCAGTTTCTATTTTGCTCTTGGGATATGCATGTGAGTTTGCTTGTGCTTACACTCAATTAGTTTTGCTTGTGTTAACGCTTGCTTTCTTTATACAGCCACAAGTCTTTGACGTCTTACTCTTCTTATTTCGCCGAAGTTTTTTGTTTTATTTTATTTTATTTTATTTTATTTTTTTTTAGTTTTTGTGGCTTGTCATAATTTGCACCTGCACGAATAACCGCAATGGAAAATCAGGTTCATTAGGGTGCGGCAGGCGGCACAGTGATTAACAAAAGTGAGCCGCTTCAAAAGAGTTTTGCATAATTTATCTAGCAGATCGCAGTGCATATATATCCCAACAATAATGATTATAACCAAGCGAAATCCCTTTCAAATGATGCCATAAGATGTGATTTTGCTTAATATCCATGTTCAAATGAAACCGTACAAAAATCGTCAATAATTGCCAAAGCCATTAATGGCTATTGTTGAACTATTATCCGCTTTAGTTAGAAGACTGCAAGCAGCCAGTGTGTGTTGTCTCATTGGTGTCTCATTTTGTGTTGAGAATGGCGAAACTTGTTTCGCCATTAGAAGCAACACGGTTAGACCGATCTATCGATAGATGGGTAGACACACAGATAGATAGTAAAATAGTTATTTAAATCCAGAAACACTTCATCTTCTACTTCTCCTTTTTTGGCATCACGTCAGTTTATCACTAATTCATCATGTGTGTGTGTGTGTCTCATTTTTCTTATATTGTAATTTACCAACTATATGCGTTAATAGTAGTAAAGGTGGCAGCAGATTCGATATTTCCGGCTGCTGCTTAGGCGCAGCAATTAATAAATTGACAGCTGCGCTGCCAATTAATCTAACATAAAAACCCTAATGAAAAACTAACAAAAAAGAGAAAAAAATAGCAAAATAATAAATAATAGGCAAATACAGATAAATTGTTATAAATGTCTATGCGAATTAAGTTCATAAATTAAAGCGGAGCAACAAATCCAAATGTCAGCCATAAATTTCCGAGTGAGGCTCCAAATTAGTTGAAAGTTGTGGTTTTTTTTTTTTGTTAGCACCAGGAAATTGTCTCGTGACGATAACGAAAAGGAGAAAACAAAACACAGTTTTTAAATATTATTTACAGGGTATGGGTGCAGGGTATGTAAAGTGTGTTAAGCAGATACCATTGAAGTCTGCACATAGATCGATTTTGATATTCCTCGAAATACATTTGGTTCCTGATCAAAATTAGTGACTTACAAGCTTGTTAGAGAAACACAATCTTCGACTTTGTTCAAGCAATTGACTTTGATTCATTGGCACAGCATCAAAGTATTAATAAAATAAATTGTATTTGTGCAGGCAGCGATTTATTTACATTCAATTAACTGCTTGAGGGGCTTGTGCAAGAGGTGAAGATCGGATAAGAAACACCCAAGTTATGGTCGAAAATATATTCTCAAATTGATCTCATTTCTATCTGCAGCCGCAAGCTTTTTCTGTGTGCTTAAATATGCGCGCACATGTGTGAGAAAGGGACGACATGATAATCGACGCTAGCGTCAATATATGTTTGTGTGTGTTCTGCAGAGTCCCGTTACCCCGTTACGATTGTGTGTACGTATGTATGCTTGTATGTGTGAATCAGCAATCGCATTTGCCGAGCTGCTCTAAGAGAGGATTCAAGTTCTCATGACGCACCTGAAAGTATGCTGCAAACTGCTCTTCTCTTGGCACCTTATTGTGTGCGCTGAAAAGCGCACTACAGGAATTGAACAAATCAGTTTTTGTTGCATTTTTAGTTTATTTTTTTTATCTTTCGTTTTGTTTTTTTTTTCATTTTTTTTTTTATTATTTAGGATTTATACAATAACTTAACATTTGTTTTGCTCTTGGAATCGGAAATATACAATATTAAATATTGATTTCTTGTTGCATTTATTTTGTGTTTCTTTAGTTTACTGATTTTGCTTGTTGAGATGCTTTCGCGTTTCTTTTTGATTTCTTGTTTGCTTGTTTGTTTCTTTCATTCGAAATTGAATTAGCACTTTAATCGGGGCTTGCTATTACAAATATTTTCTTCTTTAATTGAGTTTTTACTCCATTTTTTTCTTTTGTTTTGTTTTGTTGTGTTGTTCGTTTAATAATAATATTATTATTACATTAATCAAATGCAGCACATTAATGCCTAGGCTGTCTGTGTGGCTGTGTGTATTGGTGTGTGTATTTATGTATTGTATGAATGTGTGTGGCGGTCCATTTCGGTGTTCTCATTTATCTGTTTGGTTTAGCTTTCTATATATGTTCTGTATACGCACAAATTTCACTAGGCTGCAGTGTGTGTGTTTGTGTTTTTGGGTGGGTGGGTGTGAAATACACACACACATTCACACACACACACGCACGCACACAATATATGTGTGTATGTATCCATGTACGGTTTGCTGTAAACAAAAAAAAAAGCTTTAATGCAAAAATAAAACAAAGAATGAAATACCCAGCACCTTAAACTGGCCATACACATTCTTCTTTTGTCTAAACAAATCTCTAGTTTAGACGAAAACTTTATAAAAGAAAAAGATCCACATGGAATGCAGATGACTTTTCACTAAGTGTGCAAAACTGGAAAACCGATCGAGCAGCATAGCAACCGTTGCAGGAAAAATAGTTAAGCTTTTTAAATATTTCTTTTTGGCTATGGTAGAAAGTTGGAACGAAGCAAAGCTAAACAACTTTCTACAAAACAAGCAAAATAATCACACTTGAAATCCGTGCGCAAAAGCATGTTAAATTCTGTGCGTATTTCATGCGTGAAGTTCAACTGGGTTACTTGGCTGGAGAAACATTTTGATTTTGCAAGCTTTTTATTTACTCTCTTCCTATATCCTTTCATGTGTGTGTGTGTGTGTGTGGGTATGTGTGTATGCGCACATATATAGTTGTGTATGTATGCATTTGTTTGTTTTCTCTTGTTTGTATATTTTGTTTAAGGTTTTAACATTTAATTTAATTTCATTACTTTCGTCATATAAATAAAAATAAATACATTTCGTTTTTTTTTTGTTTTTGTTTTCTTTTTTTGTTTTTCTCATTATGCATGCAGGCAAACTGTTCTTTTTTTTTTATCGACTTTTTAAATACTCTTTAAAAAGCTGCACTAGTTTTACAGATAAGAAAAAAAAAATATATATTTTATGTATGTATATAAAGTGGAGTCACGTTACAAAAAAAAAGGGAAATTTATATATATGTATATATATATATATATAGATTTATACATATATAAATTCAGCATTATAATAAACAATAGCTGTGGTTGATCGCTATAGCGTCGGTTTAATATATATTTTTTTATATATACACATACATATGTATATATCTATGTATACATACATACATCCAGACTAACAAATATATAAATATATATATATATTATATATATATCATAGTTTTTTTTATTTTAATTTAAACTGCAACTGCACGTGGGTTAGACAGCAACAGCTATAGCGCGCATTGAGTTGATGATGAGTGAGACAGCGATGCCAACAGCAACCGTTAAGGCACAGACAGAGTTGGCCGGTTAACAGCTGCTGTTACGCAGGCTGTTCGCTATGTTTACAATTAACTGTTTTCTGTTGGTTCTGTTAAGAGAGCTCGCGTTTTCTTTCAATTTTCCTTCATCTTCATCTTCATCTGTGTCTGTATGTGTTTCGTTTTCTTTTGCATTGCTTTTGGTTTTTGTTTTTGTATTTGTCTGTTTTTTTTTCTGTTTTGTTTTGTTTTGTAAGCAAGCGTTTCAATGCAGCAGCATTTTTCAAATATCAACAGCTTCGGTTTTGTTCCCCCAAAAAAGTTAGCATTTAACATTAACATTAAATATGATACGCCCCAACCAAAGCAACCAAAAGCCCGTCCCACCAATTATCATTCTTCTTCATCCTTTCGTCGGCTTTTGTGTGACTGTGGCTATCCCTTCCCTCTCTCTCTCTCTTGCATCATCTGTCCCTTCTCTGTTTTTGCCTTAGCTTGTTGTTTGTGTGTGCTTTTTAGTATTGTTGTAGTTGTTGTTGTTTCTCGTTGATTTTTATTGCACCACACAGCAGCCCTTTTTCTTGTTCTTCTTCTCGTCGATAACCACATGACTAGCGGAAGTTGGTCCAGGCACCACTTGCTTTGAGACTTGAGCCAAAGAAGTGACGCCATTATTGCTCTCCGCCTTGCCAGCTGATCCAGCACCAGCAGCACCACCTCCTGCACCTGCTCCTGTCGAGCTGGCCACTTTACTGCCGCCGTGGGAATTTGTACCGTTTTGTGCTGTCGCCTGGTTCTGCGAGAGCTGTCCAAGATAGAACGAGAGATAGATTAAGATTACAGTTAACAAGCATGCAGTTGAACGAGTATATTTAAACGAGTTCATTTAACGATTCAATATCAGCGAGTGAGTTAAACTAAGTGGTTTTCCTTCAGCGAGTCAATTTAGGTGAGCTCTGACGAGTGAGTATATTTCAGCACTCAATCCTTAGTCAACGTTTAATAAGTCAGAACGAAAATTGCATTTGTTTTTTGATGATATGCAATAAGAACTCAGTTAGGAACAGATTTGAACTCAATGAGATTATAAAATTATGGCGACAAAACTGTATAGAATTGGAACCTGAACTCGTAATACAGTTAATTTGATATGGAGTATCTCAACGGTGCTACTCTAATACATGAAAACATGAGAAGGAAGCCTTCAAATGTTCTTCTTTGTGGTGCTTACATTTGTTTTGGTAACGCTCTCGCTTATTGCAGTGGTAGCGCCATTACAGTTATCATCGCCATGCTGTGCGTTGCCATTGCCTATTGTACGATCCTCAGTAGGCGTGATGGGTTTGCCACCTGAGACGACACAGTAAACGAGAACGAGAGATCGGCAAATGAAGAGAAGAGAAGAGAATATGTGTATATCTGCCAGGAGCTTACCACGTATCATGCTAACAATTTCATCAGCCTCTCTGGACAGATCGCCGCCAGGACGAAATGGATTATCCCAGCCGGAATCAGTGCTGAAAATGTGCAAGTGATTGATTGATTGAATACTTGGAGGATTGATGATGATGAGTGATTAAACCCTCACCTCTGCTGTCTGTCGTAGGCCGGTCCCAGGCCGACAGTTGGCTGCATCGTCGCCGTCGCCATTTGCGTATAGTCTAAGTTACAATTGTAGCTACTAAAAGTATTATCTAGGTTATCTGATAAACTCGTTAATGTATATTCGGCTGGTGGACAAATCTGTTGCGGCTGACTGCTTTGGTAAATTGAAACGCGCACTATCGAACGCTCCGATCTGCAAAGGAATAAGTAAATAAATAAATTACAAATTAAGGCACGTCGTCGTTTGACAAAGAAACCCAAATTTTATGTATATGTATTTAATGTGTGGTATGTGTGCTAGTTAGTAGTAGTGTGGTAGTCAAGCAATTACGTCAGCCTAAAACAAATTCAATGTCAATTAAATTAAGTAATTTGCCAATTGCGTCGAGAGTCGCGTCGAGTCGAGTCGCGTCAGCGATTTGAACTTTCCAATTCAAATTCGTTTCGCAAATGGCAACTGAAACTGAAATTGAAATTGAAATTGACATGCCAAGACATGGCAACAAAATCTCGACC
Organism: Drosophila picticornis; assembly: GCA_035043845.1. Lineage (NCBI taxonomy): Eukaryota > Metazoa > Arthropoda > Insecta > Diptera > Drosophilidae > Drosophila > Drosophila picticornis. The sequence continues at coordinate 9,808,153 of JAWNMR010000492.1, forward strand.
AGCTCTCAAATGAGCATATGATGTGTCTTCCACTCAACTGTCGCCCTCTCCACCCACGCTCTGCCCCTGTCCGACACCAGCCAAGCAACCACAGCAACTGGTTTGTGCGCGTGCCACACACACACTACATATTTGTAGATACATATATATATATATATAGTTATAGAGTTATTATATAACGTCCCGTGAGCGACGACAATCGACTCTTTCGATCTCACAATTATAACTGACCAACGGAGCTAGACAACAACGGCGACAAACTTGTGCACCAGGAAGTCGCCAGATGTCCCTAGATATATATATATATATATATATATATATATATATATACCTATATGCTTTTGATTTATATGGAAGCGGTGCTCAACTTAATCAACTAAGTTTAAACTCAAACCAGTTGTGAATTATTCCCTTTAGCGTTACTTTTTCATATCCTGTGCTTGTTTGTTCCCATCGTAAATTTATCCCCTGGTGGGACTGGCTAATTAAACAACGCGTTAACACCTCAACCAGTTGCCAAATTTGATGTAAATAAAACTAGTTTTGAAAGTAATGTTCTTATATGGCAGAGTCTGACACCTTGCACTAACTTGATTTACCCGATAACTGGTTGGGAATTGTGAGCATTAATTTGTACTTGAATCGAAATATGACTCAAGTCTCAAATTGTCCTTTATTCAACGCACAAACTGCACTTCGAGTCGGCTTTAAGACATATTTACTAATTGGAAGTATAAATTCTGCACGTTGTCAATACTTGTCAACCTTGAAAGATGGCTTTGTTTACTTGTTTCCGTTTTTTTTTTTTTCTTTCCTTGCGTTTCCTTTCATGTCATAGGACAATTAAGTGTGTCTTTGCAACTGGTTTCCCTTTGCATTGCCCGCACAAGGAAAATGAACCAAGAGTCAACTAATTGATGTCTGACCCAGTTTTAATTGAAAAAGAGTAATGAAAATTTGAAGGCAGCACGAGGAAAACAGCAGTTGTGTTGCTGAAGCGCACCCAGTGCAACATGAGTCACAACAGGCCCATCTAAAAATCCATATCATTTGTAATTGCATAATTTTACGAGTTGCGAGTTACGAGTTACTGTTTTGTTTGTTCCTTAATAAAAAGCTAATCAAGTTTGCATGCAGTCGAGTCGAGTCGAGTCGAGTCTTGTAATTTCCCGCTCTCAAGTTCTCTTAATGAAACAGAAATCGATTATGGAAACAAGCTGAGAATTTCATGTACAGCTCAGTGCAGGCACTTAATTTCCACTAAGCTGCAGCCCAAAAGTTATTAGCTGAAAGCCCAAACGTGACACTTGTTTAAGTTGAAGTTTAAATTGGAACACGAATTAATCGCAGCGCTTTTTTATGATTATTTTCACATAAAAACCAACCAGCCAAGAAAAGAATCAGATTATTTTCTTTCTTCAACTAACTTTTTGTTACTTTCGAAGTTTTCATTCTACTTTGGCTTCTGTTGTTGCTTGTTTTTATTTCTTTGCGGCTTCCTAGAAAACCGAAACGAGCCAAAAAGCAATTTTCTTAGCTCTATTAAATGGTGTTGGGGCCTTGTTTTTTTTTTCTCTTCTGACTTCTTGGTAGCTGGCATGATGTGATCTACGATCAGCGATCTACGTCTTAGACTTCTTTATATGCCGCTGCCCGTCTATCAACCATTCTCTCTGTGTGTCTTTCCGTCCGTCCGTCCGTCCTTCCGTCCGTTCTGTTTCAGTGTCTGTTTTGGTTTATTGTTTGCCAGTTTAGGCAGTTGGTTTGCCTATTTCGCCAGTCATGTTTTTGTTGTGTATTTTTGTTTAATACAAAAGCCCAAAAAAATAACTTGTCCAAAGACAAGTTAAATAAAAAATAAAAAAAAAAACTAGCGGGTTAAGTTGAAAACTGAGAGATATCCTCTATTCTGCGGTACACAAACATCGGGTGGATTTCAACTTTCTATTTGTTTAATTTTAACGGTATCCAAAATCAATTTCTGAGCAATTTGAATTTATGCTAAATGGCTTTCCAGCTGCGAAATTTCATATTAGACTTTATTGATAGAAAAGAAATGGGAATAAAAATGTCTATATTCGATAAAGTCGAGTAAGCCTACTGCATTTTATTACAGGGTACACACAAAGTGACTTAACTTAAATACTGTAACGAATCGAATGAACACTATGAATTCCCAAAGCTTATTTGACCTGAACCGAACCTGTTCAATAATACATTAACGGCTTGGATGCCTAAAGGGTATATTAGTGAATAAAAACATCATTGCGTATCTCAACAAATCGACAACAAATGGAAAACGTATCAAATCGAATAACATTCCGTCAGCCACCGCCGGCCAAGTTGTTTTATCTGTTTACTTTTCAAATACACTTCATAAATTCAACGTACAAATGTACACATTATGTAGTCACTAATGTAGTTGTTGTTGTCGGCTCATTGAGCATGTGAAGATTACGTCATGTGCCGAAATTGATATGCGAATGCGACAACAACAAACACAATAACAGCAACAGCAACAGCAACAACTGTAACAAGCTCAGCGACAAGAACAAGCAAAGTTACAAGCACAAGAAACAAGTTTTTAAAATTTTTTTTTTTTTTTTTTTTGTTACTTTTCAAGTGCCATGCGCATGGGGGTGGGGGGAGGTGAGGCTGTCATCTCATCATAAACTTCCTTTGAAGTGTGTTCAAATAAATTGAAGCACACAAAAAGTAAAACAAAAAAAAGAACTTGTTGCTTGGAGCAATTGGCTGGAAGAAAACAGCTTCTCAGCTGGCGTGGGAGGGAGAGTGACGACTAAACGAAGCGAAGGAGAAGACGACGAGAAGTGCAAGGTGTTGGAAAACAAATGCAGCGGCGAACTTGAGACCCTCTGCTGCTATCACTACTGCTGCTGCTGCTGCTGCTCTGCCATCGTTGTGTTCCAGTTGCAGAGTTGCTGCTATTGTTGTTGTTAGTTCTTTAATGGCGATGAGCGCATCAAGTTTGGCGGCTTTCAATTAGGCTATGGTCGGACAGTCGCACAGTGGGCTTAGTGATGCCAAATATTTTTCAAATTATTGATACGGAACATTAACTGTGTGATTATGTTTTTGTTTTGATTCGTTTGGTTTGTTACTAGCGCAAATGTTGCAAATAGTTCGGTGTCATCAACGATTCACATAACATACAAAAAATACATTAAAAAAAAAACAAAAAGATATTATTGGCAATATTTAGTTGAATTGGAAGAATTTGAATTTTGCCACCTGTTTTTTTTTTTTTGGTAAGCGATCACTGGCCACTGTGCGCCATCACAACAACGTCACAGACACGCATATGCTCAAACGCACGCAGGCAATGCGAGCAGCAGCGTAAATTAATTTAACAAATTACAGACATATATTTGTGAGCGTATGCTGTATATTGTGTATATATTTACTACACATGCACATACAGTTAGTTTGTGTACATATGTGCGTTGATTTGTGTCAGCGAATGAGCCCCACCCGCGCGTTTAAAAAAAAAAAAAACAGAAATTAGCAGTTGAGCGAAATGTTAATTGAACATTTTTGCACTTGACGTCAAACAAGAACAACAAACAGCAATTTATTTTGCATGCCAATTGGAAAATATGATTGCACTTTGCTGTTGTTGTTGTAGCTGTTGTGTTTTTGTTTTTGATGATTTCGGTTTCTCTTCTTTTTTCGGATTGCATGCAATAAAAGGCACCATTGCATTGAGGCGCGCGATTCTTCTGCTGCTGCCGCTGCTGATTCTGTCGGCATTTTCATTTTCGAAAAATGTAAATGTGATCACATGGCTATATTATAGAATTTATAATATATACACAGATATAATATATATAAATATAGAAGCAACAACGGCGCAGCGGGCACGAAAAGCGCCTAAAGCTAAAGCTATGTCTAATTTATGTACAAACAAGGCACTATATTTTAACACACAGACACTCTGTTAAAAGCAGCAGTAGCAGCAGCACACACACATACACACGGCCAGTGTATTTTAATTGCGTTCACAGAGCATTAGTAGAGCTGCGATGGAGGCAAAGAGAGGGAGAGATAGAGAGAGAGTGAAAGAGAGTAAGAGAGCGTGGGGAGTGGCAAATGGGGTGGCGAAGTGGTGTTGGCGGCGTAATCGACAAAGACAACTGGAGGGGGAATACGGGGGTTTGGCACTCGCTGCTGGTGGGTATTATTTTTTGCGATGAACTCACTGCGCGCATCCCACCATGGACAACAAAAACAACAACAACAAAAATACCAACAGCAGCAAAGCGTAACACACTTGATGTGTATATACATATATGTATTTATGTATATGTGTGTATGTGTGGGGCAAATCACAACAGACAACAAACTCACAGCGCAAATTACTTTCGCATTGTTTTCTATGAATTATTTTCTTGCCATATCAATTGTTTTATATTTACCAACACTATGTGTTGTGGGTGTTGAGTAGTGAGTGAGTGCAAACAACACCCCCCAACTCGCGACTCTCTCACTTGCTCACTCTCTTTTAACCGGGACTACCCAATACACCAACCACTTGCACTGGCTGCTACTGCTTGCGTATGTGTGTGTGTAGGTGTGTGTGGGTGTGTGTGTGTGCGTGTTTTTGTGTTCCTCATTGGCACGCACGATTGACTTTTACAGTTGTTGTTGTGGCTATTTTTTTTGGTGTTTTTTTTTTTTTTTTTTTTGTAAAAATCTGTCACTGTCTGGTATTTAATTTGAAAACAATTAATTTCACGCACTTGACAATTTGACTTTAGGCAGCTGCTACTGCTGCTGCTGCTTCTTCTGCAGTGTTTTTCAACGTTCTGCTTCCTCTTTTGCGATTCTACGCGCGTTTTACTTTTGCGACCGACCTCTTGTTGTCGTCTCTGCCCTTTACTCGACACTCGACACTCAACTCACGACTCGACTCTCGCAAGCGTCGTTCTCACAGAGGCTGCTGCTGCTGCTGGGGTTGTTTGGTTGAAAAAAAAAAAACCAAAACCAAAAACAACAACAACTCACCAAACGTTACGAACAAAATATATAGAAGAAGTAAGCAGCAATTTTAAGCAGTGAGCGGACGAGCGCCCCGCACGTAATTCTCGTTTGTTGTTGGCTGTTTGGCGTTGTCGCTGCGTTTGCCTAGCTAAACTTACAAGCTTGCTGCTAAAAAGTAAAAGATACAATACGCAGACACACACACTTCCACACACACGCGTACTGAAATGTTTGCAGGAGCGTGTAGAGCGCGAGAGAGCGCGCTCTCCTCCAATAGTGAAGTTCACATCTTGGCGTTGCCACCTGGGCAAGTTTCTTTTGTTTTTTACTAACTGCACATATCTTTTTAATAATCAACTATCAAATGGAAGGTGAATTAAATTATTAATATTAATGGTAGAAAATTGAAATTTCGATATTTGTATAGATTCCAATTGTGTTTTCTAATGCATGCTGCATGTATACATATATTTACAGAAATGTAAGAATCTATACAAATCGTAAGTAGTCGCCCTGCGTTCAGACTTTAAGAATATCTATATATTTTTTTTTAACGGATCTGCTTTATCAAACAAGAAATATTCGAATTAAAATCGCATAAGCCGAAGGCATTCTTATTTAAGATCGCCCACTGTAATTTTAATTTAATTACTTCCTTGCTCCTACGCAGAACTCATTAAAATAGCAAGCAATGAGAAGAAAAAACAATTTAGATATTGCGCGCAAAATCTTTGGCCAAACAAAAACAAACAGAAAGACGGTAATATCGGATATTTGGCAGCTGTAACAACAATAATAGAAAATCAGAGGCTGCGAACTGCGCCTTTTATTTATGAAGCTTGTTGTTGTCAAGATGCGCATTAACAACTGCGAACGACGCACATTGTAATAATAAAAACAAACAAACAAACAAAACAATAGCGCCAAACGTGTCACAACATCTGGCAACGCTGCTAAACCAACAAACATGACATCACTTTTTTTTGCGCACTCACAAAAATGCAAAGTAATGCGGAGAGAGAGAGAGAGAGAAAGAGAGTGAGAGAGAGAGAGAGAGAGAGCGGGAGCTAGCGCCCAAAATGAAAGAGAGCAAGTTTGCGCGCTCTCTTTCTCTCCCTGGTGCTGTTATACACAGCAGTAGCAGCAGCAGCAGCAGGAATGACGGCAGCGGACAGCATGAACAAAAATAAAAATAACATAAGAAACATAAACACGTAACTATTTGAAAAGGTAATCTCGAGGGGGGAACACATAGAACAAAAAAAAAAGAACGGAATGAAAAATAAATGGAAACGGGAGCAGCAGCGCGCGTACTTTTTTTCTTGTTTTTTTGTGCTTGACAGTTAATAAACAGGGTTGCCACGGCGCCGACTATCGGACAGAGAGACAGCGACGGCCGACAAAGCTGATGCTGACAATTGGGGACGTTCTGTGTGTCTATTGTTGTCGATGCCGCCGCCACAAACTATTCAGAGCGCACGTACAGAGAATGCGATATTTGTATACATGCGTGTGTGTGTATGTAGGTAATAGGGCTGCCTGACTGACTGCGTGACAGACAGACTGACTGGCAGCAAGAACAACAACAAAACGCACTACTGACCAGCGGCACAATTACCGTTAAGCACTACATACATAAACACACACACATTCATAATGTGACAGTGGCTGAACTCTTATGCGGATGCTTCTCATTCTTCCTCTTCTTCTCATTCTTCTTCTTCCTGTTATGCATGTCAAGTGTGTTGGGCACCGATTGAGGACCGGAAAATCAATCGACTGACGTGACAGCCAGCTGACTAACATACAAACATACACACACATACAGCGATCGCTCGCTTGGTAAAACTACTCGCAAATTCTTATTTTGTAAATCATTTTATGAAAATCTTTGATTGCTTTAAAATTAATGACAGTAATAAACTCTATTTAAATTATGATACAATTATTAGCAATTGCATAAAATATATAAACCTATTATATTAAATTAAGAAGGTATTATGACGTCAGAATAATCGAGAGATCATATTCACAAAGAAAGCTGATTCTTCAAAAATTAGAAAACCAATGTTTTTGTATTTAATCTGTGTGAAGCGGACATAGCAAGCTATTAATTATGAAAATGAGTACAAAATGAATACGCTGCTCTGTGAAAGTTATCAAATACTACGAGTTTCACACTAGGAAGTGACCACTGTACCTGCGTACTTTCACAATAGATATATTGCATGTTCATATGTAAATTGATGTGGGCACACACACACACACGCATACAATGTGCTCAAATTTCAAGACATTCACTTAAAAAAAAAATGATGGGTGGCCAGCTGCTAATGCCTCGGCCTCGGCCTCAGTCTCACCTCATTTCATCTCATCTGATTTTAGATCTAATCTCATAAACATAATCGATAAAAACAGCGGATGATTCTTCAGCCATTCTTTTCTCATGCATACAAATGTATGTGTAAATGTATAATATATTTATATGCTGGCTAACTGTTGTTTATTGCATTGTCTACGGAAGATGAAAGATGAAAAGAAAGCAAGAAAGTTCTAATACATCAAGTGGCGCTCAAGCGCTCTCAACCTCTCGATATCCCTCTCGCTCGCACGATGACATCACGTAGCGCTTGCAGCGAGCGACCAACCGGCAAATTAATGCACGCACACACACACGCACACAAAGAGTGAGAGAGGGAAGGCGAGGGACGATTGGAAAGGTCAACAAGAAAGCGATATCTTTGGCATATTTCAATACATTCAATACCCTTTCACAAATGCATTCACTGTAAAGTTAGCTGATCTGTAACTCAATTTTATTATTTTCTTTTTCCAAAAAAAATATATATGTTTATTATAACATAATATAGTATTTATTTTTAAGCCCATTTTTTATTCTCATTTTTAGTTCTGTCTTATTTATGTTTTCCTTAGGAATTGTGATTTTGAAGCTTTGAAATAAGAAATACTTGTCACATCTAAAATTGAAGCTTTATTATTTCTAAACCAATTTAAGCTAGTTAGTCAATTCAAAGCAGTTTTCATCGAATCGCTAGCAACTCTGACTTCGCTCACCTGTTATCTGCCATCGACAATCGCACACAGTTATCGATTACAAGACTGACCAAAAACAAAAAAACGAACAACCAAAAATGTAAACAATATGCGTGGATAGCAAAGCAAAAATTTATTGATAACCAGCATAAAAACCATGCTTAATTTTGGAGGCGTTCGCGTGGGAGTGGCACAATTAATAGAGACGACAACGCACAGAGAGACGGGGCACCTATGCAGCCCGAATAAGATGTGGGTCAACAACCACCAAATGAAGTTGACCTACATCAGCCTTTAAAATGCAAACAGACAAACACACCCGCGCAGACACACATACACCCGCACACATATAAACACACGCACACACACACACACACACTGATAGCAGGCCACATTATGTAAGAAATGACGACGACGACGAGGGCAGCACATTTTACAGTTTAACGGTATTCAAAGCTATACAGCAACTGCTGCTGCTGCTGCTGCTGCAGCGTCGGCGCAGACGGAAGCAGTAACGACTCCAATTGGAGTTGTTGGTGGTGGCATGCAAAATGCTTATCCCAATTGGGAACGGGCAGCGGCGAGAGCAAAGAGAGCGCAACGTTGGTAAACAGAGAGCGTTTTTGTATTTATGGTGTGGCTGTGCTTCCCCCTCCCCCCCCCCCCCCTCTCCTTTCTCCTTTTGTCATCTGTGGGTGTGTGTGTGTGTGTAGTTTATCGCAAAATGAAGTATTTTAAACTCCCAACGTAATTATCGATTAAAAAGATAGATGTTTTTTCCGACTGTTGCTGCTGCTTCTTCGTTTCTTTATTTTAAGAGTGGGTGGGGGCGGGGTCAGACACACAGAGAGTTCATTGCATGCAATTTGGGTTAGCGCCAGATCAGCCAAAAGCAGCTTAATTATGCATTTGGATGAGCTGAACGCAAACAGAAACAAAAACAATGCAAGTGAAAGCTGCCAAAAAGTCATTATTCGAATTTTCTTTTGTTTTTAATGAGTGAAATAAAATCCGGGAAGGCCTTATTTAGGGTCTATCCATAAAAAGTACATAAAAAAGACAATGCAATGAGATGAGAAGGGTTCATTGACTTTAAAATGCTGCATTAGATTTTATGGGAAATGTGCTAGAGTTAAACTCTTATTTTCAATACATTATTATTTGCAAACATTTTTACATTTTTTTTTTTTTTTTTTTTTTTACAAAATTTCAATTGCGAGTTGAAATTACCTTTCTATCTCTATCTCGTTCCCACTCTCTCTCTAGTTCTTAATATTACCGCAATTGTTTTTCCAGTCCAGCAATCAGTTTTCGTTCCCATGCAGTCTGCTGCTGCTGCTGCTGACGCTGATTGCATAAATAAACACAGAACTGTGACGTCACGCTCAACGGCAGAAGAACGGAATTTAAACAGTGATCAACAGCATAAAGCTTTCAGTCTCTGTCTCTGTCTCTCTCTCTCTCTCTTTGTCTACACACTAATTATGCTTGTTGTTGTTGTTGTATAATGAGCAATACTTACTCCTCTTGCACCTCAATGCCGCTATCATCCATATTCACTTTCGCATAGTCACCGTAAGTGATGTTGCTGACTAGCGGTAAATGCGTTGCTGCTGTTGCTGTTCCTGCCGCTGTTGTTGTTGCTGTTGATAGCAATGCAAATTGCTGCGGCTGACCAGCAGCGACAGCAGCAGCATCTGCGGCATCGAAACCAAAACTAGGCTCAACATGCTCAGAAAGCGGCGTTGGCGTCTCAAATACCAAAGTCTCCACCATTGAGCCTTTCGATGAGCCAAAAGAAACACTAAAGAATGAAAGAGATGAAGAGAGTGGAGATTTGTATAATTAGCACATTGGGAGCAGGAGCTTTTCTTATTAGAATTTTCATAATTATTATTAATTTTTTTATTTTTTTTTTTGAGACAGATTCTACGCACCGTTTGAGGCCAACGCTTTTCGTGCCCAGTTTGCTGAGCTTTGGCTTTTTCTGATTTGTAGGCGGGCGGTTGAATTTATCACTTTGATCGCTGGAGTCTGCCGCAGCGGCCGTTGTGGCCGTCTCCTCGGACAGATCGTCGACGTCGCTTCTGTTGTTGTCGTTGTTGTTGTAGTTATTGTTGCTGGCCTCCACAACATCGTTGTTGTCGCTATTATCATTGTTATTATTGTTGTTGTTATTGTGGTTGTTGCGGGACGGATGCGTCGCTGTCGCATGTACAAGTGGCAACGCTAGCGTAGTCGGCGGCGATGCTGCCAGTGGCGGCGTCGGTGTGCTGCCCAACAGCCTTGTACGCTCATCGCAAGCGCTGCCGGCAGCGACGCCAGCGTCGACAGCACTGCACGACGTTGAGGGCACGTTAGCAGCGAGCATTGCGTTTGGCGCTTACGGTAAACTTCTTACAAAGGGAATTCGTCTTTCGGTTTCTACGTCGGATTGCAGAAGATTCACAATTGGCGCTGCTGCTGCTGCTGCTGATGCATCATTTTGTCAGCAAGTTGAATGCACTCACGCTTTTACCGTTAACCGTTTACGAATTTGGTTTCAAACCAACGGCGCTTCACAGCGAGCGAGCGAGAGAGACAGAATGAGGAGTCAGTTGGGCTCGCAAAAAAAAAGATTCGTTCAATTGACAACAACAACAACGGGAATAATAACAATGCGGCGTTGCCAATGTTTTATTTTTCTTTCCTTTTTTTTTTATTATTTTTTTCTTGCCGCTTGATTGAATTTAAACCGGACGCAGCGCGGCAACGGCGACGCCAACGTCGACGCTCTCAACCTAATGACGACAATTCTTGCATACGAAATACGCTTTGCGGCTGCGGCTGCCGCAACTGCGCCTTTTTGTTTTTGTTTCACCTTTTTCTTTCACACACACACTCACACACAAAGACACACAATGACATCTACATAGAACACATGCACATGTATAAAATATTAGCACCCAAAAAAAACAGCAACAACAACAATAGCAACAAAAGTAACAAAAAGAGATGCAAAAGACGAAGGAGTTGCGCTCGATAATTGCACTTGGCACTAAGAGTTGGCCGCTGCACTGCGCATTTAACACGTTTATAAATAAATATGCATGTGCATTTAATAATTGCGTTTCGTGTCTGTCAACTGCGCTCCTGTTGCTGTTTCCGTTTCTGTTTCGGTTTCTGTTTATCTGACCCTTCGATGCGTCTCCGTGTGTATTTGCTGCGCTTCGAATTTCAGCCACTGTCGGTCGGTGTGGCTAAGCCTCTAACTCGAACGAATGCCGATAAATACAACTTGCAAATTTATGGTAAATACTAGCTACATACTAGATGGTCACACCTAAAATCTCTTCAACTCCAATGAAGTATGCCCAGCTTGACTGTGTATTTGATGAAGTTGGCAATGCGAGTCAACTAAATTATTTGTATACCTTAATAATTGGATCGAATTTAAAAAGGATTTCGTATTTTAAAAAACTTTTTACACAAAACGGAGTATATTTTTTTCATTCATTCAAATTATAGTATATCGCAGTCTATCAATAAAGATAATTTCTTTTGGCGGATTCTCAGTTTGGCGCCATTGTGTATAATGTAGGGCAATATTGCTCGCCACAGCTAAAGCTGATGAAAAGTTTTAAAAGGCGTTTTCCTTAATTAAAAAGCGTATATATAAAAATATTTATATATTTTAAAAAATAGTGGTTATATTGATTTTCAAGTGCCTTAATTGACGCACTAACTGCTTATTTTGTAAATACCAGAATATGCTTTAATACTGCACAGAGTTGCATTTGTAGTCCCAAAATGCTATCGCAAATAAAAGCAATCGTCAATATCGATATGAGAGGCATTTGTCATCTGTGCAAACAGCGAACAACACAACAAATAAGCTGCAGTAGCAACAGTTATAATTACAAGTATTACTAACAAGACGTTCGTTTTCGCAGCTGTAAGTATAACTTGACTTAATTAAATTAAGGCCAAAACCATAGAAAACTATCCGCAAAAAAATGTTTAACTTTGATGCGATCGTTAATTTAATTATCTTTACATTTCCCCGCTTCTCTTTCCACTTTTGTGTGCGTGTGCATGAGTCAGAGACTCGGCCCTAAAAAACAAATACGAAAAACGCAAGAGTTTTGCGCTTTGCAAGTGATTTACGTGGAATTCGTGATAGCAGCGCATTTGATGGGCTCAAAAATGGGGAGCGGCTGTTCGGTTATTTTCAGCCAGCTGCCCGCAGCTGCCTGTGTAAATAATACACTCACGAACACACACATATGCACTTAACAGAAGTCGAGCTTTTGGCTGCTGATTTAATTCCTTTTATGGGCTTTCAATTAAACATAACAGCTCATGTGCGTGTGTGTGTGATCATTTTTGATGTTATTCGTTCGAAACTTAACGAAACCGCATTGATAAACATACACACACACACATACACATACTGACACACATATGGAGTTGACGTTGTCATTTTTGCCATATTTACAGCTGCATGACTCACTCACAGTTTGCTTTATTACGCTTGTGTGTATGCCGTATACCCTGTACCAATTGAAGAGGGTATAGTGATGGGTGCACATGTGAGTGATCAAGTATTGGTTTTTATTTTATATATATATTTAAATATATATAAGCGATGTGTTTGCCATACAAATTGTATAACAAGTACAAACGCAGGGTATCTGCTAGTCGCTGCAAGCATGCGCACTTTACTATTTATGTTGACACAGTTTGTATAGCTTTGGCTGAACTTGCCGACGCCGCTGCAATGCTACATTTGTGGCTATATATAGACATATGCATAAGCACACACACACAGAGAGATAAAGAGAGAGAGAGAGAGAGAGAGAGAGGGAGTGGCTGAAAGAGTGAGGAATATTGAGAATTTTGATTCGTTCTCATTTCGATTGCAGTTGAGATATATTCTGTTATTTTAATTTTACTTTTATTCCATTCTCTTCCACAGTAGCGAACCGCAGGCACTCACAAACGCACAAACATACAAACACACACACACTCACACATCACTTTCAGTCACACAGTGCCAGTTTGAAAATGTCTTCCCGCAAAACCGCCGGACGTCGTGCGACGACCAAAAAGCGCGCCCAACGCGCCACCTCGAATGTGTTCGCTATGTTCGATCAGGCCCAAATTGCCGAGTTCAAGGAGGCCTTCAATATGATCGATCAGAATCGGGACGGGTTTGTGGAGAAGGAGGATCTGCACGATATGTTGGCATCGTTGGGCAAAAATCCCACCGATGATTATTTGGATGGCATGATGAATGAGGCGCCGGGTCCAATCAATTTCACCATGTTCCTGACGCTGTTCGGTGAGCGGCTGCAGGGCACCGATCCCGAGGATGTGATCAAGAATGCCTTTGGCTGTTTCGATGAGGAGAACATGGGCGTATTGCCCGAGGATCGACTCCGCGAGCTCCTAACCACAATGGGCGATCGCTTCTCAGACGAGGATGTGAGTTATACCAATTGTCAGCATTTTCATTCAACGCTAATCAATATTAAATTTTCCCATCGCTCAGGTGGACGAGATGTACCGTGAGGCGCCGATTAAAAATGGTCTCTTTGACTATCTGGAGTTCACACGCATTCTCAAGCATGGTGCCAAGGACAAGGATGAGCAATAAGCTGCAACGATAAATGCTGTACTTAATTTAGCCTTCCGTTTGCAGCCACCTGGCTATATACACACATATATTCCAGCTCGATTGTCCAACCTGTCATACATATATATAATATACATATATATATATATATATATATATATATATACTATATTCTTATACTGTATACATTATTATTATAACATTTTTTTGCCACCCGTTTTTCGTTCCGTTCTCCTTTTGTAACCAAGATCTGCGCATTTAAATTTTACTGTTTATGTACGATATAACGAATGTGTGAACTGATAACACGATTTTCCAATTTTCCATAAGTATTAACTCATTAAATAATACATATTTATACACATACAAATACATACCTACGTACACACACACACACACACACACAGACACATACATTGTTCGCTGAGTGAGTCCCATTAAAATGCCGTTTTTTCTTCTAAAACGAATGTTTTCTTAAGCTTCTTTGTTGACCATGGGTATATCGACTCCGATCGAGAATATATATATATATAGGATAATAAAAATACTCTTAACTACAATCTTAAAATTGTTGACAGGATATTAAGAAATACAAAATATTTTACAGTTTGGCCAAAAACTTTAATGAAATAATTCTGGTTTTCGACACTTATGTCCAGAAATGATACCTGACGTGACATAATTTGACTAATTAAACAGTTTCCCTGTTGTTTTGAGTGCTTATAAAACGTATTATTTTCTTGAGATTTGTTTGCATCTCGGTTCTCATCAAACTTCACACAAAGCGATTCCTTGTCTCGCTGTGCAACTTGATCCCTGAGATAGACCTTGGTGCAGAGTATATATTATATATATCTAATCGATACAAAAGAGAATAATTTATTTAACAGCGAAATAATATTGAAGGGTTAGCTAATTTTCAGATGCTATCTAATGGCTAAGATTCTAACATTTTCTATATTCGAGTGTGTTCCACGTCGGGATTGATGCCACAGCGAAGCGCTTCTGCACCCACACCTTGAAGGCATCGAACAGTCGACTGAGCACATCCGCAAACAGGATGGTGCCAAAGAAGACCAGCACAGTGCCCAGCCAGTGGCTGAGGGTGAACGGATTGCGGAAGTAGACGATGGAGAACAGCAGGGAGATGAACTTGCGCAGGGTGACAACGAGGGTCACTGTGAGGGAGGCACACTCTGTGGTCAGCACATAGACGGCACTGATGCACACATATTGACTGATCACCACGCACACCAGATAGAAGAGCATCAGCGGGAAGGTGACGCACCAATTGATAACCGGCATGGGTAGAGTGACCACATCCGAATTGACAGCTATGCTCCAGTGCTGGGCAATATTGCTCGCCATGATTAGGAAGCCGGGCAACGGCAACATGTGCGTGTAGAAGAGCGCCTCGCTCGGATGCTTGCCGTGGCGCTTGTAGATCACCTCCTGGTAGATGCCCATGTAAGCGGTCACGAGTAGGGCAATCGTGAGCAGAGCGATGCCGACGCTCCACCAGAAGAAGTCCGAGTAGGAGGTGTCCACTTTCAGTGAGTGGTGCGTATTGTCCTTGACGTCGCCACTGGACACCAATGTGCAGAGTATAATGCCCGCTGTGATCATCGCCACCGAGCTGTACTGCCTCAGATTGTACCTCTTCCTCAGCAGTATAATGCCCATGATCATGTTGGCCATCAGCGATCCACTCCGGAAGATCATGTGCAGCGGCATCGGAATGTTGAAGTTGAACGCATAATTGTTGCATACATTGGCGCCAAAGAAGAGGACCACCAGCTGCACATAGTCACCCATTGGTATATTGGGGTGCACCGTGAAGAACTTGGAGGTGAAGATGAGACCACCCATGGCGATGAAGAGGAACTGCAGGAAGGTAATTAGATTGCCAGCACCGGGATCTATTTTGATGATCAGCTCCAGGAAGTAGACGTTGCTGCAGCAGCCAACAAAGACAAAGGTCATGGCCAGCAGGGCCTTCAGATTGAGCGACATGTTGGGCCTGCAATCGATGCGGGAAAACAACACTTTTTAACTTGGAGTTGTGTGTTAACAGATCGGAAATGCTATCAAACGCAGAACGCATTGGGAGATAACTTGTTTTCAGAACAGAACTCGATAATTAAAGCTATTATCTGCTCCTTAGATAGGTTCAAACCAAACCAAACAAATTAAAAAAAAAAACCAAAACAATCGGAAACACTTAAAAAAATATATTCGCTTTGCACTCGGTAAACACTAAAAATGTTTTTTTTTCTTTATGAAAATAAGTTTCTCACTTTTTGTCAACTTGCTGTGCAAAGCAACGCAGTTATACTAAGTGAGAAAAATAGAAAAGTGCCAAAAATATATCAAGAAGAACGACAAGAAGAATCATATAGCAAAGTACTTATAAAAATTGACTTTGGGAGTGCAGATAAAAGTGGTATCATAAACATGTGCAAACATAAGAATAACATTTTGGAGCAGGCAAAATAATGTTTAGAGAACTTCAATGAAATTGCTGCAATTGCTGAACAATAACTGTTTATCACTTGCGTTTATAATCGTAATAACCCAAATATATTTGATATATAAAAAAAAATTGAAAATAAAATAAATTAATGAATAAAATAACATTTGAGTTTGAAACAGATTAAAAAATAAAAAAATGCAAATTGATTTTGGGAATAATCCCACAAGGAAACTATAAAATTTTGAGTAATACTTGAGTGTTAATGTATCCCGTTGGGTTGAAAACTATATCTTCGATTCGTTCGTCGCAGTCACAGTCACAGTCACAGTCGAAATTATCAAACTCACTGACAACTTTGCGACCGTAACGCACCTCGGCCAACACTCATCTAACACCCCAAATGGGAACTGCAATATTATTTTTGTGTCCACAGCAGTTGCCAGCAGAGTTCGTCAAAGATCGATGCCTTAACGTGTGCTTCGGTCGCGAGACAATCTGCGAGAGAATTGAACAACAACCCGCGTCCGACGCTCATCTGGAGTGCTGCCATCAGCACGTTCTGGCTGGAGATATAACATCTCCATCGTTCCGCTCTAGTTGAAGTCGCTCGAGAACTTTATTTGTTTGTTCTGCTGTGAGAGCTTTTCATTTCTTTACTTTCTTAATATTAGTTCTTTTTTTATGCAGAAATATAAATATATTTTTCCTTTTTCTTTGTTGCTTTCCTTAACTAAATTTATTAAGGAATAAAGTTATCCCTGCTTCTGTTCTTTGAGCCAAGAAAGTTATAAGAAAACATTTCAAAATTGATTCAGGATTACAAAACTCTAAACTTGAAATTTCTCAGTAATTAATACCAAATATTTATGTATGTAAATGTAATGTTTTTTATTTACAAAAAGTTTCATCAATTTACTACTGAGGGAATTTTGTGCATAAAAATAAAAGAGAACCGAGACAGATGGACAGACACCTCCTTCAATATCCTTCATAATTATAATATCCTGGAACACATTTGTGCCAATTACCATCTTCATCAATCCACAAAAATGAAATACGAACAATTTTCATTTACCATCAAAGAGTATCATTTTTTATTTAAGTTCATAACAACAACGTATTCAATTTATAAAACATTTGATTCGCATAAATTCATGTCTCAAGTAAAATGGCTAAAAGATCACTGATTAAAAGAGCTCTTAAACACATAATAATTAAAATTGTTTCCATGCTTTTCATTGATCATTAATTATACAATTAAATGTAAAGTTTCCTTTCACAATTTCACAATCAGATTTTGTAAAAATATACGTTTTCAGCTCAGCATTGACGTAAAAAAATACAAGTTTGTGGTACAATTGTATCCTAAATGGATGGAGTTTTTAGATACTTAGAAAGGCAGAGACAGAGAAAGAGAGAGAGAGAGGGAGAGAGAGTGAGATGGACAGAGAGTGATACATATTTTTATATTAAATATATATATATAAATTACATAATATTTATGGTATTTTTCTTGTACCTTTTCATTTGTATTTGATTTGAAAATTGTACTAAAACCACTTGGAGTAGTATATAAAAACAACCGACTCGAAAAAATGGACACACGAATTACATATCAGAACACGGGGCTACAGGCTACCTACAGCGTCGGGGGCTTAGCTTAACAGAGTACATTTATAGTCGGATATTTGCCTAACTAATCGCTATTTACAACAAATACAAGAGCAATCCCAAAATGAAAATGAAAACGGAAACGGAAACAGAAACAGACGCGAACGAGAACGAAGCCAGCACGATTAAGAGCGGGACAGCGAACGGCAGGCATGGATGGCCTCTTAGCAGGAGTGGAGCGAGTCGTCCGTGTTTAGCCGGTTTTTAGCTTGGCTTTTCGTTCCAGCTGCTGCTGCTTGCGCGCCTCGAATGCGTCCTTCACCTGGTTGATCACATTGGCGAACAGGATGGTGCCAAAGAAGACCAGCACAGTGCCCAGCCAGTGGCTGAGGGTGAACGGATTGCGGAAGTAGACGATGGAGAACAGCAGGGAGATAAACTTGCGCAGAGTGACAACGAGGGTCACTGTGAGGGAGGCACACTCTGTGGTCAGCACATAGACGGCACTGATGCACACATATTGGGTGATCACATTGCACAGCAGATAGAAGAGAATCAGTGGGAAGGAAACCGTCCAGCTCAATCCAGGCACAGTTAGTGCCACCGTCTCGGAGGCAACTGCTATGCTCCAGTGCTGGGCAATATTGCTCGCCATGATTAGGAAGCCGGGCAACGGCAACATGTGCGTGTAGAAGAGCGCCTCGCTCGGATGCTTGCCGTGGCGCTTGTAGATCACCTCCTGGTAGATGCCCATGTAAGCGGTCACGAGTAGGGCAATCGTGAGCAGAGCGATGCCGACGCTCCACCAGAAGAAGTCCGAGTAGGAGGTGTCCACTTTCAGTGAGTGGTGCGTATTGTCCTTGACGTCGCCACTGGACACCAATGTGCAGAGTATAATGCCCGCTGTGATCATCGCCACCGAGCTGTACTGCCTCAGATTGTACCTCTTCCTCAGCAGTATAATGCCCATGATCATGTTGGCCATCAGCGATCCACTCCGGAAGATCATGTGCAGCGGCATCGGAATGTTGAAGTTGAACGCATAATTGTTGCACACATTGGCGCCAAAGAAGAGGACGACAAGGATTACATAGTCCTTCAAGCCGATGTGTGGCTTCACCGTAAAGAACTTTGAGGTGAAGATTAGACCCTCGAGGGCAATGAACAGGAACTGTGAAAATGTTATCAGATTGCCAGCGCCGGGATCGATTTGTATGATCAGCTCCAGGAAGACAACATTGCTGCAGCAACCAATAAACACAAATAGCATGCCCAGCAGGGCCTTCATATTGATTTCCATCTGCAGAGAAAAGGTTCAAAATATTGTTACATGTCTTGGGCTGAGTTGTGCCACTTTTGATCGCTAATCGCCATATCAGGTCTAGCGGCTTTAACTGTTACGGCAGTTTCATCGCTCTGCTGATAAGGCGACTTTTTAAGACAAGCGCACATATATAATTAATATTTATGACTACATGTGTGTGTGTGTGTGTGTATCAGTAGTTGGGCATGTACAGTGAACGCTCGCAAATAACTGATTTGAATGGTCGCATAATTTTCATTTATATGAATCCAATTTTGTTTTACATTGACAGAGGCTAATTTTATAAATGGATTTTATTTAATTAATAATCTGTAAAAAATAACGCTTGTCGGCTCATTTCAAAATCAAAAGGTTGGCTTACAAATCACAAACACTATTCACAAAAAAGCAAGAATTTTTTAAAACTGTCTTTTTCCTCATTCAGCAAAAATTATTTTCATAATGCAAAAGTTATAATTTGTGCAAATTATCGCTTAATCAATTGGTTTGCTTTGACTTAGTAAACATTTACTTAAGTTGTGAAAATATTTTTTCAATTGAAACTGTTGTTGTTGGTGTTGCCATGGTTATTTATTTGGCTGTGTCATGCCATGTTGTATATTTTAATGAATATATTATCAATTAGTAGCACTCTAAACCAAACACACACACACACACATACACACACACACACACTCACACACGTGCTTGAAATACAAACCTTGCAGATGCTGATGTTCTTCTTCCCCTTCTCGATTAAGCTTTTAATACTGTTGTGTTGTTGTAGAAACGCTCTCTGGCAGTTGTTCTCTCTCTGGCTCTGTAAATGGAATGACCTTCAGCTGCAGTTTTAACACACCTTGCTCTCAAGTTGACAATTAGTTCACTTATCGAATTTACTGCATATATTGCATACATGCAATTTTTGATTTAAGTGTGAATCTTATTTTGCAAGCAGTCACAATTACGGTGTGGCGCTCTTTTCTGCTTGTTCGCTGAGACGCCTTGGCTGCTTCCACTGCTTTCTGCGCTTGTTTTGATTGTAGTCGAACAGCTGAAAATAATGCCGAACTTATCGCGCTGGGTCGATATCGCACACATGTGAGCAATCAATCGATATCACACATATGTGAGCAATCAATCGCACAGCAAGTAAGTTGCTAAAAAATCCCAAATGCCTCAGTACAGCGTTGCCGTATGTCGCTAAAGTTATGGTATTTATTTGAAATTTGAAGTGCTAACGGAAACTTATTTTCAAGTTGGAAAAAACAGCTGCAACCTTCTAAAAATATATGGTAAATAATATAATATTGTTATTATTGAAAGTGTCTTCTATTTTATTTCACTTTAGCAGCTAAAAAATGAGAAAATGGCGATGCCTTTTTGTTGCGTTGCCATACAAGGAAAAACTGATATGATTTTTTTGAAAATGTCATTTAGCGTCGTGTTATCTGGAATAATATTTAATTGCTAACAACTTTGCGCACTTGAAGCACTTGAACTTAAGTGATACCATTTGTGAAACACAGCGTAGCAATCATATCCAATCGTATAATTATAATTATATAGCTATAATTTTATACACAAATAGAACATGTTTTTGTTTGCTTTTTGATTTTTGATAATTAGTGGAATATTGCCACAATAACAGCAAAGCTTAATTCAAAGTACTTTAATTATTGCATTGCCTGTAACATCATTTACCACTTCTTATCAACCCACAGAGATAATACAAAATGGATGGCCTAATATAAGGGGGTTATATATGTATATTCGATAGGAGGGGGCTATAAACAAATGGCCCTGATCTTCGCCGTAGTCTTCGTGGCCTATAAGCAGATGCTAAGAATGTCAGTCTTAACTGGGCCGTTGCCATAAGATGAACAATAACGTTTTATTTCTGCTGCTGTTGGCCACATTGCTAACGGGCACCAGACAGGTAAACTCCAAGTGTACCTGAACAAATACAAAGAAACTTTAAAGGATTTGTGTAAATTCCGTTTTTTGTTTTGTTTTTGTAATAAATCTACATTCTTTTTTTTGTATGACTTCAGCTTTCGCTGCCCACAGATAACAGTTATGTTGCCGGCGTTGTGGAATATCTGGTGGAGGCGGGCACCCAAAGGGAGCGTACGACAACGGCGACAGCCGGATTTGTGAAAATACTCGAGTCAAGCGATGCATCAGATCTGGACATCATTGTCTTTCCCGAGTACGTGCTAAACGGCCCGGAGATGGCGACATTTGTGCCGGCACCGTCGCAGAATGTGACGCCCTGCATCTCGCCCGACTACGAGCTGTTCATGGTCGAGCTGTCGTGTGCGACGCGAGCGCGCGGCATCTATGTGGTAGTCAATGTGGTGGAGAAGGAACTGTGTGGCGACGGGATCGTTAGGTCCGATACGCTCAATCCGTGTCCGGCCAGTGGGGTGCATCACTTCAACACGAACGTTGTGCTGGATAGACGAGGCACAGTCATCGCCCGTTATCGGAAGACGCACTTATGGCGTAGGGAGTATAATTCACGGTCGGTGGTCCGTCAACCCGAATTGTCAACATTCGAGACGGACTTTGGTGTTACTTTCGGGCATTTCATCTGCTTCGATATGTTGTTTTATGAGCCAGCAATGCAATTGCTGATCGAGCGGAATGTTACCGACATTATTTACCCAACCTATTGGTTCTCGGAGCTACCGTTTCTGGGCGCCGTACAGCTCCAGGAGGGCTGGGCCTTTGCAAATAATGTAAATCTTCTCGCTGCCGATGGTAGCCAGCCGGCTGGACGCACCAGCGGATCGGGTATTTATGCGGGTCGTGCTGGTCGTCTGGTAGCTGAGATACAAGAGGAGCCCACGAGAAAGCTGCTCAAAGCGAGGCTGCCAAAGAGGCCGATCGGCGGAAGTGGTCCACTCTTTGAGTTGCCGCCGCAGGTGTTGCCGGCATTTCAGGCGCAGCTGGTCACACCGCGTTTCACGCGGCTGGCCACTTATCGCGATTACAATTTGGACATATTCACCACCGAGCTGCTCGAGGTGAATTTCATGCAGATCACGAACAAAACGCTTTGTCACCACGATTTCTGCTGCACTTTCGATGCGCAGCGTCGTCCGATTGCCAGCTCAGGAGACTATTTGGCCTATCGTTATCGATTGGGCGTCTATCGGGGCAATGACACCACCTTCATTATGGTCGATCGCAGCGAGCAGGCCGTCTGCGCCATATTTGCCTGTCTCGATGAACAGTTATTCAGCTGCGGTCGCATTTTTCCCACTGGTGCCAGTGTGGCCAATACACATTATTTTGATCGCATTCGCATTGAGGGTGTTTTTCCAGGAGCGCCACGTCGCCTCATTATGCCCAGCACCATAGATGGCGTCATGATGCCACTGAATGTGGCACAATACAATTGGACGGAGACGCCACCGGCCAAGGAGCTGAAGGAGACGCGTGTGCAAATGGAATTGCTGAGCCCCAAAAATGATCTGTTAACCTTTGGCATTTGGGCCAATTACTTCACACAGCTGCCAAGCACACACAATTTGGATCATCTGCAACCAACAGCTTCTCCTAGTACCGATGGCGGTGCAGGTCGGTCATCTATTGCGCCTGCTGCGACCTTGTGCCTGTTATTATTCTCCTTAATTGTCCAGGTTTAACAGTTCATTTCTTGACGTTCTTGAAATATCCATTTAATATTATTTTAGCTTTTTTTTTTTGCTTTCTTTCAAAATATATTCATCATTAAAAAATATTTTTTTTTTTTGTATTTATGTGCATTTAAATTCGTTTCAAAGAAGCGAACGAAAATTGTCGCCACTTTCCAGCGATTCAAAAATTGCGCCAAATGCGCCACTGGTTGGTGGGCGAAGGGGTCGGTGCGGGCCTGTGTCAAAGTCTACACTCGACTCTACACGGTGCCGAGATGACGATGTTTTGTTTGCTGGTTGTAGACTTGGTTCCAGCGCTTGCGCTTGATGACGCTGCCAGCGTCGCTGCCTGCTTGAAAGCCGCGTGTTTGCATTTCCAACAGGTAGCCAGCGTTGGCGTCGACATTGACGTCGACGTCGCTGCCGTGCAACAGTCGGCTCTATTTATAATGAGGCTTGTTGCTGTTGCACAAGGCCAGTCAAGCAGTGTGTGTGTGTGTGTCTGTGTGTGTGTGTGGCATGAGTGGTATCTTGGTCGAGGGGGCGGTGGGCTGCTGCTAAAATTGTGTGGTTGATCTGCCTGGCTGCTGGACTCACGCTGTGCCACTTGCTCCCCTCCCTCCCCCCGCCGCCACGCCTGCTCAGCATCTTTCTTGCTGCCTCCAACAAGCCGCTGTTGCTTTGGCTCTTTGTCCGCTTTAACTTCATTTCTTTGCCATCCTTAAAGTAACCGCAAGTTCAGCCACACCCCCGCCCTGCCCGCAACGCCCTTGTTTAATTTTTTATTTATTTTATTTTTTTTTTGGGTACTTTTGTTGGGCGCCCAGCTGGGCGCTGAATGTTGCAATTGCCAAAGTGTGACGATTATTTTGGCCCCAGTTATCGCTGAAGTCCCGAGAAGTCTGGAAACCCCTCCAAAGATCTTAGCTCTTGAGTATTTTTGATTGCTTTAAGCCTTCGCATAATATATTATTGGTATTGCTTTAAGACCTGGCGGAGTGTTTTATTCATTTCTGTATGTGCATGGCACTTGTCTGAGAGTGTTCTTGAAGTCTCCTTCTGAATGAGCGGGGAGAGTCTCGACTCTTGAGTCTGACTTGGAATTATATTTAAACTATTCACATTGCTTTTCGACTCACTACGACAATTTATGCACATTATACTCGCATATGTTGAGGGGAAGGGTCCTTTGGGGCTTAATTTTTAAACGGTTTTAATTCTCTTAATTCAATTTGATTGATTTGAACTGCTTTGCTTTAATCCTCACTTGTGGTTTTAAGCCTCCAAAGTGACTTGTCAAAGTGTTAGTCAATTAGCGTCTCATAATTGATAAAAAGGATTTACAGGAAAGTCGTTTAAAAATGTATTTAAAGCAGTTTGGACTTTCCTTGTGCCTCAAGTAGGCCAAAATCAGCTTGTCTTCTCTTTTCAAGTCCCACGCTAAACTTAGGAAAAGAACAACAAATATTTTGCTCCCAAACTTTTCTACACATTTTTTTTTGTTTTCAAATTGGTGTTTTATAAAAAGAAAATCCGTTTGTACATGGTACATTAAAGGCGTATCTTGCGAAAATTACATTAAAACTTTGTCAAGCAAATGCTGCAGACTTTTTGTTGCAAATGCCTCAGGCGTAACATAAAGTGAAATGTATAAAAAATGTGTAGCTGCTGTGAAAGGCTCAGCGCTTAAACTACTTGCGAATTATAAGTTAAGCTGGCAATGTTTCAACAAAATGCTGTCAAAGATGATTTGTAATTTGGAAGCACAGCTGTCCATTCTATTGAGTTAACCAACTAATTAATATGTCATCAAGGCACTTTTCTCTTCTTTCTTTTTTCTTCACATCAACACGCTGCGGCAGCCAGCGGAGGTGTGGCAACGAGCGTTTTGTGGCTTTCGTCAGTTCGTCTTTACCGATTTGGCCCCCAACACATCGACGATGATTGTTCGTCTAGACGCGCCCAGCGACAGACCAGAGGGGGCAGCACACGGGGACAGTGTATATGCGATGTCTCCTCCGGCCGGAGTGAAGACGCACCGCATAAAAAGTCAATTAGTGCGCCATTCCAATCGTTTGAAAGCAAACAAACCCACACAGTGCCCCTGGCAGAGGATGCTGCTGCTTTTAGCTACTTTGAGGGCAGCTGGCTGGCGAACAAACTTCATAGGCTGAGAGCCGTGCCACGCCCGTTCGAGATGCGTATCCTGACTGCCCGTCTGTCGACGCCTTCATCTCATTCATTTTCATTTTCAAGCGAAAATCAAAATGAAAAAATAAAATCGAAAAACATTTTTCACAAAAATCAAAAAACTTTTCGCTTTTGTTGTTGTTGTTGTAGCTCTCGTTTTGTTTGCGCCTCGTTGGCCACGCCCCCTTAACCTGGTGGCCGCCTTCAACTGTCTGTCAGAGTTTGCCTTTGGCTCGCATACCCTGTCAAAGTCTGCTTCAAAAACACAGTTTATTTTTTTTAGTTGCATTTCTTTTTTCACATTTCTCAAATTTAGCGAAGCCATTTACAATCCGCCCAGTGAATGAATCTAGAATTTTTGCTTTCAATTTAAAATTTGTAATATTAAAAAAAGATGTATGAAAAGTTCGATTTGTTATGTGTTTAAAATTCGATGACTCAATCAGGCTCTAAGAGGATCGTGGCCAGAAATTCCTTTTTGGACTCGTGGCCATATCTCTGTGCACAGTTTTGTTTATGTTTATATAAAATGTTTTATCTGTTTTTTTTTTCAACTTTTTGCATTTTGAAATTGTCGTTTGAGCTGAATATTTTATTAATGCCTTTAATTGGTGACTTACTAAGCTGTCACTGCTCGTCGTTGGCTCCAGGTTAAGAATTCATTATGTATTTTTATACTCGGATACAGTTGGAACTGCGTTGGGATTCATCTACAGGATGAGCTTCACTGCTTCACAGAGCATCTTTTAGTTTAGTACGCTTATATTTATTTATTTTTGGATTTGTTGTTGCTGCTTGGAGCAGCACCTGGCGCTTGAAAATTCCGCATGGCTTCTGTTACATTTTGATTTATTTGCTGAAATTTATTGTAAAGTTGCCCCCGAGTTTGCCAAAGTGAAATGTTTTCAATGGGTGTGCTAGTGGCAGTTCTGTGGAGTGCCAGTGGCTGGGGCTGACTTAATACCATCTACAGATACATATAGGTAGTGATTTGACTCGAGTACTCAACACTCGCAGAGCAAAAAACAACGGAAGACGACGACGACGACGCCGACGACGACAACGATGACGACGACCACAAAATCAAAAAGTCTGACAATCCATTCAGCGCCCACACAATCCTCCCGCCCCAAAAGCACCCTCGAAGAACCCCACTGAACAACCCCTAAGCAGTGGCATTCACAGCTGGGCATTGTTGCCCGTTGGCTTTTCTTTTCTTGTTGTTGTTTTTTTCCTTTTTTTTTTCCTTTTTTTTTGTAACCATAAAGAGTGGGTAGCGTGGCAGGGGGTGATTCTCTCTTGTGACGGGGCAAGAACTGATTGAATTGAATATCAGTTTTCAGTTTTCAGTTTTCAGTTAACAGTTTTTCAGTTTACAGTTTTTTTTTCTCTTTCGGTTTTTATGTCGCCGCTAGCGACATGCGTCTGATGCCTGCCCCTCCTCTCGCAATGTGCCTCTTGAAGCGTTGCCTGCCATTTGAATTTGAATGGAAATGATTTTAGTCGATTTTCATATATTTTTATTATGCTCCAAGGCATTCAGCACGTCTTTGTAAGCCTTTGTTGGGCTTCGCCTCCTTCATATTACTGCTGCTTTGTGCGGAAAATATGGGAAAATCTTTGAGAATTCACATTCGCATTCGCTGTATGTAAAATGCAATTGTCAATCAACTTAAATTCCTTCATAATTAACTTAATCAATTACACATTCTGCAGGTAATCGGCCTCATTAGAGGGAATTCAATGCATTCACACTTTGCGGTTGTTGCATTCATTGAAAGTCCGACATTCACTCGAATTCATGTTAAAACTCCAGAAAGAGTACGGAACGCTTGCCTTAGCTAAAGCCGACAATTAATCACCCTTCTACAAGGCACTTAAGCTGCTGACATCTGAAGATTGGCTTGAAGTTTGAAGTATTGTTATATTTTCGTACTTTAAAGCAAATTCTTTCTTTAGGTTTTCTCTTTCACGTCTCCCTTTGTCTCTTGGAATATTTTTCTGTTTGTTTTACTAAAAAAATTGTTGTTTGTTGTCTTCGTCTTCGTAGACAAATATTTTTCTTCTGCTTTAGTTTTTGGCTTTAAATTGATTTTTTGACTTTTGTGTATTTATATTGTTTCGGATATATTGAGAAAAAAACACATGAAATTGCGAACTTTGAGCAAAAATATTTATTTCAGCGAATTAACTAACTGAAATGATAAATGTAGTTTCTTGATTCATTCATTGATATTGCAATTGCTTCTTTTGCGCTTATTATTATTGTTATTATTGCTATTATTATTATTATTTTTATATTTCGAGCACTTTGCGTAATTTATTGCTAATTTTGGACTTTGGCCTGTTGCCCTTTGATGACCGTTCTTTGATGCGAGCACATCAATTGCGTTTTGTGATTTGTTTTTGCTTTCAAGTTGAACGGTTCGCTTGTGCGCCTGGCCACTTGTCCACGCGCGGCACAGCGCCCGATTCAGCGAGGCCCCCAGATATATATATATGTACATATATGCACACATACACACATATGCACATATTTGTGTATATGCGATTGAAATAATGGCATGCAGATGCATAATTTAGGGCAAAAGCGAAAAATAACAGCAAGACAGACAGACAGAGGGACAGATGGACGGACAGATGATGAGATAAGGAGAGAGCGAGAGAGGGAGAAAGAGAAAGAGGGCTTAGAGAGGGAGAGACATAGAGCGAGAGAGGTAAAGTGAGGGAGCAGGCAATATGATTGCGTATACGCAATGTGAAAACTTCTTCAAGTTCAAGTGCGTCAAAACGTGTGTGTGTGTGTGTGCGTGTGTGTGTGTGTGTGTGCGTGTGTGTGTGTGCCTGGTCATTACGCACGTACCACTTGTATGAATGGCCACCTGCCGACTACGCAACACCCTGCCACCCCCGTCTGCCCTGCAACGGCATCCAGGCCAGCTCGTTGAGCACATAAAAATAAATCAAGTTTTTCTTCATTTCCTTTGCCGCATTCTTTGTGTTTGTGTGTGTGTGTGTGTGAGTGTTGTATTGTGCATACAATATGGGGTGGCCTTTTAAGATTTTAACTTTATATATTATCGCATACTTTTTGGGGCGCTGACCACGCCTACCCCACTACCTGCCACTGGCGTTCCGTGTTTTTTACGCGCTTTTTATGCTAACCAAATGAAGTCAACGCCGCGAACGAAATTTTGATTTTTATGCACACGCACAAGGTGCCAAGACAACAACAACAACAACCACAACAACAACAACAGCAACAATGACAAGCCAGAAACTGTTGTGCAAAATAAGAATGTTATTAAAGTTAATCATAAATTCTGTTGCTGTCCTCGAAGGAAAAAATTAATTCAATTGAAATTCATTTTATTGCGAACGCAAAAAGCGCACGTGCACAACTAACAACGCCCATTTTACACAGGACACCGCCAACATTTGCCGCACGTTTTGTGGTACGTGTAGCGCCGCCGACAATTTTGTGCTGCATACTGCATAACAATAACTGGCAACAACTTGCAACGGGGTCACCTTAACAGCTTGTTGCCCTGAAGCCATTCAAACTTGACCATTAGCTGTGCGAACACCTAATAAAAAACAGACCTGTCGTCCGTCGTCTGTCGCCTGTCGTCTGTAAATATTGCAAAGCATTTGCAGAAAATCAAATAAAATAAAATAAAGCAAAATTATTAGAAGTATAAAATTGAGTGGAGTTTTCAACGTTTAATTTGACCACATTGAATTTCTTCATTAGTCGCTGACAGCATTTAATTATGTGCTGAAACCATTGAAAATTTGCTAAAAACGGGTATGTGGAAAATGTGGAAATATATGTTAGAGGCAGATATATATTCTTGATCATAATTGAAGCATAATTTCGATTTGATGTACATATTTCGGTTCAGTGCCTGTGCCTGCCATAAGAAACGGGATCACTTGCACACCTGCTTACATTTGGGTGTGCAAAAGTTTTAGGCGTTAGCTGCGGGGCTCAGGCTATATCGTAGTTGAGCTCAGTCCTCCTCAGCATTCTAATTAAATAGTTGAAAAGTCTTTTCTTGTTGTTGTTCTTTTTATAGTTATTACTTCAGGCAGCAGTATAAAAGCAAGTTGTTGTTGCTCTGCAAATTTATGTTGACGCCTTATCGCATCGACTCTGTTGCATTCCGTTTCACTATATATATGTGAAGAGTGCATTACGTGCTTGTGTGTGTGTGTGTGTGTGTGTGTGTGCGGAAGAAATAGAATATCTTTCATTGTTGACCGCCACATGTGAAAAGATACGTCAAATTGAATAACGTGTCCTGAAATGCTTTCAGATAGCAAACTTTCGAAAAACCACAAAACAGAAAAGGCTCTTTTGTCATACACTCTAAAAAAAACACACACACAATGTGAATACAACAATATAACTATAAATGCCTGAAAGGTTAAAGAATGATTTAAATATTTTCACCAGCATTTGTCACTTCAACACTTGACTTTATTTTATTTGTACATTTTCGATTTTAGTTCAGGTTTGTATGCATTCATGGATTCGTTTTAGTTTACTTAAAGTATAGATATGAAATTCGAATTTAAAATTTCAGCCAGCCTTCAATAATTTTTGCTGGTTTTTGTTTAATTTCGAATTTGATTTACCCGAATCAAAAGTGGATAAGCCAAATCGCATAGTCAATGATGCGTTTGGGTGCTGAGATATTTAATCGAATAAACGCCAGTCTCCGAACATCCTTATTGAGTTAAAGCTGGGGGCGAGGGGGGGTGGTGTCGACTAGCTACGGTAAGGCCTTAGGGATATTCCATAAGTAATGACAACTAATAACCAAATGGACATTGGACAGGAACCTTTTGCGATTGTTAAATCAAGCGTAAATAGTCTGATAAACACGATAAACAAAACAATTAATTGCATTGTGAATAAACACACACATGTGTGTGTGTGTCTGTGTGTGTGTGTGTTTAACTTCCCTCTGGTTACTTCTGGCTACTTCTGGCTACTTCTGGTTACTAAATTTGTTGTATCTAGAAAGCATGTTCTTTTAATGACTATTTTATACACACGACTGGCGCTCGGGCCATACAATTTATTGTGATTGTGGGGTTCACAGCGGGTTTTTGGCTTGGTCCACTTTTCGGTCACTGACTTTCCTTGCATGCTGTTTCACTCACTCACTGTTGGCTCTCTCTTTCCACTTGTTGGATCGCTTATGCAATTGAACGCCTCACAGTTTGCTGGCTTATTGGGTTGCCCGCAAAAGTGCGCTACGAAATATGCAACGAAATTAAAATTAACCTGTGGCTGAAGCTGAAGCTGCTTGTAAATTGCTAATTGGAGTATTTCACGTCATTTATGTTATTGAGAGAAATTTAAGAGAAATAGAAATTATTGCAGTGATTCCTATTTGATTCGCTGCTTTTTTGATAAAAATCAAATTATGAATTACGTGAAACGATCCCATAAAGCCATATGCAACTGGATTTGCGTTATTTCCAAATAACTTCCTCACCGGCCCCCTGCTGCTGAATGCAAAAAGTCGCAATAGTCATGGAAATACTACATACACAACATGCGGATGCGGATGCGGATGAGGATACGGATACGGATACTCGTACTTCCGTTCGGGGGAGTGGAGGAGTAGGGGGCTTGGGGACTTATTGTGAATGGTTCGCAACAAGCCACCAATTACGATAGAAATCTAGAAAATGTGCAAAATCGAGCAAAAATTTGCGACTATAAAACGCGAACAAATTTACATGCAAATCTGTCCGCAACCGCCGTCTCCCCACTCCCCCCCACCCGTCTCCCGTCTCTCTCTCCTTGCCATCTTCTCTCCCAATTCGTATCGCTGTCAAAGGACACACGGCATAGGATACGAAGGACGACATTCGCCTGGGTCTCTGCGCCAGAGTATCAGGCAACAAATTATCTCAATTTAGCATAATATTTACTGAACTGAACTGCATTGAACCGTTACAAGAGATGAGGAGGTAGAGCTGAGACTTGGGCTGGGGATTGACTTCATTTTGAAGGTGGGGGCTACTAGAGTGATAGCGGATGGGGGGGCGGAGCAATATTTTGAGGTTGAACTGCTGGTAATGTCGCGACATTCGGCGGCGTTTCATGAGCTAAGAAATTGAATTGGATTTCAAGTTTTTCGTGGCTGTTGTTGTTGTCGCTTGCTTTTCACATTTGCCGTTCGTCCTTGTCCTTGTCCTTGCCTGCTATCCCCATGCAGCTTGACTTATGGATCTGTATGAAGGTAGCAGTAGGCAGTAGACAGTAGCGGACTGCAGTAATCTGATGTGTTTGCTTTGTGTAACTAAACTGTTTGCTTAACTATAATCAGCTATCAGCTATTTGTCAAAAAAAACGTTTGTTTATTTTCTCTTTTTGTTTTTTTTTTTCAATCACTTTTTTGCTGTCAAGTTTAGTGTTGAGTTCTTGCATTTTAAATGTTTTACTTGTCAAAAAGTGTTGTCAGAATGACAAACAATTTTATCAATTTGGTAAACGGCTGACTGAGAGAACAAAACAAATTCAAATACTGCCTGTCATCTGAACTTGAACTTTGGCATTTGGCAGTCAACAGGCCCACTTAAAGCTTTTCATATCCAAATACATCTTGTTCAAGTGAAATGAATGCGAAACCAACAACAACTTATCATTGACTCTGTGACTCTCTGCTAAGGTGCCTCCCGCACAGAGTATGTTCGACTGGGTTGAGTTCGCTCCTGGTTTTATCAGTCAGCTGGAGCAGGAGGAAGCATTGCATAGATGCTGGCTTGACATTGTCATGCGTTCTATTTTGAAAGTAATTCGTGCTCAAGTCCATTTCCACACCAATCCACACTCGATGCCATTTGTTACGCTTCGCTTCGATTCGATTGGAGTCGATGTGCAGGATATGAGCTGATTCGACTGCAAAATTTCATTCGAGCTAATGTCGTTAGAATCTTTGGATTCTGTCTATTCAGCGCCAGTTGTCAAGGTTACGTAAAAAAAAAAAAAAATCAAAATAAAAATAATAAAAAGCATGAACATTTCGCAACCAGATGAAAATTGCAAGTGCGAAAGTCTTCATTACGTTGACATTGAGCAGGTGCAAAGCAAATGATGATGATGACGACTGGCTGGCTCCAGACTTGAGTTTCTAACTACTGTAAATGGATGGCAAATCGAATGTTCGAATGAATGAATGGCCCATAATTTGATGCCAATCAATGTGTAGGGGTGAAATTGTGCACACCAAAAAAATGATGCAAAATTGCAAAATGCGCCACAGGAAATTGCAGTCTTTTTTTTCTGTCACTTGGCTTGTTTTTGGCGATTATTTTGGCTGTGGAAAGTGTGATTTATTTGAATAGAAGATGACATGCTTAAAAAAACAAGAATTTTGTGGGAAAATAAAACTAAAAACTAAAGCTAAAAAATTGTTATTTAAAAAGCTTTTTAATTTTATGTCTTGGAAACAGCAATGTTTTACAATGTATTTCTAAAAACAATGAAAATCTGTTCTGGCCAGCTAAATTGCATTTCCTTCCCTTTTTAAACTCAAAAACTTTTAAAGCCAAAAACCAAACATAAACAACAAAGTTATTTACAATCAAACAGTTTAAAGTTGAATGCATGAATGCAGCAGGCCAGTCTACAGGGTACTTTCAAGTCGAGCACATTCCTACTTGCATTTTCGGGTTGTTTTTTAAATTGGACGAGTTTTGCAGCAGCATTTTTTAGTTGTTTCCGATGTTGTTCGATTTGCTAGTTTTCAACATGGAAATTGAAAATTAACGCAGTTGCCTTAGCCAAATATGTAATCTATGCCATTTAGTTATTTTTGGAGCCAAAGCTTTGCCACCTACTCCAATAGTCGTTTCAGTATTTTTTCAATTCCAATTTACTAACGGAAATCCAAGCAGTAAAGCGCATTCAATCAACTGCTGCTAAACTTTGCTCATCCGGGCGCTCAAAGTGGGGCAAGATGGATGAGGTGGCGCTGGGGA
This sequence comes from Drosophila picticornis, assembly GCA_035043845.1. NCBI lineage: Eukaryota > Metazoa > Arthropoda > Insecta > Diptera > Drosophilidae > Drosophila > Drosophila picticornis. Next base: position 9,841,053 of record JAWNMR010000492.1, read on the forward strand.
GGGTGGTGCTTTGGGCCTAGGTATTAAATTTATATGCCAATAAATCTTGAAAAGAGCAAAAGGCAAACGCGAATCGTTGGCTTTACGAGAGTAGTTGCTTCTCAATCCTCCCCCATGTTGCTCGCACTGACACTTATTCAACAGCGCCCGAAGTGGCAGACATATGTTAAGGTCCTTGTCCAGGTCCAGGTCGTGGTCCAGTTCACAGTTCCGTAGCAACTGCAGGCATAGGTTCAGCCCGGGTTGAGCCGGGTCGGGCTGTGTGCGTTGAGGCACATGCCTATAAATCAGCCCACAGACACAAACAGCACCAGTCCAGCAATGAACTTAGCCTTAAGCGCTTTATTGGTTACAAAAAACTCAATTATATATGTGTGTGTGAGTGTGTGTGTGAGTGTGTGTGTGTGAGTGCAAAAAGATAGACAAATAACATCCATGTGTGTGCTTTAAAAATGCCACATTAAATAATGGTCGGGACCGAAACGATTACATATATTTTCGCAAACTTTAATTAAATAACTTGCTGAAATTGTTGAAACATAGAAAGTAAATTAAATCCGTCAGAGTGGGGGAAAGAGAGAGTGAAAACCAGAAAATTCATTAATTAGCTACAGTGCAAAATTTGGAAAATTGGAAAAACGGAAATCGAGAAAGAGAACAGACAACAAATCCAGAAAGGCAAGTGGCAAGTCGGGAAACCGAACAGAAACAAAGTTAAGATTATTACAATTGGCGAAGAAACAAGATAGAGAGAGACAGAGAGAGAGAGAGAAAGAGAGAGAGAGAGAGAGAGAGAGAGAGAGAGAGAGAAGAAGAAGAAGCTACGCAAAATATGATCTTAGAATAATGCAAGAAAATGGTGAAAGAAGAAAACGGCCTGCAATGCTGGAAAAGATGGAGAAAATGCTACAAAGACATTAGATATTAAAAGGAAAGTAGACGGGAAAGCGGAAGTATTGTTCAAATTTGGAGATCTATAAAAAAAACAAGTGAATACGTTGCAGTCGACGGCAAAAGATGGTTATGCCAAGGTAATCCTAGCTGATAACAGGTGGTAAAGAACAGAATGGGCGTAGCCAAGAAACCTTTTTCTCGTTTAAAGAGGTTTCTTGTAAACAACCTTCCAAGTTTGCTAACTTTTGAGAGCTTTTGTTATCGATCCGTCAGCGCGGATTGAAGATTAGTTCAAAAACTCAACATTTCCGATTTCAGGGGGGTAGTGAAGCGGATCCACGAGGACATCGCAAACAATCTGCCAACCAAATTTTGTGACTATAGCTTTTAAGCAATGGGAGATATCTGATGTTATCGGTTTACAGTTATCGATATCGATAGTACCCAATTGCACTTACAGTTGCTATAACTTTGACAAGATATGCATTTAATACATTTAATGCACAACAACTGGGACAGGAAAAGGTTATTTCATAATTTCTGCTTATAGTTTTGAACTTAAATCATTTCAGTAGAAAGCTGAATCTGATGTGCTATAATTAAATCATGGAACTGTTTAAGACCAGCATTAAAAACCGAAACAAAAAGCAGTGCATAATTTGTGAATGTCCGCTTTTGTCGTTTTTGTGAAAATGCCATCTTATATTAAGAGTCTCTGCATTAAAAAACCGCTGACATCAGTAAAAAAAAAACATTATTATCCTTTGTGCGGAGCTGATTTTTTATTTCGCTTTCGCTCAATGCCATAATGCTGAGACAGTAGTCGACAATGGGATTATAATGAACTAAAGCGAATAAAGCTCAATTTATTTCAACTGTAATTGCATATTAAACAATGCTTAACAAAAAATACAATACTTATATATAAATATATCCAATTTCCTATGCTGTGTACAAAAAAAACCAATATATTTATATCAAATAAAGAGGAAAAGGAACTCATCTCCTGTCGGTCTTAACACGCACATGTAAACACATGCCAAATGGCTCAAAGCCTCAGCAGAGCTTATGGCCAAGCATTAAAGACGCACACACAACCCATTGACTGTGTGTGCGTGTGTGTGGGTGTGGCTGCTAATCGGTAGAGCTTCATAATTCGGCAATTCGCTTTGCTGCTGGCATTAAGAGCTGCTAATTAATCAGTAAATGCTCCACAGCACCACCCCCCTCTTCAACAAATGTGAAGGAGCATTGGCCCTGCACCAGCAGCAACAGCAGCACCACAGCACCACAGCACCACTTCAGCTACACGCATAAATCTCAGCTGCGTGGCTGCAGAGGCAGAGGGATAGTTTCTGATTGTGGTGAAAGGTGGTGCGGTTGTTTGTTGCAAAGACAACGCGTCGTATGAGTTATGTAAAATGCAGGCTAAGTGAGAGGCTGAGAACTGCCGCCAGAGTTGCCATCATTAATAATATTTTTAGTTTGTGAGCTGGAACAGGGGTTACACGGTGCTAACAAATGGAAGCCAAACAGAAACAGAGGCAGCAGCCGACCGAAGATTGCGTATCTCTTGTTCGCCGTTACATGTTGCAATTAATCAAGCAGACAACAAATCTGGCAACGTCTGCGGGCAGAGTTGACATCGCTGCACTTCGATATAAGGGCGATCACGCTGATGGGTGTGTACGGTGTGTGTAAGGTGTGTGCTGTTGTGTGTGAGTGTGTGGATTATGTCACCTTCAAAATGCCGTCACTTTAGCTTGTCTGTTGGGCCGCTTCAACTCTGTTGGCCCGGCAATGAAGGCGTTTTATTACCTCCATCAAGTTAAGATTAAGTGTATTCAATTTGGGGGCAAATGCTTGACATTTCTTCTTGTATTAAATAAAGAAATCATTTCTCTTTTTATGTTGTTGTTATGGGCTTTCCAGAGACACGATTTCATTAAACTATGCACAAACTATATAAGTATGGCTTTCCTTACATTTGATTCGCATTACACTCAAACTTTTCATAAAATTTTCGTAGTTGCAAAGTTTTTCTTACAAAAATTTCTTTAATTTCATTTCGTTTGCTTTCATCTTGAACATTTTATAAACCACAAATAAATAAGTAAATGGGAATTACAATAAAATTGTTTAAATTGTATACATGCAGGTCTCAGTATTTTGAGCCTATTTGCTTCTGTCTAATAACATTATTTATTTATTTCGATTATTAACTGCAAATAGGAATAGGAATTTGGCAAGTGCGGTTGAAATGGCCATCGATGAGCGGCGCACAGTCAAAGCCATAAATACGACTTGGTCCTTAAAGTTGTTGGCCACGTTTGAAGGGCCTACATAGACACACACACACACACTCACACACACTTACACACACGCACACACACACACACATATATATACATTCGCAAAAAAGATGGCCCAGAGAAATTAAATTATTTGTTAGCAGCAAAACAGGCTGAAATGTAAACCCCATGAAGGGCATATAGAAAAAGCGAGCATGACAACGAGGACATACAGATTACATAATATACACACACATATGCACACACACACAGATGCAAGTGTGAGCGTGTCTGTGTATAGATGGGGGCAACAAGTGAAAATCCATTTGTTAGAGGAAATCGTGCAAAAAGCTTAAATACAAAGCTTAAACATAAGTAGCAACAAGCAGCGCACACAGACTCAGTTGACCCGACTGCCAACCACGCACACACACACGCACACACACACAGTCACACACACACGCACACAGACACAGAAAGTGAACATTTGGTTATGCATATGTGGAGCAGGGACTTAGGCTGGGGGCCAAAGTCTAAATGAAGCTGCCTTCGTCCGCCTTTTTTGTTGTTGGTTTTGTTCGTTTTGTTGCTTTCGCGTCTTACCTTTTAGCGTGTTTCACCGTTCGTTTCTTCTTTATGGCAGCCTTCGCATAAAATGAGCAGCCATCTGCACACACACACAGACACACACACACACACACACACATGTGAATGTGTGGCTCGTTTCCCTTGGGTAAATTTTCGTATTTAATATATATGACCAAGAAATTTTCAAACATTATTTTTTAATTTTATACGAGCATAAAATGTTTTTGTTTTCTCCTTTTTTCATCTTTATCTTCATTTGTGCTTGACTTAAGCTGCTCTGAAAAGAAAAAGGATTGGCTGCGGTTCAGATTGGGCTGCCAATGTGCATCAGTTGTGAAAAGTGGCTAAAAAAATGCATAAAAGCTAACTGCTGCGCAACTCTAGCTGGGATTAGCCTAAAATCCGATGTCGGTGGATAAATCAAACTGTGTGTTTTACAATCTGACTGACTTAAACTTTAACAATTCTGGATGGACTTCTAACAGCGACGAAAAGGATTAAATATAAAACCCATCTAAGGGCAGAGTTGGTGAAGGGTCTACAATATGTTGATATGGATACGGATAAGAGCTGGTAAAATGTAGATAAAGCAAAGCGTTTTTGACTCGAGTCTAATAGTGCCATAGTTGTTGAAATTGAGATATACGATAAAATAAATTTGAATACATAAGTGATATGACTGCTGTTGTATAGCAATTATAAAGGCCCATCAGATAAGTGCAGAATAAATTGCATGTAGATAATACTGTGTAATATGTACACCAAATCGCAGATAAAAGAAAGCGAGTGCGTGACTGATAAGCCCAATGTGTTAGACACGTGTAACAGCCAATAGACACACTTAGTTCGCAGTACTTTGATAAGGGAAACACGACTGGCCGTCCAATGTACAGGCGAGAAGTTCACTGACTAATCAATACATCAAACACATTCGGCGTTTGCATGAAACTTGGATATAACTCAAAGTCCTCTCAAAATCGAAATCATCAAATGTATTTACTAAATTGCTAGCTTAATGCACGTAATCAGGCTAAACGAATCCGCTGCATAGTGGTCGATCATTATATTAATGAAATTAACTTTATTTCTTTATCGATTGAAGCATTGCAATACAGGTCACTCAAAACTTATCTTCCGATCGAGGGTTCTTACGGCAACCCAATGATATATTGTTGGATTGATGGACATATATAGCGAAACGGACATGGCTATATCGACTCGATTGGTGATGACTTGAAAACAAAATTAAAATGAGATCGAAAGAGTTTTAAACACAACATTATCTTATTCGAAATCGTTGATAGTTTTTCTTTTTTTTTTGCATTATTTTTATTGGATTTTGGCGAAATATCAAAGCAACAATTTACTTTAAGTAAGCAAATATATTCAAACCTGGCCACTCAATTTTTTATTTAAATATATATGTTAGTATTTGATCTTCAGCTTTCCAAATATATCAATTAAATTTCTTTGAATTCGTGTACTTTTTCCGGTCTACAATCGCTTTTGGGCCACTGTTGAGTCGCGACAACAAAAGTAAGTCGCCAAAGTCAATAATGATAAGATTAATGAAATTGAGTTTTGAGTTTTGCGTTTTTAGTTTCTTGTTTGTGGTTTCTGTGCAAAGCCTGCCGTTAGTATTAATCGTGTAAAGCATATAAAATGTTGCCAAAACACTGCCGGCGACACAGTTGAACGTTTGCCCCGTACGAGGCAGCAACACGTTTAGTCAGAAAGGGGTAGCAATGGCCGTGTGTCATGGGAATGGTGGTGTTGGTGGTGGTTGTGGTGCAAGCGTCTACTGGACGCGACTGCTGATCCTATTTTTAGTTGGCATTGGGTTGAGTCAGCAGGTTAGTTTTTATTTTTGGCCAGATAAGCGTTAGCCTAGCTTAATCGGTAAATCACAAATCAAATTTTTGCAGACGCCTATCGCTGAGAATTTTTACACAGCCGGCGTTGTTGAATTTCGTCAGGCAGTTGGCCAAGATGCCAATGCTAATCTAGCGGATAATTTGGCTGGATATTTGTCGATTATTCAGTCGTCCGATGCCACGGCTACGGACATTATTGTTTTTCCGGAGGCAACGCTAAACGGACTCGACACAGTCAGTTTTGTGCCAGCGCCAGAGGAGCAGGTAACACCCTGTTTATCCAATCCAAATGCCAGTTACTATGCCCCATTTCTGGTGGCGATCTCCTGCGCCGCTCGCACTGCCCGCAAATATGTTGTGATCAATATTAGTGAACGGCAGCTCTGCTCCGTAACGCCCGAGGATACGCGTCCCTGTGCATCCAGTGGCCATAACATCTTCAATACGAACGTGGTCTTTGATCGCAGTGGATTGGTCGTCTCCAGATATCGCAAGGTTCATCTCTATGGTGAGCCAAGGAATACCACATTTGTGCCAGAGTCCATCAGCTTTCAGACGGACTTCAATGTCACATTTGGTCATTTCGTTTGCTTCGACATCCTGTTCTATGTGCCCGCCCATCAAATGGCTGTTGAGCAGGGCATTACGGATTTTATCTTTACCAGCATGTGGTTCTCCCAGCTGCCATTTCTCACTGGTGAGTCTCAGAGTAAAGCTACATTGATCATTTTTGGTATAGTTGTCATTCGAGTACATCTTTGCTTTCCCGCTTACAGCCGTCCAAATGCAGCAGGCCTGGGCATACAGCAACGATGTGAATCTATTGGCATCGGGTGCCAGTCATCCGGAGTACGGCAGTACCGGTACGGGAATCTATCATGGCAGGGCGGGCACCATCACAAGCGTGATGAAGACGGGAGAAGGCGAGCGTCGCTTGCATGTGGCTCAGGTGCCAAAATATGCAAAGGCTGAGACAACGCAAAGAAAGCGACGCTCTGTAAGGCAGACAGAGATTCCCAAATCCCAGAGCAGTGCAGATTTCCAAATGAAACAGGATTACGTAGATCTATATGAGAGTAAGCTGCTGGAGCTGGACGCAGAACAGGCGGTCGAAACCGTAAAAGAGGAGGTGTGCCATGGCAAGCTGTGTTGCCACTTCGAGCTCGAGTTTCGACCGTCGAAGGATGGATTACACAATGGGAGCCTGTATAGCTATAGGGTGGCTGCCTATGATGGCTGGCGCAATGAGCAAAAAGTGGATGCCAACTATGTGCGAAATTGTGGCATCTTCGCCTGCAACGGACCCGACATCATGGATTGCGGACAGTTGCTTGATGGCAGTCGAGCTCAGTTAATCTTCAGCCGGTTGATCATTGAGGTCGACTATCCTAAGTCGCAGGAGTTTCTCTTAATGACCAATAGTGTGCGGGAAAATCTGCTGCCTCTGGAGCCGGCACAGTTTAGGTTTGCACTCTCGGAGCTCGAGAATGGGTGAGTAGCTCTTTCTTAGTTTCACAAATGTTTGAAAGCTAATTATTCTGAATTTATTTGTAAAATTTGAATTGATTTTTACTTGCAGCAATGAGGTGAATGCACGTTACGCACTGGCTGACGACGTGGAGGTGTCGGACCTGCTGACTTTTGCCATCTATGGCAACTACTATGATAATATTTGCACCTTTGGCGTTGGCACTGAGCAGGAGAGTCTCGATTGCGGCTTCAAGCCAGATGATGATGGCGCTGCTCAGCTTCAATTGGGCTTTGGCTTTTGGCTGATTTTGGCGCTAACGTTCGCATTTCATTCAACCAGTTGAAGAAACAGTTTTTTCCTGTTTCTTGTAAATTAAACAATATATGATTCATTCACGGTTAGGTTCATATCATATTCTGAGGCTTCGCTTTATTAGTTAAGCTGAGCAGAACTCATTTTCATATATGTCATGTATAAATAATTTAAGTTTGGTAAATTAAGAGAGACAATTAAAATAATTGGGTGAATAACGAGTATGACTCTAAATAATAATAATAATATAACTACCGCCTTAATAATTTTTGCGAAAAGTATTCCTCCCTACAAATCCAAGATGAATATCCGTACCAAGAATCGATTAATTTAGGGTAGAATTTGAGCTTGATTTATTTGATTTCTGTTGAACTCTTTCAAAGCCGCCCAAAAGTATGCAGATCAGAGTTGCTCCAGATATGCTCTGTAAGTCAAATCGAAAGAGAGCAGAGTCGACCATCTCACACAGACAATCCCAGTGAAGAGCATAATGGAGCTTTAAATCGCAGTAAGCACCGATTTACACAATGCAAAGATACACTCGAAATTCGTTCGTTTTGGATTTGCTGCATCGTCGGCGCATTTTGCTGCTGCTTTCAATTTCACATTGTTATTTATGCATCTGTCGAAATATGTAAATTCCAATCGAACACGCCTGTCCATGTGCACTTTGTCGGTTGGCGTACATTATCAAGATATGTGCACGTTGACAGCTAAATACCCTATTTCATATGGTATATGTGTAATATTGATATTGACCAAACAATAACCATACATGAATTGGCCAATGTGGAAAATTTCAATTCGTAACAGTTTCGTAGTTACTTAGTTGTTGCAGTGGCAAACTTGTTTCCAAACTGCCACAGAAATTGTCTGAAAAAATGACGATGAAAGCGATGATCGAAAATGTAATTTGAAGCCAGAAAGCCACACAACGTGTAGACAAGTTCTATTCTTAAATTTTCGTTTATAATCTTCACACTTTATTCTCTTCTACAGCTTTATAATCGAAGATAAAATATAAAGCCAGAAAGCCAGACATCGTAAAGACCAGTTCTATTCTTAGATTTTCGCTTAGAGTCTTCCAACTTTATTCTCTTCTACAAATTTATAGTCTCTGCGAAAGCACAAACAGACGGCGAACATAATCCGAAATGTGTCCGATACGAAACGAGAGCGATAAGATTGAATTGAACTCTTTATCTGTCTCTGTCACAGTCTCAGTCTCAGTCTCAGTCGCAGTCTCTCTCGGTCTCGGTCTTGGTCTCGGTCTCTGTTCTGTGCTTTCTCTCTTTTGTTGAAAATCACAGTCGAGGCGAGCTGTGAGCACAGTCTGAAGGGAGCATCATGTGTGGCAAGTGGCTGCCGACATTATTGCAGCTGCTGTGTTTCGCTGTGAGCAGCTGTAGGGCCCTGAGCACCCTTGAATACTACACAGCGGGTGTGATTGAGTTTCGTCCGGCGTTCGGCGCCGGCACTTCCGAACAGTTACTTGAGCAGAATCTCGCGGCATATCTGGAGCTGATTGCGTCGGCAAATGGCACTGCGGATATACTTGTTTTTCCAGAGGGCACTCTCAATAGCCAGTTACAGTTGACGGTCGTACCGGCACCGTCGAAGCGCAGCCTGTGCCACGTTGTGATTGCACCCGCCGATGGGGTTGCCAACTTCTTGCGACAATTGGCCTGTGCCGCCGTCGAAGCACACAGTTATCTGCTACTCAATGTGAAGGAGCGGGAGCGCTGCGATCCGCTGACGGACACAGATTGCCCTCCCCGTGGCTTCAACGTGTACAACACAAATGTGGTGCTAGATCGCAGTGGTGCGGTAGTGTCGCGATATCGCAAATGGAATTTGTATCTGGAGCCGCAGCTAAACCGCACCAGGCAGCCAGAGTATGCTGTCTTCGAGACGGACTTCAATGTGACCTTCGGGCATTTCATTTGCTTCGACATGTTGTTCTACACACCCGCTCAGGAGCTGGTCGAGCGCTATAATCTCCACAATCTGATTGTCAGCAAAATGTTCAATTCGGAGCTGCCTTTCCTAACCGGTGAGTTTATTGCCTATTGCCAGTCGGAATACATAAAACTGCAGTGGTTGACTGTCAAATACCCTGCACTTCGGATCTCTTTCCGATATTAGAAATATTTCGAACCCGAACTCGAATGTAATTGCAAATTTAATAATACTAAATTGATAATAATACATTCATAGTAATATTCATTATTATATAACACGAGTTGATGTAGGGCTGTAGATATGTGCACGCGGATATCAGGTTGGAGATATATATATATTTTTTTTTTGTTTATTTCCTGTGCACTAGTAACTGTAAACTACCCTTACAAAGTTTTATGATTAGTATTAGATTAATCTAATAAAAATACAGAATTCCGTGAAGATTACCAGCTTTGATAACAAAGAAAATAAATACTCTGTAACCATTCCACTTAAATCAAGTAAGAATGCTCGACGAGGGGATACCCTGGCCCCAGCTGTTAGATATATTAAATCGACTCTTATCTTATTAGCAAATTTCCCTTTAATTGGTATTTCCCATTCCAAAGTAAGTCGGCCGAAGAAGAAAGTCTTCCCGACCCCATCAAGTATATATATTCTATATCAGCATCAACAGAGTCCAGGGAAATTCTCGTATCAAGTTTATTTAATTTTATCGATAACTTAATCTGTTAACGAGATGTGGATGAAAATTGACATTATTGGCATCGCCAATAATAACAATGGCAACGATTGTGTGTGCCTTAATTGGAACAGTTGTCAATTGCTTGTTAATTCTGTCTTTTGTATTTGCAGCCAGCCAGCTGCAGCAGGGCTGGGCCTGGGCAAACAATGTGAATCTGTTGGCGGCCGGTGCGAGTTTGCCCCATGGTGGCGTCAGTGGCAGCGGCATTTATGCTGGAGAACATGGCGCCCTGAAGCGCCTAATGGTTGGCAGCAATGCAGCTGTTGGCGAGCGACAATTGCTGTTGGCACGCGTGCCCCGCTCGCCGCTGGTGATGAGCAGCGCCGTCCAGTTGGATGAGGAGCGCGTGGGTCCCGCACAGCGGCAATTGGCGATGTTGCAACAGCCGTTGCTGGACGAGTTTAATAGTTGGCGAGTGCCGTCGCTCGCTGGCAGCCTGCAACAGAAGCAAATTTGCCAAGCTGATCTTTGTTGCAACTTTGAGTGGCAGCTAGCGCCCTCGCCGCGAACTGAACGGCTGCCGGAGTACGTTTATCGGCTGGGCGTGTTTGTGGGGCAGCGTCGCTACGAAGAGGCACAGTATAGTGTGGTTCGATTGTGCGGTCTCTTTGCCTGCCGCAATGACAGCATCAGCAGTTGCGGTCAGCTGACCGAGAGCGAAACAGCCGCTGTGCAGTTTAACATATTGCGAATTAACGGTGCCTTTGTGCATCGCCAGCGTCGCCTTCTAATGCCCAGCACTCTAAGCACCTCACTTTATGCCCTGCAGTCCAGCGAAATCGAGTGGCAACAGCATGTTCACTTGGACAACAAGTCACACGTGCAGGTGCAGGTGCAGTTGAGAAAGCCGCATGCCCAACTGCTCACCTTTGCTATTTACGGCAACTACTTTGATGAGATACTGCAGCCGGGTGGTGATGGTGATGGGGGTAGAGATGCTGCTGCAACAACAGTGAAAGGTGTGAGTGTGTTGCAGGTGCTGCTGCTGGTGTTGCTGTTGACAATGTCTCATCATGGGGCTAACCGCTAAGCAAACACTTTGCTGATTAGCTGGAGTCCGTATACCGTTAAACGGTACACGGCGACAAACGTGGCGACTCGGAATGAGTGGAATGGAACATAGTATGAAAAGAAGAAGAAATTAGTATTTTAAAAAAAATGGAACAATTGGAATGAAACAGGGCACAACATTATAAATGTGTAAAGAACAAACAGAATTTTGGTTCTGAATTTAAAAAGTATTTTCAAAATGAAATGCTCAGCGTGTGTTTTGAAAGTTAGCTTTCCATTACCTGGAAATAAGTTTTTAAGTTTGTGGTACAAGATAAATGGATGATAAACGTAGCGGGTATCTCAATGCCATAAATCGTTTTTTTTTTGTTTTTTTTATTTTATGTATTTACTTTTTTTTAATTCTGAGCAAAGAATATCTCTTAGTCAGAAATTTGATGTAATATATTTGTTCGTAAAGACCTTGAATATAGGTCTGGGTATATGGTATTATTAAGTTAATCGATAGATATCAATGTATTTAATCAAACTGAACTTATCAATAAATTATGCAGGCAATAATTTAATTCGATTTCACTCTAAATCAGATTTAGGTTACAATGCATTAAAATAGATGGAATAATTGGCAATTGATATGGCTATCAAATTGTGTAATAAATCTTGGCAACTGTGCATTGAAAACTCGCCTTCGAATCAATAATAAAGTTGAATTAAAAATTATATTAATTACTAAACAACCAATCTGCTTTTTAATGCCGTAAATGTGGTATGGATGTGTTCGTAATTTTGCTGAATCAGCCGCATTGCAGGAACTTCTTAAGCAAATCGATTTGGTTGTTTTTGTCGCCTGGCAGCTCATTAAAAAGCAAAGCGGCGCATTCTGTTTTGTGAGTGGTTTTATGGTGCAGCTGCATGCTGCATGTTGCATGCTGCAGTTGATGATGCTGTTGTTGCTGTTATTCAAATAGCGGACAAATAATTCAGTAATTCAGTGACGCACACACACACACACACAACGAGAGACGTGTGTAAGCGAAACCACAGGCTTAATTATTTGGTTATCCGTAAATTGATGGTGGATGCTGGCAGGTGGATTTTGGGGCTCCCATCGAGAATGGTGTCAAGTTCATATCATTAAGGTGTGATTAACAAAAATTAGTTGCTGCTTAACACAAGCACACACACACACACACAAGCACACACACACACACACACATATGCACCATGGAGCAACAGTGTCACTAACCATGTGTGTGTATGTGTGTGTGTGTCAGTGTGTGACTGGAAAGCAGCGCTGCCTCAGCCACCCACAAAACTTTCAGACGACAGGTGTAAAAGCGGCAAGCAACACATGAAGCTAACTGCGACGCTGGCGTCGCTGCCCATGCGCTCGTGCAGAACGTTTTCATTCATTTCAACTGTTGCGCTCCTCCACACTTGTTAGCACGATGCGACTGGAAAGCCGAAGAGAGACGACAAGAGGCGGACTGCTTCCAAGCAGTGGAGACCGCACCTGAAGCAAAAAGCCTTTCTGTGTGTGTGTGTGTGTGTGTATGCGTGTGTGCGTGCGTGTGTGTGTGTGTGTGTGTGTGCGTAGATTGTGTGAGTGTGTAGACTTTTTAGGCGCCATGTGTGTGTGTTGTGTGTTGTGTAGACTGCGTTATATTTGCCTTAAATTATTCAGCATTTAAAATATTTTATGAAGCGCAGAGCAAAAAGCTGCTGCTGCGCTTTTGCCAGCTGAAATGCAATTAAAAGCGCAGCAGCAGAAGCAGCAGTGGCAGCTAGCAACAGCAGCGAAGCAGCCGAATAAACACGCACAAATACACACACAGACACACACACCGAACACACACACGCACGCACACGACGAGCTTCGGCTGGCATTCGTCAGCGCTGCCAGTGGCGCTGCCGTCTTCGACAGCGCAGTCGAAGCCAACGCCAACGTCAAACGCGTTGCGTGGCCGACGTTCGTCGCATTCTGCGACAGCTTTTCGGCGCGCGTTTAACATCCAGTAGGCGTTCAGCCTCCGAGCGGATAACATTGCGTTGTTGTTAGTTCTTGGAGTTAGCCACATTCGTTTCTCACTCAACATTCAACAGCCCCAACTGAAATTCAAACTTCGAGTTCGAGTTCGTTTCTTGAGTCGTGCGTCAAATCAACTAAAGCATAGCTTCAAGGAATTCTGAGCCAGTGGACGGACACACGCTTAAATACAGATTTTGTAAATTCAAAAAATCCAAAAAAAAAAAAAACAAAACAACATATTTTCGAAATTTTGAATATAGTTTTCAGCACGCGCGAAATTATTGGTTGCCTGAAACTCTATCAAAAATAGTAGTTCCTCTATTTTCTTGATTTTTTTTTGTCTTTTTTTGTTGTTGTTCTTGGTGTTAAATCTACTACAAGTTAAACAAAAATATCCAACGCATCTTAAATTTTTTTCTGTGCAAAAGAGCGAGAGAAAGAGAAGATAGAGAGTGTGGGAGAGAGAGAGAAGAGAGAGAGAGAAAGAGAGAGACAAAAGTGCAAAGAGTGCAACAGCAATTGCAGCAAAGAACAGCGAAAAGAGAGCAAAAGGTAAATTCAATTTTGTAATTTTTCAATATTTTCACATTTCAAAAATGACTGAAAAAATGTGTATAATTGATCTGATGTGAATAAAAATTGGTTTTTTGTAATCGTATTGCTTTAATATATTCTTGTAACAAAACTTGAAGGTCAGTGCTGGAAAATTTGTGTGGGTGTTCTTGCAGTGCGTGCATAATTGTGAAGGGCAGATCCACATGAAGGTGGAGTGAGTTGAAAAGTAAAATGAAGGGAAGCTCAAATTTAAGTGGGTGCCTTGCCAAATGCAGTTCACTTAAGAATTATTCCAACTTCGAATTTTTTTTGTCGTTAAACAAAACATGAAATGAGCAAAACAGTGCTGTAAAGTTTTTTGATTTTTATGTTTGTAATTTCGCGTTAAAATGATTAAGTTTGTGAAAATTTGGATCTTTGATGTGAGTTTCAAAACATGTGTTGAAAATCAGCCTGGAATCATTTTTTTTATTTTGTTGCAAATGCTATTAATGCCGTGCAGCTTAACGTATTGAAAGAGACATTTCCAACCCCACATAGAAGAAGAATATATATATTTATATATATGCATATTCTTGATTTATTATTGCATCACTAGCCGAGTCGATATATCTATTTCCGGTCTGTGTATCAGTTCGTCCGTATTTCGGTCTGTTTGCCAATTGGTACCTCATTTTTTAAACTTTGTTCACGGAACTTGGAATATTTTATTGCTTAAATGGGATTTAACGAATATTAACTTGATATACTTGTATTTTAAAGTGATGTTATTCAGCGGGGGGTTTCCTGAAAATCCCTTTTAATATCAATCATCATTTTAAATTTCCTTTTACTAACATTTATAAAATTGGTCAAATTGGCAGAAAGTTTGTGCGCATCTTCTGCATTTATTTGCCCATTATCGTTATTAGTTTGACTTCCGTTTTTTTCAGGTTCTTTGGGCTTACTTTTGCTAAACTATGTTTTTCTTTTCATTTCTTTTGGGTAACTAATAAAACGCTTCCTTTTTGTAACTAATAAAACGCTTTCCACTTAATGTATTTTCATTTCAACTTTGTCTCTGATTTGCTTTCTTATTTCTTTTCGGCATCCTTTTCCATTCCTCTTTGTAGTTTGCTTTTGTGTTAGCCTTTATTTTTTGGGGCACTTCCGTTATCATTGGCCAACAACTGGTTATCTGCTGCTTTCCTCAACTGAAGACCCTAAAGATTTCCGCCAACTGACACAGCTGCTCTGTGGCGCCATCTGTTGCTGCGATTCGTTTCATTTCGGCATTTTCTTTTCTCATATTCATTGTTTCTTCGCTTTCTGCTTCTTACTGCCCGCAACTGATTTGCACAGTCTGCGCTCAATCTTTCAATAATTTATGTACTTTTGCCTGTATCAAATCAATTTTGGCAAACTGTGCGTATGATTAATATTTGAAAATATGTGAAAAACAAAAAGCAGAAAATTAAATCAAAACAATTAGAAACCGAGGCAATCGCAAATCCAACGAATGCGCCATACTCTTCTCAGCTTTAATAATTGTAATAGTTTTGATTCAGGAACTACATCCAGGAAGTTAATACTGCAGTTATTTCTTATAACTTTCGAAATTAATATTATTTTGTCTGCTTTGAAACCCGTTTTGAAATAAGGAATTTTCGTCAACTAAATTTGTCATAGCGTCACATTGAAATGTGATAAAAATAGTTACTTAAAATAAGTGAAATTAAAAAAAATAAACTGTGTGAAAGCAATGCGAAATGAGAGCAGAATTCGCTAGTGTTTTTTTTCTTTGGATTGAGACCTATGAAAAGACGAGAAACGCTTGCTGGCACCTCCGACGCTGTGCTACAATGTTTTTGCCTTAATTATTGGCCAAACGGCATTAAATTTTCAAGTATTTACTAAAGCTAAACAAAACACAACAAATCTACAGCAACAATAATAACAACAACAACATAACAAAAATATAAAGAAAAATTCTTTTGGTCGATTTTTGCTCGATAATTCACTAAATAAACTCGAAACGGCAACTGCTGCCCCTTGCCCCCAACCAACCCCTCACCCCATAATGCACCCGTTGATATTTCTTTCGAGACGTGTGTATTTGGACCATGTGCCGAAAACAGTTTTCAGTCAGCTTCGATCGCCGAATGGGCCCATATAATAGTATCGATTGTAGAGCGGGTCTCCAACCAGTCAAGCATAAGTATTAATTTGTATGTATTCAGGCAAATGCAGCCATCGGGCATTTGGCAATCGACAATCGACAGTTTAAATACATCTACTACATAAATATGTATACATCTAACCCCTCTATTAAATAAACTTCTCTGCGAGTGTATATGAATATTTATATAAACTATATATATATATATAAATATATATATATATATATATATAGAATATGTGGTGATATACACAAATAATTGTATTGTTATGCGGCTACTGAATTGATTTGAAAGCCATTCCGCGAGCATATTTACATAAACAAAGAACTTGTTGTCGTTGTTTTTGTTTGTTTGTTTGTTCTAATGAACTTTAAACTTTACCGATTGGAAGATTTGCTACGGAAAATGCGCGCACAAATTTCCGTTTTCCAAAATTGTTCAAGGGGAATGGTATTGGGTATGGGAAAATGGGCAAATTGAATTAGCCGTAAATGTAATACGCACAATAAAGAAGAAATGCCAAGAATTGTGTATCTATTGGTATATACATACAGTTGTATTGTGTATATGTATATATATATGTCTATATATGTGCATGCACACAGTATATATATGTCGATATCTGTCCGACAAACAGACAGCGACATGTAAACAGAGCCACGCTAAAGGTAACAAATGGATTTTCAAATAAATTAACTAGCGGTCAATTGTAAACAGCGAGAGGGAGAGAGAGAGAGAGTGCCAAAGAGAGTGAGAGAGAGAGAGCGACATAGAGAGAGAGAGCGACATAGAGAGAGAGAAAGCGAGAGAGAGTGCATTGCTCTGGTTGCGGCTAGATATGCGCGGGTGGTTCAAGTATTATTTCGCCCGACTAAAGACGATTTCATGTTTAGCTAATGCAATTTGTATAACCAGAATCGATAAAATATATATAAAAAGTGCATCATAAAGTTGCTGCAGCTAAATATCATCTTAACCAGCGTAGTTCGCCTTTTATCCAAAATTAAATACTGAAAACAGGCGCTATTTTGATAGCTAAAAAGTCTTAGTTGCAATATTCATTTTTTTATTAATTTTCTCAGTTTGTGTTTGCAGTTCAAATATTCATGTGTTTAGTGCACGCTTTTGGCCAGAGAAAAACTCTAACTGTAAAGCTCTTGCTGAGTTGTGAATCGTTGGGCAACAATGTGAAAAAAATCGTTGCAACTGCGAAAACAAAAATTTAACTGAAATTCAACTATTTTGGCATTATTAAAATCTGCGCGGAGTGTAATGAATACCATGGTTTAATGGCAGCTCAGAAATGTATTTAAAAAGCAATGCATTCGGAAGCAAACTTCCTTTAAAATTAGCTTTGTTTTGAAACAAGGTCGTCAGTTTTTTGAACTTCCCTCGAACAGCGGGTGCAGGCAAGTTGCAGCAGTTTCTGCTGTAACCGCTTCAATATTTGGTTTGATACATTTTGTGGTTTTGGCCAAGGTGAAAATACAGCAGTGGCTTAAAAGTACAAGGAATTACTTATTTACCATGCAACTGAAGGCACAGCGGCCATGCTCAGACAATTCTGTTTGTTTCAGTTTGCAGCCACATTATCTACCTGTTAAAAGTAAAAATATAATTAAAATGTATAAACATAAAATGCAAACACTCCCAAGACCGTTGTAGCTTTTCACAAAATGCTTCATGCTTCACCTCTGCTACAAAAACAGAAAGGAAAATGAAAATGAAAACTGTTTGGGTTGGGTTAAAACCTTCGACCGACTTTGCGAAACTGAACGGAATTTCGGAAAAATGCCTTTTTGATCATGAGTTCGCCAGATGAAAACTGTATTCATGTTTTGAAATGCAAAACACAGTCTTAACTCGAGTGCTCAGCTTAAATTTGAATTCCTTTTTATTTTTTTTTAATAGTAGAATAGAGGGTATCTGCTAATCGAGCACATTACACTGTTTTTCTAAATCTGTTGTTAGCATTTCTGTTGTGATTTTTTTTTTTTTTTTTTGGGAAGCTGGCGATCTGAAGGACGGCAACCACCCCACGAGCATTTCAATTAACGTCCCATGTGGTTCGCCGGGCTATGGAGAAGTTTGCGCTAAATGCGGGTCAGGGGTGTGTTGTGCGGTGGGAGTGGCGGGGGGGATGCGGTATGGGAGAACACAGACGTTCCGTATGGACTCAATGCACAGCTAGTTCAGCTAGGTTACCCGAGAGGCAATTCATTAATTACACAATTAGAGCTTGCATTGAAAGGGGAGCGGAGGCGCACTGGTCTCTAGCCAGTGTTGGTTAAGGTGCAGTCAAGGGGGGTTTGTCGGTAGTGGGGTTTCACCAGCGCAGTACAAAGCAATTCATGGAAAATGTTTTTTCCTTTTTTTTTGGTTTTTTGTGTTTTTTCCCCTAGTATTTTCAGTTTTTTGCTCGATATGCGAAATACAGAAAGTTTACCTTGAAATGTGCCATGTCATTTTGCCAGTCTCCTCCATCCCCCTGCTCCACTGTGCATCAGTATGTCATTGAGATATGCGGAATACTCAATGAACATCTTGTTTGCCATATCTGCGAGAAAAAAAAGACACGTTTGCAATTGGCAACTAAGCTGCAGTCGTTGAAGTAGTTGCCTTCTCTAATTGTAGCTGTCAAAACATTTTAAGCGAGCACAGAAAAGGTATATGACAACTGAAGAAGTTGAACGCAAAATTGAACCACTGTGAAATATGATTATGAACATGAGTATAAATTACTAACAGCCAAAGGATACTGCAGAATTAATTGACTCCTCTCAACTGCTAAAAGCTTCAAGGCAGATTAACATTTGTATTGTTTACGTTAAATTTGCAAATTTCGCAAGTTTAGTTATAGTTCACTTTCGAGCTGATTGCATTTCCGTTATGTTTGAGTTGAGAGCAGTTTTTAATGGCTAAGTTCGCTTCTGCTCGGAACTTGAGTCGATCAGCTTAACTCGTTAGTAATTCGTTAAATGTTGAATATGTGCTCCACTTGAACTCTGCCCTTTCTGCGCTCTCCGATAGTCACTTCAGGCACAAATTCAACCAAACACACGCCCACACACCCACTGGGGCAGATGATGCTTCGGATTGGAGAAGCGTGTTGCAATCTGTTGACCAGTTGGACTTGTGTGCGTGTGTGTGTCACGTGGGTCACGTGTGTAATCTGTGTGCTGCTTTGCTCGTGTCTCAGATGCTGATGCCAGGACTGCATTTTGTCTCAGCAAATTCAATATGGCAGCGCATTTCCGCTTTCAGTTAAATGATGCAACATGGCAGCCCAGTTCCTGTCATCCGATGCACTCAGAAAAATGTGTATGAAAATGTCTGCTTGAGGGCAAAAACATACAGTTCATAAGAAAGCTACATGCAAATCGCAATTTGAGTGTAAAGATTTTCCTTTATTGCGCACAAAACAAAATATTTGCTGAACTATTTATGTGGATTAGTTTTATGGCGAGTCAGTTGATTAGAATCCTTTAGAAAATACATAATTGAAGTAACGAAATATGGGTTTCGTGAGGTGCACATTTGTTTGTGTCAGTGTACACTGTTCCTTTGCCTGCCACATTGTGTTGCGGGGCATCTCTCTCATTTGGACAGCACGTGGACAGTTGCTGTGTTGACCGTTGAAAACAGTGGGTGGCGTGTGGTGTGTGGGTGAGTTAACGTTGCCATCAGCCACAGTTTACGAGCTACCCTACCTCCTACCACCTACTTCCTACCACCTACCCCCTACCACCTACCCCCTACCACCTACCCCCTACCACCTACCATGTATACTCTACGCCTACTCGACCCCAACAGGCATATTCCATATTCTTGTTTGTTGTTTGGCATTGCATGTGCGGCCATGTGTAACTGTAACTGTTGCTGTAATTGTAACTGTAAATGCTTGGCATTGGCCCTGGCAACCTCCGCCCACCCTTACCCACTCCTGGCATCCCTCGTTTGCAATTACATTTTGTGTTTATTTGCGGCTTCTGCTTCAATGCGAAGCCTCCTCTGAAAACTTTGCTTTCTTTCTTTCTTCTTTCTTTTGTCTGCCTAAGCTCATTTTCGAAGAGCAGCAGGTCGGGGGTGGGCCTGGGGGGGTTGATTCTGTTGCGCAGCTTGGCACGCGCTGTGTTAACCGCGAATACATTTTAATTAGCAGCTAAAATATTCAAACTGAAATTTGGCCTTGCCCCGCGGCCAGGGACAAGAAACATAACCCAACCCGAACCGTCCAAACTCCGTGGCATTTAAATACACCTGCGTGTGTGTGTGTCTGTGTGTGTGTGAGTGTGAGTGTGTGTGTGTGTGTGCGTGTCTGTGTGTGTGTGTGTGTGTGTATATGTGCGAAACTTTTTGGCAGCCATCCCGAATCCAACTGTAGCTATGAATTTTTCAAGCGTATCCCCTTAGAGAGCCGTGTAGTGCTCTCTCTCTCTCCCCCCCTCTCTCTTTCTCTTTGGCAGCGGTCTCGCTCTAAATGCTTGTGGAAAATATGTCAGCAAAATGTTTAAACTCCCGTATCCACGGCAGACAGGCCATGAATTTTAATTTTAGGATTTTTTACTCGAGTTGAATTCCTTTTGTATTCAAATGCTTTTCGCGGCAGATCAAACAAAATGGCGTCCCAAACTTGTTTATTCCGAGCAAATATTTATGCAGCAAATATGCTAAAAAGAAAAAAAACTCACATCCAACATTTTCGCAGTAAGCAACCGCAATCCCTCCCCTCCCCAATATAACCACGCTTTTGTCACCCTACCTGACAAAGTTTCAATTGGAGCTGAGCAAAAGTTTGAAAATGCAGGCGGTTAATTAAATTTAACTGACAATTGAGGGGTGAAAAGGAGGAAGAGAGACAGAGAGAGACAGAGAGAGACAGAGAGAGAGAGAAAGCGAGTACCTTTTGGGAAGGATAAGTAGGGGGTGGGGGTGCAAGGGAGTTGGTGTTGTATTTAATACCCAAGCCTTACCCAAGCCTTACCCAAGCATAATTGATAATATGTAACGCATCAAGTTGCATCAAATCTGAATAATTATTCACATGGCAATGATATGTAGCTAATGAAAGGGTGCCTAAGGGGGGAGTGAGTGGGGCTGACAAAGAGGATTACAGTACAGCTTAAGGCTAGAAATTCAAATGAATAAACAGACAGAAAGCCAGAGCGAGACGCACACAATTTTTAATACATCACACAGACAGCGAGACAAAAAAATAAATGGCATTATGAGCGAAATCCTTTTAAAGTCAGCTTTCACAAATGTATGTTTCCCTTGGAGTATTCCATTTTCATCACAATATCCAAGTCTAGGCAGAGGCAGGCAGGCAGTTGGGTTGTGCATGGAGCACCTGGCAACCCAGTTCGCCGTAGACAAAGCTTTGCACGCTAAATAATGTAATTGTGTATGTATTGTTAAGCCGTGTTGTATTTACAATATTTTCACAGCTGTTTTGAATTCTTTCTCATCTTGAGGGTTGCCAAAGTTGTTTTCATCTGCTCCGATTCACATGATCTGCAGCTAATTTTCTAATTCTAATTTTGCTGTTCTATTTGCCATTACTCTGGGTAATCAAGTTCCACTTTCTATTGTTTTAGATGTGTGAATCGAGTGTGAATCACCTGCGAATACCCAAGAGGACACAAATGGAATTATTTTAATTCATTGAAAAGACTCGCGTACTATTAACTGCAATTTAATAATAGATTTAACTCCCATTTGGGGCATAAAGTGACATAAAACTGAAATACGCCGAAAACAATGAAAATCGTTTAGTACAGGAAATGTTCGCGCCCCACCACCTCGTCACTCTTTGTGGCACTTGCCAACATTGGTTGACCATATTTTGACAACTGTTACCGCAAAAAAAAGAATGAAAGAAAAAACAAATAGAACTAAAAATAACATAAAAAGGAGCCACGAGGTGGGCCGTGGTTTGGAAGGGGGCATTTGTGGTGCAAAGAAAAAGATGAACAAAAAAATAAAAAAAATTGGTTGGCCAGCTGCGGCTTGCGGTAAGCGGCATGTGGCATCCACTTGTGGTTATTGTTGTCAGAACTTTTGCTTTTTGCGTACTTGCGCCACATGCTGACTGTTATTTTAACCAGCGCCATATATATGTCTATGGGTGTGTGGGTGTGCGTGTGTGTGTGTGTGTGCACTTGTATGTGCTAGTATGCTACAAGTATTTGCCAGATTTGTGGGTATACGCACAAGCAAACAGCTGCAACTGACTTCAAGTGTATGCAGTAAAAGGAGAGACTCAAAATCAGGAACAAGTCAAGAATTAATACACATAAAGTGGTCGCAGTCTAAAAACAAATTGGCGGTCGAAAGACTAGTCTAAACTGTGAACTGTGATTTTTTTCGAATGTGGGCAAACTCTATGTTAAAAGCCGCGTATCGAATGAATTATGTAATTTAATGGTATTCCGAGCAGTGTATAAAAAGCTGTTGCCCACTTTTAGGCGCATGTTTTGTGGTTAAAATTAGCAGCATCAAAAGCATTCGTTGCGCTTTCTCGTCTGGAAATTTCAATGCTTTAGACACGCACACACACACACACACACACACACACACACAAACAAACACACATACACACACACACACACACTTATAAATACACAAAAACAAAGAAAAATCCTCGAAATGCCTTTGCCGCAAAAACATTTTTGAAACTCGCAAATCGAAACTGAGACGTAACTGCTGCTGTGTGTGTGTGTGTGTGTTTGTATGTGTGTCTGTGTGCTTGCGAGTGTGTGACAGTCTTATACACATAGCTCTGCTTATTTCTGCTATGTTCACAACAAACCATTTGCAAGCTTTTCAATTTCCTCCTTTTTGCGCTTGTTGTCGAAGGCATTTTTTTTTTTTTGGTATTTGTTTTTCTCTTTTTATTTCTTGTTCTTTTTGCTTATGTTTTGCTTTTGGGCTAACTTTGTTAACCGATATCTGCCACATGGGTGTGCGTGTGTGAGTGTGTGTCTCTGTGGTTGTGGCTGTGTGTGAGTGCGTTGGCGTCTTGTTGGGACAACTGTTGCCACAAGGACACGCTTCCCCACGCACATTCCTCGCCTGCTTGTTGATTTCTCTGTCAGCTTCTCACCCCTCGCCTTTCCCCCTCTTTTTCTCTCCTTCTCTGTTGCTGTCTCATGGCAAACAATTTAATTTGTTGCCAGCAACTAGAACACACAGCTACAAAGAGAGAGCCAGAAAGAGAGAGAGAGCCTTGCCTAGAAAGTAGCTCAACTTGTAAAGTATACCCGCCCCTTCTCCTACCCCTCCCCCGCCCACCTCTTAGTTGCACTTTCTACTTTTCCTTGTCAACATAACTTTATCGTTGCATTTCTCTTATCCCACTTACGATACCCGCATCAACCTCTTTTTAAAAACTCAACCAAAAAAAAATACAAAAAATTATTTGTTGTCGTCTGCAAAACTTTTTTCGCTGCTGCTGTTGTTGTTGTTGCTGTTGTTGTTGCTGTTCTTATTGTTTATTGCCTGTGCGCAATGCTGAGTGTTTTGTTTATTGCTCCCCGCCCCCCATATCGAAAAGAGCAAAGGTAGCATTTCAGCTCAGTGGGTGCGCGGGGCGGCAGGTGGGGTATTTATCTATGACGCTGTGAATTTATTGACTGGCACTTCAACGCTCTGAAATTTATAAATAATATTGCGCTAGCGGGCATAGCGAACTGTACACTCTTTTCATTCTGAAGAGGGGCTTCAAAGTGTAGGCGCTGGGGGGCAAAGGGTTGTGAGTTTGATGGAAAATCAGACAAGGGCAAGTCGAAGCGACGTTGTGATTACATTTAAGTGGTACTAACTATGAAAATCAATAAATCAATGAGTAAATGTTGTAAGTGTAAGTGTGCAATTTCAAAATATTGTTTACAGATGGTTGAAACACTTCATTTCCATACTTCGTTTCATATTGTACAAAAATCCAAAAATGAGTTTCTGTAGTTGCGAATTATTCAAGGTTCTCTGCTCCATCCAAATGAGCTGATATCATAATCATATCATAAAGAACAGTCGAGAATAAAAATATTAAATATAAAGATAATCTACGAAATTGCATTAGAACAAAATGAAAATGGTATTATTATTTTTTTTTAATATTTCTTTTCACAAAGTCTGCAAAGAGCTTCAATAAATGAATATCAATCGGGCTCTTTATTCAAAGTCTTAACGCTGAGCTGTTTGCATAAGCCATTATAGCCAATGAATGAAATTGACAATCGGATTCACTTTCAACGCCAATGCAAATACATACCTATATATTTGCACCTCTATTCGCGCCCAGGCCTTTGGTCGGTATCACATTTTGGCCCCGCTGGGAATACAATTTCAGCATAAACTCAAACAACGACAACAATTGTAATTGAGCATTAACATAAGCTGACACCCAACAGCCCCTCAGCGCTTGTCTCGTCCACAGACGCCCTCAGGCAGCGCTGCCATGTCAGCTCTACCGCCTAAAATCAACCAAGCCACCCTCCCCCCCCAGCCCTGTCTCAAACCCTTATATTAAGCCCCATTTTAATTTTGGCTCCTCTTTTCATTTGAATGTTTCATTTGAGCGTCAATTTATTGAATTTTAATTAATTTTATTATCGGGGGAATGCGAAATGGGGTGGGTTGGTGGGGTGTGTGGTGCGATTGTTGTTCTTGTTAGTGCTGCTTGGAGCGTAAAGCTCTTAATGATAGCATCGTTCCACGCCCACTCGACTGTTAAATGGGGCGTAGATATGCGAGTTTTATACAAATGCGAAAAATTATGGAAACTGTTCTTGTTTTGCCGCATCAACATAAAAACAAATGTGTGCGGCTCAACGGGGTGGGGGGCGGAGCATAGAGAAAGTGGGTGTGGAACAGCAGGGAGTGGGTTATTTTGTGTTCTTGTTTTAAGTTTCAGCTGCAGCCAAGGTCAAAACATTTGTCGGCAAGGGGCCCTGTCAGTAGGAGGCTCATTATGCCAAGCCTCCGCATCTTTTTTGCCACTTGGCATACATTTGCCAATAAAATGAACGAGACGGAAAAAGAGTAAGAGTGAGAGAGAGAGAGAGAGAGCTGCTTAGGGATAGAGCCAGGTAGACAAGCTTGGAATTCGAACGTACTAAAATAAGGGCTGCAGTTGGGCAGACAACTCGTGTCTTTCCCAAAACAGAAAAAAAGAAGTTTAAAAAAAGTTGAAAATTAGCTGAACTTTGGGATGAGAGAGGTATAAAAAGCATAAGCTACGCAACTTAAGAAGCTATTGATATTTTAGGTTGGCCACCATGTCTCGTCTGCCGCTGTTAAGTTACTCGTTCCATCTACTCTTTTCTCGCTAGTCACTACTCGTTACTTGTTACCAACTACTCGTTACTTATTACCAACCACTCGTTACTTGTTACTAACTACTCGTTACTCGCTACTACTTAACCTTGCTCGCTTTAAGCCACTTGCTTTTATCTCTCACTCGTCACTCGTTACTCGCTAGTTCTTGCTTTCTCCTATTTAAGCGCTCCTCGCTTCTCGTTGTTCCGAAAAGTCAGTAACTCCACTCAAAGAGCAAGGAACTGTTGCAGCTAGGAATATCGAGAACCAGGCCATAACGCAGCGAAATTGTTTTTTTTATTGCCTATTGGGTTGTGGGGAGACGGAAAGTTGTCGGCCACTTAAACTCGATTTGTCGCCATCACGTGGCCAATTAGCACGCAATCCACATAAAAATAACAAGAGAAAAATATAAAACGAACAAGAAAATGAAAACAAAAGCCCAAAATAGCAAAAAAAAAAAAAAAAGAACAAATAGAAGAAAAAAAGAAATAAACAAATAACAACACGTTCCCGCCGCTTCCCTCTGACTTTTCACCCTCAGCCCTTCTAAGTTGCATGTCTGTTGGCTATTGGATTGGACGTGTCGGAAGCACTTTTGGGGGCACTTCAATCACTTCATCATAACCCGAAATTTAGGGAGAAACGTAGGCAGCATAAAAACGCCAAATGAAAATACGCAAATGAAATTGGGCTTGAGTGGGTTACAGACAGAATGGATGGAAGGAGAAGTGGGTGTAGAACTCAGGCTTACAAATTGGCAATATTATGGGAGATGTCGGAAGGCGCAAAGGAGGAGCACGCAGCAATGTAACGAATAAAAATTGAGTGGATCGCCTGAAGTGTGCATGTGGCAAAGGTAAACTATATTCAAGAGACGGGGAAGATGGAAGGCACATGAAAGTAGTAAAGGACTTGACTGAAAGTCAAAGAATCACAAATGAAGTGAACGAACAACACTTATGAAAGGTTATTGGTAGCAAAAATGGTAACAGCCTTAATAAAATAGGTGAAGCCAGACAAATATGCAGCTGAAGGAAAATTGAAAAGGCATTGAAGAAAGCAAACTTACTAAGAAAGAAAATCTGCTGTAGACTGAATACAATTAATATGAAGAAAACGAGAAGCATGGAATTAAAGAACTTTCACTTCAAAGAGTATGTTTAAGTTGCGACATGGCGAAAAAAGTAATGAGAGAATCTTGTATTTATTTAATATTTAATTTAAGGCATCAAAATATGTTAATATTATCGATGGGATATTGTTTGGTTTCCTTTTCCTAGTTCGGTCTCACATTTAACAACTTGGCCAACAACTTTCCGCTTAAGATTGCATTTAGGATTGCATTTAAGAGCTTAACTAAGATTTGTCGCTCCGTTGTACAATGAAGTGACCACAAAATGTGTTTGCAGTTCACTGAGCCCATAAAGTGGTCAGCGATAACCGTTCGACTGCAGCGCCCTTTGCCCAGGGGCGTCACAGATTGCATTTGTCTGTGCCCCATTGCGAAACTGTTTCTCCTAAATTTCCCCCTTTCCATGCTGCTTTTCTTAACTAGTTTTCACAATTCTCTCTTTTGTTTCCCAAATTGTTTTGCTGCCACCAAGTATGCCATGCGGCATCCGGCATTTGGCACTTGTTTTTTAGACTTGCCTCAACTTCCGGCACGACAAACTGCCAGCTGCCCGCCGCTTGTTCTCACTCTCCCCCGCCCCTCGTCCCCGCCCCCTCTCCCTACTCATCGCTTACATCACTTTGCAGCACATTGGAAATGCCGGCAAATTTACGCGAATTTCCGCTTGACGGAAATGCACAAAATGAAATTGAAAGCAAAACGCGAAGGCTATGCGGGCATCGTGTATGAGGGGTGTGTGTGTGTGTGTGTGTGTGTGTGCTTATGAGTGTGGGTGTGTGTATGGCACACAATAAACACCGACAACTTGAGCTGTCATCATCATATGGACAACAGTTGGCAACAACACCCCCTCCCCCGCCAACTCATTTACCTGCCTCTTTAGTTTGGTGTTGTTGCTGTTGCACTTTATTTAGTGACTGGCGCTTGGCATTGACAGTCAGCGAGATAAGGCGACCTCTTTTCGCTGTTTACCTGTGTGTTTACCTGTATGTGTACAGCTATCTGACTGTTGAATGTGGGGAAACAGTGTTTACTAAAACCATTATGCCTTGAAATTTCTATCGATTAATGACGACAATTATATATACATATATATATATATATATATATATATATAAGGGATATGAAAGCAGCTTGCTGACCATCTTAACAATCTGTCCTTATTCTTATATGCCGTTCCACTTGTATATAGAAAATTATTCTTAATTGTTGCTTTCATTTCAACATGCAGTTGCACAACCTGTGCACTTTAGCCATTTTACAGAGGTTTTCGCCAATTTCTTTTGGATAATCGAGCACGCGAAAGCTACAGAAGAAGAAGAAGAAGCCAATTCTATCAAATTGACGCACAATGGCATTTAAATAGTGTTTCTGCAAGTGCAGTGTGACCGCCTTTTGTGTGTAGCTACACAAGCCACAGTAACAATTCAGTTGAGGCGCTTAATAGGCGCC
Source organism: Drosophila picticornis (assembly GCA_035043845.1). Classification (NCBI taxonomy): domain Eukaryota; kingdom Metazoa; phylum Arthropoda; class Insecta; order Diptera; family Drosophilidae; genus Drosophila; species Drosophila picticornis. Next base: position 9,868,849 of record JAWNMR010000492.1, read on the forward strand.
ACTCAAAAGTATGCAATGGAAAGCGGCACGGAATGGCAAGTCACGTGAAAGTGAGGCAGCAAAAAACCAAAAATAAACTGAAAATGGACAAGGAAATAGGAGAAAATAGAAAATAAAATGAAGCTTGTCATAAGCAAGTCAAATGGTCGCCTGTCGGCGTCGAAAAATATCTAAAAGTAATCCGCTAAAGTAGTTTCACAGTCAACTATCAAAGGAGGGGGGAGTGAGAAGGGGATTAGTTTCACAGCTTACAACAATTTGTTGCGAGCAGCAGTCAAGCAAGCAACAAAACAAAATGAGGACAACAAAAATGTTGCTCATATTGCGCTGAGCATGGCAAAAGCAAAAGCTAAAAGCGAAAACGAAAATGAAAAGCAGCTGCAAACATTGTCGTCAACATTTAGCTTACCTACAAATAAAGGTGAAGCAGTAGGTGGTAGGGGAGAAGGAGGGGAGGGGGAGGGGGTGTGGTGGGTTTAGAGACAACTAACTGTTACTGTAACTGTAATACTTTAAGCCTTTACGCAGACGACAAACACAGCAGTCGTCGTCGTCACAGTACCAAAAGGGGAGCAAAAGGCAAAGGGAGGGGGACAGGGAGAGGGAGAGGGGAAGCGAAGCCGACCGCAGGCGACAACCGCATAATGCAGTGGGGCGACTGTGATGCGAGCAGCGACGTCAACGTTCGCGTCGACGTCAACTGCTGCTGTGCTATTTTTATGCGACGTTGGCTAAACACTAAAAGTAGGCAAACAACAGAAGAGAAACAACAAACAAACGACAGCAACAACAACAGCAACAACAACAACGAAAAGGAGACTCATATATAAGTATGAGAAGCAAAAAAAAAACAATAACAGGATCAAGCTGGTTAGATGCAGGAAACGGCATTGAGCATATGCTCGACTTAAAGCATACCCTTGAAGCCAGCCGGAGAGAGAAGCTTATGATTATAATAAATAAAAAGGTATTGCAAAATTAGTCTAGAATTGGAATCGAGTTGGTTTCATCGCTGGAATACGCTAATGACAGTTGTAATCGCTGGTTGTATTATCGATAAACATAAACATATATCGATATGTGCGTTTTTGATGCCTATAAGACTTAAGACTAAAGCAATTCATCATATACAATATACCCCTTTGGTGGTTATGCTAAGGGGTAACAGAAAGATTTGCACAAATAAAACTGAGCTGAGCAGCATTTCAAGCTGGTCGACATGCGGCAGAGCAAGAGAGAGGGGGAATAAGAGTGAGGGAGAAAGAGAGAGAGAGAGAGAGAGAGAGACAGAAATAGGCGGACTGAGAAAGAGCGAGAAATATAAAGATAGAGCGAGAGGGCGAGGCGAAAAGCAAGAGGAAAGGAAAGTTTGCCCGTGCAAGCCGAAAGCCAAACTGAGTCTGAATCCCTAATCCAAATCCCATATGTGTGCGTGTGTTTGGTTGCATATGTTGCCACTTCAGTTACAACATTGACCATGACACCCCTTCCAGAAGCAACCACCACCGCCACCACCACCACCATGACCGGTTCTCTTCTCGCCCAGCTGATGGCCACTTGCCGTGCGTTGCTACATAATCACATTTTGCGCTAGTTTGAAATTTCGCTTTGAGCAAGTTGTTAGACATGCGCTTCCGCTTTACGCTGTTTCCGCTTCCGTTTCCGTGTGCCGTTTTTGTTTGTTTTTTTTTTTGTAGCAGTGGCACAGATGCTAAGCTCGGACTGGGCCATAGACTTTATGCGTGCCAGATTTTCATGGACACACACGCAAGAAATATAGAGAGAAGCAGAAGGTTACCCACCCCAATCAGGGGGCTGAGCGTTGGCCTGGTAGCCACATGTGTGCCATAACTCAAAGCCAAAAGTATTCAGGCTCGCCGCACCAACTCCTTGATTTGGCCAACTGCTCGGAAAAAAACTGCATATGATTTATTATGCCACACTCGGTTGCCCGTTGCAAGACCAACCCCACCACGACCGCGTCCCAAGAGGAAAAAGTAGCTGGCCAATTAGCTGGCGCTAATGATCTTAAGTAAAAGCTCTCGCTGCACATCCTCCTCTGAAATTATTAGCGCTTATCGCTTATTAGCCAACAATTTATTTATATCCGTTTTGGGCCCTTGCTTCAGGCACTTTCAGTTGCGTTCCATAAGCGAATGCGCTGAACTATGCTCCTTGGCCCTGGTGTTAAGCGTGTTTGTTCTTGTTCTTGTTGTTGTTATCAAGAAGATCGATCCTATGAGAATCAGAAAACCATCTGATCCTAAGAAAAGTAATTTTACTCGCACTCCTCACTAAAATTCATACATAATACACACACATTTGAATATATATAAAAATATATATTTTGTAAAAATTAATCATCACTTCGAATGTGTCTTTTAAATTGTAGATTTTAAATAATCTAAATTTCAGATAACTAAAAAAGTATTCAGCCTCATCTAATATATATTTTCAGCTTTGATTCCCCCTTTTCTTAAATATGTCTACATTTTTTTGTAAATTATTAAAATGATAAATTGAAAACTGTTGGCTGGCAAAACATGTATAAAATGAAATGTGTCTCTTAATATTAGTTGGAAGCTAGACCCCGAGGCTAATTTAACTTATTTCAGACTTTAATTAATGGCCCCTATTAAAAAAAGGGAAAATAATGAAGGCAAATCAAATTAAACACACACAGGAAGCAAATAAAATGTAACAAAATAAAAGAGAGTTTTGCCAGCGCAATGCGAGAAATCTCTGATTGAGTGGCTGGGCATGGCCCAGGGGCGGCAATTAATTTATGAGCCATCCACACACACACACACGCACACTCAACACATACACACGCACACCCACATTAATTAATTACTGTGATTTCCTTCAGCGCGCGTTTTTTTTATATATATTTTTATATGTATTCATTCTGTTTTTCTTGTTTTTCTTGTTTTTCTTGTTGTTTTTTTTTTTTGGTGCTTGTTTTGTGCCGCTGATTTATGTGACGTCGACGGCCGCCGCCAACTGCAACGCTGACGGCGACGTCGACTGAGACTGGTGCTTATTAATTTGCCACAACAATCACTGCTGCAACAACAACAACAACAACAACAACAACAATAGCACAAAAGGTCGCACAATTTGCTTGAAGTAGCTTTGCTTGCTTCAAGGTGATGCAAAGTAGTCAGGGATGAGGGGGAGTGGGTGGGGCTTGGGTGTGTCTCCGGGTTGGTTAGTCCAGGGTTGGATGAGGGTTTTGCAATTTAGCTTAAAGCGGGTCGCGACTTTTATTTCGTTTTTTATTTGGCTCTAGCATAATGCGCTTTGTGCGCTCGGCTCGCATTCGAGTGTCTTTGTTTGGGTCTACCACGCCTTTCTCCACCCCACCCCATGCCCGTCCCACTCGCACCGCTCCACCTCGCCCAGCTGCGCTGCCGACAATTGTCAACTGGTAAACAACAACAGACAGTCAAGTTATCCTAAATAAACACATTTTCCAAGCTTCGCAGCGCAAGCAATTTTTTTTCGTCCGCCTACCAAGTCCAAGCCTCTCCCCCCCCTCTTGCCCTCTCCACCAATTCAGTTGCGCTTTGTTAGTCTTTGGGCATTCAGCAAACTGTTGCTGCTGATGCGCCCCACACAACTAGTGCGAGTCTGCTCAACTTGCAGATATCCTGCACATACAGCCATAATTTACAACTCAATTCAAACTTGTTGGTAGATGTGTTAAGCGAAATAAGTTAAGTGCAATGAAACAAATAATAATCAAATCGAAACTTGACACACCCTTTTGCAGGCAATTCTACAGGGTATAACAACAAGAGCAGCAGCAACAGCAACAGCAGCAACAAGCTTGGCTCGTTGTTCGTTTACAGGGGTTGTTTATAGGGTGGTAGAGTGAGAGAAATAGAGGGGGAGGGGGGGAGGGAGGTGGTGGGGGGTGGTTGGCTTTGCTGTTGGTGCACGTGTAGGGTGCCTTGGCCGGGCGCAGCTTTCAAATTAAACTCGCAAGGAAAACAAATTAGGCGCCACCGGACAACGTATTTGTCTGATGTTTGTTGTTTGCTCGCTTTGCTTGTCGGCCAAGAGAGGGGTATGTGTGTGTGTGTGTGTGTGAGTGGGTGTGAGTGGGTGTCGGCCATACACGTGCATACATATATAATTGTGGCACAGCAAGTGGCCGCTCAACTTTTCGCACGGCTCGTTGCAGACCCTTAATGGGCCCCGCTTCAAAATGCTTTAATATTAAGTGTCAGCAGATTTGTCTAATCGCCCCATCTCGCTCGCGCCGCCCTCTACCACTGCCTATCTGTGACCTGCTCCCACATTTCACTGAAGTTGATCATTTTTTTTTTGCCATACAAGTCGAAAGTCAAGCATCAAATTTTAAGTTCAGCCATTTTTCCGCCACTTTGGTTAGTCGTACCAAAGCTTGAAGTGGGGTGGGGGAGCAAAACTAAACGCATTTTTATGAATGTCGCATACACTTTCTGAAACATGGTACTGCATACGAGATTGGGCCTTTAGGGGGCTTTCAGACATAAGGTTCAAGTCCATATTGCGAGCTGAATTTGGTACAAATGATTCAAATGATTTTTTCGCGTGTCTAAAACTGACAACTTTTTTCTGATTCATCTGCAATTTTCAGTTTATTTTTCACTTTTCCGACTTTAGTCGAAATATGCGTCACATTCCCATTAGTTTGTCTGTTTGCAAAACAAAAAGATTATTTTCGATTTATGTCTAATTTGGAGATCTCGTCCAATCGTGTTTCATTTCCGAAGAGAGACTTGCCTTGTGCCGCATTTGACTTTCCATTTGTGGCATATTTTGTGTTTTTTAATTCTATTTCGTATTCTCTTTGCCTAATCGTGTAATGAATTAATTGCCAATAAAATCGATTCGGATGTTACCATGTGGAAATCGAAAATGCAGTGAATTTATGGTGGAACTTGTGTCATTTGCATAATTAAGCAACTTTGTTTTCCCTGCAACTCCGTTTGAGTTTATTTTGCTGTAAGTGTGTGTGTGTGTGTGTGTGTGTGTATGTAAAGTAGAGCAATCTGCGATGTGAATGGGTGGACATATGTGGGTCATATACATATGAACACATGTATATATATAGAAATCCGATTACTGGTCAACACCAGTCCCAGTCGCAGTCTGCAACTTCAGTCCCAGCTGAACACTGCGTCAAGTGCGTATATACAACACACACACACACACACACACACACACATATATATATATATACACATATATTCGAGTTGGTTCCACTGCCTATATACAACCCCATTAAGCTCTACCTTCACCTATGTGTGTCCACGCTGCGTATACGTGTTTTTCATATTATATTTTTGTACGCAATGACCAGCACATTTTTTCTGAACACCCGTTGAGCATCCCGTTCAATGGGGTATATTAGCACATATATGCAAGTTGTCAAGTACTGAATAAGAAAGTGCGCATAATCGTTGAGAGGTAAAAAATTTACAAATAACCAAAATGAATGCGTGGCAAACAAGTAAAAATCAAAAGCCCAGTTGGCTTGTATATGCAATGATAGATATTATTATACTATCGTAACAATCAGCATTATTTTTGATTTTCTAAGCAAAGTAATCCTTGGAAGAATATAATCAAAATACAGGGTGATTTTGTGTCCACAACAACATTTCTTGCTCGTAACACTTCTCAGTTCCATTCCTGCTTTTTTGCTGTTGCTGTTGCTGTTACTGCTGCTGCTGCTTTACTTTTTGTTGTTGTTGGTATTTAAGTTGGTGTGTCTGCACACACATCAATCGTGGTGTGTGCGTGTGTGTGTTTGTTTGTTGTGGCTGCGTGTGTGTGTGTGTGTGTGTTTGAGATGTGTTGTGTTCTTTTGCATATGCATAATACATTCAAAGGCCGCCGGCAAACGGCTGCCGCTTTCCTCGTTTGTCGGTCTGCCTGTCTGTCCGTCCCTCTATGTCATGCAACACCCCCTTCTCTGAACACCCCCTCAGGTCACTAGCTATATAGAGAGAGAGCGAGAGAGAGAAAGAGAGAAAGAGAGAGAGAGAGAGAGAGAGAGAGAGAGAGACGCACAGCCCATTTCAGTTTTAATAGTTTTCAGCTCGCGTGCAGTTGACGGCGACGTTGACGTCTACGTCGACTCAGCATCAGCATCAGCATCAGCGTCGACGTCGTTTCATTTGCCGCTTGTTTACTTTGTAAACTGGGCCTCTTTCCCTCCCTTCCTCACTCCCCCTAGCTGCTACTGCTGCAGCTCTTTCGCTCTTCAAAACAACAATGAAAAAACAGAAACAAACAAATTTGCAGTTTCGCAAAAAAAAAAAAACAGCAAAACGAAGGGAAACATTTTTTGTTGAGATTTGTGGATTTATGCAGTGCAATTTAACGCCTACAGTCACAGCTGCCACGCCCACGTCCAAGTGTTTTGTGGACACGCGAGTTATGGCCTTTTCATGAACTTTGCCGCTATCAATTGGCATATGGACGCCAGGTGGCGCCACAAAAACAAAAGCAAATTTCAACCCAAATGTGTTGAAAAATGCGCCAATAAATAAATGGCTAAGAAAATAAACAGAGAGAAATAGAGAGAGAAAGTGTTAGATAGACAGGTGGCGAGAGAGTGAGAGAGGGATAGATGGAAGAAAGTGAGAGAGAATAATAAAAAGTAGGAGAAATGGGAGGAATGCAAAAACGTATGGGGATAGCTGCAGATGACTTAATAAAAGTTCACTTTCAGAATTGTTAGAATTGTTTATTATAACTGCCAATACGCAGTTGAACTTCAATCATTTCTGTAATAGTCAGAAACACATATTATCTAATTTGTATATGATTGATTTGGAATCCATACGGGATCCATGTGATTTCTCACAGTCTTTTTAAGGCTTTAATTTGGTCGCCTCATCGTCGTTGTTGTCCCAATTGAACGATGTTACACAAGGCGATGCGCCATAAACAAACAGAATGACAAGCGGTTGACTGTGCATGATACACAAATCATGCAGCACACACACACACACACACACACGCATAGCCCGATTGCACTTGTAAGCCAAAGAGGCAGACAAAAGGCTTAGCGAAGCGTTGCAAGACGCCAAAGACGCATGAGTGGATGCCACCAGCTATATCAACGGCAACAACAGCAGCAGTGGCAACAGCGATGTCTGAATTGACGCTAACAGCGAGAACATTGCTCAGCATTGAACATTTTCACACATACGCACACACACACACACGCACACACACACACACACACAAACACACATCATCAAACGGAATGAAGAGACTCTGACGAGCTGGCAAGGACACAATTTATGACTGCCGACAAAAAAAAGAATGCAGTGTTGCAAGGCTTAAAAAACGTATTTGTTATCGAAAATCTTATTGTGTGTGTATGTGTGTGTGGGGGTGTGTGTGTGTCTGTGTGTGTGTGTGCGTGGCAATCTTGCTTAGTTATCGGGTATGAATATTTCTATGAAATAAAAACTAAGCTCATATTATCGATAATATTATCATGTTTGACAGTTTTGCATGCAAATCTCCTTCGATAATTCTTAGTGAATCTTTTGAAAACTCCCATAAAATATACACTTATTTTTACTATTTTTCCTTTTTTCTCTTTCAGCAAGTAAGTTATCGCATCTACAAGCGTTAAGCTATTGAATTGAATTCTAGCAGTTGAACATGTTCTGCTTAGTTGTCGCATGTGAAAAACTTTTAAAATGTAAGTAAACCTATAGATCCGTATTACTGATACTCTCTAAAATTCATAGAAATTCATTTAGATATTGAGCGTGTGCTTTTGCTGGAAATTGAAGTCATTTTAAGTAAGACAATAAGCTATCGAAATGTTGTCAATCGTGTGCTGTGAACGTAAATAAATATCGATACATTATCGATAAATTGTGTTTCCTTTCAACGATTTTTGGGATTGTTGAAATGCAATTTTTTGTCGCCTGTGCCTCTCCCTATGATATCAAGTGAAATGATCTATAAAGGGAATTGTGGGTGCTTGTAAAATTTTGTGTATGCAGACTTAAATGTGTGAGTGTGTGTGTGTGTGTGTGTGAGTGTGTGTGTTTGTGTGTGTGCGTGTGTGTTAATCTGTTCATATTTTATGTCCGCATCATGACTTAAATCAAAATAAAAGCCAAAGCCAATGCAATATGCATATATGCACTTTGATACTCATGCTCGTACTTATGCTTCAAGTCAGATTTGTATTCGCATTCGCATTCGCATTCGTATTCGCATTCGTATTCGTATTCGTATTCGTATTCATACTCAGGGTTGTAGACTCGAATAACATTTGCATAAAGGCTTAGGCAGCATTTGCATTTATATAGATACCCTTGCCAGGTTGTCCGTATGGTTGCTGATATTTCTGCTGTTCTGAGCTTTGACATTGTTGCATCTAATGCAGATGCATAACTGCGATTTGTGGCAACCCTGGATAAGCCCTGGTCCCCCAGCTAGCCCTCCAGTTTTCAGCTAAGACAAACATTGCGCCTTGTTTTTAGTCACTCTCACCCTACGCAGCTAGCAAACATTTGCACACACACACCCTACACACATACACACACACACACACACGCACACACACACGCTCACACACACAGAGACACACGCACATTCACTTACTTATACGTCATTCATCATTTTGTGGAGCATTTGGCCGTTTGGCACTCTGTCAGCTGGCCCATTAACGAGCCCAAGTCTCACACCGCACCCCTCAGATGGCTCTGGTCATGTGATATGTATATGTATGATAGGCAACGAGACTTAACCCAACATTTGTCTCCCCTCTCGCCTCGCTCTCTGGTTTGTTGTCTGTTTGCTAGCCACACACAAAATTCAATAAAAATATTTGATTAATTGTGCAAAATGCACAAATGTTTGCATAGTTTTCGCTTACCAATCGCAGATACAAGATACATAGAGCGGAGCAGAGAGTGAGAGAGGGATAGAGAGAGAGAAAGAGAGAGAGAGGGAGAGAAGTAGACAGAATCATGCCCTTACAACTGCTATAAATTACTATCAGAGCCAAGTCATTCACTAATAGGAATATATAACTTTGTGTTAATGCTGGCGAGAGCCAAATCTGGAAGTCAGCTGTTTATACTTTTAACTTGAAGTGCACATTGTAAAATCCAATTTTTGGCATGTATCTTTAACCCACATTTAAACATTACTGAACAGATTTTGAGTAACAATATCTTGACTAGCAGTGAGTTAAAACTTTATTGTTCAGTGTCATTTGATGTTTTATAACGATATATGCAAACTAAGAATCGCATAGAGAGGCAGCTGATGCTGATGCTGATGCTGAGCATCTTTTTAAAATGTTTGCATTTTTAATTTATTTATTTTCTCTTTTTTTTTTTTTTTGAGCGGCGAAAAGTCAAAGAGACAGCGTGCGAGAGAGAGAGAGAGTGAAAGAGATGGAATGAGTATTTCGATTTAAATATTTCATTGGGCAAAGTTTGTTGGGTGGTCCACTGAGTTGGCTGCTCATCTGTTTTGTCAGTTCGTCTGTTGCATTATTCATTAGGGCGGCACTGGCAAAGCCACCTGGCGATGGGACAAGCAACGACTTCCGCTACAGATGGATGGATGGCTGGATGGCTGGTTGGATGGTTGGATGGTTGGATGGTTAGGAAAGCAGAGCGAAAGATACAAAAAGAGCGCGAGGGTTAGAAATGCGGGGAAACGGAAATTGCAAGCAAGACCAAATAATGACTCTTTCGCACAACCACACTCACCCACACCCACACACAGGCACACACACAGCCAAGGCAATTTGGAGAACAACCAGCAAGGCAAAATTGCTGTCTGGTTTATGAACGGTTAGGGTATGCAGGATGTCTGCTTGATAGCTGGGAAAATCAGCGCACTTGTCAAACACGTTGATAGACACTTGAAAGGCAAAAGCAAAAAGGCTGGCGAGACAGGCAAAAGCCTGGCATGCCGAAAGCCAAATTGCTTTCCAAAATACATGTTCATAATTTGTATTTCATTTTTGTTTTTGCACTGTGCTTTGGGATACCCTGTGAAAAAGAACAAACTGTGTGGAATGCGTACTTTAGCAAAGCTTAAGAAATTTATTTACATTTTAGCTAGAAACTATCAACAGACCATTTTTAAATTTTATATTTATCATTAAAATAGTGTGCGAGTTGCAGATAGATAAATACTTGGATCAAAGGTATCTCTTAGTCGAGTTCACACGACGAAGAAAACTCTTAGCATTGTTTTTTTTCTGTGATGCTATAATTTTAAAATTCTTTGCTAAAAAGTTCAGTTGCACGAAGAATGAAAATGGAAATTCTTTTTATATCCATTTCGTTTCTTTTGTTAAATGCTTTTGGCTTGCCTTAAAATAGTCGCATGATGGCGGGCCATGGGGCGGGGCCAAGGGGTATGCTACAAAGTGATGTATGTGTGTGTGCGTGTGACGCTTGTGAGTCATAAAGATATGACATGCACATGCATGGAGGGGCGCATATCATAATATCAAGTAATCGCCATGTGTTACGGGCAGAACCCAAAGGCGGCAGCCGTCAACGTGGCCAAGTTCAATTTGCTTTCAAGTGGTGTATGTGACATGTGTAGCTATTGTTGTTGCCGCTGTTACCGCCCACCATGCCATAGTTCACAAACACACACAGACACACACAGACGCACACAGACAGACACACACCACACTCTGTGTTTATCTCAATCTATCTATCGATGTACACGCTGTCTATGCACACAAATGATTTATTTATTTATTTACTTATTGCCAATGACGCGAGTTTTTCCATGACGCAGCTGCCACAAGCTGCCAATACCAGTCCATCCACTCCCCCTTCTCCCACAAAACTGGACACACACTATAAACCACCTTGTATGGGTATTTAGAGTACGCGAGTTCTGTTCAAATTTATTGGTCATTTGTCGCTGGACGCGGAATAAACACGCGGAATAAACACGCGGAGCAAACAGCGGTCGAACGACCCTTAAATACCCTTCATTAAACACTTTCTGATCTGTTGAGGTCTGTCAATAGATTTTTGCATACATTGACAGTGTTGTTTTTGATCAACGATTGAGGTTCTTTAATGAACAAATAAATACTTACAAATATTAATTTAATAATAATGCAGGAATTGTTTAAATTGAGCACATAAACATAATAATATAACTATTATTATATAATAGTATAAGTCGACTTCGAGATAAAGTGTTAAGTATTACACACCTGCTAATGAAAGGCAAACATCCCAGCCAGGTTAGGATATTAAACATAGGAACAAGTAATTCTTGCTCGCCCAGCCACAAAATTTGGCATTCAAACAAATTTGATGGTTGGTTTGTTCCGCAATTAGCAGCAATTACGAATAGATGATCAGCTACAATTTACGAGGGAGTGGGGAAAAAGATTAGGCAGAAAACTCAGAAGGATCAATTTCGAAATAACGTTGATATCATTTCTCAATTGATAGGCATTTCCCAATAAGTACAGGGTATAAATAAATTCAGCGAAGATAAAGTCCCAATTAGATGGTAAGCACTTTGTCTAAAGATATACAATCCTCTTCACTTAAAATCAGAGCATCAATAATTAGAAGAAGAAGAAGAAAAATTCAACTCTTTTATCTATTGACCGAACTTTAAATTAATTGGCTAGAAATGATAGCAGAAATAATATGAGTTTGTGACAGACAAAAGTTGAAATTAGTTTAAGACTCAACTTTTAACTTGTCAAACAGCTTTCGATTCCAGCTGCTGTTGAAATGCGAGCCACGCCCATTGAGAATGAATGAATCACTCATTAGGCATTCATGACGATAATGACTACAGTCGAGAGCATCGCCCTAATTGCCAGAGTCGGGGGAGAAACAAGAAACAGAAACCGAACAAGAAAAGGAAGTTGAGGTTGAGTTTGAGTTTGAATCTATTAGCTCATTAGTCTGATGTAATCACATCAATATCAGCGTGCTTTGTCCTTGTTGTGTTGCTTGTCCTTGCAGCTCACTCAATAAATTGCCCTTTTTTTTGTGGGTGTGTTTTATATATGTACAAACATTATTTCATTTTTGCAAAATATTTGCACAAATTATTTTTGCAATCTTAGACGCTGCACAAACTTTTTGCTTAACAAGTGCTTGGGCAACAAAGGCAACAATTGCCATTAAACGCAAACACACTCGTTATGTATGGGTGTATGTATGTGTGGGAGGGGGTGCGTGTGTGTGTGAGTGCGTGTGTGTTGAACACATGTTGCTGCCAGCCCTTGAGGCAAGACTTCGTGGCAAGCGGAACAAATGCAAATGTCCTTCAGTCGGGCGCAACAGCTGCTTTTGCCTGCTGTAATTTACCACACACACACACACACACACACACACACCCAAATACCCTTCTCTCTTTCTCTCTCTCTCTTTCTGTCTCTTTCCGTCTCTCGTCTAGCCTAATTGCAAATATATTTTGACTTACAAGTCGTTGCGGCAACGAGTTTCCGTGTCTTGAGTCTCAAATTTCAGTTGGCGCAGCTTGGGGCGCCAAATGAAATTTACATTTTTGACTCCATTTAACTTGGCAGCTGTGTTCCAATTGACTTGTAGCTGACGCTGAGCGACATGTCACTTAAAACGCCTTTTGTAACGCTATGAATTTTATATACTCCGCCTGTCAAAGCCCTGCTTAATATAGCCTTTTAATAATCAGTCTATTGTTTATATAATCTCCATCTCCATTTCTGTTGCCTGTCAACTGATTATTTCGAAAACTGATAACGACTAAATGTCGCTGCTATTTAATACCATCAAGTTAGTTTCTGCTAACGCAAGGCAAGTCGAAGAAGGCTTAAAAAATGAGGCGCACTTTCCAAAGAATTCTGAAATTCCTTGACCATAATTAGAGCGATGCTGAAAATCGTTTCTTATTGATCATAGTTTGTCTTAGCTGCTTATTGATAATTTGATGTTATTTGGCACAAATTCCATCAAAAATCAATATAAACAAGAGTTGCATTCATAGATTCATCATTGGTGTTTGCGTCATCAGCCAGAGCCCAAGGAGCATCTCTTAGTCAAGCAAATATCTCCACGTCTCCCACCTTCCCTTTGCGACGTGTTTGCTTTGGTTGTAACCACATCCGACAAGGTCGCCACATTGTTCGTTTCGTTGAGCGCTAAAAGATTTCCCACTTTCTTTCACTGGTCCATCCAGAGCCATTGTGTTGGGCTGGCCTCCATTTGATGGCCTTATGCAACTTTAATTGAATTGCATGTTAAGCCACGGGGCTTTGTCTCCGCCTCGATGTGCTGACACTTTGAGACATCCTGAATGCTGAAGGACGAATTCCGAAAATGGAGAAAACCTTTTGGCTAAATCTATAGACAATTTCATTAGTTTTATTGACCGTCGCCAAAATAGAATCGCACTCACACTAAGCGTTATTCAGTCAGTTTGGTATTTTGGTTTAAGTCGAACTTTTCAAATTTGTTCTCTTTTTAATAATTTACATTGAACTGTGAGCAGCTGTCGCCAGATTGTTATGTATTTTCTGTGTGGCTGCTTTTTTTTTTTTGGCTGTAATTTGCAATAAATAATTGCATTATAATGCAACCTTTTTAAATATGTACTGGACAGATGACTGTGGTAATCAACAGTGGCCAGCGAACGATTTTCCGTTTACTACCAGAGTTGCGCGCGTGTGGATAAAACATTAATTCAATTATTCGAATGACATCGGATGATGTTTAATGTGATATATTGGTTAAGCAAATAAATAATTAATAAGCTAAGTTAGATGTGAGCAGGTGATTCAGATCATTTATCAAATTAGGAAAGCATTAAATTTATTCTTTTTAAATCTATGAACGATTTTGCTTGTCACATTCCATTTAAGTCGTTAGGAAATCATTGACAAAGGCAATTATGGCATATTTTGCAATTTTGCAATTTTGCAAACTTCACAAATTTTACAATTTTGATTTATCATCAGAAAACAAATTGTAAATGCAAAGAGCCAATTGTAGTCGGTTGCCTCTGTCAACGCTTCGTATGTGTAATGAGTAATGCTCGATGGAAAATGTTATTGCTGATTTTGCAGCCATTATTCGTGGATAATTATCGATTTTGTGAACATTTCCCAAATTGATAACGAACATTTTGCTGGCCATTTACGAGTAAGTCGCAGTCAGTCAAAACGAAACGAAAAGCTCAACGATGTGCATTTTTGTCGAGCACAGGAAATAAAACTGCCAAAATAGACAGTTATAAATGGGAACACAATATGTGAAAAGGGGATGGGTGGGCGGAGGGTGGCACTGTGGCGAAGGTATACTATTATATATGTGGGTGCAACAGCAGCTGGTTGCTATTGCTGCTGACCTTGCACATTGTTGGCAAAAGTCAAAAGTAAATTGAAATTGTAGAGCTCCAAAATTGTAACCAAATTTTGTTCTCGCATGGAAATTTCCTTTTATTTCAAATGGAGTTGGTTTATTTTGGTTATTCTGTCATCGCTGATAAAGTCCGAATATGCTGAATGCCTTGTTTTTTTTTTGTTCGGTTCGGCAATTAGAAAAGTGTCAAATGTGAATTTTGGGATAATTACACATCTTAATTAGAATTGTCAGAGAGTATAGACTTCGTGCTCATTACAATGTGAGCAGAAGTATCAAATAAAATTAATTGAAATAGAAGCTGATTATGGAGTAATAAGGTAATAAGGTATTCATAGAGTTCAAGATAAAATATATTTTTCGGCATGACCGCAGTAAAATGACGATGAAAGACCCAACAAATAAAATAATATGGATCAGCTATGTATTCATACCTGCAGATTATACCTAATTAATTAAAGGTGCCGGACCTATTTTCCCATAAAAAGAAATTGATGATATAAATTATCTGACAGGCAAAACGGTGAGCATGGAAGATATAAATGCTAACCAAACAATGGTTATGGAATGTAGTCTCTGTAAAGAAATTACGCGAAAATGGAGGTGTCATGAGTTGAATGCCAGAATTAAATTCATTTTATATAAATTTGGGATAAAAATATGCTAAACAGATCCATTGAAGTCGACAAAAAGAAAATCTCTGACTGTCGTCTGCATTTGAGTTTTGCTCTTTGGTTTTTGTGCACTCTGCTGATTTATGTGTAGTTTGCTGAGTGCCACGCAGCACTATTGATCATTTGTGGTACTTACGCTACTGCGCAGTTAAGCAATTTGCAACTGCAGCAGCAGCACAAGCCCAAAAAAAAAAAAAAACATCTAAAAAGCATATGCAAGAAATTTGGGTTGCATCGCTCACTGGAGATGCATTTGGTGGAATTTATGAGTGGTTTTGCAGCACTGTCAGCTGGAATTTACATGGTCTTAGAATTTATGTGCCAACGAGTTTCCTATGCCATCATCCTACATAAGTTCGCCGCCGATTTTTGCTGTGTGTGTGTGTACTGAGAATGAGAGATTGTTTTTCGTTTGCTGGCATACTAAGTACGAGTGCAACAGCAGTTGGAAAATAAACTTGTTCTTTTTTTTTTTTTATATATATATGCTGTAAGTCGTGAAAACTTAATATGCCAGAATTCTGGATAGAAATCCAAGAAATTTCAAGTGTAAAGCGTTTAGATGAAAAATTAATTCTTTCGTTCTTTAATTGGATGCATTTTAAAGGGTTTAGTACGAAATTTGTTTGTTTCATAGTTTTGCTATAATTCAAATATTTAATAATTATATTCAATTTATTTAGGCATTGGGCAATATTTGATGTTGTACATTTTTTTGGAAGGGTCTTTAAGCATTAGCAGTTTCAAATGATAACACTATTCTCTCTTTTTGCTTAAGGCCATGGCCATTGCTCTGTTGATAGTGGTTTGGGGTGGATAGGGTGGTGAATGTGGCTCAGTAACTCAGCGCAAACAATGCGTGCCTGGGTTGGCATCGCCTGCGGTTGTAATTACAGCGTTTCGTAGACTCCCTCTTTAGGAGGAACGGGTTGGGGGGCGGATCAAAAAGAGAAGCAGCTTCAATTGGCCATTGTCTGTGCAGCTGTACAGTTGTTGCAGGTGCAACAGGGTCAGTAAAAGGGAGGCGGTGAAGGGACGGGTCATTGTTGTGCCAAACAATTGCAAACTGGCAGCTGCAAATAGGTTGCCTGCCTCTAAACTGCCGGAAGTGTTGCAACCCGCCTTCCACTGTGACCCTCCCGTTCCCTCCCCTCCCCTCGCCCGGGCCATGCCACTGTCTCGTGCACGTCCTCGTCCTCGTCCTCGAATTCTCAGTTTCAGTGCTTTCAGTTTTCGTTTAACTTGCCCGCCGGGCGGGTAACAAGTGATGCATCTAGTGGGTGGTTTCACTGAACCAGCCCAGCTACTCAATCTGTCTTCAGGTTTGTTAGGCCTTATTGTGCACACCTCATCTCCTCAGCACTCGCCCCCAAAAAATGATGCACATTGGTCGTGTCATATCTCGTCTCTCATGACTGACATTATTGCTGTAGTTGTTGTTGTTGTTGTTGATGCTGCAGTTGGTGTGCTTGGGGGCGCAACTAAATTGATAAATGCAGCTCTGATTGCCAACTATGCATCTATCTTGCTCATTGAATCCCTTTCTCCCCTTCCCCCTCAAAACAACCTTTTGTTTCTGTTATTCCCATTTAGTAGTTGGGCATTGTTTGGAGCCATTTGTTCGATTGATTTGCTTGCAGACAGGCTCTAATCAATACGTGAATTGATTTTGTGAAGAGCTCGCCATTAAGGGTCGAGGGTTGTGATTAGGAACACATAATGATGAGACCTTGTCAGCTTAAGTATAATACTTAAATTATAGTTTAATGAAAGGAGCTCTTCACATGCATTAGTCATTACTTGAAAGTGGTAAAAAGCAATCATTTACAAAACTAGTTAACCAGTCACAATTACAGTTGTAGACTAGCTGTTATTGGGCAATGTATAACTTATCTCTCTCTTAAACAGTTCAAGGGCTATATACAATTTTTATAAAACTTACTTTGCTGAGAGATGTGGATCTTGGAGTGACTATTTTCGATGTGGCACTTGCATTCAGCGCTTTCTGACAGTCAGGCCGATCAATTGAATTGATGATGCAGAACGCACTCAAAAGCGATTCACACTCGCCTTCGAACTCACATTTTTCACTCGTTGTCCCCATTTCACTCACGACCCATGTCCCATGCCACGTGCCACTTGCCACATGTCAATCATCAATGCACAGCAATTGGCATGCCAGGTTGTGGCCGTTCTCGTCGTGTTGCGTAAATGCCTTCATTAAAAACGAAAAGTGCAATGCCAAAAAAGCAATTGCCAAAAACAAAAAAAAAAGTGGGTAAAACAAACACAAAAACAACGAGTCGCGTTGCATTAGCATTTGGTGCAGCAGCAAAGCGGACGACCAACACACAAAGGATTGGCTCAAAGTGCTTCAACACACAAGAGAGCCCCAGGTGTGCATTAGTATACTTTGTATACGCATGTGTGTGTGTGTGTGTGTGTGTGAGCATGTGTGTGTGTGTGTGTGTGCGTGTGTGTGAGTGTGTGTGTATGTTATATGTTTGTTAAAGCGCAGCATTCTCCACGTTCTGTTTGCCGCTTGCTATTTGCAGTTTTTTTTTGGGTCCACATGCACATCCTTTTCTATATCTCTACCCAATTTGCCGCCGTTTTCCTTTTTTCTTTGCACTTTCAACTGACAGAGCATCAAGCGCTCTGCTAGACAATTCACAAAAGAAGCGAGAAAAACAAAAACAAAAATAGGCAAGGTTTGTGCCATGAGCCAGTCAAAAGTTGAAAGTTGAATGTTGGAGTGCTCTAGATCACAACAACTGCTGTTCGCAACGCTCAGTGTACTATTACTGCTCGAATCTAATCAAAGGCTACGGCAGCTGTCAGCACAGAGCTAACTAAAGGCAAACTGATATGACAAGTGCAACTGGGGACAGACAGTTTAAGTCAGAGGGATTGGGGGAGAAAGAACACCAGCTAATTCCCTTAAAGGTTATTTTCTGTGACAGCTGTTAAATGCCCGTATATCACTTGTGGCAACTGTGACAGATCTCCTCACGCATCTTAATTAAAACCTGCAAAGCTTTAACTCGACAGTGATAAGAGTCTCCTTCAGCTGGTGCAGGCTTTCCTTATATCTTTTACTACCATAATAATATTAGATATTTCTCTAAGACGAAGATTAAATTCATTTATATATTTGTTACAGTTATTTAATTCACTGTGGGGTTCTAAGGTGCTAGTCGGCTGCTAAATACTACTACTGTTCTAAAAAATAAAACTGGTGATTTACCTGCACTCGCTATATATACTCATATACATAAGCAGCATGCTCGTATTCACATATCTCATATCTAACCGCATCAACCGAAAAGTGTTCGCGGCATGCTGACCCCTGAACTCACACAGACACGCACACGCACACACAGACACACGCAGATAGACGGATATGGTGCACTTGGGCAGCTGCAACTGACAGCAGTTGCAACTGTCGCGAGTTGAGAATCGCTGACACTGACACGAAGTCCCAGCATCAAGCGTCAAGGGCTGCTGCGTCATAAGCAAAAAACGAGGCAAGCTGCAAAAAACTGTTTTAAGTTTGCGTATTTAAATAGCGAAAAAACCACGTCTCATTTTCAGGCAATGCTCTTGCTAAAGTTGGCCAGCTGTGTGTGTTTTTTTCTCACTTCTTTTGTACATTTATCTTGATGGAGAGTGATGGGCGCTAATTGATTCCAATACCGGAGGACTGAGAAAAAAGAAAAAAGTTCTCAACGATGACAACGAGCAAAGTAAGGGCAATGGCAAAGACGGCTTAATTATGTTTTCATTTTTTGGCCAATTGTTTGCCATTTGCCAAAAAAATTTGGGCAAAAGCGTCCTTGTACTCAGCTCGTATTCCTCTTATATTTGTAGCTGCCCAGCCAAGGCCAAGTTAATTAATTTTGCTCTTTGCTGCAGTAGCCCCCCTTCCCTTTCTCTTTCCATTTCCCTGTCTCTTTTCCTCTGCAGCAGGTGGGAAAGTTTTTATTCAATCAGCAGCGAGAAATAACTTTGAACTTGAAGTTCTCACTGAACTCCGCTTGCAACTAGCGTTTTAATTAGTCTAATTAATTTTTGACAGCGAAAGGCAAAGAGCAGCGACAACAGCCAGAGAATAATAATAAAAGAAGAAACAGCACAACTTTAGCCCCAAACTAAAAGAACTGCACAAGAGTTTTTCATGGCCGACACTTAATGCGTAGCCAGTTTGGCTAAAAGTTTTTTTTTGTTCTTTGCTTTTTGTTTTTTTGGGCGAACATCATCTGCAGCCAAACTCGGTGCCGGTGCTCGATGCTCGATGGTCGGTGGTCGGTGGTCGGTGGTCGGCGTTCGGTGAGGAACAGCGGAAACCTCAGACACGGGAATGCATTTTGTACAACGGTAATTGAATGTATATAAATTCTTATATAATACACAAGCCGAGAAGAAAAGCGAGTGATTGTCTCGCTTGGACGAGAGTGGTCATGTACCGAATAATGCTATGAATTAAATGGCCAAAACTGATTGCGTACAGCTACGGTTCAACACGTTGATGGAATGTACGAAAAGTCTTCTCAAATTAAGGTAGTACGTAAAACTGTTGCATATCAGTGAAGATAATGCCAAACACAATTGGTTGTGAAATATTGAGATTGATGCAATAATTGGAATAACCAATATACAAGTGGAAGTGCAAGGCAAGTGAGCCATTTAATACTCAATACGATTCTTGAAAATGTTCTGTTCAGTCAGAGTTGCATTCCAGCTAAATGTAAACGATGTATAAAAACATTGATAAGCCTCACAAGATTCGATAAGCAGCTGTGTTACCCAAATTTGTAGTACTTGCCGGATATGACTGAACGACTGCGACTCGAGGAATTTTTGAGATAGGCTCATAATCTAAGCATATCTAGAATTGTCACTCAGTTACAGTTTGACAAAACATGTTTAGGATGTAAGCAACACGCTGCTGCTGTCGATATTTTTGCTGTTGCTGTTCCTGTTCCTGTTACTGTTACTGTTGCAGGAAGGAAGTCGGAAGTGTGTGTAATTTAAGCAGCAGTAAGCGACGCCCATGCGAACGGAAGCTTGCAACCAAATATGCAAAAGCCACCAACTGTCAACCAAATGACCAGCAAACAAAACCAAACCGAACCAAACCGAACCAAACCGAGCCCAACTCAGGCAACGACAAGCAGCACAGGTGTCTGTCTGTCTGTCCGTCCGTCCGTCTATCTATTTGTCTGGTGGGCCTTTGGATTGAGGTGTGGCCATTTTAACGCATTGCCAAATGGCTAAATGCACTTATTGTACGCAGCAATGGTGCGTGAGAGAGATAGTCATCTTAGTCCAAATCGTACTCAAAAATATTTAAAATTGTTAATGCAAATAAACTGACTAAAAACCCCAATGAGAGACGAAGCCCCAGTTATTTTCTAGCCTACTTCAATTTAGCTTTGTGGCAAACTGAACGCAAATTCATGCAACAAGCTGGAAAATATAAAAAGCTTATATTTAAAACGAGTTTTTCTTCTGCTTCTGCAGACCAAATCGAACGAAAATAATTCATATTGTGTTAGTTTAAGTTAAGCTTTAGAATTAATTGTTATGTATTCAAAGCAATACAGAATTTATATTTTAATTTATAGGGTTACTTCTAGTTGGGAAGACACTGCTCTTGTGGCCTGCAGTTGCAGTCGTGCCGCAAAATGAGATACACAAACAGAGACAGGATCGTGTACTTTTGGCTTTTGGGTAGTGCATAAATCGTGCCAAATTTGTGCGTTACAAGAGCCAAAAAACTCACATCTAATGCTTAAAGGTTTGGGGGGGATGGTTGGGGTTAAAAAAAAGAACTTGAGCAAAACATTTATGGCCAAAAACAAATGGCTGGCAGGCAGCTGCTGGCAGTGGCTCAAGTGCCCATAATGGCATAGACGACGTGCAGGAAATGCTTGTTGTTGTCGCTGTTGTTGCTGTGGTTGTCGTCGTTGCTGCTTGGGGGAAGTGTCACCGGAAGCCGGAAGTGCGGCAGATAGCAGGCAAGCAAGTTGACAAAAGTTGGCTTCGTTCTCCGCTCTTGCAACGCATGAAGTAGAAGTAAAAGCAACTGAAACACAGGACACACACAGGACGATGACCGGGCAATCTACAGCACTCGATACACTATCTCCATAACTGCCATCTACCACCTCTCCACTGCTTCACAGTTTGCCTCTGTGTGCCTCTGCTAACTGGCAATTTTAGCCGTTTTCAAACGAGGTCCTTGAATTACATAGCAAATAAATATTTCTCACATTTTGCACAAACTTCTAGATGTACTCGAGAAAAGATCTCACAGTTATGGCCACGTTTACTTAGAGAGAACTCCTGTCAATTTTATAAAGGCTTGTCGAGGGACTGAAGTCAGAGCCTCGAGTGCATTTTTCAATCTCTTTGTTATATCTAAGGATCGATAGAAGTAAGGCTTGAACAACTTGGTTTGAGGACTCTTCAATGCATAAATACACCTCGACATTGCTTACCAGGCACGGCATGACTAATGTTTATTTCTAGCTAATAACCCATCCAATGCAAAGGCTTCATCCGAAGATCTATAGGAGATGGGCTCGTTCCTTATCATTATGTGTTTATTAATGTTATGAGTTTAACAGTTTTGTACTTAATTCGTGCTTTAAAATGAAAAAAGAAGAGATTTTAAAGCTATTCGTTTCTTTTGATAGTTAAAAATAATCCAAAAAGACTCATAAATGCTTTTTGCAATTCGGTTGACATACTTATTTTGCCATTATACCTTGCATAATGTATTTTTTAAATATTCTTTTTTCATTATTTTCTTTTCTTTGCTCTTTGCTTGTGATTTTTTTTAAATGCATAGCCGACTTTTTTCTCTGATCCTTTTTTTTTTTTTTTGTTTCTGCTTTTCGTGAATGTCGCAGATTTTTGTTCAATTGAATGCATTTCATTTCATTCGTGACGACGCGACGGCGGCAAGCGGACAAATTTCTTAATTGCAACTCGGCCATACGTTTTTCATTTTGCAGTTACCCAGCAACTGCTCCCCGCCGCTCCTCCACGCGTACGCCCACCGCCTCTTTTACTTTACCTATAAATTTTAGCTGGCTCTTTTTGTGCGCTGCGCTTTTTTGGAGCTGCATAAAAGCGAAAAAAAATCAGGCCAAAGGCAGCCAGCTGAAATGACAGAAAATGCGATGCGAAATGCTGGCTGCTCAGAAGGATGATGTGGGGAAGCTGGGGTCGGGGCGGTATGGATTACTAGGGGAGGGGCTGGAAGGCTGGTCGGTGTATACCGCCACAGCTGCCTCTTCATAATGCCTAATGGCCGCTAGCTGTGGACTGGTTGTTGTTGCCTTGTTCTTGTTGCAGCAAACGTTGCTAGCTGCCAACCTTGAAAAGTACGCACAGAAAAGAATGTAAGAAAAAACATTGAATTTAATTCAAATTGAGCCGCTACACTCAGAAAAAATGTCTCCACCCATGCTTGAAATGCATTATTTGAAAATATCTTAATTGCAGTGTTTCCAAGTTGAATTATATTCAAGTAAATGTTCAAGAATGCAGAAATTAAGTTCTTCAATAGCATATATTTTTTTTGAAGTGTAGAAGGAGCAGAAAAATCACCAACAAATAGCTTGGCATACTTTTGCTCTGTCTTCGTCGCTCTTTCTCTCTCTTAGAAGTTCTTTTTTTGCTCGTGCGTCTAAAATAGACAAGTTTATTGCCAGTTTGGGGCTTTGGGGCAAACAATGACGAGGCCAAAAAGGGTAGACAAGTGCCGGGGCCATGTTGTTGCAGTCCCCTGCCCTGCTTTACCACTCACCACCTCCCCATATTCACTCACTCTTTGTGGCAAAGGTCAACAGTTGTCTTTGTTGTTGTTGTTGTTGTTGCTGTTGCTGTTGCATGCAGCGTCGCTTTCGGACCAGGTCAAAATGTGAGTCCATAGGCTGACAGTTGCCATATTGTTGGCAGGCGGCCTTGTCATAGTTGCTGTTGTTGTTCTGCCTGAAACTCAAGGTGACAGCTGCCCTTGCAACAACTTGAGCCTCAGGCTCTGGCTTTGGTTCTGGCTTGGGCTCGGGCTCGGGCTCGGGCTTGTGGCTGTGCCAACTGTCGCCGACTCTGCCACAGCAGCTGCCACAAATGGACAAGCCTTAGTCCTTCCCCTGGCCATTTATTTTTTGCTGCTGGTGTATATTGTATGATGTGTAACCAAGGCTGACAAAATGAAAATTGTTTGAGTCAGATTGAGACAAAAACAGAGATAAAAACTACACTTTTTTTGTAATTCCAAAGTTTAGTTTACGAATATACCTTGTCAAAACAATAGCCAACTGTAAAAATGTATTGAAAATTCTGCTACCAAAAAATAACTTTTATGAACGGTTGCAAACTTTCTGCCTCCAAAACGTTGTGAAAACTATGCCGATTTACACAAGCAATACTTTTTGTGAATGCTTTGGCCTCTCAAATAAAACAACATTTTGAAAAATTTAAATTGGAACATAAAACTCAGATTGGATGATGAATCTAGATTGTTTACCTAAATGATGTCAAGTTAATAAAACAACACGTGGCCAACAAAATAAGTTGTAAATGGAACTATGCATTTTAATGAACTAACAATATGAAAGCTGTATAACAGTTATTCGTATAACATTTTGCACAAGCTCGGTGGCAGCTCTATTTAAAAATTCATAGCTGCCATATTTGCGGAGGCTGTTTTGGCTTTTTTTATGACGCCCACAAAAGCGGCGAGCACCATTTTTGTGGCCAACTTTTTGCGTAAAAAGTTTACGCGCTGCCCCCAACGGCATCTGCAACAACAGAGCCAGCTACAGCGGCCAATTAGGCAAGTTTTAAGACGCTCCTTATGCCACGTAATGGGCGCCTTTTGTGCCCAGGACATTGGCCTAATCAACAGCCTCTGCTGTAACAACAGCAGCAGCCATAATAACAAAAAAAAAAGCATTGGTACTAAATTATTTTGTAATTTTGTCGCTTGTCGCTTTTGACCCGTCGTTGAATTAAACAACAACAGCAGCAGCAACAAAAACAACAACAAATCAAAACACAGTTGAAAATTATTTGCACAAGAAATTAATAGAAAAGAATCAGCAATAACAAAAAGAAGAAAAACAGCAAAATAAATTAAAGCAATCAAGTGGAAACCAGGCAAAGCCGACGTTTTAATATCCTTCAAATAATCGCTTATTTTGCGTGAGCAATGATCTTCTACAAAATGATCTTATATTCAAATTAAAAGAGATTCAATTTCAAGTTGATGGCAACTTACTTCAATTTTGTAAATAGTTTTTATTCAGTCAAACTCTAATAGAAACTCAAAATTTAACTCTCAGTTTCACTTCAGCATTTATCAATACGTTATAAAATCAGCAACTAAATCTGCAAGCCATAAACAGAAAACAAGTCTTATGACAAGAGCAAAATACAAATAATTTGAAAATTAAATAAAATCTGAGCTTTTGAGTAGCCTAAGGACGACATAAGCTATTCAAAGTTAATAGATATATGATATATGATATTTAAATTTCATCACATATAAAATTGCAAGTCAGGATTGTGTTCTCATTTTTGAGACGACTGCTCTCAAAATTTGACTCTCTTCAATCGAAGACATTGAAAATTTGGAAGATTGTGGCATTGATGACGATAAAGCTTATCGTTAAATGGACATCGAAAATACTTAACAGGATTGAGTGAGACTGCTTATCGGCTTAATGGATAACACTCGACTGTAAAGAGAATAATGATAACAAACTAGTGGGACAACAAAGCGGGATTCTTTCAAGAATAATGGAGAGTTTTTTCTTTCAAGGTGCCATCTTTTGAGTGTCCTTGTTGCACGTGTGTCTGTGTGTGTGTGCAAGTGTCCTGTGCTGTGCGCGCCCGACACGTTTTCATTGTTTGAGATAAAATGAAATTTTATGGCAGACGAGGCGGGGAATTGCCGCAGGCCAAGAGGACAACAGGACATCGAGCAGAGGCCAAAAATTGAAACAGAGCGGCTATGAATTTTCAGTCCAAACTAAGACAATAGCCTTAACGTGGCCCAGCGATAAGTGGAGCGAAATAAACATAAAAGTGAGAGCGAGAGAGTGAGAGAGAGAGAGAGAGAGAGAGAGAGGGAGGGAGGGAGAGGCCGTGTGTCCCTCGTGCAGTTTGGGGCTAGTTTGCGTCCCCAGACGAATAAAACAAACAAACAAACAACAAGAACAGCAAAAAGAAGACGACCTGGCCGAGAACAAAATTGAGGACCTGTATAAGGATAGCAGCCGCAGCCAGGCAAATGTTGAGGATAATTGAATGAAAATTCATTCGTGTGCTTTTCGATTTGGGGCCAAAATGAAACTTGTTTCTCTGCTGTTCTTGTTGTCGTGTTGTTGTCAACAAAATTCTACGCATTTCTGTCACGGCAGGTTTGGCGGGGACGAAAGTATTTACATGTCGTTGTCATTTCCCAAGAAGCTTGAGAGGGAGTGAGAGGGATAGAGGGAGAGAGAGAGAAACAAGTATATGTATGCCTTAAATGTATGCCTTAGCCGTCGTTGTACTCCACGTGGAGATACACTGCAAAACATTTTAAGGTATGCTTCATTCTTAATTATCATGTGTTTAAGTGTCCCATTCAAAGTATTTATTTTGCAAAATAAGATCATGACTTGGATACTTGAATATGGATAAAGTGCGTGATCTACCCAACTGAAAAATCGATAGTCAGTCTACTGGAGAGACGAGAGACTGGCAGACAGGTCCTGATAAAAATATTACGACTATTGTTCTTGCTTATCAAATACTTACTGCATAGTTTAAGATCAAAAATCTTTTGTACTGCATAACTCAATGCCTACTTTTTCTTAGGCCTCTTAATGACTACATGTTATAAAAAATAAACAACAATTGAGATGAAGTCGAATTTGTTTTAGTATGTGTGGTGTGTTGTTGTGCATTTTGGTGTTGTTGCTTTTATCTTATTTGTTTAATTTGTCAACGTTGCTGGCAGGCGCCAGAAACTCAACGAACAAGTAACCAGAGAAGGACTAAGGACCAGCCGAACTTGCACCCTTGTTGACTGAGAAAAGAGAGAGAGACAAGAACGGCTCCCATTAAATCAAACTAAACCCAAATTTGAACCTGAACCCGACCCAAACCAAAACAGAACAACAAGTTCCAATACCACAGCTCCCTAAACAACAGGATGTGGCAACAAGTTGCTGCTGCTTTTGTTTCTCGCTAGCAAAAGAATTTGCATAAAAATTCAAAGGGTTGCCCAGGGCATTGGGAAATGACGAATGAGGTAAGGGGATTAGAGCGGGGGTGGCATGGGGGGATGCATGCAGAGTGCGTGGCATTGTCCCAAAAGGACGGCGCATAATACCTAGAAAACACTTGAGCCCTTGGTCAGAGCGAGCGATTAGTTTGGCTTTGTAACCCTCAACACCATTACCCGCCTGCTCTCCCACATATGGGAACTCTTGTTGGGTTCTCTTCACTTCTCTTCTCTGAGGGCGGCTTGGGGAATCCAAACTGAGGCATTAAATCAACACAAATGCTCTGATTTGATTTCCATTTACATTTTAGGCTTTTGTTTCCATTTGGGAGAGAAAAAATGTTTAATTTACTTTGTAATTGTCATTCCAGGATTTCTTATTGCTTGCTAACTCACTCGAGCTAAGCTTCACTTTGTCTAAGTGTAATTATTTAATTAAGTGTGTGATTGTGTTAAATATAAATATTAACCCACAGCTTAGCGAGCTGAACTTACAAGTATTTATTTTGAGCTTAAACTGATGGTGAAGCAAGTTTGTCATCGAAATTCACATGATTATTTATTTATTATTATTTATTACCAAAAATACTCAGCATTTCCATCGTTAATATCGAACGTATTTTGAACATCAATTTATTAAAAAAAATATTTATGTATATTTATTTTGCATTGGGAATGATAATTCTTAATCTGATTATATTTTATTAGCAAAATATGCACATAGATACACATTTTCATAAAATCGTTTACGATTTCTGCATTGATTTAAGTATTTTTTCTTGGGCTTATTTATGCAATAGTTAATATTTTGTTTGTTGCCAGAATTCAAGTAATTTGCAATATCGAAGGGGATACTTCCGCAGCCTTGGCTTATGATTCAGATTATCTTGAAGGTGGCAGCTTTTAACTTTTTTCTGTTTGCGCCTGTATTATTCAACAGCTGCAGCTGCTGCCAAATGCGACGCAGGTGTGAGCGAGAAGAGTTGAGTGGAGAAACGCGTAAAGAGGGTGGAGCTGAGGGGAAAAATGAGGCAAAGGTAGAGGCAGAGATAGAGTGGGAGACACAGAGGCATGTGGATGTGGTGTTGCTGGCGACGATGTCCTCATTACTTAAAAGCGCGCCAACGCTTTGCCAACTTGATTGAATGAGTTGGGCGTAAGCGCGGGGGCGTGGCATGACGTGACTTGGCAAGTCGTGGGCGTATTGGTAAAATACCCGACAAAGCAAATAAATGGGGGTAGCGATGGTTGTAGGGGGGGGTTGCAGGGCAAAATGCCAGCACGGCTTGCGAGGGCTTACCTGGCGTATGCGCAATATTTGCACTTAAAGAAGAAATTACGATTGCAATTCACACAATTACTTATGTGCGGTGAGTTGCAAACAAGAAGAGTAAGCCAAACTCAAATATTTGGAGCACTGCTCGTACATATTTTGAGTCGTCTTCCAATCTGTACTTCCCACAGTGGATCAAATGTAAATAAAATTATTCTTTGTTATTTATCCAATGTAGACTAAAGACCCAAGTTTCTGAAAGTTTGCAAAATGTTGAAATCCTTCTGAATCTCGCATACTGAAATCCTGTTAGTTATGCAGTTAAAGTTTTTCAATCAGAAGACTGCAATACTCTTGTAGACACAACTTTGAATTTGTTTTCAAATAAGACCAATTGTCAAACCGAGTTAAACTCTCAAAATTGAAATAGTTTTTTCGATCAATATAAGTAAATTGTAAAAGTTGTTCGCAAGGCATTGATAAATCTAGTAATTTGATGAGGCAAAGTTATAATTTATACATACAGCATCTGGAATGGCAACAAGAATACGTTTAGGACGCATGAGAGACTTTGTGGCTTGTGGCATCGATGACATTTAATATTAAGTATACGGCACATAACTGAATATTAATATCGGACTGAAGCAATTCAAACGTCATTGCACCAAGGCTATTATGTATGAGCTCGAGTACTCGAACTGCCCTCAGGCAGCAGATACAAATATAAATACAGTTATAGAAACACAGATACAGAGATATATCCATACATTTAATATCATGTCAGTCGTTGCTCTTGGACTGTTGCTTATGTGGCCAACTGGCTGCAAGGTGCTCCAGTGAATGGCCAATAAAAGCAACGGCATAAAAATATGAATTTTACGGCTGCGTATTTAAAACGACAATCACCACACCAACACACACACACACAGGCAAAGCACACACATACACGCACACACACAAACACTGTTGTTGGGTTCTTAAGGCATAAAAATAAAGTAAAACTGAAGTCAAAAGCGGACAGAAGTGCGAATGCAAAGGAACAAATGCGCCCAATGAAGCTGAAAAGCAACAGAGCAAACGAAAAGCCAATGAGATTGGAAAATGAAATGGAAAAACTTCAACAAACAGTTGTATAAGTGTGTCTGTGTCTGTGTGTGTGTGTGTGAGTGTTATAGTGTTTGTGTTCGGTATATAAAGGTAAAGATTTCGATGTGCGTTTTTCAGCCGCTGAGCATGAAAATGAGCTTTTGTATTTTTATGCGCCACGCTAAATAAAAAAGAAGAAAAAAAAAACAAGAAAAAAGAAAAGGAAAACAAATAATGCTCGTAATAAAATCAGCGCAATAAACAAGCAATGAAAATGTGATGGCGAATGTAAGGCAAGACACGAGCCTCGGCACATCAGCATCAGCATCAGCATCGACATTTATACACAGATGAGCAATCATAAATATTAATGCTAAATACATCAGAGCCCCCGAGTTGCCACCCCCCCTGTTGGTGTATGAGCAGGGATCGCAGGATGGGCACCCTAGCGCCAATGGAGAGTCGACCGCCCGACCAGGAATTGAATGAGTGGGTGCCCGACCAGGTATTGCTACACTCAGAATTGTTGCCAAGGGCAGCTAAACTTATTTTCCAGAAAAAAAAAGACAAAAAAAAAAAAAACAAAGAAAACGGATGGTTCTGAGCCTTGAGGTTATGCAAGACAGACTTTAATTAAATTAAGAGGAAAAGTGTAAACTCCAGTGTGAATTCAATGTGTACACCGAATTTGAAATGAACGAATTTGCTTCTTTGTACTCTGCTTTAAAAACTACAACAGGTTAGATACATCTTAAAAATCAGAATGATTTCTGAATCGGTGCTCAAGAAATATACGTCTCAAGCGATAAATGTGTTCACTGAGCGTCCGACCATTAAATGGCTTTCGAGTAGGGACTTCAACTGGACAACCGATTACGATTACGAGTTGGACTGACAGTCGGCGCTGTTCATTGGTTAATGGAATGGCAAAAATAACGTATCGGGCCACAGATAAACATTTCAATACAATGACTGACACGATCGGGGGCAGCTACTGCCGAGGAGACCGGAGGAGCAGCTTAACTATTTGCGCGGGGGCTGCGCGAAAGTATTCGGATTTATGCTAATGTGTGGCTACAACAAGGCAGTCTGGCTGTCGGAAGGGGCACGGCTCGGGCTGCCGGCTCGGGCTGCCGGCTCCAGGCTCATAAACAACGGCGAGCATAAATCTCAGTATGCCAGTCAGCCAATAAGAAGGAAAAAAAAGAAAGAAGTGTCATTTTAGGGACGGCGAACGTTTAATACCCTTGCAGATCGGGGCATATAATCTGCCATTATAAATTTAAGAACAAAACCGACACATCGCCAAAATATGTACTGACTGCAGATTAAGTACGTGTTTATGTATTCCATGCTTCATCGAGATAGCTTTGCGGCTGAGAGACTAGTTCGCTTAGTTCAACTCGGCTTGTGATGCTGATCGGAAATATATATAATCTGGAACGTCTCATTCAATAACACTTGGGCACACTGTGCGACAAACGTATAGAACCCTCTGCAAGGGTATAACAAAAGAACCGGGAAGCAACAGCAAGAAGAAAATAACGGGCATCTCGGCGCCGCGGTGTCGTCGTCGTTGTTCATGCTTTGATTTATTTGCCACCGTGCACAACGCCGCGTATGCGTATTTTTTGTCTGTCTTCATCTTTGTTGCTTTCAGTTTGATCAGAATCCCCGAGCTGGGACTGACACTGGAACTGAAACTGGGACTGGGACTGGCAGCAGCAGCCTCATATCAATGACAGCGCGCGACTCGATTTTACATTTAAAAGTAAATTATGCCACACATTCTCACATTCGCATTTCTTCATGTTTGCCTTTCCATTTTGTTTTTATTTATTGGCCGGCTGCAGCCTTTCTTTCGACGCGGGGTGAAAGGCTGTCAAATAAAAAACCAAAAAATAAATAAATAAAAAACGAGACACACACAGAGACAGAGACAAACAGGCGAATCTATTTGCATAACTTTGGGGGGCAATTGTGGGTGAGGCAGATAAAGAGAGGGTTTGGGGATAACAAAGCTAAATCAACAACAATGCGGATAATCAGTTGAAAAGCTGCTTAAATTTGAAACACGCCTACAAAAGTAATTTCATGTTTGCACGTGGCACAAAAGTCAATGCCTAGTTTTGTGTGAAAGCAATATTAATAGAGCAACAAAACTCTGGCCAAATATAAAAGAAGACGAAGTGCAAAATAGCTGAAGCTGCAAAAATTCACTTTGTGGGCTGTATGCGATGCTATATAAAATGCTTATATGATTATCAAATTAATTAAGTGAGTGTGGCGACCGAGCAAGGACTTTCAGGACTGCAGACTTAAGTTATAAAATAAAAAGCAGCATTAAAGTCAGGTTAATTGAAAAAAGTTGGCCAAAGTCAAAATTATGGAACCCAAGTGAAGTAAGGATTGCAAAGTAATGCCTGCAGTATATATTATAAATGAAATACGCAAGTGTGGTGCTCGAGCAGCAGCTTTAATGATATCAGCTTAAATGTGTTTGCTAACAGTGGTTAAACCGCTGACAGACTTCAATTAAATGAGATTACATAAACCGTATTAAAATTGAAAGTGCTACTAACAAACAAATGCTCGGTGGCTATCCAGCCACAGTCAACTCTCAACTCAAATGACCCACTTCAAAGACTCTAAAGATCTACACAGATCTCTGCTCCAAGCTTCTACACATCTAATCAGACATTTTTGTTTTGTCATGCTATAATCATAATCTTACGCCACTGTGCCGATATATATATTTATATATAAATATATATATATATATTTATTTATTATGCATATGTATTTGTGTGCTGGCTGTGTGCCTTCTGAGTATTTTGGCTGCTTCTTCTGCTTTGCCACGCTTTACGCCATCCATTTCCTTCTTCCCTTTTCCGCGCTGTTTGTGTTTAATTATAAATGTGTGTGTTTGTGTGTGTGAGTGTGTGTGTGTGTGAGTGTGTGTGTGTGTGTGTGTGTGCGTTACATATGTGCGATGTGTTATTCTACAAGACGCTTACATTGCTGTTCACATTATTGTTGTTCAGCTCGTTGTTGGTATTTTTGTTATCATTCTTGTTATTCACTCTCTTTTTCTCTTTCCCTCTCTTTCTTCTCTCTCTCTCTCTCTCTCTCTGATATTTTATGCTTGTTATTGGTCGCACAGTTTTTGGGCTTAAATACTTGGGTTTGTTTTTGGTCTTTTCGCCTTGTTTAACATTTCAAATTCATATGGAAAGTTATGCTGGCGCACAAACATATCAACATAAATAGGAAACTTGGGCAGCGGTTTGTTTGGCTTGGGGACTGACTTCCGTTTCCGGTTTGTAAACAAATGGCGCCAGCCTACGATTAATTATTGTTGATTTCTAGACCGTCGTTGTGTCTGCGACTGTGTCTGTGGCAGGACACGTGCCACAGGCAACGCCAACAAATGCCTGACACGTGTAGCCCCATCTCACTCAATACCACTGTCTCCCTCTCACTCTCTCTCTCTCTCTATCACTATATATATATATCTGTATATCTCACTAGGCGTTTGGACACGCAAACAATTCTGCGAATAAAACTGATGAATGATTTGATAAAGCTGTGCTGGCTTTTATTTAATACTTAATAAAATCTGATTTTTGAAATGTTCAATAAATATATTTACTGTCTACTTTTCCCTTGTTTGTTCACACAAAAGCACTTGTCTTGTTCGTTATGGAATTGTATTGCATAATTTTTGCGATTGTGTAGCGATAAATTTTAAAATTGTGCTTATTAAAATTGACGTTGAATGTTGCTCAATATTCATGGCATCATCCATCACAGTGACCTGACGCTTAGCCTGTTAGCCACCTCATCACACACACACACACACACATACACGCACATACAGAGAGTATATTCTTCATTTGTATTGCTGTTGCTGTTGTAATTATGTTATATGCCTTTGTTGCTGTTGTTGTCGCTGTTGCGA
Source organism: Drosophila picticornis (assembly GCA_035043845.1). Taxonomy (NCBI): domain Eukaryota; kingdom Metazoa; phylum Arthropoda; class Insecta; order Diptera; family Drosophilidae; genus Drosophila; species Drosophila picticornis. The sequence continues at coordinate 9,901,520 of JAWNMR010000492.1, forward strand.
ACTATGCAAACACTGCCTATTTTGTTAGCCTATCAATAAACCAATTTTCGCACAATTGCAGAATGTGCGTGTGTGTGTGTATGTGTGTATCAAAAACCACAACGTGGCACTTTTTGGCAAGTTAATGTGTTATACTTTAGGTGGGTCACACACACAAGTGTAATACACACGCACTCACACCAGACTATTGCCACATGAGGGTCGTAATTAATGATTGAACACACACACACGCACAAGCACACTCGCACACACACACGCACACACACACACACACACACACGCACACACACACATGCGCAACGAGCTCCTCATTTTCTCTGAAAAGTATGCTACAATATCCGTTGTGGGCACCAAATATGCTGCTCATTATTTTTAGAGCTCCCAACACCCCCACATCCCCCTTCGCACACCACACGCATATAAATTATGTTTGGGCTTCATTATTCGAGCTGCTTTTATGGCGGCAGCTAAGGCTGCGCGGACGGGGGCGAAGGCGGAGCTTGTGGCAATTTGGGACGCGCTTCAAGGCGCCGCATTAAAAATCAATTCACAAACTTTGCACGTACCTTTGAGTGAAGTGTGTGTGTATGAGTGTATGAGTGAGTGTGTGTGTGTGTGGGTGCATGTGTGTGTGTCGGAATGAATGTCTATAGTGTTTTGTGTGTGTGTGTGTGTGAGTAGCAACAGCTTGTTATGTGGCTTTGATGAAGCTGCTGCTGCTGCACAAGAAGAAAAAATAATAAATAAATAAAAATATAATAAATTGGATTTGAGTTTTTCTGAAATTGAAGCAGAATAGAAGTTTTCAATATATATTTTTGTATTCATTAGTTCAATTTTTTGCTAATTTGGCCAATTGAAAATCAGACTAAATATCTCGATGAACTCGATTTCGTTGCAGCGAGCAGCTGGCCAAAATGGAATGACCAGAGGCGCACACACGTCGCCAACGGAAGATGCTGCAGCAGGCAGCAGCAACACCAACACCAATAGCAGCAGTGGCAGCAACACCAACACCAGCAGCATTAGCAGCAGCAGCAACAACTAACGCCAACAACGATGGCCAGCGACGTCGCGTGGCAGCAAGCGACAGCTGCAGCAGTTACAATCACAGCAATAATAAGAAAGTGAAGCCAACGCAAATGCATTCCAACGAGGAGCCGCCAATGGCGGTGATCGTCGACAGCGGCAATCAGCAGCAGCAGCAGCAGCAGCAACAGCAACGACATCAACAACAGCAGAAGCAGCGTCGCAGCGGCAGTCAGCAGCGTCAGCGCAAATCTAGTTCCTGCAGCAACAGTGCAAAGGCCACGCCCACGCCGCATACGCGACGCCCACATCGACAGCACTCCAATGCTTCCGACACCAAGCAGCAGCAGCAGCAGCAACAACAACAGCAACAGCAACAACAACCGCAGCGACAGCGACGCTATCAGCACTCGAGTCGCGGGGGCAGCAGAGAGCGGAGTCAGGATGGTGGTGGACAAAGACGACGGCGGCGTCATAGCGGCGCTTCCTCAACGGTGAGCGGTCAGCGGACGACGGGCCGGAGTGGACAGGCTACCTCAGCGGGCAGCTCCTCAACGGCATCCAGTTGCAATGGCAGCTGCAGCTCCGATGATGGCGGCTCCTCGCACACATCCTCGTCGTCGTCGTCGAGCTCGTCGGGTGAGCCGAACTTGCCGTATCCGGGCTTTCCAGAAATTGCGATGAAGGCACTGACGCAATATACGCGACCGCGCAACTGGTGCCTCATGCTTATCACCAATCCATATCCTTTTCAAAAAACAAAATATGTCCTTTGTTTGGTTTGATTCGTCTGCCAAAATGTCCTTGCAATTTCATTAAACTGATTTGTCTTATATCCTTCGGAAAAACCCAGTTGCTTATTTGATTATCCAAATATAAAATTGGAATTTGTCAATGGAGCTGAAAATTATTATTCTTGAATTTGAATATTTTAGTCTTGATAGATTTTCAACTGGCAGCTAATCAGCTAATCGATCGAATTACTAAGAAAATTCGAAATATTTGTTTTTTTACCTTTTTAATCTTTTAGATCATAGATATTCTGCAAACCAGCTGGAAACTTTTTAAGAAGAAATTCTGATTTATATTATTTCTCATAATTCATTTAAAATCATGTTTCCCTTCTGCCAACGCTCGATGATAACGAAAGTGCTGCGATCAGCCCCAACCAATGGCTCGTAATCAGCAGATTTAAAGCTTGAAAAAATGCGGTTTTGTTAAACGTGTTCAGCTTTTGCATCTTTTTTTTTTTTGTATATTTATTTATGCTTTTTTCGTTGCCTGCCTGTTGCAAAAGTTTTTCAAATATGCGTGAGTGTGTGTGTGTGTGTGTGTGCGTGTGTGTGTGTGTGTGTTCGTGGCGCATAAATAACAAATATCGGCGCACGGCAGCGGCTCGTCAGCGGAAGACACTGCCAGGGTTGCCGCAGTTGCCAAAGCGTTGCCATCATTTGCAGTTGCTGCTTCCTGTGAAGCGTCCTGTTTTGTTGTTTTTATTGTCGCGAGGGGATAATGTGCGTCAATCAGTGTAGCATATGTGTCTGCGTCCACACGCCACCCACACGCAACCCCCACCCCGCCCTTGCCGCTTCCTTCGGCACTACAGTCTCACTCGAACCTCAGCCCAATGCCTATCAAATGTCCTGTTCATGGCGTGTGTCTGGCATGTGCATGAAAAATCACTTTGCATACTTTCGGGCGCACTTGATATTTAATTTAAGCTGAAATTAAAATTGACTGACGTTAATATTTAAAGATAAACATATTCTCTGCACTGAAAACGACTGTCTCTCACTCTGTGTCCCACTTGGGGACTCTTACATAAATAACTGAGATATCGTGAAAAGAGAACTATGTTGAACAAGAAATACAATTGCTGATGGGATTATCATTATCATTATCATACAATACAAAATCAGAAAAATGTGAATAATATTTTATTTCCAGTAGCAAAAGTGAAGAGTACCTTCAAAATTATAGGGCAAGAATTCATATATTTGTATATTCATTCAGAATGAACTGTTCGACTTTATTCAACATTTAAGAAATCATCATATCAGAAGAAATGAGCAGATTTTATTCTCGGATATATCTCTCTTCGCAGAGCAAGCCAATAGATTTTACTCCAGTTGGATAGTCTGCTTTTTTTCTAATAAACATTTGACTAATCAGTCCAGCATCATCCTTCAGCCAACTTAGACAACAACTTCTACGTTTTGACTGATTGAGCTATCAATTTGCATAATCAATTTTGTCCTGCCAACAAATAATGTGACTCAAAAGTACATGTTCATTGCAACTGCATCACTTTTACCGTTGCGTCATTTCTTGTTATTTTTTGTAGCACTTCCTTTTTGTATATCTTTTGCCATTTCCTGTCGTTCATCCGATTTGCGATGCCGAGATTCCCATTGCCAATTGCCAATTACCAATTGCTAACTTCCAACTTCCAATTGGCAAATGCCAATTGCATTTCACAGTCAGCAGCAATAACGGGATAATCGCACTACCGACAGTCCCTCGCCCCGACTTCATCCCCGCATCCCCTCTTCCAACCACTTAATTGTTGGCTATAAATTTTCCCCCATTGCTCCTTGACCACCTTTTTGTCTCAAACATTATTTTCCCCATCTTGTCTGAGTGTTTATTCGCTTAACAAAGGCTCCATGACTTTATTATCAAATATGTGATGGATATAATATTTTATAGCGTTCTTTCATATATGCGTATTCAATGTTTAGTTCTTGGGCAGATTGTACAAATACTATACTTAAGTGGTGTATAAAGAAATTGTCAGTCAAAACTATTTCATATCTGCTTGCATTTGCAAAGGGTATTTAAGGTTCGTCAGCTCAAACTTGTTTAGTTGTGTATTTATCATTGCTTATATTTTGCTCTCACAAGGATGAAGTCCCAGCTTCTTCTCCCTGTCCAGCAATAATTGTCATTTCGTGTGCAACGATTTCTTGCAAGTGGAAGTTGCAAACATTTTCAGCTCGCAGCTTTATAACTTGGACATAATTGGATGCCAGTCAATTGCTGTTGGTTATTATCAATTTCTTGGCGCTGCTGGTAATTTGGATGTTTTTTTTTTTTGCAAAACTAATTTCAGTTAAGAACTTCTCGTTAGTCTACATGGCGCTAACCTCAATGCCACAAATGGTGGCATGCACCACCAAACTTGAGCGGAGGTCAACTGCGCTATTTGTGAAGAAGAAAAACAAAAACGAAAAATAACAAGTAAGAAAGCTGTAGTTGAGTGAGCTCCACTTCGATTTACCCTGAATGCATCCGTTAAATATCTTGTGGTTTCATTGCCAACTCTCCTTTTAGGAAAATTACGGAGTAAATCGCTTCCATCTGCCTGTTACACACCCTTGCCCAAAACCATTATATCCTTTTTTAGTCATCTTCAATGAATTCAGGGTATAAAAACAAAATGGTGGAGGCAACGCCCTGTCAAGGACTCAACTGCTACTCCCATGAAAATATTTGAGCGATTCACGGGAAATGTAGTGCAGCATACAACATGCTGTAACATAAACGCAGCTGCCACTTGCAGTATGCCACAAGACTTAAGCAACTCTCCTACCTATTTTACGGCGATTATAATTTGCAAGGACAACAGCAACACAATCCACTCAAGGACGTCTGCGTTGCAATGCACATAATTAGCATGCTTGAAGAAAGGGGGGAGGGGGCAAATGTATAAGGCAGTAATATGATATCCACGCCCTACAACTAATTATAGCATCCATTTTGCCCATTTAAAAGCAATAAATTACTTCTGCCACTTCCAAGCAACAATCACCTTCGCCACCCCACCACACCACACCTCACCCCACTCCACACACCATCCAACCGCTGTGCTCTGTGGGTGAACTCTTGGCTCTGATTACCAACCACCTGCTTCAGATTCATAACATGCCATCAGCTTCAATTCCATTTGTAGCACTTGAAGCGGTGGTCAACAGTAGGAGTGGTTTGGCGTGTGGCTTCTTCTCCTTCTTCGGCAGCTCAGTTGGAAATTAACTGAAGTCAAATAAGGAGCACTCGTTATCGGTAGCATATAAACGACTTTAAGGTCTAAGTAGTCTCCAAGCGCTAGAGTATAAATTCAAGTTATAACTTAGCCACCAGTTAATGCTGTGTTGTGGATGTGTTCGATTTGAAATACTTTAAATAGCTTTGGGTCTTCGGAAAATCGCTAACCAAAACTTGATTTAACGAGACACCATTTGAAGGGTTGCATTTACACATGTGTTGAGTGCGAATAGGTCGAATCAATTAAGACAAAATATCCCAAACTATAATCGGCTTTAAAGTGAGGAATCTGCCTTTGATTGCCACAGCTTTCACATTTTGATTGTGAGTGGGTATTGTACTCAGTTAATATAGCACTTCAAAGGACAAATGGATTTCTTCTTGAGGTTTGCGATTGCAAGTCAACTGGCATTTTGCACTTCGATAAATCGTCCTTCATCATTTCAATTGACAATCCACACATCACTTGGAAGTATCAGCAATTTAATGAATGCATTCACAACATACTCAATGAAACAGACACAAACTTTTGTCGTTTATTTTTTAAAGAATATCGCCCTGATTGCAATACATATATATTTGTATATATATATATATATATATATATATATATATATTCATGCATAAGCCCAATTTGATTGGAAACGTTTTTGCTGCTGCTGCTGCTGCTGCGACTTTTGCCAATTACGTCAAGTATTGCCATGCCACAAGCTTTACTCTTCTGGCTTTCATCTTTGCACTTTTTACTTTATGCGTTCGATTTCTGTTCTTCTGCGCTTTTTTTTTTTTGTTGGGGGTATTCATATAAATTATTTGTGTCCAGTCATCTGCGGCAGCTTCAAGGGCGCCTTTTTGTTTGTCAGTTCTTTTAATTTGTTGCGATTTTTGCACGCTTCCGTGCGTATACCTTTGCCCCGCTCGCCACGCCCCTTCTCCGCCTTTGGGGGCACTCTGTGTGCGTGCGTGTTTGTGTGTGTTTGTGTGCGAGTGTGAGTTGGCCGACTTTACGCTCGACTTAATTTGTTTACTGTTGGTTTGGTGGCCTTTGCCGTCGTCGCTGCGCGCCAAATCAAAAATAATGGCCAGCCTACAACCCCAACTTGACTTAACACCCCGTTGCCCACCCCTTCGTTCCTCGCACCAACCCAAACAAGCAATGCTTGCAACGAGAGCAAAGCCAGCTCCACCATTTCGGCAGTGTCCCATATTTGAGCTGCTGCAATATTTATACAGCTCGATTGCCAGCCTCCAAACCGCCCAAAAAGCGCTGACCTTTTCTGTGCGTGCCTGTGTGTGTGTGTGTGTTTGTATCCTGTGTGTGTGTATCCTGTGTGTCGTCTGACGCTTTTCACATTTGTTTTTATGACACTGGCCTGACCTGCATATGCCCTCGTACACTTGTACACTTGTACACTCGTGCATTGAAACCGCTGCCTTCTAATGAATTGAAGCAAGGACTCGGACGATTGTGTGTTTTTTTTGTTGCTATTGTTGTTGTTTTGTTTGTGGACTCGATTTTGGGTGCCATTGTTGTGTCCGTTTTTATCTTTAATTGTGCGTTAATAGCATAAACCTTTTATGCATTGTTTTTATTTTTGTTTGTTGTTATTGTTGTTTTTTTTTTCGCTTCGCATTTGCCTCGTAATTGCGCACGCCATAAAAAATGTGGGTCCTTGGTGGCTGTATGGAATGCATTAAAGAGGAGGCTCTGTTTGCCTCCTTTGCATTGTTTGTTGCCGTTGACCGTTGTTGAGTCGCGGCACAAAAAAAAACAACTGATTTCTCTTCTAATGCAGAGGTTTGGCCATTTTGCGGGCTATTTGATATCGGAAGTGAAGCGGCGAATCGGCATATCGAAGCCAGAAGCATAATTTTTATATGTTTTGATAACAATAAAAAAACTGATTTCATTTCGATTCGAGAGGCAATTTCAGATGCTTTTCTAACTGCACTCACTGTTATTCATCTCAATGTGCTGCACGACTTGCATGACAACTTCTCACCTTGATTTTTTGTTCACTGTGCTTCTCGCTTCTCGCTTATCTTTCTCATTCCATTATTGTGCCTGGCTGTGCTTGTCACTTAATTTCTCGCCAAGTTTGTTAATTTTCTGACTTCTTAGCTTCTTTAGGAGCTTTGGCTTAGATACACGCTTCTTATTTCGTTTATTTGTTCCTTTTGATTCATGCTACTCTCCTCTTTGATTATTCTCATTACGTCTAAATGAACTTCGCACTTCGGGTCGAAATAAAACTTTTCAATTAGCCAAATAAATTGGCTTCATTTCAATTTCCTCTCGTACACGCTTCATAACAGTTTTGTATCTCAATTCATTTCACTTATACAAAGTTGAAGAAAACAGACATTAATCAGGGACTGAACACCACTTTTTTCCAACTGATTCTAGCTTGCTTACATTGACAGTCATTCTGAGTGAGCCGTCGAGTCCAAAGCCAGTGATCCTGATGGAGTGAGCTACTTTCAGTTTGCGCATAATCTGTATTTAAGTGCATAGCCACAGTAAATGCACTGACTGGCTAATAAGCCGTCTGAAAGGCTTACGAGGGAACTTCTTGCTTGAACAGCAGTTGCAACATTGCATTATGCTGCCACTGACTGCTTGGATGACTGCCTGAGTAACTGTCATCAATTTGTGCCATTTCTTTGCCATTTTGCTTCAAGCAACCGCAACAAACTAACAACAACAAGGCAAAGCCCGTCGAGCGTAAAATGCAGCCAAGTTGGCAAGCCTTCGAGTGCGCATTAGAAGCGATGGTAAACAGCTAGAAGAATCTCCCATCAAAAGCTTAGAGACGCAGCTGTCGAATGGTTGCTCCCACACCCCTTGCACTGACTGGTTTTGCTTATATCAGAGGACGAACACGCAGTCAAGAAACGGAAGGACATTCAATTTTTTTACCCTGAGGCCATTGAAACTGAGCTTAGTGGTTAAACAAAGTTGTACAGAAGTATGTAGACGAACAGAAAGAAGCATCTCTGACCTCTCCGACAAAAGGTATATTTATTCATGATCAACAGCAACAGCCGAGTCGATTTAGCCTTTTATGCAATGACTTATGTCTAGGGTATTGCTTCGTCGAGCTCTAGAGCAACCTTACTTGTCGAAGTCGCAATAATGGCAATTCGATTTTCAATTTGTAATAAGTAAAAAATGTTCAAGGATTACAAGCAATTGTGATATTGTAAAGAAGTGCTTTTAACATTTAAGTTTTGCAAAACAGATTATCCACTTAATAATTTTATTAGTCAACATTTCATTGCTTATAATTGGATTTAGGGAAAACTTAACTCTCCCACAGCATCTTCATATTTTGGTTTAAGTCCTTAACTTGAACTTTTTATTATCCGACTTCTACGTGGTTCGAGCGTATCTCGATCTTGGTCATATTACTGAATTGCATAACGTTGGGCATGTACCAGCCCTGTGTGGACGACACGTGTTTGAAGCCGCGCTGCAAGATACTGCAGGTGAGTAAATACATGTTTCATACAAATACATATATATATATGTATATATGTAGCATAGCATAGCATAATGACTTTCCTTACCTACCACTCTTTCCCTAATTCCCTCCACTGCTTGCCAAGCTAAGCTGTCACCGCTGGCGTCACATTAACTGTCATTTATTTAAGCAATTTTTTGGCTCACTTCCTGTGTCTGCTTTGCTGATGACATCAAACAGGCACTTCGGCTCATTAGGCAGCCAACGCACACGGCGAAAACGAGGAATGGGCTGGGGGGAGGGGTCGGACAGACAGGGCAGGGGTAGCTGGCTTTTTGGGGGCAATTACAGTGCTATGGCGTATAGAAAATGTTGAGCGCAACGTGCGAAAATGTTTGTAAATGATATGGAAGGCAGACATTTTTGGCCGCAGCCAAGTGTAAAGCATACGAAGGGCGACCAGCAGAGTCGTCCAAGGTGTGTGTGTGTGTGTGTGTGTGGTGGAGGGACGAGAAGAGCCATTGCCAAATTAGCCACAAATGAGAATGGGAATGAACACGACAAGGACATAAGTGGCGCCCAAATTGCGGAGAGTTATTTGAGCATCACCCCAGACTCGGGGACGAAAACTGAGTCAGGGACAACTTCTTCCGAGATGCGACATACAATATATATATATATATATGTATATATATATATGTTTATATATATACATGTGCGTCAGTTTATGCACGACTCACCGCCGCTTCACATTGTTTGCACTGGCCTCGAATGAATGAGCGACGTGAGGAAAGAGGAAAGTGAAAGGATAGCGTCTCCGCTCCGTGCATGATGTGGCAAGGCACGTACTGATAGCTAAAGTGGACTACAGCTCATTTTGACAACTGTCAGCCACACTTTTTGTTAACAACTAAAAGAGATTTCTCTCCGGCTATTGCTATCTACTACCTAAATTTTAAGCAGTTAGTTGAGCTCTCTACAGAATGAAAGTGCCAAATGGCCAAGAAATAGGTTAAAGCTTTGTGCAATTATGCAGACTTAATTATTTTTATAATACTGACGAAGTCAAAAATAAAGTTCAAAAATGTCAAGAAACAGATGAAGCAGACTTATAGAAAAAGGAGATATACTTAAAGGATTATTTGAAGGAATTTTTTATCTGCTGTTGATATTGTTGATTAATTTCTTGCACACAGATCTTTGACGATATAATATTTGCGTTCTTTGCCCTGGAGATGACCATCAAAATGGTGGCGATGGGTATGTGTGGCAAGAACACCTATTTGGCTGACTCATGGAATCGATTGGACTTCTTCATCGTACTTGCCGGACTGCTGGAGTATGTGATGCATGTGGAGAACCTGAATTTGACAGCGATACGCACCATCCGAGTGCTGCGACCCTTAAGGGCTATTAATCGTATACCCAGTAAGTGTGGGGTTGTCGTGGCACTGCTAATCGATCACATGCGTATATCATTTATTCAATTCCATAGGTATGCGAATTTTGGTTATGCTGCTGCTGGATACTCTGCCCATGCTGGGCAATGTGCTTCTGCTCTGCTTCTTTGTGTTCTTCATCTTTGGCATTATTGGGGTGCAGCTGTGGGAGGGTATACTGAGGCAGCGATGCACTTTGGATCGGCCCGATGGCATGATCTATCCCATAACGTAAGTAGAACGGGACCGAGACGATATCTGATTTCTATGTTTGTTTTTTTCTTACTTTATTTTTGGATGGGTTTTAAATTGGGGCAACGGACGATCCAACTGAGAAGACAAAGAAATTGAGGCAATCGTATTTTGTCTCTATCTACAAGACGCCTATAATACTTATATAATGTATCTAACTATATAACTTTGTATCGCTTAGATATAACCTTTTTCTTTACATTTTTACTTATAGTTTTGTGTTTGTTTTTTGTTATAAGTTTTGGCTTTGATTTTTGATAGCTGCTTAGCATACTTAAAGCTTTGGAAGGCGCTCTCTCCTGCGCTCTCCCTCCCGCTGTCTACCTCTCTCCTCTCTCTCTCTCTGTCTCTCTCTCAGTCTCACTCACCCTCACTCTAACTCGGTCTATCTCTCTCTTTCTCTATCTCTTTGGGCTGCCTGGCTGCTAATTCATATTTTGTTGATTTTTTACTTTTTGGCTTTTTCTGTTGGCTTTGCTTTTGGTTTTTGGCCAATGTCACTGACAGCTCACAGTTACACACACATCCACACACACATATTCAAGCAAACACCCCCGAACACACAGTCTCGAACACACGCACACACACATACACACACACACAGCATACATCAATCAGGATGGGAGCTGTCTTTGTCTAACAATGACAATTTGCATATCAAATGCAATGGTCGCCCGTCAATTTGATGAAGTCCCCGTCGCCCAACGACTTCTGGGCTCTTCGGTGATGAATGTCAAGTGAAGAACACTTTTGTTGGTGTTGGCCATTTTCCGCTGCAAATGAAACGTCGCCTTCTGTTTCAGCATTGCACAGTGTTGTCAAGCGCACACAAAGTTATTTACATCACCACATTAAACCGCAGAGAACAGCTGTTGACTTTGTCATTCTACATTTTTTCTTTTCTAACGTTATTGTTAAAATTGTGGTGCATTCTTAGAAAATGGCTCACAATATTTTTGGTTGCCCACAGTGTGACCATGGAGAACAGCAGTTAAATTTTAAGGGGAATTCTTTCATACATTGACCATAATAATTCTCTGCATGGAATGACAAAATTTTTGATGAAATATTGAAAAGAGCTGTTGGATTAGCCACCAACGTTGTTTAAATTCTATTTACAATTAAACACTAAAGTTTAAGAAATAGTTTGAGCATGACTATTTTCCAGTCTTTTGAGACTTGAGTTGCACATTAAAAAGTTTTAAACTATATCTCCGTGGTCACTTTTCAAACCAAATATCCAAGCTGAAGCTCTTCCATACAGTTTTTCATTCTGACTTTGACAGCTGGAAAAGATTTGAAGCTTGACAAACAATCTTTTATCTCAAGCCAAATTCCCCTCTCAGTGACATCAGCAATGGCACACACATTTATTTCACACACACACACATACAACACACAGTATGTTGTAGTATTTTACTCGCAGATGGACGCCCAAAAAGTAGGCAGCATAAAATGAGTTGGAATTTTTGTTTGTTTTTGCTCAACTCAAAAATGTTGATACAGCTTTTTTTTATTTATTTTTTGGTTGTCGGTAATCGTTTTGCTTTGCATGCACAAAACTGTACATATAACAAAGTTTTCTTTCAATTGCATTGCCGGAAAGAGGCCACAACTTTAGGTGTTCATTTTATGGCTTTTCCACTGATTTACATAATTATTGTAAATATTTCGACGGCAATGCAAATTTGTATGTCCACACAGTTTACGTATTTATTTAATTTTTTGCATTTCCGTTTGCCGCAATTTACAGTTTTATCATTTTTTATTTCAATTGATGCGAATACTTTATTTTTTTATTTAAATACATTTATGTTAAATTTAAATTACCAGCACTTTCACAGTGTGTAAATTTCATATCGTTCTGCGAATTTATTTCGTCAAAATGAAATGAAATTTTTTTTATTTTTGACTTTTGATAGCACACGAAACTGTTGGCAATTGGGTTTTTTGTACATTTGTATGTATGTATTATATATTAAAGTTATTAGAGCTTATGGATATTTGCCCATAAGTATGTAAATACATATTTGTACATATAATCTATGTATGTGCACAAGAAGTACTGCGTCCATAGTGGCAACTGATTTCCCAAGTATTTATCCTCGGATATATTCTATATTATTCGAATATCGAGTTGCTTTGCTTGTTATAATTTACCTGCCGTAATTTTATTTATTATAATTTAGATACTAAGCCTGTCACAGACTGCGATTCTGATATTAAAATACATGTTCAAATGTAAAATGCACAACAACAACGTAATATATTGTCATACAGGATGAAAGAAAAGGAAATTTAAAATTTATTTTGTATCCAAGTTGACTTCATTTTTTTAAAACTAAACATTCATCAGATTGACGAATAAGGCGATAAAAGTTCCCCTTTTATTTGTTTCAATAAGAACTTACAATGCTACAAGATTTTGAATTTTTTGATTTAATAATTAATATGGAAAGTGTTAACGGAAGTCCAGGTTCAGATCGAAGTTTTTTAGCTGTTTTCAAGTTTTGTGTTGAGTTGAACATTTTTGAAAACATACATTCGTACATTGTGCACACTCACACATACAGACCCACACAGAGTGGTGCACCTTCGTAGAATCAGGTGCAAAACTAACTCGAGATTCATTCGCCCATTGAGCAACAATCTAAAAGGGACCTTTACCAAAGGGCGCAGTTTTTTTTTTCGTTTTTTCTTTCTTTTAATGTTGTTGTGTTTTTTTGGGCAGAGTACAGACAAAACAAATAAACAAACAACAGCAACTTACAGTAACAAAAATCAGAGCAACAACAGACTCAAACAATTATACAAATATACCACAAATATACCACATATATAAATATATGGAAATCAATACTTTTTCATTTCTATCTCATTATATTTTTCTTTTGTTATTTTCTATAAATTTTTTGTGTTTATTTTGTTTTAGTTGAACATGTCGAAAAACGGCAAAATACAATAAACAACATATATACAATTTGAATTGATACATTGGCAGCCAAGTGAACAAATGTTGAAAAAATATTGAACAAAAATTCTTGAAAAATACTCCCAAATTTTTACTATATATATATTTTCCAATTATTGTTTGTCGTATTGAGTTTCAAGTTTTGAAATGATTAATTAAAATTTTCAAGTGAATTAAATATCAATACCAAAGAAAAAAAAAACCAATACAAAAATCATACCGGGAACAAACTTTTTGTTTACAGGGGACTACCTGAAGTGTACAGAGTTCGAGTCCGTGTTAACTCGTAAGATAAAATGATTTATTTTCCCCCTTTTACTACCTACCCACACAAAACCACATATAAAAAAAAAAAAACAATAAAATACCGAAACAAATACCACACAAATACTAAAAGAAATTTAACTAACAAATAAACCTTATAACAATTACAACACAACAACAATACCCATATATTCGAACCCTAGTTGTCTATTAGTTCTCGCTCGCTCTATCTCTCTCTCTCTCTCTCCCTAGCGTAACCTTTCTCTTTCTGTATTCTATTCTAATCCGTAAATGTAAAGCAAGCGCTCGCTCGCTAGCTAATCCCTAGCAAAAATTTCCATATATGTATAATGCCAGCACTTAACCCGTTTGCTCTATTCTGTGACACAAGCTCTCTCTATATATCTCTCTGCCTCTCTCTATATATATCTCTCTATCTTGCTAAGCTCTAGCTGGCTGTTCTCCTCCTACCAACCATTCTGCTCAATATGTCTATATACATATATATATCTATATATATTTATATATATACATACAAATACATTATATATATGATTATATATGTAACACTTAACGAATATTTTTCTCTCAGGTTCTCTCTTATACACTTTATAAGTAATATGTGCAGATGTTTGATTAAACAAATTAAATACATACTTAATACTTTTAAACTACATAGATATACATACATACATATATATGTATAGACTATAACTATAACAATAGCCACCAACACTAACAGCTCAATTAAACGTTACTCAACTCACCAACACTGTCTCTCGTATTGGCTTGACACGTTATGCAGCACTAATTACTGTAACTAACGGAACACTTAGGTGGCTGACTGACTGAGTGGCAGCGAGGAACGTGAAGATGTAAAGCAAGGAGCAACCAAAATCTATTTTTAGAAGTGAAGCGAGAAGCCAGTCTTGATAAAATGTTAAAGCATTAAGCAAAATAAAGCCATTCATCTGGCTGAGATGTTCATCTATGAATGAAATAAATGTATAATATTTTCTTACTTCTGTGACCAGTGCCCAATGCACTTAAATGTTTCCCGTCATTTACTGAAGGCCTTCTCGCTTTGATTAACCTTTATTAATCTTCGAATTCTACTCGTAGCTCTTCTCTCATCACAGTATTCGAAGTTTCGAACTGATCTTAAGGCTTCTGCTCTTTCGCTGGAATCAACGCCACTTGCAGCCACTGGGTCGTTGGTCCTTACTCTTTTAACCGCAATTACACACAGTCCTACACTCGCACACTCGCACACTTGCAGCAGATACTAATTACTCGTAATGTTTTGTAGCCTCCTCTCGCTCTCTATGTCTTTGTGTGTGTGTCTGTGTGTCTGTATGTCTGTTTATGTCGTTGTAGTGAATACTTGCATTCATACTTGGGTACTGGTGTACTCGAAAATGTTTAACCAATAAATTTCAACTTGAACTACACAAACGTGCCTCAAGTTTTGTTGTTTGTTTCATTAACATTGTATTTTTTAGATTTGATGTTATCTCTGTGTATGTCTGTGTATTTCTCTCTCTCTCTTTCTCTCTATCTCTCTCTCTTTCTCCCGCTTTCTCCCTGTCTCTGTCAGTTGCCTTTTTTAGTTTCTAATTGAGTTATTTTTAGAGTTTTGGTTTGTTGTGAAACTGACCCCAACAGAAAAAAAAATAGGGAGAACTACAGCCTACCAAATACCAAATATGTAAAACTCACAACAAGCACACCAATTAGGCACTACACACACAAGCACACACACACACACACACACACTCAAAAACATATTTTATATTTTTTTAGAGCGTTTTTGTTAGCGTGCCCCTAGAAAATTCTCCGAACAGTTTCCTGGCAAGCAAATTTTGATCTGTTTGTTATTTGCAAATATTTTTGCTCCCACACACACGTACACACACACACACACACACTTACGCAAACAAATACACAAATGCACATGCCTATATGTTATCTCTGTGTGTATGTGTGCGTATATTTTGTAAGCTCAACTCTTTTTACAGGAAAAACCATCAGTTTCTATTGCAAAGGTATTTAAAGCTGCCCGCCCCCCCTATAACAAACGCCAGACACCCATCTCTCTCCCCGTCTCCACACAGCTTACCACAAAAATGGGAAGCTACAACAATAATCCAAATTAAAGTCACATTACATACTCCACGCACACACACACACAGACACACACAAATACACGCACAAATACACATACACATGAATATCAAAGTTTTACATACTTTTGCGCGAGAAATGCTGCCTGAAAATTTTATTATTTAAAAAATTTGTATACTCTGGTCCCGAAAATACAAGGGTATATTAGTATTGTGCAATGTCCATCATGCTATCGGTGCCTTCGTAAGAACGCATACTTTTTCGACCTGTTTAAAGCTAGACTTGAAACTTACAAGCTTTTCCAATTTATGCCATCGTCAGGCAAAGTGTTCAAAGTAATCAAATTTATAATCGCCGATCAATAAGGCCACTTATCTCCCACAATTTTAAGGCTACCGTCACCAGATTTGGTTGGTGGGTGCCTTGTAACCCAAAGATCAGACATCGGTGAAGTCCACCTCCGCCTTCTTATTCTTGATGGTGTTAATCGATAAAACAATATATCTCACACAATTTGAAAGCTAGAGTCACGAAATTTGGAAGGTAAACTGCTGGTAACACCCTGTTGCTATCAGAGTACTTCGCAGTCGGTTATGCCCAACTTCAACGTGCTTACCTGTTTTTTTTTTTTTGGAGCTTGCTGCCGGTGCGCGCACGTGCATATTAAACACATTTTATTGTCACTCACACACACACACACACACACACACGCACACACACACACATGCACGTGTATGCATCCACGTACATTTACATTGACATTTTTTGGTGAGGTACCCCTCCGTTTCCGTCTCCGTCTCCGTCTACGTCAGCCCGCCCACCCCACTCTCCACCCCGTGCCGCTGCGACCCCTTCGACCATTTTGCGGTAGCGTCACGCATTTAATTTAAATTGCTTTGCTGTAACTTGTGCTGCTTATTCTTTTCTGTTTTATATTCTGTTGCTGTTGGACTTATTTGTTCCCTTCATTATTGTTTTTTAATTCCTGCCGGTTAAGTTTTAATTTCGTGAGTGGTTTCTTTTGAGTGTGCACTTTTTTATTGTCTACGTTTTATGTCGGTTTCGGATTAGCCGTCTCTTTTTGAAACTCTCACTCTAGCATTCACTCTCTCTCTCTCTCTCACTCTGTATTTGGTTAACAGGTACAGTTGTGCTTGTAGACTGTGCTTGACTATTTGGCATATTCGATATTGTCACAGGTTCATCGGCTTTGTCTCTCTTTCACAATTTTCTCTCTCTCTCTCTTTCTCTCTCTCTGGCTATCTCTCCCGCTTTTTGCATATTTTGATTGTTGTCGCTTTTGCTCTTGAAGTTTGGCGACTCTCTCACGCTGAAGGCTTGGCGCTATTCACTCTGAAAACTAACAACGCTCATACTAAATTCTGCCGCTTAAAGCTTACTTTTAAAAACTCTCACTTCCAGATCGAAGCGATCCATTTTCAATTACAGGATCAAAGCTTACTTGGCCTTGCTTGAAGAGCTGTGCGCCTTTCCTGTCCTTTATGTTTAATGATCAGCTATTCACTATTGGCTAGAACCTTAAAATGCTAGCGAATATTAAACTGTCAAGCTTAAAATTAACATTCGTACTTTTCAAAAACTCAAGGCTTATTCTCAAGCATTCAATTCACACAAACACGCATTCACAGCCGAATATACTACATATTTCTCATTTTCTCGCTGTTCACTTTTGTATTGGATTATGCATTGGATCAACGTGTCTCAATCTCTCACATAAGATTCTTTATTAATTGGCTCGCTCACTCACTCTATCACTACTCACTCTCTCTCTTCTCTCTCTCTCTCTCTCTGTCTCTCTCTATCGCTTTATGCACTCTAATTAGTGGTATGTGCTCTCAGTATGGCTGTGTGGCTCTAACAGTCATTAACTAAATTCTCAAAAGCGCAAAACTCAAAAATTAAGCACCAAATTACTCATACGAACAAATCAAAAGAAAACTCAAATCTCAGTATATATATTTCTCATAGATCTTTTCAACGTACTCTCTCCAATTGTCCATGTATATGTAAATGTTACAAATATTCGTAATCGCATAATGGCATTGACTCTACGTATCAATTATTATAAATATATATTGTCTGTGATATTTAAATGAACTTCGATTGTTAAAAAACGATTCTTTTTGTGCTCTTTCTCTCTCTCTCTCTCTCTCTCTTTCTCTCACTCTCTTTTTCTCTCTCTCTTTCTCTGTGTTCTTTTCTTTGTCATTGTCCGCCTCTGTCTCACTCTCTCTCTCTCTCTCTCTATGTAAACATATATTATTATGTTTCTTTTCTGTCTGTCTGATTTTCGAAACTTGTTTTTAACAATATGCAATGGAAAACATTTTCTATACGACAAAAAAAAATAAAATAAATCTCGCAGCCTCTCGCAATATTATGAGTTCTCCAAGGATCAGGACTATATCTGCTCCACGCCCGAAGACTCGGGCATGCATCTGTGCGGCAATTTTCCGCCCTATCGCATTGGCTCACTGGTCTGCAGCGGTAAGTTATCGCAATACCTCAACCATCTCCCAAATCCCCCCACAACGTAAATCCCAAGAACGCCCTTTCCGCCAACCACGCTAAGCTCAAAACTCTGACTTAATGAGGTGAAAATGGGACGTGTTAATCAAATTTTGATGGCAATTTTAATTGCTCTCGCGCTCGGTCTCGTTGCTTAACTTTGTAGCACCATCACACCACCTACCATCCCACCCAGACCAAAGACCAACCCAATCTCCGACACCCAACCCGTAAGCAGACTACTCGCTAACCATCTGCTATCTCCACTATGTACTTTTCGCAGAGGAGGCCAAGCTGCTGGACTTGAATGAGCCGACGAACACATCGTGCGTGAATTGGAATCAGTATTACACGAGCTGCAAACAGAGCGGCGAAAATCCTTTCCAGGGCACCATATCCTTTGACAACATCGGCATGGCTTGGGTGGCCATATTTCTGGTGAGTTCTCTCCTTCGTTGCATTTTGGCTCACTGAGTTAACCAATTAGTGCTTCAACTTTTGCTTACACAAATAACAATGACAACATTGACACAGGACCCTCAACACACCAGACGGGGTAAAAGGACACGTTGTGCGGTGGCAGCTGCCACTTTTGGCATCGCTTTCAATTAAAATAACAACAAGTAAAACAACATCTGTCAATTTGCATAGGGCATGCAAGCGGTTCTAGCTGGACGTGTTTTTTTGTCTCCGCGGACCAATGTGGCGTATGCGCAATATGCCAATTGTCATTGCTGTCAACATGCTGCCTGCAGCCAATATTCTTGTCAATCTCATTAGAGTTTAATTGAACCATTTTGGAAACAGATTATTTGGCTGGCTACAAAACTAGTCCGCTTAAATTGGCGATTCTACATAACACGCTTGTTGGGCTTTTGTTCTCGGTCGCTGCCTAGAAATAACTATACTTTTTTTTTGAATAAGTTTTCCATAATCAGCTAACAATTACTGCTATAAATATATTGCTAAATAGTTATGTGTTCGCCGGTCTTATACCAGCAGTGCTGGAACTTATTATGGGAATAGTTGGGCTGCAGCTGCTACCGATTGACAGTAAAACAAATGAAATCGTAAAATATTAGAAAATAGATACAGGTACAGCTACAAGATATAAGATCCATATAAAAAGATAAATAAATACGGATACATCTGCTGCAAATTAAGTAACCACGCATATCCTCCCTGTCACTCTCCTCATTTCCCACGCTCGTTCATCGTCCTCTGCTTTGATTTGTGACTTTTATATTTGCCCATTAGGGGTTGCTAATGTAAGCAAATGGGGCGATGGCTGTTGGTGTGGCGTTTAAATGCTCCGCAATTAAGCACAAATCAAATATGCATTAAACCAGCTGCGATGCGGTCAGAGCTGGACATGTTGCAACACGTAGCGAAGGCAGAAAGCGAACCAAAAATATTACGCATACGTGACGTGGTGCAAAAGAGTCGAATAATTATCCTTATATTTATTGTCCTTGTTATTGTTGACTTTTGAGCAGCTTGTCGCTAATTACGCTAAACGAAAATTACTACACTTTTGCAACTATCTTTTGCAGGTAATATCGCTGGAAGGCTGGACAGATATTATGTATTATGTGCAGGATGCGCATAGCTTTTGGGACTGGATCTACTTTGTCCTGCTGATTGTGGTAAGTGTACACAAAAATGTGAGATTTGAGATTATAACTCCCAATTAGGGACTTTCAATTGTTATTTAAGATTTTCAATTGTACAGTGAAGAAAGGAATCAGACTTGCACTTTATTTTTTCCATACTAGCAACAATCGCTATTTGCCTCAATTGTTGGTAAATCATAAATAATCGAAAAAAGTTTTCTATTCAAAAAATAACTTTATTTATAAATGGTTTGTGAAATGTGTGCTCCGAAAGATAATATGTATAAGTCCTGTTCTCTTATTCTGGTTCTTATGTGCAATTCAACTCACAAAAGCTGCAGCAAAAGTAATTTGAAAACGTAAATAAGAAAATTACTTTCCAACTGTGTTCTGGCAGTATTAACAAACCACAAAAGTTTGTCAATTGAAATGTGAAGTGCCAGTTGGTGTTCGTTGTATGAACTTGCAACTGACCAACTGGGAAACATGTTGCAGGCTGCTGTGTCTTGCATTATGTGTGTATGTGTATGTGTATGTGTATGTATATGTGTAAGGGTATGTAAGGTCAGGTGCCTTTGGTCTAATTAAAAGCCTTATTCACACACACACACACACACACACACTTAGTCACATGTGTACAATTTCATTATTTATGTTTTAACTTTGCACACATCGAGCACCCTCTCCTGCTCGCACCCGACGCTAGCTGTCTCGCTCGCACGTCCAGCTGGTTTGCTTGCTGCTCATTTTCTGTTCAAAATGATTTTTGCTATTGCACGGAAAACAGAAACTGTAACAATTTTTAATATGCAAATAGCTTACCGTCTATGCCGGGCATATAAACCCTCTCTCACCACTCACCCTCAACTTGTCCATATGAATCGTCTTCCACTCTGCATTACCTATCGAAAAGTTGCTTGTTTCTATGAATGACAAGGAAATTGCATATTTATGATCCTAGAAGCATTTTGTGCAGCGAGCGCAACACACAAATACGAAAATTAGAAACATTTTTCTTAGTATACCCTGTAAACTAGAGGCAGAGACCAATGGGTTTGTACAGTGACCGAAATGTTCAGAAACTTTTCAAAACAAAAATTGCCTTGCTGAAGAAAACATGAATTTATAGCAATATTTAAGCATGAAATCTATAAAGTAGAATTGTTGTTAACAGCTCGAAGAACAAGAAGCGTACTGATTTAAAGGATATCTAAAATTTGCACATTTTTTCCTGCAGTTCTCTTCGTTGCTTCACGTTGTTATGGTTGTTGCTACTGTTGTTGAAATATGTTTTCAATTTGAAGTTGGCAAATTTGTTTTGCCCGAAAACTATTATTATGCAACAGCATCTAATGGATGCCAGTCTACAGAGAAAATGAGAAAGAGAGAGAGAGAGACAGAGAGAGAGCGGGGAGGAGAGTGTGAGAGGGTGCAGAGTGGGATGGAATAGAGCAAGTGAACTTGGCAGTTCAACTAATTTGCAGAAAACCCATTGAACGCACAACAAATCAAAAGTTACACAATTTTGACTACTTCGCAATTCCTTGACTAGAGATAAATTGCGCAGCAGTTGAATGTTGCCCGTTTCCTGTTGCAAGTCGGTGCCTCAGTTCGTGGCAACAAATTGTTGACTACCAATACCCCTAAGCAAAGTTTTAATCTTTTCAGAAAGAGAAACTATTTTACAACTTTAAAGACTTATGACATTATCTGAATTCTGTTTGAAATAAAATAATAAAATTGAATAAAAAATAGATTAAAAATATTTAAAAAAAAAAATAAAATAATAATAATAAGGACGGTTTCAACATTTTCACAGCCATAAATTTGTCAAATTTCAAAACTCGAATATAGGAAAACTCGCATTTAGAAGTGGATCGAAACCGTCGCCTTTTTTAATCAAGGTTTGATTTCTGATTTCAATTTTTTTCTCTCTTTCTCTCCCTTCTCTAACAGATTGGTTCGTTCTTCATGATCAACCTGTGCCTGGTCGTTATTGCCACCCAATTCTCGGAGACGAAGAAGCGCGAAATGGAGCGGATGAGGCAGGAGCGGGCCCGTTATACGTCCACGTCAACGCTGGCGAGCAGCACGAATAACTCGGAGCCGGCGACTTGTTATGCAGAGATCGTGAAATATATTGCGCATCTGTGGCGTCGCTTCAAGAGACGAATGTTAAAGAAGTACAGATTATATAAGTATGCTGCTTGACAATTTTCAGTTGATTCAATTATATTTTCTGTTTATTGTTCAACTGTTCTCCTGTTTATCGTTCAATTGTTCTCTTGTTTTTTTTCTCACTGTACAAAATCAGCCTTAAATATTAACAACAATTTTAAAATTGCTTAGCTTCAACAACAACAATATCTGCAGCTGCCAGATTGCAGCGCCCATCTTCATCTTTTTGTGAATCGTTCAATTGTCCTCCTGTTTTTTTCTCACTGTACAAAATCAACGTTAAATATTAATAACGACTTCAAAATTGCTTAGCTTCACCAACAACAATAACTGCAACTGCCAGATTGCAGGGTCCATCTTCATCTTTTTGTCAAGACTAATCCCTGTCATAATCCAACCCCTTGATTCCATTTGATTGAGATTCTTAGCTCAGAAGCATCGCACATTAAAAGATTGACTCAGTTTTGGGACTCAGGGATTTAGCATTTACCTAATGGTTTATTACTTTAACAACTTAATACCCCTTCAGTAAACTCAATTTGATGTTGGCCAAGTTCAATTATTCACACATGAGCTTTCGACAGTTTATTTCAAATTTACTTACCAATTGCAGAGACCAATTTTTGGGTGGTTCATACCAGAATTACTGTTTATTTGTTGACTTAAGACTCGGATTATTTAATGGTCGATGATTTAGTACCTCGATTATGTCCTGAATAGCACAAAAACACAAAGTTTTTCTCAAGAAATCGACTTTACCAACTAAAGTATAGAAACATAATTGCCCCGCCCATTCCATCAAAGAGAGGCTTCTTCCCTGGAAGAGCAGTTTTATTATTAGTTTGGATCTAAAATATGGGAACATATATATAGATTAGCCTCCGCCAAGCATCCTCCTGGCGCAGATAATGGCATCTGGATTGATTTTATTGCAAGTTATTTGCTGCAATTGAACTCGAACCTGACCTTCGAGCTGTGCATTTTCACTTACAATATTTTCTTTGATTTATTAAATATTCATTTAACATGCGTTCTGTTTCTCACTGTGTCCTGTACTATCCTGCAGTTCACGTGACCTGATGCGCTCGTATTTTTTGCGTTTCGCCTCTTTTTATTCGTCTCTTTTATTTTTGTGTATTTTTTTTCAGTGTTTTGTTGATTTTTTGCTTTTACAGTTGCCAACTTTTGGGTTATGCATTTTTTATGGCTTTTGCTTTTCAATTATTTGCACTTGCATCTGGTTGTGTGAATGAGTGTGTGTTGTTCTTTAAGTGTGTGTATGTGTGCGTGTGTGTGTGTGTATGTGTTAGTGTGTCTGTGTAGTTCCAAAGAACAATAATACGATATTGTATTGAATATTGCCTAGTGTAGAAACTTAGTCATGAAATATCGTTGCAAATGGCGAATGCGAACGAGAATCAAGTGGCCTACAAACATATGTTCATAGGTTTTAAGTGTAGCAAGCTAGATTTACGATATTTTTAGATTAGTTGGCAAAACGGTAGTCAAAACATCGTTTGCAAGCTGCCAAGTCTCAATGTTAAAACTGCAGTTCATTCATGGACAGTGATTTGATTATTACTAAGATTACTACATAAGATGCTCTCTGTCTCTCTCTATCTCTCCCTCTCTTTCTCTTTCTCCCTCTTTCTCTTTCTTTCGCTGTCTGTAAAATGCTAGGCAGCTTAAAGCTTCAATTGGGCCATAGTGTTAAAGTGCCACTTTTAGCTTATAAAACAATCAGCCTTAAATCGATTTCAATACATAAATTCATTTGTAGAAGTTCAAATTACACACACAACCTCTTCTCGTGTTGCTGGATAATGCATAAATTACTTATATAGCCTTGCAGGGGGTAATCAAAATTTACTTATACATTGTGTAACGTATTAAAGTAAAGCCAAGTAATAGTGCGGAGCTGAGTAGATAAAGCTAATCCGTGTGATCCTTATACATACATACTCAACCCATATCTTAAACAAGCAATCCAAAAATTATTGATTATGTGTCTGATTCTATGAATACTCCGAGGCTTGCCTAATGCGACTTGTCATTTATGAGTTCACTTTTGATACAACCAACGCCGAAATAATCTGCTGAAAAGTCAGAACAGTTTTCAATTCTTAATCAACGAAGAGACAAACTCTGGTGTTACTAATGTTAAGTGGTATATTTTATACTGTAAAATATTCTTTACATTTGAATATTAGTTCTGCAAGGGCATTTAGCTTTCGGTAATCCGAAAATAACACCTCGCACTTGATATAATTTGTATTCTCGACTTGTTTGACGCTCGTTTATTGTTGTTGTTGGCATTGTTTTTGGTGTGATTTGCGTTGTTTATTTGATTGAGTTATGTAATTGTTGTCTAATTGTTGAGCACACACTGACAGCACACAAGCACACCTCACACACACAGGTCCACCTCCCGTAAAGAAGCACATTCTAATGACTGCAAAGTGGTCCCACCCGAAGTAGCACGTAATACCATCCTAAAACAATGTGTGTGTGCTTGTGTGTGTGTGTGTGTGTTTGTGTGTGTGTATGTGTTTGTGTGTGTATGTATGTGTGTGTGGATATATTATGCATGATTTGCCAACTGACAACACACTCATCAAATGTATATTTTTGCCCTTTGCCCTTTTCGCCTTCTTCCCCTCGAACTGCTGTCGTCCTTGACGTTGTCCTTGCTGCAGGTATCAGCGCCAGCAACGCCGGGAGGGTTTGCTGCCCAATGCGGACAATTTGACATTTTCGCCGTCACGGATCAAATGCCATCATCCGAATTGCCCCAAGTACAGTAATCGTAAGCCGTCCAGCATGCAGGATCAGATGATTACGGTTATGGTTCCGCTCAATTCCAACAATAACAACAACAACCACAACAACAGCAACAACAACAGCAGCAGCAACAACGGCAGCACTGGTGCCGCTGGCAATCACACCACTGTGGCTCTTATTAACGGTATTAATGGGAGCGCAGCCAGCGTCACAATGACGCAACATCAACAGCTGATAAGTGGTGCAAGTGCAGGTGGTGCGTCGGCACCACAACTATCCTCATCAGACAACACAGACGAGGGGGGCAGCGGTTCGGGCATTGCTCGCCGCACGTCGTCGTTAAAGAAACCCACTCAGAATATGCAGCTGATGCCGCCGGATACTGGTGGAGCCCTCGAACAGCAGCAGAAGACAATCCTGCTCAAGTTGCCGCAGCAGGTCATCGACTCGGAGCAACTGATTGTAAGTATCCGAGAGAAGAACTAAGCGAATAATATCCCATAAAAAAAACCAGAAACTCCAAACTACCCGAAGATAAACTGATTCACAATTCAAAATCTCAGATCATATAATTCGATAAGCTAAATGCGATATGAAATACACTATACTATAATACTATATAGGATACACCATTAATAATACTTCAAATCAGATAGATCATATATAATATTATATACAATTTCAAATCAGATAGATCATATATAATATTATATACAATTAGTACGCTTTTGTACACATCATATACGATACAGTATTTATAACATAACTATTTGTGATATTATATTACGATACTCCATTTACAATACACCTTATACGATATACAATGTACTAAATACGATTTACTTTACAAAATACAGCACATATGAGATACATATGAGATACATATATATGTATATCTTATTATATGCGATATTCTACATAGTTATCTGAACTAAATTGCAGCGAACTGGTTGATGCTGTCTATCAACAATAGCTGACACCAATTCGATATACCATTTACGACCTACGCTACTTGATATATGATATATAAAAGTGCTGCGTATCGCTAGAACAGAAATTCCAAATTGAAATATCTCCACAAAAACAGACAATCGATAATACCAACTCCAATAATGTACATACATACCTATGACAATCTACTAACTTACTTACTATGTAATACCGCTAATAATGATCTTTCATATTTGTCATGAACGTTGCACATCGCGTAGCTGCAGTTGGGAAATTTAGGCAAGGTATTGCAATCTATCACAACTAAAATCCGTAAATAATAATATAAGGAATATAAATTAGAAATAGAACTTCGGTTAACCGAGGCAGCCCGAGCGGAAATATAAACTCAAATCACTCCTTAATATGTAGTTATTGATCCATTTGATTCAAGAAATGTGACATTGTCAAACCTTAAACACATTCAAGTCCGTCAACAACATTTAAAAAATGATCAAAACCAAACGAATCCAATTTGTTTCAGAATGTGCAATATATCTTAATGTAATATTTATATGTACATGCAACTATATATTATACATTTTCAAATTGTTAAGTATATTCTGCGAGGGCATAACTAAATGACCATTAACATGGCTTACATACCTGCAATTAAATAATAAATAAAACAATTAAAACTCGAGCAATAACACAAAATGACGTCTATTAAAATGAAAACAATTAGCAATTGATGGCCCGGCATTGCTCGTTGACTGTTGACGTTCATTGTTTAAATATTCCCATTGTTCAAATGACATTTAAATATTAAAATATATTGTTTTATTTCATTACATATGTAAATTGGGTTATTCTTTCGATAAAGAGAGAAGCAGCTTTGTAGGCGGAAATAACAGCAAAAAGCAACAATAGATTCATGAATAAAACGTGACAGCCAATTTAAGCGATTTGTGTTCAAAACGGAGTCGAGCCCAATTTGCATTTAAAATAATAACATTTTAGGTAATTTGTCGAGAAAGTTATGTAAAATTCAGAATTGTTCTATAATTATAATTTCGACATTTCGTTAATTTATTAGATCCCTAAACTTAAATAGGTGCCACCAGTAAAATAAGCAAATGACAAATTCTAGAAAACTTGGCAAGTCCTTAGGGAAGTAGTAGTTAAATCAAGGACAGAAATCGAATGGCATCAATTTTATAATTTACTAAAGCCAATATAATATTGAAGTCTTTCACGTAACTCAGTCTTTTTCCTTGCTCATTAAAGGGGGGAAATGATTAATATTAATATTTCTTAATATCTTAAAATTGTTATTTATCCAAGTTCAACACTCCCTGAGAATGCAACCATTTTCTAATATTATTTAGTTGTTGAATTTCGTTTGAAGGTTAAATTAAGTAATTGGAAACCTTTTATCTAATGCCCTTTGTACATAAACCCTGAAGTTTTACCATTTTCCAGTTCGAGATTCAAACTGAAATTGAATCAACAAATATGTCGATTCATTTGTTTCATGATTCCGCAATTTGAAACTGTGCCCAAGTCGTGACCCAACTAATATACGTGATTTCTTTCTCTTCGGGATCCGTTTTTGTGTTTCTGTGCTGTGTTGCCTCCTCTCTAGAGCAATCCCTGCACCTCGGGCTTCCTCAGTCCCCCCACATCGGCCAGCCGCCGACCCTCGGTGATGTTTAATGAATATGTCCTGCTGCACACCCCGCCGGCGCTTAGTGCCGAGCCTGCGTCCAGTGGCACCGGCGCTGCTGCTGCTGCGGCGACCACCACAACGACTGGACCAACCGCAACAGCAATTGCACCTTCGGCAACATCAACAAGCATTGGCAGTAATAGCGGCAGCAGCAGCAACCAACTTTCGGCCAACCTGGAAAAGAACAACATTCCATCAACGGAGAAGATGACACAGGTGGGCGATGGCAGCATCTGGCAGGTGAGTTCAACTGGCCATTTAATCGCTGTTTCTAACTCTATCTATGAGCTCAAATCAAAATCCATACAAAAAAGTGAACCACTAAAAAGATACCCTCTAAAACGGGCATACTAAGCACTAAATTATAATTACTGATTCAAGAGTTATTCATTCGTTTGATAAAATCTTTAAATTCAAATTAAGAATGTGGCTCAATATAAATGTACATAATAAATGAGAAGTCAAAAGAGTATAAGCAAATAACATATTCGATAATCAGAGATTTCTCGGTCTCTCTCTCTCCCTCCCTCTCTCCCTCTCTCTCTCTCTCTGTCGCTCTGACTCTCTGTCGAATTGTACAAACTTAGACTATTTCAATGTTGAGTAAATACAAGCTAATAATTAATACGTGTTGTATGTGCAACTGTAGGTGAATCTACCGCAGGCCATCGGCACCATTGCCAATCCGTACGCCGATTGCTCTGAATTGGGTATACACGACGCGATGACTTGTCAAGAGCTTTTAGCATTCTCTGTGGCCTTTTCAGCGGCATTGCCGACGGGTCAAAGCACGCTCGAGTCATTTTACTCATCGCTCGCCCGCTGCGATCCCCACACCGTCGATGCATTCAACAAGGTGCAACAGAAGCGCATTGCAGCCGCTGTCGCTGCCGGCGTCGTCGTGGCTCCAACATCAGGCGCCGGCTCAGCTGCAAATGCTGCCACAACTGCCGGTGATCTGCTGGACAACACTGGTGCAGAGCAGATGCCGTCATCGACTCTGGCTCCCGCAATGAGTCTGGAGCTAGCGGCTGTTTCGGCAGCTGTGCCCCATGTACCCTTGGCCACGGCCACACCCTTGCCACTGGGCCAGGGACGGAGTGGTGAGGCACAAGTGCAAAATCGTCGCAAGGACCATCATCATCAGCAAAATCAGCATAACAACAACAATAACAATAATAACAATCACAACAACAATAATAGCAACAGCAAGAACAATCGCAACAATAAGCAGCGTAACAGCCACGCTCCCACGGGCAACTACATGGAGGATTATGCCTGCTGCTATGATCTCTATCAAAATGCACTATCCCCATTGGATGAACGACGGCGTCCACATTCTGGCGTCCTTCGTCTAATTATCGCCATCTATCGCTGCCTGATGCGCGTCTGCAGCTGGATCCGGAGGTATATTAAACGACTTGTGGAGCACAAGTATTTCCAGCAGGGCATACTTCTCGCTATACTAATCAATACTCTGTCCATGGGCATTGAGTATCATGATCAGCCCGATGAGCTAACAGCCATTGTGGAGACGAGTAATGTGGTATTCTCTGGCATCTTTGCCGTGGAAATGTTGCTCAAGGTCATTGCCGAGGGACCCTTTCGCTACATAGCAAATGGTTTCAATGTCTTCGATGGCATCATTGTCATACTGAGGTGAGACTGGAATGATGGAATACCCAAACCCTACACTCTTTATATATATATATTTCTTCTTATTTATTCAGCGCCATTGAGATCTGTCAAACATTTGCTGGCAACGGGACTGGCGGAGGCGGTTCGGGTTTATCTGTGTTGCGCACCTTTCGACTCCTGCGCATCCTTAAGCTGGTCCGGTTTATGCCCAATTTGAGGCGTCAATTATTTGTCATGCTGCGCACCATGGACAATGTCGCTGTCTTCTTCTCCCTGCTCGTACTCTTTATATTCATATTCAGGTGAGTTCCATTGTTGCCGCACTCAACGTTACAATAATAGGTAACAACAATTACAACACACACCGACACTTGTTACATACAAATATCCACACACACAACAATGTACATACAACAAACATTGAAACTACAACTAATGCCTTGAGGTTGGACGTCTGCAAATGACGTTTGCGCCTTCTGCCCTTCATTTTTTTAACATCAACTAACATGACAATGAAAGATTACAAACATCTAAATAACAAGAAAAACAAAACAAACACCAAAAGGAAGAAAGAAAAATATCAAGGGCGCCATGAAATCGCTGGCAAGAATGGAAATTTTTTATAAATTAAATATTTAGAGCACTGAAATATTTCAGTAAAGATACATAAACCCCTTGATGGTCTACATAGCTTAAAACTTAGATATTATCTAAATTTATTTGGCAAACATTCTTATTTTGCTATGTTATTTATTCCAAATTTTTCCATTGATTATAAAAATTTGTATACCGATTTCTTAAGACCTATTTTGTAAATAATTAGGATGTGTGTTTATAATTTCCACGACTTGCCAGCACTTTCATGTGGCCTAAAGCAAGCACTGCGATAATTATAATGATAATAAAAATTTCCTGAAGCTGTATAGAATCGTAAACCCCACTAAACACAAAGCACCCCAGCAGTGACCCAATAAACCCGATGACCCACTGAACCACAAGCCAGTTGATTGTTTTATTAGCCCATATGTATATATAGGAGTCGGTCGATTTACGACGATTTTACTCAAGACTAATATTAACCAGACCTTAGAGCTCTGATAATACCTTAATGTCTAGCTAATACCTATATGCATACATTTGTAGTTGCATACCACTAACAATAAAACCCATTCTTTCCGCTAGCCTATAAAAATCCCAAGCAACAAACAAACAAAACAACAAAGAGAAACACACGCAAAAACATTCAGAACAGATCGTTCACACACACATACACCGTCTCTATCTTTCTCTCTCTCTCTCTCTCACTCTGTCGCTCTCTCCTTCTGACGCTGACTCCATCTCCATCTCTTGGTCACACACCTTCATAAGCGCTCTCTCATCTACAAACATTGACTCTCTCTCTCTCTCTCACTCTTATTCTCTTTCGCGCTCGCTCTCTGCTTCTTCCACTTTTTCTACGTTATACAACACGAAACACTTACCCCAGAACCAGTACCACCACCTCTTTAAAAATAGAAAAACAACAAATTTGTAATATTTATAAAACCTTGGTAATAACTGTAACTATACTTTTTATGCTCTAACACAAAATATAAAAAATTTTAATACCTTGCGTACCATTTGAGTAAACGATTGCGTAAGACTTTCTCTCTATCTCTCTGGCTATAGCTCTCTCTTTCTCTCTCTCTCTCTCTTTCTCTCTTTCCCTCTACTTATTAAATGTACTCGTTATCTCGATTAGTAGTTAGACTTTTACAATCAAATCAGTTCAAGTCGTACGTCCAAGTTGACCAATTTTAATTGCTCTTTCAGTCTACTTTTCACCACCTGCCTCTCTAGCTCTCTATATCTCTCTCTCTCTCTCTCTCTCTCTCTCTCTTCGTCTGTCACTCGCTTTGTATCTATATCTGTCTGTCTTTATCATACACACAATCCTTTGATGCCGGTAGTTGTGGTACACTTTCACTCGCTCGCTCGCTCACTTTGCATACGAAATACTCGAGCTACATGATACACACACACACACACACACACACGCACACATACACACGCATACACACACAGACACACATACACTTGGCCAGTATTGTAATCAAGTGATTTTCTTCTACTTTGCCTATCGATTTGCTCTCTCTCCCCCTTTTTCTCACACACAAAATAAAATTCAAATCTGATATTGAGCACCGACAATAAGTCGTTGCATACTTTAAGGCTAGATGACGCATACGATTTGCGTTCTTCAATTTTTAGTGAAGTCGAACTATCTCAACTACTCGTTTGTTTGTTTTCTTACTCGTCACTCGCTGCTCGCCACTTTATTTACGAGCCCGAAAGACTCGCATACATTATGCGTTTTTAAATATTTAAAAATCACGTTTCTTTTTTATACTTACTCGTCACTCACTCGATCCTAAATACTCGTTCAAACCATCTTCAATTACATCATTTCATTCACTGGCTTTAATTTGATTTAACATTAACAACAGCAACAACAATAACAATAATAACATGGTTTCAACAATTAGTTAGTTAAAAGTTAGTTAAAAGCCTCGAAAGCTTTATTCAATTAAATTAAATAAATGTGTCTATTAGCTTCTTAGCGTTTACAAACACTTAACAGAAACACTTAAAGCTCCAAAATTTCACATAACACACAAGCTCGGTACAAGCCTTTGTTTTGCAACAACACAGATTAACCAACACCGAACACACAGCACACATCTTTGGTTAAGTAAACTTCAAAACAATATAATCGGAAACAACAACAAGCAACCACAAGACCAACGAGAACAACACGCACATCTTTTAGATAGAACTATACAACAAATGCTACAAATTTAAAGTACAATACGTAAAAGTCGTACGCTTTTTGTGTAGTTGCAGTCGCTACAGTGTTCATACATATTCATACTTACCACATACTAATTATATATATATATCTCAATATATGATAATATATATCTAATAATAACTACTCGTAACTGATATACTACCACATACTCTGGCCTCGTCCTACACTCAGAAAGAAATCTCCTTGAACTTTGGAAATTAGCCATACTTTTGGCGCTACTCGCCCTATTATTCAAAAAGCATTTCTAAAACGAAGGGTTTTTGTTTTTGAAATTTTGGCGTTCAATTTTCTTAAATTGAAAAAAAGTATTATTTTACTTTCAGGGAGGTTTTATAGCATAAACTAAACAGAACACAAGACAAACTTTATAAGTTTTCCTTTCGGGCGATTTTTTAAAATTCAGAGAGTATTCTTCTGAGTGTACATGCTTTTTAACAATATTCGATTTAGCGCTTAAAATTTTTGGTTCTTAGTTTTATAAAACACCAACTGCCAATCAAATAAATAAATACCAAGTACTCGAACAATTAAAAAAACACACAACAAAGTTTAGTTAAATTAAATTGCTTTGTTCTGAAAGTCGTAAACGTTTGTGTAGTTAGAAACCAAATTAAATATTTAAAAATGAAAAAAAAAAAACAAAAGACAAACAAAGAAAAATGCAACATTCATAACAAATACATTTGACCAACATGTTAATCACATATGCAATAAAAAACACTTACAGAAGTCGAACACAGCCACTCAGACCATATATTCTCATAAGTAACTAATTCAAACGCTTGAACTAAATGCCCCAAACTAATAAAAGTAAACAACAACTAATATACTAACACATAACTGAATAATACAAATATTTTCTACAACTCCAATTTTAGGCTTCAGCTTTCAATTTGCAGCCTACGCCTCTTTTCTGTTTCACTTTCGGTTTAGTCCAGTTGTCCGATTGAGTGTGTCTATCAAAATACTCCAATACTTCCGAGTACTGCAGGTGTATTGTAAAGTAACTGTTTACCCTGTACGCGAGCTGTGTCTCCACGAAGACGAGCTTTCAGTTATAAAGGTTTCGATTATATTTTTGAATTTGTGTGTCCTCTCTAAAATTGAGTTGAGTAATAGTGATTCAAAAGTTTTTGTGTTTGTTTTTAGCGCTCGCTTGCTGCTCACTTACAGACACATACTCTCTATCTCTCTCTCTCTCTCTCTCGTTCTCTCTCTGCTCTCTCTTTCTTCCTTAACTATCTCTTTCTCTCTGTGTCTTTTGTCTCTCTCTCTCTCTCTCTCTCTCTCTCTCTCTCTTTAACCACACAATTGATATACGAATTAATTGTTAAACATACTAAAAATTACTTTAAACCAAAATTTAACTAATAAAATCGTATGCTAAAACAAAACACAACAAAACCCCAAACCGAAAACACAAAAAAAATAATAATAATTGTAATAACAACAATAATACATAATAAAAAAATTATAAGAATATTATATTATCGAAATATATATATATGTATATCATATTATACTATATCAACAAATACCAAACCATCACTTTAGTATACTCGGCATGAATCTGTTCGGATGTAAATTCTGCGAGAAAATTAACGGAGAGAAGATTTGCGATCGTAAGAATTTCGACAGCCTGCTTTGGGCGCTCGTCACAGTGTTTCAGGTAGACCTATTGCTATCAGCATTTAACTACTATTTACTATATATATTTATACATACTAAATATATGTATATTAAATAAATACCACTTACAAATATGCTTAAATATATACCACCTAATCTTATGCCATACTCTATCGATAACTAACACTAAATGTTCAAAAGCAAAACGAAAAAAAAGAAGCATTTTGTCTTCAGTTTATCATTTTATAGATTATGTTGAACATTTCAGTTGGTTCGTTTGTGTTTGTTTGTGCGTTGATGATGATGACAATCCATAATGTGCTAGGCTTGCCATAATCGATAACAAATAACGTTAACAATAACTTTTAATTATAATTGTTGTGCTATCTTTTGTGTTCCCCACCGCTCTCTATCCGCCTATCAAACTCTCCCATTCTCTCATTCTCTTTCTGTCTCTCTATTAATCTGTCCTTTTTTTATTGCGCAAAAGCGTATGTGTTTTTTTTTGTTTATTTTTTATTTGTAAATTAAAAACTGTCCTATTAAAATCGCCTAATTAACTGAGAAATTCTCTTTTTTCGTTTATTTATTTTGGTTTATATTTATGTGTGCTACAATTTCGATAGATTTATCGATTGCTCACTCGCTCGCACTAATTTGTGGTGTGTAGTATTCTTCGTCGTGGTGTTTATTTTAATTGTGTTCCATTCCAGTTCGTTTCGTATTGTTTCGTTTGTGCCTGCCCTTTCTAAGCTAGATAAGTATCTTTAAGCAACGAGTGCTGTAATATCGCATGCGAAGTTTTGAGTTAAGTTAAAGAGAAAATAGCGCGCATAAGCATGCACTTATTTCAATAGATCAGCTTTTAAGACATTAGATGAAATAGTGAATTGTAAAATAGTTCGTTTACAGTTAGCTTATAAGTCAGATATATATATATATATGTATTCATACATTGCACAGGTAAGCATTCCAGTTCGAAGAACCGCCTGCTATAGCAAATCAGTTGCTTGTTTTATTCCTTTCGTTTGCTTCGCATGCCACCGATACCTAACTTGTCGATTATTTGCTTGACAGTCCTGGATTGTTCTATAAGCTCGATAGACATACACTCGCTCTATACGCTATGAAACTCGCTATACTCTTTACTCTTAAGTCTCGTTTGTTTTCTCACATGTCACTCGTCGTTTGCCTGTCTTCTCGAACACCCCGCTCACTAACACACCTCCACACACACGCACATACATTTATACACATTTTATTCTACCTTTCTCTGTATCTGTTTTTTGTGCATATACCCCAATTATATATCTTTATATCTATGTATGTATATATGGTACTTACATACATGTACGCTACTATACTATATAGTCCCCAAGTTTGCTTAGTACTCCACTTCCCACAAACCCAAATTTCCTCAAAAAACAAAAAAAAAAGAAAGAAAGAAAAAAAGCCAAAACACTCTTACACTTTCAACTCTTTAACTGTAAACTATGCCAACCCACTTAACTCTGAACGTCTCAAACTTTAAACCACACATACACACACAAACATATACAACCTTGTTGTAATACACACATACATATACACAATCTCTAGTGTTTGTCAGTTCATGTTTGAGGTTCCCAAAAAAAAAAAAATATCATTAAAAAATGAAAAAAAAAATACCAAAAAATATATATATATGTATTGAAATAAGAACTCTGTAAAATAAAACAGTTTTATTTGCTTTACTCAACTTTTTTCCATATATACATATGTATATATAAATATAAATAAAACACAGAAACAACAGCAACAACAAATGAAAAGTATACTAGTTCTATCCCATCTGTACAAAAAGAAACTCTCCCACCCCCACCAAAGCTCTACGTTATAAACTTATAAACTTGGGGCAAGAACAACAACAACAGCAACAACAAAATACTGAACAAAATACTAAAGAAAACTGAAACTGAAAATAACCATTTGTTTATGTATTTAAATATACATAAACAGAACTGTCTCTATATACAATATATACACCACAAAATTTAAATTTATACATACATATTTTAAAACACACAACAAGCTATAAAGCAACAAAATCGATAATCGAGGGGCCATTAGCTCTACTTCGTACTACTTAACCTTACTTATGTACTCGTTTATATATTCATAATCGAATCGCAACTACATATATATACCACTACTTTATATATATATAATACAACGAACACATCTCTAACTAAATATATATATATATATATATATATATTTATTTTATATATATATATATTTATATATTTATATGTGATATATACATACATATATAAAACATATATACGTATAAACCTACAGCATACTCGGCATGTATCTGTTTGGCGGTAAGTTTTGTAAATTTTTGGACGAATCAGGACTCGAACGCGAATGTACGTGTCCCGAAATAATCAGCCGACATCCGCAATGTGAATGCGATCGCAAACACTTCAACAACATTTTGTGGGCCACTGTCACAGTTTTTCAAGTAAGAACCAGTAACAATCAAAAATACATCAACACAAAAAAAAAATATATATATATAAATAAAAAAAATATATACCAATTACCAATTACCTATCTACCAATTACCAATTACCTATCTACCCACCTATTTTTTCTAAGTACAAAACTACCCAAATAAAAACAGCAAACGACCAAAAGAAATGAAAAACTTACAAAAAGTGCAGCTCTTTCAACTTTATCTATAACTCTAGTTTTACGTACATTGCGTTTGAATACCCGTTTAGTTTTAGTTTAGTTTATCCTATACACATATATATATATATATATATTTTCACTCCCAAATACTTCAACGATAGGTTTTACTCGTTTTCTAGCGTTTACTTTAGTTGTTTTGCCTCAAATAAGTTTTAGTTCTTACGTTTTTCTTCTATCACAACGTTGCTTAGTTTTCTGAATACCTTTTTCCAATCAACAAGTAGTTTAACATTCACTTCCAAATGTACACACACACATACAACTCCACACACATGCAGCATAGCGAATAATTAATTTATTAATTAATGAGAGCGTTACAAATTATTGAAAGTTTATTCTTTAAATATTTTTGAATACTGTATATAAAATTAAAGTCCAAGTTTTCGATTAGAATGAAAATCAAGTAAATTGTTTAAACACAGCTGTAATGAATTTGAAAATTGAATGAATTAATACATACATTGTCAGATATATAAAGATCGCTTATATGTAAAAGACTTAAAGGAAAAGAGACATAAATCCAAATCTGATGTATTCATAAATAAACCATGTGTAAAGAAAATCGTATCTTAAATTATACCATACAAATTATGCAATCAACTTTAATGTTTTCTTAATAGTGTTTACAATAACATAATTAGCCTTTAAATATATTTTGATATATTGCCAACTTCCTATTTGGTACATCGGATTGAGTAAGTTCGCTGTCTCACGAACACAACACACTCCCACTCACACTATTTCGCTCTCCCTCTCACTTGTTTTGTTTCCTTCTCTGTTTCTCTCTCTCTCTCTCTCTCTCTTTATCTGTCTTTCTCCCGTTGTCTCTTTCTCTCGCTGTCACTCAGTCCTACACATGAATACACACACATACAGTACACACCTGTAACATATTTAAAAAAACAAAAATTTCAACTACTCAATTTCGTAATGCATGATTTCTCCTCAATTCTTGAATTCATCAGTTTTGTTCCATTTCTTTAGTCCTTGCTTTCAACATGCAGTCCCATTATGTGATACGTTACGTTTATTCTATATAATACTCACACAGCTAAACATAATTAATATATATATATATATATATATATACATATATATACATACATATGTATATATGTATATGTATGTAATATATATTTAAGAACCATCTGTATAGGCCATATAAGACGCCTTGTGTTTACTTTTTATGGAAAGCGCTTCGTCTGTTGTCCTGTTTTTAGCTTGTTTAACCAGTCCTTGCCTCAAATGCTGCTGCTTTGTTCTTCTTCGTTTCCTTTTTCTTTTCTCTTTTACGTTCACGCCTAGCTACCAATTCTCATTTGCCTTTTGCGCTTTGGCAACATAAAAAAACAAATTAATAAAAATACTATATATACAAATTCAAATTGCATATTATCATGTACAGTCACGCCCAAAAAAAAAAAAAAAAGTCTAAATATATTCGATTTGTATATGAACCTATAGCAACAACTATTTATTGGCACGTCGTGTAAAAAAAAAAAAAAAAAAAACTGAAATAAAAAACAAAAAATACCACATTAGTATTTTATAAAATTTGAATTTCTATGCAAGATTTTTGCGCGCTTTGCAGCATTTAAAAAAATTACTTGTCTTTTTTTTAAGTCTCTTTTGGAATTGGAGTTTGTATTTTGAGTTGAAAATGTTCTCGAGTGCTTTGCGTTGTTTTTACAGTGTTTTTTAAACCACACCACGAATTACGAGTATTCTTTGTACTTAGATTCGTTATTTTTCCTGGGTTCCTTAAAGTGCGTGTCGTTAATCCTAAGTTCATTAAAGTTTCAGTCGCCAACTGCTTTTACTGCGCTATGGCAAATTTTAAGTTTAATTGTTCTATTTATTATGTGTTGAATGTTGTTTTAATATTTAAGATATTGTGCAACTAAAATACGGGCATCAGCTTGTCAAAACGAAATAGTGACAATGGGTTGGTCTTCGGACAGGAAAATCTATCTTGGGAAAAAGTATAGATCATTTTCAAAGTTTAGTTTTTGTTAAATACTTAATTTTGGGTTACAGATACACAATAAAAAGAAAATATTTTGGATTTAATAATATTTATTTTACTTTTAATTTTTTTTCGCATTTTGGAAAGGCCTGAAACCTAAGATAGATAGTGAAAAAGCTTGGAACGCTATTTAAAACGGGGGCGAAAGTAAAAGGTTGCATTATATATTTTGCGTTTAAATTATTAGTTCTTAAATTAAAACAATTAATCAAAAAAGCATAAAAGTAAGAACCAGTAAGAGTTAGGAACCAAAGAGATGAAAAACTAAAGGTTTATAATATTCATAAATTTAACCTAACATATATTGAATTTTATAACAATTATATAATACCCAAAAAACAAAAGAAAAAATGAAATATCTAACACTTTGGCGTTTTGCTTCTCCAACATGATGTGTTTTTTGTGCTCTCTTTTTTCTTACATTTCTTTTAATCCAATGCAACATATGTTTATGGTGTTTTGTTCTTTTTCCGCTTCTTTCAAATATAAACATAAATTATGCATATATATCAAATATATATATACATATATCCAACATATATATATCAATATATGCACCACGTTTTGCCGCCCGCAACCACCTGCAACCAACCAACCAAAAATCAACCAACCAAAAAATAAAATAAAACCATCAAAACCAACAACTACTTCCGATACAACAACAACAACATCTACAACTACAACAACCACCATCGCAAAAAAAAAACAACAAAACCAAAAAATGTTTTTAGATACTGACGCAAGAGGATTGGAACGTCGTTCTATTCAATGGCATGGAAAAGACAAGTCATTGGGCCGCACTGTACTTTGTGGCCCTAATGACGTTCGGCAATTATGTGCTGTTTAATTTATTGGTGGCCATTTTGGTTGAGGGATTCAGTTCAGAGGTAGAGTTTTGCCAACAACACCCAATAACGAAATTTTCCTAATAATATTAAAAAAAAAAAATAACATCAAAAGTAATTAAAATTTCTGCCAATGTGGGCATCGTTTCACTTAAGTTTCAAAAGCGAAAATATTCTTGAATCTGTATTGTAAATAATTGAAACGATGCTCAATCTGAAATGATCAATAAACGATAAAATGGGCTTTAAGAATGTGATTCAATAGTCGATTGAAGTCACAAAACAATGTTTCAATTATCGCTTGAATATGATTTAAGAAAAGAAATCGATTAATATTTAAAACACCATTTTTGAAATTCGGTATGTTTTCGAAAGAAAATCGATAACTACACCGATTGTTTGATAATATAAAATCCTGAATTACATCTGAAAATGATTTACGAATAATATTAAATGATCGAAATGCGATATTTGAAACATTGTCAAATAGTATGCAATGATAGTTCGTGTAGAATTCCCGACGATAAGCGATACGTTGACGAAAAAGTCTAATTTTGAAATTTTGATTCCCTCAGCGAAATGAACGTCGCGAGCGCGAACAGCGCGAATTGGTTAAGAAACTACGCGAAGAGACATTGGCCGAAAATTATAGTGATGGTATGTACGATGAATCACGCAGCGAAGCGGATTCATCGACCACTAACGATAGTTACTACGAGGTACGCAATCGCTGGCGCAGCGCTGAGGATGTGCGCAAGGTAAGTGGAGCTGAGTGAGAGACGAAAGAGAAAATACCTCAAACCCGAGACTCTGTGGCACGCATTGAATGACATCGATTAATCGATTAAAGGATTGATTGAATGTGTGATTAAATGATTGAATGATTGAGAGATTGATTGAGTGCGTATGCTCTAGAGAGTCTGTCCACGGTATGTATCGTATGCACATATGTAGTATGTATCTATCGTCTATCGTTATCGTTATCGTCTATCGCCTATTGCCTATTCGCCGCCTCAGCAGCAGCAGGACCCTTCGGAGCTGACCATTGAGGGTAAAAGTAATACCCATCGACAGCGCCTTCTGCAGCCCATCCAAGACTATCAAATCAACGAGCTGCCCTCCCAAGGAGGAGGAGGAGGCGGCAGCAGCAACACCGAGGAGGCCAGCAGCAAGCTACTCCCTCACGACGACATCAAGCCTCGCGGTGGCCTCAAAAAGGTAAGTTTACTTGCGGGAACAACAACAAAAGAAACAGCAACAGGAACAAAAACAACAAGGAAAGACAAACACACATTAATTTAAAACATTGCATGCAACAGACATACTCGATCAAGGATCGACGCAACGAGACGCCACGCCTATCCAAAATGCGACTTATCCGCGATCCGCCCCTTATTACAACAACGGCTGCAACGCCACAGGACTCCCCGAGCACCACTATGGAGCCTGGCATGGGCTTTCGCCAGTGGGGTGATCTTGAGGTAGGTTCTGAAAATAACTTAAAACTAACTTTTAATTACGGCCAAGTTATCAATAAAGAATGCAGAATTTCGACTATCCACATTTAAAAAACTTTACACGAAAGGATCCCACTTTATGTAAATATATTATTCTTACTCTTGGCTTATCTGGTTAGAACAAAATATTTAATTTTTGGCATATTTTTGTAAACGTTATTCGTATTTAAAACAATATATATTTCACTGACTCACATCTCACATACTACAAGCTTCAAGATATTGCAAAACGTACGTTGTGACAATTAAAAATAGTATTAAAATCGATATCGATATATATCGGTAAATTTATACAATACAGTTTTAATAAAAGTTTAGTTGAAGGAATTACAAAAAGAGCTATGAAAATATTTAAAGAATGAACAAATGTTCGAACTTAATTCTGAGTTTTAATTCTGTCTGCACCGCTACACATTCCACAGCCGGCACCACCATCGCCGTCACTGCTGAAGCCACCTAACATTTTTAGCGGCGGTTCGCGAACCCTGGACGAAGGAATACCGTCCATCGATCTTATACCGCCTTCACCAGTTCTGGCCCACAAGCCGCTCAACATACTCAATGCCAGCCAGCTGCAGGGTGCAACTGGTGTTGGCGTTGGGGTTGCGAGTAGTGTTGCTGTTAGCGGTACAGCTGGCACCACCAGCATATCGAACAGTCTACTTCCCAGTGCACTGGGCGGCAGCATGCACAGCGTCATAATCGATGACATCTCGAAAAATTCCAGCGCAACGTCAACCGCCACGCCCATCTATGTGCCGACCATATCATCGACGGCAGCAACCTTACAACCACCAGCCGATAGTCATAGTCAGAGCTTAAGTTTGTCCTCGGATCTGTCGCCGCTGGCGGGTTCAACGGGTGTTGGTAGCAGTGTTGCCTCTACCAGTGGTAGCTCATCCAGCGAACGTTTGCCGCCAGCACCCACAACAAGCAGCAGCAGCAGCTTTAAGCAGCGCTTCCATCGCAGCAGCAGCAAGAAGCGTCCCTCGACGCTGCGCACCAAATCCGATGATAGCCACATTGGTGCACCCGATGAGGACGAACAGCAGCTGAACAACGGTAGTGACAATAGCTGCCTATTGCGCACCGGCACTATAGGCACTACCAATCCCACCGTTGCTACCAGCACAGCCGCCTCTGTGGCAGAGCTGCGGCATAAGGACACGAATCGTTTGAGTCCACAGAACTCGATAAGGCGTTTGTCCAACACGCTTAGCATTGGTAGCGGTCCGGGGAGTCGAAGAGCTTCCGCCTGCATCTTCAACTCGCAGGTCTATCAGAATCTTAACCAGCCACCCAAGCTGAGGGGTGCCGGCCAGCGGCGAATGAGTTCCATTGAGCTGGCATTCAGTAAGACGTCTCATTTAAATCTCCATAATTTGGAGGCGAATCGCAAGTCGCTGTCATACACAAACTCCAAAATGGATCTGGACAAGTGGCAGAAGTCCTACACAAATCTCAACGAACCGGACATGCTGCAACAATATATGGAGGCGCGCGATAAGCGCAAAAACTCCATCAGTCATTACAATTTGAAGAAACGGCTCGAGGAGAAGGAGCTGCAACAGCTACAGCAGCTGCATCAGCAGCAATTACAATTGCAACAGCAGCAACAACTTGATTCGCAAACGGAATCCCAGCTACCACCACAGATGCTGGCCAAGGAGCTGCAGCAGCTATCCACGCAACAACAACAGCAACATTCCATGGTGCCAAGCGGAGGGGAACCGTTCTCAAAGCTAAAAATGGTCATACAGCGTCTGACACCCAAACATTTCACCACAGAACGTGACTCCTACTCCATGTACGTCTTTCCGGAGGATAACAGGTATACAACGACAAGCGCTAATCAAAATTACTTCAACTAGTCTAATCCAATATAGGTTTAAGACTATTTAAGCTACTGCTTTACAATAATGCTTTAGAAATTAATCATAATAAATTGGTTGCTTCGCCCAACATCGTTAGCAATTCTCAACTTCTCTGTTCACACAACAAGTATTGGAATAAGTTAATCACCTTAAATCTGACTTACCCCGAACTACTTAAACAGCTTTCCCATTTATCAATTACTAAACTCTCTTGACTCTGCTGTTTAACAATTTACCTATTTTCCAATTGATTTTTGTGTTTGATAGATTTCAATTGCTTTGCCATCAAAATGAACTGGTCTCAACTTTGTCGCAATCGCTTTTAGCCACTTTTGCAGTTCGTTTTCATTTTCATTTTGACTTTCGAAGAAGCGGAAATTCAATTTGAACTTTGTTGCCCTTCCCATTGCCGGAAAAAAAACACAAGCATTACAGTTAACTGTTTTTACTCTGTTTTTGATTCTCTCATACACACCCACAGATTCCGGCAAATCTGCTCTTGGTTTGTGAACCAGAAATGGTTCGACAATGTTGTGCTGCTATTTATAGCTCTCAATTGCATAACACTCGCCATGGAACGACCAAACATCCCTCCAAGCAGCACTGAGAGAGTGTTCCTGGCAACAGCCAATTACGTCTTCACCGTCGTCTTCACTGTCGAAATGTTCATTAAGGTGAGTTCGAGAAAAAAAATAACAACTAAGCATTGAATCAAGTTGCTTTTAAACTCTTAGCTAAATTCATTTTATAATTCATTATATATAAGTTAGGATCATATTTTTACAAAGAATTTACAAGCAATTTCGGTCAAGATAATAACAATAATCGTGTAATTGATGATATTGAAAAAGACATGTAAAAAATAAAAATAAAACTTCAATTAAAAACTAATATAAATATTGCAAAAATAATGAATACTATATAAAACCGTTCTGCAGGCAGTTAAACTGTTATTTAGATATTGTAACAAGACCATGCATCAATAGCCCACTGTTTTCAAGGGTATTTCATTTGCATGTAAATCACATTTCAGTAATTGAGTTTGAGTGTTGACATTCGACTTTTCTTGCAACCTTTGCAGGTAGTTGCCACGGGCATGTTTTATGGCCCGGATGCATATTTCACATCCGGCTGGAATATAATGGATGGATCTTTGGTTACAATTTCGATAGTTGATTTGTTAATGTCATTGATTAGCGAATCGAGCCCCAGGATATTTGGGATTTTAAGGGTAAGTTTGTGGGCTCTGAACAGGCAAACTGGCACACAAAACCAGCAGCATCAGCCTATCAGCAAACAGGCAGGCAACAGCATCAAAAGTCACATGCAACATGCAGCATTGAACTGACAAACAGCGACCAACATGTGTTAACCACAAATCGACAACTTGAACCACAAACCAAGCACCACAAAAAAAAAAAAATAAAATAAAAACAAAGAACTTAAAATTAAAAAAGAAAACAAAAGAAAGAAAA
Source organism: Drosophila picticornis (assembly GCA_035043845.1). Taxonomy (NCBI): domain Eukaryota; kingdom Metazoa; phylum Arthropoda; class Insecta; order Diptera; family Drosophilidae; genus Drosophila; species Drosophila picticornis. Next base: position 9,945,461 of record JAWNMR010000492.1, read on the forward strand.
TAAGTGAGAGCTTTGCTGTCGGACTTAACCGGCTGCGGCATACTCTGATACCAGCTGATAACAGACTCTACGACGAACGGATATCGCGCAAACCCAATATGCATTTATAATTTCGGTATCAGGGTATAAACATTAATAAGTTCTCGATATTGCTCGCCCGCTTCCCCGCTCTTTCGCGCTCTCTCCCGCTCTTTCTCTCTATATACCTCTCTCTCGCTATCTGTCTCTCTTTCTATCTCCATTTTCCGTATCCATCTAGCTCTAACTCTATCGTTGTCTCTTTCTTTCTATTGACTTTGACCCTTTCACTATCCCTTTCTATATATATTTTCCAACACACATCTCTCGTCTTATCATATGGAAACTCTAAACGCGTTTCACACCTACTTCCAATGAACAAATCTCTTTTCAAGATATATTTCTTAAATTCTACGTTAGATAATAATACAAATATATATATACATATGTATACTTTATTTACATTAATGGGCTATATAATGTTTAAGTCAGGTTTTCAATAACTTAACTAAACGTATAACAAAACCGATCTGCAGGTAAATTCTCGCTGCTATATCATTTAATGGCAAAATCAAAACTAAAAACTACAAATTATTCGTAAATTTTTATCTGTGTGTGCGTAGACTTCCCTCTTCAAAATGTTTATACCCCTAAAAAAGTAAGACAAAATTGTTGGCTCACTCTCATATCTTGTTGTACATACATTTATATATAATAATCAGTTAATCATTAATATATGCATTTCTTTGGCCCCTTATCACCCCGGCACCATTATCAAATTCCTCAGACTCACAACCATAAACCTCCCATTTTGTATTGTTATGTGAATTGCGTTAATCGTATCTGTTTTAAAGTCAATGGTATTTATTTAGCGGGTTTCCTTTTAGATATTAATCTTTGGGATAAACATTTAAACATTTAAGTAAATGCAAACCAAAAATAGATGGAAAAACGATGATTAAATTTGTTATGAAGACGATTTGAATACTTGTTGCATATCCGATCCAGTAAAAGATTCTATAAATATGACTGGAAACGTCCCCTTCCGTAGAGATTTATATACAGTTAATTTCGTTTGTGCGATCAATCTTATTATCGTTATCTAAGCCCAAACCCTTGCTCGGTTTGGGCATTAGGGCCACTCGCCTTGTAAAGCAATCCATAATATCCATACCTATTCCCTATTACAAACCCATTTGGGGCTTATTATCTGTAAGCAATCTTTAATAATACACACAAATTTGAAAATTTACAGACCGTTCTGCATATTGCATTTTTGCATTATTCTTGTCAATTCTTGAACCCATTATTAACCATTAAACATGTTTATATCTATATACTATTTTCACAACATTCACCTTCCAATTTCGAATCGTTACAGCTCATTTTGGTTCGATATATGTATGTATATATGTTAACCCTTGTTTGCGCACTCATTTAACTCAACTGTTAACTGTTACCTGTTAACTGTTAACTGTTGACTGTTGACTGTTAACTTTAAATGCCTACTAATATCATGTTTGCATCATTCAATTTCCATTTCCCATTTCCCATTCGAACCCATTCCGGCTTTGCTTTTTTCTAATCACATTCGTTTCAAGAGTGCAGCCGTTTCAGTTTCGATTTGAGTTGCAGTTTCCGTTATAGTTTTCCGTTTGAGTTGATAATAATAATTTCAGTGGTACGATGATATTTAATCGATTGATGGAAGTTATAATTTGAGAACAGTAACTGATCCGTTTCCATTCCCCACGTGTCTTGTTCGCAGGTGTTTCGGCTACTTCGTTCCCTGAGGCCGCTGCGTGTGATTAATCGAGCGCCGGGTCTGAAACTAGTCGTGCAAACGCTCTTATCATCCCTGCGTCCCATTGGGAACATTGTGCTGATCTGTTGCACCTTCTTCATCATCTTTGGCATTCTGGGCGTACAGCTCTTCAAGGGCACCTTCTTCTACTGTGAGGGCGAGAACATCAAGAACGTTCGCAATGCCCACGATTGTCGCAGCATTCCTGGGAACGTTTGGACGAATCGCAAATACAACTTTGATGATCTGGGCAAGGCACTGATGTCCTTGTTTGTGCTGAGCTCCCGCGACGGCTGGGTGAACATCATGTATACCGGCCTGGATGCTGTCGGCGTTGATCAGCAACCGATTGTCAACTATAACGAATGGCGTTTACTCTACTTTATCGCATTCATTCTGCTCGTCGGCTTCTTTGTGCTCAACATGTTTGTGGGCGTTGTTGTCGAGAATTTCCATCGATGCCGTGAGGAGCAGGAGAAGGAGGAGAAGATTCGGCGGGCCGCCAAACGAGCACTTCAAATGGAAAAGAAACGTCGGCGGATGCATGAGCCACCCTACTATACGAATTACTCACCCACCCGCTTGTTCGTACACAATGTGGTCACATCCAAGTACTTTGATCTGGCCATTGCCGCTGTCATTGGCCTAAATGTGGTCACCATGGCCATGGAGTACTATAAGATGCCCATGGCCCTTCAGTATGCATTGAAGATATTCAATTACTTCTTCACCGCTGTCTTCATACTCGAGGCGAATATGAAACTGGTTGCGCTTGGCTGGCGTCTCTATCTAAAGGATCGCTGGAATCAACTGGATGTTGGCATTGTTCTACTCTCCATCGTTGGCATCGTTCTCGAGGAATTGGAAACGAATATCATACCCATAAATCCGACCATAATACGTGTGATGAGAGTGCTACGCATCGCTCGCGTGCTGAAACTATTGAAAATGGCTAAGGGTATTCGGGCGCTGTTGGACACGGTGATGCAGGCCCTGCCACAGGTGGGCAATCTGGGGCTGCTCTTCTTTTTGCTGTTCTTCATATTTGCGGCGCTGGGCGTGGAGCTATTTGGGCGGCTTGAGTGCTCCGATGAGATACCCTGCCAGGGTCTCGGCGAGCATGCGCACTTCGCCAACTTTGGCATGGCTTTCCTCACATTGTTTCGCGTAGCGACTGGCGACAACTGGAACGGCATCATGAAGGACACGCTGAGGGATAACTGCGATGACGCGGCCGATTGCGTGCGCAATTGTTGCGTCAGCTCGGTTATTGCTCCCATATTCTTTGTGATATTCGTTCTTATGGCGCAATTCGTGTTAGTGAACGTCGTCGTGGCTGTACTGATGAAACACCTCGAGGAGAGCCACAAGCAAATGGAAGATGAGCTCGACATGGAGGTCGAACTGGAGCGTGAGCTCGTACGCGAACAGGAGTTCGCACAGGAGCAGAAACTCTGCCAGCAGCTGGCGGAGGCGCAGAGCAAGGCCGCTGTCGTACAGCCACGCCCACTCGCCAAAGTCAAATCGCTGCCAAAGAACTTTATCTACAGCACCCCATCAATGGACAAGAAGTTCCCACCACCCAACGCCAGCTTGAACAGCAGCGCCGCCACAAATCTCAATCTGGCCAGTACATTGGCAACATCAACTGGTGCCGGTGTTGGTGCGGGTGTAGGTGGAGGTGTGGGTGCTGGTGCAGGCGGACGTCGCCAGACCATACAGTACTTAAATCAACAGCAAGGGATGGGATTGGGCCTCAGCCTCGCTGAAATGGGCGGCGCGCTGACGCCTCAGGCGCTCGGCGCCCGGCTGGGCGAACCCTTTGGCGGCGGCCTAGTGACGGTAGGGGCAACGGGTGAACAGCCGTTGCAGCTACCGCCCCTGGGACGGCGCGGGCGTCGCGCCTCAGCTGCCGCCGGCTTCCGCAAGCGCGGCGTGCTGTCCAAGGAGCGCTCGCTGGATGAGCAGGCAATCCGACGTCGCAACCTTGAGGCGAAACGCACCAGCTGCGATTCGCTGCCATGGGGTGGCGATGCATTAGATTATCGACGCGGCACCATCTTCGAGAGCCTCGAGTCAGATGGCGGTGCCGCAAATAGTCCCAATTCCAGCTATGATTTGGATGTGCGCAGCATACGCAGCGCCGACGTCATAACCCGTCCGCGATCCGATCTAGATGGAGAACCATTGGCGCTGGTCAGCTCCCTTGTGCAGCCAACAATAACAGCTCTACACACGACCCAGCCACAGCCCCAGCCTCAGCCCCAACCTCAGCCCCATCCCACCGTTACACAACAGCCACAACAACAGCCACAACCACAAGCACAACAGCGTCGTCCATTTGGCTGGTCACAGTCCGTCGATCAGGGCTGCATGGGAAGGAGCAGCCTGTTGCTATCGGTGCCGCGTTCAATGCCACCGCGCAGTCGGAGCGGCAGTACCAAACAGCTGTTCAAGCAGCAAGCGCTCGATGAGGACGCCGACATGGATGAGAGTTCCCTGTTGCTGCCAGCAGCACCAGCAACAGCACCACCACCAACAACAACCACAGCACTACAACAGCAACAGGCAGCAGCAACAGCAACCACAGGCAGTGGCAGCTGTAGTGGCAGTGGCAGTGGCAGCAATAGCAACAACAGTACCGTTACCGGCAGCATGTCAGCCGGTGGCAGCGATTGCCCAGTGGCCATCAATAAGTCCGACACGGCAGACATTATGCGCATCATCAGCGAACGACGGCGCATGGATCAGCGGGATCAGTGCGGCAACGAGGATAGCGATTACAATGAGCTTCTTCTCGTCAAATCGCCGCAGTCGTCAACGGACTAAGCTAAGCATCCTCACTCTCTCTCTCCCTCTCTCTCTCCCTCTCTCCTCTCTCTCTCTCTCTCTCTCTATCTGTTTCTATCTGTCTCTATCCCATACCAATTTGTAAAGTCTGCCAGGCTTGTTTCGTTTTCCGCGTTTCTGCTTCACAGCACTAGCCATTTCGTAACGGTTGTTTAATTTCAGCATTCCGCTGTAAAAAAATAAAATTTAATTAAATTCGATAGCAAATTCAGGAAACTCTTCAATTGCAATTCAATTTGATTTCAGCATTCCGCTGTATCTGAAACAAATTCAAAGTGAATTTTCAACTCAGCATTTCGCAGTGCCGACAATATTAATAATATGATGAGTTTATTTTGAGGTGGAAGAAATACAAATTCGATGGGCGACAGCTGATAGTAAATATCGATAACGATAACGAAACAGGCCTGTTGGCTGAAATAATCTATCTTTCACCCGCATAAAAACATACACGTAACTGTAGCCTGTTCAAAAATTTAGGGAATTTTCCAAGTGCTCAGTTTGAAGAAAGCAAAACTAAAGCGTTAGCTAATTAGGTAATAGTGTTAACGATAACGGTAACGATTACGATAATATTACTCACTAGCGTTAGGCGTTAACTGTAACTATAACTGTAACTGTAACTATAACTGTAACGATAACGATTAAACGATTAACGATAACTACTCTAAAGAAAATTGTCAACTGTTTTTAGTGCAATCTACGGTTTTCATAAGTTTAGCAAACAAACAACAAAAAGAAATCCAAAGGTATCAAGAAAATTTAATAAAACAAAATGAAAATTGTTGTTTAGAGCGTTTTCCGTTTCAATCAAGAAAATATATCCTACAAAAAATGAAATAAATTCAATACCAAAAAGAGAACAGGAAAAAAATAACTACATGCTGATTAATGATATATATTCACATATATACATATATATATTTATATATATATGAACATGTATATATATATATATATATATGTAAATGTATATATATGTAAAGTACATACAAGCGTTAAATGCGATATACACAGTTATACATAAATATATATACGACTTTATAAAAGGAGTCTACATACATGCATACATGATGGAAATTGTGAACAAAAATCATCAACTCTGTGATTAGCTCTTAAAGTTTAAAAACATTTATATGAAGGACAAGAAAACCATATACATATATTCTATGCATATACATATACTTATGCTATATGTATGTCCAACCTAGAGTATGCATTGTAATGTTTTGCATTGTATTTTATGTAGTCTAGTCCAAAACTAAAGCTGACAACAATTGACGCAGTATTCAGTATATATTTAAAATACATACACAATGATAAGCAATAGCAAATTTAGTTTGTTAAGATTGTAATCTAACCTAATTAAGAACAAAAATCCCCCAAAAAAAAAAGAAGAACAAAAACAAACAAAAAATCAAAGAAGAAAAAAACAAATACCAAACTTGCATTGTTGCCACTATTCGGATAAAAAAAAAAATTAATAAAAACGAATTTACATAGGTACTTAACACTCACACAAACACACACAAGACACGATGCTCTTCTGGACAATCTATCAACTACTTGGCGCACTCTCTTTCTAGGCCTTAATCAGTCGGTCATTGCTCTATCGTTGTCTCGCTCATAATTCAACGAAAATTGTGCCAAACAAATACACACAAGAGAAACACTCACACACTGACACTGACAGACACAAATTAAGGGTAAATAGCGAACGTTAACTCTTTGCGTGTTAATAAAAACAAGAAAATCAAAAACAAAAGCAAAAAAAAAACAAAAACTGAATTACTTACATATATAACTAATTGAACAAAAAGGCCCCTTACTGGATTAAGGACAACAACTAGGGGAGAAAGAGCCCTCATGTTTATTTTTATATATACCAAAAAGGGCGAAAACCATTTTTTTTAGTGTTAACTGTGTAGCTTTTAAATACGTTGTCAACTTTTAATGATAGTAGTCGGGAGTAAGCACAATGTGCATATCCCTAATTATAGAATCGTAATCTGAACTACAATATTCTGCAAGGATCCCCAAACCGAAAACCACACAGAACAACTTTATGGCGTGGCATTTAATAAAAATTAGTTAAAAATTTCAGAAGCTTATCAGATTATACATTGAGTATATATTTGCATACATAATCTTGTGTATGAACTATCAACGAATTACAATAGCTAACCCAAAAGTCAGCTACACTTTAAAATGCAAAAAAGAAACAAACAAAAAAGAATTAAGTGAAATGTTACAAATGCAGTAGAAGATTAAGACAGAGAAGAAGATGAACACAAAACACTGTCAATTTTCCAAAAATGGTCAAAATCGAAAACAAAAATTTCCAAAATGAAAAAAAAAAATCCCATTTTTTACACTCTTTGTAGAACGATAAAAAAAATTGATTCGAACCGTAGAACTACTCTAGAGAATCCCCAAAAAAAAACTTTAGATAAACTTTTTTTGACACGAAAACAACAAAAAGCAACAAATCGAACTTAGAAATTTTATGCTATATACGATATATGTGTGATTGGGGCCTCTCTCGGGCGTTACGCAAAAACAACAGCAACAACAACAAGAAACAAATTTAATTATGTAATAATTTCATCTGTGCCTTTCTCTACGAATATAAATATATATATATACATACATATATATAAACATATATATATATATATATATATGTGTGTATATATTTATCTATTTAGATACTTTATGCGAATACAAGTAATGATAAACTACTTACTAAATACTATATACTACTCCACATGTGCTCTTCTTTACGCTCACTAAATTCGCTATCCCTATCTCTCTCTCTCCCTCTCCCTTCCGTAATTGCACACACACACACACACGCACAGACACGTCAAACGTAACGCAGTATTTATTCTTTTGCAGTAGGCCGCACTTCAAGCAAGCAGTTTAAAGCAGTGCAGCACTACACTTGTCCGTCTCCTTCGCTCACTGTTTCTCTCCCACTCTCGCTATAAGTGAAGTTAAATAGAAACAATTATTAATAAGAAGGTCTTATTTCTTATCTTACTATAAAATCTAACAAATTCTGCAACTCAAATTTGATTTTTCTACCAATTAGGCTAAAATGCAATCGAGTATTTTAAACAGGTAGATAGACTTGCGGCCACTTGTAATGCAACAAAAGCAGCTGGCAAAGAAAGTAGATAACTTTTCGCTAACTTGTTGTTTATTCATCCATGCCAACTTGACTGAATACAACAAGCATTAATGTGTAAACTATTGTTAAAATGTTCATAAAGAAAAAAATGTAACTTCCGCTTCAACCAACATTCAGTTTGACAGCAACTTGAGACAAATCGACACAAGGAGAAGAACAAAACTAAACCGCAAATGCAACTAAGAAACTATTTATGAATTAAAAACAACAATAAATGAGTACTCCATATTTATATATATACATGCATGTATATGTATAAATATATATAAATAGTCACACTCAAACATAAACGTACACATAAACTAAACAATATTATTGCTTAAGCTCCGTTATAAAAGATAAAATCAAGTTTATAGGTTAATGCGCTGTAGTTTCGAATGTTTTGTTTTTATATTGCAATTTTTTTAAAGTAGCGGCTTGAACTAATAACGAGGACGAATATATAAAGTTAATGGCTAAAACGAGAGCAACAAGAAACCGTAACACTTTTTTTGAGAGCAGATAAACCTTATAAGCAAAATAACAAAAACGAAAACTATAAAGTGCGTGTGTTTTTTTTTTGTCTTGTTGATTAATAATTAGGTAAAGATGCAACAAAACATAAGTTAATTAAAGCAAGATTAGACAACAACAAAAAATGGTGCGAATGCTGCACGGAGGCCTAATTATATATAAATGAAAAGAAGTAAAAAAAATAAAGAAAAACTATATAGAAATTTTAATTATACAGAAACGTATATATATGTATATATATACATATATATAAATTTGCTTTTAGCCAAAGGAACAAATAACCAAAATAAATCAAAGAAAATAATTATGTAAAAATTATATGTGTAATAAGGAAAACAACAGCAAAAAATTTATGAACGGAGCAGAAAACGAAAACGAATGTAAAAGAAAATGAGTAAAATTGAGCACTATTTCCAGCCCCAGTCCCAAAAAGTCGTAGTTATTGAAAGAAAAAAAGAAAAAGCAAAAAGAAACAAACATACATACATAATTGCAGAGTAATTACATCAACTAAAAACTAAAAGTTATAAACATTTTGTGTTGCGCAATTTTTGCGCTCAACAGCAAAAATACCGTAAATAATAACACATAATTATATTACATAGCTGTAAATTGGTTAAAGCTACCACAGAAATCGCTCTACATATGCCTCTCTTACACATACATACACACACACACACACACTCACACAGGCACACATATATATTTAAATATGTATATAAGCAAAACAAAGAGCATTATGAATTAAACAGAAATTTTGAAAAGATTGAAACGGAATTTTCTATTTATGCATGCATTGGCGCCATCTATTGTGTGGTGACGGCTTGACTACTGCTTGCAAGCAGTGCAAGCAGCATAAAAGGTGATTTCTTAGTATCTGGGTTAAATTCAGCTTTATTGTTATGAATCTTATGCATTCTTATCTAGAATTTGGTTAAGTGCATACAGGGTATCTGGCGGCTTAGCACTCACTCTTCTTCTCTTGGTTTCGCTGTTTTAATTTTTTTCTTTATTGTATATTTTCATATTTACCTTGCGCTTTTAGTGTGTAAATGACATTGCATTTTGTGTGGCTCGCTTGCGCTTTTGTCTTGCGTCGTAAATTTTCTCTTTATTGCATAAGAGGGATCGCTTCTCCACCCCTAACCCTGCCGCCCACCGTTGCCGCTTGCCCTCTCTTCGAACTGAGGCTCGGTGAACTTCCCAGGGCCATTAACAAAAAAAAAAACAAATTCTCGGCATAGTCAAGTGAAAATATTTTCACGCCACTATTGTAATAGAGTAAGTTATCCACCCCACCCCCCCCCCCCCTCTCTTTCTGGCCCCAACATATTCCCCTCCTCTTTAGTGTCATCTGAGTAGATTTTGAAGCAATCTGAGCCCATTGGAATCTGTGCGTTTGCGTTTTTAATTAACAACGGTTTCTTCTATTACTTCATGAAAGATTGCAAATGAAGTAATTAAATAAAGAAAAGCAAAATAGTAATAATAATATTAAAATACATACATAAGTGCGTATAATAAAAACACAAAAAACAACAACAACAAAATCAAATGCCGAAGATGAAATACAAAAAATCAGTTACGACGCAACAAAGTTAACGGTATTTGGCTCAGTCTCAGTTGTTGTTATTGTTATTGTTATAGTTGTTGTTGTTGTGGAATTGCGTTCATGGTCAAAGTGTCAAACGTGATGTAACGGTACGCTATTCACTGACCCCAGAAATAAGCATTCAGAGAGAAAGAGAGAGCGAGAGAGAGAGAGAGAGAGAGCGAGAGAGAGACAGTCCAACATTTAGTCGGTCAAACTCGTTTCAATTATGTGTAACTTACTTAATCAATCGTACTTCCCCTTATAACTTTGATCAGCATAATAAAACCCATTGAACTCAAAAAATAGCGTTTCGTTACACAATACGTTTTCAAAAAATTCTGAATCAGAGTTTTAAGCATCCGCATTAAATTCAATATTTAAAGGAACATACGAGAAACTGCAAGAGGGAAAATGACGCTGATATATGTATATAAATATATATATACATATATACATGTATTTTTATGAGTTTACAATAATTTGCAAATGAAATGTTAAAATTTCACTTTATATCGGGCGGCGCAATGTAAAAGGGAAATTTCAAGGCAATGAAGGCAATAACTTCCGTTTTTATTATGATCGTAAATATATGTGATTAAGTTGGGAAGTCGATGGCAGTAAAAAAGAACAACCGTTAATTGATTAGGTAAATTGGTTTTACGATGTGAAAACGTTTTCTTTGAATACCATAGAAAAATGGAGATCATAGATCATTTTGGTTAAGGACTAGATATAACCTGTTCTGTATTCTTTAATATCACAAGAATAAATAAATATTTGAAAAGTGAACTAAATTGCAGCCAAGAGCAGTGTTGCAAAAGTGTCGCACTCAAAATTGTCGATTTTCACACACTTGATTTGAGTTGTGAACATTTGGTTCGAAGCACTGTCAACGATTCCCAATTCCGATTACGCTGAAATGGTCTGCGAGTGTGTTTGTCTGCGATAGTAGTTTTTACATATTCCCATTCCCATTCGTATTCGTATTCGTATTTTTATATGTATGTATTTGTATTTGAATTTGTATTTGTCTTTGTCTTTGTATTTGGGCTTTAGTAGCACTTTATTATTTATTCACTGTTAAGCTGAAGTTTGAGTTGTTGTTGTTGTTGTTGTTGTCGTTGCGGCCTTTTTTAAACTTTTTGTTTTTGCTTTTTTTGACACTTTCACTTTTCTCATTAAAATATGAGACCGAGCAACGACAGGTTTCTGCTGACAAAATTACAATACGAATACAAATACGAATGCGAAGATGAATACTTGCTTACACTCGCATGCATACATACATACATACATACATACATAGTATGTAACCTTAAAACATATGTACACATCTTATTATTATTATTATTATTATTATTTTTTTTTTGAGATTTCGTTTGCATCTTCATTCATTATACCCGTCACAGTCACTCACCCCTCCCACCGTCCACGGCCCACACCTTTCACCTCTCCCTGCCGCCCACCCTCCACTTCCTACCGCTTCTCTGGGCACATTTGCATTCGTTACCGTTGCTTTGGTGTCACATCGGACACCCTGCCCCATCTCACTTTTTACACCTCTCGCTCTTGAGTGAATGCTCGGATCACCTAGATACATATGTATCTATGTGGTTAGATAATTACCCAAACACTTAGATACTATTAAGATACCCATGTCAATGCTCAGTAACAAGATTTTGCCTATGGCCATATTCCCTCGACAACCATCAGCATTTCAGCCGCTATCTTATCTTCTCGGTAATGTGGAGTGGTTTACCTAGAAATTGAATAATAACTTCGTCCCACCTTTATTGACAGTAATTGAAACGTTAACAATTACAAAAAGGAAATGAAAATGCAAAACCAATGAAAATTGTATGCATGCATGACATGTATGCCTATCGTGGCATGTGATGCTTGTTTATCTTGATTTCCGAAATTGTGTCAATCTTCGGAAGCAGCAATAACAGCCTCCCTCTCCCTCTCCCTCTCCCCGCTGTGATACTTTGCATCGTCTCTTTTCCATTAGCATCGATTGAGAAAAACCCGTTTACAATTACCCGCCGTCAGTCAGCACCGAATTCTGTTTCGATTTGCTGACGCTTCTGGTCACATCTTCCAAAATGCACTTTTTGATTTGCCCTTTACACACACACACACACACACTCACACACTCACACTCGCACTTGCACTCACGGCACTCATGCTCAAAGACACAGGCAGGGGGAGAATTCCAGTCATGCCTGCAGTTTTTGGCAGCTATTTTATTTCAGATTTTTAAGAACTGGTTTTATATATTTTTTATTTTTTTTTTTATCTGAAGTACCAAAGAAGTGAACGGTTAGGCTAAAGCTATAGCCAAAGCTCAATTGTGGCCTAAAACGTATTTTCTCAACTTTTCATGTTTGCCTGTTTTTGGAAAATTGAAAAAGCATTGCACGACATTTGGGGGATTTGTTTTCGAGTATTACACAATGGGTAACAGTTAACATAGAGAGAGAGAGAGAGAGAGAGAGAAAGAGGGAGAAAGAGAGAGAGCTACGACGACGAGCAAGACAACTTGTTAAAGCTGTGGCTCGTTTTGTTGTATTTGTTGTTGCTGTTTACAACTTGGCTCGATTCGGGAACCTGAGACTGGATATTGAATCTATAGATATATATATATATATGTGTGTGTGTGTGTAAACAGGTCAGCAAAAAGATAACTGTTGTAACACTTCTTAATCCTGTGGCTAAATATGCTATGAATCAATCAAATGCACCAAATTAATTAGCGGACAACAAATCTAAGAGCCCTCTTAACGACAAAATTATTATCTTTAAGTTTGCTTGAGCCCGGTAATTAACAGTTTATGCATTTGTCATGGCATTCAGTATGAATGCGTGATGAATTTTATTAATTTGTTTGAGTATTATTTTCGTATTTTAGATAATTTTTTTGTAAATACAATATTTAATTTATTTTATTTTTTTGCTTTATTCCCTTGCTAGTATATTAATTTAATTTTTGCAATTTATATTGATGTGATGTCCGATGACAACTTGGGAATGAAAGCTTAAATTGCTTTGAGCATTCCTTATTGAAATTAAGAATTACAGAGCAATTTATTTGCTCAAATCTTTTAATTCATTTTCAATAACGAATAACGAATACTGTTTTATTCGTTCACATTCAGATTCAATTCAGATTCAGATTGAAATTCAGACGCCAATACAACCAACGGTATTTATTTGTTTTGATTTATGCCCATTGGCCATTGATGCCTCTATTTACAAAACTCAATTCAGCTATTCACTCACTATTGCCCAGTTCCTTTAATTTATTGATTTAGAGTTATTCACACAGAGAAGCTCACTCATTCATTCTCCCTTTGGATTAGCGCTCATTTATTTCGGTGCTCTTCTCTTTCTCTTTCTTTCTTGCTTTCCGAATTTGTCGTTTTGCTTTTTTTTTGCGGCCAACTTTTGCAATACTTGCATGGCAGCAGCATAACACATAAATAACAACAACAACAAAAGTAGCAACAACGACATTCGTTTGTTAACAAAATGCTTATTACAACATCGGCGATGACGCAGGGGTTTTTTCTTTCTTTCTTTTTTTTTACTGTCCAGCAGCAGCAAGAGTTGTTGCTCTCTATTTGCTTTTCTTGCGCTCTCTTTTGCTCACTTACTCACTCTCGCCCTCACTCTTATGGCTCTCATTCTCTGGGTCTCCCTCTCTTTCTCTCTCTCTCTCTCTCTGTCTCTCTGTCTGTCTCTCATTTCTTTTGGCAGTACTTTCAATGCGCTTGTATCAATAGTTAACGGTAAAATTTTGCACTGCCGTTGCTCACTTGCGCTTTCAAGCTCGTCGCTGAGCTTGAGCTTGAGCCGCAGCCGAAGCCTCAGTCAACGTCGCCGTCGCTGTCGCAGTCGCGCCTATGTTGCCGAGATTTTCGGTTGTTGTTGCTTGTTGCTCTCGTGCTGCTGCTGCGCAGCTGCGACTTTTTAGGCTGCGTTTTTGAAATTGTTGGCATATTTTTACAGCTGTCCAAGACGCGCAGCCGTAATTCGTTAACGTGCGTTCATGCCAAGCGGTCGTCGCTTGTCGCAGCTCCCGAAACCTTAAACCTTAATTAACCCCTTCCTGCCCCTTTGACGCGTGTGCAACGCAACGAAAGTAAAAGTGCAAAAAAATAAATAAATAAATGTAAAAAACAAACAAAAAATACGAAAAATACGACAGCAAAAAAGTAAAAAAAAAAATCAAAAAAACAAACCACAAAACTGAGAAATTCTAACGGTTAAAAAAGCCAAGCGTCGCTTGAGCAGCGCTTATTACACAACTGGCGCCCCAAAAGTGAAGACGAAAAGAAGAGTTTTTTTTTTGTTTTCTTTGTACAATGTGTTATAATTAAAAAATATACAAATATTTTTTTTTTTTTTTTGTTTTTGTCAACTCTTTGCTTTACTGTGATAATGGTTTAAACAAAGTGTGCTCAAAGAAATCTTACAGAAATATTTAGTCACAATAATCAAAAATAAGAAACGCACGAAATCGAAACCGATACATATTTTGGGATATTTTTGGAGTGTAAATCATTTTTTTCTTTTTGGTTTTTTCAACATTTTTTCTTGTGATTTCCTGTTAAGTGAAAGTGAAGCACACAGGGCAAGCGACGCGCGTCAAACGTGCCCCATCAATTTGTGGGAAATTGGCTTCTTTTTTTTTTATTTGGATTTGTCGTGCATTATTCTTTAAATGATGCGTTTACGCGTGCTGCTGACGGTGGCGCTGACGCTGACGCTGGCAGCGACTCTCACAGAGACGGCCATCAGTAGCCAGGACAACAAGTCCTTGCCGGTCATCATTAACCCCGATCAGCACAATGTCATCAATTTGAGACTACACACAGACAACACCAACAACAACAGTAACAACAACAACAACAACAGCAACAACAGCAGCAACAGCAGTAACAGCGACGTCAGCTTCGATCTGACGCGCACGCTGCGTCTGCGCGATGCCCTAAATGTGTTCGATCTGTCGCTGCTGGCGTCGCAGTGGCCACGCCTGGAAACGACACGCATGCTGCACGTCAACTGCACAAAGGACATGCGCCGTTATCTGCACGGCCTGACGGACGCCAAAATGTGGGCAGTTAAAAGTAAGTGCAAATCAATCGATAAATCTAGCTACAAATGCGAATCTGGCTACGAAATGGAATGGCGCAAAGTAAAATCATTTTGTTAATCCAGATATATTCCGAGCACGATTTGATTTGATATACAGAAAATATTGCATCGTTTTTATCAGTTATGCATATATCTATATATATAAGTAAAATGTATTTCGTTGTAACTTTTTGAGTGATCAAACAGCAACTGGCAAATCACTTTGCATTTAGAATAATACGCGCTTTACATTGATAGCTATTCAAATGGCACACACGCACACAGATACACAGACAAACACATATAGATACATTGATGCATAGATACGTGTGTATTGCATATTCATATTTCTCGCTGCTTTGGTTTGATTATGAATTGAGCCGCCGTTGTTGCACTGGTAAACGTGTTATTTCTGCTGTGGACCGCGTTTTGGCTGCTCGGCATTCTCAACATTTTGAGTCGCGATTTCGGATCTATCTATATAGTTGTTGAGATATGCATGCGCCGCTGCAGACGCCAAGGTCGCAATTAGTTCTTGCCGGACAGCGGCGGCAATTTGCTGCCACAACAACAACAACAACAACAGCTCGACTCAATTGTGTGCAGTTTTATTTCTTCTTTTTTGATTTTGATTTGTTGCCCAGCTCGGTTTGAGTTTGAGTTTTGAGTTTTGCGTGCAGAGTGTTCAGGTTTTTGGCAAATTGTTTGGTCATTATGTCAGCACCCCGTGTCAGTTTTGAACAATGGCCCCTAACTGTAATTGGATATTGCACATAATGCAATACAATATGAGTTAAGGCACCGTTCACTCCTGACCAAAATGGTTGGCCAACAACGGCTTTACAACAACTGCAACAACAACAACAACAACATGCTGCCCAATTTAATTTCGTCTACTCATGCTAACTGCCTATCTTTCAAAATTTGACTAGGTACTGCATCTAATTGCTGAGTATTTGAACAATCACAACATATCTCGCAATACTGACCCTTTTTCTGTCTTAAAATCAAAAACAGCATTAATCACCCTGTCAAATGAATGGCATTAAAGCGTTGCCAACTGAGCCACATTAACAGGCAACTTCAACATTTAGCGGAGGAAAAAAAAAAAAACAAAAATACTGTTTGTCTTCTGCCTTTGATAGGAACTGCAAGCTGCAAGCCTTGCACTGCTTGCTTGTTGGTTGCGCCGCTTGCACTGCTTGCACTTAGCTGGCAATTCAACGTTGCAGCAGCTGCAATCAAAAATATTATGAATGTATGTTGTGCGACTAGTTTTTGGTTTGGCTTTATTCGGCTTTTGCTGTGCCGTTGTGTTGCTCCACGGTGTAGATGGCACGCCCCCCTGGTTGTGAGTGATCAGCTGACCAGCTGACCAACTGACCAACTGGTAGACTGACTGACCGACTCACTGCCTGACTGAATAAGTGAATGAATGAGTGAGTGTCTGTTGTCCACACTCTTTGCGACGGTTATGCAATCAATTAACACAAAGCGAAAGAAAAAGAAAAGCCAAAGAAGACAATGACGGCAAAAACTGAAGTCTTTCATTCGCATAGTTTCTTTCCAAAGTTTCACTAAGTGTAACTAAAAATGACCAACATAAAATAGATTGCGTTCAAAGCTTGCGCCCAGTTTAAATATTATTCTAGCTTTTATTCCACAAGTATTCGTACTGGCATCTATTCATTCATTTATAATTGGCTTTTAATTGTGATATAAGCGCCTTTGCCGTTGACCACATCGTTCTTTAAAATCTGACCAGCCACTTTAATGGCCAAGATCAATGGCCAAACAATGTGGTTGAGTTTTCTTTTTGGCAATTGACTTTACACACCCGAACCCCACAGCCAAATGGGACTTTTAGCTTTGCCTTAAAGTTGTAATGTTTATATATATATATATATAACTTTTTTATAAAGCTTTGCTTAAATATTTACTTTTATAGATTTTTTCGTATTTAACTATGGCTATAAATAATTCTCAAGTCTGAATAGAAACAAGTAAAGGAATAATGTAAGAAATATTTCACATAATATGAATTCGAAAAGTAAAAATTCCATTCAAATTTATTAATTTGTATTTATTTTTATTTGGAAACGCTCTAAAGTCCTCCCACAAGTCTTGATTATTATTATATCGTTTTCATTAGAGTTCAACTGAAATTGAATTGATTTAACCGTATTAAGCTATTCTTTAGTTAAGGAAAAAACGAACTTGATTAACTTCGTTAAAGCAAATTCTAACTGCGAGTTTGAAGTTGAGATGCATTTGATAACTTGTTCATCGGGTTCGGGTATTTGTCAAGTCGGGCAAACTTCGCTTTTAGGCTCTATGTGCGTTCTGAATTGTTGTTGTTGTTGTTTATTTTGTTGTTGTTCTTATTGTTTCTTTTTAGTTGCAACTACGCTTGGTTGCTTTGTGTGATTGTTGCAATCGATTGCTTGCTGCTGCTGCCGGCCGACAATTGCCACTTGCCACCAACTGTTGCTTCCGCTGCCCCCCGCCACCGCTTCTCGTGTCTTTGTTAAAAGCTGTCTTTGTTTGGTTAGCGCTTTTGCAGCTTGGCGACTTAGTTGAAGGCCAAACGTTTTAGCCATGGCTGGCTTGGCTCGGCTTGGCTGGTTCTGGGCCACGGCATATGTGGAAATCCTGGCAATGAAATACCTCTAAGTGCACAACACCAGAAAAAACCATACCATATAGCGTCAAATAGAGCAGACCTGATTTTTCAGCAACCAAGCCTATCATTTCCATTCTACAAGGTCGCTTTTTCTAAAATTGTATAAATCGAAGTACAAAACGGAATTTTTCCATCACTTTAAGCATTTGAATGAGCGGAAAAATTACATAAAACCAGCAATAATAATAATTTTCTACTCTTGGAAATTTGAAAAAATTATGTGTTGAATTTAAGATACAACATTTTTGGGCTTATTTTAACGCCAAAGAAATTGATATTGACTTTCTTATTCTGCTCGCTGCGCTCTGCAAATCTTTGGCACTTTTTTCGATTCTAGCCATTGTCAAACGAAAGAGTTTTGAGGCTTAAAGAGGAAGTGTAAATGTTTGCTTTAACAATCATAAACAGCATTAGGCCCGATTGCTAATGATCATTAGTGTGTGTGGTTATGTGTGCGTGTGTGTGTGTGTGTGATGTTGGTGAGTTGTGCAAACTTCCTACTCGTGGCTTTCACAGATTATCTGGCCTTTTTGACTTTCCAGGAAACATGACGCGCGTTACAAAAACACCGGCTTTTTTGGCCACAATTGCAATTGGCCATTAGCAAATCCCAAAAGTTGACCTCGTCTTGCATTTCACAAAAAAAGGCAATGTTAAGCAAACCAACCAATAAACACACACACACACACATCATAATGAAAAGCCAAAATTGTCGTTGGCCAACTTGTCCGTCTTATTGGCCAGCTACCAAAATTGGCAAAGCGACTTCTTGCAATATGCGCGACTCGTGCCTGGCCTGTTTTCGATGTTGCTTGTATTGTTTTTGTTGTTGGTCATTAGCTTAGGCACAATAGCCGCATTTTTAGGCCAATATACTTAGCCGACTTTTAGCTGAAAAGGGGCTGTTTGAAGCGCCTTTATGTGTTGGCTGAGGGGGAGAGGGGCTTAAGGGGGGGGGGGGGGGGGGGGGGGGAAACTTGCAGTTACCAATTACAGTCTTTGTGCAAAATGAAACGTCACGCAACATAATTTCTACTGCTTTCCCATTGTTGTTGCAGTCGGTTGTAAATATCAACAATAAAGCAATATGAAAATGAAGAAGCAGACAGGCAGGCACACACACAAAGCGGCACACACAAATTGCACAACAAATAAACACGGCAAGTCAGCGCATGTTGTTATTGTTGTTGCTCTTGCTGGAATGTAAAGACAACAGCAACATTAACATTAAAATCAACAACAATAACAATAACAACAACAGCAACAACAACAACTGCAGATAAGCGCCGACGCCGAAGCTTATGTAATTTAACTTTAATTTTGTTTGATTGTTGCAATGTCTTGCAGTTTTTTTTCGTTCGTTGTTTTTATTATTGTTGTTGGCAAAAATGAAATTATGGCCCAAAGCAGGCGAATGTGCGCTTGCCTTGTTCCCGCTGTTGTTGTTGTTACTTTTATTGGCAGCAATAACGGTCAATGTGTGGCATCTGTGAGTGTTTGTGTGTGTGTGTGTGTTTGGAACACTTTCAACTTTGACCGAGTTTTTCCGCCATGCGTTTTATTTTCATTTATGTTTTCAGTTTATCAGTTGTTGTTGTTTTGTTTTTTTATTCAGCATGCCCCACACACACTAAAGACTTAGGCAACAAACTTGCAACGAACTTGCCACGGCTTAACGGAGCTCAGGCAACACTGTTTGTAAGCGCGCAATTAACGCAATTCAACTTGGCATTTGATCATGAATTATGGCCTAAAACTCTGTGGCAATTGGCGTCTTAAGAAACCAGTTAGCTTCTGCCTTGTTAACACGCTTATGCCAAGTCTTACTTGGTGGTAAATATGTGCAAGCAGGACACAATAAACGGATCAAATGCAATTAATTATTTTGCTAAAAACAAAGCTTTTATTTTGCAATTTGTACAGCATCATTTTCAGCGAATGTATTTTTAGGCCTAAACTATTCTTCTTGCTTATAAGCTGAAATAATAAAATTTAAGCGGCGGATATGTTTGCATAATATTATTAAATTCATTTTTGTGACTAACACAGATTTTGCGGCTAAGGATGCGAACCAGTTTCTGCATGAATCAGCTTACATAAGTTCACTCTATGAATTTGGTTTTGTCTTTTATTTATTTTTTGCTTTTTTTTGGCAAACAGACACAATATTTGCACTTGAGTTGCACTTTGGGCCTGGCCAAAAGAGCTGGTTGAATACAAACTGCGTAAATGACGGCACCAATTTTGAGATACCGTCAGGTCGACAGATCGACAGATCGTCAGATCGACGAATTACAAATTGCGAATTGTGAGTTAAAAGTTACGAGCTGCGAGCTACGAGCTACGAGCAAAGAGTTACGAATTAAGAGTTACGAGTTACGAGTGCGTTGTGTAAACTTATGATGGCCAAAGAGACGTTCCCATGATCATCATCATCATCATCATCGTCATCATCGTCATCTTCATTATGATCGTAGATGCTCACATAATCCGTTTGTTGTATATATATATTTGCGTGTGTGCGTCTTGTTAGGGCATTCGGAATGGCCAGCGTTTATCGCTATTGTTATCGTAATTGCAATCGTTAATCGAATCGGTTTTCAAGTTTAATACGCAACTTGGTCTTCGATTTTTAATCAAGCGATTTCTATGTCGCACTCGTTGCATTCAATTGAAGGTCAATAGACCACTATAGATTTGAGACTTTAGACCTTATATATACACATATACCGTTTATATATAGTGTATACTATCGGCTAGAGTTTTAGTTGGTTGTCTTCAAGTGCATTCCCAGACGAATGCTTGCCCCGTTTTTGGATACTTTGACACTGAGCGGTCGAGGTAAAAGTATCGCAGAGTAAAAAAGCACTTCCGTTAGGCAAAGTGCGCGACGTGTTTTGCATTTGGAAAACAAACACTTATGAAATTTGCTAATTGCAATTTTGCATGCCGCTCTATTTTTGGGGTTATTGACCATAATCGCATTTTTTCTTTCTATTTCTATTCGGCTTAATTGCGCACTTAAGACGTCCATTTAAAGTGGGCGTGACTGATTATATAACTGATTATGAGCACAAATAGAAAATTTAAATTCAGATAAAGAGAGGGGCAGAGAGAAAGGTTTTCGTAATGGGTTATTACGTGCCAAAATCTTATAAACATTTTATGGTTCTGTGTCGTGCTTCCAAAGGGTGTTTAGCTTGATAATATGTTTACTATCTCAGAAGTTTATGATTTCTGACTATTCTAATTATATAGTTGGACGTAGCTCAGTGGTCAAGAACTCTATAAAGAAATGGTTGCAGTCGCCTTCATTTACCTTTTTATTTTCAACAATGAATCGCTTAAAAAACTACTCAAAAAACTAGCTGAAGAATTCTTGGAGAACTTGTAAGATAATAAATACTACAGCTAAAATATAGTAAAAATTAATTTTCCATTAATGCTATCAGTGTTTTGTGCATTTTCATGATGACTTTTGGCATTTGCGATCGTTAACAAGTTCATCACAAGATTATTGCTTTGGCTAATTATAATGCCAGTGCAAATGACTGAGGCAGCGAACGCGATGCGAAGTGCTGTTAATGGCACCAAGAAATGCAGCCCTGAAAATGCGCTTAACTACTATGTGTGTGTGTGTATGCATATATGTGCATATGTGTATGTATATGTATATGTATATAGATGCCATATTAATTCAATCTGGCACGCACATTACGCAAAGCACACCAACAAAACAAAATACTGTCCATTGCCACGTGTCCGAAGACAGTCTGAAGACAGAGCGCAGCAGCAGCAGCGGAATGTTACGGACAGGGCGGGGGCGGGGGGAGGTGAAGTTGGCGGTGGAGGTGGACGTGGAAGTGGAGGTGGGGTCCGATCAGGTGAAATACCAGTTAGTCATCAACCGAAAAAAATATAAACGGGTCGACAATGGCAATGGCGCTGTTGCTGTTGCTGTATCTCAAAACTGAAGCTGAAGATGCAGCTGACCTTGTGCTGAATCTCAAAAAAAAAAAAAAAATGCTGCGAGCCGAAAACGTGAGTGTGTATTTGTATGTGTGTATGTGTGTACCTATATATAAAATGGAACTCAAATTAAAAAGAAACTAAGCCAAAACAGAAAATGAAAAAAAAGATACACGTAACACACACACACACACACACACACACTCCCTTCCTCCCTACCTCTCTCGCTCTCTCTGTCACTCTCGCTCTCGCTCTCCCTTTCGCTTAAAGTGGAGCACGAATTTACTGTCAATGTTCGCGAAGCTTTCGCCAGCGGCAAAATCTCAAACTCATAATAAAGTTGTTGTTGTTGTTGTTGTTGTTGGTGCTTTAGAGATGATGACAGTTTCAGACTCAGTTGTCAACAGTTTGGCAATGTCGCCCACAGCACCAACTATTGCACTTGAACTCCGGCAACAGCAACAGCAACTCCAACAACACCAGCACTAACAACAACATTGACATTGAAACTCTGCATTACAAATCGAAACAACAGCAGCAACAGCAATAACAACAACAACAACAACGACAACAACATCTCAACAACTCAACGATGTCTCCAATTCAAGACCTGAATAACAATCGTTGCTCAGGCATCGTAGCAATTGTTTGCTGTTAAGCAGGAAGTTAAATATCTGATGATTGCCCGACGGGAAGATTGACAGATTTGAGCATCAGGCAGCCAGCCAGCCAGCCAGCCAACCAGCCAGCCAACCAGCCAGCCAGCCAGCCAGCCAGCCAGCCAACCAGCCAGCCAGTTAGCCAGGCGCGAAGGCGCTTAAATAGTCTTTGTAGGCGCGTCTTCAAGCTTGACAATTATCAAAGTGCGTGCTTTAACTTTGATGTGCCTCCATTAGACAAAAACAACACAACAACAACAACAACAATCACCATTCATTAGTGTGAAATTGTGCCTCGAGATATTTAAGCAGCTCACTGAAAGTTGATTAGCCTTTATTTCTGATCAGTTACAGATCACTTTGCGCTTCGAGCAGAAAGCACCCTTCGTTTACAGTACTCAGATCAGTATCTGCAAAGAATATAACATGATTTTCAAATAAACTAAAGTAAAACATATGATAAAGCAGATTAAGCAAGTATTAAAGCTCAGCTATAATATCAAAGATTAACCAAAGGCGAATAGAAGCCACAAAACTCGACATCTAAGCGAACTGTTCTAACCTCGCTTCAGACCTCCAACTAAATGTGCAACACACGCCTCTGATTACCCATCTGTAAGTTAACTGACTCAAAGTTCTTAAATTGTCGTTATGCCCAAAATTGCAGTCAAAGTTCACGTTTTTAATGCCTCTCTATAAACCCTAAGTTGTTGGTCATTATTTGAAGTAGTAAAAAAAAAAAATAAATAAAAATTAAAGTGAAAATTAAAATGAAATTGAAAATAAAAATGAAAACGGAACACCTTGAAAAATAGTTAGGTATTCGAATGGAATTGACTGAATTTTCTTAACGAATTCCACAAGTTCAGTAATGCGTGAAGATATTGTCGAGAATCGGTTGAAAAGATTGCGAAACTGTTTATAGTAGATCTGTTTATTAAATCTATCTGAGTATATCTGAGTATCAGTGATCTAAGGCACATATTGTTTATATGATCTCAGTTGCTCAAGTGCTTGGACAGAAAAAGTCTTGAAATATTTTGCAATTGAGTTTGTTTATACAGACAATCAGAGAGATCTGGACAATAACAAGAATATGAAATTTAAAAAATACGAACATTCAGCAGACCATTTATCTATATATACAGCCTGTTCCTAAAGATAATCAACATTCGTAGCTAACCAATCGAATGGAACTAATATATCTGTTCAGTTGTATGCATCGAGATCTTAGTCAAGAGATCGCTTGGAACGCATTTGACTGAACACTCAACATCCACAATCACAATCGTGACGACAATGATTATCTTCATGATATTGCGTCTATTAGATAATTCTGAATATATTTACCAATGATATTGAGCTACATTAAGCATTTTCAAAACTGTTTCAAGAACATCAAATGGCTAAATGGTTTATCAGCATAAGAACTTTTACAGATTGGTTGAGTACTTTCGAGAAACTTGCCTATATTGATGCAATATCTGAAGATCTTCAGCTTCTTTAATCGTAAAAACATTTCTGTGAAACAAATCTTAATTTTTTAATAAATATGATTACCAAGTACTCTTCTGACATAATTCTTCGCAACTCCTTAGAAATTGATTTCAAATTTATACAATTCTGTTCGGATATGTTAAGAACCTTTAGCTACCAAAAGAATTTCTTGACTATTTACTCAGGTCTTGAGTTTTACGAATTACAATATTGTGTACAAAGATCTTTTCACACTTATTTATTGACTAAGTCGGACAGTTTGACAGTTTTGTTGGAACATAAGCGTTGTATTGATATTGTCCAATCATTTGGTTGACAATCGATTCGAGATTTGCTTAGTATTTGTATTGACTTGAATGATTTTGACACCGCAAGTGGCAAGAATCTGAAAAATTCTTTGCCTTTGCATAAGCATTACAATTTGGTTTTGATGGGCTGGATTGTAGCCCACCAAAATGGCAAATCCCACGTAAAACCCATTAAACAAATTCAAAACTGAAATACGTCATCTGAACAGTTTTTGGGCATGCAAAACAAATGTATTAATTGCTCGGAAAAACGATTGCAAATACGATTTCGAAACATAAAAAGTAAAACATAAACGAAATAACAATAATCATATTTGTTTATGGAACTGCAAATGGTTCTGACGCACGTTTGCTGTTGCATTAATTACATGCTTTAAATGTGAGACGCGTAGCAAATAAAAAAATATAACAAGAAATGAACGCAAAACGTTTTTATTTTTATTGTTTTGCATTTTTTTTCTCTTTTTTGTTTTTATTTCATTGTTGTAATTTTTTTTTGCAAGCCTTTCGCAATGGGCGGCAGTTTTATAATAATAGTAATAATAATAAGTGTCAGACGACTCTACAACTACTTATTTGTTGCTGTTATTTCAGTTGTGGTTGCTGTTGTTGTTGCTGTTGCTGTTGCTGTTCGTGTGTTAAGCACATTATTTATTATTATTTTTTTGTACAACGTTTCATCAATCAAACACACCAAAAATTTCAACAGCTCATTTTTTTTTTTGTCGCTGTCATTTTATTGCGCCCTCGGGGCGTGGTACATACTCTTCCCCCCCCCCCCCCCATCCTTTGCCGAAATAGTTGTTGTTGTTGTTGTAGTTATTGCTGTCGGTTTGTGCTGTAATCGGTTTTAGTGTTAACACCTTTGTTGCGCAGGCGCCGTCGACCCGATTCAGATAAACCCCAATGCGATAACAATTTATTTCTTGGACTTTTTTTTGCTCCAACCTCCACAGACTCTAACCTCCAAGTCTTGCCTAAACGCCTTCTCCTATCTGCCCCTTGCCCCCAACTCCTCCCCCGCCCCTTCTTCCTCCTAATTATGACAATTTGCCGATTGTTTTCAATTGGCGATTTCATTGACAGCCAAATAACACTGAAAATGTTGCCAAAAAATAAAATAAAAAAAAGCAGCTAGTAGAAGAAGAGAAAGAGAAGTACCCAATAATTAAGCATAACAAGTAGCTGACAGCTATGAAACTTGAAGCCTAATGCATGTACAGCTTCCTATAGACAATACTGATTCTCAGTGGGGCGTCAATTGTTTAGCCACACATTCAACACGAGTCTTCTTTTACTGTCTCAAGGTGTGAGTATGTTACATATGCCACCAAATATGCCACACTTGCTACACGTTGTGTGTTGGTCAGATAGGGTATTTGATAGTCGCCAGCCGCTGTCTGCTGTCTGCTTTGCTGTTTACTAAAAACAGAAAACATTGTCAGCAAATTTGTGAACAACTCATGGATTTGTTTACTTCTAATTGTTTATCAACAAAATCATATTCTTTAAATTGTTTGCAAACTTCACTTCTAGTTGATATGCTAAAGCATTAATGCCAAGTATAAAAGATGGACTTTCTAAAGTAGTTGTCTATTTTATTGTGACTGCATGTCTAAAATTGAATTTAAATATTACATTTAGAGTCGACTTTCAGTCGCGTTAACAATCGTTTTTCATTGCAGAATAATTCCTAATTAATACTTGTTTATTACTTGCAACTTAATAGCTGAACAAACCGAATGATAACTTTTATACGATTGAACATACTCTATTAATTATTAGAGTAATATTACGAGAATGGGTATTTAGGGGAAATTGAACTTGGGAAACTTCGTTTGCTAGACCATCACGTTTTCACTCAGGTCTTTCCGCTGTAAGCCAAAGTCAACATTGACCTAAGCACTTAGTATTATATTTTTAAGTGGTTTAAATGTGGTTCGTGATTAAATCAATGTGCTTTTTGTTTACAGTTAATATACAAGAAATGTGGTATGATCATGATTTTGTGCATTTTGGCATATCTCAAAAATGATTTATGTCAGGTTTTATTAATAGATATATCAGAGTCTCATTCAATTAACCTCGCAGATGTTTACTGCTTGACCACTGATTAACTACCGTAACTATTCCATTCCAATTGGACAAGTTTGCTTTACATATATATTTTTTTTGGATTTTGTTTTGTTTGGGATTTTGAGTGTGCAGCGAAGAAAGACCTTGTCACTAAACAAGAATTGATATGGGTACAACAGCGAGTACATGAGGAAAAAACCAGAGTGTTTTTCTTATGTTTTACTTCGTGTATTGCAGCTGGGGTTAAACGGTAGTCAAGAGACCTAAGAGTGTGTGGTCCATAGACCACCACCACCTGGTTGGGTCTGGCTGACACTTTCCGGCAGTTCGCTTTGGTATTAAGTCATGTACGCTATCACCTTGATGAAGAGCCCGTCCGTGTCAGTCGCATTGGAGTCTGTTTTTGGTCACTGCTGCTGTTTCATCAGTTGATCATTTCTGTTAAACGCTTGAATGACACGTTCAATTGAATATGAGACATAAAAAAAAAAAAAATTAAAAAAAAAAATACAACTACATCAACAAACAAACAAGCAAATGGACAAATAAAAACGAAATCTGACTAGTTAGAGGTCCCACCACAGATTCGAGCTGAGGTCTTCAGCTGTTACCACCGACAAACTATATAAAAGACTGGCCTAACAATTACATAAAAGCCAAAGCAACAACGCAGACCAGTCGAAATCAAATGACCTCAATCGCAAATTAAACTGAAAAGCAAAAAAATAAAAATAGTAATAAAAATAAAAATATACACATTACAACAATTAAAAGGCATAGACAAGCAGAGGGGGATTGGGTGCGGCAGGTAGAGGGAAAAAAGGTTTTAGATGCAAGCAAAAATAGGTCAACGCTTTTTTGGCACATTTTTTAACAGTTGGCCGAGAATTGATTTTATTAAATGGAGGCTAATTAAAATGATATGTGATATGTGATGATATGGCTTAATCAATTAACACTGCCGCAAGTTAAGTAATTTTCCTTGCATTAGCATTTAGTGTAGCTTATTGCCAAACTATATGGCAATCTTTTGCCTCTCCTCGTGCTGGTCGTCAAACAGCAAATGCATTTGCACACTGGGCAAAAGGCTACTGACCACTTCATGGTCATGGCCATTGACGCACTCAGTCAGCCCACTGGCCAATCACACCTTTTGCCACTACCGCTCTCTGCAGCATCTTTGCAGCTTCGCCCCACATTCAAAGTAGATGTTGCGTATTTTTTTTGACGAGAGGAGAAGTACAATAAAGAAACACTCCAAAAACTTGTCAACTGAAATGCCAAAAAGTGTGCAAAAACAACAGCAACAAATTGTTGCCTCACAGTTGCAGCTTCAGATTTTGTTATGTTTTCAGTTACGAATTCAGCAAACTGGTTACTACAACAACAGCAACAACAGTTGCTGGCCAACCAGCCAACTGGTTACAAGATAATAAAAAAACAACAACATCTAAAAACAACAATAAACAGCAAAATCACTGTGCAAATAATGCAGGGGAAGATCGCATGATAAAAAAAATCTGGAAATCCACAGGCTGTCCGCGCAACATGTTGCAAGCAGGGAGAGTGCAGTGCGGGGGAGGGGATGTGGAGGCGAAACTGAGGCAAGCAACATTATATAATAAACTGCAGTCGCCGCAGTAGCAAAAGCAACTTTTCACACACCAAACTAAAAGAAACCAAGAAAAATAAACAAACAAGTAGGTGTAAGCCCGACTAGCAGATCCCCTGTCTCCCGCAGAAAACTTACACAAAACGCTACAATTTAGCTTCTGAAAGTTTTCGTATTAATATCACAAGGCATTGATGCGATATTATAGAAAATTACGAAAAACTGTAGGTTGAAAACCATTTATGGACATCTTTTACTGGCTACAGGGTGTAGAAAAAGGAGAGCCAGAAGTGAAAGAAGCCCACGTAGGGATTGGCACAGCTGGGCTTACACGAAATAAACATGCCATTCTCTTTAAACATTTTTTTATATTGTTTTTCATCTTTTTATTTCTTTGATTTTTTGTCCGTTTCAGTGGACGATGCTTCCGGCCATTATACATCCGGTTTCTTCTATGGCAACAACTACTGGATGGGTTCGTTGGCCCTTTGCGATGCTATTTACGATGGCAGCAGCACCCTCTCTGGCGACTCCAGCACCGACAACAGCAACAAAAGTGATAGCAAGGACACCAAGGATAATCGCAACAACGGTCTGCCCTTTGCCGAGGCCTATGCCGAGGCCTACAGCAGCGTCTACAATGCGCCGCCACCATTTGTGCCCGGGTTCTATGTGCTCAAGATGCAGCTGAATGAGACGTTGCCAACGCAGATGGTAAGCGAACTTATCTAACTATTCGCTGATTAAGCAAACCACTAATTGATGTCAATCGAAAAGCTTCTTAATCTTGTTGGGCTTATGCTAATACTGTACTTGAAATTCCGATCCCTTTTAAGCAGTGAATAGAAACCACTCATTAACTTATCAATAACTCTACCTATCTTCTCCCGTTTACTTTACTTGGCGCAACTAGTCTGCTTAGATTGGAGCTGTTCATTTATATATTGGTTATAATATCAATTGTTAACGTATCCTTCTCTCTTAGCTGCGCATCCTTTATATGGGCATGTGTCTGCCATCGAGTTGCAGCATTGCCGACGTGCATCAGATGAGTGGCTATGCCCGTAAGGATTTACCCAGTCGGGAGCTGAGGGTTCTGGACATAAGGGTGCCGACGGACAAGGAGTTTAACATTTGGTCAGACAAGACCTTCTGCTTGTTGGTGTAAGTAATGCAATCGCTTCAACCGCTATTTCGATAGCCAAACAAAACTCACTTTCAAAAATAAATGGTGCTAATGCTGAGCACAAACACAGTGTGAGTTTTTAACTTGGCTTTAAGCATTAGCGGCCCCCAAATACGTATATACATAAAAAGCGAAACTATCCATTCGGGTGCCAACCAGGCCCTCCCTTTTTTATTTATTTTCTTGTTTGTGTAGCTTATTAACAAAGCTCTACCGATCTCCTCTACCCTCTCTCTCTCTCTCTCTCCTCTCTATTTATGTGTATTCTCTCTCGTCTTTAGTGTTGTCTCTTGCATTGTGCTGGGTTTGATTTGCTGCGGCACCCTCTACGAGATCTATTTGACACGCCAGCTGCAGGAGGCACTGCGTCTGCAGGACAAGGAGATGATGAACAACAGTGAGACGAGCTCAGGCATTGGGTGTGCCTCCTCCGACTACAGTGATACGATGACCGCCCACGATGAGGCCCTAAAGCAGTCGGGTCAATCGGATTCGCTTAAGCAGCTCGATCAGCTGGTGCTCAATCTACCACCCAATGCTGATAATGATAGCGGCAATGGTTTGGGTCTGCATCATCATCATGAGCTGGAGCTGGAGGATCATCATCGTCATCATCATCATCATCATCATGATCATGATCATGAACATGATCATGATCACGAGCTGGAGCTGGCGCATCATCATGACCATGAGCGAATGACGCAACTGCAGAGCGTTAGTGCCAGCGGCAGCAGCAGCGGCAGCATCACCAAAAATAACAACAAGAACAACAGCAACTCCGATGAGCACTTGGAGGGTCATCTGCATGAGCCGGAGAAACTGAGCATCTACTCGGAACTGCTATTATCCTTCTCGGCCATCACGAACTTCAATGCGATCTGTGATCGAAATGTGGGCGCCGACACGATACCCTGCATTCATGGACTGCGCGCCTTCAGCATGGCTTGGGTCATCTTGGGGCATACGTGCATTGTGGTGTTCAAGTACTCCGACAACATGGAGATGCGCAAGGAGGTCGAGCAGAACTTCTTCTTTCAGGCGATCACCAATGGGCCATTCAGTGTCGACACGTTCTTCTTCATCTCCGGCTTCCTCATCTCGTATCTGTACTTCCGCACGAATGCGAAGGGAAAGCTGAACAAATTGAGCAAGGGTGCCAACGAGTTTACAGCTGGTACCGCTCACTTTTTTGGACTGGTCGCCTATCGGTTTATGCGCCTCACCGCCCCCTATCTGTTCGTCCTTGGCGTTGTTCAGGTAACAATGCGCTATCTCGCTGCCTACTCTATATTCGATCCGCCCACAATGGATCACATCACCTGCCCGGATTATTGGTGGCGCAACATACTCTACATCAACACCCTGTTTCCAGTTGATGAGATGGTAAAAAGCTAACTTATCCATAATATATATTTAACATATATAAGCCAACTTACAAAGATGCTGGACACATTTCTCAACTAATCAAACCTATATCTCCCTCTCTCTCTCTCTCTTCTCTCTGCAGTGCATGTTGTGGAGCTGGTATCTGGCTAATGATACACAATTCTATATGATCGGCGCAATTATTCTGATTGTGGGCGTGCGCCACTTCAAACTGTCTGCGATAACGACTCTGGTGTTTCTGGTGCTGTCGTGGATAACGACGGCAGTGATTGCCTTTACGAACAACCATCGGCCCAACACCGATGACCCCCTCGCTCTCTTCGACAAGATCTACGATAAGCCCTGGACCAGACTGGGCCCCTATCTAATTGGCATGGCCGTCGGCTGGATATTGTTCCGCACCAATTGTAAAATCCGTTTGCCTAAGCTGACTGTGGCCACTGCCTGGACTCTGGCCATGCTGAATCTGTTCGTCCTGGTCTTTGGGCTGTATCGGACGGATCTCTCTCAGTTTATGGCCGCTGCTTACAGTTCGCTGAGTCATTCGGCGTGGGCGCTATCTCTGGCCTGGATCACCATCGCCTGCTCAACGGGCTACGGCGGCTATATCAATTCGTTGCTCTCCGCCCCCTTCCTCTATCCCTTCTCCCGTGTCACCTACTGTGCCTATCTGGTGCATCCCATCGTCATACGCTCGATGGCCCTCAACTCGGATGCGCCACTGCACCTTGGCGGCGATTTAATGGTAAGTTCAAAACTCTCTCTCTCTTTTCGGATTATAATTCTGATGTTCTTCTGTATTTACAGGTCGTCATGTTCTTTGGTCTATCGGTCGCCTCCTATTTCCTGTCCTTTGTCGTCTCGATGTCCTTCGAGGCGCCGGTGGTCACAATGCTGAAAATCTTGTCACCTAGTCGAAAAAAACGTATCGCCTAAGCCGGCGTCCCATCACTCTATTTATGCGTTACACTATACTATAAACGAGTACATACTATATAAACATATACCATATAGACAACCTTTCCAATTCAAACATGCTGCACTCATACAAACATATATATACAAATATATATATATATATACCTAATATTCTATTGGAAACTGATCTATTCCCTTCGTTTAGCACATTCCCAATTGTCCACATATTTATAGCATCGATTGTTCATACATACATACCCATATATATATGTCTAACTCTATCTCTATCTCTATCCTTAACTAACTCCATCTCTACTTAGTCGATTTTTATTAATTCATTTCACATTCCACAGACTTGTATTTGCCTCTATCTTTTCTTCTTAATTATTATTATTTTTTTTTTTTGTTTCATAATGTGTACATTTTAGTCGTTTAATTTATTCCAAAGGTTTGGAAATCTTGTGCGTGACGAAAAGTAATAGTACTTAGTAGCTATAATTATAAACATAATATACATATGTAAAACAAAAAATCACAACTCTAGTACCTAATTTTACAAGTTCATGTTGTATATATACTATATATGTAATGTGTATAAACCTTTAAATAAAACAGCTACCAAATAAAAATAAGAACTCTAAGTTTAAATTTCGTTTCGATTTCGATTATTTACTGGCACAAACATGAGCTGTATGGATTGATGCAACCCATTAAAGCAGATACATTTGTATCTTACAAATACTTTTTGTTTCCTGCAGATACTTTTGATTCTTACTGATACATGTGCATCTTACGGACTCTTGTGAATCTAACATACTCTTAATATTACTCTTTAATATTACAGAGACGTTTTGCATTCTACAGATTTGTTCTATATGTTACAGATATATCTTATACTTCTTATAGACTTGCAGTTACATTTAAATCTGATCTGATTAGATTCGTATTATAAATGTGATACAAATTACTTAAGAGGGTAAATCAAAACGTGTTCTGCAAAAACGGAAATCGGTGGTGAATTTGCCGTTTAAGGAAATATCCGGATTTCCTTGGCATATCGATTCGAAAAAAAGCATCGAAAATTGCGAAAATCCTAATTTTCTTTTTTCTCGTCGCTCCTAAAAGTATGCTACATTTATTTGCTGGGTGCCAATTTGACCAATTTGGTAATCTAATTTCGCTGGTGCGTGCACACGCTATCATCCTATTCAGCAACCAGCAAAGAAATCCATACAATGTGACCATATCCGCATCTCCATTTCAAACAGGACAGGCAAATGCAGTGTATCTTGTTTGCATTTTATATCATATAATGATATCGTAACCTGTCTAAATTTATCATATACAACAACTAAAAAACTGGGTATTGTCTTTAAATATGTTCTTATATTTCAAGGTACAAGTAAACTATTAATCATAATTTGACAGAGTATTCTATTTTTTCTCATTTTTAAAAACGAGATGAAACTGCATAAATTAAATTAAAATTAAAGCCGCTCAACTCTGTTAAAGGTAGTGCTGTTATCACACTGCAAACTCAAACAAAACTCAACATACTTCTGGTTCATATTGGGAATGCATCATGAATTGAATAGTCTCACAGTTGATAATAATTTTAAAATTTGTTAGTTAAATGTATTAACATATGTCATGTAAATTAAATTGAATTCTCTCAACGCTGCACTGTTTAGAAACTGTTATCGATGTGTGGTCGAGGCGCAGCATAATGTCTCCAGCAAACGGCATTTTACAGCACTGCTCGCCCCACTGCCAACACACAAAAACTGAGATACGCCGGCATTTAGCGCACAACGATGTGCATTAATTATATACTTTCGTAGTTGCTTGCATTGCAAATCATTTAGCTGCCAACGCCACTCACACAATCCTTAGTTAATTTTTCAGGCGTTCGGCAAATCCATCATTGCCATCAGTACCATCCGCCACCATCATGGCAATGCCGTCGATCTCAACATTGGTGGGCGTGGCATTTTTAGCCTACATCCTAAATTCCATCTATCAAATGTCGCAACTCTTCACGACACTCCAGTGCAGTGACTCCCCCTGCTACACATCCTTCCTGGCGGATCGTCCACGCATGCAATTGGCCCTGTTCAGCTCGATCAATCGCAATCCCATCGCGTCCGAGGTGCACGATATTTACAAGGAGAAACGCTTCGATTATTGGCGTCAGTTCGATCACGACTTTCAGTTGGATGTGCCGTTGAAGACGCGCCGCAATGGCTCCCTCTATTTGCATGTAGTGCTCGCGTTGGAGGGGGAACCCCTCGAGTGGCGCACACTTCGTCGCGATGGGCCAACCGTGCTGCATACGCTCAACCTCTGTGATTATATGGTGCCACGGGCAGAGGCATTCAATCTCCTTGGAGACACCGAGAAGCAGTCGGCGCCACTGACGAAAAAATCCAAAAAGGCAGCAGCAGCATCTTCTACAACTACTACATCTGCCTCCTCCTCCGCCAAACCCATTACACATATACGCTCCAATGTGTATGTGACGCTGTTGACCGATCTGTTCTCGCTGTCGCAAGCGGATGTGCCGCCCGAGATGGCGCAATTGATACGCGTGAATCGCATGCAACAAATACTGCCCATACTCCAGACAGACAGCTTTAATACGCGACTTAAGGATCTGGTGGCCGTGAGGAGTAATCTAACCGAATTCACCGTCAGCTTCCACTACAAACCGGTTGGCGTGGGCAAACTGCGACTGATGCTGCTCATGGAGCACGCGACTCAGGCACTGCTCACGATTGGCTTCGCCACCAAGGACATCGATGAAGTCAAGGGCATATTGTCCGATACAAATGTGTATCTGCTCTGCGGCACCATCTTCATATCCAGCGTCCATGTGAGTAGCTAGCCAGAGATGAATATCTCTCGTCTCTCTCGAAATAATCGGTTCAGTTGAGTTAAGATCAGTTGATTGTATTATTAATTCGATTCGATTGCAGATGCTCTTCGACTTCTTGAGCTTCAAGAATGACGTGTCCTTTTGGCGCAAGAAGCAATCGTACGAGGGACTCTCGACACGAACAACACTCTGGCGCGCCTTCTCGCAGTTTGTCATCTTTCTGTATCTGCTGGATGAGGAGACATCGTATCTGGTGCTGGTGCCCGTTGGCCTCGGCACCCTCATCGAGCTTTGGAAGTGCAAGAAGATACTTCGACTAGAGTTAAGCTTTAGCTCGTTGATCAATCGCAAACTGGAGGAAGTGGATCAGCGTACTGGCAATGGCAACACCAATACCAATACCAATCCGAATGCCAATGCCAAAACCAAAGGCCAATTGGCTGAGCAGCAGACACAGCAGTTTGATCGGGAGGGGATGCGTTATCTGAGCTACCTGCTGTATCCGCTTTGTCTTGGTGGAGCAATCTATTCTCTGCTCTATCAGCCGCATCGTTCCTGGTACTCGTGGACACTAAACTCGCTGGTGAATGGCGTCTATGCCTTTGGCTTCCTCTTCATGCTGCCACAACTATTTGTGAACTATAAACTCAAGTCGGTTGCTGCGTTGCCGTGGCGCGCCTTTATGTACAAGGCATTCAATACGTTCATCGATGATTTCTTTGCATTCATCATCACCATGCCGACGGCTCATCGGGTTGCCTGTTTGCGTGACGATATTGTGTTCTGCATCTATTTGTATCAGCGCTGGCTCTATCCTGTTGATAAGACGCGCCTCGACACGGGCGCAGCGATCGGTGAGACGCCTTCGCAAGCAGCGGCTGGCGGCGCAACAACAGCAACAGCAGCTGCTACTCGCAGCAAGAAGCGAGACTAGATTAGTAGGATCATCACATGGCTTAGCTAGGAGTAGTTGCACATTCCGTCGATTTCTTTAGCAATTAGCGATTAGTCGCAAACATAGGCTGTTAATAACTATTCCACCCGTAACTAAATAGCGCTCTCCACACGAAAACTGTTTTATCTTTACAGAAAAAAAAAAAAATTACGATTTAAGATTTTAGAATAGGCCAACAATCAAAGCAATGCGACACGATCAATTAAATTCTATAATCGAAATTCATATAATCCCACAAATACAATGTATATTGTCAAATTCAATGTCTATTTTACACTTTAGTTCCACATAAAACGTGTCCTTTAATCACTACAAATAACTATTGTTCTATAACTATCTATGTGCGTATGTTGATTGCTGCTAATTTTAAATTATTATTGTATACTCAACATGTGCATTGCTATCGATGAACAAGTTTTACTTAAATTGCAACCTAGGGAATATTTTATAAATGGACTCACAATATCAAATATAACCTTCATGTTTTGTAGTCGAATTTCTATAATCTGACAGATTTATACTGCCTAAAAAAAATAATGTGCTTACCTCAATATGTCAAATACGGAAGTGGGATTCAGTTTCGTCCATAAGGCGAACTCTGAAAGTTACTGGAAGTCTGCTATGTATTCAATCCCAAAATACAACATGAATATTAACTCTTGTACGTCACAATCAATCACTTAAGGATCATTGATTGTATGGCAAAGGATGGCTTTAATCCAGTCCAGCTTATGCCGCAGCTTCAACTGACAGATTACATTGTGCGGTTTTGAGTCTATTTTATATGGATGTTTTTAATTGTTGCAGCTGAAGCCAGTTTTTGTTGGCAAAAAAAATAGTGATATACATAATTATATATAGTGTACATATATAGTAGCATTTAGAGCTTAAATTAAACTGTCGAAGGAAAAAAGAGTTTCGCTGTGTGCACAATTTGAAGCACACACGCTACAAGGAGCTAACAGGCTTAGCCGTTGCGTATGCCCAGCGCCTGTTCCAATTCGGCCCGCTTCTGATTGACCTTGGTGAAGAAGTAGCGCGATACGGCCTCATGCGTCCACGGCTGATAGTAGAACTCGGCGCGGCGCTCCTCCTCCGGATTACCAACCACATCGGTCATTAGCTGCAAACAAAGAGAAAATTAGTGAATGGGCGACAATTGGAGAATTTTCTAGCAGATTAAAGTATTTGTAGGCGATTGATTAGTTATGTTTAGCCAAGTCGCATGTATAATTGCATTTATCTGGTAAAAAAAAAAAAACTATTTGATGGTAATGATGCACACTCACCTTGAGATCCCTCGTCTGGCTGATGATCCAGCGATGGATGAACATTTGCGGATCCTTGGCAAAGCTGAGAAAGAATTCGCGATTTGTTTTCATTTGATTGATGGTATCAACGGTCTCGTGGATCTTCGTGTCGAGGCCCTGGATCTCCTGCTGGCTGGCAGTGCTCATCAGAAAGTTGTTCATTTGATTCTTGAGCGTGTCATCCACTTCGACATCGATGTCGTAGCAGGCGGTCTGTTTATTCTCCGCACCGCTCTCAATGAAATGATTGATGACAATTGGATCGGGTGGATGTAGAAGCGGATTCAAACGTTGCGGTATCTCGGCGAATTTCATGCGCTGGCAGCTAAATATCTGCTCCAGATACTTGTCACAATTGATATACTCGCGCTCATGGGCGTCCTGTAGTTTATGCGTCTTAATATACTGCCACAGGGCCGAGATGATGACGGGCCGTGTCTGGGTGTGCACGCCCAGCAATCGGGCCAGTCGTGGATCCAGCTTAAACTGCAGCGGCTGATAGTCGAGCAGCAGAAGGATGGTGCAGCGTACGTTGCGATCACCCGGTCGCTTCACCTGAAACCCATCCGTCTCCTGGGTGGTGTGTGTGCGATGCCATTCAACCAGATGATTATCTGGCCCATACAGCTCCTTGTCCAACTCAATGACCAGCGACTTGAAGAACGATGAGAACTTGCGCTTGATCTTCGTATTCGGATCCCCTTTGCCGTCTTCGAGCAGTCGACCCTCCACACGCAGCTCCCAGGATGCGACAGCGCCCTCATCGCCGTCATTGCTCGGCTCCTTGCTTGGATAGAATGTATTTGAGATGAAGATGCGCAGCTTGCGCTTCTGTTTCATCGGCCGCTTGAGGGCCTCCTGAATGTCCAGGCGTTTGCGCATTATGGTCGCATCCAGTTTACGCTCGAATGTCAGCAGATCCATATACGCTTGCGATTCGGGCACCAAGTCTCGCACCTTTTGCGGCAGGATTTTGTCGGCCAGTTTCTTCTTCTTTTTGGCGCCACCGCCACCGGCAAAGTCACCCTTGTTGGCGCCGCTGTTCATGTTGCGCGATTCCGCAGAACGTTTGCTGCCGCCACCACCGCCGCCAACGCCAGCGGAACCGCTGCCGCGCAGTCCGGTCTGAAAACTGGGCTGGGTGCTCCGTTGAAGGAGCGAAGGCCCGGGACCGACACCAACACCGACGGGAGTAGCGCCCACCACACTCCCAGGCACAGGCTGCGTTGTGTTCGGGTGCAGCGGAAAACCGCGTGGCTGCAAACACTTTCGATTTGTCAGTCCAGAAATTATGCAATTAATCGATTTTATTTGATTCTTGACTTACCGGGAAACCGGCGCCGGTTCCGGGCCCTGGATAGGGACGCATGCCAGGCGCTTGTGGCGGTGGCTGGTAGCGCGACTGCACCGGCGCTTGGCCAGGCGCAAAGCGTTGCGACATCTTCACTTCTGTTTAGTTGTTAGTTCTCCTAAATTACACCACTTTTCTTCGGTTTAATTACAACAACGCTTCGTCACAAAAATTTTTTTGTCTTTGTAAAATGGCGTCGTTTTTAGGGTTGCAATATAAAACAAGTCGACATCGATAAGAAGCACCGATAACAATTGGCATGAAACGGTCACACTAACATCGTATAAGCATCGAATAACATATTTAAAAAATATCGATGACGACTTATATGTCAGAAGATGAACTCCGGTCTATAATTTTCGGCGTTTTCAAGACAACCCCGTTCATTCTTCTATTTGTAATGAAATTACGTATTATATCTTAAGTTTTAGTACTAACCATATGGCATTAATTTTATTTACATTTTGTGATTGGCGGTGGTGAGCAAGCAAATATCGATATATTACTAAGCACCCATATATATATTTAGTCAATGTTTTCGCATCCCATTACTGGACAGTGACAAGCAGCTTTCGGCCTGCCACTTATCGATAAACACACAGCTGGTTGGCTCTTATTATTTCAATTTGATTCAATTTTGTGTAAATTTGTTTGCTGTGCAAACCCATAACCCCCAAAAATGGAGGAGGAATCGTGGCAGGAAAAGGTGTATAAGTTAAGTGCGCAGGGAGATCGCATGGAGACACTGACGAGCATTTACACGCATATCAACAAACAATCGACGATGTCGCGCGGTGCAATTGAATCGCTGCTGCGCTCGCCGGCGCTCTACGAATGCGCCACCGTCGGAGATGCAGCGAAGGAGCCAATGGTGAATATGTCCATCGATTTGATACGCACTTGCCTTGAGCAACTGCAGCTGGATGCAAGTGATGCTCAGCTGCCGAATCTATTGAGTCAAGCACTGCAACACTCCAATCACGCACTACGCGCCCTCGTCCTGGGCCTTTTGCTGAAGGCGCTGAGCCGGCAGACGAGCGGTGCCAATGTCCTCACACTGCCCAATAACGGGTTGATCCTCTATGTGCTAGACGAACTGCTGCAACCGGAGTCGCAGTGTAGCACGACTGCCATACAAATTCTGGAAATTATGTTGGGCCAGTGGCCAGCGGATTTGTCCGTGCATTCAAAACTGATGAAGATGTGTACAGAGAACGAGATCATACGCTGTCGCGCCTATGAGTTGGGCGTGGTGCTGGCCAAGCACAACTCGGCCGCCTTGGACAGTGTCGAGTTCATACTAAATGCGGCACTGAGTGAGCTCGACAACGACGATGTCCTACTGCAGGCGAGCGTCATGGAGATCCTGGTGCCGCTTGCCGAGCAAAATCACTGTTTAAACTATATGGAACGAATGCGCATCTTTGATATCATCAGCAGTCGCGTGGAGCGCATCGAGGAGAATGCAATGGACTCGCTGCTCATACCCAGCATTATGAAGTTCTTTAGCAAAGTTGCCGCAGTGCAGCCGCAGAAGATCATTACCGGCTATCCGCGTATGGTGACCTCCCTCTTCGATCTGCTACTGTCCGAAGATGTGGATTGCCTTCCCACCGCCATGGACGCTCTGGCCAATCTGGCCAGCAGTGTGCATGGAAAGACGCTGCTACAGCTCTATCACATGCCAACCATGAATAAAATTATGTCAAAATATTCTGACTTTATTAAAAACCTATCGGCGACCTTAAAGATTCGACTGCTCAACTCCCTGGATGTAATCTATGCCCAGGAGTCGCCAGCCAGCGCTGAGATCAGGTGCGCAACTCAATAAGATCTTATCTATTATTTGTTATTAATTCCTTTCTTGCAGCGCCATTTTGAAAATGTGGTACGCGAGCTTCGCTGGTGGACAGCAAGTGAATCATATTATGGAGATGCTAAAAACACCCTTCCCGGATCTACAACTAGCCGCTTTGAGTCTACTTAAAACGCTGTGCGGATACGTGTGGGGCATTCAGGCTGTGCAGCAGACCGCTGGTGCCATTGAGTTTCTGCTTTCCCGTCACGCTGATCTGCACAAGGATGTGAAGTACCTAAAGTGGGAGATTATGCAGATTCTATCCGTAAGCAGTGAATTCACTGCCGTTGAAACGGTTCGTTTTACTACATATGTCAATGAGGGACCCTATCATGTCCAGAGTAAGGTCAACATTGCCACAGAGCCGCAGTAGATTTACATTTAGCTTGGCCATAAGGAACCCATCACTGAAAACACTCACATAACAGATCTTTGGAATATGTAATAACTTTTATATTTGGAGTCATCGATTGCGATTATGCTGCTAGCCAAATACAAACAGCAGTTAACCTATTCAATTATTTAGGTTTCAATTTGGCTTATGTATCTATAAGCATTGCAACACTTTCATTTCATTTCAATTTTATGATTCGATTTTGGATGGAATCTCTTTTTTTTTTCAACTACTCAATGAACACTTAACACTTAAAACATTGCAAGTGAAACATATCTGAAGCCATCACTGCTATTTAATTCACATCAATTTCAAGCTGCGATTTTTTCAATTGTGGCTTTTCTGGGTAACAAAACTTATCATTTTGCTGGCACACCAAAAATCGACAGAACAATGAATTGATATACAATTTGGACTTAACGTTTCAACACAAGTCCATTTTTTTTTTTTTGGAACAAAATAAAAGAAATTGTAAAATGAAATTGCAGTTGTAAACTGCGTGAAAAATTCCAAATACACGTATATTTAACATATACCGAATGTATATTTTTAGAATTACATATGTATGTATAATAAAAATTTTAACTATAGATCACATGTATAATCAACTGATTAGAGCCCATCCCAACCCCACTCCGTACACACCAACCACCTACCCCCAGCTTAAAGGTAGCTCATGTGCCTGTGCGACATACGCTTGCGTCCCGATCCACCAATGCCAGCGTTGCCCAAATGCGCCAAGCTCACACTCAACCCAGACTCATAGCCCGTTTGCGTCTGGGAACGCGTCTCATTGTTGCCCAGCGAGCAGGTGGGAAGCGTGTGGCAATAGCGACGCAGCTGCTGCTTAAAGGCGGCCGTCGTCAGCGTGTAGAGCACCGGATTCAAAGCCGAGTTAACCGGCAGTACCATTACTGCCAGCCAGGCATATAAGTTCGGTGAGATGACACAACCTGAAACAGCACAGCATGAGCTTTAA
This sequence comes from Drosophila picticornis, assembly GCA_035043845.1. Taxonomy (NCBI): domain Eukaryota; kingdom Metazoa; phylum Arthropoda; class Insecta; order Diptera; family Drosophilidae; genus Drosophila; species Drosophila picticornis. The sequence goes on from JAWNMR010000492.1 coordinate 9,986,588, forward strand.
TTGAGAGAGAGAGAGACAGAGCGAGATAGAGAAAAAGAGTGAGATAGCATACCTGAGAGTGCAGCTATTTTGACCACTATAATTGGCAGCCAGCAGGCGCAATCTGTCGTCACAATGATGGCAAAACTGTAAATAAATAAACATTAATCATGATTACGCCTTTGGAGATATTTCTCACAAGTTATTGGCAAGCCTGCATTTCCACAATTCGACTTTCCTACGGAAAGCAAACGGCTTCGCCTAGTACGATCATCTGGTATCAACATCCAACGACAGACTCACCGTGTGGCAACCACATTCTCGCGTCCGCTATGCGTGCTCCTCATGCCGCCGCCAGAGTCGCGTATCGCCTGCAACATGCGCACATACGAGAACAGTATGAAGATCAGCGAGATTGTGTTGATGCAGATGAACAGCAGCGCCGAGTACTCCCAGCCCTGTGAAATAAACCACAAAATTAAGCAGTCTTTTTCTCCCTATGTTCGTTGGAGCCAATCCGCTGCTGACCTTGGCATAGGGATCGTGTATGTGCAACGAGAGGCAGACTCCGTTGTTGCCATAGAAGTGCGCTCCAAAGTAATCGTTGGGCAGCAGAGGGGCTGCAGCGAGACCAAAGCTGATGCCCCATACCAACAGCAGGCGCAATACAATGCTGAAATTTGAAACGCATATTTCATGTTAAACTCATCATCACCTGTGCTTGATAAGCTCAGTAAATCCTAGCTAAATTTGATCAGATTGCAATTGTGTTTAGACATTAAAACATAAGGTTTAAAAATCACACTTTGATAATATGTAAGCAAATCCAATTAATTTTATTTTCAGAATAAGCCGAAGCTTTACAAAATCCAAATTCAAAATTTAGTTGTGAAATTTGTCTAACTCGAACGTTTGAACAAGCGACGACAAGAGACGTCATCTTTGATGCTTAAATTACAAAAATACTCAACAAACAACATACCGAATTTTTTCCGTATCCCGTGGCTTGAGGGGCCGCGTAACGGACATCAGACGATCCCAGGTAACCAATGTGAGCAGCAGTGTTGAAGACTCGCAGCTGAAGGTGCTCAGAAAGCCTGAAATGAGTCCGATTAAATAGAGCCGATAACATCTGACATCAGTTAACGGACCAGCGAAGGCGCAGAGTCCGCTGTGTCGCCAGGTTTCCTCGTGCTGAATATACTCGCCGCGAAAACTGATGTCGGCGCAGGCGATGAGCGTCAGGTAGATGCCCATCAGGAAGTCACTGGCCGCCAGGTGGCGCAAATAAAGTGAATGCTCCACATTGCTGCGTGACTTGTAAAAATAGCGACCAGCCAACACAAGTAAATTGCCAACCACTGCAATTGAGGCCATCACCCAAACACTGCAATAAAAAACAAAGTGCCAAATATTAGCTTTCATAAAATAAGGTTACTTTGGTAAACATTGCTGCAATTCTACAAAGTGAACCGATTTTCAAAAGCAATGCATTTTATTCAGAATTCAATCCATATTACATTTTTCTTCTTTTTTCTTATCATATTTATTTTTTATCAATATTCATCTGCCAAATTGGTCATCTAGAAGAATAGAGAGGTGTTGAGTGATAGGGAGCGCAATAAGCTATGCACATTGAATGTCAAAAGACATCAATTTGGGCAATTTAAGCTATATGTTAGGGAGGTCCTCCTACAAACCAAAAACCCAAACCATTTGCTAACTATTCAATGCTACTCGATGTTATTGGCCAATTAGGTGCAATAGCCTTTGTTCTCTTTCCGGGTATGCGTATGTATGTGTGTGTGTGTGTGTGTGTGTGTGTGTGTGTGTGTGTGTGTGTGTGTTTGTGTTTGATTGTCACAAATGTCAATTGTCTGGGTGCTCATTACTGTAGTAATGTCGTTGGAATTATGATTCAGTTGCCAAGACACGACGCATCCTCAGCGTCCTGCCACATGCTGGTGGAACAATTTCGAAGGCTGCCACTCTTCTTATGATGATGATTGCCTGTGCCCATCTTAGGGGTGGAGGGAAATGGGGAAAGGGATGTTCCATAAATAACTATAATTTAAGTCAGCTTCAAGCTTGCCATTATTCATTAATTTACTTTACTAGTAATGCCTACAACTTACTACATGCTTTTGTGAATGAGTAAATATCAAATATCAAAACACGTTGTTCAACTAATAACAAAGCAAAGAAATGGGTTGCGGAAGCAAAATATGTCAATTCAGATTGATTAGCTCACAACAAATAAAAAAACTTTAAGCATATGCATGGGCCATCATTTCTATGACTACTTTCTATTTTTTGTAAGTACCTCAAATAAATAAGTAAGTGGCATTTCATCTACCCAATGCAGCTTACTTTCAGTTTTCACTTTGTGCAGGTAAATTGAAATTGTTCAAGTTTTTTTTATAGCTTCTGAATAGAAATTGAGAAACACACTTAAAAAAATTTGAGAAATATGATCAAAAAATTATGTTTAGACTGCATCTTCTATAAAGTTTTTCCTTATGACATACATATATAATTTACATAAGGAAACTGAAGTCTTGTGTGTATTTGTAGTCTAGCTTAAATACCGCATTAATTTCGGTAAATCAAACACAAGATGGCTGAAGAGGAAGGAGGCTGAAAACAAATAAAGAAATGTAGAAAAGTATTTAATTTTTATGCAAGCTTCAAGTAAAAATAATAAAATATTGCAGCAGGCATTCCACGGAACCACAACGTGTCGGCACTTTCAGTCATGTAACCGAACGTGTGTGTACACACACACAACACACACACACTCACACACACACACAGAGAGGCTTCCATAGTACAGTGCTTATATTTGCTTAGACGCTTCTACACTCAGAAAAATATATTGAGTTTGCGCTCAAAACAAATACAAACGTTGTTAAACTTCCTGGACCAAATAATGAAGTTTTTATTTTTTGTCTAAGGCGAATTCGAAACAATTTAGTAACTTGGGAAAACTTTGATAAATTGCAGTGCCTGCATTGTCAATATTGAGTATGAACATAATAAATTCCAAACTACAAATCGGTTCTGCATGTACATTGTTCTATTTTCTCTCAGTGTACAAAAGCTGGACGATTGAGTATCCTGAAAGACACACTCCAACTCCCATTAGGCACTTTCACAGTGTGGAAAAAGGAGTGGTAACTGGAAAGTGAAATGAAAACAAAATTCAAAACTCAGGCTTCACGCTGAGCGTGTAAATTGTAAGCAAACAAACAATCGACGAAAGGATACTGAAGGAAAACCGTAATTTTCATTTGCTCATGCAGATGCCAGAAAAAAGAGAAGGGGGGCTTTCGAGGGATGAAGCACTTCTGGCACATTGTCTGCATTAGCTACACAACTCTCACAGTGACGGACAGAAACAACCAGATAATCACTCAGCCAAGCTAGCGGATGACAACTGCTGGCTGGCTGAATTTCTGACTGGCTGCCACAGTCGGTTTACCCATTAAATGAAATTGCCAAGTGGAAAAGGCGCTTGCCAAGTTTTGGCTGTCTCTGCGTGCAACAACGTACACAATGCAATGCATTACATGGGGTGTAAGCAACAACCTCTTCATGCCCTTGCCCATTAAACTAAAATTTAACTGATAGGTGATCTATCTAAAGCAGACAGCAGGTAAACTCTAGTATAGCAGATGACAGAGTAAATTTCATTAGTATTTTCCGAATTTCACAAACAATTTTTTGTCAAATAAAAATTACTTGCATTTCTACTTTACCGAAATATTTTCAATTACTAAGAACAAAGTTTCTGAAACATATAAAAATTAATTTTATTCTTTTAAGTTTTCTAGAACTATATCTAATAAATTTGGCAACAATTCTATTAAGCACTGTACTGAAAAATATTTTGAAAAGTTAAACAACTTTCTAAGACTCTCTCAATAGACATTTTTTGAGTTTATTCGAGCTACGATTTTGAGAATGTAATCTTAGGTTCTGAAGTAAGCATTAAGATTTTATTATCTCAATATTATTTGTTGTCATAAGCAACGAATCCAAATTTGGAAACGCAGTAGCTTTTGCAAATTAATGTGTCAAACAGTAGATTCAGTTTCAGTCACATCAAGTTTTTGTACACACTTTCTAGCATTCAACACCGAAAAATTGACGAAATTTAAAAATAGACTAAATTAAAAATTAAACAAAAAACAGACAAGACACGTTAAAAGTGGTCAATATGCATTTTGAATATCAGCGTCAAGTTCTGGAGCCCAATGCCGACATCAGCTCCGCTGCCGTTGACTTGGATCTGGTTGCTGCACGTAATCGTGGTGGGGGTGTGCCATGCTCCGGCCGTAACGGTCTAGTCTTCGGGTCACCATCGTCAGCCCCTTTGGGCAGTACGGATCATCAGCATCAGATGCGAATGCTTGTGCTGCGGGAGCGTCTGCGTCGTGCCCTCTACAACTGATGCACCCATAAAATATATCGCCAGAATATACAAGCCGTATAAAACATTCTCATATTAAATCGAAAACATCAAGTCAAAAAATAATACAACTGCGTTTCATTAATATAAAGCTCTTCCCTTTCGCTAACAATGTGCATTTCAATTGATTCAATTTCTCAACTAACGTGCTAAATATAATCCAATCGGTCCCTGAACTTTCGAAATTGTGAACATTTCTTATTGGCAAATAATTCTAAGCTAGAAAGTCTATTTAAATAGAAAACAAAAAAGAAAATCGATTCAATTGAATTGAAAAGGGAATGGAAAGGGCTTAATACAAATATTTATTTTAGATTAGCGTTTCTTATTGAAAAATACTAAATGATGAAAGTTGTATTGACATTTATATGACCAATGGCAATAAATATTTTCGACAGCGATTCCTGGTTGCCCACATAACCGTTATGCACAGCTAAGAGGGCGTGGCTGAGCTTACAGAACAATATGCATTAACGTAAGAAGTAAGCATAAAAATAAACAAAAAACATAAACGACAAGGTTAACTTCAACCAAGGCAACTTTGGACGCTGTATGTTGCCTGAGTTGCAGCAGGTGATAAGGAGAAATAAGGAAAGCCCCATCTGAGACACACAGGTGGCAATGGGGGTTAACGTGGAGTTGTACTTACCTGCCGCGCAGTAGTTGATTGTCGAGCAGGTGATAAGTGCTGCTGATTCCATCGCCACGGGGATCACAGACACGCACATGCAACGCGGCGCGGCACAAATGGAACCACGAGAAGTAGCTGCAGACAAGCAGAGAGATACACATTAAGAGAGTGATGAAACCAACAACTAAAAGTGCTCATGTCGAGAGTGCCCGACTAAAACATACCCTGTATACAGCACTCAGTGTGCGCTAAGAAAAACAAACTTCAAATAATAACAGAGTTGAGAACAGGAAGACTTGATTTAGTCTTATTTATGCTACAATCAACTCCGCTAAATTTATGTTCCTGGCTTCAAACTTATACTGCTGTTTTCAAATTGGAATACTCTCAATTCATTTGTCAAAGTGTTGTTTGCAGGGTATATTTGTGAGAAAACAAAAACGCGAAGGTTGTCAATTACGAACAGAGTCTTTTCAGAGATTTGTCGGCTGATGCTTACATAAAGTGAAGACTGCTCAGATTTTGCAGCACAGCCGGATCGAGGGTCTTAAAGCGATTACCCGTCAGCAGCAAGGAGCTCAGATTCTCCAAGCAGTCGAAGGCATGCAAATCGAATTTCTCGATTTGGTTCTCATTCAAATGTCTGCGAATAAGAAAAATGTTGATTATTTGTAATGTATGTGTGTGTGTATCTGTGTGTGTGTGTGTTTTAAATGGTGGTTGTCGGATTGCCGTTCTAGTTTTATCATTAAAGTTGTAGCACGTAATGTGCCACAGCCATTTTATGCACGCCACAGCATGCAAATCAAATCGGAGCTGCTCAATATGCATTAGATGCCAACTGGCCAATGATTACTTTAGTTCTGTGTTTTCTGGCCTATGCAAGCAAAACTATCCATTTATCTTCTTTCTTTTTATTAGCCAATATTTCTTCTTATCTTTCCATTTTTTTTTTTTGTGTGCGCTCACATTCCAGCGAGAGCGTTTGGGTTTGCCCTTTTCGGTCGTCATTATCGAGAAATGAAATTCCGCAAAACGAAAGTTTCACAAGCACAAAAGAGCTGATGATGCCAACCACAACATAGACATCCCATGACATGGCTCCCATTGTCCTTGTGCTGGTCCTTTGGTCCTGTTTTTTGTGCGTCAGGCTAAGCCTAAGCAAATTGAAAAACTCCCAGGACAGCTAAGCCGCGACAGATTTTTATACATGCCTATCAAACGCTTCGCCTTTTGTCACGCTCTCCCCACAACATATTTCCCTCGAATTCTCAACAAAAATAAAACCAAATAAAATAAAATAAAATAAAAGGGCATGCACATTTTTTAGACTTAGTTACCCATGTAGTGAGACCTTTTCTTTATCATCTTATTACACACTTGAATGAGTTTGGAAAAAAAGTAATTACTTTAGTGATTAATTATCTAATTATCCCTTTTCGGCATAATCTAGAGGGTATTTGCATAGTCATACACATGTGTTGTGTCACTTATTTTCAATCTATTTGCACTTATTTTGTATTTCGGCCACAACTTACAATCCTTGCAGATGGCTAAGGTTACAGAAGGTTCCGCCGCGTATGTAAGACAATTGATTGCCGGCCAAAAATCTGTAAACGGAAATGTAGACAAAAATTTGTACAATGTGCAGAACTATGCAGGACTCTAAAGCAGATGTTGCTCCTCAGTTAAAAGGGAGGCAGTTGCGAATCACCAACCCTTCACCCAGCTCCTGCTGAATACTTACAAGTGTCGCAGTCGAGGAAATGTGAATGTTTTAGCCGCAATGCTGACGATTTGGTTTTGCGCCAAGGACAACGTGTGCAGATGGAACAAACTAGTGGGAAACATGCCTGGATGCAGCTGGCTCAAGCGATTCTCATTTAAGTAGCTAAAGTGGTTGTGGATTGACTAATAAGATACATAATATGGCTAGGGGCAAATAATTTGGACCACTTACAGCTTCTCCAAGTTCTGAAGTTGAGCAAAAACCGGTGCCTCAAAATGCCCAATTAGATTACCGCGCAGATCGCTGGAAGGATTAACAGGATTAAGTGAGCACAGTAAACTTAAAACAAGCATGAGTCCGATTCTATTATACTTTCTTCATTTAAGATTGTTTAAGATTTAAATTTCAGTTTAAAATTCATCATTTATGAAAATTACTTAAATAAAGATTTGCCAATGTTTTTTTTTTTACAGAATCAAAGTTGCCTTAGAATTAAGAAAATCTATAAATTTCTTATTTCTAGAAATTCATCTTAATTATAAATTGACGGGAAGTTTATTGAATAAATCAAAATAAAATAGATTTGAGAAATATTTGTCAGTCAGTTTTAGAAATTTGGGAAAAGACGTTGCGGCATATTACTTAATGTATTCGATGTTTCTTTAAGTACTTACAGCTCCTCCAATTGCGTCAGATAACGAAAATCGTCAGTGCTAAGGCTGCTCAGATGATTCCGTGCCAAAATTCTGCAGGTGAAGTGGACAAAACAAAAATGTTTAACTTGCCACATTAGTTTTAATGCGATTTTAATGTGCCAAAGTAAACAATATATAAGATTAGACAGGCAGAGAAGCAACTGGAAAAACATGGCATTTTAATAAACCCATTAAATGCCATTTGCATGCCTGCATGCAAGTCACTCCTCTCCCCAATCCCCTCTCCCGCTCTGCCAGCCCCTTGCACCAATTTCGGCTGTCCAGCTAAATGTCAAAGCGCCGGCTGCTGAAAAGTTGAAAACCAACCAACCAACCAACCAACGCCAATGCCAGCAGCAGCTGTGCCTCCGGCACTTCTCCTGATTTACTCACAGAAATAGAGATGAGCAGATGAGCATTATGCCCTCTTTTAAATTTGTATTTTCTACTGGAAAGTCTGATACAAATAAAGCTGGAATCATCTTCAAATAGTAACACTGCAAATAGCCTCAATCAGCGATCATTGTGCGTTTTCGCTGAATTGGTACATGAACAACAATCAGTTCTTAGCTCGCCCACTTTCACCACATTTTCTTTGAATGTGGATTTGTTTGGTCTTCATAGTAATATTGTATTTGAAATAGTACTAATTGATGGCCATGCTATCGTTTCTCTGTATAAAAATTAATTTCCAGACCGATAATTATTAGGTTTTCGGCTGGAATACATTGGTATCTATTTGTAGTGATTATTGTATGATTTACTAATGCACATAAGCGAATTATGTTTTACGTGATTATTGGCCAGGTTTATTTATTTACGTAACTGGGCTAATATTCACTATTGTGCTCAACCCTAATTACTATCGGTATACCTCAGCCGGATACCTAACTGGTCCTAGCTGGTCCTAACTAACCTTTTCCGCTTTTGGCGCAAAGTGTAACTGAGTTGTTTATGTGCTTTTGTTTTGTTTGCTATTTTATGTTTTAGTTTCTGTTGTCGCCGTCTGCTGTGTTGTCTTTTTGGCTTCCGAAGAAGATGACGAACAACAACAACGAGCAGTATTCCCTTCGTTCTCTTTTCACTGCGGCTGCCCAAAAACTTTTAGTTTTGGCTGCGAGTGCTAATATTTTTATTATACACCACCTCAACACACCGAGTCGATTGAGCGCCAAAAAGAAAAAAACGAAAACAAAAACAAAAAATAAAAATAAATAAACTTAGAGTCGACCAAGTCGACCACAAAAGCACACAGGCCACAACAATGGGCCACTTTATGGCCCCAACTGGCATACGATGCGTATACGCAACAATAGCTGCAAACACAGCACACAAACACACTGACTATCAGCTGGGATATATAAATTTACTCCCACGTGCGCACACACACACACACACACACACACACACACACACGATGATACCATCAACAATTGCTAGTGCACATAACTGTCTCGGCTTTTATATGCAATCTCCTCGTTTAATGCATGGGCGTGTGTGCATTTCTATCTATGGTTATTGGCAATTACAGCATTTTTTGCGTTTGAACCCCCCTTCGGGCTGGACATCATAATAATTTCATGCCCAAAATTTGACAGCCCAGTTTATTTTGTCTCTTTGTTTTTCTCTTTTTTCCTTTTTTTTTTATAATACCCAATTTGCAAAAGTACAGTTGCGCACAAAAGGCACTACACAAAATGTAATGACTTGCAGCAGAGCGGGATGGCAGGAACTATAAATATATTCTATATGAGTATCATAGTAGCTGACATTATCATTAAATACGCTTAATTTGCAAACGATTCCCATATGTAATTTGATACTGAAAATAAATGCCAAATTTTTTTGAATTCCCAAAATAAACAATTAAATCACATATCAAACTAGTTATCGGTTGTAAAGTAAAATGTTGATTTCTTGTCTAAGCTGTAACAATATTTACTAAATTTAAGTCAGCCGTTACCAATGATGTAATTTTCTATATACTCGACCGATTTTCGATTTGCATAAGTTAAAGAAAAGATTAAATAAAAAAACTGTGGCATAAAATTAACTATTGCATTTGTTGTAAATTTCAATTTAAACTGGTTACTTAAATTGTCCAATTTAATTGCTATCGCAGACAATTCAATTTATTGTAATTTCATTAGCGAGCCACTAGTAAATCGTTAATTATTTATGAACAGCTCTTTGTAAAGTGTCAAACTATAATCTTTTAATGCCTTCTGTGAATATTTTTGCTGGCAAATAAATTTGTTACACGTAAATAACAGCACATTAACGGCCTTAACAACAGCTGACAACGACGTCCATGGGACGTATGCTTAATCTTCCCAGCGCCTTTGGATAGGCAACAGTTTAAATACAATTTGGATGGCGCGCAAGGTTTGTTAATTTAATCGGCGAGTGTGCAACACATAGAAACTTGATTTTGATCAGGAGTGTAAGCTGAGTTGATCCAAAGTCGTATTTGCTTATGTGTTCCAGTCAATGAAGCTTAGTTGTTTAAACTAGACCGACTTTACTTTACTTGCTTAAAAAGTTATTCTCATTAAATTAAATGTTAGCTTTTATTTAAAACCTTTGCTTTAGACATGTGTACACATAATTATGTGTGCGTGATTTAAGTATTATGTCCTTAATTAAGCATTACGTTTGTCTACAGGCGCAAATCCCCATATATGTTGTGCATGTTGTGAATGTTGTGAATGTTGTGCATGTTGTGTTAGTGGTTTCTTTTATGCGATGCTGCTGAGCTCACTTAATTATATAATAATCAGTAATAATACTTACAAAATTCTCAATTGATTGCCTGGGGCAAAGAAATGCTCTGGTAAACGCGATAATTTATTATCATCCATATAACTGAAAAATCGAAAGAGAAGAAAAGTGGGAGGCGAAAACAATTCAGGACGAGGTCCATTTCCAGTAGCATCCACAGCAGCAACAAATAAATTAAGTGCACATAAATAACAAAAGTTAATTATGAGTTATGCCCCCAACCATCCAACATAGGCTTCAGCGCCATACTTACAGTGTCTTTAGTGGAATGGCGGCCAGTCTATCGAATGCATGCGGAAGTATCTCACGGATTGAGCAAAACTTCAGCACCCTGAATGTGTGGGGATAAGATACAGATACGCTCTCAGTTACAATTACATTTACAGTTACAGATAGACTTATTGTATGCAAACAGAAGCATTGAATTAAACTTAATAAAACTTCAATTCAATTGTTAAGTTTTTTCCGCACGAAGAAAATGCGGCTGCGAAAAATTGTAAAACGAAACAACAAAAATAAACTGCCAAGCTAAGAATCAGAAGTAATGTTTACTCCATGGCCTTTAGTCGAGGCGTGAAAGCAAAAGGAAAGAAAACTCATCGAAATTCAGATATGTGCACTTATTCAATTCTCGAAAGAGGCAGCTTTCTTTTTGTTTGCTTTGTTGTTTACTGAATGTGAAAGTTTTACCTTTTTTTTTAAATATATATTTTTTTTCTTTACATAATGTCAACTCAATAAAGTCTTAGCCAAACTCATCACAATTATAAAGATGCCGAACTGCTTGTTGGCACAGAAGAGCCTTGTAGCAGTTGGAAAACATTTAAAGGAATTATTACAAAAATTCAAAAAACTGGCTTCAGGGTATTTTCGGATTGAGATCTCATTTAGTCACCGAACTCCCACATTATTCTTGGTTTTCGGCTCATCCTGAACGCCTGCGGTCAAATTAATTTCCACAGATGTCCGTTGCCTACGCACAGCACATGTCTCAGATGCCCCGCATGCGGGCCCCGTGCAGCCTCGGGATTATTTGGTGACTCCCAGTATCATTAGGACGTTGCTCCATATTTCTAAGTGCCAGCATAAGAAGTCTGTCAGAAGGGTTTCTAACTGGCAGATAGGAAGTCCAGTTCCACGTGTGACGACGATGTTCCCCACTGGTGGATTTCAAGGTGCTTAGGCATAAGTAATGTGGCCAATGGGCAATGTGCTCTCCTACGAACACAGAGACAAACCATTGCGTACCAATGAACTAGCTGCACTTACGCTGAGAGAGACTAAAAACGGATTAGCTAGACTAAATGACTTGATGAACTACTTATATTCAATATATATCTAAATGTAAATGCATATTTTGAGTGCTGATTCGATGATTTCTTTCTCTTTTTCTCCTGTCTAAAGCCTCAAGCACGCTGATTACAACCTTGACATTGCCTCTCCCCCTCTCTTTCTCTGTCTCTGTCCCTCCCTTTGCTTTTCTCTCGCGAAATGGTCAGGCTTAATGCTCACAAAGTTTACTTTGTGGCGTATTGGAGTATTCTGTGGTCTTAGTCTCTATTACATGTGACAACAACAGTTTGAATTGCTTCATTAAAATAAAACTGAATAATCCAACTTAAAGTCCTGCGACGGCTTTTTGCACAAATAGGCTAAGGCATCAAATTTCAAATACAGCTTATCATATTCTGTTTTGTGGCAACTTTTCGGTTCTCACAGCGTTAATAAAGCGTCTCCCATTTTGTCACAGTATGTTGAAGCGGTTTAAGGGCTTTAGTCTGTTCGTCGTCGTTGGGGTCCTTTAACATACTGGCACATAAACTGCAACCGCCTGCAAAACACGATACGAACTCTATCTGCCCATGCCAGCTGCACACCCCCCCCCTCACACTCTCACTTCTCCACTGTACCTCTGGCTACCCCATGGCCATAACTCTAGTCAAGTCTGTGTGTAATTTGTATGTGCGACAACGTTTGGCTGCTTAATCGACACAGCAGGACGGTAATATCGAGGGCTGTCTTCGAAATTTCAACAGCTAAGCGAATGCTTGAATTTCTATTTTTTTCAAACATTTGTGTGGGATTTGAGGGTCTCTTTACTCACAAGCTCTCCACATCGGGCAGGGCGCTGAAGAAGGTTTCGTTGATGACGTCAAAATTGTTGCCAGTAAGATCACTAAAAACAAATACAAAATTGCATAAGTCTAACGAAAAAGTTTTCAGACAATTAATTAATTGATCAATCTATGAAAATAATTTAACATACTGAAAAACTATGAGAAGTCTTACAGTTATTCCAATCAAAAAAGCTTCTCAAAATAAAAGAAATTTTTTGATTTGAACAATTAAAAAACCATTTCACCAATTGTTATAAACGGTGTAGTTAAGCCTTCAAGTTGAGCATACTTTCATAACTGAAAAATAAATTAGTTTCTTTATATATTTATTTTGCCATTTTTTAATTTGTTTAATATTGAAGATTGACAGATCCGATTGCTTATGTTCTGGTCAAATTCTTGTAAGTTTCCAAATATTATAAGAAATTTGAGAATCGTTAACAGAACAAGTTTTTTTTTTTTTTAATTACACTTGGCAATATGTTAGTAAACAAGGGATAAAAAGTATGCGGTAACTGGTAAACTTAACTGGGACCATTCGAAAAGTGACCTTGATATTTTCAGTACTTACAGCGTTGTCAGACTGTCGGTGGGCAGATGACTTGGCAGCGACGTCAGTTTCTGAAAGCGACACAAAATCTCATCGCCGCGACAAGGACAACTGAAGTTCGTATTCGACCAGGCTACGACAAAAAAGGATAATAAAAATTGAAGCAAAACCGAACGGGTTCAAGTTAATAAGTATTTTCTATCATAACTTTTGATATTCCCATCAGGGATTCTATTTAGTGAAATTTATGATGATTCTATCAATATAATACGAACTTGGGGGTGAGGAGTGGAGCGAAGGGACATAACTCAAACGGAGCTATCCTTCTCTAGTTGGCGCCACTTACAACATGGTCGACACTCATAATGGAACGCTTAATTGCTTCGACCTTGTTGCTACGCCAATCATGTGGGGCCGAATGGTGATGGTAAAGGGGGGAGGGGGATGGGGGGAGGGGACGTTGCATACTCACAACAATCGCCAATATGTTTGTCATCCATGCCCTGACGTCCGAACGAGTTTTTGCGAAACAAGTGATCCCAGTACTTGGCATCCGCCTCGTTCACGCAATTCCACTCGTCCGACTCATCGTCGCAGTCGACGCTTCCATCGCAGTTCGCACGCTGGGGCACACACTGTGCAGTAGTGTTGCAGTGAAAATATCCGGGCGGGCAAGCATCCTTCTCGTCGGGCAGCAGTATTGCGGAGTCAACTGCATCCATCCCATTCACCTCAACTTTCAGCAGTCCCAACTTCACCTCTTTATCTCTGTGTTGCGCGACCACGCTGTTTCTAAGCGCCAAAATTCCATTGGCTTCTGCAACACCGAACCTTATCTGCGGGACACCACTCGTTACACCCGCCAAGGTCAATGTCGTTACCGAGAGTAGGATGCAAAGAGCGCATAGGTTGGCAAATCCTGTTCAAAAAAAAAAAAAACAAAAAAGCCAAGAGATAAACAAATACATATCTTAAATAAATATAATCATATCACAATATAAATACAGTCATTTGAAATATATAAATATATACTTCTGCAGCTGCGAATAAAATAATAGCACCACTCGCATAAGAAATATTGTCAATGGTATTTTAGTATCTCGGTGTTTAGAAGTGGTGCCATCTTTTCTTCACATTTTTGTACATTCCCGGATTAATATTGTTAAAACTTTATAATTTTTAAACTTCTATTTAAATACTACATTAAAAGTTTGTAAATCGATTCCAGTTTGAATTCGTTTCAAAATTGAAGCTTCAAAAAGGCTTTCTTAATTTACAGAGCCATAAAAGGAGGATAAATGTTTTTAATAGGATTTCTTCGAAACTTTTAAAAAATATTTTAGAAAAAGCCAACACTTATTTTATTGTTATTATTTTTTTAATGAAAATGAATCAAGGTTTTTATAGAAAGGTCAATGGGAAACAATGCATATTTATTAATTAAATTGGTATTTTAAATACAACTCGCAGAATATTTGGAATGAAAAAGCTGTCTGACTGAAGGCCAAATATTTATAATGTGAGTAGTAAATTATGAATTCTATTGATTTGCCAAATTTGAAAATGCTGCTCCCATATGTAGATATATAGATCAGCGGCTCTATGAGCTGTGAACGCCCTCGATTTGATTACAAATTGAAAACGCCACAGCGCAAAACATTTTCCTTCTTTCAATTTTTTTTATTTGTATTTGTTTTCTTTTTTTTTTTTTTTGGCTCCAATAAATCTTGTTCTCAAGTAGGCCAAAACAAGCGGATGGCTGAGAGCATTTGTCGGCGGATTTGAAGGGGGAAGCGTACAGCCTGGAATATCATCATATATTTTTCATTTACTAAATAGAAATAATAAAGTCGCTGGATCAGCAAACTATATCTGAGAGAAAGTTTTCAACGATGTTATTGAATGAACTGAAATCGCTTTGTGAACTGCAATTCCCATATTGGTTGGCAGCACTTTGGCGATTAATCATTTATCATTTTTAACGATTGCATTTAATGCAGTGCACTTTTTACGATGCCATCGCCAGATGGAGGATTTGAGATTGGGATTGGGGTAAACAGCAAATTTCGTATTTCGAATATGCGAATGTGCAAAATATGCAATTACATTGTTTGTAATAAAAATTATGTACAGTACATTTGGGATATGGCTCAATGGCCCGTAAAGTTCTCTAAGGGGTCCTTGAGAGATAGAGGTACAGAGAGCGAAAGAGAGAGAGAGCTGGTAGATGTATGTGTGTGAGTGTGTGGGGGAGTTGGAGAGGTGTGTCAGTTTCCGCATCATTGATAAGCTATCAATGTGGTTGACTTTTTGTTAGCCACGTCGACAGCTGCTCAAGCAAATGGAAATTCCATTCGTTCGGTTATAAAAATGAAAGAAGAAAAAAAAAAAATAAGAAAAAATATAACAACGAAATGTAAACAAATAAATGTAAATCAGACAAAAGGCAATAACAGATAACAGCAACATCAGCAATAATGAAGAAAAACTCAAATTGCATAAATAAGCAAAAATTAATCAGGTAAAATTAAGGATAATATGACAACATATGTATTAATATACAATGTAATCAACGAGTAACTGTGCATCCCTTAAAATAAATACAACTGCACATCAACATTTGTATCAGCATATATAAAAAGAACTACATTTTCAACTTTTCAAAAGTGTTCTGGAATTTTGTTATGGAAAACAAAACAACAGCTTCCTGCAGGTAAACAAAAGAAAAGTTAATTGCAAAAAACACAAATAAAATCAACAAAAGATTAAACTATTTACAGAGGATGCAACGTGTTTCATAAGGACCACGAACTTTATACACCCTGCATAAAAGTTTTGAGAGAATATTTGCAGGTGAGTTATCAAATTTGTCATTTCAAAGTATTTTTTTTTTTTTTTTTTTAAATTTTGACTCTTCACCACCAGTTAAAGTTAATAAGCTGAATGTTTAACACACATATTTCTTAACAAAAGAATAAATGCGAAACGAATGTTCTCTAGTGAAAAGCAGGGTCTCAACAAGTAAGTATTTTAATTGTAAATAATACAAAACTTTTACTGGGGTTTGTTTAAATACTTTCCATAATAAACAACATAAAAAGGCGTATTTAAAATATGCCATAAAAAAACATGATAAATGAAAGCAGAGCATAAATATATAATTTATATGCAAGCCTAATAAAATATGTCTTGTAAATTAGGTTAGACCTATGGACTTAAGAAATAATAAAAAAAGACAAGTAGCCAGCACAACAGGATTAATTTGCAGTCGCTGTGTGATTGTGCACAATAGCCAAGCACAAGTTTAACTGGCAACAAGAGAAACAGCAACAGGAACTGCATTAAAAAGGCTGCAAAGATGCGAACAATGCGAAGCTGGGGAAATGTCAACAGCTCATAACTCAGTGGCAGCAATGAAAATTAAAGTTGGCGGGTTGCAGCTACAATTGCGATGACAACAACAACAACCAGCAAAAGATGAAGAAAACCAAGGAAATCAGTTGAAGAAGAAGAAGACCAGCAGCACGAGCCTGACTCCATAAAAGTGTAATTAAGTGCGACCGCAGAGGAAAGAGCACGATGTGAGCGAAGGGGGCAAAGGAGCCGCTTGACACGTGTTACTAATGTATGTGTTGCGAGGGGGTCAATAAGCACAACAAGAAGAAGAAGAAGCACTAGTAGCAAACGTGGTCGTTCGTCCCAGATTGTGTACACAAATATCCTGTTCCCATTTCAGTGTTGTTGCTGCTGCCGTTTGTCAACACATTTGCCAGCAAATTGAAATGTTTGCGGCACTGGCGATGCTGTGATTGATGACATCTATATAACGTGAATTCGCATTAGGGCAAGGGCCATCATCTTCAAAAGTACAACATGGCCTTGCCCCTGATCAAAATTGTTGACCTCAAACTTTCACCGACTTTAACCACATAAATATGCACTGGCAGCAGCCATGATCAGCATCGTCTCGCAGTGGCTTGGACGGGCCCACTTGCAGCATTCTACACTTAGACGAAAATAGGCCCTAGTAGTTGAGATGTTAACAATAAAGTCAAATCTTAAGCAACAAATATTGAAATACAGATATTATGGAAACGCAACAAAAACCTATCTCAAATCCCACATTTTCGAAAATTTGTCTTATTTATCAACTCGTTTTTCAATGATTAACAAACTTTCTTTCGACAAAAAAACGTTGATTTTATTTTATAAATGATAACGTTGAATTTTGAAGAGAAAAGTTCTCGCTTGTCTCTGTCTATTTTCGTTTTTCTGAGTGTATCACCGTCTGGTTAAAATTATCATTCGTGTCTAAAGCAAACACACTCAACCCGGTCAGTTGCCCGCTTTTGTTTATGTCCATTTCAAATAATTAAAGCAAATGCCTTCGCATGCAACTAAGCAGCAGTCTGCTACGCAGAGGGGGGTGTGAGGGGCAGTTGTTAGCCACCAAAATAGAAACCATAGCCATAAAGACCAAAGCAAACGATCGACTTATGCCAAAACACACACGCATACAATGTAATGGCTGAGGCAAGTGTTATCGGGTAAAAAAATAGGGTGAATCGATGCGGTTTTTGGGTCGAGTTGTGTTTTATTTTAGAGGGGTTTCAGGACATGTAAACAAATTGTCAACTCGCCGATTATAAGTCGACTGCTCCCCGTAAATAAGTGTTCATTGTATTGAGGCATTGCTTCGTCTGCTTCTCTTCTTTCTCTACTTTTTATTGGGTTGATTGAGTTCAGTTTGTTTCCCTCTTCTTATTGGCAATCGTAAGGCGATTAAGCACACCTTTTGGCTGCCAATTGGTACTTGAAAAGGCGCACAGAATGGACCAAAGGGAGTAAGTCTTCACAAGTGCAAATTATAACATCGAATTTTTGAAGAATTTTGTGGAATGAATGAAAAACTGAACTAAGAACAAAGAACCCATTTGAACATTAAGGAAAAATGTTAATTACTTGTCCTAATTGAGCGACGAAACAAATCAATAGAAATTAAATTATATTATTATTTGTATAGACAAATTATAGAAGACATTTGTTTGTTCTACGATGAGGTAAGCGTCAAAAGGTGATTTGTCATATACCTACATATAGACGTATATATGTATGTGGATACAAACTTAACCCAAACAATAAGCAAATCGTAGGTGAAAATTGTTGTGTTGGAAAAACGACTGAGAAATTCCAAAGGTTTTATTCACTTCGTGCTACTGTTTAGATTTCGAATTTTTTCTCTTTATCTTTTTCAATTTTCATGTTATGTTCATTTCAGGTTGCTGTTTTTCGGCTGTGGTGAATACACTCTGAAAAAATTGAGAAGTTTGTACTGAAATCTATTGAAAACGATTTCAAAACGCTCAAATATCACATATGGAATACTTTTCGCAATGAATTAAGTACGTTTTTAGATAAAAATAATATTGAAATAATCCTATCTTAACTGAAGAAATTTATTAAAATTTATATCTCATTTTAAGTACATGTATTCTTAAATCAATGCTTATATCAATTTTGAATATACCTAAATAAGCTTGAATCAAGAATTAAAGTCTTGTAAGCTATGAGCTGAAAAGTAATCCTTTTGCTTCAAGTGCAAATATTCTCGAATTGTAATTGTTTTGTAGTAGAAGTTTCAAGAAATTTCGAAATGATTTCTCTCAGTGACTGTGTGGAATACAAACAGAGATCATAGTCTACAAAGGCAACAATACAATCAATACAAACATTTTAAATACAATTCAAGTTTTGTAAACAAGCTGCTTAAGTAACCAATAACAAAAAAAAAAAAAAACACAAATACAAATAAAACTAAAACATTATAAACACAAAAGGGGCAGCTGAAAGTATACCCTCAGCATAGAGACCACCTGCGACCCCCTGCCAGCGCCATTGTTCATGTGGTGGTGGCGCGAATTTATTTTTAAAAGTAAATCGTCGAATATTTAAATGCTAGAAACATTGCTACATACTCTTGTGGTCTAAAAGTGGACCACTTGGGAATGCAGATACCCTGCATACCAATGGGTTAATTGTTAACCCATTAAAGCCGAGCAATTGCTCTGTTTACCACGGCATCTTATTTGCTATACAACCATTTAATTACATCATGAGCCTCAATTCCCCACATCGACAACACTTGAGATCCGATCCGTCCCTGCCTGAGAGGACATTAATCCTAGTCAGTAGAGGGGGCACTAAGTCAATAAGTGGCAACAACCAAAGCACAAATGAATATAAATGCTATTTGCCCAAAAGGTCTGTGAGGATATGTGATAAGCTTCCTCCTAGTTAGAGATGGACTTGTGTGCAGACTTCAAGCGAATATCTCGCAAATGACTAAAGTCTTAGCACGAGTACGACAATAAATGTAAACGTTTTTTGAAAAATGTTTAGTAATAATTACAATCCAAACAAACAAACAAACACTTATCAACTAAATTATGGTAACAAATTGCCATTTATTGTCTAAAGTTGGGTTAGGACAATGTATTTGAGTCATCTAAATGGGCAGTGTGAGCACGACTCACGCCGAGCTCTTCAGCTTCATTCAAGCTCACTGCCACTTCCACACTCACTTTCACATTTGCATTCGCTTTCCGTTAAATAAAATGGTTTGCTGATAGGACGATTAAACTTGAGCCATTCGAAGCATTGGCTTAAGCTAGCCGTTGCTGCAGTCCTTACACTTCCATCAAGAAATTACACATGACATTTATATTGGGTGCCCGGATAAACACCCACACACACCCACACACACACTTGCCTAAAACACACACACACAAATATTCACATGCACACATCGGATTTCCCACTGTGCAAATATTTAATTTTATGGCCTGCTCCAAAGTCATTTTGTTTTTTTGTTTGTGTTTTTGGTTTGGGATGGTTTACGATTTTTGATGTGCGTTTATCAAGAAATCCGAGTTTGACAGTCGCACGAAGTGGGCAGCCACCACATGTTAATTACTCGAGCCTAGCTTGATATGCACATGTCAAATCCAAGATTTACATAACCGATACAACATTATTAATTTTTATGTCAGAAGAGCATCGCTCACTCTATCTTGAGTGTAAAACAAGCATTTTTATAACACGGAGCCCTGTTGTTTAATTAAAAATTTTTGTGCCTAAAAGTAAAAGTACCTAAAAGTAACACGCCTGGCCAATTCTGTCCAAAATTATTGGCTAACAATCGTCCAACCCTTCATGATAACAATTGATAATGCATATAATGTCTGAATTGGGGAAAGATCTTTAATCATTTAATCATACTATTGCCTAATATAAGTTTGTTCATAAACATTTTTTCAATTACTTTGGCAGCATTTGTTTCTAATCGTAATTTTTGTAGTTTTTTTTTTGCTATTTTTAGAGCCCACAGCGAATATATTACAAAATTCTGCTTAAGTTCCAACCATAGAAAAAGTTGTAATAAATTTGCAACCATTAATTTAAGTAATCAAAACTATTTGCGAATGCGGCTCAAGGGATGCCGTCTTAGCCACAAAGTTGTAATAAGTTTTATTCGTTTTCAGCTCCCAATAATGACAGGGATTTTGTACAATCCGTTGAGACCCATTGAAGAAGCGTATTCGGGGCAATAGTTATATTGGTCTTAAGTGCTTACGAAGCTGAATTTCCGGCTGTCGCAGGGTCATAAACATTTGACGTCAATTTTGGACAGACAATCACTCAATGGGGATTCGTTGTGGAGGCACCGCCTTGACATGGCCTTTTTCTCATCACTTAGCTCAATTACACATTCAAAGTGTCATCCCATTGAGAGGTAATCCCGAAAACGAATACATTCGAAATTTCACTATCATTTCAGACGACACTCATCGTTGTGGCCTAATGTTGCGAAACCTTTTTGCCTGTCATTATATCTGCCTGACAGTTCAATTGGGTCTTTGTACAACCAAAAGAAAAGAGAAAAAAAAATATAAAAAAAAATATTCGAAATTTCCCTGTATTTGAATCTATAAAATAATATTCTACAAAAATTATTTCTTTGTTAAAAGAGAATGAAATATACCAATAAGATAACAAAAATCATGATTACAGATTACGCATTAAAAAAGTCAACATAAAATATTCATTTTCTTTTAAGATTTTTGCCAGATTTGTTGTACTCAACCAAGAATTTATTCCAATCTCTGGTTTGCTTTTCTTCCTCTGTATGCATTGCAAATTTAAGCTATCAAACTCTTTTAGTCTTGCAGTTCGTTTTGTCGGCCACAGAGTATATAAAACACACTTATTCGAAATTGGTCTTCGCTTTGGGGCTAGACCCTTTCTATAAACTTGTCACTTGATATTGGGTTTAGTTTTTTCCATCGATTGGCAAACATACCCCCGAAAAATGTGCCAAGAGGGGGCTCGAGGGGATAGTTGTGGGTACGTCATTAGGTGCACATCATCTGGGTGCAAAATGTGAGAAGTGCGGCAATAAATAATGATTGCCATCCTCAAATTACAACAAGTACTGTCTTGGATTGCTCCAATGGACTTATGCGCACCCAACTAACCCAACTCATTTTTACGCATTTCTCCATCTCCATTCCCATTCCCTTTCCCTTTCCCAACCCTGCCATCCGACGTCATCATATCAGCTGCGGGCGACACGCGTTTAAATGGAAAATGAGAACATTGTGCTATGCGGCAGGAACTGAACTTGAATCCAAGTGACCTGCACCTCAACCATCGGTGTGTGAATGAATAAAGTTGTTATTATAATGGGTGCGCGCCTGAGTAACATTTATTTGTTTTTTCCTGGCCCAAGTGAAAATGAATTCTCCCGTACAAGTGACTGGTAAGTTGTGCGAAAAGAAAATCAGCAAAGTGTCTGAATAAATACAGCTGGGATGGGGGACAAGAGAAGGGAACCAGCTTATGTCCTGCTCGAATTTTTGAGATAATGTAATGCGCTAAACGTGCTTTTTGTAAATCTCTTAAGCAATTGTCGCTGATGGGGAAGAGTAATTTCTAATTAATATATAAGTAAAAGAAGAACAAGCTGAATACTAACCGGTCTCTTGCGAAAACATTGTACCCAAAGTAACCTAACTAAACCCGGTAGCGAACTATAATTATAAAAGAATCCTCAAATTATCTCAAAAAAGATTATATCAGATTGAGACGGCGGAGCCAGGAAAAGATGTAGTATTTTAGGGAAACATGTTTTAAATTCCAAGGACACGAAAATTATTCGTACAGGAATTGGGGTTAATGGAAGAGCTATGGGCTCAGAAAGGGGCAAAGTAGATCTAACTAGTTGGCAGTGCATGCATACCACCAATAATATCCCAATAATAATAAATATTATATGCAGAGTTAATCCAATCAAGCTAAAATTCAGTTCAATTTTGACAAATGTCAAAGAATGTTGTGGAGTTCAAAGTCATATTTTATATGCAAGATAGCTTTTTGATCAATCCTAAAATAATTGCTTCGCGTTTTTCCCACTTGTATTAAGCAAGATATCAAAAGGGATTTACACTTATTAAATCACTAACCTAAACCATACCCAATAAAATGTTAAGTTTTTAGCTTTCTATAAAAGCATAAATTTGATTTGGCTATAACCTTTTTCCTTTTTGGGCTTAACAAGCAATAAACAAATATTTGCGTTGAACTGGCACCTCGTTCCCAACCGCAACTTTGATGTTACCCAAATCGGAGTTACTTTAGATACATTTCATAATTAAAATTCAAATTTAAACGTCAAGAGGAGACCACATCACTTTTGGGAGCTTCTCTTTTGGCATTTGCTTTTCACATTTATTTAGGCTTTCGCATTTTTCTTTTTCATTTGGTCGCCCTTTTTGGATCACCATTGGAGTTCATAAGCCACAAACATCTAACAGCTGCTTTGGTCCATATCTATTTGTAATCCTCGAACTGCATTGCATAAAACGTATTAACCGTGGCGTCGTGTGGTATCGCATATGCTGCTTTATTTGCATAAGCTGCGAACTGGTCCACAACTAATAACCCAACCTTTTTCTTGCCATTCGATATTGCGACTAGAACTGTCCACATACCACAACCGCGGCAAGTGCAACACACATCGCTAAAGGTATATTAACATATTGAAGCATCACAGAAACAATCAGTCGGGAGGTGAGTTTTAAGTAAGGGCATCGAGAGAGGCGTTGACATGCATGATAACCTTTTTGAGACACTATAAATAAATAATTATAAAATATTCAATTCACAACCAGTCAGACGTCCCTGAAAGGGTATGTAAACTTCTTGTTTTTAAATATATTTCTGAGCGAAAGTTGCTGCTTACATCTCATTTTAAGATGGATTAGTGCTCACAGAAAGTAGGTGTCTCTCGCAGAGAGGAAAAAATATGAATACCTAAAAATGCCGCCTGTTTGATAACTTTGATCTTAGTAGACTATCGTGCTCCATATTCGCGGCTTCTCGTCGTCGTTTTGTTTTGGCCCCGCGGTAAATTTAAGCGACTCCACCGCATCGTATTCTCGCTTAATGACATTTTATTACAACAATTTAATAGGGTTACGCTAAATCGGAACTTGAAACAACGGATATTAACGAGATTGTTACACTCTCCACGGTCAACCCCCACTTAACCCAGGTATTGCGCTATTTCTGGTCATCGTCCGTTTAATATTTAAAATTAATATGCAAATTACAATTTTCATTTAAACCAATGGCAAAGAAATTGAAAGCATAAACACAGCTGGCTTATTGCATGGTTCTCGTGTTCGAACTGCGACTTTAATGATACCAGTTATTGAGTCTAGTGCGATTCTGTGAATTTCAACAGCGCTCATAAAGTTAACGCCGTTTAAGATGTTTTCGCTCCATGGACTTCCATTTACTCATCAAGTTAATCAATTTAATAAAATTTGCAATTTTAATTCTTGCTGAATAGTGATAAATTGCTCAATAGAAGGCTTGTTAGGCCATCCATCAATGAGCTAAATTTGTTTTCAGCTTTCTTTGACATTTTATAAACTTCTATTTATATAAAATGACATTTCAGCATCTTTTGAGAAATCAATCGTAAAAATAGTCTACATATAAATAAAATTGGGTCAATTTGCAAAGGTGAATTTTATTTAAATTTGGAAATGTTCCAATTTTATTTTATGAGTTCTTATTTACTAGATTAAAGAGCTGCAAGTAACTTTTGTTATGGCAAAGTATTTTTAATTCGATCGCACTTACTTCTACTATACTTCCTATACTATACAATGTTATCTGCTCTGTTGACAGCTCGGTTTGAAAATCTATTCTGTTCCTAAGTCAATTTTTACCACTTAAATTTGCTGTCCATAATTCTATTCTCAACTCAATTTTCAACTCAGTTGCCAAATATCAATTTTGTAAACAATGTTCCCAAATATATATTCAAAAATGTGAAGCATCGTAGGTTTTCAGATTATATGAGACACGTGCCAAAAATGTCTGTCTGGGTTGTGGTTTTGTGGTTTTGTTTTTATCATAGTTATTGATAATCGACTGCTGCCAAAATAACGACTATATCAATTAATTGAGTCTAAACTTCTCGCGTTCAGTTCTGTTCTGTTCTGCACAGAAAAAACTGAAGATGGGCCGAAATCAACATAAACATCAACATCGAATCAAAATTATTTATTTGTGCAAGACTTACGCATTATTATCATTGTCGTCACGACAGATGTGGAAACTGAAACTGATTGTTTTATCTTTTTTTATTTTTGTTTGTTGGTTTAGTTTTTCCTCTTGCTACTCAAATGCAATAAACAATCAATGCAAATCTAAAACAATTTTGGAACACCGCACAGCGACAAGATAATAAAAACATCAAGACGATCTCTATGAACAACAACACCTTTTGCCCCTTTTGGATGGGCCTAAAAACTGAGATCAGCACGAGTTGATTTTCGATTAAGTAAATAATTTCTTTTACTTTTATTATATTTAATTTCCGCAAAAAAAAAAATAAAATAAATTCGTTGTGCTTCGAATTTTCGTAAGTTTTTGGTTTTATATTTTATTTGCGCGCAGACGTTGGCAGCGCGCTTGCGAAGCTAACGGTGGCAACTGAATCAAGCGAGCGCTTGCAACATGTGGCATGTGTGTAAAAACGATGTCGATGCCGGCACCCGATGATTCCCAATGCGCGACGCCCGATTCCCAATAGCCGATGGCGAAACGTAGCCAACAACATTCAATGAATAAACAGCTGGCAGAGTTTATGAATGAATAAAGCTATGCCAAGTTCAAGGTAAAAAGCTACAACGACTAAAAGCTCTTTTTGCTATGTCTTGCTACGAATCTTAACGGTTTCAATTTCCCCAGCTTATCAACATAATCAAATTTTAATAACGCTTCATTTTATACTCTCATTTTTTTACAACCTTTCTCTTTCTTCTTGATGTATCTGCTTTTACTCCTCTCCACATATTTTGCACCTAGTTTTCTCTTATGTCAACAAAAAATATATTTTTCTATTTAACCTGATTAAGAAAAACACTGTAATATTGTTTGATAAATAACTTAAAAAATAATCTTTTAATATACATGGAAAGAATATCATAAAATTAGATGAATGCGATACAGTAAAAAAAAAAACAAAAAAAGGAATGTTGATAATATGGACAAGATGGAGACCGTGGAGCACCTTAGAATCAGTAGAGCTGATAGCCATTGTGCTGTTGTTGTTGTTGTTGCTGTTGTTGTTGCTGCTGTTGTTGTTGCTGCTTTTGTGCGAGATTGGCCTGGGCGAAAATGTGCTCGATCTCGGCATCGCTCAGCTGATCGAAGATGCCCTGAACACTGTGTCCGGTGGCAGTCAGCTGTGCCACTTGGGTACCAGCTGGTGGTAGATAGCCTGAGAAGAGCAGAGAAAGAAGGATGCTCATAGAATAGAGTAAAGATGGTTCAGCTAAATTTAGAATTTACCCTCAGCTGGTGCACTTCCGTAGGGTGGCAAAAGGGTTACGGATGGGCGACTGTGTGTCGCTGGTGGCTGATAGAAGATCGGCTTCCAGGGCTGCTGCGGTTGTCCGGGTTGTGCGGGTTGCGGTGCGGGGACAGCAGGTTGCTCGGGCTGCTCCGATTCCGGCCGTGGCGTGTTGGGTATCTGTGGCGAGGCGATCGCTGTGCCCGTCTCCGGCCGGACGGGTTGCGATCCTGGTAGTGGAACAATGCCACCCGGAAATTGCGCTTCAGGCTGCACAAAAGTGGGCGGCTGTTGGGGCAGCGGCGGCTGGACGGCGGCCGGGAAGAATTGAGTGTTGGGCGGTGCAGCGGGAAAAGCGGGATTGACTGGGAAGGCGGGACGAGCGGGGAAAGCTGGACGGGCGGGGAAAGCCGGAATATCGGGAAAAGCGGGACTAGCCGCCACAGCAGGAACCGTGGGAATAACTGGAATAGCAGGAGTAGCGGGCACAGCGGGCACAGCGGGAATAGTGGGCACAGGTGGAACAGCGGGCAGAACTGGAACGGCGGGGGTGCTAGGAATACTGGGCGCCTGTGGCAACTGCGACACCTGTATAAACGGGAACTGTGGAAAACTAAACTGCGGAAACTGTGGAATTTGTGGTATCTGAGGAATCTGTGGAATCTGTGGAATCTGAGGAATCTGCGGAATATCTGGTATCTGTGGCACTTGTGGCACCTGTGGCACTTGTGGTATTACAGGCACTTCGGGCGTGGGCTGCACAGCAAATGGAGGTGTCGGAAATTGCTGGAAAACCGGAAACTCGGCGACAGGCGGACTGGCAGCGGCAAAACTAATGCCCGGCTGCAAAGCAGGCAAAGGCTGTACCGGTTGTACGGGATGCACTGGCTGGACGGGTACCGCTGGTGGACCAGGTGCGATGGTCTGCACATAAGTGGGCTGCAAGCAATACATTTTGCGGATTAGAAAAAGGAGCAGCAGCTAATGAAAGTATCGGTAGTTCACCTGAACCGCCTGATGGAAGTGTAGGGGCCTCACAGGTCGATGTAGATGTTGATGTGGATAGTTGACACTGTATGTGGAGACGAGAGCATTGCCGGGACGCAACACATACGAAGGTGTTCCAGTGACAGCTGCTGCGATGCCGCCCACAGCAGGCAGACCCTGCAGAGCCGGTAGTGCTGGTAGTGCACCAGTCACAGCTGGTAGTGCACCAGTCACAGCTGGTAGTGCACCAGACACTGCTGGTAGTGCACCAGTCACAGCTGGTAGTGCACTAGACAGTGCTGGTAATGCACCAGACACTGCTGGTGCCAGTGCAGTAGTCGTGGACAGAAAGCCACCTGCGGCGGCAGGTGCGTATTGTTTGATGTGATAGCCCGCCAACCCGGCCGGATACTTGACAAATCCGTGATGACGATGATGAGCGTGAGGAGGGGCAGCTGCAAAGAAGCTCGCACCAGCGGGCAGCTGCAAACTATAGCCATACTGGGCGGCATAGGTGCGGGCGGGCCAATGCGGTCCAAGTGCACCGCCACCATGAAGTATTCCTCGCTTGTGTTTGCCCGTCTGCTCCTTCTCCTTATTGCCAGTCTGATCGACAGCAGATGTCTCCGTTTCTGGCAGCGGTTGCTGCTGCTGCTCAGTAATGATACTGGTTTCACTGCTGCCGCTGCTGGTTGTGGCCACTGTGCTTGGCGTGGTGCTCAGCAGACGACTCGAATGACGCAAACGGAGAGCGGCTTGAGCATTATTGCTGTGGCAACCCAATAATGCGAACAGCAGCAGCATCCTGGCCATAATACCATAACTGCGACCCATCATGATTGGTAGTGCTTCTATTTAGTAATCCGTTATAGTTTCTTCTGCTTTTTAACTTCGATTTACTTTCGATTTCGTTGTAGCTGCTGGTGGATTATGTCAACGCGGCGATTGTTGCCAAGAAAATGAAATGAACTTCCTTGGTGTTTCTTGTATTTATAAAGCGGATATCAGCGGTGCCCCGCTGCCGATGACTGCCACTGCATACCAAGTGGTGCACTATACAGCACGCACCACACTCTTACGCACACACACACCACTCTCATCGACATGACCAGCGGCAATTGGGCAGTTTATGACTTTTACGCGGCCATTTCACCTGACCCAACGATGGATTATGCTAACGCCAAGTAGCATTACCTACCACTGCCCTCTGCCCACCTCGTGCACCATACCTGCCCCACCGTATCTAATGCACAGTGGGTCAAAATGTATCAGCCAGCGTACGAAGAGGACATATTAGAGAGCAATCCAATTAAGGAAAACAGCTAAAGAATATTTGTTTAATGTTGTAATAGTGTTAAAACCTTATTTTCTTCCTTTATATACTAAATAAAACACATCTCTCAATAAACAAAAAATATATATGTGTGAAGCGTATTATTTAAATTAAGCAATAAAGCAATAAAACTGCAAAATCTATTTCCGTTTCAGTTGAAATATTTGAAATAAATAATAATTCTAATATGTTTTCATTGTTGTAATTGGCGGCAAAACATTAATAAGAACTGATGGGAACAAATATGGTACTAATTACACATTTGTAATTTTAAGAATATTTTAATTCCAATATTCGTTTCTTTTGCCATCTATTTATCTATCTCTCCCCCTCACTCTTTCTCTCTACCTCTGTAACTCCTTCTCTTTCCGGTATCTTTTAATACCTGGAGTCTGCACCTTAAGGAATATTCAACAAATCGCAAGCATTGTGCGTCTGACAGTGGAGTAGAGGAAAGATGGGCTATCGGACTGTGGTTGTGTCCCACTGTTGCCTGCCTGTCTGTCTGTCTGTGTGTCCACCTGTACAGGTATGCATGCATCGCACGTTTCTACACGTACTGCGAACAAAAATCGAAAGAAAAAAACTTTTGTTTTCATTTTGCATGTTCCGCATTTGTTGGTGTTGTTATTCTTGTAATGGCACATTTCACTTTTAGGCGCTAGACAATAAATAAAAGTAGGGGTGGCGAGCGGGGAGAGGGTAGCGGGGGAGAGGTGCCCAAAAAGGTAACTCTTAATAGTTTATGTTCATGTATAGCCTTTTATGACTCGGTTACATCACCAAAATGCATACACATCAAAATTGTTGGCCACCAAAAACTGGGCCAATAATTAAAACTAACAAAGTGCAGGAGGGGCGATTTAAAATTTACTTAAAATACTTTGATAAACTATCAATTAGGTTTAATGTGTGCTAGTGTGTGTGTGTGTGTGTGTGTGTGTGTGCGATTATGTGTATGGAACTCCAATTGATTTTATGGCATTTTTTCATGCGATTCCATTTTGATTTTATTTCGATTCGTTTGCCTTAGATTAAAATTCAACATTCACACGCATAAATTTCACTTGCACTAAATTTGATGATTGACAGCGGTGTGGAAGGAAGGGGAGGGGGGAGGAGAGGAGGGCGAACAAACTCTTGCGAGGGTGTGGTTCAAGGGGAATGAGTAATTCGCATTATATCACAAATGAATTTTCAATTAGCCCACATTTTCACTTTGGGAACTTTTGGAAATCTGCAAATATAAAACTTAAAATGTAAGCGCCAAAAAATAAATACATATAAATATATATATATATATATGTATATATACATATGTATATATATAAATATGTTTCGTCAAGGTCTTTCCCAAGCTTGCCAAAAACTTATAAGCCCATAAATTGCTTGGCACATGTAATATGTTGACCATGTTTATCCAAAAAACTTTAATTTTAACAAGCAAGGAAACAATAAAAAAAAGGGTGAAGAAAAAAACCAGTTACAAAACGTGTTTAGCATGTTTAACAAGATGACAGCTGGACTCGCAGCGTAGTAAATAATAATAATAATATTAAAATCTAATAGGAATTCAGTGTGGTTCAGTACAACTACAGCTTAAAGCCAGAGTGTATGCTGACCACGCCAAGCGTTAGATTCTCATAGGTCACATGGACAAAGCCCGCGCTCTCGATCATGCTCTTGAACTGATCCTGGCGCGGAAATCGTCGTATGCTCTCCACAAGGTACTGATAGGCCTGCCATTGTCCAGCTAACAGTTGACCCAACGGTGGTATCACCTGAAATGAGTACTGATCGTACAACCACTGCATCGTCTCATTTGTCAGATGACTGAACTCCAAGCACATAAAGCGACCGCCTGGCTGCAGCACCCGGTATGCTTCACTGAGTACCTACAAATTTATTTATTAGTATATATACACAAGGTTTTACATAACATTTTTAATCTTTGGCTTGATCTATCCTGACCCACCTTATCTATGTGGGTGCAATTGCGTATACCAAATGCAATTGTGTAGGCTGTGAAGCTTTCGCTTTGGAAGGGCAGCTTCTCGGCATCGGCACACTGCCAATCGATGCTGGTATTGGACAACCGCTCAGCAGTCAATCCTTGCTGGCGTGCTCGCTCCTCGCCAACGTTAAGCATATGCTGATTGATGTCGGAGATGGTGACGAGACTTTTCCGCCCCTGGGGATTGGGCTGTTTCTCGAGGTACTTCAGATAGCGAAAACTAATGTCACCCGTGCCGCCGGCCATGTCTAAGAGCCGCATGCCATGCGTCGGACCAAGTCGCTCAATGAAGATGTCCTTCCACACACGGTGGATGCCCAGCGACATTGCATCGTTCATTATATCGTAGGACTGGGCCACATGTTCAAACACCTGATGCACTGGATTGCCAGCAAATATGATGTTTTCAGTTTCGGTTTCAATAACTATTGTTTTTCTAATATCGCTAACCTTTTTGCTCCTTCTCGGATTCCTTTACCGTTTGGTAGCCGAAATGTGTAGTCTGTTCTGATACAGTTGCCGCCGTGCGGCTAAGCGTAAGACGGCCCAGATTTAATAATTTGCGTGTACTTTGCATTGTTATTTAATTCAGCTTACAATGTAATGTACCAAATTACAAATGTACTACAAAAATTATTATGAAATAATAATTAATAGGCCGCAGTTGACGGCGGTAACAGCAGCGAACAGCTGTTGTCTCAGTGCAGTACAAGTCGCTGTTATTCCACACAAATTATCGATATATATCGCTAAGTGCACCAGTTGCGCAGTTCGCGTTAAAGTAGCTCCACTGTTGCACAACTACATCAAAATAGACAACAGCTGACCGTTAATTTGAAATATTTCTGCAATTTTTTAGATGTTAAATGACACAGTATAAATAGTAATAGGTATTTTGCCCTAGTGCCAACAAAATATAGGACATATATTGCATGCTTGACAATAATTGGGCACCAAATGAAGAAGGTAACTAACGACAGCTACGAATATGATGAATTCAAAAATACATCAGTTTGCTCATAGGCAAAAACGATTATGGTAGTTCGATAACATCGTACTCGATATTATATGCGAGCAGCGAAGCTGGTATTCTGCAACTGGCCAACTACGGTCACACTGGTTAGCCAGCCGTTCAATTTGTTGCTGACATTCAAGCGCTAAAGTTGTGCATCGTCCTTCACTGTCGATCATTGCCTCAGTTGTTTTCTGTTATTTGTTTGTTAAGCGCGCCGGCTGTTTAAATATCAAACGATCGCCAAAATATTCAAAACATTTATTTTGCCAAATTCAAGCGAACTTTTTGTTAAATTTTTTTTGCTTATTCTACTGTCTGTATTGTTGTGTATGTGTGTGAAAAAAATGAAATATGTATAAATTGTGAATATTGTTGCCATGCCGCATACGAAGTAATAATAATATAAAATATGCACCTGTCTCCCAGCAGTCAGTGAAGCCTGAAGAGCCAAGCCACAAAAGTGTAAAGTGCACTCGCCAGTAAAGCTTTGGAAAAACAACCAATACAAAAACGAAAACAAAACAAAAAGGCGGAAAGCCACCACAACAACAACAAATTTGCAACTCGAGAATTTTTGCGCTCCAATTGCAGAAGAGCTATTGTTGTTGTTATCGTTGTTGTTGGGTGTGTTTGTCTTCTTCTGCTAAGCAACCAACACAAATGAGGTAAGTAAACAGACACACAAACACACACACACTTCACAGCCTGCATTAAATACTCAACTCCAACGCCCATCGCAATTTTACAACACTTGTAATTTGAAGCCCATTTTCATTTTGTTGTTTTTGCTTGTTTATTTCTGCTTAAGTCTGAAGTTGCCAGATTGTTAAGCAGCCTAACGGAATGACATCGTTTTTTTTTTTTTTTCTTCATTTTCTTTTGTAGTTTTCTATGCTTCTGTTGTCGTCTTATGTTATTTTCATGTTGTATATTTGGGCAGCACACACAAAAGTGCGTTAATTGCGTGCGGCCTTCAATTATATGTGGCTTAACAGAAAAATGTTGTAGCCGTCATCATAAATAATTTATTTATTTGCTCCACATTTACTAACTACTTTTTCTATTTTCTGTAGCGCTCAATGCAACTAGAAAGTTCTAATTCAGCCACACAAAATTGATTATGATTATGATTGCCTTTGCCCCGATTGATGTATTGCTGTATTGACCGATTGGTGCCTTGCGGCCGCCTTTCGCTTATGCAATTTCAGCAATTTTGGCCATTTTTCAAACAATGTTAGCCAAAATACAAAATTTGTGCAACAGCAAAAGACTTTCGAACGGCGGCGTTTTGGCCACCTGTTGTTGTTGTTGTGGTTATTTTTATTGTTGTGGCTGTTGTGGGCCAATCGAATAATTGCATTTCCTGGCCACTCGTCATCATCATCATCATCTCATCAGTTTGTCTTCATCATCACTGCTGACGTTAATTGTGTTTTAATTATCAGGCGTAATTCAAGTGGTCACACTGCACACTTGCAAATTGTGGCAAAACCGTATTGCAAAATGCGACAAATGCAAAATACGCCAAGTAGCCAACTAACCGACTAGCGGATACCCTGTGCGCTGTCCGCATTATTGGTTGATTACCGCCTGTTTACCTTCCACAGCCAGCAGATACATTTTGCATTTCAGTTCGAAATGCTTATCAAAATAAGAAGAAAAGCTTCGAGATAAAGTTTATATTAAATCTTGATTATCTTTTATTTGTTGTTGTGCGTTGACTATTTTCACAAAAATTAATCAAAGTCGCAAGCGTTATATATATATATATATATATATATCTATATATAGTGCATTAGAATTATAATACGAAATGCCAATTCGTGTTTGCAAGCGTATCTCGCAGATACATAAAATTGAAATTATAAAAATGCTGCTGTTTTTGCTGTTGTTGTTGTTGTTGGTGTTGTTATTTGCTGTTGTTGCAGGCGGCCCCACAAAAGGCTCCTTTTGTAATTCAAAACTGCCGGCAAACTGACAAAAACAAGCAGCAACAAAACTGCAACCAGTTGAACGCCCAGCGGCCCAGTCGCCCAGTCCCCCAATCCTGGCTGTCCTACACCGAGAACAATTGTGATTTACTTAAATCAAGTATACTTAATCTAAGAGCGATTTACTGAACATAAGCCAAACCAAGATTGAGCAGTCTAAAAAAATCAATTTGGGAAACTTCGAAACTTTTTGGTTTTCAAACGATCTTAATTCAAGTTGAAAGAATACGAATAAGCAATCTGAAATTTCACATATTAGGTGCATTTCTTATAGCTTAATTCAAATTTCAGACTAATCAAATCGTACATAAAATAGTATTTTTCGTCTTTAGATATTTTGGATAGCTTCACAGACTTTACAAATGGGAATTATGGTGAATTTGAGTGGAACTTTTCTCTCTCTGTGCCAATTGCCCAGCCAGTTGGCCGCTTTAGACGGCATTTTTGTTAACAGTCCGACAGACGGACGGATTAAGTTGCGGACTGGTTGGTTAGTTGGTTGGCGGACTGGCGAATTGGCATTTGTAGGATAAGCAGCCGACCAAAGCAAACCAAAGCAATGCAAAGCGAGCCAGTTTTACAACAAACACTACAACAAAAGCAGCCGACTAACTAAACAATTTCAATTGTTTTTGCTTTATTGTTGTTGTTGTTGTTGTTGTTTTTGTTGTTAATGCCTTGGAGCAAGGGTGTTCGTAAGATATGCGCAAAGTGCATGTAAATATTATAATGCATGCAACAAATAGCAAAGGTAAGGTATGAAAACACGCGAAATGAAGCCACACACACAGACACACACACACACACACACACACACACATACATACATAACTCATAATGAAGTGTCATGCCATGCCACTGCATAAAAAGAAGATCTACGGGAAATGTAGTCAAAGTTATCTAATACCAAGCACCATCAAAAAATAAAGCAAACTACAAGAAACAGTTAACTGAGACACAACGAATTTTAAATACCCTTGTAGACAGTACATCTAAAAAAGAAAGTCAATTCAGCGATTGTTCCTATTAAAGCTATATGATATAGTTATCCGATGTTGATGTTGATTTTTAAGCCTACATCTTAGGAACATGCAGAAACTTGTAAGAAATGGGTTTAGTCGGGATAATTCGCCAAAAGACGAACTTGTCTATATCGACTGGGCTGATCAAGAATACATATATATATATATAGTTTAACTGATCGCAAAAGCCTCTTCAAACGATCATTTCGCTCAGTGTATAGGCTCCACTTAGTCTCAGCTGTACAAAAA
This sequence comes from Drosophila picticornis, assembly GCA_035043845.1. Taxonomy (NCBI): domain Eukaryota; kingdom Metazoa; phylum Arthropoda; class Insecta; order Diptera; family Drosophilidae; genus Drosophila; species Drosophila picticornis. The sequence continues at coordinate 10,021,080 of JAWNMR010000492.1, forward strand.
TGCAGCAGCGTATCTTGTTCTAACCAGTTTCGACTTTTCTTATTAAATGCGGGCATTTTTGCCACTGCAATTTGACAATTGCAGCAGGCGAGGAACAGGCCCAAAGAGAGAGAGAGAGAGATAGAGATGAGGGACAGAGGGAGGAGTTGGAGGGAGTGGAGGGCACTAGGGTTGTCTGAGATTGCTGGCAACTTTCGCTGGAGAATATTTGCCTTCGGCTTCTTTTGTATTACTTTTGTCTTCACTGTGCAGCTGAGTTAACAGAGGCGTAAGAAATGCCACGCCCCAATCCCCAATCCAGTTTTGTCGGGCAGACATCGAGATTTTGTATTACATTGCCTGGCAGCTGCACGCCGCCAGCTGTTTGCAACGCAATGCGCCGTCAATCCTGCGACTGCTGTGTGTGTCTTGCCCACAGAAAATCAAAACGCGTGGGCAAACGAAAGACTCAGGCAACAAACTTGCCGCACTTCAATTAAAATAATAATAACAACAACAACAGCAGCAAGAGCAGTGGCAGCGGCAGCTGCGAAACACAAATTTATGCAAAACAATTCAATTCAATTTTTGCCGCCACTCGTCGGTCATTTACCCGCACAATCGCGTTAGGGCGCAACAGCAACAACAACAGCAACAACAGCAACAACAGCAACAACAACAGCAACTACAGCAAACGTACTTGAAACAAAAGTTTCGTGTCACGCCTCAAAAATAAGTAAATAAAAGCATCGACGCGTCGATCGTTTCACACGCTGCCTGTGCGGCATGCTGCATGTGGCATGCTGCAAGTGGGAGGCAGCTGCTGCAGGTGTGTGGGAATCTTGGCAAATAGCAAAAGTTCAATAGCATCGCATCACAGCAGCCAGCATCATTAACAACAACAGCAGCTGCAAGCAACTTTTGCTGCAACATACACTCAAAAAAGTTTGCAACTTGACAATTTGTGCACAGCGAGAAAAGAATCAAGCATTTCGTGCCAAAGGTGCACAATAATTTTGATTAATTGATTTAAGCGCACTTTTACTATGGCATACCTCGGCTCCCCCTTCCCCTTCCCCTTCCCCCACCCCTTCGACCCGTCACCCGAGTGTGGCCATTGACTGATGCAACCGACTTGAATGTGGCATTAATCAGACAAGCACAGCAATCTTCGCACAGAGCGATGAAGACGTTTATTTCTTGGCTTGCTTCCCTCTCGTCGCTCAGCATTGCACGCAAATCCATTTCCAACAAATACCAGTCAACCACCACCAGCCCAACCACCTCCCTCTACTCCCCCCTTCACCACGAATCCTCTTATTATTGCAATTATTGCTGCTGCTCGAGTGTTGCTGCTGTATTTTTTACTGCTGCTGCTGCTGTGATTGTTGCTGTTGCTGTTGCTATTGTCCCATTGCCATATATGAGTCGCTTTTAATCGCAGGCCTGGCGCAAGCGCCCACTTTGCTCGCGATTTTAATGTGCATGTCCCCACCACCCAATCACCCCCATTATCCATTAAATAACATGCGGCGTTGTGTAAAATGGGTGTGTGCAATACGCTTTGATAGGGGCATCTCCCATCTCTCTTCTCCCCCCACAGTGCTCTGTACAACTTACAGCCAGAAGAGCAACACATATCAAAATCGGTACATCTAAGTTCTTGAGGACAATATGGAAACTAAGTTTATTTTCTTTCGTTTCGGAGAGAAACTCCCATTGGCAGGGATAACATCAGCTGAAGAGTTTAATTGTAAATTTCGATTATTTTTGATTTAGATCAGAATACCAACATTTTCCCGAAATTCGTTTAGTTTCGACTTGTTCACGAATTATAATAACTTCTTAATGTCTTTTCAAAAATCTAAAAACATTTTCTTTATTTTCATTATTATTATTTGTTGTATCAGCTCAATTCAACACCCAAAAAGTTTCCCCTTAGATCCTTTACGCTGTAATAATAATAATAATAATAGAATCGTATAAAAAAAGTGACAATTTGTGAAACTTGAATTGTTAGCAAAGCATTTTCACTGTTAGCGTTGAGTTCGTATTTTCAGACGACTTCAAGTATTAAATAAATCTATGTTGAACACATCTTCAGCCTTTGGTTGTCATTACGATAACTAAATAAAAATGACTTCCGCCCGGGAACAGAGTATGTGCCAGTCGGCCATAATAACTGCTTATCTGTTTGGGGCTTAAGTATTGTTGTCCATTTGGGCAACATGAGCGTTGCATAAGCTCTGACGGTTCCGACTAATTGTTGTTGCTGCTGCTGCTGCTGCTGGGGCTGGTGGGTGAAAGCGCGCCAGAAAGACAGCCAGACAGTCAGTCAGTCAGTCAGTCAAAGAGTCAGTCAGTCAGGTAGCCAAGCCAGCATCCTTTTTGGTTGGACGCACCCAGCTGCTGCCGCCTGTCTGTGTGTCGCCACCCCCGCTGTCGCTTCAGCGCGCTCGGCCTGCCAATGTTCTGCAATTAAAATGAGGCACATGCAACATGACGCGAGACGACAACGACAACGACAGCGATACCAGACGATGGCAACGGCAACGGCAACGCCAGACGTTTGCGATATCAAGTAAAAGTCGCAGACAGCTTTCTCCAAGGAGCAGCCTGCCGCCTGCCTGTCAACTGCCACAAGCTTTTGCTGTTGCTGTTGCTGTTACTGTTGCTGTTACTGTTGTTGTTGTGGTTGTTGCATGCAGCTGCTTCTGCTTCCTTGCCCAAATGCAGCATCACGATTATATATACCATGTGCAGCATCCTCCTCGTCGCTGTCTGTCCGATTGTCTCTCAGTCTCTCTCTTCTTCTTTTTTGTTTGTGGCATAACCCACGTTGACATTGCACACACATACACATACGCACATACATATATACATACATATATACATACATACATTTATATATAAATCTGGTGATAAGTTTTGCCAATTTCACCAGAAAAATGCTACATGCTGTGTGCAGGCTGCGGTAGGGGAGGGGGGGTTAGGGGGGTTAAGTTCGACAATTTGTCACGTTGTTGCAGTTGTTGCTGTTGCTGTTTCTGTTGGTTGTTGGTTGTTGGTTGTTGGTTAGTCGTGCGTTTATTTATTTGCTTGCCTGATTGGGCCGCCGCAGCAGCAGCAGCAGCGGAAGTAAAAGCCGCTAAAGCCGCCTGCAGGTGCGCATCCACAGTTAAACACACAACCACACACTCAGTCACGTGTTGTGTGTGTGTGTGTGTGTGTATGTGTTTAATTCGACAATTGCTCACATCGCGCACAAATTTCTCTTTTATTTATGGCAAATTTCTTTTGTCTAAATCTCACGACACAAAATCAAACATTAAAATGATGCACATTGAATAACAACACACAAAAACAACACCAGCAACAGCAACAGCAGCAGCAACGGCAACAACGACAACTAAAAAACCAGCTAAACAAATATGACGTGTAAATATTTTATATACATAAATCTATTTTTTCTTTTGTGTTAATTAAAGCATATTTATTTATATATATATATATATAGATATGTCCGCTGCTTTGTTAAATTTTGCACATAATTAAAGCAAGCGCTGCCTTTGTCAGCATTTTATTTTTTCCACTGTGGTTTTTCTTTCCACTTGTGTTGTTTTTTACTATCGTTTTGCATTGCATGCCAAATCAAATGACTTGGGCAATAAACTTGCTGGCGAAGCGATGCTGCAAAGCAGAACACTTGCCTCATTAGGCGGCGCATAAGTTGCGCTGACGGAGATGCCAGAGTGTGTGTGTGTGTGTGTGTGTGTATGTGTGTGTGTCAGGTGTAGTCATTAGTTAAATGAGCTGCCATTGGCAGAATCGTCACTTGTCTGGCTGACTTTTCCATTGCTTTCGTTGACTTGCCACAACACACTTTAAGCAAAGTGATTTAAATTTATTGTTTTTTGCTTGCAACTGGGTCTAACTATTATTAATGTTTGATATTTATCACTTAGGCATTTATTCATAAATATTGCCTAGACAAATGAAAAGATGTTAGCCAATTCTGTAAGTTCTTCAATTCCGCTTAGTTAATTAAATTTAATTTACTTCTTTTTATTTACATTTTCAACAGCTTTTCTAAAAATGTGCTTAGATATTTGGGCTGGCAGGAAAACAAAAAGACATGCAACTGATGTAAACATCAATCAGAGTTGAGCACCATCAACAATGATGATTGATAACCTATGTGTATCCCATGGATCATAGACTACCACCGATATCATAGTCATCCACTTGATTGGCACTTGAAAGCCTCAAAGAGCATTCCAATCGACAAAGAGAGAGAGAGAGAAAGAGACTCTCAAGAGACAGTCCCCTTTCATCATTATCAGCAACCGAACAGGCGTCCGTCATTCGTCGTTCGTCATTGACATCCGTTGTTGTTGTTGTTGTTGTTGTTCTTGTTGTTGCTGTTGTTGGCGGCTTCTTTGATAGATGCAGAGTTGAGAGTTGGAGTCAAAGTTGGAGTCGGAGTTGGAGTCGGAGTTAGAGTCATGCGTCCAGCTAATCACAAAAGCCGCAATTGCAACCACATTGATCATAATTACGATGATAATCAACAGAGCAGAGTCTGCCACAAATTATTTGGCAGTTACAATTACAAGCAATGAGATCTCTGTGGAAAGTCTTGTACACAGAAAAAAAAACAGTAACTTTAAATTATGCTTCTTTTACCACTAAATTTCTAGTCTAATTTGTGCTAAGTAAATTTGTCTTAGTTCGAGAAAAGTTAATTTCAGAAATAAGTTTCAGATATTTATGGGAATAGGGAAAAATGATTAAGAGATGGGAGAAGGGTTAAGTAGATCACTCTGAAAGTAGCAAAGAAAATACAATTAAAATTTGAGTTTTTGGAAACTTCAATCCAGTATTACTTGACTGGTATTAAGAGTGTTTAAATTAAATTGCAGATATTTTGCTTTTCAGTTGCTCGCTGTGAATGCTTGGCTGTTTTTCCTTTTTGTTGTTGTTGTTGTAACTGGCCTTTCACCTGCACTTTAAGCCCGGCTTCAACTTGCTTACTGTGCAATTAGTTCTAACGACTCGCCATTTCCGGCCACGCCCACTCGTTACATTTCTCTCGCCACTGGCCGCTCGGTGCGCATTTTATTTATGTTGTGGTTGACATTTGTTTCGCTTCGCTTTGCAATTGAAAAAATGGTTGTTGGTGTTGGTGTTGTTGTTGTTGTTGTTGTTGATGTTGACCGCATGACTGTCATGGCTGATGAGTTTAATTTATGTGTCGACAAATTCAAGTCGAAATTTCCATAGAAGTCGTTAAAGCTGCTCTTTTTTCTCTTCTGCATCTGGCATCTGCTTGAACGAAATTTGTTGGACAACAACAGCAAAAGTAGCCAAACTTTATTACAAGTAATTCTCGTTAGCTTGTTGCGTTGTTGTTGTTGTTCTTCTTCTTCTTCTTCGGTGTTTTGTTAATCTGCTCTGCTGCTACTTCTCCCGCTTTTTTTCTTTGCTTTTTTCAGACAAACAAAAAAAAAGGCAGCTGTAATTATTTTTGCCGGTGTTTTTTTTTTTTTATCGTGACTTTCTCCACATGCGGGCATCAAAACAATATATGTTTTTGTGTGTTTAGTTGTTGTTGTTGCTCTTTTTATGCACTCGCATTTACAGCTCTTATAAAAGTCCAGCCTCCAAGCAAATTATAATAAAATTAAAAAAAAAAAAACACACAGAAACTGTGCCCCAGCCAAACGCAGCTTGAATGTGTTTCACTTCACTTGGATGATCTCCAGTTCATCACGTAGCATTCATCTAGTAGTTCTCATTGTTGCTGCTGTTGTGCGTGACATGTGCTTTACTACTTGGATTTTAGTGTCAAATTCAAATTGTCGCAAGACTCGAACAATTGAGTTTAATTGCGAAAATTTCACTTGAAGTGCAGATAAATCAAAACCAAATTATCAGCTGTGGATCAGGCAATTAAAGAAATAACCACAAAGAATCTGCCACATCTGTCTTATTGTCCGTCGACACGATTTGTAGTCGTACTTCATGCACAAATTATGCCCCCAAAAACAACCCTTTACAATGGATCCCTTAGGAGCTTAACCCATTGAAAATGGTTGAGGAGTCTGTAATAATGTTATGCAAAGAGTCTATGACAGCCAGAAGAAGTCAGCTAAAGTTTATATATTCTTGATCATGACCAACAGTCGAATCAATCTCTACGATCTACAAACTTCCTATTTGGAATATCAATGCTCGCATACCAAATGCAGATAAATGCAGAGTGTATTCAATTTGATCGACAACATTTTCAAGATTTATCTTTCTAAAAGGGTTTGACATGATTTATTAAAGTTGGCTAAGAAGCATGGAAGCACTTTGAATTTGTATATATTTTTTGCAAATGGCAAAGAAGACGAACTGCATACACATGCACACACACATACACACATACATAGAGCGGAAATTCGAACGACAAAATGTTGCATACATTTTTATATTTATTTGTATTTATTTGCTGTCGTAATTATTATGTTTTGAGCAATCCAAGACAATTTGCCGCCACACATTTACCATCGTTTAGTGTCGTCCCTGCCCCTTTTTTTCTTTTATTTACCCCCCCACCCCCCAGCCGAGCCACTCGTTTCGCACGCCCTTCTATTACACCAAGTTTGTTGCCTAAGTCTTTCGTTTTGCTGTGCGCATTTTTAATATTGTTGTTGCCTTTGCGTTGGGGTCGTAAGTGACTTGAACTTTTGTGCCCGGGCTACCATTTTGGCGTTATGAAAGATTTGGGCATAAATGATTTATAGTGCCACATAAACAGTTAATAAATACGTTGTAAGTCAACAACAGCAACAACGACAACAACATCGAAAACAACATTATTATTTCAACGGAATATCGAAAGAAAAACCAAAAAAAAAAACCTAAAATTGTGCATAATTTCAATAATAAATTTCTATAATTTTCAACTTGTTTGTTGCCTGTCGATTTGTCGATGGTTGTCATTGTTGTTGTTGTTGTTTGCCGTCAGTTGCTGTTGTCGTTGTTATTTTTGTTGCGCCTTGCTGCAAGTGAAGCGTAGAATTACGTGAAAGAAAAGTGAAATTATGCAGCGAATGCCAATCGCAGCAACAAGTTGTTGCTACACTTGTTGTTGCCGCTGCCGCCGCCGCTACTGTTGCTGTTGCTGTTGCTGCTGCTACTGGTGGCTGTGTGTGTGGTGCGTGAAAGCAGCCAAAACGCTGAGCATTGAGAGTCGCCTCATTCGATGCGTGCGACCCAATTTCGAAACTCAATTGCAAGTTCAAGTTTCTTCCATTTGTAATATACCCTTTAAACGAGTCGCTTGGTATGACAAATTGATTAATAGCTTTGGGTTACGTTAGTTTTGGCCTTTGGCAATCCGACTATCTCACTTAATCTCCAACCTATTGATATGGTTTCAGTGTATTAGCAGCATTGCTTAAATAATATATAATTATGTTTTAGGGGTAATTGGAAGTTGCTAAATTACCTGCCTGGCGGCATCTTTCCCATCAATTGAGTTGAGTGGAGAAATGTGTCTTGCGAAATATATTCAAATATTGTTATGAAATATAAAACAAATGTATTTCCTTGATCAGAAATCTTCATCAACAATTATATATAGCTTGTGGTACAAGCTCATATTTGTAGTAATTATAAGCATATATCCAAAAAGGGGCGACAATTTATCTTAAGCCAAGCTGTCTTGGCATTATTTGAGAGCTGCTCCATCGATTTCTAAAAGAGATTTGGTATTTTGGTAACTGTTAACATAATAACTACTAACTCAAGTTAGCTATTTATTCTTAGACGCATTTGTAATTAGAAATGAAGAATGCTCAAACCTTTTGTTGCAGTCATTCTCATTTCTTAAGACACATTCCTGATTTAAGATTTTCAATCTTTGCTTGAAATTGCAAATCGATAACACCGCACATCTCCCACAACTTTGATGCTAGAGTACGGTAAACTTGAAGGTGTTTATAACTGCTGATTTATTTGAAGAACGCATTCCTGCATCCTAAAGCACACTCAGTCACATATCTCCAACAGTTATTGAGAGCTGGCGCAACCAAATGCATATTCGATGGCCAAGAAACACCTAACAAAATAGCGCATTCGTCATTCGGTTCGTTCTCATTGTTTGTGTTTGGTGTTGTGTTTGCGATGTGTGTGTGTTTTTGTTGGAGTTGTTTGCTTAAAGCACATTCTTTCACTTCTCAGTGTTGGCACGCAATACACGTCTTCTTATTTATTCTCCATGTGGACTTCCAGTTGCACGTTAATGATCCCTCCCTCCTCCCTTTCTCTTTGCAGTTGTGGTCTGAGGCAATGATGATGATGATGTCGACGTCGACGTCGATGACTGACTGCAGCAGCAGCAGCATGCAAGGATCGACAACGAGTAGCGCCTCCAGCGATGTGATGACACTGACCACCACAGCGGCATCATCGTGGTGTGCGATGCCGTCGAGCAATCGTCTGCGTGTAGTGCGATTGGTGCGGCCGCATCAGCGACGGCTGCTGGTGGTGCCGCCGGAGCGTAGTGCCACCTTTGGATTTGCGGTTCGCGGTGGCAAGGAGCATGGCATCGGTTTCTTTGTCTCGCACGTCGAGCATGGGGGCGAGGCGCAGCTGAAGGGCTTGCGCGTAAGTGGGTCACAGCCACAGTGGGTCAAGTCATGTCACGTATCTCGTATACAGCACCACACAGCCGTCTACGTGACGACAACACCCACAAATAAATTATTGGTCTCAGAACTTCGAAAATCGCCAACACTTTTTTTTTGCATTTTTGTTCTTCTATTTTTTAGCAAGTGAATTTCAAAAGCGAAAGTTTTAGTTGAAGAAAAATGTCTTAATTTATTGAAAGGGTTTAAGTTAATTTTAAAGATTCGTTTTAGTTGTTTTCTAAAATCAGAGTTTCTTTTTCTAAAATATATTTTTCATTTACGGAAGAGTCTTAAATCATTTTACTATTTTATTTATTTGCTCTTTTTCTTTGTTTTTTTTTTACGCTTAAAATATTTGTGAATGTTACGAAAGCAAACTTATTTCGTCGGGGATTTGAATGATTGCCCGTTTTAATTTTATGTTCGCTTTTCACAGATCGGCGATCAGATCTTGCGCATCAATGGCTATCGACTGGAGGATGCGGTGCACAAGGAGTTCATACAGCTGGTGGCCAGCCAGGATCGTGTTACGCTCAAGGTGCGCGGCGTTGGAATGCTGCCAGTCAAGGAGTACGTAACACATCAACGCATTTTAAATATTATAAACTATATTTTAGATTTGTAGTCAGCTGTTCTCCTCCTCTCATCGACAATTATCAATTGTCGAAGCATATCTTCGAAGCAGTAGCAGTAGCAATAGCAGAGCAGAGCAGAGCATTTCTAGCAATTTCAGCGCTTCTTTCAGCTAACTAATTGAGAATTTTCGTGAACTTCAACTTTCAGGCAACCGGATGAGCGTCTCTCCTGGAGCGTTGTAAAGCTGCCCAGCGTAAGCGGAACACCGTCGGAGAGTTCATTCAAGACGACGTCGACGACAGGGACGGGTACGGGGACGGGAATGGGAATGGGAATGGGGACGGGAGAACGTCGTACGGCCAGTCGTGAGATAAATGTGGTGCTGCATGTGGCACCACGCACTAAACTGGGTCTTGGCATCTGCAAGGGACCCGAGTGGAAGCCCGGCATCTTTGTGCAGTTCACCAAGGAGCGGAGTGTGGCGCGGGAGGCGGGTTTGCGGCCGGGCGATCAAATCCTCAGCGTGAACAGCATCGATTTCTCCGATGTGCTCTTCAGCGAGGCAGTCGCCGTAATGAAGGGCTCCAGCCAGCTGGATATGGTGGTGCGCACCGCTGCCGGCTGTGATCTGTTCCCAGGTGAATCCAGCGGCTACAACAGCTCCGCCAGCTCTGTGACGGGCGATCAGAGTCCCTGCTGGGCGGACGCCAAATCCAAGCGGCTGACAGCGGTGCGCGAGGAACCCACCCAGCAGCAGCAGCAATCCACCAACGGCGGCGGAGGTGTGCAAATGCACAAGCAGCTCAACAAGACAATCATCAAGCTGACAGAGAATGGCACCTCCATCAACAACACCTACATTGCCAATGCCAATGACCAGCAGCAGCAGTCCCTGGAACACCTATCCGTCAGCCGCAGCACCACAATGCGACGTAGCAGCTCGGCAACAGCGCCTGCGCCACCCCCACCAGCAGCCATGACCAACTCTGCCAGCGGCAGCAGTGCCGGGGGCGGAGGCGGCAACAGCAGCAGTCTCTCCAGTGCCATAACCGAGGAGCTCAAGAAACGCAAAGAGGTAAGCTGATTTACCCTATAATTATTGGCTGCTGGCGCAGGAAACTATAATTTGCAAATAAAATTTGACTTCTTGTTGGAAAAACAACTTGATCAAAATCCAAAGCTCAAAAATTCTCTTATTTCAAAAACTTTCAATTTGAAAACAGTTTCGGAATAAGCCAATAAAAATAAAACTCAAAACAGAATTGAAGAATGCAATTTATGAACTACTTTTACCGAAGTAACTAATTATTTTCTTGAGAATTATTTGTACTTCATTCAAGCATTTGTGTGCTTAAATTGTGTCTAAAAAAAAGTCGACATTTAACTGACGAATGTTTAGTTTACTGTTTATTGTACTTGAAATAAGAATGACAAGACGGAAATCAAAGAATCGTTTGGTTTTCACTTTGTGTTCAGGTTGAGCTAATTGTTTGTGTTATTGTTTGCAGAAGCAGCAGCAGCAACAGCAGCAACAGCAACAACAGGTGGGGCAATCACGCAGCAGCCACTTGAGTCGTGGCAAAGATCGAGATGAGCGATCAGAAGATCGGTCGCACAACAAGCAGAACACCAACAACAACAGCGGCAGCAGCAGCAACCGCAGCGTTGCACTAGTGTCGCATAAACGTGAACGCACCACAAGCTCAGGCCGAGGTGGATGTGTTGGCGGTGGCAACAGTGGTGCAGCGGTTGGTGCAACTGCAACTGGCGATCAGCACACGGCGCTGATGGATGAATTTAAGCGGGCGCATCAGCGCATGTTCAGGAACGGGTTCCATGAGAGCGAGCACAAGGTGAGCAGCCAAAAACCCAACTCACACACACACACACACACACACACACATCTACTGTTGCTGTGGCTACACAGAGAGAAAAAAAAACATGATGTCTTCTGTACCATATTTGTGGCAAAGTCTTTGTCACAATTCTTGAACGAAGTGTGGCAAGCTTAAGTTTCGTTATATATTTCCTAATCTCAGCAAATTAATTATTATATTGAAATGTATACTTGAATCAAGTAAGTATTGAAGTGTACTCGAACCAGGCAATAAGTTGTACTTCAAATAAGTTCATAGAAACAACAATGTAAATTTAAAATTACTCAAAAGACAGAAGCTTCAGATCATTATTCATTCACGTTCGACTTTCTCCGATTGAATGATATAATTCTCAAAATCTCTTAATTTTTTTAAAAAGAGTCTCAAAATTCAGTATTTTGTTGTGTTGGTTTTTATTTATTTTCACTGTGATTGTGAACAATTGTTGCATTGTTGCAACACACACAAAGGCAATCGAGTAGTAGCAGCTGCAACAACAGCGCTGGCTACTTGTAAAGGTCAAGAGAGCTGTGGAGTTGCACTTGTTGCCAATTATTGTTGTTGGCCGTTAGTTGATTGTTAGCCACTTGAATCAGGGCACAACAAACGCGTAAAACAGAGAAGGAAAGGGAGTAGTGAGAAAGAGAAAGCTGCAAAGTGCAAATGATCGACTAAAACTTACTCATGAAAAACATATTTCATATTCACCGGATTTTGAAGAACAATAAATAATTTTTGTTTTTTTTTTTAGATAAAAAATATTTATTTACAAAATGTAATTCGTGAAAAGTAGAAATGTTTGTTTATAATCCAGAATTACGATACCCGCACCAAGAAAAGGGATTATTTGGTGAGTCAGGGGAATATTCTATTTTATTGCACCTAGCAACTGAGCAAAAATTGTGCTTTGGTCGATGACGCTGCGCAAATAGATACCCTGTACCGGCTTGGCTCTAAGGTCACTCAAATCGATTATGCATCTCAAATTGAATAAATATACGAAAAATACAAAAGAATTAATTAATTAGAATGTGAATATGGATGTGGATAGTGTCTATTGCCATATTCCTTGGTTAACCTACCCTTGCAGGGTATACAAATGTGTAAGTCACATGCAGAACCGCTTATGCAATGCAATTTAAGTGCTTTTCCAGTGAAAAACAACAATGAATACCCTAATCTAAGTGTGTGCTTAGCCAACGCCAGAGTATCGCATTACGTATACGTTCTTGCTCACCCTAGGAAGGTACTGGATAGATTAGCTTTACATCATCGTAATATTGATATATATGTTGATTCCTTACAAAACAATAATGCCTATATCTGACTATAGGACTATAGTTGCACAATGGATAATTCTAAGTGCAATTTTGCCATATTTAATAAAAATAACCAAGAGTTTTTCAACTCAATTTAAAACCATATGTTTGGCCTGAGATTTGAGACTTGAAATAAGATAGATGCATGTGCTTAATTGTCTATTGTTGTTGTTGTTGCTGTTGATGTCTTTTTCTCAGTGTATTGTTTGTCCAGTGACCTTGTCTGAGTGGGTTATTTGTTGATTGTTTTCGTAACTGAAAGCTTGACGTTTATACAAATTAGTTGGCTTTCCCTTTATTTTGGGCTCACAGTCAGTTATCTTATTGCAACAATGACAAGTGGTTGTCAGCAGCGCCACACCAAATGACTCACAACACACACACACACACACTCTCGACCAAACAGAGGCAGATGTGTGTGTGTGTGTGTGCTGCTCAATGAGGTGTGCTCTTATCTTATCACAGTGCCGCTGACAGCAAAACTCTGGGTTTGCTTGAAACGCTCTCTCGCTTGCTCGGTGGCGTCCAGTCGACCAAGTTAGTCAGCGGCGTCAACAGCTAAAAACAGTGATAAACAACAACAACAACAACAACAGCAGCAACAGCAGCAAGAACATCAATAACAACCAACAGCAATTAGAAGTCGTCGTTTTGCTCTTAATAGTTGAGAGCAATTAATTGTTTGAGATGAGTTTGCTACGTGCCAAAAATGGAGCCGCTGCCAGCGGCAACGATGGGCGTGCCAGCGATATGCCAACGATGCGTCCCGTTAGCATGGGTCGCCCTTTGGTTGTCATGTCCACCTATGAGGTACCATTAACAGCAACATTCAATTGCCATCAATGGCCATCCATCCATCCAACCATCCAACCATCCATCAATTATCATCATTGCTAATGGCCCGTCTTTCAAGGCCAACGCAATTTGTTAAATCGTTTTCGATAAATAATAAATATGGTTTTTATTGTGTTTCTTTTCTTTTCTTTTGTGCAGGAACGCGGCGAGACACTAAAACGCACTTCGATAATGCCCGATGATAGCTGCTATCGCAACAGCAACAGCAACAACAACACCAGCAGCAGCAACACCAGCAGCAGCAACAACAAAATGAGCAACAAAAACAATATTGGTAACAGCAACGGAAGCAATCGCATGTCGCTGCTTAACGGCAACAACAACAGCAACAACATTAGCAACAACAGCAGCAGCAACAACAACAACAACAACCACAATATGAATGGAACGCTGGAATTGCCGCCACCGGTGAGTGTAATTGTGCATACACTCAAAGAAACCGCGAACAATAAAACTTTAAACTTGAGAACCACACAGATCGCAGTGCAAAACCAGTTTAACAATTTTTTTGCAATTTTATTTAAAAATAATTTATACAAAATATGCAATTTCATTTGAAATTCCTTCAGCTGGAAATTGTACAACTATTTGCTAAATATGCACGCATGTCAAATTGACTGTTTGAAAACTTAATTTGTGTGCGCTTGCCACGCTGGCAACTCAATTTATATGTTATTATTACAAACCACTTTGTGACTTGTTTCTCTTCCTTAGCTATTAATTAATTTGTTAGTTGTTGTCGCCACGATAGCAGCTCTTTTTATCTAAATAATATTACTCGGTTATCTTGCAAAAATGCTCATCTATTTTTATCTCGCTGTAGCCGCCGCAATTCGCCAATCCGCTCAAGCTGAGCATTCCCAATGGCAGTGGCAATGGCAATGGGAAGAGCAAGACGACGACGAAGACGACGTCGACGTTGACTTCGCCACGAACGCAAGCGTTGTCGCCTGTGCGCAGTCCTGGCATCAATATTGGAAGCGGCTTGCGTGCGCCAGCCACGCCCCAGCCGGACTACGATGCCGCAGCGACAGTGCAGCTGCGCAGCAATGCAACAGTGCCAATAACAGCAACCACACCAACAACATCATCTGCAGCAGCAGCAGCAACGACAAATGCCAGTCAGCAGCAGCAGCAGCAGCAGCGACGCACACTGCGCCTGGGCACCGTCACAATTGGAGAGTACGGAGAGCAGCAGCGTGGTGGCAGCCGTGAAACTCTCCGCAAAATGCCATCCATTGGCAGCGGCAGTGGAAATGGAGCTCAAACTAACGGCATACTCAAAAATGGCAATCGCAGCAGCGCCAGCTTCAACAACAGCAACAACAACAGCAGCAACAACAGCAGCAACAACAGCAGCAGCAACAGCAGCAGCAGTCGCCAGCAGCAGACCATTAAATTTGGCAACTGACGACTGGTGGGCGCCAACTGCAACGTAGCCGTAAAATCATTTGTGCAATATGCTTTGCTGACAGTACAAAAACCAACACAAAAACATAAAAAAAAAAATCAAACGAAATGCGAGCGGTTTATTTCATATTTATATATTTTTAATTCCATATTTTAAAAGACAATTGCATATATATACATACATATATATATGTTTATATATATATAATTTTTTTTTTTGTATTAATATATTAATTTGTTGAATATTTGTTAATTTTATTTAACAATTGAATGCTTAGTTGCTAATATTTAATGTACGTAATAACGATACGTAAACTACAACCTAATACGTAACCCTATGCATATAGTATATATTCTATATATATAAATAACGATTTGTAATAAAAAGCGAAAGCAGACAGACAAAAAAAAAGACACACACAAAAACTCTTTGATAAGCTGTGAAAATATTTAGCCGCTTGCGTCAGCTTGTATTGTGGTACTCACAGTGGATCTTAAAGCTTTGTTCGCCGGCAACGTTTTTAACAACTTGTTAACAAGATTCCGTGGGTTTCTTGACAAACTTACCAATGCAATTTGTATACCCACATCGAAACCCATACACAAATGTTCCTTGCCTTCTTTGATTTGTTTTGATTGTTTTTTGTTCTTGGATGTTCGTTTGTTTAGGCTCGTCATATATAATTTGTCAGCATATGGCCAAGTTGGAGTTCAACATCGCAATTGTCAACAACAATGCAACATCGCAATTTTCATCCTAAGAGTATGCTTAAAGGCTTCCAATTAGCTAAAACTTGTTTTGGATACAGATGTGATTGCTACCCTAAAAGTATGCCTTGCAACTTTTGCTTTCGTCAGCTATGAAAATTGTTTTTACCCCCCAACAGAATAAAATTGGCATTGTAATTTATCTGATTTTATAATATGAACATAAACCCATATAAATTAATCCGATTTGAGATAATTTGAAGTTATATTTTAGTGCAACATTTGAGTCTAATGTCTAAAAGTGATTTTTGCTTATCATACGTTAAATGAAATTAACTTTTTTATAGCCTTATAAAAATCTGGCTAGGAGTGTGAATAAGTCTATACATACATACATATACATATATTTGTGATTAGCAACAACAGTCGATTCCGATAAATCCCAACTCGCAAAAGCAGCTCATAAAATAATAAAAAATTATCAACTCAGGACAATCGGTTAGAGTTTTTTTTTTTTTGTAATCTCTTTGATATTTTCATAGTTGCACAATAAGCAGCTTTGCAGCTTGGCAACTGGCCAATCGTGTTCCCTGAAGACAAGACAAGTCTCTTGCTATGTGTGTAGTTGTCTTTTACCCCATTTAGATAAATTGTTTGGACCAAGTTGTTCAAGCATCAGCGCCGCCAATATTATCGAATAAGGTTTCAATTAAACTTTGATCGATGATGATTAATTTTGTGTTTATAATGCCAAATTGAAGGATTATCATTATTATCATTTTTATTATTATTGCACAGAGATGGTTTGGTTTTAGTTTGGGTAGCTGAACTGCCCTTAAGAGTGATTGACCTCCATTAGTGGGAAGTAAAAGTTTTTTAGGTCATTGTTTTTTTAATTTCAATGAGTTGCCACCTTTTACTTTTCGCCACTTTACGCCAGTTGTTGCAACCAGCAACTGAGTGTTCACACCACCAACTATCCCCCCACTTGGTGGGTATTTGCTTTATTTGCATGCCCGCAGCCAGTATCCCATTTAAAAATGAGACGAGAGACGAGTGATGACGCTATGCACGATGGATGCAAATTTTGGGTACAGAGTAGCCCCAAGTCGAGTTTTACAGTTAATCCGTGTGCATTTGGCAATGGCCAGGCCGTTATAGCAATCGTAACATAAAAAAAAAAACTAAAGAAAACAACAAAATCGAAATTGAATTCGAAACTGAAACCAAAATCGTTGCGCAGACGCAGTTGACTCCGGCTCAGACTCAGTTGATATTTGAAACTGGCCGCGAGCAGACATAAAACTCGCAATCGCAATCGCAATTAAAGTTTTCACCTGAGGTTCAGTTCAGTGCTGCTTTCGTTGCATAAGCGAGACACGTTTCGCAATCCGCATATATTTGATTATGATGATGAGGCCCTCGCTCTTGTGGCTCTTGCTGGTGCTGGTGCTGTTGCTGCTGCTTGGCTCTCAGCAGCAATCAGTGCTGGGCAAGCCCTTGGCGCCTACGACATTGGATGGGGCCACGCCCATTGATGCACAAGTCTCGGCTGCCGATTTTGGTGCACTCGATGCCTTCGCCGAAGATGCCGCCGAGGGCTCCCCAGAGTCATCGCAGTCAGCCAGCGAGGCTGGTTTTAAGGTGAGTTCCAGTCACGTCTAAGCGCTCGAAAAAAATTATTAAATATGCAAATATATTCCAAGCCCTAAAATACTTATAAATTAATTTACGCTTATTGTAACCAATCGAAATTAAATGGAAAATGTTCTCGTTCATTTTCAAAGAAATAAATTTCTAATAATAATTGAATTATGAATGAATTTTAAATTATGTTTAAGTTTTTCTTTTACAGAAGTATACAAAATAAATAAAACTTTCCCTGGAGTCAGCAAGAAATCATATTTAAATTTTAGTTTTCTGTCTGCAAATATTATTTTATTAAAACATAACTTGTGCCTAGCAAAGATTGTTTTGCTTGTTTTTCTCTGTGTAAACAGTTAATGGTCTATATATGTTTGATACATATATATATATACATATATATATATACACATATTTACTTGAAGATCTCTTTGCTGCCAACGCCGGCGAAGACGGCGGAGTCTGTGAATCTGGAGCATGAGGGGATCCCATCCAAAGTGCTCAGCAGCTATGACAATTCGCAAAAGAAGATTGCGGATATTTCACATGTGAGTAATGCGAATAGCGATGTGTACGCAACAAATATGTGCACAGATATCAATTCAAATATGTATGTTAATTGTGGCACCATGTTTGACGACAGCCTGTGCCCATTTTGGACAGCATCAGCGAGCATGAGAAGTATGGCAACAATGGCGACAAATTCGACGTTATTTCGCGTTCGCTTGTCAATGGCTACGAGGCGTTTTCCAATCTGCTCAACAGCTTTATACAGGTGAGTGTGTAAATATATCCGCATATCTCTGTACGTGCGTGTGCGTGCGTGTGTGTGTGTGTGTGTGTGTGTGTGTGTGTGTGTGTGTGTGTTGTGTGTGTGTGTCTTAGACGCTCTTAGTTTGTTTTCGTTGCGTTCGCACGTTGCATTGCACAAGAGACGCTTCAGCTTCAGCCTCAGCTGTTGCTAACAGGTGACAATTAATTTTGCAACCACCCCTCCCCCCCCCCCCACACACACACTCACACACAAACACACAGTCTGAAGGTCGTTGGCCTAAACAAACTTTTCATTTGTAAAAACAAATTACAAATAACTCGGCCTGTAAAGTATGCGTTAAATGCTGTTTCTCAACTTCTTTCACTTGTCACCAATGCATTCAATTGTAGAAAAAAGTGTGCATTCGATTTGACTTTTAAATAACTTCAAGATTGGACAGTTTCTACAATTAGCATAGAAAAGTCTGAATTTGCAGTGAATTTTGCGAGAGGAAATTTATCTTCAATCGAAGCACGAATTGAATCAAGCAAGTGAAAATGTTCAACTTTTTCAGGTATTCTGCTATACAAGAAAATTTCTTCTTAAATTGGTTTGTGAGTAAAATAAATTGATGAAAATGATTCAAAATATGACAATCAACTCAGCGAATGAAAAAATTCATTTGAACGTTTAAATTAGCGAAACGAATAGAATAAGCCGTTCAGCTTACACTCAGCAAAAAGTAATCGTATAAATCAAAATAAATCAGCTTCAGTCGTTTGATGGACTCTTGAATTAATTGCATTTCTTAATTTAAGCGCTGTTGTAATAATATTTCTTTCTTTGCTGAACGCGACAGAAACCCAAGGAAATCGCGCGCACAGTTTCCAAGGGGATCACAGCCCAGTTGGATATTATTGGAGGCAAGCTCGTTGGCTTATAAGGCGGAACAGAACGGAAATGGAACACAGTAGCGAAACAAATTGGAACTTGTTGAAAATGCAACTCAAATTGTGTTGTTTCGTTTTTGTTTTTTTTTTTTCTTTATTTACTTTTATTTAAATAAATAGTTTAATTTATTTTGTAACCTATACACAATATTTGTTTATTATCGTAGTTGTTTAGGAATGTGCTTGATACAATAATAGAATATGTATATAAATTAAATATATATATGCATATATTACTCTGTATATGGTAAACATGCATTGTTAACTATATCTCAATGTTTTTTTTTTTCTTTTACGGGCAGTTGTTGTTCCAATACTTAATTGCCGTACAGCAACATACCGGGTAGATGTGGATAGGCATTGAGTTGCGCATATCGTACACGGTATGCGTGTAGTATATAAACTAGATGAGCACATCACAATATGGATACACCACTAACTAACTGCATAGCTGCATAAATAGATATGTTTGTAAGGCACCCCTAAAAGAAAGCTGAGTTCACAACAACAATGTTGCTTTAGTGAATACTGGGACAAACAAGCAGTCAACAAACAAACGATTAAACGGATCAGAATACTAAATACTAAAAACACGTGTTGTGAATTCAGCTAATTGGGCTTCTTGATAAATGTTTTCTTGTTTTTCTTGTTTTTCTTTCCTCCTTTCTTTCAGATATGTTACGAGTATTGTTTGAAAAAAAAAAGAGATACGGAAACTAAGATTTAAATTAATTTTTGGCACATTTCGCAAAAGAAAAACCTAGAAAATAAAATTAAATCAAATCAAAAACAAAAAACAATAAGAAATTAATGTGCAAAATCGTTTTTTGCTTTAGAAATTGTACCGACCCAGGGTCAGCCTAGAGTCGAGTTCAATCCTCCCAGCTGCTGGTGCGCGTCTGCGGATCGATCGATGGCGAATACGATTTATACGTGTCCGATCCGCGCTTGTGCTTCACGGTGCAGAACAGCAGCATCGACGTGATCAGCCCGAACAGCTGCACAAACGCAATCCCCAATCCAATGGCCCCAACCACATTCAGCTGCCCGTTGAACCAACCCTGCAGCGAGTGGGCACATCCCTTGTCCCACCACAGCGACGGATTCTCCGATCTGCCGCAATCGACACGCATCAGTCCAGCATCCCCGGATCCCTCGGTGATCAGCTGGCGCTGATCGTACAGCTGGCGGCAGCACGAGTCTGGCACCCATCGCTTGCCACTCCACGACTGGATGTCATACCAATCCTCGTACGACGAGACGCCACAGCATTCAAACTGCAACACAGAGAGAATTTAGTGCTTAAATGAAGATCTGACAGGCTGGGAGATATCTCCTGTCCCATACACCCAACACCTGGTCAATAACTGCTGCTGAACTGCAGATGATAGAAGGACTTACCGACTGCTGTACGCTGTCCCAGATCGCGGCAACGGATGGTGCCACCAGAGAGCCACGATCGCTGGCATTATAATGACGCTCGATGCCGAAGCGCAGCTCGTTGGCCAAAGTGCGTCCGAGTCCGCCGCGAAAGAGGAACGCTATCGAGCCGACCAGGAACTCGCTCATGAACAGCATCACAATCAGCATAAAGTACTGTCGTCCAGTTGAGTATCGAATTGGAATGTTGGATAAGCAGTCGTTCCCTGTGATGTAATTGCAAACACTTACCAAGACTAGCAGGCAACGGGACTGCACCCAGGCGCCGCAGCAGCCAAAGAAGCTAACGACAAACCCAATCCCACCGATGCCCATGAAGATTGTGTCCGCGCTGAGTCCGGCGTGCTGTGGCAACAGCGTGGCATATCCTTCATAGCTGAGGCGCAGCCACAAGCCGGCTCCAAGGAAGGCGCAGCTGCACAACTGTGACAATAATCGCAAATCGATATATATCGATAACAACAATAGGAATGAGAGAGAGAGAGAAAGAGAACAGAAGATTTGAATTTGAAAGTTTGCTATTTTCATTCTGTTAACTAAATTTAAGATTACATTTTGTGATTTAACTCTTTTATCAATATTCGATTTCGCAATGCATTTTTTCGCAGTGACTCAGCTTTCACAATGCACTTATTATTTTAGTAAGTTTATGTTTATTGTGTGTATTCTCAGGTTGTCTAACTCCATTTTAATTGGCTCTCGTATTTAGTCACAAATTGTTTAGTGCACAATCATTTCCGGCGATTTGCTGCTATTGAAACCAGTTAGCAATTATCGATAGGCGATTGCAAATCGATTTGCTCATATTCGGGAGCCTTGAGAGTTGCTCAGCAACAACAACAATGGCCTGGGGCGAATGCGCTGAGACAATGGAGCAACTCTGACACTTCCGCTGCAGACGAGACTGAGAACTTTGCTCGGTGCCACATCGATTTTTACTGTTGTTCTTGTTGTTGTCGTTGTTGTTGTTGTTGAAGTTGTTATTGTTGTTGTTAGAGCAACATATCCGCCCATGAGCAGAGCTGTCGGCATCTGTGGAGAACTCACCCACAGTATTATGTTGAGCCAGCAAAAGGTGCGGCGGATGCATGTGTAGCCGGCGTTGCCCATCTTCTTCTTCCGGCTGGGGGGGAAGCTGCTTACTGCAAGAATATAAAGAGTTAGAGAACATTGAGAACACTGAGAACATTGGGAACATTGAGAACAGGAACACAGACAGACAGAGACGGGGAGAGGAACATGCATACACAGAGAGAAACAGCTTTGATTTGAGTAAGCCATCAAGTCAAAAAATCTCAAATTCAGCATAAAAAATATGCAATTTAACAAAAATGTAAATATTTTTATTTGTTTATTATTTTTTTTAAGCATATTTATTGACATTTGAATGTTTCCTAAATAAATGTTTAAGTGAAGGAACTGCCAAGCCTCGATTCGGGCTGAAAACGTGCTTGGATGCAGAACACATAAATTGATTAATTCAATCACGTTTTGGATTGCATTTGGAAATCATAGAATTTTCTCTCTCTGTAGAAATAATACACAAATCACGCGCTGTTGGATTTGGGCGGGGGGCGGTTGGCAGAATTTGGGGAGGCGAACGCTGCGGTGCATTCATTAGATACATTTGTATCTATTAAATGCGCGCCTTTTCGGAAATCACACACACACACACACACACAGAAGCGACACACTTCCACGCGTGTGTGTGTGTGTGTGTGTTTGTGTATAAATAAATTCTAATTCATAAATTTGAACAAATTATTTTCTTGTTTTATTTTTTCCATTGTACTATTTCCTTTGCTCGATGTAACTGGATAAGTGTCTGTGTCAGCGGGGTGTGTGTAAATACACACACACACACACACACACACACAATACACATGCATGCCTCTAAAAGTGTGTGTGTTTGTGTGGCAATTGGTTAGCCGCAAAAATTGCAGCTGTTGCATATATGTAACAATAATTTTTCTCTTTTTTTCTGTGTTAAAATAAATTTACGACTTGCAAAAAGCAACAATGACAACGGCCAGCGAATGCGACAACAAACAATAAACAACAAACACGATTATTATGAAATTCTCCAGCAGCTCAAATTACAAGCAAAAATAACGTTTCTTCCAAGGGGCGGCGCGGGGCGGGGCGAGGCGGATAGTTTAAGGGAACGCGTGGGCGCGGGGAGGTGCAGGGCATGGCATAGATCTAAAAAAAAAAGTAGCAAAATCTCGTTGCCTAATTTTATCTAGCTGGGAAACTGGGTTTCCCTTCGCCATTGGCCTAGGTCAGTCCAGGCACAGTTGACCCCAATGCAATTGATTTGTTTAGCTTCCATTGAATTCGCCGTAAAGCGAACTTTAATTCGTAAATAGCAGATATTCGCAAGAACAAGATGCGACTGTCAGACACCCTGTAATCCAATATAGCATTTGATATACAATCATTGAGTTGCAGCTCCTCTTGGGAACCCCCCAAAAAGGAGTTTGTCTACTTTCCCACTTGCTTTTCTAATGGAGTCATTATGGGTCTCATTCACTGTCAGTTGCAGCTTCTAAGTGGTGAATGACTTACGCATACCAACGACTCTTGTCCACAATCGGGGTCACATCTACACAACAGGGTATATCCATTTGGGAAACCTCGTCGTCAAACTCACACACATCAGATAAAAAACATAAAAGCGTCTCGTAAATATGCAAATGACAAAAGAATGCCGCGAACACGACACAAAAATCTGCAGTCAACAGGTTGTCATTGTAATTCTCTATATACATATATATATACATATATATATATATATATATATATATATATATATATGCATAATCTATCAGCAATCTGCACACGAACTTGTCATTGTGGTTTCCACACTTGCAGAATACCACAATTTGAAGGCAGCTTTTTCGCTGAATGAAATTATAGTCATGAAATCGGGCCGATGATATATCATTAAGCATAACTAAGAGCTGAGCCGTTGGCATAATCAGTGAGCTTCTATTATCCACATGTGGCATATAATTAAACAATTCAACGCGAACAGGTTGCTCAAAACTACAGCATTTAAATAGTGCTGGGAAATTAAAGCTTGAGCAAAAGTCTGTTTAATAAACTCTCTTCGTGTGTCTTTAAATTTAATAGTTTGGGAAAAGAAAAAAAAAAAAAAAGAGAAAAAAGCCAAGAAAAATGAATTTGCCTCAAACAAGCTTTAAGACAAAGTCACTTTAAGTTAAAAGTGCACAAAACATGATGTTTATAAATATTAATTAACATTAATTAAATATTAAATATCAATTGAAAAAAAAAAATAAAATAAAAATTGTTGATTAGCAAGAAGAAATAGAGAAGAATTCGATCAAGTTCAACTAAAAACAAATTAAAGTTTACTGAAATATGCAGGAAAAGTTATAAAATGTGTTTAAAAATAATCGATAATTTTGGCCAGAGTTGCTTTGAAAGAAGCTTTCTGTAGTCGAACTGGGTTGGGGTGGTGGGAGGAGTGTTGAACAGTAAGCACGCGCCAGCAATTGCAGAGTGGAAGAAGAAGAAGAAGAAGAAGTAGCAACAAGTGTTGAACTAAAGTGTTGCATGCAACGAGAGCAGCAATTGAAACAACTGCTGTTGACAAGCCTAACCCTGATCACGATAACGATAACGATCACGATAATTATGATGATGATGATGATGACGACGATGATGATGATGATGATGATGATGATTACGATGCTGTTCTTGTTGCCGCAACTAAAATAATAATGAAATAGTTGCAGATGATGCGAGGCCTGCCTGTGGGGGACACAGCCCAAGTGCAAACAATTGCTGCCCCAAAAGCAACAGCAACAACAACAACAATTGCAACAACAGCAACAGCAACAAACAACAACAACAACAACTGTAACTGTCGCTCGCTTATTTTCCAATTTAACTCAATAACGAAACGGACTTAATGCCATTTGGCGCTGGAAATTTGCGATTTACTTGCTGACACGCCCACCGCCCACTTCAACTAGCACTAGTCTGTGTTTTGGTTGGTGTCTGTCTGTGTGTGCTGTTTGTGTGTGTGTGTGTCTTGTGCGGATGTGCAAGAGTGATTTATGTGCACACAGGGAAATTACCCATTTGCCCATTTGCCCAAATGGCTCCGTACAGTTCACAAGGTCTAAGGTCTGCCCAGTTAAAGGGTTAGCAGGGGGGGGCTAATCTTGCTACTACTGCTAAATAGCCGACAATCCATAGGAAATATATAATATTACTTTGCGCAATCAATTTTCTGGAAAGCAAAACAGATAATCCCAAAAATAATCAAATATTTTTTTTTTGGATTCTCAAAATAATTCTGAGTCTTTACAAGCAAGCTTAAGTCAAATCCAACTTATAGCTTAGCAACGACAGATCTGACTTAAGATAAAGCGAATACACTCAGAAAAAAAAGTGAGATAATGGAGAATTCTATGCCCAAGTCAAGTGCGAGTGCAGATATCCTGAGGCTGTTTTGGAATAAGCTAAGTAAATCTGTTTGCATTTCAAATCTTAAGTCAAGAATTTGACTGCTTGAAATAACATATTGAAAATATTTATAATTGAATATATGAATTGAAACCGACTAAACATTAATCTAGAATTTTATATGTACAAATAGCAAGCAGTTTGGTTCTGATTAATGTTATATTTGGTGCTTGTTTTGAAGGCAGGCAAGAAGAGTTTAGCAATAAGCAAGTCCCAAACACAGCAGATAAAATAAGATTTTTCTCTGCGTGTAGCTAAACTAAATCAAGTGCTGTTTTTAGTGTCAAAGTGTTGGTTGTTGTTGCTGCTGTTGTTGCTGCTGTTGCTGCTGCTTCTACTGGCAATGTTGCTGCTGTCAATTTTCATGGGCAACAGTTGTCAGTTGGCAGCAAAGCCAGCATTCTGCAAACCATTTTCACTGACGCTTGACCAGCGTCAAAGTTGTTGTTGTTGTTGTTGTTGCTCAAAGTGTCGCGCTTGCAACAACAACAACAAAAAAAGTTTTCTCTTTTGAGCTGAGTGTCTGGTCTTTTGGGGCAGGAACAGAGGGAGGGGGGCACACGTTTAAAGGGGCCAATCTATGCATCTATCCGGCTTGGAGTTGTACGACACGCCTCCCCCCCGCGCTCCCCCTATCCATCGCCCCTTGCCCCTTTTGCGGCATTTCTTTTCAGTTGCAAATTACTTCAAGTTGTTATGGAATCTGGTTTTTGCTGACTATTGCTGACTGCTGCTGCTGCTGCTGCTGCTGCTGCTGCTGCTGCTGCTGCTGCTGCTGCTTCTGCTGCTGCTGCTGCTGTTGTAGTTGTTGTTGTTGTTGTTGTTTGTTGTTGTTATTGCTGAGTCTGTCAATAAACTGCGCAAGCTGTTGATTTGTTATTGTTGTGCATAATACTCGGAATACCACAACACTATTTACACATCGCCATAGACACATAAGCATTGTTCTCTATGGGATGCAATGCATTCAAGCTCATCCGCAATAATAGTGCAAAAAAAAATGTTTAATTGCAAGAATTACATTAAAAATATTCACATGCTTTATAATGATTGGATTATTATACTTAAAACACATACATACATGATTATAGTGCTCAAGCTCCTCAAAGTGGGATATCGAACTTTATCGGCTTAATCCTTAAACACAATTTTCACATTCAAAAACAACAACAAAAAAAAGAGAGAAACAATTTTTTTTTTCAGCACTGTGCTTATTTATATTTACAAGCCAGAAACTATTTTCTTTATATATATATATAAATAATTTTTTGTGTATTTTGTTTTGTTTTTTTTTTTTTGTTAGTTTTTCAATTCGTTGCGTTTTATTTTAAGTGTGTTGCAGTTGTTTTTGGTGTTATTGCCTCGTCGCGTGGTGTTCTATGCGCTCGCAGCGGCTGTTCAAAATAAACTGAAAACTAAAATTGAAAACTGTAAATTCTCTGCAGTCCGCTGCTGTGTAAAAATAGTCAAAAGAAGAGACAAGCGACGACAAAAGCACAAAGGCAAACGGCAAATCCCGAGCCGAGCGCACGAGAGACACGAACGAACTCAAACGAGACGAAACAATTGTTGTTGTTGTTGTTGTTGTTGTTGTTGTTGTTGTTGCTGTTGTTGTTGTTATTGGCGCTGTCTGCATGCAGCTGCTGCTGCTGCAATGAGCTTTGGTGTTTGTGTATTTGAGTGTAGAGGGGGGTGGGCAGCTATCACTGCTGCAATCTCTTTTTCTCTCTCTCTCTCACTCTCTGTTTCTCCTCTCTCTCTCTCTCTCTCTCTCTGTCTTTGTTTAACATCTTCGCTCTTGCGCTCGCTCTGCTCTGCGCCGTTCGCGTTCTGCATACTTATGAATGAGATTTATGTTTGGATTTCAGTGTCACGTTTTGATCCACATTTCGAAAAAACACACACAAAAAATAATAAAATTAAATAAAAGAGAGAACCAATCAACAATAAAAAAAAGGCCTATAACAAAAAGTGATCGCATTTTGGGTTGTGCGCGCTCTGTTTTATGGTCCATTTAGAGGGCTGCAGAATTTAAGAAGCTTTTAGTGAATAAATCGCTCATACGTCCTGTGCACGAAATAAAAAATATACATTAATTGACAAAAAAGGTATTTCTGACACTTAGAAATAATTGAAGACTTTTTTTCTTTATTTTTGAAAATCAAAGAAACTATTTTTCAAAATCGTGCAGCTTTTGTGGTTTTCGATGCATATTGCATCCTGTGTTATGCATCCCGTTCAGGTCGAATAAGCTGCGTTGTGCAGCATACTCGCTTAACATAAATACCTACATTAATACATACATAAAAACCTTGTCGGCATTCGACTCTCTGCGTAAAACTGAAGAGTAATCTAAGAATTTTTAGGCTATAACTCCGCACATCTTGTGTGCATAATTTTAAGATAGAGCAAAAGCTTTAAATGATTACGAGCCCTCTGAAATTCTTTGAAGTTTTCGAATCACGTAAACTATTAAAAATAGAATCGCTCATACGACATGTAAGCGGAAGTCGAGCCTCAATTAATAACTAGCTGGTTGCTCATCCACTTAAATAATTACCATTCTACAAAGTAACTTTTAGCGAAAGCTTAAAGCCTTCCCCAGATGCTGTAACTAAAGCTTTTGTTTATTAAGTAAACAATTGTGATTATTAATGACAGAGTCTAGTCGAAGTTGTCTTCGCAGTGTAAGCTCAATAAATTACCTGTTTATTTATTCATGGAAACACTTTTTTAGTTAATGTGGTATTTTTACACCATTCCTCAAAGAAGAGGGCACAAAAACATATGCAATAATAATTGATGGCTATTTTTGGTAACATTTAAAACATTGATTTAACGACGAGAGTGAAAGTCGTGCTTTCGACGCCACATAATATAACATAATGAACAATACAAGTTCGTATAAATATCGCAAAATGGATTACAAAATACACCCATTTTTATATATGTGTGTTGATAAATCAGTGTAAAAAGCTTTTTACTGTCCGCATTTCTTACATGCTTGCGCTGAGCTTAAAAGCTTACAATTTATTGGCGCTTGTGTGCTGTATGTGTGTCTACATGTATCTGTGTATGTGTGTGTGAACTTTAGGTAACGGTACTGCAACGGGGCGCCTAATTTAAATTAATTCTGGATTGTCGTTTACGTAGAAAAACTGAAGCCGGTAAATGCGCCCAACAAATAAAAATACAAAGTTTATTACTTATCATTCACTACGTAATTTTATTGCGTAACGTAGCCAAAAGCCGGCATATTTTTAAAAGTAATTATTTACGTTAAAGCAACGTAATGCAATTAATTACATTATGTGCTTGTTACACTTAACAGAAATGTTATTACAGTTACGTAGTTCGTTACGTTACGTCACGTTACGCTATTGCTAGCAAAATTAAGACAAAAACAAATTCAAAAAACTTTACAAAAGATATACACAAAAAACCCCCTTTATTTATGCAAAACATACAACTAACAAAAAAAAGAAAGCAAAGAAATGGAGCTAAACACAAAGAGACAAAGATAAGATGAGATGAATGAAAAATGAATAGGAAAAAAACACCGCTGCGCATGAGCAGAGACGCTAATGATCCCAGACCCAAGGCAAGAGGAGTTTATTTCAATTTTCAAATTTCAAATTTCATTTTGAATTTGCATTCATTTCTCTTTGCGCAACTTCTCGCTAGACACCTCAATGGAGTCGAGCCAGAGCTTGAGATCCGCTGGCATCTCCGGCCGTTTGGCCGCCTCCGGATACGTTTTGAGCAGATCATTCACATTGCATTTGGTGATGCACTGCTTGGACAAGGCGACGGCGCGCACAAATCCATCGGCAAGCGTAATGAACTGTTGCTCCAAATAGATGGCCTTCTCATCCCACCAGACGAGACGCGTCTGTATCTTGTACGGATGGAAGATGGGTATGGTGCGGCGATAGCGTACACTGCTTGCACCCTGAACGGCGCCGCCGCCCCGCTGACGCACCAGCTCATAGAGATTGGTCAGCGCATAGAAATGGAAGCGGGCAAAGTCCAGTTCACGCAAATAGCGTGCATTGTTCATGTGCCGGATGAAGATGTCGACATCTTGGGAGGTGCACAGGCCGTAGATCGTTGTTGTGTCCGTCACCTTGCGCTTGCCTTGGAACAGCCGGCCGATGAACACCGTGAAGACGCAACGTATGAAGTAATTCACATCCCAGATGATGTACAAAATGAGCAGCAGCACCAGAAACGACATCTCTCACCTCGAATTCCGCCTGTGTGTTTGTGTCTCTGTTTTCGAAACAAACCCGTTAGTGGCGAAAGTTTTGTGTCGCACACATTTGTATGCAAATATGTCGTTATTTTAATTTGTGGGGATGTCAACAGTTGGAACTGTTGAACCCGTGCGCCCCCAAATTTCCTGAGCTTGTGCATGAATATGCAATATATCGATAACTTACTCGAATTACAAATTACTCAATTTGCATAGGCCACGCAATTCGCACACTATCGATTAAGGTAAAAACGCCAACTCGATCAACTGCTAGCGGCAAGCGACCAAACGCAACTGATGCGAAGATACCAACAAGTGCTACAACGAAAGTTGTCCACTCATCGCAGCTACTCAAACACAAAAGAGAAAGACAAAGAGAGAGAGAGAGATATAGAAAAAGAGAGGAAGAAGGAAAGAGAGAGAGAGAGGCATGCACATGCTTAAAGCGCACATCTCAAGTTCATGGCAAAGCCGCAGTCAGTCAAGTTCTTGGGGGTCCCCTACACCGTACAGCAAATTATTGCTTCGCTTCACCTTAATGTTACTCGTTACTTGATAGTGTGTAGAGAGATAGAGAGAGAGAGAGTGCTCAAATTACAATGACAACACGTAGCGAAAAATGTCAATAATATTTGAATATATTTGAGAAAGTCTGCAGGTAACAATAACAATATTTTTTGTTGATTTGTGTCAAAGCTCGAAATCATAATTTGGTATTTAACCAATATTTATAATTTGACATTAAAGTAAGTGTACCAATTACGACTCTTAATTCACAAAAAAGTTATGATTGCTGTTTATCAGCACTTGAAATTTTGCTCAGTGCTCGCAGTCTGTTCTCTCTCTCCCTCTCTCTCTCTCTCTCTCTATGTCTTCCCCACTGCTATGCATGGTGCAATTGTGTTATTGCACTTGGTCTATTAACCGCTCATTCGCAACTTGTGCATTTGTTTGCTTGCGACCTGCTCATGTGACGCAGGCACTGTGCCAGTGATTGAGTGGAGTTGAGTTGAGTTGAGTTGGTTAATTTCGAAGAATTCTACACTCGAAATTATTGATCCTTTGGGCCATTCACAGTTTGCTTCGAATTGGCTGACATTTGCTAATAGTGGAAAAGTTCCTTTACTTTCGCACCGGTTGCAACAGATGTACACACACACACACACATATTTATGGCCCATTCGAATTGGACTTTTGTTGAACTTATCAGCATTTAAGTTGAGTGGAAAATTCTTAGGAAATGCTTAATCAACATTTTGACTTTGCATCGTTATTTTACGACTATGCTTGAATTAATCACTTACTGCATTTCCCAAGCAGGAAACACAAAGTTTGCAAATATTTGGCAGATTTTAAACATAGTTGAACCGGTGAATTGCGTTGGATCTAAGCATGATATTTGCCTAAGCACTTTCCAGCACTGGCTGCCCTCTTCCCGCCCAGAAATGATAATGCAAGTTGTACAAATTTCTAGAGATATATATGTATCTAAGCACACACACACACACACGCACACGCACACAAATACATACATCACTTAATTATGTGTTATTAGTGATAGGCTTGAGTTTTAGTATTAGTTTTAGAACTGATGTTGGTTTTTATTACACAGTATTTGATTTTCGGCTAGGTGCACTTACAGACAACTTAAGGCTAGGCTTAAAGCACTTGTCAACATTTACACAGTTCACAGTGCACAATTCACACACACACACGCACTCACACACACACTCACACACACACACACAGAAAAAAAAATGTAAAAAAAATACAGAAATACTACGGAATACAACAAGATGGAATGCTTAAGCGGAAAGAGCACAATGCCCAGCCCAAGCACTCCAAATAAAAATACACTTATATATATATATAGATATAGATATATATCTACAGATATATTAGACTGTGGTCGGTCAGCAGCCGCTTCGCAGATTCTTGCTGGACATATCGTTATACTCGATCCATTTGCACAGTTCCGGCGGCAACGGTGGCTTTAACTTAGCCGGCGTTGCTAATGTTGCAGCTGAGGCTGTTGTTGTTGTCGTTGTTGTTGTTGCTGTTGTTGCTGTTATTGCTGTTGTTGCTGTTGTTGCTGTTGTTGTGCTTGCCACATGACCATTCTCGGCCTGTGCGACGGCATCCAATGTTGTCATCGTCGTACCAATGCCAACCGGGTGCAGACTGGCCGTGGAGCTTAGCGTGTGCCTCGATGCCTGCAGCGGCGTTGTTGCCGTCTGCTTGGGCAACAGCTCGGCCATCACGCTGTCCATGGAGACATCGATGACACGCTGGCGACAGATGACAATGCAATGGACAAACTGATCCGAGGGTCGCACAAAACGATGCTCCATAAACAGCGACTGCTCGTCCCAATAGATGATCTACGTTGCAACGATTGCAACCAATTCAAACAGATATAAATATAAATCTTTTTCAAATAGTTTCTCATACGCACCCTCGAGATGATCTTGAAGCGATGAAAGGGCCGAATGAAGCGGCGATAGCGTATTGTGGCAGCGCCCTGAAACACAGATCCGCCCAGCCGGCTGATGGTGCGATACAGCTTGGTCCGCTCATAGAAATCGACGCGTGCAAAATCCAGTTCACGAAAATATCGGGCATTATTCATATGATAGAGCAATGTGTCCACATCGTTGCTCAAGCAAACACCTATCAAAGCGGCACAGAGCAAATATATCATAAAAATATATATATATATATATATATATATTTTGGCTTACCGTTGACTGTGGTGGCTTCCAGGATGTGGCAGCGTCGCTTGATGAAGCGCGCCAACAGCACACAGAGGCACATGCGCAGGAAATAGTGCAGCTCCAGCAGGCCATAGAGCAGGACGATGACCAACAGGCAGCTGAGCGCCACATAGCACAGCTGTTCCATATCCAATTCCAATTCCTTGCCAACAGCTAATTAAAAATAATAAAAAAAAACTAACAAAATAATAATAATAATAACGGCGGAGGGTGGAAGCCAATCAAGCGCTGCTGCTGCTGCTGCTAGCGCTGCTGCTGCTGCTGCCGCTTCTGAGTCGTTTTGCTTTTGGGCTGTTTTTTCGACTTTGTTTTTGTTGTTGTTGTTTTTGGTGGGTGGGTTGCTGTCCTGGCTAAGGGCTGGATGCTGATGCGTTAATGAAAAATTAGGTCATTTTGCTGACGTCTCCCGCAATGCCGCATCAGGTGATTGCATTTTTTGTTTCTTGATTATTGACACACACCGTTAGAGACAGGACAGAGACACAGAGATAGAGAGAGACACAGCGAGAGAGCGACAGAGAGAGAGCGAGAGCGAGAGAGCGCGCGGTTTGTGCACAGGACGCGTTTAATTGCTTTACTAAGTTACCGTTATACTTGAAAATCAGTGGCAATAACAAACAGAAAACAAGACAACACACACAAAAGCACAGAACAACAACAAATGGCAACTACAACTACAACGTGTGCCACAAATTTTTGTTAAGCGACGCGCCAACCGCAACGACAACAGCGCACTAAAATCTTTTTGGCCAAATACTGTTGCCTGGCGCCGCTGCCGGAATAATCCAAGTCGTCGTCGTCGTCGTTGTCGTCGTCGTCGCTGTTGCTGTTGCTGACAGCGACGTCTGCGCGCTGAATGACGTCGACGCTGTCGTCGTCGTCGTCGTCGGCGCTGTTTCTCTCTCAGAGTTGGCTGGCATCCTCGAACAGCTTTTCACAGCACACAGAAAGCTGAGCGACAAAAGCTCTTTAAGGGTTGAACCTGTTGCAGCGACAGCTGCCTGAAAGCTTTCTCAAGCTGCAGCTTCCGCTGTTAATGACAAAATACACAAAACAAATATACTATACAAATATTTATATATATATTTATATATTCTCCAAGTCGAACTTAGCCAGATCCATTTGAAGGCAGAACTTTAGCTCGAAAAAAAACAATTCCCTTTCCAGATGATGTTTTAATGTTTGAGTTGAGGCATAGGTTAAAAATAAAATCGAACTCAATTCGAATGCATTAAAAACCCCGATTTGTCAATACGATTTTTCAGTTGTGCATTACCAGTTTTTTTATTCGCATAAATTTGCCAAAACAAACAATGAATTGTGCAAATTAGAAAAATGCTGCACAAATAAATGCAAAGTTCTAAACTCAATTGTTCTTTGAACCAGGCACAAACACACACAAATTGTTAATATACTCTAACAAAATCGGCCGAAATCCGACTTGTCACAGCTACTGGAACCTGGGGGAATTACATATTTCACACTCGAGATTATTTAGTTTCTCTAGCGCCAAAATATCTCTCAAACAAAAAAAAATTTATATATACATAAATATATATGTAATTTATATACATATATATAAATATATATATATATATATGTTAGTCAGAAGGAATATTCTAAAGGAGGGTATCTGTAGCTGCTGCTTACTTTTCTCAAGCTATGCAAATATTGGCAGATTGAAGTCTATATATGTGAGTACATTGTTTCTCATACCTTATATCAGTTTCTGTACTTTTTCCAGATTGATCAAAAATCATAGTAAAATTCTTCTTTTCAAAATTAAAAAAAAAAAAGAAAGAAAAAAAACACTGGTTTCTAATTAAAGATAACAAAAATAAAAGAGCCATCCAAAATAGAGACTGCGATCCTTTTGAGACTCGATTCCTAGCAATATATTCAAGAATTAACTTTGAATCTGCCAGGATCATAACAATTTTAGACTGTGGAGAATTTACAAGGAATTGACAAAAAACAGTGTTAAGGAATCTGGAATATTCAAATTGCAATATATATATATATATATATATATATATATATATATATGCACTACAAATGTCGCAAATGCTCAAAGTATCTCTGGCAGTTAGCTAAAGTGTGTACACACTTTTAGTTGATACTTCCGAATGCGGAAAATTACCAATTAGCTGGCCACAGGAAGTTTGCCAACAATAATAGAATATGTGTAAATTCCATATTTGTAGATGCGACAAGGCTACAATTACATTTTCAGTTTTCACTTTATTTGTTTTGTTTTTTTTTCTTAGATTTTTTATGTTTTTGTGATTTTCGTTGAAACGAATTGAAAGGTTCAAAGTTCCAGGCAGTTCCGATTGCATTTGTTTTCCGGTTTCGATTGTTGTTTCTTTTTTCGCGCCTCGATAGGACAAATATAATAAAATTGAAGTGTTTGTATTCATATATAGATAGATAGATATATCCATAGCCATGTAGAAACACGCTCCACACTTAACATTCTTGCCGGAGCATTATTTGTAATTGATGCGATTGTTTTTTTAATCATTATGTATTACTTCCTATTGTTTTTCTTTGTATACACTTGCAGTGTGTGTTCAATATTTTTAAATTATATTCAATCTGGTTTTTGCTGTTTAGAACTGATGTATTTGTTTAGCTTTATTCAACGCCGTGCAGATGTTGACCCACATTGTCCAGTCTCAAAAACAGATAAATATATTTTTTTTGTACTATGACAGCAATACAGATTATTGTTTGTTGGGTCTGTTCATGTATAATGACTGCAAGGATATTCATGTTTCAGCGTCTTCCGATTTCGTGTCATTTTTGTCTTTTCGCTCAACTTTTACAATGTGTTTTCTGCGTTTGTTTTGTTGATGCAAAATAAATAATATTCACTTTAATCATTTAACACATTTTTATTATTATCATTTTTATAATTTTCTTTTTCTTAGTTTCGTTTTTACACATTGGAAAATTAAAGAGAACAAAATCACTTACAATCATTTTTCTTAAATCTATATAACGTGCAAACAAAACACAGTTTAAGCCAATTAATCGATTGCTTCTAATTTTCTTGTTAATTAACTGTTATTAGGCTCAACATTAGGGGTGGGTGCAGTGTGTGTGTGGGGGGGAGGGGGGTGGGGGTGGTGTTGCTTGTTTATATAGCAATGAATACAGGTATATATTTGATGTATATACGAGTACATTTTAGCAGATGTTTCTATACGAATATGTTTTAACTGTAGTTACAAATAAGCTGAGAAACTTTTAGACGTCTCACATATATATATATATATGCATACAAATATATATATATATATATAAAGATATATTTGTATATGCACTTATAAATATATTATGGGTATGTACAAAGGCTATGCGGAATTTGCTTCTTGGGATTTATTTATATATATATATGTCAATATTATAACTTTATGTTTAATTCAATGAAAATGTTATATATATTTTTTTTTTTTTGGAAGTTTGTTCTTTTCCTATACATAGATATATATAAACACAGTTATAATATTGACATATTAGCAGCTTAGTGGCAAAGTATAAAGTAGCTGAGGTTGGAAGTACGAATTGTACATTGTAGTTTATATATACATACATATATAATACACACACACGCACATATATATACATATATATATATATATATATATATATATGGGATAAATGGGATATATATGCATAATCGACAACTTGCGGGTTCACAGCATGGCTACAATCGACAAGTTGCTCTCGCCCACGCTTTTCTCTCTTTCTGTTTCTCGCGCTCTCTCTCTCTCTCTATGTCCCTCCCTCTCTCTCTCGCTCTCTTCCACTTTACCTTTATCTCTGCCTCCTCATTGTCTGTATTCAGTGTTGCTTTGTGTTTCCTTTGAGCTTGGATGGTCCGCATTGATTACAAGGCATACAAAATACACACACATCTGAAAACATGCCAATTGGTTTTACTTAATTTTACAATACAATTCCTTACGCTGGCTTCCTTTTAGCTTTCAGTGTTTCAACTAACGCTATTCATTATCTCTATTTGCAACATTTCGACTCATCTGAAGCACACAGCTTCTCCTCCCTCTCTCATTCTCTCTGTTTATCCTCGACATCAATTCAAATTTTAAGACTTCCGACGAATCCTTTTGGTTCCTGTTAAATTCAGCATAGTTTTTCCGGTTGCGGAGCAGCAGCAACATCATCATCATTATCAACACCATCAATCATCAATCAGCACCAGGCACCAGGCAGCAGCAACAATTCCAATTCCAAATCCCAATTCCAATTCCCAGCTTTCCAGCTCTCTCTCTCTCTCTCTGTCTCTCTCTGTCTCTCTGTCTGTGTCTCCATCTCTGTTCATCTCATTTGGCTACTTGGCAGAGCGTCTCAAAGTCGCAACGCTCGACACTCTCCTCATAGTTGCGGCGCAGCGTTGACAGCGGACATAGATCGTCATCCTGTGGACAGCCGGGCAGGCGCACCACTCGCTCCTGATGCATGACAAGCACGTGTGGATCCTTCGCAACGCAGCTGCAATTGATCAATATGCATTAGTCGTGTTTGCGTGTGCGGTTGTGTGTTGGCACAGTGAATACTCACTCATAGCGCACAAAGGCCAAATTGGTTGCGAACGCATCGATTTCACTTGTGCGCCAATGGCGCTCATTACCGAAATCCTTATGCGTCAGCGGCCGCTCATCTCTGGCCACGCCGAGATGGGCCAGCATCTTGAGCAGCGTTCCCGAATGGGTAAAATAGAATGTGGCATTGGCGCGCGGCCTTGGCGTACTTTACACACATGCAACAAAACAATTTTTTTATTTTATTATTATATTTTCAATTGGGCTTAGATTAGCTTAACCAATAATGACTTAAGCAATTCCGAGAATCGTTTTCGAAGCTGCACAATCTATGTTTATATAACACATATTATCTTGGAGCTCATAATTTCAATTCCTTCTAAATAACTACAATGGCTTGCCTTGATTTCAATAACCACAGAACTGATCCTGGGCAAGTCTGTAAGCTAAACAGAAAGTTCAATTGAAAATTGAATAAAGAATTTGTCTCTCGGCAAACCTTGATTTTTAATGTATCATGAAACCAATCCTAAACCAAACTGTAAACCTAATCTGAAACCAGAACAGATCTAATCATAATCTAATAATAATAATAATCATAATATCTCTGTATATGTTAATATTCGTATTTAAAAGGGAAACTCACTCGATGGCCGCAAACATGTCAGCGATTGCCGGGCAGGCAATGCGATGCGTCAACTCATAGCCGTAGCCATCGTTCCAGTAGTATTCGAGATCCTCGGCAAACTCCAAGGCGCTCAAGGCGGCGACATTGAAAAAGCTACACCAGACGGACGGCGGCTTGTGGCGTTGCCAGGCCGTCTCAAATGCGCACACGGTATACATGAGCTGAACATCCTGGGGGGTGAGGTTCATAATTTGTGCGCTGGATCGCACATGCGCCACGGCTGACTGCATCGCTGGCTCCGCATAGAAGCTACGTGCATTAAACAGTGTTTCAGGATTCTTATCGATGTCCGTTTTCCAGCGATTGCAGAGTTTATAAAACTGTAACGAGTTACAAGTAACGTATAACAAGGTTAATGCAGCGAATAACTGACAGATAGAGAAAAAGAAAGAGGGAGATAGAGAGAGGAAAAGGAAGAGAGTGTAGCAGCTGCTCTTGCCAAACTGCTAACGAGCGACGAGAGAGTAGTTGCAGCGAGTGTGTTCAAATATAAAATAAAAACTACTCGATACTTGTTTTTGGGCATGCACGTTACATCTACTCCAACGATCAACTGTAACGAGTAGGTGCAAGAAAACTGAAGAGTGATAGAGAGACAGGAAAACAGGTCGTTTTTTTCTTGTCGCTACTCGTTGTTGAAAATGACTTGTCACATGACAAGTCAAATTGTGCCTGCAGCGAGACTTAATCGTTCAATAAGTGAACTTCATCAAAGGAGGATGGGCCTGATGTGCTTGTACTATTTACCTGGTGTTGGGCTGTAGACAGCAACCGTATTGTCCACAAAGCCCACAGCCAGTTGCACCTTATAGGGATGAAAGGACAGGCATGTGGGATATCCAATTTTCGAGCCCATAAATCCCTCGTTGTTGCGCAGGATGCTCTGTGTGCGTCCGTTTAGCGAATAGATGCTAATTTTCGATGCATTGCCACAGGCAACGGCATCCGCCTGCTGATGGCATGCCATCGCTGTAATATCCGCACCGGCGTCCCACTGATGTACGATGCCGCCGCCACCAATGCCACTGCCACAACTAGTTGCAGCATCATTTGCGTTGGCAACGCTTTCGCCGCCAGTGCGACTGGCACGCATATCAATGACGCGCACCTTGCCAGCCGTGCAGCCAGTGACGAGAAATGTCCGCTCCGAGCGCAGGCACACATGCAGAATGGGTGACGAATGCTCCAGATAGACATGGACACGTGCCGATTGTGGTGGACACCGTTTATCGAAGACACGCACACTGCCGTCCGTGCAGCCGGCAACAATCAGATCGCAGCGAACGTTTGCCTCAAACGGCGACAGGACGCGCACCGTTGTCCCGCTGCGTCCCAGATGCAGATCGCTCAGTCGCAACTCTCGCTCCACATCCCAGATGCGTAGATAGCGATAATAATCGCTGCCAACGACCAAATGCTGACTATACTGCTGCCAGGCGGTGACAATATTTGTGCTGGCCAGCGAACCACCAACGCCGGAGGAGTGAAGTGATGCCCCCGCCAAGCCGGCACCCGTTGAGCCGCCACCAATACCCGTTAGGATGGTGTTCGAGGAGCAGCTGACGCCACTGACACCACTGACGCCGCCGGCATCCGTTATTAGGCGCTGCAGATAGGAATTGTTGCCGCTATAGTTTTGGCGAGGCAGTGCATCCCAGGCGCTAATCAATCGTGTCGCTGTCGCGGTCGCTGACATCATTGGCGACTCGGATGCGGCACCAGTTGTGGCGCTGCCAGCCGACTGCCAGACACGTATGACGCCATCATCGTGGGCAACGAGCATCAGGCCAACATCCTGGGCATTCAATAGCTCAAAGCTGCTGACACGCGCAAATTGCGAGGCGCTTGCCAAACGGGCATAGGACTGTGAATGCGACCAACTTCGGTTTTCCGTCACATAGTTGAACACCGAATTGCGCACAAAATCGTAGACGAGCACCTTCTCCTTGTAGGCGACAGCGATTTGGCGCTCATATGGCAACAGTTGCACCAGCGATGGCGTAAATTGCGTTTTCCGTACAAAACTGTACGCATCCAGCCGCTGGATGCGCTGCATCTGGTGTTCGCTGAGCGCCTGAAGACGATGCAGCTTGTTGCGCTGATAGCGATATTCACGGATGCGCAACGCCGACGAATTGCGATCGATGGGCCAACGCTGTTGGCCCTCCTCCTCCTCGCTGCCATCGTCGGCGCAGCTGTAGCGCTGCTTGCCTGGTCTTGTGAAATATGAGATGGCCCACGGTATGAACTGCGTCTGGACGATCGGTTGCAGTTGCATTGTCTTGCCACTGTTGCCATCCGTATAATGATTGTTTTCGCTGACGCTGCTCCGTGCCGAATGATTGCCGCCGCCGCCGCCGCCATCGGTTTGGCCAGCGGCTGAAGCAGCTGCCGCAGCAGCCGTTGGTGCATTTGATGGCATATTTGTTGCACCACCAGCACCACCATCTGGCTCATCGTTCATGGAGCTGGTGCGCAATTTACGCTGCTGTGCATCCCCGCCGCCGGACATCCGCAATTTGAGTGCCCAGCGACTGGCCGAAGCGGTTGTAATGCCAGCCGCTGAACCACCACCACCAGCTGCTCCACCCACACCACCGGTGGCCGATGCATGTGCACCGCCAACTGGCGGTGATTCACCACCAGCGCCAAGATAATTACAACGCGTATTCGGACTGGGCGGCAGACTGACACTCGAGCTGCCCAAATTGCTGGTGTTGAGCTTCTGTTCGGTGTCCCGATCCCGATCACGTCCACCTGTGCAGCCAGCAGTTGTTGCATTTGTTGCCTCCTTGGCGGTAATCATGCACAACGCTGCGTCGCGCACATGTGCAATGATCTTCTGTGCCGTTGCCGCCACTTGGGGGAACGGATCCTGACCGAGATTATAGATGCCCTGCCACAGTTTGGTGAAGATGTACTGAAAGGGTATCGCATTCGTTGTATTACTGCTGCTGCCACTGCCACCCATGGATACATTGACTGCGCTGGCGCTGCTCATATTGAAAATGGAATTGGAGCTGACGCACAAACGCATACTGACATGCGGAGCACGATCCAGGCTATTCGAGGATTGGGGCGGCGTCGGCAGGCCGTGGGTGATGCTCGCGGACCGTTCACCGCCGCAGGAGACCAGCGATGAGGTGTGACTGTTCATGTGCTCCGACATGTACACGGTGACAAATTGTGACTCGAAGAGCAACACCATCCATTGCAGGGCCGCAGCCAGTTCGAGACGGACCAATGGTGACATATCCTCACCGACCGTTTCCAGCAGTGTGATGGCAATGATGCGATCAATATTATTCGCCTGCTCCTCGCTGCGATCCGTTACGGAACTGATGAATGTGCCCAGGGCAAAGACGGCAGCCGCTCGAACTTCGGGTATCGGATCACGGAGCAGCACGTAGAGCTTTTCGTGCGCCAAGTCACGGGCACCGGACCAGCGCGCCTTCTCGAAATTCTGCCAGAGCATGCCCAGGCAAATGGCCAACCATTGACGCAACAGCCAACTGCCATCGTTCAGCTGCTCCAGGCAAATGGAGAGCAACGGCCCCTGGAGCGCACTGGTCTGGCCGAGCAGAAAATTGTGCACAATGGAGGCGAGCACAAAGGCGGACATTGTCCGATGTTGTTTGCTAACACCAGTGTCCTGCAGCACGGTCAAAAAGTATTTGTACTCCTTGACCAGATCCACCTGGCAGCTGGGATCGACGGCCAGTATCTTGGCCCAAATGAATACCAATACGGGGCGAAGTTCACGCGTCGAACTCTGCAGCAATTTCAGCACATAGGGAAAGATGCCGACACCCAATGCCAAGTTGACCGCCCACGGTCCCAAGTCCAGGAAGCGTGCCAGCAACTCCAAGGCACGCAATCGATGCACCTGGGAGAGCAGCACCTGCAACACAATCGGCAACTGTTCGGGCGGTGTACGCGACTCCGATTCACTGTCCAGCCACACCTGAAACGCGGTCAACTGATGCTCAAAGAAGGGCAATTGACGATATGCCGCCTGCTGTTCCAAAATGTCGGGCAGCTGTTGCAACGCCAGATCCACAACCAGATCCCAGGCCTTCCACATGGCATGACGATGGCAGGGAGGCAGTGCCGGCAATGAGACTGGTGTACAGTCGTGACTACGCAGTATGCGTTCCGCCAACAGGAAATTGCGAAACAGACTGGCAACGAGCAGATCTTGACGAAACAGACGCTGGAACAGCTCACGCGGCAGCGTATTCCATGCAATCGTATCCGTAATGGCCGTAAATATCCAATTGAGCTCACCCATCATGGTGCGACGATCGTTCACCTTGCCGGGTATCTTGTCAATCAATTCGCTTTGGATGCGCGGCACCATGCCCAGTTTCTCCTGCATCGCATACCATTTGAGGGCGATATTGATTGGTGTCGTCAAACAACTGGTGAATAGATCTGCGGGCAGTTGTGCATTCATTGGTAATATCTCATTTGCGGCACATGCCGCCAAATGTATACAGTTCTTATAGCTAACGAGCTGAGCGGCCGGCTGTGTACCGGCCAATGCTTGAGCGGCCAGTGCCTTCTCCAGTTCGTGTTCGTGCTGCTCGGCGAAGGGCTGAAACGAGTTGATGATGATGCCCGCATTGGAGCAATCATAAACGTAGATCGATGGTGCCGCCATCCAATTGATCAGTTCAAAGATGCTCAACGGTATGTATTGTGTGAAGGTCTTGTTGAATACCCAGATTTCACCGTTTGCCGTCGGCTTGGGCACCCCATGGCCATTGTAATGGAACAGGATGCGTTCACCTTTCGCATTCCGACGCAACGAGGTGCACAATTTCTTTACATCCTCGACGGTGGGATCGTGACACTTCTTGTAGCGTGCACGAGGCTGCCACCGTTCATATTGCATTTGAAGATTGCTACCGATTTGCTCCATCGCTTTGGGTGCCGACACCGAACTGGGATCGATCCAACACTCCAGTCTCGAGCATGGCTGTATCTTGACCACATCGGGCGGATCGACGCCAATGTTCAGGCAGAGGACGAGCGCAACACTGGCCGTTTTCATGCGCTCCCGAATGCGCCACGCGAGACGTTCGTAGCGCCATTGCACAATTGATTCCTGATGCCGCATCGCTGAGAAGCTCAGTGGACACTGTTCGTCCTCAATTAGGTTTAAACGATTTTGGAATAGTTTGTGCGGCAGCATTTGTGATTTATGCTGTTGCTGCTGATTTTGTTGTTGTTGCTGTTGTTGTTGCGGCTGCTGCTGTTGTTGTTGCTGTTGTTTTTGCAGGTGTTTCTCCTTTGAGTTGCGTGTTGTTGCTGTGGCTGCAGTGTTTGGCGTTTTACGTGCATCTTCGCCACCAACGACAGACAACAAGGTTATCTTGTTGCTGCTGCTGGCAGCAGTGGTGTTGGTGTTGCTGCTGCTGACAGCAGTGGTGTTGCTGCTGCTGGCAGCAATGGTGCTGCCAGTGCTGTTACTGTTGTTGTTGTTATTGTTGTTGCTCTTGTTGTTGCTGTTGCTGCTGCTGCTGGTGCTGCTGCTACTGCGCTCACTGGTGGC
Source organism: Drosophila picticornis (assembly GCA_035043845.1). Lineage (NCBI taxonomy): Eukaryota > Metazoa > Arthropoda > Insecta > Diptera > Drosophilidae > Drosophila > Drosophila picticornis. The sequence goes on from JAWNMR010000492.1 coordinate 10,063,615, forward strand.
AATCGTCGAAATTGGCAATTGCAGCGCCATCCTTTTGCCGATTTCTGCAAACCAAAATTAAGCTGGTGCTGTGCACAGGTATATATCACAATACATATATATATATATTTAACTATATACAAATATATATGTGTGTGTGGATATATGGTGTGTATATTTACAAATTTATTTGCAATTGATGTTGTTCTTGTTGCAATTCCACAAAATTTGTCTATGTAATTACAGCTGCATGCGACGACGACGACGACAAACAACAACAACAGCAACCAAGACGTAGACGAAGAGGAGAAAAACGAAAACAGCGACAGATAATTCTGTTGTGGCACATAACCAAGCAATTTTACTCGGTCACCACAACGGTAACGGCGACGGCGTCGTCCTAGTTGCGCTGCTGCGTTTTTCAATTGCACAAATCAACAAACAGAACACAGAAAAAAACAACGTAAACAAATGTTTTTCAAAAGAATATTGACAAAAGAAATTGAGTGCAAATGCACGCGCCGATCTGAAGTACGAAATAGCAGAAGCAATTCTGCTTTTTCACGCGCGTGTGTGTGTGTGTTGTGTATGCTTATGGGCTTGTTTGTCTATCTCTTGCATTATGCCTATTCATTCATTCCTGGCTGCCACAGTTGATTTGGTATGCATGGGCTGCCAGACTGCGTCGTTTTATAACCGCCATATTTAAAATTCGAAAAATCGAATATTTGTATTCATTAATTAGGAGTCAGCTTGTTTCTTAACTACTATATCTATATCTATATATATAAATTGTACTTCTAGTTATGTAGTGGAACTAACCCTTAGAACTGGATCACGATGCAATGGTTCTGGATAGGTAATGGCGTGTATGCGATGCCGTCCAAATAATCCAGTTGCAAAACTCTGAGCGCTTTTCAACGTACGCTGTGTGGCGGTGTACTTCATATAGAACCATTCTGGATTGTAAATATCGGGCAGTAGGTTGGGAAAGCGGGTTTGCATGCGTTCGGCGAGTTCGATCAATTCATCTTCGCCTTCGGCAACTAACAGTTTTTCATCATTTGCGTCGATGTCGTCCCAACTCCAGTGACGCAACTGGTTTAGTTCGTCTGCGCATAAATTGAGTTCCGATTGTTTCAAAAGGAGTGCCTTGATTTCAGTTAGTCGTCTTTTTGCATGTAAAATAACTGATTCGCTGGGATTTCGAGTGCCATGGCGTATTATGGCCCAAACTCGCGTCGGGTGGCAACCTTGTAGAAAAGAAAAATAGCAAATGCGCGACGAACGAGCATGTGCAATCACGTTTTTTTTTTTTTTTTGGCAATAACAAGCGGCATACCATCGTATTTTAGCGAAGAATCGTTATAATTGGCAATAGCTCGATATGGTGTCTTTGTGGATAATCGCCGCTCGATGTCAGAGCGATCCACGTTGTTGCAGGCAGCAACTGCATCAGCTGTTGTCAGATGATGTTGTTGTTGTAGCAGCAGTAGCAGTAGTATTAATGAAAGCGGTATTATCAAATCGTACGAATTAAGCATTTTTCCAGAAAAGGGAAAAACTTGTCGGGTAGTAACGTTAAGAACAGCTGTATAACAAGTAAAAAACTTAAAACATTGAAGGAAAACTAACTACACACTTTCAACGGCGAAAACAGTACGAATAAACAGACTACAAAAACAAACGAAGATTATTTAAAAGGCATCTGCAATCACTTAGAGCATGCTCATAAAGCGAAAATATAGAAACACGCATACACAGGCATACACACGCACACACACACACCAGCAGTGTTGAGCTGATGCTGCCAGACTCACAATAGTGCATTTATGTGGCAACGCTTGCAAACAAACACTCGATAAGTCGTTCCCGGCGAAAGCAAGCATTGCTCGCTGTGTTGTTCGAATTCAAGTTGCATTTAGTAGTGTGACAGTAGAATTGCAATTAAGCAAAGACGTCTATAATTAATAAGCGAAATAAGCATTTTGCTAATAATAAGATGACACCAAAAAAAGGCCATCAGACTCGGTCCAAGACAAATAGAGGCCTAACCGACAAAAAATACAATACAAGAGCTGTCGCTCCACCAGCTAATCCTAAGGCTGCCAAATCTGCAAAGCCCGAGCAGCATAATAATCATACTCAAACCAGCAAAGTTCCATCAACTTCAGGAGCAGCAAGTGCGATTGGTTCACACGATGCAATGCAAAACAACAAGAAAGAGGCGACACGGATATCATTAAGCAAGATATGGAATAATGATAACAACAACAACAACCGCACTGATGAGAGTGATCCAGAACTGGGGGATAGACTAAAATTAATGCTTGAACCCGGAAACAAGACACCAAAAAGGGGCTACACGGAGGATGATTTAAGGAGCTTTCTGGCTAGCTCAACCTTCAAATCAGTTAATTTGGCTGCTCTCAGCACCGCACAGGTGAACAAACTTTTTCATTTAGGCAGAAAATTATGCTTTTTAATTGAATTCTGATATATGCATAAATGTGTTCCATTTATTTTGCAGCTATTCCAGCGTTTTATTGACGCCACATTCGAAACAGAGGAATTGACACTGGCTAAACTGATCGATCATTATCATCTTGGAATCTTAATGCAGTCGTATAAGCCAATGGAAACAGATTGCATGGGTTACCGTTCCGAGCTGTTGGACGCTGTGGCTAAACTGTGCATCAATTTACCACCCGATGGCATCGAATTTATTGGCACTGTTCTATGTGATAGATTTGTAATTGGCACGGGCATGGAGCGTATGGATAAAGTCGTCCAAATGCAACAGGCCCTGTCGATGCTCATTATTAAGGATGACTTCAGTCGCCAGATTGCGATGAGCATACTGATGGCCACATTTGTCAAGGTCTCGGGTATGCCAAGAAAGAATACCAATACTGATATTGTACGTACTTAATCAAAACCGATAATCATAGTTCAGCCTTGCAAAAAAAAAAAAAAACACACTCATCAATTATTGCCAATCACAGATCAGTGAGGTCTTCGAAATGGTCATGCTCATTGACTGGATGAAGATGAGCACCGCCGGCAATGTGGCGGACTTATTTGTGCTGGTGCGCAGCTTCTCGCTGATCATTAACACGCATCACAACCAAAAAGCAACTGCCGACTGGAACAAAGGAACGAGTAGCAAAATAAAGGATTATTTCCTTCGTGTGCTACGCACAGTGCGCTGCTGCCCCAACTATGGTTTATTTGAAATGACGGTAGGTAACACCGACGCTGATTAAATCGACTTTCGAAATTGAGCTATCCTAAATTCAGACAACTTGAGTGACAATTCTATATACTTTTAATCTAAGGCCCAAGTTACTCTACAGCTCAATCAAGAAAGTCGAATTCCTAACTGAAAATGTGGATTGTTTCATTTGAAGTATAGCTCAATATATTTTAAAGAATGCAATTATCTGTAAATTATTTTTCTATCGATTTTATTATACATTTTTATGCGACTTCTTAATTAATTGCAGGTGCAAAGTTACATACGCGGCGCTTTCACTTGGTAAACTTTTAATATATTTTTTTATATGAATTTAGTTTTAGTTTATAACTGATTCAAATCAAATGCAAATTTGCCGATTAAAATCGCTCGTTGGATAAGCATGAATTTCACGTGTCGATTAATTTATTTGCTTTAGACACTTTTTAATTTTACCGTTACGCGTGCTTGTAACAGAAAACAATCGTTGTGCACAACAACAACACACTTTTTTGTGTAATTTCCGGAATAGTCGGTGTAAAAATGAATTTAAAATATCTGTCAAATTATCTGTCTGTGACTAAAAGTAAAAAATAATAATAATTAAAATAAAATACTGACTGAAAAACGGTTAGTTCAAAGAGAACGAGCAAAAATCCAAATTATAACCGACAGTAATTTAAAAAAATAGAACAAACAAGATATGCAAATAATTGAAGCTAACAGCAACCAAAACATATTTCTTATTTTGCAGCATTTCTCAAACAGATGCAATGGACGCGACAATAAGTATGGAAATGTAGGTGTTTACAAAATAAGCTTTTTGGGGGCGGTCAAAAGCTTACAACTCAGAAACGGCAGGCCGCCCATGCCGGCCCCTAACTGGGGCGTAAGTTGGAAGTTTTGGCCGACATTGGCGACGTTGGCTTAACGCCTGGCATTCCGTCTGCTTAACTTGGCTTTGTGCATGTACGAAAATTCATATGTTTTTAGTCGCGCAACGAGCTACCAAAGTGACGGACCCGTTACAACTAATTTATCTATATAAATAATGTGACTGTGAACATATTAAATAAATAACATTGTGTAGAACACGGACATAATCTTATGTATATTTTTTAATGGAATTTTTTGTTTGTTTGTGTTGTGCTCATTGTGTTATCAGTGCTGCAGTGCTTTGCAGGTCCTGAAAAGCATTTGTTGTTCGACTAGCATATGGCGCCGGAAAATGCGCCGCCGCACGTGCAAGCTGTTTATTGCGCCAAAAACTAATCAGAGGTAATGCCGACCTAACGGTTCTTACCCCCAACCACACTGCTATAGCATACAGATTTTTATTTTTGTATTTGTGATTTGTCGCGCTGTCGCACGCAACCGAGAAAAAAAAATTTACTTCATCTTAGCACGCCACCTGTTGGTTGGCAGCTTTTTAAATGCCGTTATGCCGTATGGGGAGCTTAAAGCGCACAATGATCGATTAATGACAGTTTTATTTATGGAATTCGCAGCAGAATTTCTATAAGACCCGTTATCGTAGCTGACCGTAGATAAAAATAAAACACACACACACGCCCAGGGCCAAACATTTAAAGACGTATTTAAATAATAAGCAGTTTGAATTAGAAGCCTGGTTTGTCCGCTCCAGCTAAGCACATGTTCTGGACACGTGACTTCATTCAATCCTTAGCAATTCTTGAGCAATTTATTAACCAAGTTTTGAAACAGTTTGGCCATGAAGAATTAATGCATAAAGTAACAGTAACAGTAACATTTAAGTTGAATACAATTTTGCATATATTGCAAAACCAAATGTGTTTGAAAAATCGTAAAAGTAATTTCGTTAATTTGGAATACTATCAAAGAAAGAAGGAAAAATAAAATGCAAAAAAAAATAAATTGAGTTACGAAATGTATTCTTTTTACAAACTAATTTAAATAAATGGCCAATATCGATATATCAAACAAACCTGTTGCATCAAATATCGTGCATTTTGAATTGTTTTCAATTGGGGAGTCAAAATCCGAAACAAAAACCAGAAATGGGAAAACAACGAAATCAACGTAATCAAGTCAAATGAAAACATATCATATCATATATGAAATGACCACAAGCCTCAAGTACTACTTGCACTAATATTAATTTTCGAGTATGATTAATCTTTGTCGAAAGGCATAAAAATACATAAATATGTATATATATTTATATATATACATATATATATTTATATATATGGTCTTATCGCCCAGCGGTCGGTAATTAATTTTTTTGTTTGGCCAATGGACAACAAGAAAATTGTTAGTAGACAACGACATGATGATCGAGCGATAATAATGCCAATGATAAATGATTGAATAGCAAAGTCACAACAAATGGCGCATTCTTTTTGGATTTTGTTTTTGTAGTTGCCTATTTGTTGTCTTCGTATTCACAGCGCCGTCAGGCAGGCTGCCAGAGGCATCGCATTTTTGCGTGCGTGTTGTGAAACGTGCCCAAATAGTTTTCACCACCTGCCACAGTGAGCAGGATGATTGTGCATGTGTGTGTGTGTGTGTGTGTGTGTACTTTATTCTTTGCCTGCACTTCCTTTGTGAGTTTACTCAATTGAAAAGTTATAAGGCAAGGTGCGACAGGCAATGTGGAAAGGCAAAGAGAGCTTTTTTATGCGGCCGGTGCTGTCAAATCGGTTTTTGCCGTTAGCGCTGTGCGCTGGCGTCGCTGGCCGCGATGGCGACGGCCGCGCTGCTTGCTTAAAAGCTAAGGACAGTTCACAGCGTTCAGTTCGTAACGAGTAGTCGCCTCGCGCGGTTTGGCGGCACGACAAACAAAAAAAAAAAAAAAAGAAAAAACAACAAATAAGCACAAAATATACACATCGCTACGTCCCTTAACCCGCGCAAAACACACACAAACACATCACAACACACAACACACAAGCAACTAAATGTAACTGTTGCTTTAAAAGAAAGCGCTGATACAAAAATTTAAGAACTGTCAACAATAACAACAACCAATCAAAAAGTGGACAACAGCAACAAAAGTAAAGTAAAAAACAAAGCCAATAAAATGCAAAATATCAAACAAAATAAAAAGTAGAAAAAAAATGAAAATAAAAAATAAATAAAGGCCAAAAGAAAGAAACAAATAAATGAATTTGTTAAGTTAGTTTCAAACAAAAAGCAATTAAATTCAAAAATTATGATCAGAAAAAATGCTCAACTTGTTATAAGCAATGCAAATTTAATTTAGGGATTTTGTTTTTTTTTCTTTCTATTTTCCTATTGTAAAAAAGTTTCGTTGCTTTTGTTGTTGTGTGTGTTGCCAAGCCGAAGTATTAGCTTATGATTTGCATAATCGAAAAGAGCAATTAGTATTTAGATGAGTATCATCACGAGATCAGTTTAGCGTGCGCTGAGCCGGCCTCCAAGCCTCCACGCATCCAGTTTGCACACTCAGAGAAAAACGCTGTTCCAATTCCCATTCAAGTACAACCGGTATTCAACTCATTTTGTTTTTGTTTTTCTTTAAATTTCAAGCATAATTTGACTTGGATTATTCTTAGCCATAAGTTTAAATTATTATTGTTTTCAAAATAGGCTGTTGCTGCTGCATAACTAAGAACAGAAAAATACTCATTGAAAGCCGCATTTTGATTTTTTGATTGTTTTGTTTTGTATCTTAAAATATGTGTGAAGCATTCATGGTATTAACATAATATATAAACTTAAGTTCTCAGGCTCAATTTAGTTTAGTTTTGTGCATTAAATCTTCAAATTTTTAATTCAAGTAATTTGGTTTCTCATGAAGGAAAAATATCTTCTTTCAAATGTGAACTGTTTGCAATTATTTTAATATTTGGTGAATACTTTCATGAAATGAGTATTTCATTTTTTTAGTGTTGGGTTATTAGACATTGTTGGCGACGTTTGTGCTTAATTCGAGCAGATTTGGAATAGGCGGCTTTCTTTTTTTCTGAGTGCAGTCAGTAGCCTCCATATACCCTGGCTGGCTGCGGCGCAGATGCGACCCACGCTTATTCACTGTTCTCGCAGAACTAGTTTTAAGTTTATTTTTTTTCTTTTTTTAATAAATGTTTTTGTTTTTTGCAATATCTGCTTCTGTATCTCAATTAAAATTTAAATACTGTACAGCAAAAAACAAAAAAAAAAACAAAAAATTAAACAACAAAATTGAAATTTGATCACCTTTTTGCATCTCTCTACCGGCGGCGTCTCCGTTTGCTGACCCACCACAAAACATGTTGTTGGCCATGATCGGCAGATAGGCGGGCAGAGAGACACTAGACCAAGCAAAATATGGTTGGAGCACAAGGAGCACAGCAGATGAAATCAGCATCGGTGATCGTCATCGATTTGAAATTTGACAAGCTCACAGTGCGATTAAAGAGTTTCCAATTTCCACACAACTTCAATGCTAGTCAAATATTTTTGTTTTCCTTAAATACATATATACTTTTCATAGTCCGATCCAATTGAAAATGTGTGAAACGAGTGTAATAAATCCTTCCTTAAAGTGAATATTGAATATTGTAGTATCAACAATATGGCCAGGATCAAAGGCCTAATCGAGCACTTTGAGCTCTCTACAAAAAAACATTTTACTTGTTATTTATAGTTAAGGAAAATTCCCCAATTGGAGTTATTTCGTTGAGAAAAGTAGAGCTTAAATTATTGGCAAAATATTCAATTTTAAAAGGGGGCCTATTCAAAACCCAAGCTAAAATTGTTTTCAGTTTTCAGTTCAGCAGTTGTCCTAAAACATTTTGTCCTAAATTCCCCAATGAAAGAGCCCAATTAAATGGGGCACATATCGAAAACATATATCCATCTATATAGACACACACACACACACATGTAAATACACCCACAATGAGATTGTAATTTACATCCCTTTAAAAAGTCCGTTAAACCTTTTTGTTCCAAAAGTCAGCCAACTGTTTAATAATTGAATTTATTTCAAATTGGTTTCACGATTAAATTAAAGCAACTTGCCCGAATTAAAAATGCCCTGGTCGGGCAAGCAAGCACCTTATCTTCCTGCTCGTCACTGCGATATGAGTAATGCGAATGCTCGACTAAGCGATGCCCTGTATTTTGTTGTTGAGAAATGTGTACGCTGTGCCCAAGCCGCAATGTTAGTTGATTGTTGGTTTAGTTATAAATTGCACGATGAGTTGGAATTTTTACTCCAGCTCCACGTGCCCCTTTTTCTTCTTCTTTTTGTTTTTTGGTTTTTTTGGTTTTTTTGGTTTTTGTTTTTCCGGCCATGTGACATGTGATTGATGTTATAATGCGAATGTGATCACTTTTTTTTTGCAGTGCTGTCGACGCAGTGACAACTGTGAAGCCGTGCACAGGTGGTTGATTAAACACACGCAGCGTGTCAATAATTCATTGAGATAAAAGGCCAGCGGCAGAACGATATGTTGGTCACGCCCACCAAATCAACCAGCGACAACTTGCCGCCGCCAGCGACGACGACCACGACGACGACGACGCCGAATCTTAACAATGGGTATCTGCAGTCGAGTGCACTGGACGAACTGAATGCAACGGTAGTCTCACCGCTGCTGGGTCAACAACAGCAACAACAGCAACAACAGCAACAGCAGCAACAGCAGCAGCAACAACAACAGCAGCAACAGCAGCAGCAGCAGCAGCAACAACAGCCACAACAACATAAATTACCAACCGTTGTATTCCTCAGTCCGGACGGCAGCGGCGCCGTTGGCAGCGCCCTGCAACGGAATGTGGTCACAGGAGGAACAACGCCAACGACGGCGTCCACAACGACATCGCCGGCTGTTGCCAGCGATTGGCTGCTGCTGAAGGAGGCGCAACAGCGACGCCGACTGCTTATCCTGGCCATAGCCTTTACAGTCCTTGGTGCGGCTATCGGTGCGCTGGCCATTTATTTTGCCAGCCTGCATCAGCATTGCCAGCGCTATCAGCGCAACGAGCAACAGGATGCAGGTGAGCCAGAGAGGGAGAGAGAGAGTGACAGAGAGAGAGAGTTAAACAGGATGAACGCACAAATTTATATATATATTTATATGTATATATATATACTATATATATATATATATATATATATATATATATATGCTAAATTGGGTCACAATTCAATTACGTTGGCATTCCTTGTCAATCTGTCGAGAGAAAAATGCAATTACCCTTCCATGACTGGCAGACAGACAAATAGGAAGCCAGGCAGTCAGGCATTATATATATATATATATGTATACATATCTATATATATATATATATCTAAGCTGACGCGATTCCCAAGTCAACTTTAAGTATTTTATCAGCTCTAATTTACCAAGACCAACACAAGAATTGATTCAGTTAGTTTTGTTACTATAACAGAAAATAAGAAGCGAACAGCTTAAAAAAGATGTAAAATTTGCAGTTTTTGAGGCTTTCATGTTTCCTTCGAATATCACATCTTTTGCTGGCCAATCTGCTTCGAGGATTCTGTTCCCATTAACATCAAATCGGCAGAGTTCGCTGCTGACTGCTGACTAGTTGACCTAGTTTAGATGGGTGACTTCTCAGCCTTCGTGGTTCCGCCCCGGCTTTTGCCTGCCTTAATTATTTTGACACATCCAGTGATATATATTAATTCAAATACCGCCCACAAATTGTATGTTGTTTAAGTTCTGTTGCCAAATACAAATGCTGTTTTTCCAAGGTCGATGATGCTTGTGATTCCTCCATTTTCGCATAATACAAATGCTTTGGCAGTTGTTGCATGTTTAGTAAGAAATTGTATTATAACCATTTCTGTGAGGGTCTCAATAAATTAATTTCCTCTGACATCAGGACAGGCGAACAAAAGCAGCAGCAGCGGCAACAGGAGCAACAGCAGCAACAGCAGCAGCAGCAGCAACGGAGCAACAGCAACAGGCAGCAGGCAGCAGCAACAGGCTTTTATCTCTGCCTGTGTGTAATGCAGTCCTGGCTAAAAAACTAGCGACACACCTCCTCAAACAACCAACCCCCCCCCCCCTCCCCTTTCCCCTGTCCCGCCAGGCACCCAAAACTGGCTGACCGACCCCAGCTGTGCGGCATTCGCCTTTCAGTTCCAATACTCTTTGAAAATTCAATTACAAAATATGTCAAACAACGAGCAACAACAATTGTGAATAACAATGGCAGTCGACTGCCTTTCGACATTTCTGCCTTTTGTGTTGGCTCGCACATTCCTCTTCAAACATACATCCCTATCACCTTCAACCCCCCCCAAACATACTACACGGAAAGAAAAAAAATTGAACAATGTTTTAGGAAGGTATTTTCGAATTTCCACGCACTCAACAAATGAGAATGTTAGGAGCACTTTCAGTGAGGAGTAAAATTGTTCAGTTCTCAATTCAAATACATTTTCCGATTTAATCGTCAAGTTTGGTTTTATTGCACATAAAAAATACAAATATTTTACGCTGACATCTTTGCAAATAATTGAAAACGTAGTTTTAAAAGATAAAGGGAAATTTGATTTTGTTTGTTTGTTTTTATTAAGAATTGTTTTACCTGTATTGGGTAAAAGGTGTTTATATCCCGATTGGCTTCTCGATTTACAATGTGGTACAACACTTTTCTCTCTGTGTACCCTGCTATCAGTCGAGATGCCCAGAGTTTTGTCGCCTTTTACTCAGTGCTCATTGCTCATTGCTCATTGCTCAGCTGCATTCATTCACATACATTTCCGCAGCGTTACCCCTCGCGGCACCTCCCCCAGCCTTGGGGCTTGTGTGTGTGGAGTTTTTATCTACAACATTATCTAACATTCGCTTAATGTACACCCAAACATATTTCCATTTTGGAAAACCAATCAATTCGTCCCTGAATTTCGTTTTAAACATTTTTTTCTTTCTTTTTTTTTTTATTTATTATTATTATTATTATTACTTTTTTTGCAATCGATTGGCGGGAATCCTTCGCCTGTCGCCTTTACCCAAAAACATCACATGTTTATGTGGGTGTTGTGAAACGTGCTTTTAAAATTTGGTGTCAAAAAAATAAGGAGAAAAAAAAACATTTCATTCATCGTTCCTCTCAATCGCTTCGACCGCGCCCGGCTATCATCAAAGCCTATCTTTCGCCCCCCTTTTTTTTACAACATATTTAAAAATAAATATCACAGCTATAAATACGCCTTCGACAAAGTTCTCACCTTTAATATGGGTGGACCCCAATATTGAATGGGTTGTGGGAATGAGAAATTGATTATTTCTCTGCTTGAATATTCGTCGTAACTTATCCATTTCAGTATTATTCTGTTTTTTCTTGCAACCCAAATTGATGGGTTATTCATTTTGGAATGGGTCATTTGAGTTTTAGGCGCATGTCATCGAGTTCAGTTCGGGTTCATTTATGGGCTCCATTTGTAAATTTCACATTTCTCATGAATTACTTCTTATTTTAATCCATTTCAAAATGACCAATTTGATTGAACTGTGTTGGTCAGCAATCATGCAGTAATAAATAATTTTTCTCCTAACTGTCAATATAAAAACTCCTTAGGGTCCTTCCAGCGAATCTCAGAAATCATATTGCCTTGCCACATACTCCCCCGGCTCCATCAACTCTTTTCAACACACCCCCTTACCCTCTACCCATTACCCATTGGGCATTTCCCGTTCCCCCTGTTTGTGCTCAACGGCGTGTCATTAAAGCTTTCAATTAAGTCCGACAAATGAAAATTATGAACACCGCCACAAGTTGCATAAGTGCTTCCATTGGAAAGCGTATTTTATTATTCAATTAGCAAACGAGTACCAGCACCCTAGTTGAGGCGCCAGGACCTGAGTTTCCCCAGGACCCGACAACAGCGCATAACTGACTTAAGGGGCAGCCAAAGGAGCAATATTACAATACATGAGCACGTGACAGAGCGTGTATCGTGACAGGGTTCGGGGAGGGAGGGTCTTTTGTACCCGGTGCATATTCACTCAGAGAAATATCACAGAGCTTTGCACTCAACTCATGTCAGAAACTCAGTTCACTTAGCTCCATAATGATAAAATTCAGTTCAAATTAAGTGTGAATCTAAAATGAAACTTTTTTAAATATAAACTGGATGATTTTGCTTTTAAATTTAGTGCAGGAATTGCCATTTAATATTCGACTCGAACCACGTTTTTCTCGTTGTGTACATCCAATTATTAAAGGTGACGTGCAACATATGTCGCCTGTCTTGTCTCCTGCTGCCTCTGCCTCAAGCATCGAGCATCGAGCATCGGGCATCGGGCATCGGGCAATCGATGAGCCATCGACCCAGCGAAAACATTATATTCACTTGATAATGTATGAGTCGCCGGCGGGAATGGTGGGAATGGTGGGAAAGTGTTCAGTTTACAGGGCTGCTTTTGATAAGTGCCAACAAAATGGGCGAGCAACGGCTTGTGATGACTTGTGTAAATGCAATTGGCAATCAGGATGTGTACTTACAATGTATGTATATATATATATAAATATTTATATATATATATATATTATATTTGTGACCAACTATGTCATCCGTTTGAACCAGAATTTGTACATTTTTTATGTAATAACATTTGTGGAAAAAAAATGAGAGTTCGATTGTCACTTGAAATGTTGCTGTTGCCTCTGCAATAGCCCAAACAGCCACAATATACATATATATATATTATATATATACATAGATATATACACATATATACACATAGATATATAAAACTCTGATTTAAGTTTATTAAAGCCAAATTCCTTCGAATTCTTAATATTTGAACCATCAGCTTCTCATAATTTTTTTGCAACTGTTTTTCTTGACGAAATCGGTGAGTTTTGAGCTAAAATTTTGAATATGAGTGTAGGTATTTTTCCCCAATTTGAAGGATCTTTGCTGAAAGTCCAATTGCCAGTTGAAGCCAAGTGGACACTTTATTGCTCCGACTAACTTGTGAAAATCGCTTAATAAGAAATTCAAACTCAATTTACTTGAGTGGCTTTTAAATAAAGACCAATAATTCTAAGGTGTGTGTGTGTGTGTGCGTGTGTGTGTGTGTGTGTGTTTGACAAACTCAGCTCGAAAGTTCACTCTAATTGCAGGCGATGGCAACTATGGCATGGAGGGTGGACCGGGAGCAGGACGCAGCCAGGACAATATATGCATGACACAGGAGTGTGTGCGAACAGGTGAGTGATGGACACATTACACTGAAAGAAAATAACACTGTTACCCAATACTTGATTCAGTTACTAATCTATTTTTAAACTTGATTCATACTCAATTATATTTCGCTCAGAGTGATAAAAACAACCAAAAATAAGGCGAGAGAGCTCGACTAGAAGATCTACGAATGCATATATGTGCATGCATCCTGATCAAGAATATATATATATATTTATATTATGGAATCGGTGCTGCTGATTACACATTTTTGCACAACTTTATCATGCCGAAATAGAATAAAAATGAAATACGAAACTGCTTCCAGCAGGGAATATATTGAGAATGATTTCATCCTCATGATTATAAGTTGATAAGTTGCTATATAATGTCGTGTTAGCATTTTCAGTAAATAATTTTATTTTTAAACACACTTTAGAGATACTCAATCATCAATGGTTGATTATGCTTCTAAAAATCTGTTGAAGTATGAAGAAATGACAAATACAATTTAAGATTTATATTTTCTAATTTTTGGACTGCTCGATTCGATTTAGGAAAGCCAAGAGGAAAACTAAATTTAACTTGTTCACAACATATTTTTCACTGTGTAATAATGACGATGGCAGTATTGAATTCAGATTGAGGTCGAAGCCCAGCTGTAAAAAATGCATATCAAATTGTTCTAATGGCTGTCAATAAAAATGGTCAGTGGTTCGCAGTGTGTCTATATATATATATATATATATGTATATATGTATATATATGTGTGTGTGTGTGTGGGTGGCTCTTTAGCGAACGACTTTCGTCAATTATTTATTGGGAATATTAAAAAAATGAATGTTGCAAAGTGACAGACTTGATTATGGCTCTGTCAGTTTTGGCAATTGCAAATCAAGTCGAAGGAGAAGCAGAAGGATTTGAACTCGGAGCAGATGAAGAAGAGGACAACGCTTAACGACCCTTTTGGGGTGGTGGGGGGGTCCCATTGCTGGGAATGTGACATTTGGTGCTCCTTGTGTGATTTCCAACTAGCTTCACAAACAGGACAAACACATGAAACTGGCTCCTTTTTGGTGCTTGCCACAAACATGGCATGCATGCATAACAAATGCATATAACTCTATAGTCTCCTTAGGATAGTTAATGCCTCCACACACACACACACGCACACACATGCACACACACACACACACACACAAACACACACGCAGTCACAACTTGTCACTTGAGCACGCCAAAAAGCAGGCAACTATTTGCTTATATTTGTTATACCCTGCGTCTGTCAGTCGTGCTAAAGCTTGTCTTGGACAGACATATATACATATATACCTTAGCAGAGTGTAAGAATCTGGGACATCAAATCTGGAATATAATTATCCTACAAATATAATTATCTGTATAATTATCCTGCAGATCAATTTTATCCAATTCTACCGACAACTGCCCGCCTCAACTCAAGTTTAAATTCATCAAGAATATGTTTTCCCTATAATATCTCTTCCTAATCCCCGACTTTATATAAATATATATACAAACGGCTACAAATGTAAATTGGTTCTCAGTGCAGGGTGCTTGCTAGTCGGGTTGCCACGACTGGGGCACACTTCTTTTGTCTGCGTCTCTGTTTTTATACGTTTGCTTCCATCTTTAATGCCGCCAAGACAAACATCAGAAATTGCTCCTCATCCCCAACTCCCTGCACCCGAGAGACTTGTATTCATTACATGCTCAGCAGGCGTATGTCTGCTTTATAGCACTGCCAACCACAAATTAGCTATTATAGACCGGGCTGGAACCAGAAGCTGGCCAAAAGAGCAGCTGACTCGACTACCACATACATATCAAATGCATGTGTATATATTTTCAGAGGGATTCAACTTGTTGGTGTGATTGGCGACAGAAAGTCTACAAAATATATAAGTTTACATAAATTCAGCTTTTAATTTCGAAAGACTATTTTGATGGTCTTAGAAATCGCATATCTCAAAATTTGTTATCATAAAATTTAACAAAAAGAAAGCACAACAAATTTGGATTAGTTAATCTAAAATGCAGAACTTTTCTAGAAATTCCATTAAACAAATATTTATATATATATACATATATATATATATATATATATATATGTCTGTGTTTTTAATTGTTCTTACTGGGTACAGCTGATAGTTTTGAAAGTTGGCCCATTGTCAAGTCTAGTCTATTTTCTCAGGATTCATGTCCTTGATTATTCTACGATAGAAACTTAACTCTTCATTTTTTTTTTGAAGCATGCATAGCAAAGTTGATTTATGGTTTGTCGCTTTGTTTTCATGCCGGCAAAGGGACATCATTCATGGGCCCCAACCCAATGCCGAACCCTAAACTATCCACGACAAACCTTTTGTTTCGTTTCCATGCGAAGGAGTCTGGCAAAGTTTTACAGGACTCCGTCAAACCCAAACTTTACGCGTAAATTTTGCACAAACACAAGGCTAATGTAAAAGGGGAGGTAAAAGGGAGTAATGATAAAAGTTATTTGCGTCTCAGTTGGATTTTTATGATCGACTCGTGAGTTGATTTATGACCAGGAATTTCAATTAAACGCACAGATGGCATTTTTCCCCTGCTGATTGTGAAGATAATAAGTGAAAAGCCCGCAATTCTCTAATGATTTATTGCTGGTTCGATTATTTTACAGCTGCTTCATTGCTATCCGCGATGGATTTAGCGGCTGATCCGTGCGAGGACTTCTTTCAATTTGCATGTGGCACGTGGAATAAGGTGCATCCCATACCCGAGGATCGCAGCTCGATTAGCACTTTTGAGGTTGCCTATTCCAAATTGAGTAGACTAATTGAATCGATACTGACACTAAATATTTATCGCAGGTGCTCTCCGATCAGCAGCAGTTGATTTTGCGCGGTGTTCTCGATGAGCCGATCGATGATCGCGATAATGAGGCAACCATCAAGGCAAAGACGTTCTACAAGAGTTGCATGGACATACGTGAGTATTACCTGTTCAAATCCATCTGGCTGTCTGAGATGAGGCCTACAATTTTGACTCAAATTTCAGAGAAAGTAATCGAAATTTAATGGAATATTCAATTGAATTGAATTCAAAAATGCTACTCAATAAAATAGTCTCAGAGAAAGTAATTCAATTTTAATTAATTTTTATTCCGATTTACATTGGATTAATTAAAATACTGTTTACAATTTTTAAGTAACTGAAGAAAGACAGAATTATATTTTAAGAAATTTGTAAATATTTTAATTCAATAATTACTCGAATTAAAGTAATTTCAATTATTTTGAAGAATTAATTACTTAAATTTCAGTTGAACGCCAACATGAATTACCAAAATGAATAAAATTTTAAATATTAAAAGCGATGATCAATTTGAGTTAAGCAAATAAATATCAAGCAACATTCTCACACCAGATTTGAATTTGATTGCAGCCCAGATCCGCAAGATTGGCGCTGGACGACTGAAGGAGGTGCTGCGCTCCTTGGGCGGCTGGCCGGTAATCGAGTCCAACTGGCAGATACCCTCCCGTCTGACGGTCGAGCAGCTGATGGGCAAACTGCGGCTCCACTACAGCGAATCGGTGCTGATCGAACTGTATGTGGGGGCGGATGACAAGAACAGCTCGGTGAACATCATCCAAATGGATCAGCTGCAGTATGCGCTGCCCTCGCGGGATTACTACCTGAAAGCGAGCAGTGCCAACGATCGGCAGGCATATCACAAATACATGACGCAAATCTCTCAGCTGCTGGGCGCCAATGCATCGACGGCAGCCGACGAACTGAAGCAGGTGGTGCACTTTGAGACGCTGCTGGTCAACGCTTCACTGGCCGAGGCGGATCGTCACGATACGAGCGCCGTTTATCGGAAGATTTCGTTGCCGGAACTGCAGCAGCTGGTGCCGGAACTGAACTGGACCGATTATCTACAGACGGCAATTGGGCCGGGGATTCAATTGCAGCCAAATGAACAGTTGGTCACATATGGCATGTCGTATCTAATGGAAATGGAAAGATCCTGCGACGCACAGATCGCCGCGTGGTCCACAACTATATGCTGTGGCGTCTGGTCATGTCCCTGATGACGCACATGATCGATGAGTATCAGCGGGAGCGCGTCGAGTTCCGCAAAATCCTTATGGGCATCCAGTCGGAGAGGACACGCTGGTCGCAGTGCGTCGAGTGGACAAATAAGAAACTGGGCGTCGCCGTTGGCGCCCTCTTCATACGGGACAACTTCAACCAGGATAGCAAGGAGGTTGCCCTGGAGATGATTCATAACATTCGCGCCGCATTCAATGAGCTGCTGGCCGAGAATCACTGGATGGACGATGAGACGCGTGCGGTGGCCAAGGAAAAGGCGGATTCAATGAACGAACGCATCGGCTATCCAGAGATACTTACCAATGTCACCGAACTGGAGCAGGAGTACGTCAATGTAAGCAATTCGCTTTAATCAGTACTCCTCATCCCCCATTCCACATTCCCCATTCACCATTCCACAGCTGAAATCGCTTATTCATTGCAGCTGACGATCGTCCCGGATAACTTTATCGATAATGTGCTGAGCATCTTGCAGTGGGAATCGGAGAAGCTGCTCCAACTGCTCCGACAGCCCGTCGACAAGGAGAAATGGACCACGGAGCCGGCGGTGGTCAATGCTTTCTACAATCCCAACAAAAATGATATTGGTGGGTTCCCCAACCCACAACACATCCACATTTGTTTTGTTTTTTTTTTTGGTTATCTCAGCTTTAATGTTTTTATACCCTTATCAAATGTGCAACTCTGTGAGGAAGATAAGCTATATGCATACATATTCCTTATCAGTATCACTCACCATGTTGATATATCTTTCCCTCAATCCTGTTGTTGTTGATAAAACTTATAGCTGAAATTGGAGCAATCGGTCCAAACTCCCAAAAGATGTTGGGTTGGGAGTTAAGTTGCTCACATTTTGAACTTTATTATATGGCTGCCATAGGGATCGAGATAGGCGTAGACATATATGTCATATATGTATTTCTGATACGATATAACTAAACAATGCATATGAAATATTGGAAATAAATATTTGGAATTGTTACTCCTAGTTTAATATGCTCCAAGAATGCATAATTATTGAATAGAATTCTTTTCACAATGCGTCTCTTATCGCCATTTATGGATATATATATATATATATATATATATATATATATATATATAAATGTATTTGCCGATCTTTTGTTTTGATCTGGAATTTTGAATTACTTTCTTTGGCAGTTTTTCCCGCTGGCATCCTGCAGCCGTTGTTCTACAGCCAACACTTTCCCAAGTCGCTGAACTATGGTGGGATTGGTGTGGTGATCGGTCACGAGATTACGCATGGCTTCGATGACAAGGGGCGACAGTTCGATCGCGAGGGCAACATGATGCAGTGGTGGAATAATGCGACCATCGAAGCGTTTCGGGAGCGCACCCAGTGCGTCATCGATCAGTATTCGCGCTACAAGATCAACGAGGTCGACATGTACATGGATGGTCGGATGACTCAGGGCGAGAATATCGCTGACAATGGCGGCCTCAAGCAGGCGTTCCGGGTGAGCAGCAGCTGCATCAGCTGATCAGTTCGATCGCCCAACTGGACGATCCTAATCCAAATCGTTGTTTATGTTTTGCAGGCGTACAAGAAATGGGAGAAGCTGCATGGCAGGGAACTGATGTTGCCGGCTCTCAATATGACGCACGATCAGCTGTTTTTTCTCAACTATGCACAGATCTGGTGCGGCAGCATGCGGCCAGAGGATGCATTGACCAAGATCCGATCCTCCGTGCACTCACCGGGATTTGTCCGTGTGCTTGGACCGCTCTCGAATTCGCGTGACTTTGCGCACGCCTACGGCTGCTCAGTGGGCACAACCATGAATCCGGCGGACAAGTGCAGTGTCTGGTAGTCAAGATCACGGTCACGGTCACGATCACGGTCACGATCACGGTCACGGTCACTATCACAGTCACTGACACGCTCACAGCATGCGTAAATGCTTTGCATAAGCTTATTCTTTTTCATATATATATATACAAATACACATGCATATATATATATATGTATAAATATATATATGTATATATATATATATATGTGTGTGTGTGTGTGTGCATATATATGTCTGCATATATATTTATATATCGTGTAACATCATCAAATGAAATGCGTGTGTCGGTTTATATTTTTTTTTAATTATAATTTTTTTTTGTGGTTTAGCATTTATTATATAGCGCGTTAGTACGGGAATAGTATAAATTATTTATGTACTATGTAACTAATTGTATTTGTATCAAAAACAAAGAAAAAACAAAACAAAACAAAACAGAAAAAAGCATGAGAAATTAGCAACTGCATTGTAGAGCATCCAAACCAGCAGCCAACGCCCCCGTCCCGAACCATTCGTACTCCCACTCCCCCTCCCACTCCCCCTACCAATCCATTGCAGTGTACCCTGTAGTCCCCCAGCAAACCAGTTATCAAACGAACACAAAACGGCATTAATATTCATAATAAAGTGAAAAGTAAACGAAATGAATCGAAATGAATCGAAATGAAACAACCCAACTACCGATAAGGCATCCGCAATTTGCGCATTTGGTATTTGAGATTGCTATTCAGAGTTAGAATATAACTGTAATATTGGAATGCCAGGCACTGTGTAGTATTATACATATATCGCACACTCCGAGCTCCGATTGAAACCCAACTTGCTGGCAATGGTTGACTACAACTATTCAGCTATTCCAGTCAGACGGTTGTCATTTACTCACTGGTTAACTTCATCCAGCCTTGCTTAACCATTATAAGTCGACCCTTTAATCATTGGCTCGTTCGGGATTTTTCCCCCAAGAATTTCATATATATTTTTTTTCAAAGTTAAGGCTTCCAAATCTACGATATGCTTGTGCGTGTTTATTAATTCAAAGTCACATCACAAATAACATTCAAATGCCTCGGATGCTATGTACACGTGTAGCTTATATGTAAGGCATATATATATGTGTATATGCGTTGTGTATGTGTATATAAATATCGGAATACATTTTGTATATGGTATATAATTTGTATAATTTCGTTCGGCAGGCTAGGAGCCGCACTAAAGCTATGTAGGTCAACAGCAGACCCTAGTTTCTCATATGTATTGTATATCGTTTATGTGGATTGCATATATATCTTTATATATATCTTACTATATATATCGTATAACGAATATATTGATATCAAAACGTCTAGCAAAACACAGTCCGTTGTTAACAATTGGTTAAATTAGTCATAGCCATTGGAAAGACAGTGGAAAGATTACTAAAAGCGGTGTATTTGGGTTGGGTGAACCCATCTGGCATCGGTTGGAAAACTGTTTGATTACTGGAAAATTATTGGAAGCCCACCATTAGCCGCTGGAAACGAAATCAAAGCAGCTGGAGTCAAGTTCATTAAAAGCAGTGAGTTCCAATCCAAGTTGTTTCTTGGAATGTGTTGGCTACTGGAAAGCGATAAGTGCTGCTGGACGATCAGAGTCAACCGGGGATGCACCGGAACTCGCTGTGACTGGATGGCCTAGAAGATGCCCAACTTGCATCCGTTGGAAAGTCAATGGAAGTTGTATCTTTAAGTTAGCTTTGTCCTGTTATATGATCTACATTGGAAGCCTGGAAACTAGTAGTCTGTTGGACGCATGTGTTTTGCTCGATAATAGTTGGCTACAATCGGAAGAATACTGCATCATTATCGTCATCGTCATCGTCATTGTCATCGTCATCGTTTTGGGAACTTAATAACATATTCCGCACGGAATTATCACACTTATGCTTATGCACTAAATAAGGGAGGATTAACGATTAAGGTCGGCTTATTGATTTATAGGTACCCGTTGCTAGATGCGCAATGTCGAGGCGGAGGCTGAGCCTGCGCCTCTGTTAACTCTTGTTGGATGTTGGAGCGACCAGCTCTGCTCATCGGCGCTGGCAAAAATGAGATAGATGAAATTACCAGCGATATTAAGGCCCGCCGCCAGCCAGAAGACAATGTGCCACTGGGTGAGCGTCTCCCGATGATTGATGATCAGCCCAACCACATACGGTGCAAGGAAGCCACACATATTCGCCGCCGAATTGGTAATGCCATACATGGTGCCAGCAAATCGAGGGCTCAGCGCAATGTGATTCATTTGATTGCCCGCGTAAACGGCGCCGCCAAATGATCCAATCCCAGCGAGCATGAACGTTACCCAGACCCAGTCGCAGCCGACATAGATGATGCCAATCAGGCCCAGCGAGGGCACCACCGAGGCAATCGTGTTCCACAACTTGTACGAGTTGAGCAACGTGATATGGCGACGGGCGAGCATCCAATCCGCCAGAGCGGAGCACGCGATGCCCATGAACCAGGAGGTCAGATAGGGTACGGCATTCAGCAGTGCATTCGACTGGATGTCAAAGTGCAGGATGTTGTTCATGTAGGTTGGCAGTTCGGTTAACTGTGTGTAGAATGCCCAACTCTGGCCGCACTGCGTCAGTAGAATGGCCCACAGGGGAACGCTGGTGGCCAGGTGACGCCACGGTATAGCTTCATGCTCTTCCTCCTCTTCCTCTTCCTCCTCCACCTCATCCAGCTCATGGTCACGCTCGTGCTCCTCATCCTCGTCGCCAACGTCAACATCAACGTGATCATGCGCCGGCCGCGACTGAACATGCAGCATGCGTTCAATATAAGCTCGCTCCTTGCGTGAAATTCTCGGATGCTCGCTGGGCCTATCGTAGACGAGATACATCCAGGCACCGAACCACACCAGTCCCATCACACCAAAGATGTAAAAGGCCGATGGCCAGCCGCCGAGGAACTTCTGCGAGCAGAGCCAACCCGTCAGTGGCATGGATATAACGGTGCCAATATTGGAGCCGGCATAAACAATTGCCGCAAACTTATTCCGTTCCAGCGGTGGTATCCAGTGTGCCAGCATCGCGTGCATCGCCGGATATGTGACACCCTCGCCCATGCCCTCCAGGATGCGGACTGCTATCAGCAGCGGCAAGTCCCAGTGGGCCGCCAGTGGAGTGAGCAATGTGAAGATTGCTGTGATTAGGACACCATAGCCATAGATACGTTTGCCGCCAAACAGCTCAGCCATGCGACCACCAGGCACCTGGGTCAGCACATAGCCATAGAAGAAGCTGCCAAGGACCAAACCCTGCGTCGCCTCGTCCCACACAAATTCACCCTTCTCATCCTGCCGATCAAGCTGATCCTGATCCCAAAACGATGAGTATGAGGATGACGACGATGATGACGGCGAGGGAGCCTGAGAGGGTGGCATTTTGCACGTATCGTTGCCAAGCACGGAGCCATTGTTGTGTGGAATGGCAGTCTGGTTAACCATGGCCACAATTGCCACAGAGAGATTCACACGCATCGCATAGACGACGGCAAAGCCGAGGAAGCCCATCAGCCCAAAGATGTGACGTGTCTGCACAAAGTCATCTTCGCCAGCATCATCAGCAGCAGCTGCAAAATTCAAAGCACATCATTCAGCTTAACATCGATTCAAAATAAACATAAAAAAAAACTTGAAAAACAGAAGTAGTTAAAAGTGCTGACGTTGTTGAAATAGTTATTTGTTAATTATGATCAAAATTCCAACGCTATAACAAATGAAATTATACTGAATTGTTGCTAATCTCACAGTTCAAATCAAGCATGAATTGTAAATATTTCAAGCACATTTTAGACGAGTGCTTGAAGTGAACCTAAGTTGAAACACACAGTTAACATTTATATTGATGGTTTAAGTAGTTAACCGCTAGATTCAAATATGTCTCAATTACTTATAATTATTTAGTGATTATTGAGTTATTTTTTATGTGTAGTTTTTTTTTTTGTTTTTTTCTCTTACGTCGGATTAGTGGCCTGTCACCGTCGCAGAAGGCGTGCTGCTCGTCATCCGCCTCCGTATCATCGTCATCCGCATCGGAGGCTGAGCGTCCGACGTTGCCGTAGTAGACGGAGGCGTCGCGTGACTCGTCCGTCCATCTGTGAGGCGGCATCTGTCTGTGCTGCCCCAAACTTCCCACTCCCAAAAGGCCAAATTTTCAAATTGTTGTCGCTGCCTGGTTTCTTTGTTTTTGTGCTAAAAACTGTTTTGTCCGATTTATTGTTTTTAGCTGTTGTGCAATTGCCAGCACATTTTCTCTTTTTCTATAACCAACAGCAAAAGCCAACAGTAAACAGCAACAGCAACAGCAACAGTAACAACGACAACAAATATGACGAAGACTACGACGAAGAAGACGGCCAAAGACAACTCATTAACAGCTGGAGCAAGCAGCGACTGAAGCGTATTCGTAACTTTGTGCTCTGCCAGCAGCGACGGCAGCAGCAGCAGCAGCGGCAGCAGCAGAGACAGCACCAGTAATTGGCTACATAACAATAGCAACAACTGAACCAAAACAAGCAGCACCAAGTAACTGTTGTTTTTCTTGTTGTTGTTGTTGCTGCACCAAACCAGTCAAACACAGTCACTTTGCAGGCAGGCTCTCTTTCTCTTTCCAGCTGTTTGTGCTTTTTGCATACTCTCCCGCGTGCTCACTCTCCTCTCTCTCTCTTTCTCTATTCACCTCTCTTTGTACGCCCATCATCCAGTCAGCAGCATTTCATAGGAAAATAGAGCAACAACAGAAACAGCAACACCAAGTGAATGGATTCTATTTGGCACTCTTTTTCTCTTTCTCTCCCTCTCTCTCTCTCTCTCTCTCTCTCACTCTGCGTCACCAGCGCGCGCTGAATTGAAGCGAAGGCGCTTTGACTTTGATTTACAAAGTACTTACAACATATGTATGTGTGTATGTATGTAGTCATTGCTTACAATCTGCTTAAGTTCTCATAGTCTATAGATACAGCTATAGATATATATATATATGTATGTGTGTGTGTGTGTTCGTGCTTGCGAATCTGCGCAGTACAAATGCATATTCAACGAAAATGGGCAAAAATCGAATTTCAAAGGCCACCAGCTGAAAGTACCCCAAATGAATGCAAGAATTCATTAATTTGTTGTTGAGCAATTGCGCTTAGAGTACATTCTAATCACAACTAATTTTTTTTTTTTTGTTATGAAAGCAAATGTAGATAAAAAAATTCCAGTCTGTAACACAGCAGACACATATTGAATAGATAATGCTTGCAACTAGTCCATTTGAATTAACAGGCAAATGTGACACAGAGAGTCGTTCTTGAAAAATGATAAAAGAGTTGAACTAGTTCCTGTCATATGCATTAGTCAGCATTATAACAACTATTAGCATGTCTTAAAATTGTTAACGAAAAAAGCATTATTGATTCATCAAATGCATTAGTGGGATACTGTTAATTGTGTGAGACCCACATTTTTTGAGGGAGGGCAATGAACTCGATTCCACTAAGGTGTCCAAATGAACAGATATCGACATATTCGCAGTGTCGTTCAGCAAATACCCTAAGCGGATTTATACTTGTATAATAATCACATTTTTAAGACATACATTTTAAGATTTACTGAAAAATAAAATAATTTTAAGCAAAGTCAAAAATATTCGATCGGATTCAACAAGTTGCCAAGTTTTTTTTTCGATAGTTTTCAAAACAGATATTTGATATATGTTGGTAATACAATGTAAACTGGAGCTTACTAAAGATAGTACTAGGTTAATTGGTATGAATATTACTTAGGAGCAAAGGGCGCTTTATAAAACCAATTGATTTTATAGGAGCTAAAAATATGAGTCTATTTTAAACTGAGCGACAATTTTGCTTGGACTTTTAGACTGACTGATCAACAATATTACCACATAATTAGCACACCCATTGGAATTGGTATAGATTTTTGGAAATATAAAAATAAGCACAGAACGCCCCCAAACAAATCTACCCAGAGAGAGTGCGAGTGAGAGAGAAATTAGAGATTGCAGACAGCATCAGCGATTTTAACTAGACAACTGGCAACTGTCAGCTGTAAAAGCCTTCCAAATTCGTGTTCCTGTTGCCTGCAAAGGGGCGTGTCTGGCTGACCTTCAGCTAACTAGCTGGTAGGCCCCAAGTGTTGCTCAAGTTAAGACAAGATCAGATCGTTGGGCGTGGCGTTGCGCAACATATATTAAAAAAACAAAAAAAAAAAAAAAAACATTTTCACGGACTGTTTACATATGTAGAATATGTACATACGCATATAATATTTATATATATAGATAATCTCTCCAAGTTAAATGCATCAGTTGGCAAAAATGGTGCCGACAGCAAAGACAATAATCTTGCGCACCTGGCCGCAGGTCAGAGACTCATAATGATAGTCCTTAACGATTCTCGCATCGTTTTGGCCAGCATCGAAGGCAGCTTTGATTGGTCCCAGATCGACATTATAGCAATTGATCATGAATATATTGTTCTTGAGCAAGACGCACATCTCGTATGCACTCGCCATCTTCTCATTCCAGATGCTCACCGAACCGTAGGCGAGCCTCTCCTTCAGATTCACCTGAGTGGCCTCTTTGGGTGTGCGGAACGTGTGCATTGTGATCACACCGGTGGGTCCGTATTCGCCCAGAAAATTGTGCGTTAAATCGCTGACCAGCATGGGCGTGGCATTTAATGGCACTGTCTGTGAATTGGCCACAATTGTCTCGGCACTGAACTGTTGCAGTTTACCCAATGTTCGCACATAGTTGGGATGCTGATGCACCGAGGGATCCAGTTGTGTCATCCGCTCTACCAGCTGCTCCAGAAACGGCCCACGCACACTCTCCTGTATGAGCAGAGTGGCAACTGCCTTTGGGGCAAATGGATTGTGCAGTGAGGCAAGCAGATGATGCATGGCAGAATTCAAATCGCCGCCATCGAAGATCATCATCAAGCACGGTGAATCCCATTTCGCTTTTGGTTCAGCATCGCCAACGGAAATCGGCACCTAAGATTAAACATGTGGCTTATCACATATACATATGTTCAATATATATACATGTGTGTATATATATTCATGTATAGGCATATTTCAGCTGACTTACATTGGCACTGGATCTATGCATGCACTCCAGTTTGTTAACCATGTCGTAGGTGATCAGTGGTGTTTGTAACATGGGATATTTTGTCAGATTTGCTTGCTGCTCCTTCGTCAGATTGTCAGACATGTCGCACACTACACAAAATTAGCCAAATCGTTAACAATCAACCATCATTCAGTGAGAGCAGCGAGCAGCGATGCTCGTGTTATCAGTACTCGTTTCTCTCTTTCAATCAGCGTTGCCCAATCATGTATTTTGTTTCTTTGCAATTCTGTATAATTTTGTTTGTTATTTAAGTATTTGAATTTTTATATATGGCAGCACAATAGTTGAAAAGCACGCAACGTTTTTGATAAATATGCGATTTTTGTGTCAGCAAAATATCGATATATTATGATTTTTACTATCGAAATCAACCATTTTTTGTTATAAAGATGTTTATAGTGTAATATGCAAATAAATTTTAGTGCACAGGGATATCCATCATATAGATCGAGCCTAATAAAAATCGTTTGGTAATTTGCACAAAAATTATAACATCTATTTTATACTTTCAGTATCTGATCGCAAAAGCGACCGGCCTCCACCCTAGATCAGCTTTAAGCCGTTTGCAGATCGAAAAAGCTATCGATAGTGAACAACTCCATATAAGAATTAACGGTGTGAAACATTTCGCGAAATTAAACACTTTTGCTTTTTTTGGCTTTTGAGAGGCCAAAAATTAAATCCATACTGTTAATTCAGTGCATTTTTTGCACTGCTGTTCGATGGTTATCGGCAAACCACGCCTTAATCTTAAAAGTGCGGCAATGCATGGAAATGGAAAAACTAATTCATGTAAGAAAACTTATTTTAATTGTCAATAATAAAGTGATCTTTTAAGGGCCGAAGCAGTGAGCAAATTAAGTAATTAAAATTTTTGTTCGATTCGAAAACACGGCTTTGAAAGCAATAAGTGAAGTATCGATATTTTTACTACAGCTTAGAATAACTATTACGTCGATATATCGATTGGTCAGCACGCTGTACAGCACTGTTAAAGATTACGCCACCGCGACGTTGACGCCGACGCCAACGGCGACTTCGCTGGGGGTCCATTTTTCGGTTGGGCTGTTTTTTTTTATTGTTGGTAGCCGATTGGCGCTGCCCCATGCACAGTTCACAGTCAGATTCAAATTGAAAACGCTCGTGCGCTGTTCGCGTCCGCTCCGTATAAACACACACATTAATTTTTTTTTCTCATTCAAATAGTTTGTTGCTGTTTGATTAAGTGTTGTGCACTTGTCGTTGCTGTTGTATTGTTCTTTACGCCCTAAAATAAAGAAAGAAAGAAAACAACAACAGCTGTGGTGATAAATTTATTCCAGCGAATGATAAATAGTTGTGAGCGCCATCTGTGCATGAGTAGGAAGCCAACAAGTGCATTTGCTGATTCTGCGAGTCGCATCTGTTTGTATGCCAATTGCATTTGTGTGAGTGAGTGCTTCAAAGTGCGTTCAACCGCAGTCGCAAACGAATTTTTGAAAAAATTAAAATAGAATTTGACAAAATAGCAAGAACAGCAATTAAAGCGAAAAGCTTAAATACTCAGACACACGCACACAAAAATACACACACACACACACAACACGCTTCAAAAGTAGAACAATTCAAAATATTTGCACAAAAATAACGAAAACAGCTGGCAACAAGGCAGCAATAGTTAGAAGTGACAACGACTACGGCGACAGCGACAGCGACGCTACTGCATTTTGTTGGTTTTTTGTTTCTTTCTACCAGGCAACAGGTTCCTCATCCAAATTTTGGTTTGTCGGCGGCTGCGCAGCTATATTTGAAGGAGCAGCGACAAAATGACTGATTTAAATGAAATCATGGGTTCCCCATTTGTGCGAGTCAAGGTAATAATACATATATACATATATATAAATAAGCGGGCAGGTGTGAAGCCCCATCTAGCAACAAGAGAGCAACTCCAAGTCACTTATTGGGCTGCATCGGCGCTTGCAGTGTTAGATAATGCGCCGCTTAGCTGCAGCGCGGCTTGCGTCTCAGCCGCCGCCGACGCCGTCACGCCCCATCGCTGATGCAGCGCGTTGCCCAATGCTCCTCATTAGCACATGAACGACGCCGGCGACTGCTGCAAAAACCACAATAAGCCATTCGATATGTTTCCAACTTTTGTGGCAGCCAATTTGCAACTTCAGCCACTGCCGATGTCGCCTTGACGCTGTGGGGCTTCATTTGAGCCGCTTACTCAACAAATTCGAAACCAACACCAAAACATAACTCAACTTAACGAAACTTTCCATACCCCGACCAATCTCTCTCTCTCTCTCTCTCTCTCTTTCTCTTGAACTATCTTTCTTTCTTGCACACAGGTCGTTGCCTTTGTGCATTTTATCTTCATATCGAATGCGATGCTGGGGTCTTGGGGCCATGGCGCCTACGAGTTCTACAACTTCCTCTTTATCATTGCCTTGTTCTGGACGATACACAGCAAGGACTCCATTGAGGCGGTGCAAACGGTGAGTTATACTTCTCTCTCCCTCTCTTCCTCTCTCTCTCTCTCTCTCTTTCTCTATCTCTCTCTTTTTCTCGCTCTCTTTGCCAGTGTTGTCCACTTGTCGAAGCGTCAAGAGTCGCTTCTACACTCAGATAAATATAATAGAGAATTGTGAACTCAAATCAAATACCAACTTGATTAAAGTTCTCATTTCAGGAACAGAATTTGAGGCATCCTCAAATTGCAAATATAAAAAATGGGCTTAAAATGTATTTAGTAAAGAATCATTGAATATTTATTAGTTATAGGAATTCTACGTTTTTAGAACGTTGATTTTTCCAAGTGTAGCTCGCCAACAATCCTAATTTTTGAAAACAACAGTCAATAATTGTTATATGTGCTAGATTTCAAATTTAAATCAATTTATAGCTCAGTTTGCGAGTGCTCACTGTAAATGCTATTGATGCTGACGCATCCACACACACACACACCTAGTCATAAAAAGTGGCTGTTATCATAAAGAATGAATGCCTGCATTGAAAGCCGCTGACTGATAAGGCCTCAAAATTTTCACAACCTTTCCCTGCTCAGCATTTGCGACTTAATTCGTATCATCAGTAAACAATTCATTTAAAATTGTTTTTTTGGCTATGCGAAACGATGACTGCCTTTCTACTACTACTTCATGCATACAAACACATATAAATATTTATAGCAAAACCAGTTGCTGTCAATATCAGAGAATTAAATTAACACAGACGCGTGTGTGTGCCTGTGTGTGTGCTTGTGTGTGTGTGTGTGTGTGTGTGTGTTTGTAGGCGAAGACGAGT
Organism: Drosophila picticornis; assembly: GCA_035043845.1. Classification (NCBI taxonomy): domain Eukaryota; kingdom Metazoa; phylum Arthropoda; class Insecta; order Diptera; family Drosophilidae; genus Drosophila; species Drosophila picticornis. Next base: position 10,093,389 of record JAWNMR010000492.1, read on the forward strand.
TAGTTTTCCGTATAAGTTTGAATTTTTGTTGCTGTCAGTGTTGCTGCATACTGTAAATAAGAAATGTGCTCAGTCATTCTTGCTGCCTTGCTGCACATGAAGCGCCATCCATCAGTGGGAGGACGGGAGTGGTGTCATCTTAGTAATGTTATGATCCACTCCCACAAAGGGCTTACCCCGTTTTCTTCAACATGCATATTTGCTGATATCATCAGCTGCTGCGAATGAAAATTTGATGAGTTTTCCTTGCATAATCACCGGCTAAGACTGACACCATTTGTTGCACTGCCGTTTACAGTTGTTTAACAAAGAATTATGCTTGCATAATGTGTGATATTTTGAAAGTCAGATGGCGATAAGAACAAATACAGACGAACTTCTCCGACTTGAACTGCCCCAATTTGGATATTGCGTAATGAAAAAAGTATATTAATAAACGGAGTTTTCTCAGTAATGATTTAGTAATGATTTTGAGTACTTCCAACCAATAGTCATAATAAGTCATTAGAAAGCTTGCTAGCAACCAATGAAGCTATAAATATATAATTTAAACTGCTTCCTATTCCAAATAAAAATACTACGATTACGACAAATATAAAAAAAGGAAAAGTCCTGAAATAAAAAAGACGTGAAAACAGTTTTACGTAGTAAATAAGTAATAAAATTGTAAACAGGTAAATTTAAAACAAATTAAAATGTAAATTTATATTTACTGGACTATTTATTAGAAATGTATTGCTAGGTTGCCGAGCTCTGCGTTTAAAGGCCACATTTTTTGTGGCCAAAAGGCAGAGAAATAAATACGTGGAGGCATGCGACTTATGGATTCATTTGGTCAGCCCAAAACACAACTCGTAATGCCCCATATAAGTCATACACACATACATGTATGTAGTGTGTATGTATGTGTATATATATATGTGTGTGTATGCGTTGAGTTACCGCTAGATGCATATCGCTTAACTGGAAGAGTTAACGGCTTTTCGTGCCTCAACTGAATTATAGCCATTGGCTCTGAATGTGAGCAAGAATCTAATTTGAACTTTGACATTAATCGAAAGGAAACTGGCACCAGCGCTGGGGAATATCCCTCCTCTCTCTCGCCCTGCACTGTAGAGGCTGATGGCTCCAATCGCAATTCCAGACCTTAGGCAGGACCCCATAACGCACGCGATGCGCCACACCACGCAAGTCGCCCCGCCCCGCCCCGCCCCGTCCACTTCAAACCTGAATTGTATATCAAGAACAAAAATGGAGTGTTCTTGATGTATTTGGAAAGAAAGAGAGAGTGCTGGACTTGGGAATACTCTGTACCCAGCTGCGAATCCCAAATAACGCGAGATTAGAATGTAAAACTATATTTGATCTGTTGACCACTCCGAAAATATTGAAAACTCAGCTTTTTGCTGGCCGAGATTCGTCCTTCTTTCACAGAGTATATTTTCTCCAATTGAAAATTCGTTTGGTTCAATTTCATGACACCCTCTTTTCGTATGGGGTACAGGGTATCAAATATGTATACTATGTCATTTTTTGATGGTTTTGAGCGGTCAGTCACATGAAAAGCAACCCCTCCCAGCCTGGTCTCTTTGGAGGGTAGTTGGCTTCAAGTCGTGTGTGAGCTGTTCTTTTGTGTGCTTTCCTTTTGCCTGGAAGGAGCCCATTAGCAACGCCATTTAATCAACTCAACTATGCAAAGCCAAGCGTTGACCCAAAAGCAAAATAACACCAACACCAGCATTATTTATTAACTACTCCGAATAGATTTTCATAGTGTGCTGCGCGCCGCAGGTCAATCCGTAACCCCCACACCAACAAAAGGCCCCTCAAACTGTCGGCTAAATTTTCTTGAATTTTGATAGTTTCGATTTATTTTCATGTACACCGAATAACTGTTAATGAATTCTATATAAGCAGTAAATCGGAAAAGTTGTTTTTGTTCTAGGAAATTAACGTTGTGCTCCCAAAGTGAGGCCATTGTTTTCATTTTTCTCACACCTCGAGTCAAGTGCGAATGCTAAAAAGTTAGCATTCCAGTAGAAAAGGCTGCTGTGTGATTTGGTTAATTTGAATATACGATTTTCTAATGAGTTCTGAACCGATTTTGATTGAATTATTACAAACGAGTAATAATCCATATTTTTAGGGCTATCGAAAATCGAAACGGGTTCGAGTTATCGATATAATGAAATAAACCAGCTATTAAAGTTTCTGGGTTCCTAGACACGAATAAGACTAGATCGCCTCGGCCTGTCAGTTCTGATCGAGAATATATATGCCTTCAGGGATCCGAGATGCCTTCTGCTGCATGTCACATACTTTAACACAACTTCATTACACCCTTTTTAGACATATTCAATGCCTGCAGGGTATGTAAATATTTAAATTTGGTGGCAGTGCCACGTCATCGGAAATCTGGCAATCTGTTTGTAAATATTTAAAGTTTAAATTGGTTGGTTGTTAATTCAAATATTTATAATTTCCAATTGAATTTTAATACGTAAACAGATTAATTTATTTATTTATTATTTATTTTGAGATGTAAATTTTGAAAAGATTTACTATACTTAAGAGCGGAGCAATGAGGTACTCAAATTCGCTTTATGTTCTTGGCGATTGTCAGATTTGTATAATTTACAGATTTCATTTACATTGGATAGTTTGGGATTAGGGATACTTATTTAAGTTGATTCACATTGTAGATTATAAATCGAGAATGAACTCATTTAATTTTTGCTCCATTTCACATAATTTGAGTGTAAAATTCGTGTTCGTCTTTAAGAAATTACAAGGTGTGTCCAGGTAATTAGAGTGTGTGTGTGAGCAGGTGTGTTGTGTGTTGCTGTTAAAGTTCAAGCGTTCAAGGTCAATACAATTGATGTGTCTGGCCGCCGCCTTGACTGACCTTTGTCCTACCAACTATGGAGTTTCCTGTGCAAGTCGGCACGAAAACCACTCCGCTAGTGACTGGCCAACGAGCACATCTGAAAGATTACGATAATTGCTTGGCAGGAAAGAGCTCGAGAAATTGGCCACTCAAATAAGACCAAGGGGGCATTAATCGATATATAATTCCTAGAATTCTATCTAGGAATGTTAAGGCTAATCTAAATGCAGACTTGGTGGGCTTCATCAAATTTAGATACTTTGCATCTGCATCTGAAAACCATACAAAATTAGATGTTAGCTGCAATTAGTAAATTGTTCTTAGTTTTTTATTTAGTATGTCGACTGCAACCACAAAGCGTTCATTATTTGCCAGTGACCACTGCACTGCAACATTCAACATAACCATAAACATCATTATCATTATATATCCTTCTGTGATTTCAGGCGCTTGTGATCAATACATCTAGCATCTTCTTCGATATAGTCAGCATTATCAATAATTTCGATTTTATGAGTAAGTAAAATTCACGCCTGCATTTCGCTATGGTCTTAATCCCATAGATTAAGCAATTCATTACACAAATCCAAATTGTTTACATATATAAATAAATGTTTATTTATTTTTTTTTTGTAGATGGCTGGGCCGTTGCGTTTAGTATCATCAATTTGGTGCTGCGTCCTGTGAGCGTTGCTCTGCTGTATCGGGAGTTTAACACACGTGGCGGCAGTCTGCAGGGTGTTTCCGTATTCCCAACCACCCAGCAGCGCAGCTACCAGGACATTGATCGTCCCACGCAGCCGACACCAACAAACTCGCAGCCGGGACCCAATGTGGCCAGCATTTTCTAATCAACCAGTGCAACTTGTGCAAATATCCAACAAACAGGAACCCTTCCAAGTACCTTCATATATCCAAACTACAAACAACAACAAAACAAAAACAAAATGATTCAAAGGAAGCTTAAACTCTACGAGGAGTTCAAAATTAAATCTCGATCGAGTCAAAAATCAAATATTTTTTTTTTTTTTTTGTGTTTCTGTTATGTTCTAGATGTTCTAGATTTAAGACGAGATGAGATGATAAACAAAGGATAAAGTTGAACAAAAAACAAACAAAAAAAAAACTTATAGTCAATGAAGCCAGAAAATTGCTTTTTTCTTGTTTAGCCATTGTATCAGCTATATACAAACGATAAAGACAAACAATAACGATTAACGTTTACGATTTGATCGATTTTCAATATATAACGCCTACTACTATACTATGTAATCTTAACATATATATTTATATATATTTTAATAAAAAGAGGGGCGTTTGATATTTATCTGTAACAAGAACAGTTATACTGTCTGTCCGTCTCTGTATATTGGTAACTGTGAATGCATCCGCACTTTGTATACCTAATTGGTTCAATAAATAATTGAAGTAGCGCCCCAACTTTTATAGCTATGTACAAGCCCCAAACGCATTAAACTTATAACGAATATAAAAACAAATACATATTTAAAGTGGTGCTGGGGCCTAGAAGCCCTCCTTGGCCGCACGGAACTTGTATTGATTGGTACGGCCATCCAGACAGGGCACCTGCACCAGATTAAAATATATCGAGCCCATCAACTGGGAGGCCGACGTGTTTGTCATCTTCAGGCACGAGAACAACATATCATCGCAGATGCAGTGTGATCTATAATTAAAGAAAAAGTGGTCAACAATTAGTTTGGCAGTTGCCAGTTGCCACCACTTACTTGGTGTACAGCGAGTCGTTCATAAGCTCGTATTTTTGCTGATAGGCGCGTATCTTAACGGGACACAGATCGTGCTGGCGACAGCAGCGATCCATGGCCATCTCGCTGCCCAAGTCCCTGTACGTCTCAGCAATATCGCCAGTGCCGCACCACTTGGTGCCTATGTATCAAAAATAAAAAACAAACAGGAAAACAAGAGTTTAAAATTAATGGGAAAATGTATATAAGCGACTTGGCAAACCAACGAGCTGTCGAATTCAGCGAGTGAATAAATCAGCGAGTTACTGAATATTGCCTACTCGCCGATTAACTAACGAGTAGGAAATGCAGACATAGCAGCCGAGCAAACCAACGAGTATTCAACAGGTTGGCTAACTAGAGACGCAAGCCAATGATCTTACCTGGTATAATGCCGCTGAGCAGCGAAAAGGGACTGCGGGGAAATATATTCGCTGCCAGCTTTAGTGTGACACCGTCCTGATTAGCCGCGCTGCCTGCGGCATCGCTACCATTGCTCGTTCCACTGACGCCAGACTCGTTGTTACTGTTGCTGCCGCTGCTGCTACGCTCGGAGCCCTCGTTGGTAGACCTGAACTTGATTTTGCCGGCATAGCTGAGCTTGTCCACATGCTCGCATTGGTCCATCAGCTTGAGCATCTCGTCAAAACTGATCTCCAGCGGTCGATTGTACTTGGCGAGGCCACTGAGCAGCATCTTGCCTTCCTTATCGTTGCTGTAACGAGACAAATGTAACGAGTGCCTTTGTTGTTGACTCGCTGTTCTTGTGCGCTACTCACTAGATTTCAATCAGTTCGCAGCCGAGCAACAGCTTCTGTGGGCCCAGTTCCGTGACGGCTATGGTCAGATCGTGATAGTATATCATAATAAGCGACTCGTTACTAACTCGCTTCCCGCTGCAAAACAAAAAATAAAATAATAAAAGCAAAATAAAAGATGAAAGGGAGGCTTAGTGGCAACGTATTTGGGCACATGGCCAGCCGACAAGCATTACAATTATGGAATGAGACGTGACAATCATGGCAATGATTGTGAGTCGCACTGAGCGAAACTACTGTCAACCGTATCCAATGGCCCGAACGCCAGCTGATTACTAAAACTGATTAAAATTGTTTTATTTTATGATTTTTATTTTTGTTGCCATGCGCGCAATGTGTGCAGTGCACGTCCAGACAAATACATTTGCCAGACTGCATTGTCGTTTGATCCTCTTGTTAAATAGCTGTCAGCTCAACAATTAACTACCTGGCATCATAAAACTGGCAGTTCAAGTACTTTGTACAAGTTAATTATGCTTTCAATGCAACGAGAGCATTTTTAAGTTACAATTTTTACGCGTAAATTTGCAAGACACTCGGACAAAATTGAAACCCAAACTTTATCAACGATTTAAAAGCTGTGTGTGGATTTGAGAGAACAACTTGAATTAAATAGTTTATTATTTGAAAAACAAGTTAAACCCCATCGGAAGCGATTTGTCAGGCATTGTGGGGATGTGCAACTCACCTGTAGGTTTTCATTTGACGCAAACTGCGCTGTTCGATGATCTGCTGCGTGAACGACTGGAATGAGGGGAATCCCTGCAGGCCATGGGGCAGGCTGAAGGATAACGTCGGCTTTGCCACTGCCACGGATGAGCCAAGATAACCGACCAGGGCGCAGAACATCATCGAGACGAGCATTTGAAGACGCCATTTCATGTTGCAATTGTAACGCATCTTTGCTATTTTCATTTTTTTTCTTTTTCAATTTTCTTTGTGCTTTTGCAAAACCCGGAAAATGAGTGAATGTCCAGTTAGGGGATAGCCGTAATCTGATTGGGGCTGTACTGCTATGCCAGCGGCATAACTCGTAATTGCTGGCGGCGATTTCTCGACTCTCCACTTCCGGGTTGGTTACCTGCGCCAAAATGGAATTCGATTTGAGTCGTTTGAATTTTAATATTTTTTTTGTCTGCTTTGTTTTGTTTTTTTTTTTTTGCAATTGCTGTTGTTGCTGCCTCTGTGGCGGCTGCGACCAATCGACTGACAGTTGGCATTGCCATATCGAGGTCCTGCCGCAAAGTTTGGGGCAAGAATTAAATGTTTTATTTATTTCCTGTTTCACATGAGCAAAGTTATGAAGGCCCGTCCAAACAGCTGAACCTTTTCACAGAGCCGCACGGCCAGGGCCAGTGACCGTGCCCAGCACCCGGTAAACACATGCCAGTCCAATCCTAAGCGTACACTCGAAGAAAACACACATTTTATTTTATATTCACAAGCCTACAATTGACGAACCGCAAACAAAAAGGGACAAAAATGGTTTAATTAAGTACAAAGCTTTTTTATATCTAAGAATCTGATAAAGGCACACGATTTAAGGACTTACATAAAGAAATCTCGGAATTAGAGAAAAAGTATTTAAAACCAGACTTTTATTATTTGATTCGATTTACGAAAGTTTTCTGCATTTTTTTGTGCAGTGTAGTCAGAAGTAGTCAGAAGTCGAGGTGTAGTTTTTTAGTTTCCACCGCGTAACATGATTGCTGAGTTCCGACGAAACTGCGATGTGGCTTTGGCCGGCCTAGTTGCCTATTGCCACCTTTTGCTTGTGCTCCTCCTTGGCCATTCTAGCCATTCTAGCCTTTTATCCAATTGTCGATGGGCCTTCTTTCGTTTTGTGATTGTCATTGCTATTGCGTGCTGTTGCAGCTCAGTTGGCAAAGAAACGATTTTGAATACGGGACGTATACGCAATTTGTTTTTAATTGAGCATAATAAAGCAGGCAAACTTGAACTCTGACAATGACAAATGTGTATTCGTATTTTTTTTAATGCAATTCAATTGAGTAGGCCTTGACTATAAATCCTTGAGGATGCCTATGAGTTTCAGCTATTTAAAGTAGATTTCTTGGAACTTTGGAACCATTTTCTTTCTCGCTTCTAGTCCTGTGATCAACCCAGTAAATTTGTACTTTAATTGATAACGCTCTTTGCTGGAAGGATTGACACGTGTCTTATTTATTTACTAATATTCAAGAACGTATTGGAATTGAAATTTTATAGAATAAATGTGTGCAAAAGAGCCGTGTTCCTTAACCACAAACTGAGAACTTAAAATTGTTGGAACTGCTCGACTTTGCTCCACAGAAATCACAGAACGAAGTCAGTTTGCATTAAATTTGACTTTGACCCGAACTGCATAACCAGTTTAGAGCTTTAAATGATGTATCCGCAAATTTGGAACTGCGAACAATAAATTTCATTCTAGACCAACCCTTGTAGACCTTGACTCGACGATAATCGGAACGGAAACGCCGACTGATTCTATGGCCAAAATTAGTCATACTTTAATTGGATTCCGAAAAGCTATTAATGGTTTATAGTCTGAAGTTCGTGACTGAATGACTTGCTGGAAAGAAGCCTTAAAATGCATACCAAGAGCGATCTGGAATTGGTGGAAGAGCTGTGCCGGTCAATAATCTTTATGGTTATAGTGTGCATCCTTCTCTCTCCCTCTCTCTCTCTCTCTCTCTCTCTCCCTCTCTCTCTGTCTCAGTCACAGTTTACCTTATCTGTCGCAACACCCTGTCCGATTAGCCCTTTATCTATGTCATCTGCTGAATTGTGAAACAGTTGTCAATTCCAGCTAATAAACACTTCACACTTGCCCAGTGAGAGCGGAGCGTGGGGGCAAAGCTGAACAAGAAGAAGTAGTGGATGGAGTAAGTGACACAAAAATAAAAAAAAATGGAAAAAAAAAAACAAAAATTATAATTATATGAATTGTCCACACGCACGCACAACAAACATGCTAATCACAAAATGTGTATTTTATTGTGTGCGTTTGTCCCCGAGAAAGAAAAACTGAATATGAATGCATACTGCCCGATGTATGTGCACAACATGTGTCTACACATATATCTATATATATATATATATATGTATTTATGGTTATATATGCACGCATTAAACGTGAAATATTGTATTGTTTACGTTTTATGATTTTTTCGTGGATTTTAGCCAAGGTTCGAAACACGAAACTTTACGCAAGCAGTGGACAATGGCCAAGTGACTCTCCGGGAACTCTCACAATGGCACCCTCGAAGTGAAAGTACTCGCCAGTGTTACAGTTGTTGTTGTTGCTGTTGTCGATGTTGTCGTTGTTGTCGTTGTTGATTTTGGGTGATTTTTGAGCGATTTCAATTGAAATTGTGAACCAACATGCAACATCCACAAAGCTATTGACAGATTTGGCAACACATAAACTTGTTCCCACACACACACACACACACACACATAAACAAAAGCTGTGAAATCTCCCACACACACACACACACACACACAGTGGTGCCACTTGTTGTGCGTTGGTGAAACGAAGTCAGTTATTCAACACTTGACATCTCAAAGGCCACCAGGGTTAGTTGAACTATGGCTAAGAGCAGTAAATGTGGCTTAAATGAGTTTGACGTAATTGCAGATTGTTAGCCGGAGAGAGAGAGAGAGCGAGAGAGAGAAAGAGAGAGAGAGGGAGATAAAGAGAGAGTAGCAAGACGACCGCTTCTTATGCATGAGATTTCTTAACTTTTACTCTTCTAATTTATTTTCAAATATATCATTCATATTATAATTTTTGTATATAAAATAGCAACAGTTATTTTATACAGTTGCCAAAATCAGGGCATTTCCTTATGGTCCTTATAAAAGTAGCATAAACTCAAATAAGTTAAGCATTATCTCAATGTGATTTTGAATTGTCGACTTTCTTGTAAAAGCCTGCATCTGGCACAATGTAGATATGTATGTGTGTTATATGTGTGTGTATAAAGACATTCTGTAGTTTAATGACAATATAATCTTAAAGTTATCTTTTTCTGAATGCACACAGAAAGAGGGTTAGATTAGAAGGGGGATAATTTTGCACCGCTCCCAGCAAGCTGTCGAGCCTGTAACGCCTAAAGCAAACTCTCTAAAAAATGAGATTAGTTGTTGTTTTTGTTGTTTTATCGTAGAAAGTGAAAGAGAGCAAGCTGTACTCAAAGCCAGCCCAATCTAATCTAATTCAATTGCATATCGGCGACCTAATCTTATCTAATTAAATTGTATTTCAGCGTTTCGGGCTTTATCCAATTAGCCGGATGCACTTTCCAACTGATGAGACTCAACTGACCGAAGATAACCGGGTCCCGATCTCCCGACATCATAATTAATTGCATAAAATCTCATTTGAAGCCACATTAAGCCCGAAAGCAACAAAGCAAACAATGCAACAACAACCACAACAAATGCGGTTCATAGTTGAGTGCTTTTCACTGTGCTGCCCGTCCCCAGAACTAAACGATTTATGTGAATCACACTTCCGTTTCAGCAACAGCAACGTCAGGAAATGGCCAAAACACAAAAGAGCCTAACCCAAACCCCCCTCCAAAAAAAGACATCTAAAACTGAGTCCATTTAAAAATACTGAAAGTGAAAACATATCTTCATGCAAATTGCGATGGGAGAGGAAGCGAATGCGATGAAAGAGTCTCAAAGATTCGGAGCGATATCATCAACTGAAAACGAAACACATTTGAATGCAATAGTTAAAGTGTTTGTACCGAAAGATACCCTATAATAGGACACCCTGTAGGGAAGAAGCATATGAGATTTTTTAAGCAATATCAAAGTGTGTTTCTAATAAGATACTCCAAATACTCCTCTTATTTATGGACGGAAACTTCTGACTTGGCAACGTTCACAAATATTTCTAAAAGTCATCCAGTGCCGCCTGCAATCACATTTTGCACCTTGCCGTGGTCATTTCCAGTTTTTTTTTATGGCTACAATTCAAATAAAAGTGAAAAAAATACCCCAATTTGGTCAACTTGAACTTGGTTGATTTTTTTGTTTTGTAGGTTTTTTTTTTTGGTTCACATTTTGGGCAAAAAGTGCAAAACTTTGCATAAGCCACAAGCCACAAAAAAAAAAAGAAGAAAAATGAAAAAAAAGACAGAAAAACAAAGAGGCTATAAAAAGATCACGCTATCTTGGCATAGGTCAGTGAAGCATGCGGCATGAGTAAAAAATGAGCAAAAGCTGACTAACACTCGACCATGGAGCGAAATTCATTTGACGCTGCTTCGCTGTTGACCCGCAAAAGTAGTTGTTGTTCAAGTTGTCATTCTTGTTGTTGTTGTTGTTCAAGTTGCCAGTCGCTGCAGCAGTAAAAGTGGTGGCTGTCCAATGGCTCGCTGCAGATGCGCCAACAACAACAACAACAGCAACAACAACAGCAACAACTGACAACTGGTTTGCAATTTCGCGGTTTTAACTTTCACATTGGGCGCACGCTTAATTGTGGGCTTTAATCTTGGTTAATTTGCTCCAGTTTTGATATTTCATTTAGTAATACAACAAATAAACAAACACACACACACAGAAACACACACACACACACACATATTCCGAGACAGCACGAACCAACGATTAAAATGATGCTCACTCAGCTCGATGGGTGGAGGAGATGGAGATGGGAATGGAAATGGAGATCGAGACGATCATGATGATGATGATGATGATGATGATGTCCGCATTGCGCTGCGTGCCTAAATATATTTCTAGACTTTACCTACAACCAATGAGCATTGGCTACAAGAAATCAACGCTCTACTCAGTGTTGTTGTTGTTGCTGGATGTTGTTGCATGTGAATATGTCTAGCCAAAGTGCATATAAACTGTTTTTTGTGGTCCATACACGAACGATGAACACGCTACACTCCATGGGGGTAAGCTGTATGCATTAATTTAATCTACTCGCTTAACCTTATACTGATCCACTTGCAAAGCAGAGCACTCGCTGCTGCAAGGAACATGTGCTCGTTGTTGGCACTCGTTGTTGGCACTCGTTGTTAGCACTCGTTGTTAGCACTTGCTGCTGCACAATGTTATATCTCACTGGTTTTCGAAAACATGGAATCAAATGCAAACAATCGATTCGACACGTTTTATTTATTTTTTTTTTATTACTTGTTACTAGTACTCATTTCTCGTACTCGTTATGCAATCATTGATTTTGTGGCCATTTGTTTTTTTTTTCCAGCATTTAAAAACGAAAAAAAACACTGACTGTCTGACTGTCCACGTCAGACAAATGACATGTTGAAGAATGAGGCTAAATCCCAATAGGCTTACACTGCTTTACTAACTTCTTTTTTACCTTGATGCTGTTGAGGTAGGGTGCTTTAACTATCAGTTGGACGGCACTTCGCAGAAACTCGCTAATCATGGGAATGGGAATGGGAATCAGGAGTTGGGAACTCAGATTGGGAAACTGAGAACGACGATGATGACGCGAACGTTCAGAGCTCAACTCAACTGGTTGTGCAGATCGAGATAAATAACGATGAACCATTATGAAGATGTTGTTACTCTTGTTGCTATTGTTTTTGTTGTTGTTGTTGGTGTTGGTGTTGGCGTTGGTGTCTCGCAAGTGAGATGACAAATGCAGCTTGTGGCATTCCCATACCCATTCCCAGACGATTGTTTCTCCTTATTTTTAGCTGCCTCCATACATTTGTTTGTGTGTGTGTGTGTGTGTGTGTGTGTGTGTGCGCTAGTTTCACAAGTGCTTTTGGGTGAAACTTTGCCAAGCGTTGCAGCACTTTTGTTAAGATACAAACGTATCTTTATCTGTATCTTTAGACCTTGTAATCGGGTCCACCGTAGATTTGTTTTTACTTAAGCCACTTGGCCTCCATTGCCAGCAACAACAGCAAGCCGACAGCAGCAACAACAAGAGTTAGTCGCAATTTATACAAAAATTGTTTTTAATTTTTTATATATATTTTTTTTTTGCATTACGTTTTCCAAGCAGCCACTGTTAGTCGGTCAGTTTCACTTTTAAACAAAAAAAACAAACAACAAAAAAACCCCGAAATAAACAAAAAGTACGACAACGATGAAAATGTCGGTTAAAGCATGAGACGCATGCGCGCTCCGCAAAAAGCTCGCCGAAATTAAACGCAAACCGTTCGCTGCCGCGCAAAGACAACAACTGATCGATGAAGCCGCCAAGCTACGCTCAGCCGAAGTGGTTGTTGATCAGCCGAAGCCCAAGTTCCAAGCCGCAACCGACTGAGACATAGCCAGTGTTGCCATGCTGGCTTTTTTGAAGCTAGTTATAGCTGTTACAGTTGTTAAAATACCAGCATAATATTGCAAGCTGAAAAGCTTATAATTAATAACTTTCATTTAAGGCATACCCACATATTTTATAATATAATGGTTTTAACATTTTTGATAGCCGAACTAGTCGATATTTTGCCTTTCAAATTCTGGCAGCACTGGTAAGCAGCGACTGTAGACGACAACCGAAAATGTGTCAAAAGCAAAAGCTACGCTTCAATAGCAGCAGCAGCAGCAGCAGAGCAGCCTTAACAACAGCAACAGCAATGGCAGCATCAAGTGCTGCATGTTTTTCGGTAGCTTTTGCATTTGTATGCGTGTGTGTATGTAGGTGTGTGAGTGTGCGTGTTCGAGTGCGAGTGCAAGTGTGTTCATGGGGAGTGGGCGGCCTGCATTGCAATTGACAAATGCTTGATCGGCCGGTGCGGCGTCGACGTTGACGCTAACGTCAACCTTTCCTTCTTCTGCTTCTTTGTCGCCCAAGTGAAAACAACTTTTACAATACAGCTGCTGCTGCTGCTGCCGCCGCCGACCGTCAAGGAAAAGTGAAAAATAATAAAAAATCGTCATTAACTACTTTGACCGAAAGTGTCAAACGACAACACAAAAAAGACAAACATTCAAAAAAGACAACAATAATAAGTATGGCATAAGGCAGGTGAAGTCAAGCGATTGTAATCATCGCTAAAGACCCATAATATAAAACTATAAAAGCGGTTTTTAGCTGGAATATTATGGGGCCAGGGGCTTAATTGTTTTTTTTTTTTTTTTTTTTGCTTTAAATAGTTTAAATTGGAACATTAATTTTTAAATTAACTGCCATTTAATCAAAAAATAAAAAAGTTTCTAATGGAAATCGGTTTAATTTTGCCATAGTTATAGCACAGGAATATACTCTTTTGCGGCAGAATCAAACAGGAATAAAAGGTGATAACATTAAATAGTTGTGACCATGCCGTTTGCCTCAGCCAATTTCAAATGAGCACTTCGCATACGTCTTGCCAAACATTCCAAAACGCAAAACATACTTCTGGGATGATTATTCACAGACAAGAAATTTTCGGAAAGATTACAGAAACGACACTGCATACTTTCAGGACGAACCAAATTTTGCGTTTTCATTAAGAGGCAAGAGCACAGCGATGCGCTCCTGCATCCATCGAGCTTCGGACAGACGTAAATCCAAATAAATGCCCTTTTTATGCGAGAAAGGTTAAGGTGAGGATAGCAACAATGAGATTTACATTTTAATGATCCATGTCTAAAACGAGTTGTGAAAGGATTTCAGGAACTGAGGAAACTCTGTTCCACTCACAAGCACAACAACAACAACAGCATCGGGTAATCTAATCTAACTTACACTGTTATCCAACACTAGTCATCAGGGAGCCAGGTTCAATGGCTGCGTGAGTTAGCCGAGAATCCGCACTTGAAAACATGACCAATATAAATAAAGGGCGCCAATGTGCTATTTATAGTCGAAGACGACAAGACAATGAGGCAAGATACGCCGAAGCATCGTTGTTGTTGTTGTTGTCGGTTGCAGTCAATTGCAATGTCAGAGCTATTATGACAGCCAATCTATGTTTTATAAGCATGCATATGAATGCATGTATGTATGGGGGTATGTACGTGTGTGTGTTTGTTCTGTTAAATAGCTGATATGCAACGCCAAATATTACAAGCCTCAACTGAAGAAACAAATATGTTAAAGTTATTTAACTTCAATCAGGATACAGAGTGAATGGCACAAAAGCTCATTTCAGTTAAATGCCTTTCTGTTTATTGCCCAGCTGTGCACATCAACCAGAAGCTTCGATGTATGAACATAAACAGTGAAGAGCTTTTGGGAACGAGCTTTATCAGCGCAAACAAATCAAATACCACCAAATGGAAATCAAAACAAAAACAAAAGCAAAAGCAAAATCAAAACAAATACGAAATGTCGTCCTGTTGGCGATTGTTCAGACATTGCCACCTTTGTTATTAAATGCAATACACAATTTAAAACTCGTAAAAGAAAAACAATACGCTGTAACAGCGTGGCGAAGTCTTCACACACATACAGGCATTGTCAGGCATATGCATGTGTTAAGTATTTTCACTTTTTATATGTTGCCATTCAAAGTGGTTACAAACAGTATACATTGTCACAGTTTGGTTTTTTTTTTTCGTTTATCGGATGGTACACAGCCGTCAATAACGAAATGGATTACCAAAGATGACAAGAACTTTTTATATCGACCATAAGTTATGTGCTAGTTGTTTTGTACTCCTCCCTTCGCCCCTTCGCCCAATCTTTCTCTGTCCCTGTCTCTGCCCGACTAGAGCAGCACTGCTGTATGTATTTTTGTTTCACACTGGGGAGCAGAGAATAAGAAAGTGAAGGAGATCGATAAGAAACTTACCAGCTCGTAAACATCGATGAGCAGATTGAGGGGCAACTCCGGCAGCTTGCTGATGCGTTCTAGTGTGGCCACTTTGCAGTCCAGGCCGTTGACAATGGCAATGGCATTTTTTGTTGTTGTTGAAGTCGGTGTAGTTGTGCTTTTTTTTTTTTACTAATTCTTGTTGTTGATTTTGAAAGCTGTAAAAAACAAAGAGCCAACGAAACACGCTCGTCTGCGGTTGCGGGTCGAATACTCAACAAGCTTGTAACGCCTTTTTTGAAGTTAAGACAAAAAAACAAAATAGAAAAAAAGTTTAATACGCATTTATGTAAATGGAACAATTTGGTGTTGCTTCAAATTATTATTATTATGACCTGGAAATTCTGGAACGTCAATCGGAGCATTGGTTCCATTTGCTATTGCGGTCATATTCTTGTATGGCTTCAAAATACATATCAATTGTGGAGTAATAAAAATTGAGTCCCAAATTGAATAAATATATAAAAATTAATGTATTTTCTAAAACTGTTCTTTTGCATTTTATTTTGAGATTTATTTTTGTTTTTCTTGGGTATGGCATTCGTGGTGATGCCAATGCCAAAATGGTGAAGGCTACAATAAGTCATATATATATATATATATATGCATATATGTATAGCGATACTACATACATAAGACACAGTCTTTAAAATACAATTAACAATATCTCTGCATTAGTAACAAATTTATCGTTAATTGCATTTTATAGACTGTGCTTATGTATGAAGTATCGCTTATGCATAGGGCATGTTATACACACAGTTTGACGAATCAGTTGGGTGGAATTGGATACTACAGGCTTA
The DNA here is from genome assembly GCA_035043845.1 of Drosophila picticornis. Taxonomy (NCBI): domain Eukaryota; kingdom Metazoa; phylum Arthropoda; class Insecta; order Diptera; family Drosophilidae; genus Drosophila; species Drosophila picticornis. The sequence continues at coordinate 10,109,421 of JAWNMR010000492.1, forward strand.
GATTAAGAAATGTCAACTGGAAATCGAGAGAACAATTATTCCAGTTAGCTTACAAGACGCACTGCATACTACATATATATCTATATGTCTAGTTTTTACACCACAATATAGGAGATGGGGGGAGCAGTGAGGAGAGATTACTAAGTTTTAATTTGATGATTCAGGAAAAATACTACTTATGTACTACATGTACATAGTTAAATATTCGAAAGATCCGATGATCATCGAAGCTAAGTCTATATACTATGCCTAACTACTGATTCGATTATTCTGTTTATACATATTCGTTTTATCATTATGTACGCGTAGCATTCAACATTAAATTAAATTGTGCTACAAAGTATTGCTTCTGCAATTGTTTTACTATACAAATTGATTATCAGTTATCAATATACGTATGTATCAATATTTATGTTAAGCAATCACATTGTGTATCCGTATTTTAGAATTAAATTATGAACGATTGTTGGGTGAACAAAATATTATTGTATACAATCCAATTAACGAGGTGTTTTGTTTGTGTGAGTCAAAATTAAGTGGTATCATCTCACAGTTCAAGGCTATTCCACAGTTTGCCTGAGTTGGTTTTCGAATACAAAACGGTACCAAAAGTAAATTTAGAATATTTCTTTCCTTTTTGCTTGTTTTTGTTGTTTGTTGTTGTTGTTGTTCTTCTTCTTCCTATTATTCTTATTCTTCTTCCTCTTCTTATTCGTTAAATCGAAATTATAACCAAGTTCCATATGGAAATGCAATTAGCTCAACATCACAATGAAGCTGGTATACATCCCTTGATGGATCCCCTCTCAATTCTTGCTGGACTCGGACGGATCCAGCACACGCTTCTCACTCATGCTGAAAAATTCTTCCTTCACTTGATCAATGGAATAATCCTCCTCAATTGGAGGATAACTGGACTTCTGTAAAGAACGCAGAAAACGCAGCAAATGAAATGATATATATAATTTGTATGCTGACATTTAAGTTCAATGCTTTTACGTTATTTGTTGCATTTAGGACACGCAGCTGCTGCCAAGTCTCCAGAGTGTGAGCATATCGCAAATATTTCTCGAAATCATGTAGTGTCTCATAGACATGACACAGTCCCAGATAATCATACTCCAGTCCGGAGTAAGTGCGTCCAAACAAATGCAAGCCTGAGAAAGAGAGAAGAGTGTAGAAATTAGGCTTCGAACAGTATGCAGATTAACTAAACAAGAAGTAAATTCAATTCAATTAAATTCAAATTAATACACAGTTTTTTTGAATTAAATTTTTATAAAACTGAAACATTTGGCTCACTTATGTCAATGCTGCGCAGATATAGATCCTCGGCCTGGCGAAACTTTTTCATCTGATAGTTGTAGAGCGAGGCGAGATGCCCAATGGAGAGGCCGACCTCATAGTCATGGGGACCGAGTAGATCGGTTTTGATCTTGATGGCCTTTTGATGCATACTCTCCGCCTCCTCAAAACGATTCATTGTCTGATAAAGCCGGCCCAGATTGCCATAGTGTTTGGCCGTCTGCACATTCATCTCGCCGAACACCTCCAGCGACAGTTGGAGTGCGAAAATGTGCAGTTGCTCGGATTGCAGAAGCAGATCCTCTTCATCCATGCCATCGGCTATCTTATCGAGTGCTATCTCCTCTAGCAGTAGCGCCCTCACACGTTTCGCCGAGGCGAGCATTAAATGATTGCTGGGCACGAGATTTTTCATGATATTAACAGCCTTATCGACATGATCCTGGGCGCAACTAAAGTCACCGGTGCTATACTCATGCACATAGTATGCATACGATAGATCCTCGTGGGCGATCGCCACATGGAAGTTCATGTTGCCAAAGATGCCGCGACGCACCTCCAACGCCTCCTTGTACACCTTGACGGATTGGAATACCGAATCCACATTCAGCAGAAAGAAACCATAGTCCAGCACAGCATCGCCATACTTCTGATGTTTTACCCCAAAGTGCTCGCTGCGAAACAGAGTGAAATGGCAACAGTGAATACAAATAGAGATGGAGCATGACCTAATGGATTTTGAGTTTTGGATCACTTACTGGGCACGACGGACCGCCTGGCAGATGAGCAGATTGGCTCGGCAAAAGTCCCGTTTGACCACACAGGCCTTGGCCGCTTGGCGTAGCACGTCGATGGCAACGCTGCGAGATTACAATTATTAGTTAGCATGTGTTTCTTTTGGGATGCGAGTTGGAATTGTGTGTACCGTGGGGACGCCGATTTATCCAGGTGATGCATGGCCTGCACACTCCACATGTGACTGTTGTTGTATTCGTTGCGTGCGAAGTACATGGACGAGATTTGTGTACAGGCCATCGCAAACAGTGGCTTTGGCACCATATTAATTTCCTTCAGGTTGCTAGTTAGCTGCACCATTTCGACAAAGGTCTGCTGTGCCAGCTTGAAATTGCAGTGTGATGACTCCGCATAGAGTAGACTGTGAAAGTCGATTCGATTAATTATTTATTGTTTTATATAATATATAGATGGATAAGTACCGCTGCAGGCAATCGACCCGCAAGATCAGCGCATCCTTGTAGTGACGCTTCAGTCTTTCATTAAGGCACAAGAGCACAGCGATGCTCTCCTGCATCCATCCAGCCTCGGACAGAAAGCTGCCCAATCGCAGACCCAAATCAATTGCGAATGCATCTTCGGCGCTCAACGAGTCCAGCGGCGGTGCTAGTGGCCCTGGCTCCGTCGTCCCACCGCCATCAGCAGCTGTGGCCGCAGCAGCAGCAGCTGAAGCATTGTTTGCTGTTTTTGTCATATTGTCAATGTAATTTATGCTGATGCTAGTGCGGTTGCTGATGCTACTGCTGCAGCAGGCAACGTCGTTCAGCTCCTTGTCCTTGGCCACCTTATCGCCATCGCCATTGGCAACGCCATCGGCATCGTCCTTGACCTGTTCAATATCCGGTTGTACTTCGATCTCTGAGGGCTGGGCAATGCGGCCAACATATGCATCGCTAAGGCGACGCGTCAGCGCCTTGTTATTGTTCATCAAATCGACAACGATCCTCAGCAGCTTGCTGCGTGCCGGTGTGTAGCGTAAGAGTCGATGAAATACATCAAGATTTGCCAGCTCCTCGGTGAGTGTGTCCATCAGCTGCTCTCGACATGACATCTACATTAGGGCAGTAAATAGAAATGGAAAAATTAGGATGGAAAAAACAAGCTTCATGGAATGCAAATCCACATCTAAAACGAATTGTGAAGGGATGTGAGGAACGGCGGAAACTCTGTTCCAGTCACAAGAACAACAACAACAACAGCATCGGGTAATCTAATCTAACTTACACTGTTATCCAACACTAGTCATCAGGGAGCCAGGTTCAATGGCTGCGTGAGTTAGCCGAGGATGCGCACTTGAAAACATGACAAATAAAAATAAAGGGCGCCAATGTGCTATTTATAGTCAAAGACGACAAGACAATGAGGCAAGATACGCTGAAGCATCGTTGTTGTTGTTGTTGTCGGTGCTTATAATTTATTGCAGTCAATTGCAATGGCAGAGCTATTATGACAGCCAATCTATGTTTTATAAGCATGCATATGAATGCATGCATGTATGGGGGTATGCACGTGTGTGTGTGTGTTCTGTTAAATAGCTGATATGCAACGCCAAATATTACAAGCCTCAACTGAAGAAACAAATATGTTAAAGTTATTTAACTTTAATCAGGATACAGAATGAATGGCACAAAAGCTCATTTCAGTTAAATGCCTTTTTGTTTATTGCCCAGCTGTGCACATCAACCAGAAGCTTCGATGTATGAACATAAACAGTGAAGAGCTTTTGGGCACGAGCTTTATCAGCGCAAACAAATCAAAATTCCACCAAATGGAAATCAAAACAAAAACAAAAACAAAAGCAAAAGCAAAATCAAAACAAATACGAAATGTCGTCCTGTTGGCGATTGTTCAGACATTGCCACCTTTGTTATTAAATGCAATACACATTAAAAAACTCGTAAAAGAAAAACAATACGCTGTAACAGCGTGGCGAACAGTCTTCACACACATACAGGCATTGTTAGGCATATGCATGTGTTAAGTATTTTCACTTTTTATATGTTGCCATTCAAAGTGGTTACAAACAGTATTAATTGTCGCAGTTTGGTTTTTTTTTTCGTTTATCGGATGGTACACAGCCGTCAATAACGAAACGGATTACCAAAGATGACAAGAACTTTTTATATCGACCATAAGTTATGTGCTAGTTGTTTTGTCCTCCTCCCTTCGCCCCTTCGCCCAATCTTTCTCTGTCCCTGTCTCTGCCCGACTAGAGCAGCACTGCTGTATGTATTTTTGTTTCACACTGGGGAGCAGAGAATAAGAAAGTGAAGGAGATCGATAAGAAACTTACCAGCTCGTAAACATCGATGAGCAGATTGAGGGGCAACTCCGGCAGCTTGCTGATGCGTTCCAGTGTGGCCACTTTGCAGTCCAGGCCGTTGACAATGGCACTCAATGTCAGATTGTACAGTGCATAGGGGCTGTTGTTGTTGTTGTGCCCAGAGGCCGATGACATCGAGAGCTGCTTTCTTGAAGCCATTTTGCTTTATTTTCCTCCTGTTGTGATCGTTTTTGCTGTCGTTTGTTGTTGTTGGAGTCGCTGTAGTTTTTTTTTTTTTGCTAATTCTTGTTGATTTTGAAAGCTGGAAATCAAAGAACCAACGAAACTCGCTCGGCGGGTTGCGGGTGGACAGTTCTGCAACAGATTTCGACGTTTTTGAAAGGCGTGCCAGTACGAGCAAAACAAATTTAAGAATAATAACAAAAAGAAAAAACAAAAATTTATTAACTTGTGCTTTTGCCACACGTGCCCGTGAAACGTCACCTCAAAACTGATGTGTTGCAATGTCACACGTACACACACACACGCGCACTCGATGTGCCAGAGCAGCAGTAGCATAAAAAAAAAATAAAAAAAAACCAAATTGCTTCACTTTCTTTTAAGACGATCTTCGTTTTTCCTTTTTTTTTTTTGTTTTTTTGGTTTTTTTTTTTTTGCCCAGCGCACAGCAGCTGCTGGCAATTTCACTGGTGCTGATGCTGTAGACGAGTTGCTCTTTGTTACTCACTCACACACATGTAAGCACAGCAAGTCGAATCTTTTATTGTTGTTTGTTGTTTGAGTTGTTTGTCGTGTTTTGCTGTTGGAGAACTTACACAATATTATATGCATTTATTTGCTGTTAACATGTACAATATTGTACGCCCAATATTAAGAGTAATTAATTGGAGTTATTTTTTGGCCAGATTTTATGCCAAAAAAAACTTATTTGATTTTGGGATGGCAGCAGTAGCTGAAACAATCGACAACCTACTAAACTATCGGACACACTCATCGATATTTTATGTAACTTTGCATACTCGATTACGAACTGAATTCAACAATAACTGAACAAAATATTTTGCATAAATACTGTTATATACTAGAAAATTGCCAATAAAGAGGAGCTCAACCAAAAATACAATAAAAATGAAATAGTTGCTTCATTTGTTTGTAAAATTCGGTCACTTTGCAATAAAACGTAACTGGACGCAAATGCCGTTATGCTAGCCTTTTGTTTTTATTGATAAACTTGACAATTTTAGTTAAGTTCCAAGGTTTCCTGCTGACCGTTAGAGCTTTGATAAATTCGATTGATTGAATTTGGCTTTTGCTGTTGCCGTTCAAAACAGGTCAAAGTCATCGTCTTCAACCTCGACTAGGCCAAAATCGTTGGTGCTGCCAAACATCCACCAATGCCGCAATATGTTACGAATGAGCAGAAATCGGGTCGTCGCAAACTCGAAGAAGTGAAAAAAGAGAGCACTCGATGTGAGCAGGGCACACGATGCGAAGAATACCTCGTGCATCGTTAGCAGTTCGTTACTGCCCTGATTCAGACTGTCCATGCAATGCAACACCTGTACACAAGCAAAAAATCGCAAATAAGCTGGAAGGATGTGGCCAAAGAGCAACTGACGGCAACGCCAACGCCAACGGCTGCAAACGTTGCTCACCTGCTGCAGTATCACATTGGCGATCGGGATCAGTGAGGCGCTAAAGAGCAGATGCTTCAGAATCATGCCACAGCAGCGGCCGCAGAAGAAGGCGCGCACCATTTGCAACACACTCGCCCGATCTGCCGTTATATTGAATGGTGCATTGCATATTTCACAGCGATTATCGCGTCGATGCATTATCCAGCGCTTCAAACACTTTAAATGTATATAACCCTAGAAATTCGATACATAAATTAATTAAGGACGCGATTCCCAAGGCTATATCTAAATCTATCCATGTTTCTATCTACTTATGAGGTATGCTTCTTTTTGAACCACAAAGATCACATTGCACTTGAAAGCGAATTTAATTTTGAAAAACAAGAAAAAAATAAATAAAAAACCTACCAAAAATCGAAAGTATAAACAAAATAATATACGTTTGATAAAAGCGTATTTTTCCATCAAAAATCAAAACTTCCATCTTGTTTTAAATAAATAACATTAAAAACCTACCAAATATCGAAAATATATTCACTGACAATAATCGGACACCAGGAATATATGTTTATATTCTTAGATAAAGTTCATTTATAAACTAGCTAGTTTGACGCTTTCACACCTTAATTTTGAACCTATTTAAGAATCCCGCTCTTGGTTAATGATTGTGGATGCCTAGCTTAAACTTCAAACTCCCTTGAATTAAGTTTACAATAATCATTTCTCCGAACACCCTCAGAGTGCGAGCTGTGGCACTTACCACGCTGCCCTTACATTTGCAGGGACAGTTGATAATCTCCATGTCGCTGCGATCCCAGCGACAGATGCGACACGAATTGCCAAACTCATTGGCCGAGTGGACGCTCTCTTGGGAGACCGGTTGGCTGGACAATGCCACTCCATGCTGTTCGGCACCAGTATCAGCAATACCACGACCACCGGTCAGCTCCTGCTCCTGCTGCTGTTGGTGTTGCGTTCTTGTCTGCGCCAGAGATGTGCTCGCAGCAATGCTGCTAAACAGCCGCAAGGCTGTCGCCTCCGACAGTTGCTCCTGCTGATGAGGCTGCTGCTGCTGTTGCTGCGGCTGCGCATGCTGGTGATCCTGTTGTGCCATTTCTTTCCACTTGTTGTGTGTTTGAGCTTATGCGTTTTATGGTTTATCGATCTTAAGACTTTTGTGGGCGTAACGATTTGAATTTTGCTGGCACGAATTTCACACATAATTTTGTTCGGACATTTTCACACAAGACTCTCACAGCGTGTTTGATATCGGTTTGAGTTTTGTTCTCTCATTTCTCCAGCTGACAGACAGGCAATACGTAGGCCAACTTCAAATATCTAGTTTTTATTAATATATCTGTTGGTCTTTAGGATAAGAAAAACTGTTGTACAGTTATAAGATACCCTGTAAAAGTAGTTGATCAAATTGATCGCCCACCAAATAAAAATACATTTTTTCGATCATTTTGTTTCTTTCAATGTTAATATTAGCTGTAGATACATTTATGTATAATTTTTAATGTTGATATCGCATTTCGCTTGCCGCTGCTGCGAGTTAGTAAATTGTTCGTATAATTTCGCTCGCTTAGAGTTGATAATAATATTAATGCATTTCTCCCACTCTTTCATCTCTCTCGCATCAAAACTCAGCGGGGTTAGTAAAGTTTGCGGCATGAAAATTCATTGCTGCTCTAATTCTTTTTTTTTTTTCTTTTTTCATTCTTTAAAATTATAATTATGACAAAAAAATTCAACAATTATTGTATAGTTTTTTTTAAAGTTCAATAACAAATAATAATAATAGTAAAATATTAAAAAAAAAATATATATATATGCATATATATGTAAAATAAAACAAAACACAAAAAACGTATCAAATGTCCTTTTGCTGTTCAATTCGACGAGCCTGCCATTTGTGGTGTATATAGGTATAGGTAAGTGTGAGTAAGTTGATGTGGATGGTGTATATAGATAGTATTTAGTATTTTAAATTGTTTATAGGATGCTGAGTGTGTTCATCCAACACGAAATGCCAAGAAGGTATACGCAATTAATTGCCTGAACAGGGGTACTCAATTTTTGTTTGCTTAAAATTTAATGAATAGTTGTTGTTGTTGCTGTTTCTGCTCCTGTTGTTGTTGCCCACGTACTGTTCTTGTTGCTGTTGTTCTTGCGCCATTGTTGTTGAGTTGCTTATTTATATTTTTGTTACTGGCAATTGCGAAAACGGCGATAGATGCTCTGTACATAGACAAAGACGCACTTCCAGTCGGGTCGGCTCATCTCCACCATGTCTTCCACATCCAGCAATGGTGCTATGCCAGCTTTCTCGCTGCGGCACAGAGAGGAAAGGAGAGAGAATGATTAACAGTGCAATTTACAGTCGTGTTTAACATTTTGTACTTACTCGGCAACACTAAAGGCCAGCTCAAAGTTGTGTCTGCGTGTTTGTTTGGTTAGTTCACTGTAGTCAAATGCATCTGGCAAGAAATGATGTATCAGGGCACAAAAGGCCAAGCCGTCTGACCAGCTCGAACTAAAGTTGCTTATTTGGACGTTCTGTGAATAACATTTAAATAACATGGTAATGAATGCGCCCAGAAGGGGTGGGGAATATGGTTGGCAGTGGGATTACAGATATTGACTCTGTTATTTTCATTCATTTTTTACTGCTTCTTTTTTTTATGAGCAACAGCAGCAGCGGCAATAAAGCAATATTTTTTTGTTGAAAGCCCCAGCCCCAAAAAGCAATTGGCAACGACAACGACAACAATAATTAAAAGAATATGTAGTAAAAGGAAGCGGCAAAGCACAACGTTTACAGTTACTTATAACAGGAGAGTAAATTCTGCGTTTCTTACTCCTTTTCCACTTCCAGACAGAGCAGGCTGCTTGCGTGCGTTGCTTTTTGTTTTGTTTCTTTTTTCTAATTGCGTGTATAATTGGACAGTGTATATCTGTGTGTGTGTGTATGCGTGTGTAGATGAGTTGCTCATATGCTCAGCTAAAGGTTAGGCGTTGTTTAGTTTTTGTAATTACGTTTTTGTTGTTTTGTTTGTTTTGGCATGGTTTGTTGGTTATTTTCCTTATGTTGGGCCTAAGCATTAGAATTTGGTTATCAAAACGAACGACAAGTAAATTATACAAATACAAAATATATAAAATCAAGTCAAAATTCAAAAAGGAATGTAGCAAATAACGGTCTATGGCTGTGGCTTTGTGTTTGGCTGTTTTTTTTTTTTGTTGATATTTTTTGGTTTTTTTTTTTTTTTAGGTTTTGGATACCTCATATTCCTGCGTTTTGTGCTGACACCACTGCAGAAGTTGATCCTTGACAGTGGCGGCGCGCGCATTTAATGCCGGATCGGTAAATTTGAAATACGGTTGCGCTGAACCGCCGGGGGTCGTGGGTGTGCTTGTTGTTGGAGATGATCTGAACAAATGATTCAAGGTTGGAGGGGCAGACGTTTTAGCGAAACTCACACAATTGTTTTTTTTTTCTTAGTTTGATTTGGTTTTTTTATACATAAATTTTGTACTTCAGTTTGTAGTTTGGGTGTTTGATTTTTGGTTTAGCTCGTGTGTGTGTGTGTGTGTTTTTTGTTAACAGGAAACAACAACAATTATTACTATTACAGTGAACGGTCGGCAATTAGAATCTGTTTCTTTACGACTTTTTTTTTTAAAAGGTATTACCAAAAATATTTGAAAATTTAGCTCTGAAAGTCATAAAACTTGAAATATCGACAAACAGATTAGTTCCAGTTAGCGAACGGACACTGTATTCTTAAAATAAATCATAAATATTACAGCTTACGGTTTTTGTTTTGTTTTGTGTGTGTGTGTGTGTGTGTACGTGTGTGTGCTTATCTAACTTTTTCTGTTCTTGTTGCTTTCTCAAAGAGGAAGTGTGACAGAGAGATAGAGAGAGAGACAGGGAGAGACAGAGACGAGAGTGAAAGTGAGCTGCGTACGCATGTACAGTAGCTAGAACAAGACGAAGATACATGCGACACACATACATATGCATGTACATATATACATATGTATGTTAAGTGACATTGTTCAATTTACCTAACACATTTAGAATTTGACCTATGCACAGAAGACATAATTAATATTGCCGATTACCAACACCAGAAAATGGGTGTAAAATAGGAGTCGAAACTAGTGATTGAGTATGTGTGTTTTGTGTGTGTATATGTACGGATGTGTGTGTGTGCGTGATGAGATCCTGCACCAAATGTGAATGCAAAAGAAATTCAAGCAAAATGGTATTTAACATCTGACTGTGTCAGCGTTGCCGTATCATCGATAAGAATTTTGCGTGCTTTCCTTTTGACATATGTGCGTGATTTACTGGATTGTTTTTTATGTGTATTTATGTAAATGGGAGTAGGCAAATATGTTATATAAATATATTTTCGGTTTTGTAGCTTACTTTTGAGCCTGCTGCTGGGCAGCTGCCTTATCGAGCTGCTTGAATTTGGCCAGCGGAGAAATGTTTTTAGTGGCAGCGTTGCCACTCACCGTACGTGTGGTAACTGCAATTGCGATTGGAAGGTCAATTATGATAAACATAATAATATATTGAAATATTATACCTTTTGTTGTTGTTGTGGTGACAACTGCGCCGCCATCTTTTGACTTGGTCTCGGTGCGTTCACTGGTCGTTGAACTTTGTTGCTTGTGTTGTGCTGTATAAAGAAAGGTTTTAGACGAATTGGTAACGAGGAAAAAACGGAGGGGAGAAAAAAAGAAGCAATAATTACAACAATTAGTCAAATTGCATGCATACACAAAAAAAAAAAAATAAAAAAGTCAAAATCATTATAATAATCAATTTAACATAATTCAAACATCATTATATGTATAAGTCTAGTTAAAGTATAGTTATTGAAAATGTTGGAAAAAATACGGTTAGAAAGATTAATCTGTTTAAATTATTTGTAATTTTTTTAATTTAGTTTTTTCGTTGTATCTTGTCTTAGACTATTCTAGAGCAGGCAACAAAATTGATGCCACACACGGCAACAAACGAAACACGTAGATTGCAAAATTGCATTTGCAAAGTTCTTTTTTTTACTGTTTTAGTCAATCAAAAAACGACAGCTCTACACAAATTCAGCAACTTACAAAACAGAATCTAGCAATTAAAATTGCATTAAATGCGTGGATTAAAAATAATCGCAGATGTGCAATAAATTGGCAAAGAAACACACCAAGCGGCTGTTTCATGCCGCGTGTTCCAAAAAAATTCACACATAGTACAAAAAATAATAAACAAAAATACACAAAAATATATATGAAAAATAAAAACTTGAAACGTGAACCGCTTGAATAAATGTTGCGACGGCTCTGCTGGGCGATTTTGGTGGTTGGTGTCTGGTGACGCTGGTGGTGCTGGTGGACTTTACCACATTATATTTACACAAAGTATGCAAGTTTGCGAGTACACAAAACAAAACTTAGCTACATATGAACAAAAAAAAAAAACAGAAGCATGCACAAAACGTTCCTTTTTTAATACAAAATACAAGAAACGAATGAAAGGAAACATGCGGACAAAACAGTGTGTGTGTGTGTGTGTGTGTGCGTGTGGGTGGTGTGTGTGCTTGCGTGTATGGGGAAAGCGAAGTAAAGAGCCAGCACAGCAAACTGGGCAGCTGAGCTGTTTGCAATAATCAAAAATATAAATGTTTGTGGTAAAAAGAACTCTTAGTTTTTGTTTTCTGGGCTTAGGGGGGCATGTACAAAAAGACTAAGACAAAAAATGTTGAGAGTGAGAGAGAGAGAGAGAGAGACAGGAGGGACAACATGGGATTCTTGTGTGTTTGAAGTGTTTGTTTTCGCTGGACCAACCAACCAACCAATCAACCAGCCAGCGGAACGTAACGCAACGAAACGGAAATGAAACGCAACGGAAATAAAACGTTTAAAGCGTTTAGCTATCTTTGTACAGCTTTTTTTTTAGAGGATGGGGTGTAGAAACAAAGGCAGGCAAAAAGTATAATATAAAAATTTATAGAAAAACAAATATACGAAAATATATATAAGGAAAATGAGAAATATACCTATATATAAATATATACATATATGTATATATATATATATTTAAATATATATACATAGGTATTTAAATGCGGTTAGGCCGGGCGGGTGTAGCAATGGTAGTACATGGAACGCGCGAAATGAACAAGGTGGCAACGCTGTTTTGGACATTTTGTACAGTTGGTGTATTTTTTGTTGTTATTGTTTATTTTACTTTTTTTCACACTCACAAATTATAACGTTTCAAGTTCTCCGGATCTTGGCTGCTGCTGATTATCATATTCTGTTCAATTATCTCTTTTTCAGTTTTCTTTTAACATTTCTGTTGATATCATTTTTTTGTTTTGCATCCTGCGGTTGGGGCGGCGCGCAGCTAACTCGGTCGGGGTGTGTGTGAGGATGTGTGTGTGTGTGTGTGTGATAGAAGCAAAAACCATACATGTGGTCCCTCCTTCTGCTAACTCAAGAGACTCGTCGATAAAAAAAAAATTGAGCGCAAACTAACCAAAAGTGGCGAACAAAACGAATTGTAATGAAACGAAACGAAATTGGAACGTTTCGCTGACTAGAAATGGGCTGGGTTGGTACGTTTTGGAACTGGCACTAAAAACAAAGCCTTAGCCTACGCTCAAATAACAGTAGCGAGTATTAACAGTTAGTCAGTTAACGGTTAACGGTAATCGGTAATCAGTACAGTTACAGTTCAACTTCATTTGCTTGTTTAATTCGATTCATATTTCTGTGTGTGTGTGTGAGTGTGTGTGTGTGCGAGTGTGTGTGTGTGAGTGTGTGTGTGTGAGTGTGTGTGTGTGTGAGTGTGTATGTGTGTGTCGTTTGTCGGGTCCAGTTGCGTCTCGCTGGGCGGCTCAAACTGGAATGGCTGCTGTGTTTGTATGTGTGTTTTGTTGTTGTTGTGTCGTGTCTGTCTAACAATCAAGTGTGTTATCGATTGAACGATTTATCGACCTATCGATTGGCGCCAGAATTGAACTCACTATGCGCCCAGCATCAGCTGCTCGAATGCATCCTCCACATTACTCTCGTCCAGCAAATTGAGATGCGCTATATGCGGCATGGTGGCGCTACGACTAAGGCCACCACCAATGCCGCCACCACCACCACCACCAGATCCACCTTTACCAGCACCACCTAGCATTCCGATGCCGCCACGCATCAGGCCAAGTCCCGACACATTACCATTCGACGTGGAATTCAACGAACTGAGCGATTTACGTGCCGTCGATAATTTTTCACTGGTTTTGGTGCGATTTATCACCGATTTGCGATTGGACGAGGAGGCGGAGGAGGAGGTTGTCATTGTGGCGCGCAACTCATCCAGCTGTGTACCCGTTGGTGATTTCTGTCCAGAGAAATAGGCGGCAACGGTCCGCTGCTTCTCGCCCACCTGCTCCTTGTCAATGCCGGCTTCATATAGCTTTGGTATGGCCAGCGAGTGACCCGACTTGGTTCGTCGCAACTCACCAGGCAGCGGATTGTGGTATCTGTGTGTGCCGGTGCCATTACTCTGCTGTTGCGACTGCTGTGGCTGTTGCTGCTGGCAGATTTGGTGCCACGAATCACACTTACTGAGACGATTGAGACGCGACCCACCATTGCTCTGCTGCAGATGAATATCCTCCTCATGCTGTTGGCTGCGTCGACTGAGCGAACTAAAGGCGCTCACATTATTAAAGACAATGTTGCGAGGTATTTGATCCTCCGGCGCGGGCTCAGCGACAGCAGTACCAGCACCCGCCGGCTGTTGAGGTTGTGGTGTGGCGGGAGTTTCCACAATAAGTGGGTGGTGCTGCTGCTGTACTGTAATGCTGGTAGTGCTGCTGTGGCTGGTGGAACTTGTGCTCGTGCTCGTATGCTTGTTCACCTGTGGACTCTGGTACGCGTTGGGCACATAATGATGTCTTTGAGGTGGTCCAAATTTCTTTAACAGCGGCGCATTTTCCTTGGGCAGCGATGACTTGACTATATCCGGCGTATCTTCGGGTGCTGAAGATTTATATTCCAATTGAATATCACGCTGCTCCAGGAGATTGCCCAAGCTTTTGCGGCGCAACTCGCTGAGTTCACGCTCGCGCTGCAACTGTTGCTCTCTCTGCAATTGTTGCCGGCTGGCGCTCAGTGATTGCTGCGATTGCAACCGTCCTAAGTTGGTTGGCTCTATGGTATTCTGGCGTAACAGCTGCGCCAGAGGCTTGGGCTCATAGTTGCCGCTGCTGTCGCTGATCGTGTGACTGCGCATGCTTAGACGAGGTCGACTTGGTTGCTGTGCCGTCGCTGGTTGCTGTACGATTGGTGGTTGCTGTACCGACGGTTGTTGCGGCTGTTGTGGTTTTGGTGTCAGCTGCGGCTTGTTGCTGCGATCAACCGGTGGCGGCAGCTGTGACATTAGCTGAGACGTTTGCTGTGGCGTCAGCTGTGGTGTCAGCTGTGGCGTCAGCTGTGGTGTCAGCTGTGGCGTCAGCTGTGGTGACAGCTGTGGTGTCAGCTGTGGCGTCAGCTGTGGTGTCAGCTGTGGCGTCTGCTGTGTTGTCAGCTGTGGCGTCAGCTGTGGTGTCAGCTGTGGCGGTGCATGCATCGGATTCGCTGTCCAACTAGTGTGCGAGAGCACCGAGCTGGAATTTGAATGCTCCGAGGTGCGTCGCGAACGATTCAAACTCACTGTGGAAGCGGGTTCCAGCTCATCGGCCGAATCCTCCATCGGATAGGTGACGACATAGGAGTTTTGCGTCTCGCTCGCATAATTATTCGCTGGCTGCGCCACATACTGCGGCTGTCGACTCGCCTCGTAGCTGCTGAGCTGCGGAAAGAGTGGCTCCACCTGTGGTGCTTGGTATAAGCGACCATCTGGCGATAGGCAGCCTGGCTTGCTGGCTGAACTGGGCATGGGGGCAGATTGTTGAGTTTTATAGGAGCTCTTCTTATTATTGTTGTTGCTGTTCTTGTTGTTGTTATTTGTGCCATTGCCACCCAGCTGCTTTATGGTGTACAATAGCGATTTGGCCGCTCGGGAATTTCGGCCAAAGACCTCATCATCGCTAACATGAGCCGTCCGTCTGTCGGCGACTGTAACCGCCGTTTGACTACGCGGTTTGCGCATCACTTTGATCTCGGCACGATACTCGTGCATATTGTGATCCGAGTCCAGCTCGAGATCATCATCCGTATTGTCTGTCATCAGGGGTGCCGTCACGCAACTAGTTGGGCTATCAATAGGACTGGCAAAGTCCAGCTGACGCGTCGGCTGTGGCATATATGTTGGATTTGCATTGGTCAACACGAGTGGAGCTGCGAATGGATTTGTGAGTGGCTCCAAAGCGCTACTCAAACAGGGCTGACTGCGATAATTGGTCAGATTGGTTGGACCCCGGCGTACCGGCGGGTAGTCCGCATAGGTAAAGGATATATTGGTGGGTGGTGGCGGGGCTGCTGCTGCTCCTCCTGGTGCGGCGGTTAAACGTTGCGAGGCATAGAATTCCAGTTCGGGTTCCATGGCATTGGGCAGAGAGGGTCGCTTCTTAAATTCACTTAGAGATGCTGATGGTGCTTTCGATCGCAGCGAATTGTGACGCTGCACATAGACGCTGGTCGGTGGTTGCTGCTGCTGCTCGAGATTATCACGCAGTGAGCGCTCCTCAAAGTGGTGGGCCTTGCGCTTGAAATCGCTATTATCCACACGAGGCTTGGCCACCCAGGGCAGTCCGATCGGTGAGCTGGCCGGCGAGGGTGTGTTGCTGTAGCTGGGACGCGGCTGCAAGTGTTGCTGCAGTGCAGCACCACCTGCTGTTGCTGATTTATTGCGCACACTGCTGTTGCTGGTGCCGTTGTTCATTGCTATTGTTGATGGTGGTTGCCAGCTGTTCGACTTTTGCGCAATGGGCTTGTAAATATTGGGCGTGGGTAGCTGACCTTGGTCGATGGGTCGGAATACGGATTGTGGTGCATGTATAAATTTATTGAGTGGTTGTGCAGTGGATGCTGCTGCTGCTGCAGCCGCTGCTGCTGCTGCAGCGTTTGCTGCTGCTGCATTTGCCGCCGCTGCATTGGCTGCCGCTGCATTTGCTGCCGCTTGCTGATCTCTTTCCCTTTCACGCTGCTGCTGCATGCGCAATTCCATTTCCTGTCGCCGCTGCCGCTCCAGCTGCTCCTGTTGCTGTCGCTGTCGCTCGAGTTGTTGCTGTCGCTCCAGTTGCTGTCGCTGCAACTGTTGCTCATAGTATTCACGCTCGAGTCGCGATCGCTGCTCGCGTTCGTAGCGCGCCTCCTGCTCCAGATGCAGCTGACGCTCAAGTTCCTGTCGCCGTTGGCGCTCCAGCAGCGCTGCCTGCTGCAACTGTTGCTGCTGCTGTTGATGTTGCAGCTGTTGTTGATGCTGCAACTGTTGCTGATGCTGCAGCTGCAGCTGGTGCTGATGTTGCTGCTGTTGATGCTGCTGATGCTGTTGATGCTGTTGCAGCTGCAGCTGTTGATGCTGTTGTTGCTGTTGATGCTGTTGATGATTGTGGGGCGGCTGTGGCGGCTTACCTTTGGTTGCTGTTGCCGCCTCGCCAGTCTCAAAGGTGTGCTTGATGTTGCCAAACTTGTGCGTCCAATTGGAAACGGATCGCGCACCCGCCCATCCCAAGCCACCCTGGTGACTCTGCTTGTTGATGAAGGCGAGAAACTTGAGATCGTTCTCCGTTTTCGGTTCGAATTGTGGCACCACTTGTTGTGCGCGTCGCTTGACGCTCACCTGAACGGCACGCTTCAGACCCACATTGCTGCTCCGACTATGATCCTCCACCTCGGAGTCTGTGTCATCGGCGCTGGCAGTAAACTTTGCCTTCACCTTGGGTATATCAATGGTATTGGCGCGTTTCATCAATTGCTTTTTGCCGTTGGCAAAGCGACCATTTGCCGTGGACGACTCCGGCGGAATTTGCTGTGCAGCGGCATAGTTTGAGAAGCTCACGGCATAATCGCCAGAGAGTGGTCTTCGAGCAGGTGTATTGCTGCTGGGAGGCTTCAGTTGCGCCGGTTGCTGCTGCAACTGCTGCTCTTGCTGCTGTGTTTTGGGTACAAACTGATTTGGTCGATAGAGCTGCGTTGCGGGCGCACCGAGTATGGCACTTGAGCTGGCATTCTTCTCCAGCGGCAACATTGCCGATGGCCGACTCTCGAGGATTTGCATGTCCTCGATGTAGCGACGGGCATCGGCGAGTTCCTCGCGACTAACGCCCACCGTATGTCGACTGTTGCGCTGTCGTCGCTTCGCAAATCGTTGACGGCTGCTCTGCTCGGGATCGGCGGTGTCCACTTCTGTTGCATCCTCGCCGCTGGCTAGCTTCTCGGGTGCACTCAGTCCGGACTGGAGACGAGCGATGAGTGAGAGCAAAGCCTGTCGCTGACCACCATCAACGGCCAGCTCTTGGCCCAGTTTGAGGGAGCACTCGAGACGACTGAGGGCATCGGTGACCTCGTCAAGGAGTCCACGATTTGCATCGCTACGCTGCTGCAGGCTGTCACGCAATCCAGCCGCAAGCAATCGCAAATCCTCGCCGCTCTCCGTGCCGGAGTCCTCCTTTGGAGGTACACTCAATCGCTTCACTTGTGGCATTGTTGTCTGACTTGTCGTTGGTTCTTTAGTCGGCGTTTTTACTGTGCTACTAACTTTTTGGGTGCTGCTACTGCTACTGCTATTGCTACTGCTGACTGTGGATTTTCTACTCGCTACTTGGCTACTGCTACTACTCGTTGTTGTTGCAGCTGCTGCTGCCGCAGTTGCTGCTTTTGCTGGCTTTGGCTTTTGCAGCGACTCACCCTGTTGACCGTCAACTTGAGTTTGTGGTAGAGTTGAAGCTGCTGTCCCAGTTACCACCTGTTTGGTGAGCTCTACTTTGGCCAGCTTTTTCTCCACCTGGGTGGTGCTGGTGCTAGTGCTACTAGTGCTTGACTTTGATTCCGCCTCTTTTTTAAGTTCCTGTTTCACTTCCTTTTTCACTTCCTTTTGCATGTCCTGTTTAACCTCCTTTTTCACCACAGGCTGCGGCGGCTCCTCGTCGCTGCTGTCGTCGTCGGTTACCTCTTCAATTATTTCCTCATACTCGCTGGCGCTGCTCTCTTCTTCAGCTTCCACCTGCTTGGCAGCGGCCTTTGCACCGCCCGCCTGCAAATTCTTTTGCTCTAAAACACGCGCGACGCATTTAAATTTAAGTATGTGTGATAAATGAGTGTGATCGAGAGAGAGAGAGAGAGAAAGATGGAGAGAGTAAAGAACGATATATATATATATATATACATATACATTGGGTATAAATGCGTAAATAAAAACAAATCAACAAAACAACGGCAGCAACAAGTTAAAAGGGGGGACAATAAGCACAAGGCGTTCAAAACTCGGAGCAGGCCGTCCACTGGGGCTGCCCTGGCTGTAGAGAGAACTCACCCATGACAAGAGGGAACGAGTGGAATATCGGGAGCGAGTCTAAAGATCCTTTTTGGCGAGACGAGTAACGAGTAGCAAGAACAACGAGAGAACAAAAAAAAAAAACAACGTGTGACAGAATAACGAGTGAACGTTGAACGAGACAACGAGAGTCAGACGGAACGAGTGAAAGTATAACAAGTAACGGGTAAATAAAATAATAACGAAATTTGATGTGAATATAAATATGTATGAATAACGAGAGAGAGATATGAATGTATTGACGAAGTGAACGAACTGAACGAATGAACGCACGAACGAACGAGTAATACCTGTCCTGGATAATTGGCTCTAAAATACTTTAGTCTAGCTACGAGTATACGCTGTTTGCATATCTACAAGATACAAATACAGAACACAATCAGAAACTATAATAATAGCCAGAGATAGAGATAGAGAAAGAGAGATAGAGAAAGAGAGATATATCGATAGTGAGAGAAAGATATGTTAGAGAGGAAGTGAGGGCTAAACCTAAATGTAAATATATAAATAATCCATTTGAATTCATCTTTAAGTCCGTTTGATTTGCCATATTCCCATTGGTTAGTGGCTGACGTATATATGTGTGTGTGTGTTTTATTTTTTTTTTGCTCAAGGTTAGGATCAGGCATTATCCAGCTTTTATATAGCACTTACCTTCGCGTTCCGCCATAAGTTCGCGTAAACGTGCACGGATCTTGCGACGCTCCTCGTATGTGGAGGCCTGTTCCAACTAAAGGGGAAGCAAATGCATTTTTAGATTTCACAAAACCCAACCAAGTTGAAAGCAAATGAGTTGAAATTCATGGGCATAGCCAGGCTCTCAGCGGTCAGGCTGACTCACTATAGACTTACTAAAGCATATATTGAATCTGTCTATTCACTTTATGTTTTCAATTAAATTGAGATGCATCATTTAAAAATCATTTGACATATGCATCTCAAGCTTTGAATATTTTGACCCTGCAAATGGCTGCAGGGTACAATGAGAACTGAGCAGAAAATATCAAAGGTTTGAAAAGAAGTTCTTCGCGTTACTTTACATGTGGAAAACTATAATTGTGTCAGATTTCTGGCTGGCTGGTCTACGCCCACAAATGAGTTGGCTTGCTTACCAATTGCCTAAGTAGCTGCTCGTCCCAAATTTCCTCGATGTCACAAGTTGTGCGTGTAACTGGTGCTGAGGATGTGATCTTCCTGGTGTTGCTGCTGCTGCTGATGTTGCCTGTATTGCTGTTGCTGCTGTAGCTGCTGCTAATGCGTGTCGTTTTCACCTGAAACGAAAATAAAAAAAACACTGGTTAACAATTTTTTTGGTTTTTTGTTTATGAATTAGTAGAAATGATTTTCATCTAGATGGCAGCAGCGCCCACACGTCGGAGCTCTTACAGTGCGTGTCGAAAAGCAAACGCCAGCTGTTTATTGGGATTTCATCGTTTTTTTTTTCTGCGCTCATTTCTGCTCTTTTGGCTAAATAAAACTGATGAGCGCATTCGCCGGCAACGCCAGTAAAAAAAAAAAATAAATAAATAAAAAGAAAATCGAAAAGAAACACGCAAAAAGGCGAAAAGCAAAATAAATTGAATATCCCCGCCCATCCCAATGCCCCCCGCCAACCCGTTGTCACTGTAATCGCTTGGCCCTGATCGAGCGATGATAAGGCACAAATGAATAAATGAAACAAAAGCAAACACAAGAATAACAACAACAAAATGAATTCGAAGCAATTTGTCGTCCTTAGCCATGGCCAGACGTCTCTTCCGGCTGTTCTTTGCTTGATTCTTGCCAATTGTAGCCATGAGCCAAAAAAGAAAGAAATAACATAGAAAAAAAAATCAACAGCCGCAGCAAAAACGTCAACAAAACGCTACTGTTGCCAGCATACCTGGCGTATGCGTAATGCCGCAACAATATTGCGCATACGCCGCATTGATGCGAACTAAAAAAGAACATATACAACGTGTAGCTGATCGAAAGTGCTCGAAACCAATAAATAAGACTATTTTCCATATTTTAGAATGTTTTTATGCGAACATTCTTTCATATAATTTATTGGAACACATTTTTGAATTATTTCAATTGGAGTTAAGATTGATTAAGAACTACTTGAAAGATATTAAGTTATTCGCACGCTTGAATTTATATTTAATTTATATACTCAAATATAACAGTAAATATAAGAGGCAATCGCCGCTTTGAACTTCTTTATATATTGTATAATAAGTATCGGTCGATTGCACCTGAAGCACTTAAGATTTGCATATAGATGAGGACCATCAACTGGCTAAAGACCCAGCAAAATGATGGACACAATATGGAAGTGTTCATGTACATGGGATAATAAGCGTTAATTAAGTATACGCGGCGAATGCCCGCAATTAAAAAAAACACACACACAAAAATCAATTTGAAATTCGGAATTTCATTTTTCATATTTCATATTTTGTATTTCGTATTTGGTATATCGTATTTAACGTATATTTTGTATTTGCTTTGTGGTACAGTACGTCAGTTTTTTTCCCCATTTCCTAGTGGCAGCAACAACAACACCAACAACTGCAACAAAGTGACAGCCGTGCGAGTCTGTCTAACCCCATCCTACCCTACCCTGGTCCCGCCCACAGGCGGTAAACACGAACGAGCTTCTTTCTTTTTTTTTTGTGTGTGTTTTTTTTGTTGGGATGTTTATATCAATTTGACCAAATTTGGCCAGCACAATATTTCAAAAATAGCAACAACAACAAATTTAAGATATTCAGAATTTTTTCGAACATGTTTCGAGAGTTGCCAATGCGATTCATTTTGAGAGCGACGCCAAGCACGCGTTGCTATTTTTAGCTCAGAGATTATTTAGGCAATACACACACACAACACAATCCGATAGAGAAGGTGAGAGAGAGAGAGAGTGAGAGAGAGACAGATAGAGAGAGGGAGATAGTGGTGGGTGAAGGGTGAGCGGTATTCTTTAATACTGTCGGTTGTACGCAAACCAAAACGTTTTCCTTTTCTTAATACAACGATAATTTCTATACTTAAATACCCTGCATGAATATAAAACATATTTTGCCAGTTTGCTGTTACAATATGTAACACGTTTTAAAGACTTTCATTTTCTCATTTTTTTGTATATTCATTATTATTTCTAAGTTGATTTTATTGGATTGATAAAATGTCCTACCAAGATATTAATAAAAAAATTGATAATATTGACAATATATTAAAAAAGGATGCTTAAAAACTTTGAACTATTCTTTATTGATATTTTTTTCGTTTTAAAGATTTGACTTTTAAGACATGTTGCTTAAGTTGAGTGCAGGGAATATATTTGACATAGTTAGCCATTTCCCAAAGTGGCATTGATCAAGAACAAACTAATTTATTTACGTTGAACTTTTGAGATCTCGCAAGTGTATTTCAATTTCACAGCTCTTTAATCTTATTGTTTTGTTTGCTCCCAAGCAAAGGCATAAAACAAATAATCAAAAGCCAAAAAGAAAAGCAAACTCAAAAGCAAAAACACCAATAAAAACACAAAGCTAATTTGCCAAACAAGTTTCTATAATTTTCCAACTAAGCCAAAAAAAAAAAAAAAAAAAAGAATGCAAATATAAATAAATGAAAACGAGTAACGTAAAAACAGCAATTAAAACTAGACAAATATAAGAGCAAATTTGATATTTAATTGCATCTGAGCTGAATTTAGTTTAATGATAAAGAAAATTATGTGTAATTGAAAAAAAAAGTTTATTTCATTTTTGTGTTGTGCATTTATATTTATAATAATTTTCAATTTATTTGTGGTCGCCTATGACGTGTGCTCTGTTGCTGTTGTTGTGTGTGTGTGTGTGTTTGTGTGCTTAGGTGTTGTTGTTCTCATTGTTGTTGTTGCTGCTGGCAATAGGCTTGCCAAGTTATTTGGCGCAATTCCGCTAAAGCGTAACAAGCCCCACCAAAATTGCTGCTGCTGCTGCTGTTAGCAAAAAAGGGGTCGCTGCGCTATCGTGAAAGGGGGTGCGGTGGGACATGGGCGGGTTGCATGCAACGAAGCATGGAAATCAAAATGGAAATTGCAGGCCCGACAGGCACAAAACAATTAAAAATCAAAAACGACACAACAAAAAAGAGCTGTTGCACTGTTGAAGCAAGGTGTTGTTATTGTTGTTTTTTATTATTACTGTTGTTGTTGGGGCTCCTGCTGCTGCTGCTGCTCAGCTGACCAAAGCGAATGCAGTTGCAGCTGCAGTTGCTGTTATTGTTCAGCTAGCTCAACAAATTGGGCAACCATTTACGTTGGCTTTGACACTGTCGCTTGCAACAACAGCAACAACAAAAACATGTATGATTAATGCTTTTCAAAGTATATAGTGAAGAACAAACTTGAAATTGTTGTTAAATTTAGCAAAAGGTGAGAATCAACGTGTGGAAGAGAAAGACGAAAAGAGAAGGCCAAAAGTATTTGAATTTCAATTTTTAGTTCAAATTGAAATTAGCGAAAACATAAAATAACCAAAATTGAACTTGCCTTGGGCAGGCAAACAACAAAGCATTTAAAACACGCCCACTTGACAGCCTTCAATTTTCCAATTTTCCATGGAAAATACAATGAAAAGCGATTTTGGCATCTTACTGCATATTTTTAGCCACATGAAGAGAAAACTTTTTGACATGCAAAAAGACGAAGAGACGCAGACAAAGATGAACTGGCAAAACAAAACACACAAAACGATTATGAAACGGCAAAAAAAAAAAAAAAAACAACAAAAAAGTAATAATAAATTGAAGTAAAGCAAAAGAAAAGCAAAAATTTGCCATGCTGGGAAAATGGTTGTTAACTAAACAGTTAACTCGAGGAGGGGCAGTTGGCAAAAAAGAAAACCGGCTTTCGAACCAAACTCAAATCAAATACAAAGCCAAAGCTAAAACTGAACACAAAGCTGAAGACGAGGCTGAAGCTGAAGCCAAACGACTTGGCTCTGGCTTCTTCTTCTTCGTCTTCGTCTTCTTCTTCTCCATTTGTTTTTCTAAAAAAACAAGCGATGATGAGTGAAATGGGGGAAAATAGTGAAGGGGGGTGGTTAGAGGGGGAGATGGGGAGAACTAGCGACGACAGCAAACAGTAGCGGCAAAAATATAATTATAAACACGTTGCACTCGAATGAGTTTTAAAGCGATTATAAAACCAGTTCGGAACCGAACCATAAACCTTAAATCAAAATTGCATTTTACACTCCCAATTGGAAAAGCAAAAATTGAGCAATCGACTCCCAATGTTTGAAAGCTTCGGCGAAATACTTAATTAATGCCTGGAATGAGATGCATAAATATTAATTAAATTTAACAACAAACTCTGAAGTTCTTGATAACAACATAACTGTTATAGATGCAGTCATATATCTGTGAATATTATCTGATCGAAAAAGCCAATTCTCCAGTTGTAAATTGTGATTATTATTCGATTTCCTAAAATGTGGTCAATTGCACCTCAAAAAATAAATCGCATTTGGGTCGCGATCTCTCATGTTAAATATAAGAAATGAAATGAAATGAAGATATTAAAATTATTGTTATTATTAATATTATTATTGTTATTATTATTATTATTATTAATATTATTATTTTCTATTCGTGGATTGCTTATGCCTAAGTCTTCTGTTGCCCAAATAGATTTGCTTCCAAAGAAACATACTTCCAAAGTTATCCTCCACAGATTGTAAGATCATTTAAACTAGTGTATTTGTTTGGCATTAATCTGTAAATAATTTCATTCATTGCAATTACAAACTATAAAAATCGAGACAAGTAAAAAAACCCAATTTATTTATAAAATATTTTGGAAAATATATCATGGAAATCGTATTGCTCCGGAACACTCAGTTAGCTACAAAAAAAATCACTATAAAGCTACAGTTTTCTCTGACAAAAAAAGAAAGATTTTATGTGAAGCTTAATTGTTTTTCTCAACGTCTCAATTCTGGGAATAAGTTTTAATGTTCTACATAATAAAAAGAGTTGCGAGTTCTTTCATTTTATGGCTTCCTCTCCAGCATTTCTAAAACTCTTCACTTTGACAGTTGTCTAACATTTTTGTGTGGCTATTTGAGCACGTAAAGTATCTTCTTTCTGTTAAAGTTAAGTTTTCTGGGCCAAGTGTCCCCAAACAAAAACATTTCACCGTTGAAAATTGTGATTCTTCTTTTTTATACATAATTTAGTCGACTATTTTTTTTTTTCGTGAAACACCGGCATTTAGCATTCCACAGCTGTTGTGCTATCAGCTTGCGGATTCTTATGGTTGTATCTATAATATGCTCGAGATAGTTTCGGGCTATATTGAGCATTGTGTTGGGCGGCTTACGGGGATTCTACTCTACATATAAAGCATGGATGGTATTTGGTGCACAAGTTGAAAGCATGAAAAAAGAATAAAGAATACAAAATACAAAAAAAAAAACTAAAAAACGGGCCACAGTGCAATGCACAACCCATTTGTATCTGTATCTGTATCTATATCTATGTATCTATAGTTATATCTATATAGGCATGCTGCTGATGCTGCTGCTGTGTGTATCTTTAGCTCGATCTGTATCTTTAGCTGTATCTGGCCACTGGGCGCTCCAACAGAGACGAAGATGTTCCGTCCGTATAAATAGTGCCATCGTTGCGCTATTTTTGTCGAAAATTTCCGTACGCTTGCGCTCTCATTTATGCAGCTCCCCTCTTCCGACACACACACACACACACACACACACCCCTACCACACAGCATCCCCTGCCACCCTACCCTCACGCCACCTGCTTCTGCTTTGAAATTTATTTATTTATTTTTATTTTATTTAGATCTATATATTTTTTTGTTGGTTTTTGTTGTGTTTGTCAGGCTGGGAAAATGCTTGGCTTTTGACTTTCTATCTGTGTATCTTTAGATGTATCTGTAGGCTGTAGTTTTGTATGTTCGACTGTGTGTGTGTGTGTGTGTGTGTGTGTGAATATATATTTATATAGTCAACGCTTGTCTTTCACATTTTGCTTTTTTCAGGTGCATTTTGAGGTGACAGCCGAATTCTTACCACAAATTATGCGCACTAAAAATAATTGAAGAAAAAAAAAAGAAAATAATGGAAAACAAAATATAGAAATATAGTTGAACAATTCGTCGTTGCGAACACAGCTGCCAATTCCAATGAATCTGTTTGGCTACGCCTCCTTCCTCCCTGTCGTCCGCCCCATTTTCCTGCCCCCCTCCCCCTACTTCCACCCATTTTTCCCCACTTCACGTCCCACACACTTACGCGCTGTTTAAGATGCCGCTGCTGCAGTCACTTTTGTTGTTGCTTCCTCTGCCGTTAGCCGCTTTGACCAAAGTTGGTTAAAAACACTCGCGTTTCGACTGCAAACCGTTCACCGCATAACAAGAACAACAACAACAATAATAATGATGATAATAGTCGCAACAAGCAACGTTTTCCAAAAAAAAAAAACAAACAACAACAACTCAACTCAACTGCACTCAACAACAACTACGACAAGTATCATAAATAACAACAACAAAACAAAAAACTTGTCTTTTGTTGCCTTCTTTGGTTGTTACTTTTCTTTACTATTGATTTTCTTGTGTGATTTTTTTTTTTTTTGTGTTTTTTTTTGCACTTTGCCGTCTATGAAGATGAGAATTTGTCTCTAGCCTCGTCTCCTCACGCCTTTCGTCTCGTCTCGTCTCGCCTCGTCTCGTGTCGCCTCGTCTCGTGTCGCCTCTTGTCTGGCCTTTTTACTGATCAGGAACACAACAAGTCGCACAAGTGATCGATGCCGCCTCTGAGTGTGTACTGAAATGGCCAACAGACGATGACGACGACGACGATGGCTAAAGCGACCGACGGCTCATTCCCGTTCCTGGCCAGAAGAAGAAGAAGAGGCGCGCATCACATCACGCACAGCTGCGGCGCACACGGCACTAATAGCGAGAGAGAGAGCGAGAACGAGAGCGGGAGAGAGCAAGACCAGCAGCAGCAGCAGTGAGAGATGAAGAGCATACCAGAGAGAAAGAGAGTGCAAAAGTGAAAGAGAGGCAGGGAGTGAGAGTGGCGCATAGAGACAATTGCTGATCGTACACGTGGGTTGGCTGTGGGCTGCTGCTGCTGCTGCTGCTGCTGCTGCTGCTCCTACTGCTGCTGGTGGTGGTTTTCTTTTGTTGGCTGTCCATCAAACACAGAGCACATTCGATTTTGGAGAATACCCTGTATACTAAAACTGTTCTGTTAGGTTGTCTTCGCTAACTACAACGTTTCGAGGCACGAAAAAAGGAAAAAGTTCTGTTGCTCAATCAGAGATCAAATTTCCACAATCAGAAAAACATTTTCCACCAGTCTTATGTAAAAATAATATGAAACACATAAAACAATTCACAGTTCGAATGACTGTTTTATTCAAATTAAAAAGCTAAGAAAGACTTGCTATTGGCTTTGCCAAGTTCACTACAAAATATGCACTCAAATGGAAAGAATCCTCTTACAGAACACCACATAAACGTGTTTATTTCTTGTTATCTTCAAATATGTACAGGGTATCGTTTAGACATGGCTAGAACATGTTGTTCTATTGTCATTATTATTTTTTTTTGGGAACTGTGGTATTTGATTCACTTACCCCTTGATTGCTGCTGTTGTTGTTGGCCCTGTGCAGCTGTTGCTGCTGTGGCTGTTGCTGTTGCTGTCGCTGTCCCGCCGGCATCATGCTTTCCACGCCCTGCATAATGACGCTGGCGCCAAGGAATTTATTGAGCAGAGCACGTGCCTCACGATCCTCACTGCTGTCACCCGGCTCTACCACTATAATGGATAAAATGAAGGTATTGTTGCTGCTGCTGCAGTTGTTGCTGTTGAGTCCACTCACCATTATCGGCATTGCGCATGCGCTCGAGAACATCATCGACGCCGCTGACGATTCGCTCCTCGCCGCTGGTATTGAGAAATGAGCGTGTGCTGGTTCTGGTGGTGCTGCTGCTCGATTTGTTGCGCAACTGTGGTGCCTCCATTTCAATGACACTGCACACATCATTTGATTCGCTGTCCTCCGTCTCGTCCTGGTCGTCGACCTGGCTGTGCGCCTGAGTGTGTGAGCTGCTTGATGCAATCGACTCCTTGCGTATGAAACGCTCGCTCAATTCCTTAACCGAACCACGTCGGGTGGATGTGGGGCTCTCGTAGTTGGGCTCGATGGCATCGATGCCATCTGGTATGCCGCCCTCGACATCGATTAGTTTTAGTTCGCGCTGCAGCGTGCTATTCGAATCTGGATGAGATTTGCGCTCCAGCTGCTGCGATAGCGAGACCAGCTCCTCTGGATTGCTTGAATAGATGAGCTCCTTGCGTTCGTGACGCGGCGGCGATTTGTCATCCGAATAGAACTGCTCCTCGATGACATAGCCTGTGACCTCTGCAAGCAGGAATACCAGCAAAAATTATCGGGAAAAAAATAATCAAACTGCAAATATTCCACAGTTCCATAATGACCAATTTGAATGATCGACTAGTTGACCCATTGCCCCAAGTCGAACACGTTTTATTCGATTTTATTTGGAATCAGAAAGCTGTTTCTTTGAATTTCAAAAGAAAGGAACTTATAGGACTTATTTTTTGAATCTTACTGTCTCTCAGACGGACAGACATACGGAAACACAGACGAACTTGGGTAATCGATTCTTTTACTGGTGGTAGATTAAGAATTGTTAATGTTTATGTTGTCGTCGATAGTTTCGTCCGCTTCTTACATACTTTTGCCCACTTTCATTAGACCCTTTTTAGCGCAATTATAAATTCAATTGAGTGCATGGTGTTGGTTCAGCTCCTTGTTTGAACTTACCTTGCTTTGTCTCACATGGCGCCGATGGCTGTGTCTTCTTCCTAAGCGCCCGAATGCCAAAGAGGGGTAGCCCATTCTCATCGGTGGGTCCAACACCGTAGCTGGATGTGATGGAGTCCTCCTCGCGTCGCTTATTACTACTGCTGCGGCTGCTGCTACTAGTGGTGGTGGTAGTGGTGCTGCTGCTGTTGTTGGTATTGATGTTGGTGCTTGTGGTCATATTGTTGCTGCGCGTCATCTTGCCACTGCTGCTGGTGGTGCTGCCCTTGCGTGGTGTGGGTGAGACTGAGTCGGTGGCTCGCAACACCTTGGTGCGATCCGCCCAAATGGGACTGGCCTTCCCTGGCCCCTTGCTGGGACGACGCTCGGGCATCGACTGACCGTTGCTGCTGGTGGTGCGCGTGGTTGTTGTCGTCGTGGTGGATATGTTAGATTTACCGGTTGGGCTGCGGCGACGCGTCTGTGCTGGACTGATGCTTCGCTCGCGTGGCTTAACTGGCGGCTTGCCAGTGCTGCCGCTGGTGCTGCGTACATCCTTGAGCTGTGGACTCTGACTGCGTTCGCGTTCGCGCGGCGACTGCGTCTGTGGTTGCTCGAGTCTTGGCGGCAATGGACTGCGACTCGGCGTGGAGCTGCTACTCCTAATGGTGGTGCTGGTGGTGTGGCCACCACTCGCATTAATTATGTTCTTTTTAATCAAACGGATTTGGGCGCGAATGCGACGGCGCAACTCATAGCTGCTGACCGTCTCCAGCAGTTGCTCGAGTGTGGCCAGCTCAAAGATCGCCTCAATGTCAATGTCAAAGTCCTCGCTGATGCTGGTGGTGCGCAGCGTCGTCTCGTTGGTGCGTGTTGTGCGGCGTGGCACATCGAACTTAACAGCCGCATTAGGATTGCGCGGCTCAGGCATCTCAGCATCCTCAATCGAGGATTTGCGTGAGTAGTGCGTCTTATTGAACTCAAGCGAGTCCCGCCGAATGTGCTCCAGGGAACTCTTCGTGTGATCCATATAGGATGGACGACGTCCAGCTGGGGAGTGGGGCTCACTGGCTGGATGCGGTTTGGGACTGGCACTGGGACTGGGGCTGGGCGATTGCCGTTCGAAGATGTTGCGACGCGAGGCAACTGTGCGTCCGGGTGTCGTCTGTGTGGTTGGACGGCTGCGTTCTAAAAGTGGTTCAACGTGTGGTTCAGTTTCAGGGGAGCTGCTGACAAGGTTGGTGTTAGTTTGAGGACTATGGGTTCGATTGGTTCTTGTTGTTGTATGCTTGGTGGTGTTGTGCTCAGTGCTCTCATTAACTACGATGGATTTCGAATTGGTGGTATTGATGGTGGTGGAGTCGCTCGGCTTGCTGGTGGCGTTGCGTCTGTGCGGCTCGGGACTGTCACTGGGACTGTGGCTAGGGGCATCCACATAGCTAGTGGTGCTAGTGGTGGTGCGACGTGTCACACTCTCTCTCAGATTATCGTTTGGCTCTTTATTGGTCGGCCTGTGGCGAGGTTGCTCGAGTGAGGGCTTACGTGGTGCAGTGGTGCCTCGTGTGGTTGGCTTGGTGGTGGTGGTCGTGGTTGTGCGTCTGCCAGGTGACATGGGCTGCGGACTCCCACTTTTGTAGGTGGGCAAAGGTTCGTCACCATCCACTTCAACATCGCTGTGGTGCTTGGTGGTAATGGTGGTGGTGGTGATGCGACGCGTCATATTCTCTGTCGGATAATCGCCTGGCTTGTTGCGTGGTTGCTCCAGTGAGGGCTTGCGCGGTGCCGTGGTGCCTCGTGTGGTTGGCTTGGTGGTGCCGGTAGTGGTGGTAGTAGTACGCCTGCCTGGTGACATGGGCTGCGGACTCCCACTCTTGTGGGTGGGCAATGGTTCGTCACCATCCACTTCAACATCACTGGTGGTGGTGGTGGTAGTGCAGCGCGTTACTGTCTCCATTATATAGTCGTTTGGCTCCTTGCCAGTTGGCTTGCGTGGTTGCTCCACGGATGGTTTGCGTGGTGCAGTGGTGCTGCGTGTGGTTGTCTTGGTCGTGGTGCGACTACCCGGAGACTGTGGACTGGTATTGCGTTGTGTAGGCCTAGATTCAAACTCCTCGACATCCACATCGATATCCCCACGTTTAGTGGTGCTGGTGGTGCGACGCGTCACTGTTTCAATTGAATAGTCGCTTGGCTCTTTGCCAGTTGGCTTGCCACGTGGCTGCTCCACGGATGGTTTGCGTGGTGCAGTGCTGCCGCATGTAGTTGGCTTAGTGCTTGTGGTGCGTTTGCTGGGCACTGTTGGCTGTGGACTGTGAGAGGCGGGCGCTGGTCCAACCTGCTCGACATCCACATCCACATCGCTGAGTACCCATTGCTGCTGGGTTATGTGCTCCCTGCGTTTGGTGGTGCTGATACGTTCCGTATCAATTGGCTTACCACGTGGTTGCTCCAAAGAAGGCTTGCGTGGTGCAGCGGTGCTACGTACGGGGGAGCCTCGACTGGGACTCAAACTGGACGGCACATTGCGTTGCGGCTGTTGGTTGCGACTGGACTTACGCTCCTCCGCTATGAGAGTGGTGCTCGGGCTGCCACTGCTGCGTGGCTTGCCACCGTTGGGTATATGCTTGGGCGTTGTGGTTGGTGTCCGTTGGCCGAACACCGATGGACGATTGAGTATATCCTTTTGGCGCTTCAGCTCAATGGCGGTTGTATGGTTCTTGGTCATGGGCAGCAACTCATCGTTTGATTCCGACTGTTCAGGCTCCAGGTCGGAGGGCTGTTCCGGTTCCGACTCCTGCTCCAATTCCGGCTCGCTCTGGCGCGAAATATGACGCTCAATGCTAGCCACCAAGCCGGGTGACTTTTGTGGTGTGGTGGGCGCCAACTTCTCGGCGGTGTCGATGAACTTGTGCACCTTCTGCGAGACGCTCAATGTACAATCGTCCTGGCGCAACTCATCATCAATATCCTCGAAGCGAGGACGCTCGATTTCGCGAGTGGGCGTCGTCAGCGGCTGCTTGGTAATGTTCTCGGCGGTCTTGAGGAATCGATCCACCTTCTGATCGATGCTCAACAGGCACTCATCGCTGGCCGAGACCTTGGCATGCTCATCGAACTGACGACTGAAGGGTGTCGAGGATTTGGGCCGCTTCACCTGCTCGGCGGTGTGTGTGAACTTGGAGACCTTTTCGTGCACGCTCAGCAGACACTCATCCACATCGATGCCGGGCTGAACAGTGCTGGGCGTGTTGCTGCTGTAATCCAAGCTTCTGGGCGCCTCTACCATGGGATTGTCGTGAATGTCCGCCTCAATGCCATTGGGATTGCGCAGCTCAGAGATCTGGCAGCCTACATACGCATTGGCCTCCTCCTCAAAGATGGGTATATTGGTTACTATCGGCTTCTTGCGTGGCTCATCGTCCGGCTCCTGCACCACATCCGGATAGCGTGGCTTGCCCGTATCCGTGTCTAGCGCGGAGTGCACGGGTGTGGGCACAATGCGATCGGGTGACGGTTCCCGCGAACTCTTCGCATGCTGTATGTCGATGATGACGTTCTCCATGTCCTCGCTGTTAATCAGCTGTTCGCTCAGATTAATCGTCTTGGTGGTGAAGCACTTACTGGGACGATTGCGTTCGGTGGGACGCTGTGCCGTGCTGGGATTTAGGGTACTCATCTCGGGTGCCATGGCCTTCGGTTTACCGTTGACCACCTTGATGACATTCTCGCTGGTGGAGCGTGTTACCTTGTCCTTGTCACGGCGCGTAACACGCGGCACCGGTGCCGACTCCTTACGCTCCGTTACCGGCATCTTCCGAATCGGACTGATTGGCACCCTGCGCTCCGTTTTGGGTGATGGCGTCTTTGGCGTCTTATGATCGATGATGATCTCCGTTGTTACAGATATATTGCTCGAGCGCCGACGCTCGCTGGGAATACGCGTTGGGCTCGTATCCGGCGAGGTAGACTGCCCATCCACATCATCCGATTGGGGTTTCTGTTTGCGCGGCGACGAGCGCAGACGGTCCTTGATGTTGGGTGAATTGCTTGACTCGTTCGGCTTTTTATCCCTTTGACTAATGTTGCGAGATGTTGTCGTTGTTGTTGTTGTTGTGCTGCGTGTTTCATCCACCAGGTTGTCTCGCTTGGTGGGCTCACGTCTGGGCAAAGACTCTTTGCGTGGACTTTTGACGGCGTACGGCTGCTTGTGACTGGTGGTGGTGCTGCTGCTGGTGCTGCTTTTGGTGGTGCGCGAATTGCGTCGCTCCGTTTCGGTTTTAGTGATCGAGGGCTTCTTGTTGTCGGGCTGTTTGGGCTGTATTTCCTCTGGTTCACTATCGATGGGCTGCTTCTTCTTGGGTCCTCCAACTGTACGTTGAGTCTTGGTTATGTTCTCGGTCACAGTTTTGCCATTGCAATCGATGATCTTTTCGGTCACAAAATGCTTCGTTTCCGGCTCTTTGCGCGTAGGTGAGTTTGACTTGGACGGACGCTTTGTGATGACGACAGTTGTCTCTTCGGTTATGTACTCCGCATCGTCCTTGGGATGTTTGGCAGGTGCCTGAGCCCTAGGCTGCTTACCGGTTGCAGGGTGTGGCTCTGTGCCATCCTTTGGCTGCCTACCAGTGGCAGGTCGTGTAGATGGCTCATCCGTCATTGGCTTACCAGCTTTGGGACGGGATTGCTTAACAGACTCTCGCTTATCCTCGGGATAAGGTAAAGACTCTTTGCGTGTGGGCAGGGGCGACTTGGATGGACGCTGCTTTATGAGAATCGTCGTCTCTTCATTTACATTTATGGTCTCCGTAAAATCGACAGGACGCGGCTCTAACTCATAGATTGGCCGCCAACCAGCAGCAGATGGTTTCGGTGCCTCCTCACATTCCGGGTACGGCAAAGTACCCTTTCGTGTCGGTGAGGGTGACTTGGTGTTGGCAGGCGTCTTTGAAGTCCGCTGCGTTGTGACTGTTGTCGTCTCTTCTTCAACATTAACAAACTCTGTATCGTCCTTGGGATGCTGGACGGGTGCAGGTCGTTGTGGTATGTTATCCTTGGGCTGTTTACTACTTGCAAGACGTGGCTCTACATCATCCATAGGAAAACTACCAGGTGCTAGTGGCTCCACCTCTTCCGTTGGCCATCTGGCAATAGTCGGACGAGACTCTACCCCTTTCTTGGGGGATGTACCACTTGTAGGACGCGGCTCTACCTCATCATTTGGCCGCCAACCAGCAGCAGATGGTTTTGGTGCTTCCTCACATTCCGGGTACAGCAATGTACCCTTTCGTGTTGGTGAGGGTGACTTGGTGTTGGCAGGTGTCTTTGAAGTCCGCTGCGTAGTGACTGTTGTCGTCTCTTCTTCAACATTAACAAACTCTGCATCGTCCTTGGGATGCTGGACGGGTGCAGGTCGTTGTGGTCTGTTATCCTTGGGCTGTTTACTAGTTGCAGGACGTGGCTCAACATCATCCTTAGGAAAACTACCAGGTGCTAGTGGCTCTACCTCATCCTTTGACCATCTAGTAGTAGTCGGACCTGGCTCCACCCCATTCTTGGGGAATGTACCACTAGTCGGACGAGGCTCTTTCTCATCCTTTGGCCATCTAACAGTGGTCGGACGTAGCTCGTCCTCATCCTCTGGGCCTCTTGTAGGCTTGTGCGTCTTTTTGCCAAACGGTTTCTCTGTGCTGAGGAACGTTTCAATATCCTCCGACTCTGTCACATCCACCGTCAGCTCGGTGCGCTGCGGAAACTGACCCTCTGGCTCTGATAGAGGCTCCTCTACTTTGATGACAGGCTGTGTACGTGTGATATAGGTTTCGGTGATTCGCTTGTGCGCGCTATCATCGTCATCATCATCAGGGCAATCCTCGATCTTAAACTCAAAGGTCTCTGTCTCTTTCACCAGATTGTTTGCATCCCTTTCTTCCGTTTCATCATCAACATCATCAACATCATCATCATCGTCAGTATCGTTTTGAGTTTTGGGCTTGTAGTTGCCCTGTGTATCCCCATCCTCTTCCATGCCCAAGATCTTGCGGCAACGATCTTCGAATGTCTCGCGACGAGTCAAGCCCTTCTTGCGGAATGTGGGCTTCTGATCGTCACCCGGCTCTGGACTCTTTGATATAAAACTACCATCCGGTGTCTCGGAAGTCTCGGGAGTCTTTCGAGTAATGGGCTTATCGCTAGATCGGTCAATCATATCCTTGTCTTGGGGCTTTGTGGTTTTAGGCAAGAGATTGTCTTGATTTTTCTGCTCATAATCGGTTAGATCATCCGGCTTCCGAGAGTGCAGCTGAGGTTGTGGTTGAGGTTGGGGCTGACTTTCGTTCGTTATAAATTCTTCGTTAAGATTCTTCGTTGTGTTTGTCACCCGCTGGGTAACGGTGCTCCTAAAGAGCGCATCCTCTCTGAACTGTGACGGTTGCTGCTTATCGGGAATAGCGTGTGGCAAATCTCTGGCCTTCTCGTAGTTGGGATGGGACGCATCCCTTGGCTTTGCCGGACCCGAAGTTGGCAACTGTCTTTCAGGACTTTCTCGCGGATTAGCGTTAAGCTTGCTCGGATAAGGCTGCCCAGGGCGTTCCTTTGTTGGGCTTGGCAACTCCCTTTCAGGACTTGATTCTACTGGCATCTGCTTTTCGGGCGTGCTACTGTTTCTTAGCAGTTCCCTGGGAGCTGATGATGGTAACGTTTTTTCCGAGCTTCGACGGGGAGATTCCTGTGGAACTGTACCTGGCATCTGTTTCTCGGGACTCTGACGTGGCGAATCTCTCGGAACTGTAGCTGGCAATTGTTTCTCAGGACTCCAGCGTGGCGACTCCTTGGGTTGAACAGTGCCTGGTTGTTTTTTATCAGGGCTAGTGGAACGTAGCGATTCCTTGGGTCTTAAGTGAACTATCGCTGGCTGTTGCTTCTCAGGAGTCTGACGAACGGATTCCTTTGGCAGCTGCTGCTTCTCGGGGCTAGTTGCACGTAGCGATTCTCTGGGTAGAGATGCCGGCAGTTTCTCGGGACTACTGGAACGTGGCGACTCCTTTGGCTTCGTGGGTAGCTGCTTTTCGGGACTATGGCGAAGTGACTCTTTGGGCCTCGAAGGATATGCTGCTGGTATCTTCTCAGGACTCTGACGTGGTATTTCCCTGGGTTTATCATTGCCTTTCGGCTGACGCTGCCCGAACTCCAAGCTGCTCTCATCGATGAATATTTGATCATCGATGTAAGCCACATCCTTCGACACAAACTCACGATCCGATCGAGTCTCAAATGTGGTCTCCCGCTGCAGCTGGCGTCGCTCAACGCTGGGCGACTTGGAGCTGCGTCTGGCCGGAGTTGGCTCATCGACATCGTTGGGGCTTATAGTGGTGCTGTGATTGGGTTTTCTATAGCTGCTTGATGGGGTGCGGTTAGGTGCCTCGTTGGTGGGTCTGTTGGTAGGTGCTTGTGGTCGGCTCTTGGGCGTTGCTGCTGTTGGGGGGAGTCAAGGCATAAGCGAACGGGCCGCGCTCTACAAGATTTGGATCGGTGTGTGCGTGTCTTGTGCTTGCAACATATTGCATAGACACTTCGTTAATAGTGGGATTAGTGACGACTACAACAACAGCTACAAACGTCGATTTTTTTTTTTGTGTTTCGGGCGGTTAATTGCTCTACGGGGTTAGAGAGGCAGGTGAGAGGCAGCAGAGTATATCAGGTAGGCAGGCAGGCAGACAGGCGGTTAAGTAGGCAGGCGGTATTTCTTATAGATACGCTGTTACACAATTTGGGTTAAAATTTGATTCCTTGTTAAATTTTAATTGTTAATGTTGTTCATTTATTCAGAAGTCAATTCAACTTCAGCTTCGATTTATTTGGCAAATTTCACTCTAACAGTTCTGGAATTTAGAAACAGTGGTCGCTTCGCAAGTGGCCCTTTAATAAGTTGGAATACCCTCTTGTGTTTATATGCAAATTTAATTTATGATACTTATATTTCTTTATTATTATTATTATTTTTTTTTTTTTGTTATTCTTAAGAGTGATAAATTTGTTTCTGTGTAATATGCGCTCTAAAGAAATACCCGTTAGTTGGCATACTAGCTACTTGGGTTACCCCCTCCCAAAAAAATCTTCCATGTGTTGTGTGTGTGTGTGGGTGGGTGTGTGTGTGTGTGTGTGTAGGCCATACATAGAACATATCACATTCGCATTTTTTGTTTGTATTTGTATAACAGTTTTTATTTGCAAAGTTCCAAAAAAAAAAAGAATCAAGTATTACGTGTAGTAAAGATAGTTTCAAAAGGTTTTCCATTATATTATAGGGTGTTGTTTGTTGTTTTGTAAGAATAAGAAGTAGTTGCTGGTTGCTCTTGCTGAGTGTGTGTGTTTTTAATTTTTTGTTTGTTTTTTGAATAGGTTTTTTTCATGTGTTTTTCATGCCTTACCAACGGTTTCAGTACTTGTCACCGCCTTGGCAATGCTGGCCGCTTGTTCTGTGCTTTCTGCGGGTGGCGTGTCAGCGGCGGCCACATCCGTATCGGATGGACCCAACTGATAGTAGTGTCGACGCACACAAGGTGCTTCAACGATGGGTGCAGCGATAGCGCCTGTGGTTGCTTCACTTGAACTCAGCTTTGTTTTTGTTATCATTTCGTGATTGTTGTCATCAGTTTTTGGCTGCTTGTTCTGATTCTGGTTCTGGTTGGTTGTTGTTGTT
This sequence comes from Drosophila picticornis, assembly GCA_035043845.1. Taxonomy (NCBI): domain Eukaryota; kingdom Metazoa; phylum Arthropoda; class Insecta; order Diptera; family Drosophilidae; genus Drosophila; species Drosophila picticornis. The sequence continues at coordinate 10,146,484 of JAWNMR010000492.1, forward strand.
AGTGTTCTTGTAGTTGTTGTTGCATTGTTGCTGTTCTTGTTGTTGTTGTTAATAGTAGGTGTTGGAGGAGTAGGTGGCAAAGAGAATATATCGGCTGGCTTAGTAGTAGCATACGTATACTGTGATTGGTTATCTGAAGGATACATTCATATACATAGGATTTTCCGAGATAGATATATTTTGTTTATGTGTGTAGATATATATATATATTTTTTTTTATATATTTATTAGCTTATGTATGTTTTTTTTTGTTTGTTTTGTGTGTGTGTGTGTGTGTGTGTTGAGTGTGCGTGTGTGTTGGAGTGTGCTGGACTAATTCGTACCTGACACAGTTGGCGTCTCGCTGCTGGGACTAGCTGGAACACTGCGCGGACCTGAAGGACCAGTTGGAGTTGTCGGCGTAACGGGAGTAGGGATTTCTGCTGCTACTGCTGCTGGCTTATTGCCAATCGTTGTTGTTGTTGTTGTTGTAGTCGTCGTTTTCGTTGCGGCTGCTGGCGATTTGGGCGAACGCTGCGGCATAAGATCAATTGTTTCGTTAGAACCTTGAACGTTACGGGTCTTCACAACAGTCTGCTGCTGCTTGGTAACGTGTGTTTTACCCACACTCTTGCTAGAGGGCACGCCCGCAGGGCCACGTGTCACTGTCGTCGAGCTGATGCGACTCGACTCCGATGGCGCATGACTGTCGTGGGAGCCCTCGCGTCCATCGCGCCGATAGGTGCGGCTCGAGGAGACGCTCGAACGCGGCGTCATCCGTTGGCCGTGCGGCTCCGCGTGTCCGCTGTCGCGACGTGGCGGATTATGCGAATGAGAGCCTGTCGAGCCGACACTCTCCGCCGGTGAGCTGCTGCGCAGCGAGGCGGCAAACGCACGATGCGCTGCATCCACCTCGCGCTCTTTCTGCAGCTGGCGGCGTGTCACCGTTGTCGTAGTTGTTGTTGTTGTCTCCGCTGGGCCACCGTTGCGACCCGGTGTACGGCCCGTGGTCGGACGACGCTGTGGTGATTTGGCCAATGGCGAGCGTGGCGCATGGCGTGTCGGTGAACGCGCTGATGGGAAACCCTGTGTGCCATAATCCGGCGTACGCGTACGCGGACTTGCCGGTGCTTGAGCGTTCACCGGTTGGTGGCGACGCACATGCTCCGGTTCCGGTTCCTGTTCCACTTGGGTCTCAATGATCCGCTCCGTATTCGATTTGCGACTGCTGCTGGTCGTGCTGCTGTGCTGGACCACGTTCTCAGCATCGGGCTGATCGGGACGTGGTCGAGACGACGGTGTACCGCGTACCGATGGAAAACCATGAGTACTGTAATCATCGACAGCAGGTCGACGCGGACTAGCCGGCTGTTCCCAGCTGGGCGTAGCCACTGGCAACGCTGCATGATGATCATCATCTACAAATTCTGTTTCGATCGTGCGCTGTGAGGTGCTGCTCTGCTTCACATTGCGACTCGATGTCTGGGACTTGTGCACCACGTATTCCTCATCCTCGGTTGTTGGCCGCTGGCCAAGAAACTCCTGGGTGGGCTTATTGCCACGCACCGAGGGAAAACCGTGAGTGGAGAAATCATTTGACGGCTGCTTGGGCGTCAATGGTCGCTGATTGGGAAATTCCTGGACGGGGTTCGTTGATTTCGTCGAGGGAAATCCATGTGTGGAAAAATCCGGGCGTGATGGCGATGCAGCTTTCAGTGGCTGCAACTGTTGCGGCTCCTCGTACTGCTGCTCAACGGTTTCCGAAGTGGTCTCCGTCGAGTAGCGACGACTGGATGATGATTTCTTCACCGTTGAATAACTCTCCTGCTTAATAAGCTCCTCGGCATGACTGGGCCGATGCACCAATGGCTCTGACGCATTGTCAACCACATCACGCGGCTCAGCGCTGCGAGGGTGACTCTGCTGCTGCTGATATTGCTGCTGCTGCTGCTGCTGATGCTGCTTGTTGGTTTGATGATGTTGATGATGCACATCTTGAGTACGTCGCTGATTGGTCAGCTGCGTTTGGCTTTGAGTCTGACGCACCGACTCCGTTGCTGGAGTGGACATCTGCTCGGTTTCATAGCGCTTGTTCTTGACAATGGTGCCATCGGGCAGACGCTTCACAGTAGTAATCATCTTGACATTGGGCTTTGGATACTCAACCGTATTGGAGATAATCTCGCCCGGCTGGGACATGAGATGCTGCACATGTTTCTGGTATTCCGGTGATGCCTTGTCCATGTCCACATAGCGCTTGTTCTCCTCAAAGTGCTGTTGCGTCTCCACGTTGCGGGTACTGTTCGATTGTTCCCGACTTTCCGAGTAGCGTTCCTCGCGCTCACGCTGATCACGCTGATGGCGCTGCTCCTGGAAGCGCTGCTCCTGCACACGCTGCTCCTCACGCTCACGCACCTCCCGCTGCTGATGTTCCCGTTGCTGCTGCAGCTGCTGCTGTTCCCATTGATGATCCCGTTGCTGCTGCTGCTGCTGTTGCTGCTGTTGATATTGCTGATTGTCGAGCAGATAACGGGGTTCATCATCGTTAATCTGCTTGCTCGACGAGGAGGACGACACAAATTTGGATGTTGACGATGAGGTTGTGGAGCTCATTTTCATTTCGCTCCGTCCGCTATTCTCATCGCCGAATACAACCCGCTCCTGCAGATGAGTATTGGAGCTCTCCGCCGCCTGTTTCACATAGTTCTTGTCATCGCCCTGATGCGAGGCGCTCGAGACTTGCTCGTTGCGGCCTTTAAACTCAGCGACTCCGCCACCATTGAGCTTCTCAACACCTGATTAGATTGTGGTTGTTGTTGTTGTAGTGGTGGTTGTTGTTGTTGTGATGGTTGTTGTTGGTGGTGGTGGTGGTGGTGTTGTTGGTATTAAGAGGATGGATAGTAGGTGGTTTTTTTGGTGGTTGGTCACGGCACAGAGACATACAAACAAACAGAGTTGGGGTTACACACAGATTTATATATATATAACACATAGCTTAACTACATTACAAAGTAAGTGTTACTCGAGTCGAGAGTAGCCGACTAACTGATACCCTGTACCCAGCTCCGGCTTTTGATCGAAAAATTTACGGGATCTTCTCGTTACTTTATGGAATCGGAGATTAAAACTTTTAAACTTATTTAACCATCATCGATCATAATTCCAAAACAGGATACAGGGTATAAATTTCTGGAAGGACGGAACCAAGTGAGTATTGTGACGAGAACTTACCATCGGTCTTGGCCAGAGTTTCGGTGCGATAGGCACGGCCATCGGGCGACACCTCCGACGATGTCTGGACATCCCAGCCAGTCGTATTCGGTTGAGTGAGTGTCATAGAATGGAACTTCAGCTCATGGGTGGGACTCATCGAATCGCGCACCTCCTTCGACTTGAGACTCTGGAAGTTCTGATCCAGCAGGGCATCGCCATGGCTGGTGGCCAGCGGATCCTTGCCATAGCCAGACAGAGTATTGCCGTTCGGTTCGGACATTATGCTATCCGGTTCGTGCCTGTAGAGATTCCTTAGACGCGATTCGCGCAACTTGTAAAGATGCGATCGGATTTGCTTCTTGCGTTCGCTATCCTCCGATTGCTGCCACTGTAAGCACACAAAATGCATAAAAATAAATAGATATACATATATATATATATATATATTATACAATCAGAGTTAATAAGAGAGAGAGAGAAACGGAGCGGTGCTGTCCTTGGGCTAATTGAACCGGCTCAAGTGAGCTTAGCCGAGCCGCTTACGGAACCCACGCTCGATCTTTTTAAAAACGCGCCTTTTATGGACTCGATTCGACGCCTCGCACTGGCCGCCAATTAGCTGACAGTAGACAGTAGACACTCACAGACAACAAACGACAACAAGTTGAGAGTTGGGTGGCTGAGTCAGCAGCAGCAGCAGCACCAGTAGCCGCAGCAGCACCACCACCACTATTGCACTACTCTGACACAGCAGCAACAACAACAACGAGAGAGAGATATATTCAACGTATCTATATTCTAAAACACAGCATCCACCCACTGACTGAAAACTATCTTTATTAGTTTTTACAGGTTTCAAATTGGACTTAAGCCGTCTCCACAGGGGAAACGAGGTTTACAGTATATTTATTACCGAGCATCCAACAGCTTTTTGACTTTTAGAGCACTTGAGTGTATCTCTAATATTTTATAACTCATAAAATCTTATTATTAATGATGATTCAAATATTTAACCGGTTTTTTATTAGATCTTTAACTGACGTCATTATCTTTCAAACCAATTTAAGTATAATCTGAGGTTCTACTCTATTTGATGCCTTTCAAATTCTATTCACCAGAACTTGGAAAGTAGTTTCAATATATTTCGCGGCGATCATGCACTGTTTATCAGCTGAAACCTGGGTCTGGGTCTGGGTATAGGTATATATTCTTGGGGCTAGTTATCAGAAACTGAGACGCCTCGCTAATGACGCTTTGTTTATAAATAGAAATAAATAATAACAAAGAGAGCAAAGCGCAATTAGGAAAATAACTGCCGACCGATAAGTGAGAAGAGAGTTGAAAGCGAAAGAAAAAAAATAATAATAATAAATAAATAAAATCAAATAAAATTTTAAAAATACGTAGTATTCATAATTTGTCAATAGATGTGGTTGAGCTAATAACCGACAGATTTGTGGTGCTTTGAAAGTTGGTGGGTAGCCGTTAGCCGGTACGAGCCAGGTCGAAACGGGACGAGAGAGGCGATCATCGAAAACATTGGCAAGCAAATTTACCAAAGTTGTTTTTTTGTGTGGTGATATCACCAACAGCAACAGCAACGAAAATCGAAAGCGGAAAACAAAAAAAAAAAAAACAAAAAAAGCACAATAGAAAAAACCAGCAACAATCACAACAACAAGAACAAAAACAATCAAGAAATGCTTTGTTAACTGTTTTAAATTTAGATGCTTATAAAAATGACTGAATCTTAATTAAAATTAATAAAAATATATTGATGGTCAAATATGCATTTATCAACTTTAGCATCATAAATCATAATAATTATTTTCCGTACAATCTAAATGTTCTTGACCAAAAGATGCAAATAATTTCCAGTGGAATCAGCTGCACATTTGTAAGCATTATTTTCCAACTTTTTGTGTGAACTTTCAATGAAATTATATCTATTTGGCATTCTCCATGTTAAACATGTAGATTGTGCATAAAATTGCCATTATTTACTATCAATTGAAGACAAATTTAATTTAGAATCAAATTACAATAACAAGCTGAAGTGAATGTTAAGTTTCGCAGACATAATAAGTAATGAATGGAGCCATTGTATCGCTAATGTATTAGCTCATTAAAATATTATTTTATGTGCAATGTGGATAGTTTTTGTATACCATTTTTGGATGGGAATTAACATTCATTATTCAGCCTCAGGAAGCAGAGAAATCAGAGCACAGCTTTCACTCGAGTCAATAGATAAAAAGACAAACTTCAGACCAAAAAAAAAAAAAAAAAAAACTATGGCTCGATAGACATAAAATTGTCAAAATTGAAAAAAAAAGAACCTGCTATAAGGTCGAGAATTCAGTTATTGTTTTCGTTATTTGCCATTAAACAAACTCACCAAATTGATATAAATTAAATTTGGTATTTGACATAAACGTCAAATGTGTTTGAGCCGGAATTCGAGTGATGAATAGAATTTTGCTTTTTTAACTTAACTTCGATTTGCAAGCAAATTTTACTTGGGCAAGTTCGCGTTAGAGAAGCTTGACGGCAGACGGGAGACTGAGGGAGTAATCAGAATATGAAGTGCAGCAGAGTGCAAAAGCGAAAAGCGTCGAGCGACGAGCGAGAAACAAATAAAAACGTAGCCCAGGAACAAGTCGCAAGACTGCGAAGTCGCCGTCGACGTCGGCGTCTAGACTGTAGAGCAGCGTCGTCTTGAGACGCGATGTGAAATGACGTAATTTCTAAAAAGTGGCTCGCGATAACCAGTTGAAGTCGCTGTCGTCGCACCTCCGCTGCCAGCGGCAACCTGTCGACGTTGATGTTGACGCCGACGCCGACGCTAACGCTGACTGCAACCGCTGCCAGCTTCACCTTCATCACCGTTCCTTCTCCATTTCCAGCTGCCCGCTGCCGCTGCTGCTGATGATGATGATGATGATGACGTGACGTGCGAGATTTTGTTGATGCGAGACTGCCGCAAATGCTGATAAATTATTATTTTGTTGTATTTTATTTTAATTTTTTTTTTCGCCGCTCATTTTCAGTGCTGTCGTGTCAACTTTGGAGGTCAACAATATTTTGTATATATTTCGTCTATGCATTTAATTGTTTTGGTTTGTTGTTATTGTTGCGCAGTTTTTTGGCAAAAAAAAAAGGAAAATATTAAAAAAAAAAACAAGAACAAGAAATCTTTTTGTTAGTGCAATTAAAATTTATTAACATTTAATTGAGTCAAATCGGCGAATGAATGCTCGAAACGACAACAATGCGCATTAGCCGCAAAGGAAGTGCAAAAGTGGAAAAGTGGGGGTGTAATTTAAGTATTGGGCAACAAGTAAATTATCATATATAGGATAAATATGCATCCCTCGAGCGTGTCTTCAACTTTTTCTTTTTAGTTGCCGAAACATGAAGGTTAAAAACGCCTCTCTCTCTCCCTTTCCCTCTCTTTTGACTTTAAACATCTCTTCTGTGCGTGTATTAACATTAATAACGGTCACGTACACATACATACTGCGAGTATCTGTCAATGTGATAAAGCTGCCAACGGTTACTGTTCCATGGCCGGACTCTCTTATCAAATCAAAAAGGTAAACAATGCCAATCGATATGAAAGAATATTAAGCGTTCAACGATAAGCAAAGAATGTTGATAATAGCAATATAATAATAATTATGACTGACAATGCAGTTAAGATCGCTTGCAGCGACACCTGTTGATTGTGAAACGCACCAGTGCGCCATCTGGCGACCACCATCTGCTGCTGCTATTCACCACTTGCAAGTGCCATCTGTCATTTGTCATTTGGCATTTGACATTGACAATCAGTACAATTTGTTGAGGAAATCGTTTGCACTCTGGTGTTAATTGCCGGTCCAACTTGGCTCATTTTTTGGCGTCAGTCGTTATTTATAACTATTTCAAATTCATTTCAATTCAGTGTTGCATGCATACACTTGCACATACATACATACACACACACACACACATATATGTGTATTAAAGTGGGCGACCTAATTGCGAGCCGAGAATCGCGATTCGCCATTTTTTTGCTGCTCAAATTGGCCGGCTAAGAGGAGAATTGTGTCATTTTCATGCTTAAAGCTGACGACTGCGACGCCAGCAGCGTCGTCAGCAGCGACGTTTACATTTCTTTCATTGTTGTTTTTCTTTTTAGCACCTGTGCAGCCCAAGCTGAAATTGAAACTATTTAAAGCTGGACATGTTTCTGAGTCTACCCTGTAAATACTCTATAATATGGCAAACAAAGTATATTGTTCAGTTCTGGTTAGCAGAATGCATACACATATAGACATATGTCTTAAGCCATAAAACAAAAGCCGTTATTTTAATTGTTTCAAGACAATAATAATGCAAAAATAATTATTTCTATTTACGTGGTATCTTCAAGTCGGCCACCATGGACTCTGACAATCTTTACTTTTTTCCATTGTTATTTATTTTTCTACGGCATATTTAAAGTACACAAGTGAATAATTTCTTTTTTTGGGTTCTAGGTTGTTTGTTTTCGTTCTGTCTTTTTTTCGATATGTTTATTTTTTCTTTTTTTTTGATATGACATTGCCCAGGTGAATTAAACATGCGGCGACTGTTCTTGAAATCTGGAGCGCTTTCGAGGTTTTTACATCATGCATATTAATCACATACATAAAATACATGACAAAGTCACAGATAATGTTTACCAAATGGGATGAGTTATTTTTTCGGTGCATGTGTGTGTATGGGAAACTTTGTCAAATTGATCGATGGAGCTGTCAACAAGTTTGAAATTCACAATGCAATACGATCCCGTTTTGGGTCAACGGCGAAATCTCCAACATTTGAAACGGAGAAATTCGCCAGCCTTTAAAATGGAATTTCCCACGATAAATAACCAAAAAATAACGGCTAGTTCTTACTACTAGCTTAACAACTATAACCTTTTCAATCCAGAGATGATTTTAATTTTTGCAATATTTAATAAATATTTATATATATTCATATATTTTCAAAAGCAAAAACTCTTAACTTGTGAACAATTCGAAGATATGAGTTATAAAACTGGTCTACCAATTGTGAAGGATTAACAACATATATATGACTTTTTATGTCTTAATAGACAGTAAATGATCACAGAACTAATAAGACTTTAACACCTGTTTTTTATTTTTTATTATCATGTACTGAATTAAACTAAGTTAAATGACAAAACGACTAACAGTCATTAAAACAAGCCAACTTAATCGATTTATGATCGATGCACAAATTAAGTGGAACGAAAGTCGAAAAAGTCTGTAAACTGTAAGCAAAGTTTTTTTTCGTTTTAGTATTTCTATAGTGGTGAACATGCGTGATAATTAGAATTGATCGATAACGGGTCTGTTTTTGTTTTTCGAATCACTTGTAAATCCTACTACACTAAATTTTTTTTGGTTATGATCTTGTCACTGACAGGGGAGAGAGAGATAAAGAGAGAGAGAGGGAGAGAGGGGGAGCGAGTGAGGGGAGAGAAAGCGAGATTTATGGCTTTTGGCAAGGCCAACTAGCTTTTTTGCTGGCACTGGAAACAGGTTACAATGTAAGTAGATTCAATCCGAGATAAGCATACGCCCTTCCTAGAAACACCCCCATTACACCCTCTCTATCCCAAAAAATTTTATAGCTGTATTTACCCTGTTCTAACTAAAAGATCTTGATAAAGAATGATGACACGATCCCTCAAAGTCGCCTATATATATATATATAAATATATATATATATATGTATATATGTATATATATATATGTAAGCACATACACAATCGTAATCGTAATCGTTTTCGCATTTGTGATCGTATTTCCAAGTCGCTGAAGTGCAGATAAGGGTCTTTTTTTTGTTTTTTGTTTACAACCGAAAAAGCTGACACGGTCGTCGGCAGCGACGGTGACAGCTACGCTAGCGTTGCTGACTAACGAAGCGTTATGCAAAAAAATAAAAAAATAAAAAAACAACAAACAAAAAATATAAATATTCGTTGCCGCCCCGCTAAACAAATAAACTACCAAATTTTTTCGCAAAGTGTGAAAGTTATTTGGGCGAATGTATATACAAAAAGAGATTCAAATAAAAACAGTATAAAAATTTACCTCTGTTAATCGCAGAGTCTCCTCCAAATGACAGAAGCACGATAAATAAAGCTTCTTTTATGTTTGGGGCAGGTAAAAATGATTGTTGCGCCCTTTTTTCGAATTTCGTTGAGTTATTGTTGGGTTCGGTATGTTTTTTCTTTTTTTTATTTGGTTTTTACTCTTGTAGCTTGCACCGGCAAACACTTATGAAAAAAAAAAACACTCGGTTAGGTGTGACTAATCCTGTTGGTGGTTTTGGGCTTATGTTCTTTAAGCCCGTGCGGCAAATAATTCAAAAGTCGTCGAAAAAAAAGATATGTACAAAATAAAAAAAAAAACAAATTTTTGTTTGTGTGTGGTTGTTATTTATGCTTGCTTCTGCTGCTACTTCTTCTTATTGGGAGTTGAGTTCGTTAATAACTGAGCGTCGGTACGTTGCAATCGATCGAGCACCAAAATCAGACTGAAGCTCGCCCATTCAGAATCAAAGCCGCGTAAAGTGGACGAAGCTTAGACAGCAGCAGCAGCAGCAGCCAAAGCAGCACAGCTGATGACGACAGGGCAGCGCAGTCAGCAGTCGGCAGCAACAAGCTTCAAGTAGCAGAGATATGACCGAATACGACGACAACAACACCGCGAAGATGACAGCGCAAGCGGCGGTGACGGTGACGGCAACAGCGACGCCGTCGTCGATCGAGGGCTATGCGTGCTTAGTTTGTGTGTGCTTTTGAGCTGCCTTGATTTGCGTGCGTGTGCGTGTCTTGCCCACTATCAGTGCAGCCGTCGCTGCCAACGGCGCTGCCTACTATTTGATGTTTTTGCTTAACGTGCGTAATGTAAGCCGAAACAAAACAAAAACATAACGGTGAGTTTGATATTGTTGTTCTTGTTGTTTTTGTCTAGGACTCTATTGACTTTGCTATAAAGCTTTTGCATAGCCTTTACGGTGTATTTCTAATTGGAAGATATTTACGTTAATGTAAAGTCCTCACTTGGAGCTTACGTTATGAACGGAAGAAGTTGCATTTACTTTGCACACGCTTTTGAGGTTAGGTCTGCGTAAGCGTAGCAAATGTTTTGTTTTTCCAATATTTCTAGGATCATATAAATAATGCTATTTAGCAGCTGAAAGTTATGTTATACGAGAAAGTAAAAAAAGAAAACTGAATAATTTAAGAAGAATAAGAATTATATATTTGTACCTTTGGAATTCGTTTCGCAATCGATTTGTAGCTGTTAATGTTTGTCAATCAGCAGAAACAAAAACTAAAAAGCATCATTTACAGTTCAGTTTGACACTAATGATGGGTCCACTGATTGAGCTAAATTTGCATAAGGTAGGCAGAGGCCAGCTACATAATGACATCGCCAGTGGGATTTGGCTAATCGATCGTGCCAAAATGGAAAACTTCAAAAGCACAGCAAAAGCAACAGCAAAAGCAACAGCAAAAGCAACAGCAAAAGAAACAGCAACAACAACAAGAACGAACGTGTTCGAGTGCACAGTTCAACTGCCCAATTGCTGACCAATCAATCGAAGCGCCAAATACCATAACACACTTACATACGTACATATGTTCATATGTGTGTACGTATGCACAGTGGTTACAAATGGCCAAACTGCAGAAATAAGACTGTTTTCTAAAATTACAAAATCCAATTAAAAAAGATATACAAATATCATCAAATCGTGCCAAATGACACAGCTTACATAAATCATTAATGAGAATTAACACCAACGACCACTGTACTCACGTAGAACTATTGCTTGACTTATAAATACATATATGAATGTCTATATATATAAATCACTGGAATGGCATTCGTGTATTGATCATGTTGTGGGTGGGTGTCATTGTTGCAATTTCAATTTCAATTTCAATTTCAATACGTAAACTTTTTGTCAACACGAATTCGGCCGAATGAATCTCAAAAGCGCCCACACACCAAAAACCAAAAACTCGAAAAATGAGTTGAAAAAAAATTACTCATCGCAGACGTCGCGCAGACGACGCGTCGTGGCTAGACGGCAGGCAGCCGATAAACGATTAACGATAGACGATAGATAGACAATAAGCGGCAACGTGACCAGTTTACTTGCTGCTTGCCTGCATTTGGCGCTCTGCCACAGATCTGGTCAACAAATGACCGGACAGACGGTCTGATGGCCATAGCGGGTGTCTCTGTGCCAATTGTGGCACAGGTTTTTTTTATTGATTTAGTTTTGCAGTTAGCGTCAAACGTCAACATCAAAATCAGCATCAACATCGGCGGCAGCAACATCAGCATCAACCCACGCGGCAAACTTGGCTTCAAATCATGGCCGAGAGATTGGCGCAATTGTAAAGCGGCCAACGCGCAAAAGCGCCTAACAGCAAAAACAGAAAGAAAAAAAACCACATCACAAATAATAATACAGACATTGCCAATTGCCAATGTTGCTGACCAGTTACAGACACAGATACATTCTCAGCTTCAGCCTCAGCTACAGCCTCAGCCTCAGCTGTGGCGTCATCGTCGCTTCCAAGGAGCTGTGGCCGGGCTAACTGGATTTGTGGCTCTGACTGTGGCTGTGGCAGTGGCTGTGGCGGTCAGGCGAGTTCAAATGCGGCTCAAAAATTGATTCATGTCGCATGAGTCATCCAATCCAACATACAACATTCAACATTCAATAAACTGCACACTAGAGTTGGACGCGTGTCGCCGTTTGTAAATTCTGAATTTTGTTTATAATTGGAGTCTTCTTCTTGAGTGCTGACAACCTCTTTTAAAATAAATATATATATAAATATATATATAGATACATAATAATAATATTAAATAGGTTTAAAATATCAAAATTTGTGATGTGCATTTCGTGTCACGTAGCAAACACGACACGATCTCAACTGTGACATCAGCAACCGATACACTTTATCAGGCAGCCCAATTGGCCACTTTAAATAATGACAGAGACAGAGTGAGAGAGCGAGAGAGAGAGAGAGAGAGATCAGCTCAAGCGTAGACGTCGCTGTCGCCAGCTCAGTTGCCGTTGCAGTCGCAGTCACAGCCAGCGTCGCAGCCAGCAACGTTGACTGCGTGGGCTGATTAACGTCTGCTGCTGTTTTTGTCCATTTTTCGTATTTATTACCATTATTAATATAGATGTTTTTCTATTGTAGCCGGCTCGTACATCATTTGGCCAAGTTAAGCGACATCGTCATCATTTTTCTATTGATTTTTTTTAATGTCTTTTTAACGATAATTGTATAAGCCAAGTCAGACACGCCAAGTCAGTCAAAGCAGCCCACACGTTCAACGATGAGAATATATCAGGCCAACCCCGTGAATGACCCAATTTGGTCAGGTTGGACGGGCTAATGGATTGCTGGAGACTGGAGACTGGATCTCAGCGAATCTTCAGCTAGTTCGAGAATCTACGAGTCGAAGCTTTAAAGGCAATGCGACTGACTGGCTGAGAGGCAATGAACTTGCAACAGGTGGTTTTAACTTAAAGCAGAAGCAGCACCAACAACAAGAGACAGACAGACAAGCACACTCAGAGAAAAACCATACACATACACTAATACACTAAGAAAAACGAAGCTTTCTCCATCATAGAAGAAAAGCACTTTTCAACAAATTGATGAAAATTTCTAGAAAATAATTGAGAAACAACTCAAAATGAAAACACAAATTAATCTAGAGACCAAATAATGATGAAGAATGCCAATGCTTTACAATTTTGTCAAATTTATGGCATTCACAAATTTCGAGCCACGATCAGAATCAATTATTTATGGTAGAATTTATAAATAATTTTTGACTCGAAAAAATTGGGTTCACTTACCATTTTTCTCAGCAGTTCTTCGTTTTGTATGGCACCCAAATCGCATTCCAGTTCCATGGCAAAGCACACACACACAGACACACTCACAAACTTGCAACTTGCAACGTTCAACTGTGGCGACTCCTGCAAATAGAAAATTTAATTTGGTAGAGATTATAATTCTGTGGTGAAGTTTGTAAAGCATTGAAGGCATTATCTTCGACACCATAAAGTGTATGAGTGGCTGATCAGCATCGTTGATCGTTGGCCGAATCGATAAACTCTCAACTTTAAAACTATCTTTATGCAACTTTGAACAGGAACAATCGGCAACATTAATAAGTATTTAATCTAAGATGGCCGATCCATCTTGCTCTGCTTTGGTTGTAGACGTTTTATCTCAACTAAATCGGATAAGCCATGCACAGATCAAGAAGGCTAATGCATCTCAGATCAGACAATTTTTACTTGCATTTAATTATGCTTAGTTTTGAGGGACTGGAAAGATGCATGAAAACTCTCAGATAACCGAAGATAATGTTGTATTCCATACAAATCAGGTATGCTTATCTAACAGTTCTAGTTTAAAAAATAAATCTTACTCTTTATGCGTAAAATCGAATTATTTCTGTTTGTGGTAGTCAATGAAAGACGGCCTCTAACAATAATAATCGTCAATAAACAAACAAACAGTCAACAGAATATAAGCTAGCTGACTTTTTGGTGCAGGGTATTTGGTAGTCGTTCAATTGTGACTGTCACACGCAGACAGTTACTTGTTGGCACTACAAATGCGAATGCATTTTTCATTGTGATTCATGTGATTCTGTTGCCGTTGCAGTTGCTCAAGTGTAAATATGTATGTATGTATGTATGTATGTATGTATGTATGTATGTGTGTATGTGCATATAAGAAAATACAAACACACATGTACATAAATACATGCAATGCTAAATTGACGTACGGAGATAGATTCAATAATATTATTTTCAATTTATCATGATTTGTGTGTGTTTGTTTTATTGCACTCCAGTGTGTGGCGACGAGGCGAACCAGATATGTGGATGCCTCCAAAGTCCAAGTCCCCAAGTGCTCCCCAAACAAGTTGTGACATTTCCCCCGTAAATGGTTAAAAATTAAACATGTCAAATGACAAACAGAATATTGCTGTTGTTTGTTATTGTTTATTGCTGCAATTGTTGTTGCTCATTGGTTTGGCAGTTGTTGTTGTTGTTGTCGTTGTTGCTGTTGAGATTTGTGATTTGTTGAAGCGGCCGCCAGCGTCGCATTTGGGTTTTCAGTTTTGGTTAAGATCAACGATCAACGATCAACGAGCAGCGATGTTCGGTCAAAAGCAAAAACCACATTTCAAATCCACAGCACGTTCTCAAGCAGGTGGTGCAGGGTTACAGTGGGACAGGACAGGAGGGGTGGGGCATGTCAGTTTTGGCCGTCCGGCAGCCAAAAGCAACAACAATAACAACAACAACTTCGAAACCGCAATTGGGCAAATAGGCTGACAATCACCGAATGTCAGACAGTCAACAAGTCAGTTGGCCAAGTTGGAGATAGAGACAGACACGAGAGTTGAACCCGAATATAAACGTTGTCTGTACTTGAAAACGAAGGTGAAACAATGCGACAAATAACTCAATTCGTTTTCAAAACCCTTACACAATTCTAGATGGAAGCCTCTTTTTCAGAAGCCGCAACAGACTTAATTATATTATTACTGTTTACATAAGCTATGATTTATCATTGACATTTTAATGAGAAAGATGTGCTTCTGCCCAAAAAAAAATAACAAAAAACATGAAACATACAAAAATTGAAGCAAATTTGAGCATAATTCAAAGATTAGCATCTATATGCTCTGTCTACTAATTTGTGAGCTTTCAATTTTGATGGATCAATCGATTGATTCGGGTGAGAAGCGCGTAGGAAGGCGCGTGGCCAATGCCCCGAATGAAACGATAAGCGATAAATATGTACATATATAAATGGAGACGGCGCGCACTCATAAATAATTTGAATGCCCAAAAATGTTGTCGCTGCATAAGCCAATTAAAAATCGTTTGGAGCTATCTATCAGAATGGAGAGACGAGATCGTTAATATATAAACCATAATATATGGTCAGTGTGTGCTTAGCTCGCGTATTGAAATTCAATTTCGCGTGAGTTTCATTTGATTTATGTGAAGCAACATTAACAATAACAATAACAATAACAATACCAATAACAATAACAATTACAACTAACTAACAACTAACAACAACTACGCCCACAGCAGCTAATCATTCGATGGGCAGACTCAATGCGTAATGCGATATGCGATTCTGCTGATGGATTGCTCGATTTGCCGATAGATGGCGCCAAAGAGACTACAGGGAAAACCGCAAAACGCTTAGAACTTTGTGGAACTCTATTTACACATATGCGCAATCGCGTGTGTGCCTGTGTGTGTGTGTGTGTGTTTGTTTCAGCGTTGCCAATTTAAATTTGCTTTTTGCCTTACAGCTTTTTAAAAAATATTAATACACATAGCTTGATTTCAGATCGATTCGGGTGTTAATGCTGATCGTGATAATATAAATTCCACTTCACCACTCATCACATGAGCAGAATTTTGAAATACCAGAAAAACTTAATATCAAAAATAGGGCATAATTTCACGCCAAAAGTTGACAGCACTGACGTGTATGCAAGTGCATATTGTATGTATGTATGTGTGTGTGTGTGTGCCATTCTCACCTGTTATTTTCCTGCTTATCGGAGATGTTGTCGACAACGGCGCGGCTTAGGTAACTGGAGACAAACACAGACAGTTGAAGACCGATGCCAGCAACAACAACAACAACAATAACAATTTAAATACACAAAAACAAAAAATAAATAAACAGACACAGTTAGAAATAAAATATGTAGCTCTATGCAAATATTGAAATTGTAATTGGATTAAGTGCGGAAAGAGTTTGAATTCCGCGTCTGCGTTAATTTCCCAGAAACCGATCGAGAAACGAGAAAGGTGGTTGGGGGAGGAGGACGAGGGGGTTACACGAAACTATTGATTGATTTGCGGTTGGCAAGCAAGTAAAACAATTTTATTGTCAATTTTATTGATGCAGTCATTAACGGCACACGCGAATATATTGCGAGTAAAAATAAAACACGCGTCGCACCAAAAAAAAGGCAAATTTGCAAATGATTTGATTTTGATGTAGTTGTTGTTGCTGCTGCTGTATTTGTTGTTGCAGTTGTTGGAGCTGGGATGTTTTTATGTTTGCTGTAACTGGGATGCAAAGAGATGCGCACAACCGTTTGGCACGAGTAGAGGCTCTTAACTGATTGTGCTAGCTGCAATTGTTGCTGCATTTAGGCTCCCCATCTGAGCAGAGAGAGATGAGATAGGCGCCAAGCATCAGCAGCAGAAGCAGCAGCGGCAGCGCCACTATCGGCAGCTAGCAGCAACTATCTGAGCTACAACTGAGCAGGCTGAGGGCAGAGCTGTGGGCAGCGCCGTCAACTCCCAGTTTTCGCCAGTCCGGATGTGGTTCGCCTCGTCGCAAATATCGCTGTGTGTCTATGTCTGTGTGTGTGTGTAGTTGTCACAAGGAATCAGCAACAGCAATAACCACAATGCAACTCACAAATCACACACAACCTTCACCATGCAACAACAAACAGAGTTACACAACAGTCGCTGCTGCTGCAAGGACTTCTCTTCTGTTGCGCAACTAAAAATTTATTTAATTTTACTTTCCACAAAAATAAACAAAAACAAAAATAAATACATATGCTGGAAGCATCTTTGATTCTATGGCAATAATATAAAAAGGGAAACTCAGCTTCTTTTTTGATCTTTCTCAACTTCGCTAAACTTATATGAAATTAAATAATTTAGGTATTATTTTTATTGTGCGGCTCAATTTCAATTGTTCAATTCAGTGAAGCATAACTGTCTCTCTTTAGAGTTCTCTTTATCTATCCATCTGTCTCTCTCGCTCTCTCTTTCTCTCTCTCTCTCTCTCTCTGTCATCTTCCATTTTGTTTTTGATTTTTTATGCGCAATTGTAAGAACTAAATCGAAAAGCTTTCTTTAATTTTGGTTTGTGCTGTTTGGATTTGCTTTGTTTGCAGGCGCATCAAAAACAATTTGCAGTTATTTTGCTGTTTTCTTTGCATTATTTTGCGGTTCCCATTAAAAATGGGCAAAAGGTGTTTTGCAGTCTGTCTAGCCATGTCCGTCTGTTCGGCATTCGAAATATAAGTTCGCGTTTACAATACGCATATTTCAAGAAATCAATTAGGCAGTAAGTTAAAAGATATTGCTAATTAATTAATAATTAAAAGTATTTCATCTTAATCGATACATTTAACAGCTGGGAACAGGGTGTCTGCTAATCGAGCACTACCAGCCGACACATTCGCTGGCGTTGTTATCTAGAAGCAACTGATATAAACAGACTCTGAGAGAGATAACAGGCTTTAAGAGAACCCACCCTAAATTATAATAATATATAATCTTAATCCATCTGATTCTAGCGCAATTATTCCTACGAGTGTATTTCCGAGATTAATCAGATAGGCAAAACCAAATTAAGTAATTCAAAACTGAAAAATGAAAGTTGAGCACAAATCGAAAGTTTAATTGTTGAGTAATTCAATTTTGAATTGATAGCGAATTATGGGGGGAATTGGAGCCGTGGCTTGTTTCAGTTTATAATATTATTTGCATCCATTTCTATGTTGATCTTGAGCCTTAATTGGATCCAACAACCTTTTGACAACGACGACATCATTTTTGTAGCCAACACGGATTCAATTTCGCTCGATATTGGATAGGATAGGATAACTAGCCGGCTGCTTGAGTTATTGGTCTCATCTGTCTCTGTTTCTCCGAAACCGGCCAGCTCCATTGGGTATTTCTTATAGGAAAAGGGTTCATCGGCTTCATCTGTTATGCTGAACAATCCAATTGCAGACATTCTGTATTGCTTTCCCTCTTACCTTGCGAATCAACATAATCTGAATCTTTTTGTCGTACGTTTTGAAGTTTTCCATTTGATCTCAAGTTGGGAAATGTATTTTGGGAAAGTATGCAACACTGAGGAATCGAAAATGATCTTACAGTTGTCAATTGGAAGCTGGAGCCAACTGAGATCTGACAGATATCCCTGAAAATTTCCAGTCTTTGGCATAGCCAGATCTCTCGATAAGGCAGCTGCGCCCTTGTGGCATGCAACATACCGAAAATTGCAAAGCCTTATCGAAATGCAAAGTGCAACGCCAAAAAAACAAAAGAAAAAACAACAAAACAGAAATCAGAAAACGAATATAAAAATCTGTAAAAAAAAAAAACCCACATGGTCAGTGGGTTGTGAGCACTTTTTTGGCCAAAACCACAAGCTGGATATGTAGAAAACCAGTGGATGAGTTCGATGATGTACGCATGATGCTGTGTGTGTGTGTCTGTGTGTGTGTGTGTGTGTGCATTGAATGTCAACGTCAACATTCAGTGTCAATCAAATGAAATCGAATAAAATGCTGCAAAATTCTAGGAAAACATTGTCATCATGCAACTGGCACAAGGAGATCAGCAACAACAACAACAACAACAGCTGTGAGTGGTCGGCTGAAAGATGCTATCTGAATGTGTTTATATAAGTATCCAAATTCCTAAATTAACTCTCATTTGCTGGAGCGAGAGGTGACTGAGACAGAGAGAGATATAGTGTGTGTGCGAGAGAGAGAGAGGGAGTGTGCGGGGGCCTTGTAGCTTTTTCTAAGTTATTTTCAATGAAAGTCTCAATTTTTGCCTTGTGGCATCATCAAGCCTTTGGTGACAAGTGGCAACAAGTGGCAAATACGCCTCAAATGCTCCAGCAAAACAACAGCTGGCTGGCAACAAGTGAAAGTGACGCAACTGAGGCGAAGGTTAAGCTGTCCTTGCCAGGGCAGCAGCGAGGAAGACCACAGACGGGGGAGATGGAGCCACTGATGTCAGGCATAGGCGTAGGCAGACGATACCAATAACAACAATGCCAACAACGAAAACGGACGACACACAGACACAAGTGGCTGCCACAAGTGCCATAAAAGGACGGGGGCAACTTTTGTGGCCAATAAGCACCACCAGCAGCAGCAGCAGCAGGCAGCGAACAGAGCGAAAATATCACGCATGAAAAGTGCACAAAAATTGATTTTAATTTATTTTAAGTGATTCACAGGCGAAATCGCTAAATGTATGTAAACCTTGGAAGCGCTAAATTTGTCGCTGGCAACAACTACAACAATTGCAACAACTGCAATAGCAACTGCAACAACAAATGTGCAATTAAAGTGCACTCGATTTGAATTCCAATCTGTGTGTGAAATTTCGTGGGTGACTTCAAAATAGAGATGCACCCGCGTGTCGTGCATGCTTCCTGGCGTGACACGAACCCAAAAGATACAAAGATATCAACCAGACATCTTAGATATCTGCCACTTGCCGGCCGGAGTCCAGGTCGTCACATATATGATTATATGATCATCACATGCATCGTTTGTGGTTATTGGATGCAGAAATGAATAATAAATGCAAATCTGTCCGATCTGTCCGACATGGCAGATATATTTGCGTGAAATAGTCGACAAATGAGTGTGAGAAGAACCAGAGGCATTTAAAACATTTCTGTAGCTTTTTATTTAAACTAAGTTTACAGTAAAGAATCAATTTGTATATAAACTTGTAAAGTTATTGCTAAATTAATGCCAAACTGAATGCAGTTAACTAACAACTAATCAGTGCTAAATACAACTTAGTTATATTATAAACGGGCATGCCCAATAGCTGTCTTCATATATATATATATATATGTGTCTATATCTGTAGCATTTAAATCTAGATGTATCGTATCGTATGTTCGAGAATGTCGTCGAGATGATATCAATATGAAAGCAACAATTGAAAAAAAAACTACATTTATGAATGTGAACGAATCTAAAATAGTAAACATACATGTATATATATATATGTGTATATATATATATATATAGCATACATATATGCTTGTGTGTGTGGGGATGTGTGTGTTATAATGATTATGTGTATGTGTGCGTACTGCACGTAAACATATGTTTTTATGTATTAGCTACTAATAGTTTATGAGTTGAATGACATCATTTGGTGGAAAACATATTCCAAATCAAGCCACAAAACTGAAGAATCGTTTTGAAATGGCTTCCAAAATAACCATTCGAATGTATAAATTGTAAATACATTGATCAAAAACAATTGCCAATAAAATCACATGTGAATATGCGCTTATTTGTTAGAAATGAACAACTAATACAAATGGAAGGATTCACATAGAAATTATAAGGATATTGAAATACATATATTTGATCATTCACATGATACAATTGTTTAGCAAAGCTGCCTTTATCTAATACTCTGCAGTGCATTTCTATGGCTGTTCACAAAAAAAAAAAAAAAAAAAAAAAAAAACAACATAAATCTATACTGAAATTGAACTGAGATATGGTTATAAATTCGAGTCGACGAAAGAATTATTTAACATTTGAGAATTTTGGCATAGCTTAACACTTAACTGCTTAGATATACTTAATATAATACTAATACTAATAGGTTCTGGAATTCCTAGCGTGGCAATACAGTGAGAAGATAATGCATGGCCTTATCGACTATGTAGTATAATTAGATTTATATATATAAAAAAATATATATATTTATATACTATTTAAACACAATACACAATACAATACATGATATGTATGCATTACTCTTAACGACTACAAATTGGAAGAACAGGTCGAGGTCATATTAAATGGAGAATTCAAAATGGAAATTGCATTTGCATTTGTGATTGCGATTGTTTTTGCTTTTGTTTTTTAGGGTTCGAGCAGCTCGAACGCTGGCGGACACATACAATGTATACACAAAAATATAAAAATAATAGTAATACAATTAAATTAAAACAAAAACTCAAATAAAATTGCACACACATTGAGATTGTTCAAACAAAAAAAGGAAAAAAAAAATTAAAGGACATATGGAAGAGCGAGAACTTTGAGATTTAGAGTGGGCGGCAACTAGATCAATCCGTAACGCCCAGATGTACGAGCTGCTGCATGGTGCGCTGTAAATAGGTGGGATCGGGGAACATGTTGAACTGTGTCTTGTGATCGACACTATTCCAAATGACGACATCCTCGCGACCGGTGGTCACCGATCGTCCAATCGAGAACAACAGCCGGCGATCGAAGGCGATCTTCAGGAAGCGCAACACTTTCCGGCCGAGCGGACAATCCGGCAAATAGCAGATGCGCGGAAATCCAACGGCAAAGAAGGCACGTCCCGGATGTGGATGCTCAGCAGTTTGCAGGCCCGACGCAATGCTTAAGACAACAAAAAAGGAACCACAAATAATTAGTTCGAGCGGGATGGAGATAGAGATGGCTGTCTACTCACTCGTACACAATCTGTATGGTGTTTTGACCCTCGTGGCCGGGCAAACTCTTGCTAATGATGCTCCAGGACATGCTGCCAATGGGCTGATTGCCAACCTTCTCGCCATACACAATGCCACAAACGGGGCACTCAATGAACAGGTTCTGCTGCAGAGACAGACGCACAGAGAGAAAGAGAGAGAGAGAGAGTGAGTGAGTGGGTGAGTTGGAATGATGAAGAGCGAGTATCGATTTATACAAATATATTTTGATTAGCACTCGTAAACGATTTTATGAGATACAGTTTTACAAATGAAAAACCGTGAAACTGTTTTGTGAGTGTTTCCAAAATTACTGCTCACCTTATTGAGTTCATTCTGCTGTGCTATGATCATGCCGTTGAGACACTGCAGATGCATCAAATGCTGGCATCGACTCAACGATATGGCAGGATTCTGTGCCGAATGCACCAACTCTTCCATGCACATGGGGCAGGGCTGGGCATTCGGCCAGAGGGGCGGCTCAACGACCTTCACAAAACGCGATATCATATCGCTGGCCGGGTCCACGCCCACAATCGAACCAGCGATTGATTGCTGTTGCTGTAGCTGTTGTTGTTGCTGCTGCTGTTGTTGCTGCTGTTGTTGTTGCTGCTGCTGTTGCTGCTGCTGCTGTTGTTGTTGTTGTTGTTGCTGCTGCTGTTGTTGTTGTTGTTGTTGCTGCTGCTGTTGCTGCTGATGATGCGGCATGGGCAACGGTGGCGGTACTGGCGCTCTTTCGCCCAACGACGATAGCGGCAACGATGGCACAAATACCTCATCGCTTCCCAGCGAACAGTCGAGCAGATCATTCACTGATATGGCAAAATTGCGACTTCGCAAACTCTCCTTGCTCTCATGACTGAGATACGTGGAGACGGTGTCAACGCTCGGTCGCCGTCGATGCGATTTAACGCTATTCGTATCCGTATCGGAGGCACGCGTTCGCGATCGCGAACGATGCGAACCCATCCGGCTGCTCCTTTGCGATTGCAATGATCCCTCCGAGCAGCGACTGTGATGGCTGTTCATCGAGGAGGTCAGCATGCTTTTGGCGCTGTGCGAGAAGTGCGCCTGCTGATGCTGATGATGGTGATGATGATGATGATGATGCTGCATCAGATGCAGCGTCGACCCGGCAACACTTGAACCACCCGACCCAGTTGCTGCCGTCAAGTGATTGCTGCTGTGGCCATTGCTGTTGCTATTGCTAGTGTTGTTGCTGTTGTTGTTACTGTGCTTAGTGCTGCTGCCGAAAATGTTTAGATTGTTGAGTATCTGGCGTAGATTTGTTGTCGAAATTTCGCTATGCTTCTTGTGTGGTTTGCGTTGCTGCTGTTGCTGCTGCTGCTGATGTTGTTGCTGTTGCTGCTGCTGCTGATGTTGTTGCTGTTGCTGCTGCTGCTGCTGTTGATGATGATGATTATGCGAATTGCTGTTCACGGACATGGGCAACGGATGCTGCTGTCGATGCATCGGTGGCAACATCACACCCATTTTGGGCAGTGTATTATTGCGCTGCTGTTGCTGCCCCTGATGCTGATGATGATGATAATCGTGGCCAATGCCACTGCTCGTCGCCTTAAACTGGAGCGCCTGCTGCGGCGTCAGTTTGACCAGCGGATACGGCGCCTGCTGGGTGCGGCGTATGCTTCGCAATGGTCCGCTCGGCTGACGCATTTGCGTCAAATTGCAAAAGTTGATCGTGTATGGCAGGCTTATGTTTGTGTTGCACAGATCCAATGTTTGTTCGCCCTGCAAACAGCACATTTGATTAAAATACAATGTTAAATACAGCACTTAAATTAGACTCAACAGATTAATTGAAGCATTAAACAATATTTAAAAATGAATTCCATATTCGATTTACTATCTTAAACGGGATACAAATAAAAATCAATACATTTATTTAAAATCATCAGATCTGTGGCGTTATCTATTATATATTTAGACAGACTGTTTTTATTTACACAAATCGGGCTTCTCTCTCTCGCTCAGTCAGCATATATTTGTGTAGATACTTACACGGGCCCACGCATCCTCGATGATGCACTGGACATGCATGTTGTATGGCCGCCAATCGCAGTTGCTGTCCGCACTGCCGGCTGACCACTCCCACTTGGTGCCCTTGCCGGCGGGACTGCTGGGGGCGTAGAGCATGCGACGCACACCGATGGTGAGGAGGCCCGCCTCGGATTCGGTATCGGACTCTTGGGTCATGGTGCGCACATTAACATAATACTGCTCCAGGCTGGGATCTGCATCGCTCAGCATAACGCGGGTCAGTTTTTTAACATGGGCCCGTTCCAAGTGTTGGGAAACGGCCGGTGAATATGGCAGCCATTTGCCGCTGCGCGACTCAAATTCCCAGACGCAGACGGCATGCGTGTGATTGATGGCACCACCAGCGACACCAGTAACAGCAGCACAGCCTCCGGCATTGCCGGCGCCAGCAACAGTGCCACCAGCCCCATTGCTGGCCATTTTGCATTGGTTAGCGCACTCACTTCATTTTATGCACTCGATTTGTTTAGGGCTCGCTCTTTTGATTTCTGTTATTTTTGTCTAATTTGCTTTTTGTTTGTGTGTGGTTTTCGTTATCGTTCTGGTTGTCGTTGTCCGTCTGTGCATTCAAATTCGGCTGCGACACTGCGACGAAGATGGAACACAAAATAAACAAAGAAATTAAAAATGGTGGCCTGGTTTGAAACGGGGGGAGGGGAGTGCATTGCAGCACTATATGTCCATGTACCTTTTACTGCACTATGCGTGGCGTACAAAATTGCACAGCTTGCTTATTCGACACATTAAACGCCACACATCCACTTTGTTTGGATTTGATTTAATTGACTATGCAAATTGTAACATTTAAGCGCAAGCGCAAATGTTAATGCAACAGGTAGGATAAATTATAGTTAATACAGTGTTACCGCATTTCTAAGTGCATACTGGAAGTACATCCAGTATTTTCTGCTCTTCTCTTTTCGATTTTTTTGTTCAGCTATCGAATGTTATCGCATGCAACACTGCGCACGCCATCTGGTGTCCGAGGACGGCAAGCAGTGGAAAATACAACACTACCGTGGTCAAGTGTCAATTTTGACAAGCAAGCAACTTCCGCCGCTCTCGCCATTCCTTTACCTTTCTGACGGGCAGACGTAAAGCTGGTCTTTTAAACGACCCGCAATTAAATCTGCTTTTTTTGTTAGCATCTTTGAATAAAACTGCGTGAAAATGGTTGTTAAGAAGGTAAACAAACCCAATCAACCAAATCAAGTTCACATTTAATGTGCAAATCGTGTCGCAAAGTGTATTATTTTGATTTTTTAGTTTGTTTTGTTTTTTTGTGAGTGTTGTTATTGTGCTGTAATTAAAACTATATCAAATTATATATGTGTTACAGCCCAGGCCAAAGAAGAAGCCAGTGACGAAGAAGGTGGCCCCAGCTCCATTGGCCGTAAAGAAACCAGTTGTCAAGAAAGTTGTCAACCAGCTTTTCGAGAAGCGTCCCAAGAACTTTGGCATTGGTGAGAATCTGCTGCGGCAAGTTGTACAAAATGTATCAGTAAGTACTAACTATGTTTCATGTTGCACTTTGCAGGTCAAAATGTGCAGCCCAAACGGGATTTGTCGCGTTTCGTGCGTTGGCCCAAATACATTCGCGTCCAGCGCCAGAAGGCTGTGCTCCAGAAGCGTCTGAAGGTGCCGCCACCAATCAATCAGTTCACCCAGACCTTGGACAAGACGACAGCCGTCAAATTGTTCAAGATGCTGGAGAAATATCGTCCCGAATCGGTGTTGGCCAAGAAGCAGCGCCTGAAGAAGATCGCCGAGGCTAAGGTCCAGGGCAAGGAAGTGGAGCCCAAGAAGAAGCCCAGCTATGTTGCCGCTGGCACCAACACCGTCACCAAGCTCATCGAGCAGAAGAAAGCACAGCTGGTCGTCATCGCTCACGATGTGGATCCCCTCGAGGTAATTGTTGTCATCCGCTCCAATCTCTCTAGGAACCAATAACCAATCCCGCCCGCTCTCCAATGATGTTAATTTGAATTTCTTCAACTGAAACGTTTCAACGTGAAACATGTGGCAATTTGACAGCTGAGATTTCTTTATGCGTGTGCGGTGTGTGTGTGTGTGTGTGTGCTGCGCATTAGTGTTGCCAAAAAAGTACAAGCTACTTTTTGAGACTAGCTAAAAAGCAAGTACTTTGAAAGTGTTTCACAGATTTGTAAGAATTTACTATTCATTAGGAAATGCGTGTTTGCAGAATTTGTAAACATTTCTGAAGTAGATTCACTAAACGAAGAAGAATATCGTTATTATTGCATATTTTCAAATTACTTACCCGTCTCGGAAATTATTCAAAAAACGATCATATTTATACGCAAAGACTTCTGTATAAGTGCTGCTGCTTTAAATATTCTTTATATGCTTAAAACTAATATTTTGTTACATTTGTGATCAACTCATGCAAATAAGCTAAGATTGGCAACACCGGTGCAAAGAAAAGCGCCCGCACAACTCTCTTTCGCCCCCGCAAACCAATCAACAAAAATACAAGCACGTGTTTAAATCTTCAGATATTAATTTGTTATTGTTTTCCCTCTCTCTCTGTCTCTCTCGTTGCAGCTGGTGCTTTTCTTGCCCGCCTTGTGCCGCAAAATGGGCGTGCCCTATTGCATTGTGAAGGGCAAGGCTCGCTTGGGGCGCCTCGTGCGCCGCAAGACCTGCACCACTTTGGCGCTGACCACCGTCGAGAACAACGACAAGCCGAACTTTGGCAAGCTGCTCGAGGCTGTCAGGACCAACTTCAATGAGCGTCACGATGAGATCCGTCGTCACTGGGGCGGTGGCATTCTTGGCTCGAAGAGTTTGGCTCGCATTGCCAAGCTGGAGCGTGCCAAGGCTCGCGAGTTGGCCCAGAAGCAGGGTTAATTAATCAGTTGCAGTTACAGAAGCGTAAGCAACTATTGTATGCCTAAACAAATGGACAACAACAACAAACAACAACAAAAATAAAAATTTAAGTGTACAATTTACAACTATTTTTTTTCTGTATGTATAAGGATAAGTGAGAGGCGCTTGAACGGGCTCAAGTCTACGCTGGGCGTTCAATAAATTGATAAGCTATCTACTCGTTCAATGTTTGTTTATGCCAAAATGGGGAAATTACAATTTACCGGCAAGTTGAGCGTGTTTGTAGTCACTTGTAGTCAAGTTCGATGCCATTAGTTGTTTATATAAAAAGAGGACAGATTGATTTATCAAATCAATGAAAGTCTCGATAGATTTGATTAATTATCGACAGAAGCTGTTTTTTAAAAACGTATCGAATTGCCCCAAAAAGAAAAAATGTAATCATTGGTCACATGAGAAGATTTGCAGTGAGCAAAAATAAGATTTTTAACAGTGCTTTTCTGAGTTTAATATTGAGCAGTATGGTACTGTTAACTTAAAATGGCGCTGAAATTTGAATTTGTTGCATCGCGATCTTTCTGTGTTTATTAAATGTCTTTTTTTGAGTAATTTTATTGAAATGAAGAAAAGTAATAAATGTATTTGTCAAGCATTATTATATTTTGGAGCGTTCGGTTTTAACTGCTCGCAACTTTATGCTATGAATGGCTTCGTTTAAAATGCTCAGCACCATATCGACCTTTTCCAGTGTGGCATTCTCGCCCATCAGCCCAATTCGAAACACATGCTCCACTGTTGGACCCAGCCCACCGCTAACTTCCAGATTGTATCTACATTTGATGGCATAAGAGAACGATGAGTACAGAACAACCAAAAATGAATAGATTTATTTTACACTCACTTGCGCATTGCATAATCTGCAACCTTTCTCCAATCGATGCCGAAGGGCACCTTCACTGTGTTCACTGTGGGCAAACGATCCTTTTCGTCCTGGACAAACATCTCCAAGCCCAGCTCCTCGATGCCCAGCTGCAGCCGAACAGAGCACTCCTGGTGCCGTTGCACCACATTCCTCAAGCCCATCGCACAGAAATTGGCCAGCGCCTCCCTTAAACCATAGAGAAGTGTCGTGGAGATTGTGTGATGATAGATCCTCGGGGTGCCATAACATCCCCAATACTGTCCAAGGAGCAGCACATCAAAATAGTAGACCTTTGGCTTGGATTTGCGCTGTCGGATGTGGGTCATAGCGCGTTTGCTGAACGAGATGGGTGTGAGACCGGCCGGTCCACCCAGTGATTTCTGTGATCCCGTATACGCCACATCCACCTTCCATTCGTCCATGAGGAAATTGGTGCCACCCAATGAGGCAACCACATCCACAACCAAAAAGCAATCGTGCTGCTGACACAGTTCACCAATCTCCGGAATATGCCGCTGCAATATCCCGGTCGATGAATCACCCTGGGTAATAAAGAACACACGCGGCTTGTGTGTATCGAATGCAAAGCGAATCTCGTCCAGGGTCAGCGCATGACTAAAACTCGCCTCCACATAGCGCACATCGGCGTTATAGCGTCGCGCCATATCCGCCGCCCGATGTCCCCAAATACCCGAGATGCCTACGAGAACGACATCGTTATCCTCAATCAGATTGCTCAGAGCCGCCTCCATTCCGCTGTGCCCCGAGCCACTGATGCACATGGTCGCATCGTTCAACGTCTGGAATATGTACTTGATGCCCTCCTTCACCTCGTCCATGATCTGCAATATTGTGTTATCTTTAGGCTTATGTGTTTTTCCTTTTCGTCGCGTAAGAACAATGTTTTTTTCGGTCAGTGCTCTGTTTTTTTGTTTAATCATTGAAAACAGTAAAATTCACGAAATAAAAGACTTTGGTTGTCAAATTAATTATTGATATTGATTTAGATTGAATATTTGAATACCCTTAAGAAGAGTATGCAAAGTATATACATACATATGGCTTATCCCTTAGATTTTACTTATGGTAGAGTGATCTGGCCAAGTCTCACCTGTAGGCACTCTGGATGCATGTGTCCCAGGACCGGATTGCTCATCGCCTCGAGCACACGCTCTGAACAATTCGATGGACCGGGTCCCATCAGCGTCTTGCTGGCGACAAAGAGCTGCCGCTTTAGGACTAGTGGCGGTGGCACCTCCATTTCAATATTCTTATATCCTCGAATTGCTAAACAAAATTTTCCACTATTCTGCAAAATTATGCAAATGTCAAACAGTGGGGTTATCACGGCAAACACGGCGAAAATTTGAATCGAATCACCAAAATGATGCTTTTCGTCGAGTCCCAAAGATCAAACTAAATCGCTTTAATTGTAGCTCGTGGGGCTTTATAGCTGGTTCGAGAGTTAGCGAGTATTTCTTATCACTCATAGTAAAGGAATATAAGGCGGTAATGAACGCACTTGAACAACTGGCTGAAGATGAGCACAGAACTCTCTCTCTCTCTCCCTCCTTCTCTCTTTCTGTATATCTCTCTTTCTTGCAGTCTTATCAAGATGGGATGGGTTCTCACTCCCTTCTATACTTAGTCTTAATGCGTTGTTCTTCCTCGAATTCTTCAACTACATATATCAGTCATAGACTTCCAAAGGTTATAATTCGTCGAGGCTGTACGAGATCTCTTCGCATATGGACCCCATACAGTGGCCACCAGATAAGAGCAACCTCACCTGTTCTCATTTTGTTAGCTCACCACAACTGATAAGCGTCAAATGAAATACAATTTAAGCTGATATGATTAGTTGGTAGTTGTTTACATGTTGAATTATAAGCTCGCTTCAAATTTGATTTCAATTGTATGCGTAATAAGTGATTCCAAATAAACAGCACAAGTGGAGGGAAGACGGAAATGCGCACACTTTGAAGCGTTCCAGCAGCAAGGTTTGTTTTTATTTCTATTTATAAAAATAACTTAATTGAAATCTATACGTATTACTTGTTTGAGTTCGGATGGCAATTAAAATATGTTCTTTGTAAATGTTCTTGCCCTGAACTCTCAGTCTAGAAGAACCCATTAGTATTCTAAGCAAATTTTTTAGTTAAAATTGAATTTGAATTGCATTAACAGTACCGTAAATAACTGCAGAAATAACTGTCTTTAATTTGCAATTGAGTTATAGTACTGCTGCATATGCTGTTCAAAATTGACAAACTATTGCTTATGAAATATTATATAAAATTAGTAATATGTGGCATTTTCAAATTTATATTGTATTTATATTTTTTATATTTATATCAACTATAATAACAGAGCGATGCTAATGCCATTTGATTTTCTGCTATAGCTCTGTTAATGGGCGCGTAATTAATTTCCGATAGTCCGATAGTTATCTGCCGTTTCCCAGCACTTTTTATTGAAACAAGTTGGCAGGCAATGCAACACGTGCGAACCGTAAACAACATGCACTTGTAGATTCACAATAATATTACCCTAGTTAAGTTTTAAAATGTCGCGTATTATAGTCAAACAGCTGCCAAAGAATGTAAGTAAACAATGTTGACATTGACAAGGTGCTAAGCCATGCCAACGATTATCAATTGCCCGCAGATCAGTGAGGATAAACTGCGCAACATATTCGGCAGCAAGGGAACAATTACAGATCTGCAATTGAAATATACGCCCGATGGCAAATTCCGTCAATTCTGTTTTGTGGGCTACAGCAGCGAAACGGAGGCACAGGCGGCCATCGCCCACTTTAACAATACATGCATACAGACGAGCCGCGTCCGTGTCGAGTCATGTGCGGCTCTGGGCAGCGAGGAGAAGCCGCAATCGTGGAGCAAATATGCCAAGGATAGCAAAAAGAATCTTGAGCAGTTGAAGGACGAACAGCCGCAGCTGGAAGGCAAGAGCAAAGAAAAGAAACCAAAGTCAAGTAAAGTTGACGAGATACTCGGCAAGCACAAAGATGATCCGGCCTTCCAGGAGTTTCTGCAGGCGCATGACAAGACCCGTTCGCTATGGGCCAACGATGCAGGCATTAGCGAGCAGGCCAAGGAGCAGGCCTCCGATGACGAGACGACTGAGACACAGCAAGCGGCAGATGATGTGGACGATGAGGAGGCTAATGAAGGTGCAGCCCTGTCAGAGGACAATGATAATGATGATGATGACGATGATGATGATGACAAGCTGGCGGAGCAGCCCATCAGCGATATGGAGTACATGAAATCCTTGATGGCTGGCAAAGGCGAAAGCAAACCCAAAGCAAAGGAAAATAAAAAGCCCGATAAAAGCAATCTGGAACTGTTTACCATCAAAATCCATAATGTGCCGTATAACACAAAGCGACAAGATATCATCAAGTTCTTCAAGCCACAGAAACCGTATTCGGTGCGTTTGCCCAGCAAGGTGCATGGCTTCTGCTATGTGGGCTTCAAAACAGATCGCGACATGGCCAGGGCGATGATCAAAAACAAGAGTTTCATCAAGGGCAAACAGGTGTTCTTCTCGGACTTCACCGAAAAGAACAAAGTGACCAAGGCGACCAAGAACGGATTGGATATACCAGATGTGGCAACTGATGGTGGCAATGCCAAGTGGCAGCAGCAGATGGATAGCTTAAAGAGCGAGGAGAACATATCAGAATCGGGTCGCATATTCTTTCGAAATTTGGCCTACACCACAACCGAGGAGGAGCTACAGAAGCTCTTTGAGCGATTTGGTCCCGTTATCGAGGTGAATCTGCCCGTGGATAAGGTGACGCGTCAGATCAAAGGATTTGGCACGGTGACTTTTATGATACCAGAGAATGCGGTGAAGGCATTCAATGAGCTGGATGGCACTGATTTTCATGGTCGACTGCTGCATCTGTTGCCCGGCAAGGAGCTGGACAATGCCGCCGAGGAGGACGACCCGCAGGCTGATGCAAATCTCTCCTTCAAACAGAAGAAGGCACTCAAGCTAAAGCAGAACGCCCAAAAACCCATTGGCTGGAATACGCTGTTCCTCGGTGCGAACGCTGTCGCCGATCTGTTGGCGAAGCAGTTCAAGACGAGCAAGGAGCGCATTCTGGACACCACCGATGGCGGCAGCAGTGCCGCTGTGCGACTCGCTCTCGGCGAAACCCAAATCGTTATCGAAATGAAACGCTTTCTCGAGGAGCAGGGCGTTCGCCTCAGCGCGTTTGATGAGCCCAATCAGAAACGCTCCAGGACTGTGCTGCTGGCAAAGAATCTGCCAGCGGATACTGCTGTAGCCGATCTCTCGCCCGTCTTTAGCAAATTCGGTCCAATTGGACGGATCGTGCTGCCACCCAGCGGCGTTACAGCGCTCATCGAGTACTGTGACCCGTCGGAGGCGCGCCAAGCATTCAAGAAGCTCGCCTACAGCAAATTCAAAAATGTGCCGCTCTATCTGGAGTGGGCGCCGGAGCATACGTTCAACCAGACGCTTACCGGCGAACCGATTATACCCAAAACTGAGCCAGAACACAAACCAGAAGAGGCGCTCGTTGTGCAGCAGCCGGAGATGGAGGCGAAACCAGAGCCGAAACCGGAGGCAGAGGATGCAGAGGATGAGCCGGAACCCAATACGACCATCTTTTTGCGTAATCTCAATTTCAAGACAGTTATGGAAACGGTGCGTGCACATTTTGCACACTTAGGCACCGTGCACACCGTGGAGATAGCCAAGCGCAAAGATCCACAGAATCCGAGACAGTTGAATTCCCTTGGCTACGGGTTCATTCAGTTCAAAAAGGCAGCTGTTGCCTCGCAGGCACTGAAGGATATGCAGCAAACCCAGCTCGATGGCAATCTGGTCGAGCTGAAGCGCAGCGATCGTGTCCTCAAGTATGTAATCTTCTCAAGAATCACTTTTTACTCTTATTACACCCTCTCTTTTTTTTATTTTAACAGAACCCAGGATGATGGAGCCAGACGTCGCCAGGTGGGGCAAAAGAAACAGACTGGCACCAAGATTCTGGTGCGCAACATACCCTTCCAGGCGCAATATCGCGAGGTGCGCGAGATATTCAAGTAAGCCAAGCACAATCTAACCAGTGTCGAGATGCGGCTAATATTGATATTTAATCTGTACAATTTGAAGGGCTTTTGGCGAATTGACATCGCTGCGCATACCCAAGAAGATGACGCCCGGCGAGGATGCGCATCGTGGCTTTGGTTTTGTTGATTACACCACCAAGGCGGATGCGAAGCGGGCATTCGATGCGCTCAGCGCCAGTACCCATTTGTATGGCAGACGTCTGGTGCTGGAGTGGGCCTCCGTCGAGGATCAACATGATGTGGATGAGCTTCGCAAGCGCACCGCCGCCAAATTCGATAGCAATCAAATGGCCGTTGAAGCCAAGCGCAGCAGGCGTGCCTATTTCGATATCGACAGCAGCGTTCAGCAAGCGCCCGACGAAGAGGATGAATGAGTGAATAATAATAATTATAACAACTTAAATCCTGTACATGATTTAGATAAGTATAAAATGTGTATATAAATAAAGTTAAATAAGTTCAACAAATTGAGCCTGTTTTCATAAATCAAATTTCAGTACGAATCCTGCCAAATCCGATTTTCGTCTGACTGGACGAACGTAACTTTTCTGTATATAAAAAGGTGCCAGTCATTGGTCAAACAATTCTTACTAATTAGTGCTACAAGCTGGTCAATGGGCACCCAAATAATTTTTTTTAGGTTTCTGAGATATCGAGAACTGTTCATTTTTGGACCGTGTCCGTGTCCTTCAGACAAAAATTCATAATAGTGTTTGGGTTCATGGATAATCTTTGAATGCAGCCTAAAAGTATACCTTAAATCTTTTGATTTTAAAATAGGTTTGCACATTCAATTTTATTGCTTGCCCTGAAAGTATGCAGTATTTTCCTGCAAGCCGCACTTAATATCTTTTATTGGTGACCCCGCTGCAGAACTATTGCCCCTCAATCCTATATTCTTCAGATCCGCTTATGAAGTAAAGAAACACAAACACATTTCTAAATAGAATATATTTTATTTTACGTTTCTTTTTTATAAAACCTAAGTAATTAATACAAAACAAGACAAAAAAAAAAACATAATTTTTGAAGCATACACATACATATATCATCATCTTTTATCTTCAACATTTATCAGCGTTCTTTCTCATTACCACAATCTAGCTGCAAACGAAAAAATTCCCCTTTCTTTTGTTATATTTAGTAATATTTAAAGTACTAATTAGTGATATATATATATATATATATATATATATATATGTATGTATATATATATGTGTAAGTATATATATATAAATATATGTGTGTGTACTCGTTATATTGAAAATATTTGACATTTTCCTCTCATATCCATATTCATATGCACGTCCATATCCATATCCATATATTTTTTGTTATCAATTTTGATCGCATAATGCTGCAATTGTTGCAATAAGCGAGTGCATCGCATGGACGCATATATGTATATGTATAATATTTGTTTGTATTTGTATGTGTATGGGTAAAGCATATAGTTCTTTCCTATAAATACGTATTTAGTATACGAGTATACGAGCAAAGCAGCTAAAAGCCTTCAAAGGGGGTGGGGCAGGAGCAAGAGGATTCGGCCGGACTAACACCAGCAAAACGGGATCAGTGTTGAACACTTGTCTCTACGCATGTATACATCTTGTCTGTGTGTGTGTGTGTGTGTGTGTGTGTGTTGGTGTTTTGTTTGTTTTGTTTTATTTGGCCCGCAATTGAGCACTTTGTTCATTTAATTAGTATCAACCAATAAATCGCCCGCAGCTCTAAAATTTGTGTTTCTGGTTTCTGTGTGCGTTGGATTTGGGGATTGTGCGGGAGCGTTTCAAGCATAGGCCATAGTTATAAATATGGTTGTTCTTTTTTTTTTTTTGTTTGATGTTTTGTAAGTATTTGTATGGAAAAAAAAAGAAAGAAACGCGTAGCATTTTAATCCTTCTTGATGCGTGCCTGCAGGAAACAGTAGAGTATGCCCGCCTGTGCCATCACATCGACAGTGCTGGCGGCAAGTGGATCCTTTTGCTTCACCTGCGTCTGTCCCGGTCGCAGGAGTGTGGGACCAAACACCATCGCCAGATTGTGCAGCGACATCTTATTGTCCCCCTCCTTTTCGTGCACTCTGCAAACGAATATCATCATGTTCAATTGCGTCCTACAACTATGGCTATAGCAAACACATACCTGATTAGATGATCGAGTATCATATTTATAGAGGCCTTATTGGCCGGAGGCAGCTCCTCGTAAACCTTGAGCAGCTCGTTGATGCGTGTGGCTTCGTTGTTGTTGCTAAATGCGCTGAATGTCTCAAAGAAGCGCGGATACAGCAGATCCGAGAAAAGCGCCTCTGGAAGCTCACGCAAGAATGTCTTCAGTATGCCCGTCACCGAATGAATATCCACCTCGCGCAGCAGCTGCTCCGCCTCGTACGCATCTAGAGAGAGGATTAAGAGGGGAGAACAGGTTATGTTTAAGAATATATATATATATAGTTGCTTGCATGTGTCTCACCCGATTCAAATGCCTTTTTGAGCTTGGCCAGGTCGGAGGCAGAGCCACTGACGCGATAGCAGCCAACCTCGAGCATGCCACGACGCTCCACTTCGCGTATGCAGGCACTGATAATGAACGGAATGTCGCGTTTCTCGCGCCTGCAAATTGACAAATTGTTGTTGCAAAAAGGATGTGGAAAACGAATGTAAATTGCTCATTTTTTGGTTGGCTACTCACTTTAATACTTGACTCATTTTGGCACCGAAGAGTGCGCCTGGTTTGGTAGTGGCGCGACACAGCTCGCCAGGCACAAAACGGAAACTGGCGCTCAGCTCGAGCGTTTCGCTCAGCTTAATGCTGCGCGTTTGTGTTGTTTCCGTTAGCCAGCTGCGGCTCAGCTGCGGAAGCAAACAAAACAGAGACCGAAAGAAGTTAATATTGTCTGGCTATAACCGAGAACTGCAGCTAAGCTGATTAAATGGTGCTCACTTTGAGTATGTGTTTGGCACGCAACAGCGGTCGTTCCTTGGCCTCGTACAGCAGAATGCGAACATTTTGACTGCCCTCCAGTTCGAGCATGAAACTCTCATTCCACAGCGGGCACTGGCTGCGACAGATCATTTTGGTGGTGGCCTTGCGGAAGTAATGGCCATACGAGTCGACCTCAATGCATATGTACAAATCGGCCTGCTGCTCCAATCCCTGCAGTCCCTGCACCCCAACATGCAGATCCCCAACGAGCAGACTCTCATCGTTCGTGTTGCGCATCAGATACGAGCCCATTTCAGTCTTCATGCCCTTCTGCATGGCCACTATGAAAGCGGTGACCTCCAGCGAGTTGATCGTATTCGCCCCAGGCAGATTACATTTTTGCTGTGAAGTAAAAAAAACAGAAGAAAGCAGAAAAGGTTATCAGCAATGCATATCTGTTATTATTATTATTATTATTATTATAATATATATTTATTATACCTTGAGCGACATGATCGAGTCCATCCATTGTGTGCGCTCAAAATCGGAGCTGAGGAAAAAGGTCATGGTCTTGTTGTTGGCCTTATTGCCGAGCCGCAGAACTAGATTGGGCGTGGCCAGCACCAGCTGTGACTCCAGATCGGCCAGCTTGCGACGATACTTGTCGCCGGTGCGTACACCGTTTGCCTCGAGTATCAGTTGATCGCGCACCGAGCGCAGATTACGCTTCACTTGCGATATATTCGCGGGACTAGATTCCTTGAGGTCCGCACTCGTATCGGACTCTTCGAAGACATTGACATCCTTCAGTGGTATGAACCATTTGAGCTCGTAATCGATGCGATCCCGGCCAAGGGCCTTATATTTGGCACACGCAATCACATCATTGAAGAGGAACAAATGGCGCAGCTTGCGATGACCATCGACCAGCTCCACAATGAACGAGTTGCGCACCATGCGACGCAGATTACGATTCGACTCTTGCGGCAATCGCTGATTGACCACATTGAACTGATTGAGGAACATTTGTATGATCTTCTGTGCCTGCCGCAACGGCTGATGATCCGGATGATTTGGTGGCGTCTCACGCAACAGATCATTAAATACCAGAGCATTGATTTGCACACGCGCCACCGGCTTGTGCAGCAGATCCTCCAGCGTAAGCGACTGTTCCGTTTGCAGATTGACCACAATTGTCGACACGATCTTCTTGAACTGCGGATTATTCGCACTGCACTTTTTCACCGTATCGATTGCCTGGCCGTAGTTGTGCAGAAAGGCGCTGTACAGATCAAACATGTCTGCCAATCGCTTGAACGGCTCCCCGATCAGCACATCACCGCCCTCGTGCGACACAATTGTCTTCAGATCACCCAGAAAAGCGGTGTGCACCTCGTGCAGCTCATCGATCTTGAAGAAAATCGTATTCTCCTCCTCCTCTTTGATCACAGGCTGTGATGTGCCCAGCGTTGCATGAATGGCGCGCTTGTACTGCAACATAAAAAAATTCAAATTAGAATCCGTATTTTTTTTTAGTTTCTCCAGTCCAGAAATCAGTTGCAGTTACCTGTAACATTTTGTTGAGGCATTCCACGTAGATGGTCTCGCTGTGTATTATTGAGCTCAGAATGGAACGTATTTTGGCACCGCGCGCATTGCCAGAGACCTGTGTGCAGAGATGGAGACATATTAATAACTGGAATAGCTACGCCAGAAAGAGAATGCTCTCAGGATGTTTGTGTAATCTACAGATGGTTTGGATGTAGGGCCTTATATACTCTACATGGTATGTACAACTCTTGCACCGTTCCCAATGCACATATGTATGTAAACATATAAACATATAAATGTATATATATATATATGTATATATATGTCTACATGGAGTATGTGTAGTGGAATAGGACATACGATAGACATAGGAATGATATAAACATTTGTACAGCTAAAGGGGATTATGTGTGCTTTTGCCACATGTAGCTATGAGTAAGTGTGTATGTACATAGAAAGGAGAGAGAAAGATATATATATATATATATATGTATATATATATAAATAGAGAAGGAGGGCAGCATACCAATTCACTATGCAATATTGTTGTTTCGGTATATCGGTATATAGAATTTGTATATTCGGAGCAGAAATAAACAAATCAAAATTGAAACTATGAAAATACTGGTCAGAAATTATATTAACTACAATGTTATAAATATATTTATTTAAACTATTTACATTTTGTTGCATAGTGCAAAAAAAGGAACACAAAGGAACACATTTGTGGGTGGGTGGGTGGTTTGATATATGTACATATATATTTATATATATATATATATACATATATATGTGTGTGTGTGTGTGTGTGTATAAACAGAGAACTGGATAACATAGAATATGATAAAAAGCCAATCACATTTAACATAGAACAACAAGCGCATTCAGGTGAAGCTATACAAATACACATATATAAAGATATGTACAGGATATGTATATAGGCATATATATATACGACAAACAACACAAATAAATATAGGCTGAGAGGAGGCTGAGGCTTGAGATGTGTGTGTTCGGTACTCACGAGTATCGCTGAAACTAAGTTCTGTTGAGAAAAAGTAAAAGGAGATCATCGCAGAACAAAAAAAAAAAAAGAAGAGAAATTGAAGATAGGAAAAAAAATCGAAAAATATGTGTTAGTAAATATTGAAACACTCGTTTGCTATAATTCTTATTATAGATATATTATACATCAACTATATATTGCATATATGGCGTGACAAGACCGTTTCGTCGGACACGCTCAAAATATATATTTCGATTTTAAATTGTTAATTTGGCACTGGGCGAGCGCAGCGAGTAAACAAACTATTTCATTATTGTGCTCTTGCTTAGGGGCTTGTTTAGTGCAGTGCATTTGAAGTTAATTATTCTTGTTTCAAAAGTTACTTTTTTGTATGGAATTCGAGAATGCTTGTTAAGGCGCACAAAAAGAGAAGGGAAGGGAGCGAATAGGCGCAGGGGTTGCGAGGGAAGGCCAAAATAAAGTTGAGCGCATTATCTAAAGACACGCGGCTGACGCATGCACTTTAAAATCAATTAGCCAAGTTAGCGTATGCTAATGCCAACGGCGCTTAGTCATTAAAA
Organism: Drosophila picticornis; assembly: GCA_035043845.1. Taxonomy (NCBI): domain Eukaryota; kingdom Metazoa; phylum Arthropoda; class Insecta; order Diptera; family Drosophilidae; genus Drosophila; species Drosophila picticornis. The sequence goes on from JAWNMR010000492.1 coordinate 10,185,116, forward strand.
GTGTAATGGTTGCTTGCATCATCAACGTTATTATCATCATCGTCGTTGGTAACTGCACCTGCAACTGCAACTGGGGTATGGGTGAAGCGCATTAGGTCAGAAAGTAATTAGCTATTAGCTGCCAGCTTATTCAAAATACAACATCAGTTCCAACGACAACAACAACAATCGCTTAGAACATTTATTATCGGTTTGGCAATGCATGAATATAGCATAGCAGACAACATATGTTATATATTCTTGATCTTGAGCATAATTCAACATAATGCTGCATCTTGCATCAAACGTTTCTAGTCTGATATCGATTTTATTTTCTTAGCTGTTCGTCTTGATCAACAATATTTATACATATATATACGGACTGATATATATATATATATATATATACTGATGTAGATGCCTACCCACTGCTGGGGTGTATTAAAAACGACTGGCAAACAAATGCAAGTCGTATCCAAAATCAGACCCATTACATACTAGCACTAAATAGCTGATATACACCATATATATATATATGTATATATGTAGTGTATATATATTTATAAATGACCAGCTGGTGCACGAACCTTGCGTAATACGCCCGGCGTCTGTGATGTGGATGTTGATTGCTGTTCATCATGTGAAATGGTGCGCAATATTGGCGGACCCTCGTATTCGCCATCGCTGTCCAGTGAACTCGAGCGCGTCTCATTGCTCTGACTGCAGATATTACAGAGAGAGATAGCGAGAGAGAGAGAGGGGGAGGGAGAGAGAGATTGCTTAGCTTGGTGATTTATCATTCATACATGTCACGCGCACTTACAGAAAGTAATCAATGTTCACATAGTTGGAGGTACGGCCTGGAGATTCGGGATCCGTTACGCTCGCCTGACTGCTCAATTCGGCCATGGGCAGCGTGCTGCCCGGCGTGGACAGATCATCGCGACTGGACGAGGAGCCGGTGCGGCCGGGCTTAATGAATACATACTCCCCATCGCCATTGTCCAGCGGCACGCTATCATAATACGGCTCGTTATCCGCCTGCTGTGCCGCCTTGGCGCTGTCCGAGCTAAGCGACGACACCGACTCGTAGCTCTTGATCTGCAAAATGAGCGAAGCAGCCGATATATATAAATATATATAATCGATGTTGCCTATTTGGCAGTGGTCCACTTACAACTTCCGATATGCCTTGTGATGCAAGGGACTCCTTGGAGCCGATGCTGCGTTGGGCTGCCGCTGGCGTCTCAGCGTCGCTGGCCTGCAATGAAGTACGCGATTTTTTCTCTAGACTCGAGGTCGAGCTGCTGTCGGCGGCATTCAGTTTGGCCGCCTTGTTCAGGCTGCCAGTGGGTGAGGCGCCCACAGTGCCTGCTCCCGCTCCAGCTGTCCCACCCACTGCCTGGCTACGTCCGGCTGGCGTCAGTGTGCGTGCCGGCGTAGATGCAGTCCGTCCCAGACTGCCACCATTGATGGTGCCACCGCCGCTGCCGCCGGCGTCATTGCGCTTTGCATGCTCCAGACTGTCCGTCTTGCCAACCATTTTACGGCCCAGCTCCTCCATTAGCTCGGGCGTATTGGCCAGCTTGCTCAGCTCCGGCGTTGTCTTTCTGTTCGCGGCATACTTCGATTCCAGATTCTCCGATGACTTCTGTCGCAGTATATCCGATGGCTTAATGTTGCGCTCCAGCGAACTGGCCGGGCTGTCGCCCGAACCGGAACTACTGCCCGGCAGGGGCATTGTGCTGCCCGAATAGGGTGTCTCTCGCTTCGGCGACGACGACAGCTGATGCTGTTGGCTGGGAATGGTGGGCGGTTCCACGCGTCTTATATTCTTTGGCGGCGGCCTGCAGATAACAACAAATCAAAAACAAACAACGCAGTTGTTGAATGAAATGGGTATTTAAATTTGTTAGATAGACACTTCAAGCGGACCAAGTCGAATAGGAATAAGTTAGTGCCACTGGCAACTGTGTCGCAACTTCAATGCCACTCACCTGGGTGGCATTTTCTTTTTGGCCTCCAGATGCGCGGCATACGATGAGGCGGACATGGCGGGCGATGTCATCGATGGCGATAGCGGGGGCGCAGTTGCATCCTTGCTGCGATCCGTGTAGCGTCCAAATGTCGATGGAGGCGTCGACGTTGCTGTTGCATTGGTTGCTGTTGCCGTGTCGTTCAACCCCGTCGCCGACGTTGTTGACGTCGCTGCATCATCGATGTCTTTGTCTTTGGCCTCTTTGACCTCGATGACGGTTACAAAGTGCGATGTCGACTTGCGCGGCTGCTTCGCTTGCTCCTTTGAGGCAGCATCCACCATTGCAGCCTCCCCGCCGGCAGCACTGCCCACCGTGTCGTGTTGCTGCTTTTGCAGCTTATTGCTGCTGCTGCTGCTGCTGGTGTGGCTATCATTGTTGTTTGTTGCTGGCGTTTGTCGTTGCTCGTTATTCGATTTGAGCGCACCGCTGCCAATGGAGGCCGCCAGCTCAGTGATGCACTGCTGAAGCGCTCCATTTGAGTCCTTCTCATTGCCACTGTCTTTTTTATCCTCACGCTCGAAACTGTGCTCCGTCATGCCACGTTTTCCAGTGGGTGGCGCTGAGCTCAACCCACTTCCACCGCCACCAACAACACCACCACCACCGTCATTCTGTGTGTGTGTGTATTTGTTGTCGGTGCTGAGGGACAGCCTGTCTTTGTCCTTGCTGCTGGCTGATGACGCAGACGATGCCTCGCGCAGATTCAAACTAGATTTCTGCAAAAAAAAAGGAAAATAAATAAAGTTTATTTGAAGTGCAAATATGTATTTGATGCAAGCTTCAGTTGCAAAACAATTCAATTCAAATTTTCAATTAAAATAATTAATTGAATTGATTAATTGTACATTGTAAAAAAGATATGTAAGTGATTGCTACGTGGACATCTATGAAGTTAAGTCAACAACAATAAAAGACAACAATTAAATGCAAATGAAACGACGGGCATATCAGAGAGAGAGAGGGAGAGAGAGAGAGAGGGAGAGAAAGGTAGAGAGAGAGAGAGAGAGCGACAGAGAGGGGGAAATCAGGAAAAGGTTTTACGTTTTTAAAGATCTTTTTTCATTTTAATTGAAATATTTGGATTTTGTCATGCATTCAACTTTCCACAAGCTCCATTAAATATTTGTATACAAATAATGAAATATGTATCGCAAATACGATTTTGGGGCTTTGTAGCACAAGATAGAATTAGATGTGTGAAAGCAAACATTTGCAATCGTTTCGAGGATTGATTCAACTACTCAACTACTGCTCCCGTTTGAAGAGCAAAGTTCAAAGATCCTCTCGAATGGTATAAAGAATCCAGGGATTATATATATATCAATATATATATATATATATATATATAAGCAGAGCTTTTTAGCAGAAAGCAGCGTTTCTCCCCCTTGCTGAGTGTTCGCTTTGCTCATGCATGGCACGTAACGCATTTCTCTAACACGTTGAGCGGTTCCATTAAAATGACAACAGCAACAACAGCAGCAACAACAGCAGCAACAACAACAACAACGTCGGGTAAAAGCCAAAGTAAACAACAACAAAAACAGACAAATAAGCCAATCTTGGCGTGGAGCTTGTGCGTGTGTTGGAGCATTTTTTTCATTGCTTTTTACGCCTTAATTTTTTTTTTTTTTTTTTTTTTTTACATTTTTGGCCACGAAAAAAGTGAAAACTACAAAATAAGAAAAACAACAAAAATCGAGAGCGAACTCTTTAATTGGTTGTATTTAGTTTTCAAGCCAAAAGTAAAGAAAATTGGCAGCAAATATTAAACAATTTTTTTTTTCATTATATTTGTTTTGCGTGAGTGTGCATAGCGGCATGTGTGTGTGTGTGTGTGTGTGTGTGTATATGTGTGAACTAAGGCGTTGGTTGCTGGAGCTGGGGGTGGCATTGGGATCGGGCCAAGCAGCAGCAGTAGCAGCAGCCGGCAGCAATTGTATGTGTGTGTGTAGCTGTGTGTGGCTGTGTGTGGCTGTGTGTGTGTTTTTAATGTGTCCAAGCGGAGCGAAGAAGAAAGCGTGCAGTAAAAAGTTGACGGCGAAGGTCGTACACACACGCGTCTCACACACCCGCACACACCCGCACACACACACACACACACACACCCGCACTTGAGGCCAGGCCAGACAAATGTATATAGATACAAAACTCATGCATGATGTCGGAGAGCTGAGCTCAGCATTTGGGCAGCCTGGCAACTCGTGCTCTCTCTTTCCCACTCTCCCACTGTCCACTCTCTCTCTCTGTTTCTCTCTGTCTCCCCCCAGGCATGTCGATACAATTATTTAGCATATTTTCAATCAGCACACACACACACACACACACACACTCATCAAAAATGGTGTGAATGTGAATCATGAAACGGCGGCGCCAAAGCAGCTCCAGCAACAATAACAATAACAATAAGCATCGAATTGTTGTTAAATTGTTCCGAGAAAATTGTAGCGTGTGTTCGAAAACTGTTTAACTAACGCGCTTTAATGTTGCAAAAAGAAAAAAACAAAAAAGCAGAAAAAAAAAACAAACGATGGAAATGCTGTTGTGATTGTTTGCAATGCCTGTGTGTATTGCGAAGCTCACAATTGTGCCGTGTTCAGGCGTCATTGTTATTACCAAGAATTTTCATATTGCAACACTAAGAGGCAGCTTGCTGATTACTGAGCGATTTGTCAAGGGCTGCTTATGAAAGCTGCTAAGCGTTTGCACACTTAACGAAAACCATTCATTTAAACAAATTTTAATATGTTTTCCTTTCATCTTTGAATTAAGCAATAGGACAATATATAATTAATGGAAAAGTTTAACAATATTTGAAGTCTAATTCGTATGAACAAACAGAAGTTAATAAAAAGGCAAACATCCAAATACGATTTGGTCAGCATTGAAAATACAGAATCTTTAGCATTATTCAGTGAAAGAAACTTATGTTTTCGTAGAACTTAGTTGCTCCGTTGCTCTCTGCGTCTCTCTCTCTCTTTCTATCTCTCTCTCCCTCTCCCTCTCTTTGACCGTTTTCCCTCTCGCTTTAATGTTAAGAGCAAAGCAATCTAGATTTTTAATTGCCACAGCGAGCTTACAATAAATAGAAACCGCCAATCAAACCATTTTAATCACACATTTTTCATTTGGCTAAAATAACAAGCAGTATATAAGAAAAACAAATGTATTATAAGTAGTAAACACAACCCAAGATATCTCTATCTATCTCCCTCTCTCTCTGTCTGTCTCTGTAACTGTGTCTGTTTCTTTGCACTGCACTTCAGTTCTGGTCGGTTGAGTAGTTGCTGCTGGCTTGGTTCAGGCGGTTTCTACTGATAGCAGGGCCCGCAACATGCTTATCAATGGAGAGAATGGCGCAGAGATTTGGATTTGTCGTCGTCGTGGGTCTAGGGAGGACTGCAAAGCAGGGCGCTATATGCATATACAGTAATCGATAGAAAACGAGAGCCCTACACAATTTCCAAATCTCCAGAAATTACATAAATTTAGTTTCTTCTGATAAACGGAAAGGATGATACTTTAAATATAAAAAAAATACAGTTTTAATTATTTACAACTAGATATCAGTTCAGTTATAAATATCGATCACTATAAGTAAGATTATCAATGAGTGTGTGTGTGTGTGTGTGTGTGTGTTGGAGTATTTGTGCTTTACGCTTTTGCGTTACTTCTCTTAACGGGTTTTAGTTACTTAGCCATTTTTTGTGAAGTGCTTTTGTTTTTGCTTAATTTTTCTGCACCTATTGTGTATGTAAGTGTGTATGTGTGTGTATGTGCTTGCGATAAGTTTATTGATTCCGACTTGTGACAAACACAACAGTAAATTTTAATTTTGGCTTGTTGTTGCTGCACACACGCACACGCATGCAGACACATACACGGTGGCATTTGCATATGCGAATGGACAACAAAAGCACACTGATTACGCACCCCTCTGGTCCATAATTTGAATTTCTCTTTGAAGGAAGACATGCTCCTTCCAGCAGCAGCAGCGCCACTGTTGTTGTTGTTTTTCTTGTGTCTTCCTCACTGCTCTCTCTCTCTCTCTCTTTCTCTTACACACACACACAGACACACACGCGCAGCACTCTCTTTAAGGCGCCTGGCGCTCTCTGTTATTGTTGTTGTTGTTGTTAGTGTGTGTGTGTTCCACGCAAAAAGTGCAATTGCAAAAAGCGAACGAGAAACACAGACAAAGACGAAGAGCCACGAAGAGACACCACGAAGCGCAATTGATAGCCGAGCACCGCCCTGCGGCTGCAAGAGCAACAACTAAGAACCAAAGGCACAAGGCGAAGGCGACGTTGACTGCGACGGCGACGGCGACGACGACGGCGACGCAGACTTTGACCACGAAATTTGAGTCAACCGAACACGTTAAAAAATATCAAATGAAAAAGACACATAAACACACACGCACAAGCCTAAAATGACGGTTTAGGCTACAAAATACTCGCACTTCAATATTGCTTTTGTTCTTCTTTCTCTTGTATTATTTACGTAATTTGCACTTTAATCTTTGGTTTTGTTATTGCTCCTATTGTTTTACTTATTTATCATGATTATGCAAACTGCAATGGCGGAAGGAGCAGGAGCAGGAGCACGAGCACGAGCAGGCAAAGGAGGAGGGAATTTCTTTCGTTGAGTTCAGTTTCAGTTTCAGTTCTTTGTTGCTGCACTGCGTAGCCAGGAGCGGAATAGGGTGGGGGTTTCTGCGTTGCCCACCTGATTGGCGTTCGAAATGGAATGGAAATAGAGCGCGGTTAACTTTTACCAATCCCGCTTTTGGATGTTGTTATTCATAGAAACTAGTGACTACTGACGATTGCTGACTGGCGACGGCGGTGGCGGCGGCGAATCGAGGCGTCGGCAGCGCTGCTGCTGCTGCTCCGGGTGTCAGCAAAATCAGTCGGAGTCAACGACGCCGACACGCAAAAGACCGAAAGAAACACAGACACAACAATATGAATAGAATAAAAGTGTGTGTGTGTGCGTAGATAACAGGGCAGAATTAAAGATATCGCAGTGGTGGCACAGACGGAGCGCAACGTACGGACGGATCGAGAACGTACGCACACATAAAGAAAACAACACAGGGTGGAGGGTATTTGTGCGTGAGTGGGAGTAAAACGACGCCGGGAGGCGCAACTGTTGAATGCCAACCGAATTTGCCTATTTGTCCAAAAGGAACGAACTAGTTCGCAAAGACTTCAAAACCGTTCAACCGCATGAACCGTAAGAAAGCTGAAGAAAAACCAGATTGAGAATACGGAGCAGTCAACGCAGTCCTTTAACAAAGATGCGCTAAAAATAGGTACACGGAATCTATTGAAAATTACTACTTGAAGAACCAACAATTGTTGAAATTTCAATTTTTTAAATAAATCAAGACTACATTAGTTTTATTATGAAATACGAAAACGTTTCGAATTATTTCAATCCGCCCGGTGTAGCAAGCTCTAAATGGATCTTAGCTCATATTTTAGCTGCCTCAATGTACCACAATTATTCCAAAGAACTAGTTCGAAATGACTTGAAAATAGTTTTCAACTGCACTTTGCTCGAACGATTCGCAATTTTATTTTCTCGCATGGAACTCTTAAAACAGAATAAAATAAATAATAATCATGGCAATTTTTCAATATTTACAGGGGCTTTCGTGGCTGTGACTGCTTAATCAAATAAACGTTGACGCCGATGTCGACGTCGACGCAGAGGCAGAGGCAGAGGCAGCTGCACTAGCTGATAATCGCCAGTGATAAGGGCAGCCAATGGGGTAGGCAACGTTTTGTGTGTGCCTGTGCGTTGTCTGTTTGCGTACGCCCCCCCTTTTTTGAAATGCTGCACGCCTGGCAGCAGCAAAACGCACAACTTCTTGCAGCATAAAAAATGATAATGATAACAATGGGCAATAAATACTTAAAGACTTATTTAAATCAAAGGGAACAAAATACTTACAAAGTCTTTGTCGACGATGCCAGCATTCGCAGTCGACGTCGCACCAGTTGAACCATTGGCAGCGACGCTGCTGCTGGTCGTGGGCGATTGTTGCTGCTGCGTTGCATGATGGGATGCTGCCGGACTGTTGGTGGCCGCCTCGAACAGTGTTGTTGGATCGCCGCCAGATTCGCGATATTTCTCCACATCGGATAGCAAACGTTCCAGATATTCAACGTACAACGTCTCCTGTTCGAGCTCTTTACTTAATTCACCAATTTTGAGCTTATGTCGCTCGAGACTGGCGCGCACATCCTGCTCCCAGGCGTCGGAGAGTGAGCTTTGTGGAAAGCGCTGCATCCACAAGCGTTGAAAGTCATCAAAGACGCTCATTGCAGCAGCAGCGACGCCGGCAGCAGCCGCTGCAGCACACCAGCTATTCTCACACCTTTATATTTCTATGTTCTTGTTGCGTTGTTGTTGCTGCTGCTGCCGCTGCTGCGCCGCTGGGTTGTTTCACTGAGAGCGAAAGCTTTGAGTACGGCTTCGATTTGAGCTTTTATGCAAGTGCGTTCGTTGTGCGTTGCGTCGCCCTGGGCTGCCTGTAAAGGTGTGTGTGCGTGTGAGTAAGACAGTAGTGAGTCTTTGTGTTTGTGTGTTTGTCTGTATGTGTGTGTGTGTGTGTGTGTGCATGCAGGAGAGCAAATGCTGTCTACATCCTGGATCAACAACAATAACAACAACGAGCAAAAAAAAGCAAAAACTCAATGAACAACAAGAGTAGCAACATTGAGCGGATCAGGGACTTTTCAAAGGTTTTCAGTTTCAGTTTTGTGTTTCTGTTTTGTTCTTATGCTTTGCGTTGCTGCACTTGTGTTGCAGTAGTATGTGTATGTGTGTGAATGTGTGTGTATTGCTTCTGCGCTGCCCTTTCTCATTCGTTGCGAGTGTGTTTGTGTCTGCATGGGTGCAACTGCAATGAGAGATGCTTTTTGTTTTTTTTTTCTTTTTCAAATTATTTTGGTTTTAGTCTTAGCCAAGGCCAAAAAAATTGTTGGTGCATCTCCAGCAGCAGCAACAGACGCAGCAGACGCATTCATTTTGTTCAGTTTTCACTCATACACACACACAAACACATACATGCAGTTTGAGTGGCAGTGCCGCTCCTGCTGTTGTTGTTGTTGTTGTTGCTGTGTTGTGACTGCGACTGCGACCCTGCCCACGCCACAAGCGCACTTACATATGCAGATCCTTTTTGAGGGTCGACCGACGCGCGGTTTTATATTTATTTAGTTTTGTATGCCATTTCACTTTATATATTATTTAATTCCAATTAGATTTTGCTTCGCATAAAAAAAATCACTTCACACACATATACATCCGACAACACATACGAGCAGATGAGAAGACATTTGCATATACATATGTATGCACTTGTATTAGGGATGTTAAAAGTTCATCGATGTCTCCATTATATCGATAAGTACGCGCGACGCTTTATATAATTTTCCGACAGCCATTTAAAACACTATCGATATTTATATCTATCGAGTACATTTTTTAAGACTAGCTTAAATAGAGCGTCACAAATATGTTATGTTTATTCATAACTAAATTTTATTATAACAAACGTGTTTTGTAAAATCACCACCATTATAGCAGAATAAATATAGTACAATAAATGCTTTTAAGTTAACCAGTAAGTTTACTGAACGGTAAAAGTATTGGGTTTGATTATTTTCGGTAATAGGACAGCACTGTTATAACGGAACTATTAGAGCATTTTGAGAAAAGAAAAAAAGTAAATAATTAGTTAAGAACATTGACTGACTCCGTTTACCCAGTTACTTATGCTAAGTTAAATTAATTTAAAAATTATGTTCATATACTAAAAAGTATATATGCCTTTTAAGCTTGTTAACTGATCTATAGTATCGATTTCTATCATTCATTACAGATCGGCAAATCAGCCACACGTTCAGTGTTAGTAAACGGTGTTCTTTTGATGTTGAGCCATACCCGCTAAATTTAAAACAAACGGGTTTCCCAGAAAACATACAAATTAAAACACCCGGCAACAATTTTAAAAATAAATTTTTGCGATAGATAATGTTTGGCTGACGTTTAGCCATGTACGTTACGTACGTGTCGATCAAACTGGCACCTTTGCCCAAGTACTTAGTCTAAAAATAAAAAGTTTACTAATTAATTTGCGACACCGCCTGCTTTAATAAAATAACAAGACAAGCCCAAACAAATGCAAATTAAAAAATATGAAGAATATTTCTAGAGCCGATTTGTAATACTAATGGAATGTTGATATTATTTATTATTTAAACTTCTGCGAGGTGATTAATGCATCATTTCAATTACCATTAACAATTCGACCCTAACTTATTAGCGATTGACGCCATTATCAGCGAACAGATAATACCTATACGTACTTATAATCAACAGTCTTTTGCATTTGATTACAAAAACACCACAAATATCCGAGTGTTACGCATTTGTCGGCCAAACACCTTTTATCATTGGGCCCCGAACAAAACTCGTCAACCATCAGGTAAAAACTTTCTTAGCTAAAGCTAAAATGCTTATAGTTATATAGGCTACAAACAGACCATGGTTAGTATAAAAAAATATTTCTTATCTTCAATGGTCTTATCCGGTTAGGTTGGAGTTTTTGCTCGGATATTAAAATGGATTTTGTTAAATATTTATTGGTTAAATGCCATATAAAAGCAGCTACTGTCGATCAATTTCTTCACAAATAGTAAACGGATCGCGTTGCAAACGCATAACTTAATTTATTTTTTTCACCTAATTTAAGCGTTAACTTTTAAGGATATACTGTAAACACAACCCAAAATGTCGTAAGTGAAAATTAAAATATTTCAAATGTGAATCGATTTCGCAAACAGAAAAGATATGTGATGGAAGTTCGAAAATTTTCTTTAACACAGAAGATTAAACTGTGATTAAAATCTAAGTTATAAGAAAGCTAAGCTCCGTTTTCTAAAGGATAGAATAAGCTTCGTTCGTTATCGTGTTAAGTTTTGCTGTGAAAATGTAAGAAAATGCTCAATTAAAATTTTTTTAAATCGAAAAAACAGTTGTTAAATTTGCAAATTTGAAATAATATAATTTCTAATACATATCAAACCTATCAAACTTAATTTAGTCATACGATATACAAGTATAAATTTATGTATCTCTCTTTCCCTCCGTCCGCAACAGTTGCTGCAAGAAATATGCAGTCGTTTGGATCCTTCTTATTCTGGCCGCAGTGGCGATAACTTTGGGCCTGATCTTTGGCCTGGCTCGGGGGAATGAACGTCGTCGCATTGGAGCCGTGGCCTCCAATGGCGTCGGGTGTGCAGAGATTGGTGGACATATATTAGATGAGGGAGGATCTGCTGCGGACGCGGCGATTGCGACAATGCTCTGCGAGGGCGTTGTCCTGCCTCATAGCTTGGGCGTTGGCGGTGGCTTCATGGCCACCATATACTCCAAGGAGACGGGCCAGATGGAGTCGCTGATTGCACGTGAAACGGCTCCGGCGGCGGCCACACGGGACATGTTTGTGAACCATGATCAAATCACAGGCGCCCTGTCCTGTGCGGTGCCCAGTGAGATCTATGGCTATTGGAAATTGCACGAAAAATATGGCAAGCTGCCCTGGTCACGCCTCTTTCGGCCCACCATAGAGATGTGTCGTCAGGGAATATTGGTGTCTAGATACTTAGCTAATGTCCTGGCCAACAATGAGGAGGCGATACGCAATGAGGACTCCATGTCGGAGATATTCATAAATCCTGCCACGAACAATCCCTACAAGCAGGGTGAGATCATGTACCGTCGCGTCCTCGCCGATACCCTAGAGATTGTCGCCAGCGAGGGGCCGGAGGTCATCTACCGAGGCGGACGAATTGGCCGCAAGCTCGTCCAGGATATTAAGTCGATGGGTGGCATTGTGACCGAACGGGATCTGAAGGATTACGAGTAAGTCAGCAAACACGTATTTCCATATACTTCTTCAAATTTGAAAAAAACGAATTTTGTTTTCATAAAAGCAAAACTTATTTTCGTTAACTGTCAACAATATTTTCCGACAATAGAAAATATGCATTAAAATTATGTTTTGCCAAGTTCTTTCTAAGCATTTCTTGAAGTGATCTGTTTTTAGAAGTTCTCATGGATCGCATCTTGATCAGCATCACTGAATTGTTTTACTACCATCTTTTACTCATACTCACTTTCTCTCTCTCTCTCTCTGTCTCTCTCGCCTTGTCTCTGTCTTTGATAAAAGTGTGCGCTGGGAGCGTACGCTGCGTGCTCGATTTGATAATGGACACACACTGTACACATCGCCGTTGCCGAGCAGCGGAGCAGTGCTGACATTTATGCTGAACGTAATGGAACCCTTATATACGAGCAGCAGGGATAAGTATTATCATCGACTGATGGAGACGTTTAAGCATGCGTATGGACATCGAACCAATTTGGGTGACATGCACTATGAGCCGTCGGTGATGGAAACCTATGAGAATTTGATCGATCCAGATTTTGCGGCAGAGATACGTAAACTTATACTGGATGATCGCACGTTCGAGGATATGTCGTATTATGGCGCGAATTTCAGCAATGTTGAGGATCATGGCACGGCGCACATCTCAGTGCTGGCGCCCAATGGTGATGCCATCTCGGTGACCAGCACCATTAACGGGCATCTGGGGGCGAAGGTGAGATCTCGCCAGACTGGCATTATATTGAACGATCAGATGGATGATTTCTCCACGCCGGGAAAGGTTAATGCATATGGCATACCGGCCAGTCCGGCCAATTACATTGAGCCCGGCAAGCGTCCGATGTCTTCGACATGTCCGAGCATCATTCTCGATGATGCGGGCAATGTGGCCTTGGTTATCGGCGGTGCTGGTGGTTCACGCATCACCACATCCGTGGCACAAACCATTCTACGATATTTCGTGCTTCGCGAACCCATTCAGGAGGCTGTCAACGGTGGGCGTTTGCACCATCAGTTGGCACCGATGTATGTCGACTCAGAGCCGGAGGTGCCAAACCATACGATCAACCATCTGGAGAGCGTTGGTCACCGTGTCGAATTCCTGCAGAAGAACAGGGCATACTCGGCTTTAACGGCCATTGGGTATATGGAGACGGAACCGCAACCTGTCTGCGATCATCGACGCATCGGTAGCGCCGTTGTCGTGGAGCTAACCGACGACTAGCTTATGTTGTTTCTCAATATTCATATATTCGAAAAGAAATCTATACCTTAACCTCTGAGATCGTTATTCAAAATTGAAATCTTTATGGATCGTTCCGCTTATTTTTAAGCATTTGCGTACTTGACACAATTCCACATATTTCCCATTTAAAAAATTTGTTTACTTGAAATTATATATTTTTTGTATTATATTTTTAAAGACGACAAAACGCCAAATTATAAATTTCACTTGTAGCGCACGGATGAAGACAATATCAACAATAAAAAAATACAGATCCTCTGATTTTTAAAGAAAATATTTTTCCATATCTGTGAGATAATTTTGTATTTAAGTCTCTTGGCTCTTTGTGAATTTTGATTTTGTCGTATTATTCTCGTCGTATTTGCAGATACGATAGAGATAATAAAAAATAACAGGAGGTAATTACAAAGTCGATGATATAAATAAAGATTTAATATCGCCATTGACATGTTCAATTGAAAAATGTTCATAATTGCATGCACATACGCAATTATATATATTTAAATGTTGATATATACATATATTATTGACACTTTTACCTAAAATAGAGACCCATTTTTACTTTCGCAATAGGAACAGTTTGGAGAATATTTGTATTTAGATACCGATGCGACAAGGCTGTATCATCTTAACACAGTTGAGATAGGGGTTTTTTTAATAAACGTACAATTTCAAACTGGTAGCAAAAATATGAATGTGCTTATACCATATATAGGCTTGGTGTTTTACAAAATCTTGGAGACGCATTAAAGTATCAAAAATAAGTAAAACAAGAGAGAACGTTGCAGTCGGTCGTAACCGACAGCGAAATACTTTGATACCATAGGTAATACCAGCTTATAACAGGTAGCAAGTAACAGGATGGGTGTAGCTACGAAATACCGTCCAAGTTTATCTTTCGAATTGCGGAGGATATAGGCTTTTGTGAATTTTCGGGGCGTTTCTGTCATGTTTGGTAACTGTGGCTCTTAAATTACATAAGGCGTCCCCAAACAAACTTATAGAGAATGTTTCTTGTAATATTCCTTCCGATTTCCTAGCCACCTAGTGGACATAGCACTCCAATATATTTGGTATCAAAGTATAAAAAGTACATTCGGTATCAAAGTATAGACAAGAAAAACACTATTCTGGTATGTAACAAACTAACTAATAGCAGCGCCAAAAACAAAAGCAAACACATTTTGGCTAAGCTTGGAATTAATTTTGATTTCTCAGATTCTCTTTGGAGAAAAAAGAACGTTTAAAAAACATATGGCGCTGCCTCAATAATCGGAGATGTGCGAAAATAACGAGGTGGTTGCAAACACACACCGATGGTTAACTTAGAATATTGATTTAGTCGCCGATTCGGGCGGATCGTTTTTTAAACATTTTGCGCTTTTTATGCATCGCTTCCATGCGCATATCCTCCAAATCCTCTTGTATACCTAAAAAAAAAAAGAGAGTGCCAGATTAGGTCTATGGAAAATTGAATGGTTGATTGTGTTTGAGGCTTACCTATTTTTTTACTAATATATTCTTCGCGTTGCGTTTGAGCGAAACTGGATTCCATATCAGAATCGCCCTCGTCGAGATCTCGATACCGTCGCTTATCATAGCCAAATATGTCTCGTATATGCGATGAAATATCCTCCTCGCAGTCTCCATCATCGATGAAGTCATCCAGCTCGGAGTCATACTCGGAATCATCATCGTAAATGCGTCCTGATTAAACAAAATTTGGATATCTTGAGTGATTGTGCCCGATTATACAGACATTATTGAATAACCTTAGATGACTCCTTAAGTAATAAGTAGTTGTCTAATATTAACTCTAAATTGCGTTAAATAAGTATTTGAGTGGGAATTAGGGAGGAGTCAATGACTGCTCTTAAAGTACTTGCAACTTAATTACTTAATTAGCGTAAGTAAAATTAATATTAGTATCAATTACGTAAGCACCAAGCACACCATTTTTTTAGAGCTAGTAGAGCTCTACTAATTATAAGTAATTTCAGTTGTTTTCATTAAAATAATTTTTTTTTTAGTATTAACAAAAAAAATCATAATTGTTAGAAATTCGATGGTCAGTCTTACAAAGAAAACTTAAAGTAATTAATATAATGGTAATGGCAACTTCTAAATCTTGAGACGCGACTCACGTTTGCTGGCCGGATCGATCGGCTTACGTCCTCCTCCTGGCTGCACACCACTGCCTCCTCTTTGTGCACGCCCGTCGCTTGGATGCGGTTTACGGTTACGCTGCACATCCTCAGGTGGAAATGAACGCACCTTGGACGGTTCACGTGGCGGAAAATTGCGTGTGCCTCCTGCTCTATTGGCAGCCTCGTAGGGATTACGGGGCGCAGCTGCCTTGGAGCTGGCCGCTCCTGTTGAAGCTGTTGAATTTGCTGCCGTCGATTTTGTTGAGCTGCTGCTGCTGGCAACTGGCGGACGTTTAATCGCCGTCTGGCTGCTTGCGGGCTTTGCTGGTAGTGCACGATATTTGGTGCTGGAGGAGGTGCTCGGCGAAACACTGGACGCTGGGCGTTTGAGGTTATCACTTGTTGGCTTCGATTTGGGTTGACTGACCAGCGCTGCTGGAGTTGAAGTTGAGCCTGGGGCTGGTGCTTTGACGACTGCGGGTGCCTTATTTAGCTTGGGTATGCGTCCAACGGCTTCCATGCGTGGCGACTCCACTTTGGACTTCGCATCAATTTCACGCTGGCGATCGCGTTGGGCGCGCTGCTCTTTCCAGCGCTGGCGCTCCTCCTGTTCCTTCTTCTCGCGTGCCGACATCAGACGCTCCGGCTCCTTTTTCTTCTCGGGCACTGCCACGGCAACCGGCTCGTGTTGCTTCTTCTCTGCTAGACGCAATAGGGCCTGAAAATCCATCGGTGGCGGTTGTGTCGCCCGCTTGGCTTTCACCTTTTTCTGTTCCTCGTCGCGCCGTTTGCGCTCCTCGTCCCGTCGCTCCGCATCCGGATCGTAGAGAGTTTTCGAGGATGTTGTACTGTAGGCGCGAGCTACATGCGCCTCCTTATCTTTGTCCGTGCCTGAGGTGGATGCATGACTGGTGCGCTGCCGTGTGTGGGATCTGGCCTCTTCCTTTTCGCGCGTTATGGCCGCCTTGACGCGCTCTTTGGTACTGGATAGATCGCGCACAGATTGCGGTCTACTGGGCGCAAAGCCCTTGTCCTCCTTCACATCCTTGACTTTCTCAATATATTTCTGATAGAAGGCATTTGCCTCCGTTGACACATAGCCATAGTCATCCCCATCCGGCTGTTCAGTACCATCCAGCACCGTATTATCCGCACTCTTCGCATCGTCCAGCACCGATTTATTCGCCGATTTTGTTACTTTTAACATTTTGCGAATCTTATTCTTTGACTTCTCATCCCGCATCGCAAGCAGACTGTTGAGTTTCTCGCGCTCCGCTCGCTTGCGCTCCAGCTCCTCTGCCTCCCGATTCTTGAGGAATTTTTGTATGTTGTTGGACAGTTGTTTGCTTTCCTTGGTTTCCTTTTTCGGTGGCGCATATTTGGTCCTGTAGAATTTTCCCTGCTTGTAAAGGAAAACAAAGTTAAACACTTGTTGACATTGACAATACCATTCGCCCCAACTTCCCCAGCAATGCACCCGCATCAGCGTGTTTCCCCGCCTACTGCCCACTGCCCACTGCCTGACCCAATTGGCGATCTTCTAACGATCTGGAGATCACACAAGTGATTTCGATTCTTTTGCTTCCCATATGGTTGTTCGATATTGTTTACCATCATCCATCCACAACTTGTTGTCCAGTGGCCTACAAAAACCTGCAGCAATGATTAAAACGTCAACCAACCTCGTCTTTAGATGCAGCATCATTTTTCTTTTTCGCATATTGCAACAAGGCACCGAAATCCATTTTGGTTGAGAGTTTCTTTCAAATGAATTGCTTTTGTTTCGCTGCTCTGGTTTCTTTACGAAATATTCAAAAATGCCTCAATTTTTCTCTTTGTTTTAGACGAAGACGTATGTTGCTGACAAAAACTATAGAAAGACTAATCTTTAGTGATGGGACACCAACGATGGTCTACTTATCGATTAATTTTTACAAAGTATTTTCAAGTAGTTAATCGTTCAAATAGAATATTCTTCACGATATGAAGTTACAATTTTTATGTGCATGATGATATCAAAAATACTGTCTAAAATCAAATAATTTGTTCAGCTTTAAATCAATGTGGTAATGTGGCATACTATCGAAAACGCCGCTGCGATATTTGTTCAATCATCCATACTTGGCAGTTGCTTAGTCAATCTATCGATTATTTGTTATCGGATTTCAAATATTCAAAGCAAATATCAACGATATTTTAAAATATGTATTTATTTATTGTACACAGAAGAAAGAATAATTGCTATATGGAGAGATAGAGAAAAAAAAACCATATGGCGAGCTGTCTATGGATGCGGAGAGCTCAAATCTCAGGATATGCGCTACCAATGAGGCTCTTGCCCCTGTAGCGCCACGAATAGGTGACAATGCCAAACTTGGTATTGCCCAGGGAGACGGGACAGGTGCGATCCGGACGTAGCTGGAAGCAGACGGTGTACAGCGCCAGCTCCAATTCCGGTGAAGTGCCAATAAACATCGTGTCCACTGGTTTATTCAAGCCCTCATGGCTGAATCGAACCTTCAGCACTTTGCCCTTCTGCAAGGAGTATAAAATAGTTTGGATGTTAGTTGATGTATGCTTGCAACCAATCCCTTATAAGGCGCTAGCCACTTACCGTGCCAATGTCTTGTTCCTTCATGTAGCCCTTGTAGTCAAAGCGACCGGCTTTCTCCTCCTCGTTGACATAGACCCAGTTGTGGAAACCAATTATGGTGCCGTTCTTCACCTCATGGACGAACACATGCTCGAAACCGGAGCTGCCAATCTTGCCTTGGCCACGCGAATATTGTGTAAACCACAGCTCCTTGACGAGATCTCGATGCGTCTTTGGATCGGGCGTAACCAGACCCTTCTGTTGAAGGAACAACATTGCCTGGCGCATAACACTCGTCGCCATTACGGCGTCCAGGAACTCATTCTCCTCCTTGCGCTCGTTGGCCGTCACATGCTCATTGACCAGTGTATCCTGCTCGTAGTTGTTGAACAGCAAAAGCATCTTGGCAATTGTCAACGGTTCCAAAGCCTTCGCATCCACGGTCAGCAATCTATCAATGGAAATCATTGTTTAGCTTTCAAGATCAACACCGAGGAACACGAAATCTATTGGACAGTTCTTATATATGGCACTAGCGGTGAAAAACATTTCTGTTTTAAAGACAGTTTTAGATAATTTTAAATGTGATTAACGGATTTCGGCGACCAATTTTTTGAATAGGCTCTGTTTAAGAAATGATTGAGCCTAATAACATAAATATAAATCGATGTAAAACATGATAGTCTGCTAGGTTATGTCGAGCTATTCTTATTTTTTATTGTACTTACGGTTGTGGCGCCTCATCAGCGCTATCAATTGAGCGAGTGCGTCCTTGAAGATTCACGTTGATTAGGCTTAATTGACTGTTGGTCTCCTTCGTGTAGAGCTGTTCGGTTAGCTGGCGTATCTCATCATCGCTGGCCAGCGAGGTACCCGACGAACCAAACCCAGGACGCACTGTGGTTGAAGTCGAGCCACCCGTGTGCGGCACAAATGAGACACCCGATGAGCCACCCGATCCATGAGTGCCAGCAGGTGTTGTTCCTGCTGCTGGTTTGACAGCTGGCGTTGGCAGCGGAACCTGCCACGCTGACGGCGATGTGGGTGTGCGGGGTGTGGGTAGGCTTGTTGCACCTGGTGATTTTGGTGTCGGTAGCCCGGGATAATCCTCTCCAATTGAAGGACGACGCGGCACGGGCAGCGTGGGGAACTCATCCTTGTGTTGTGGCGACAGCGGCCTCACTGTCGATGTTGTTGTTGAGCTGCTGCCAAAGCGCAAATCAATGCCACCCGGCTGCATATCGGTGCGTGGTCGCTGCGTGGTTGTAGTTGTGCTGGTCGTAGTGGTAGTTGTGCTGGTGGTGCTACTTGTCATAGGCGCCAAGCCAAAATTGGGTCGTGGTCCATTGTTGGCGTTTGCGCCACCGCCTGAGTAGCTCAAATCGAAGCCGCTGGGCTGAGGCTTCTGCGGGCGATACGGAGCGAATCCTGGCGGTAAATTGGCGGCGGTGGAGGCACCACCAAATTGTGGACGACCCTGCTGCCATGTTGACGTTGCCGTTGACGTTGACGTTGAGGCAGCAATATTATTTGTCTGATGATTACCAGGTCCAGCAACTCCTCCGACCGCTGCTGTTGCGCCTCCAGCTGATGCTGCTGCGCCTCTAGCTGGTGCTGCTGCACCTCCAGCTGGCGCTGGTGCACCTCCAGCTGGTGCTGCTGGCCATTGCGGGCCATGCAAGGCTGAACCCGATCCGCCAAAGGGTGATGAGCTGGGCGTATCGGGACGCGGTCCCAGTGGCATTAGTGGTGCATGTGAAATAACCAATGGCGGTGGCTTTTGCGCAATTGCCGGCATCACTGGTCTAGCTGTTGTTGTCGTAGTTGTCGTGGTTGTTGTTGTTGTTGTAGTCTCAGTCTCTTTGCTGCTGCTGCCAAAGAACTTCTTGAAGCCGCCAAACCAGCCGGATTTTTTGGTCGTTGCCTCCACATCAGGCTCGGGAGTTATCTCAATTTCGCTCCTATAGCCAGCTGTTAGGCAGGTAGGTAAAATCTGTACAATTTGGAAAAGGTAAAAAGAGTTGATTTTGCCTACCTGCAATTTGGCTTTGTCCAGCAATAACAATAATGCAAACAAGCAACGCGCTCAATGCCAGGCACCGCATTTTGTTGCTGTTTTTTTTTACGATTTCTTTTCGATTATCACTTTTTGCTTTTTGTTGCTTTAATTCGTTAACACGGTCTCCAGGGACTTGAACAACACACAACCAACTTGTCGGAGATTCAGCGCACGACTGAGCGACCTGAGAACTGAGACAGTTCCACAGCCGTTGAGCTTCATCCGCTTCATCTTTGTGTTTGCTGTTTGTAGTTTTTATTTTTGTTTTTATTTTTATTAATGAGCTGATGTAGTCGCATTTAGTGTGGGTTTGCCCTGCCGATCGTCGATCGCCGCTGTTGCGCTACTCTTTTGCCCATCGGGCATTTCAGCTCTGACTATTTGTTTGGCTGCGCTGGGGTCACTTCTTGCTCCCACTCTTATTCGATTGTAATGAAATTATTACAGATCATTAATAGCATTTCTTTCAATTTATATTCACTTATATATTTATTTCTTAAGCCTTTTACAAAACGTTAAAAGTAAAATGAAAAATGGTCATGCTTAGGTAAGTTTGCTAAACGTTTTCAATATATTTCCTGTAATACTTCAAGTCATTCATTTCATTAGCGACTCTGGATTCTATTTTTAGATGTTGAGCAGGTTGCAAAGCTGGACGTTAAAACCAGTAAATCAAGTAATAAAAGCAAGCCCTGATTTTAATAAATAAAATGTAGCTTAAGTCAGTCAAATGTTTTAATTACTATATGATTAAATTAAGTTGGAAAAGTAATAACTTAAATCAAGGTTTTGAAATGCGCCAGAGACTTAAGTTAGATAAGCCAAACGAAATGTACACAGCACAATTGTAGTGGATTGAGAAGTCGTTACCGTTGAATGTTTCTTTGATTGCCGGTTACCTAAATTCATTTGAGTTTGCCAAAGGGGCTCTCAGCTGTTGAGGGTTGTGGGCTGTATAACTGAACAACATAATTGCTGTATAATGTACAGAGATTCTCGATTGTGCGATTCTGCAGCTATTTTCGCTCACTTTTGTGCTTTAATTGCAACCGGAAAAATAATACTCACAAAAAAAAAGTGGAAGGAAAACAAAAATATCATTTTGTACATTTGATTTGATTTGATTTGATTGCGTTTGATTTGACTTACATAAAATGCGACAAAATGTTGCTTTTGTCTTTGTGTTTTTGTTTTTGCTGAAAGATTAATTATTGCATCTCTTTCACACTACCTCTCATCTATGGGAATATCTGGGGGATTGGGCGACCTAAATTCCGCTGAATTTGTCGATTCGAGTTCTGAACAATTATAAATTGCACTTGTTGTTGTTGTTGTTGTTGTGGTTAGATGAGTCTCGTTGTAGATGTTGTTTGCATTGAGCTAATTTCTAACAAAAATAATAAAACTGAAAGCTTGAAACAGTGGAAAGCTTATCAATTTAATATACAAAAAGGTCATTGGGAAAGGTTGCACATTCAGTCAGATCAGTATTTGTGTGTACCTATATTGCCGAGAATGTACATAAGAATTTCTTAATGAGGCAGGCCTACATACATTCCTACCTATCTTGTATGTACACATTAAAAGAGATAATGCAGCTTTCTATATATTTGAGTAATTTTGCAAAGAAATTTGTATTTTCGTATTTACGTTTCATATCTGAATATTCTATAGTCCATTCAGTTATTTGTGTAGATTTTTAATAGCTAATCGTAGAAGTTTATTGCTTTGACTGTCAAATTTGGGGAGAAGTGCGTATTAGCAGCATAATTTGCGTAGTTTCAGCTTTATATTGATTGTTCATTAAAAACGTATTTTTCGGTGATTTATATGAGTAAGATAATAATAATAAGAAAACACAATGAACTAACTCAATAAATGATCGCTTACAATCTCTGTTTTGCTTTCCTTTGTTGATGCTGCCCCACGGGCCACAGATGCAGGTCTAATCGGAAATTTTGTATGCTATTTTTTGGTAGAGTGTAAATACGTGAGCACTTTCGGAATTCTTGATTCAAACAAATTCAACAAATTCATCTGAGTGTTTTGAAATATATAGCATACACTCAAGCTTCTCAATAAGCGGCTAAATTGACTATTTTATGTATGACGCTATTCATCATGTACATCAAATATTGAGAACAAATATTGAGAAAGGGGCAAGGATATTTACATTACTTTATCTTGCTAGAGACACCTGTCTCCTAATTGCCTAATTGCCTGGCTGTCCACATATTTGAGATATCCATTTAACCCTATAATTGTTACGTAATGGCTTAACGATCAATGCTATATTTTAAGTATCATTTTAAAAGCCAATCTTAAGTTCTATCAAATTTTTTAATGATTCATTGAATATTAAAATATTTATCATTTATATCTTAATATCAATTATTCATTTCAAATATTCCAATTACCGTTTTAATTGTTACATTTCAATGAATTATTTGTCATTTTTGTTGTAGAAAAATACTTATTAATGAACATTGGATTTATTTCCTGTATTAAAGTGAGATTTATGAAGTTCATAAAAGGATTTATTTGAGGAAACTATTGTCAGTTAAATCTTAAAGCAAATAATCTTGTGATATAAATCAAAATTCAGCAACAAGCAACTTGTTAATGAATTAGTTTCTGGCGTATGCTATCATCCAGGGGCGGAATGGCTTCACGAGGTATCAGAAACGTAGACAGATTGAACAGATCGAGGAATACTTTGTACCGATCGCTGAAAACGAGAGGATCAGAGAAGATAGAGAAAGAGAGACAGAGAAAGAAAAAGAGAAAGAGAGTGCGACTTACCTGAGTGTGGAGCGTAGATATTGATAGCCGGATGAGCCGCCAGTGCCCAGCTGCTGTGATCCAATCATGCGTTGCACCATGATGACATGGTTGTCTAACAGTTAAAAGTGAATTGGATGAGTCAATGAACTCAGACGGCATGAATGAAAGCGAGTGAAATGGGGAAATGGGGAAATGGGGTATGCTACTCTACTTACATCGCCACTTGGTGATCAGTGAGTCAATGTCCATGAGCAGCGTCAACAGCTGATGGGGCTGACTGAAGCGCGGCTCGTCGCGATAGAATGTGATCATAATGGCACCCTGGAGGGCGCCATGACTAAATCGACGATCGCCACGCTTCACCAGCGCCTCATGCAGCGCCGGATCGAAGATGGAGCGATAGACTTCGCGACGCTTTTCAATGTCCATCAGCCGGTAGTTCTTTGCCTGCTCCACCGGCTCCAACAGAGCACTGTGGACCTGCGCGGCAAGAAACTGATCGACACTGTGCTGAAATTTCTCCCAGAAATTGAATCCATCCGCTTCCAGGCCGGGTGTCCGCTCCAGCCAACGCTGCACGAGCTCCAGCAGTGAGGGGTCATCCTCGGAGCTGCGTATTGCATTCAGCGCACGCTCATCATTCCCAAACACATCGGAGTATTTTTGATTGTACTTCACCCGCTGCTCGGTGAGCACGCCCAGCTTATTCTCAATCAATCGAAACTGCAACGATTGAAAACCGGAGGCGGGCGCGAGATACTTGCGGAAGTCCATGAAATCTAGTGGCGTCATTGTCTCCAATATGGGCACCTGATCCACAAGTAACTGTGCCAAGCATGAGAACAGGTTGAGATAAAAAAAAGTGAAAATAAGTCCAAGATTTCAAAGATTTCTTAATAAATGTTGAGCCTGTTTTCATATTAAAAAGAATTCCTCAACTGAAATATTTATAATATTCAAACATTTTCCACTTTTGCTGATTAAATAATACAAATCCAAATAATCGTTTAATATAAATAGAAAATCAAAAAAATATTTAAAGCATTAATCAATATATGTATGACTCAGCATATTTTATATTTGATATATTATGTTTCTATAGAACATTTGAACGAAATGATATCAAATGTGAAAACGGCAGACAGATAGCAATTAGCATGATTACAGATCTGTGTGAGTTTATCGGCGTGGACAATAAACGCACAAAATCAAAGAGAAAAATATTTATAGATTTACAATAGAACAGTGATTTTGCATAAGAGTGAAAACAGTTTACATGTGGTTTCTAAGACGTTATCTCTTACAGAGTCTTTCTGAGTGTCCAGCTTGACAAAGAGTGCAACATAAGAATTCTATGAAATGCCATTGAGTATCTTAAGTAGTTTTGGGCTTTTGGGCTTACCTTAAGGATGAGAACAACGCGATTTAAACGCTTGACAATTTCCAGTGTTTTTGTCTCATCGATGACCTCCGCATCGAGCATGTCGCGTATGGAGTCGAATTCAAAGATGATTTGCTTAAACCACAGCTCGTAAGCTGCGGATAGAGAGACACGTTAGTTGGTGTTGGAGATAGTGGGGCGGGCATGACTGGCTTAACATACCCTGGTGCGTTATGATAAACAGATGCTCATCATGCACCGGTCTCTTATCCTCCTTGGAGAGCATACATTGTGCATCGAGCAGTTTGTCCAGCATCAGATATTCACCATAGATTTTGCCCACATCGTTGGACAGTGGAACGGCGGCATCATCGTGTTCATTGCTGTGGTTGGCAAGTGTTGTTGCAAGTATAGTTTTTTGTGTGGTTGCTTGGGATGCTTACCTGTTGCCAGCATAAGGACAGCTCATGATTTGAATTTGATTTGCAAGCGTTATATAAATTTGATGTGACTCGTATCAAGTGAAGCGTCGTACTAAATCACAAAACACAAAACACAAACAAACAAAACAAAAACCCACCCGGGCCAAAGCCGCGCAAGTTGACAGTTCCAAGTGATTGCACAGCAGCCAACTCTCTCTCTCCCTCTCTCTCGCTCTCTCTCTCTCTCTCTCTCTCTCTCTCCATCTCTCTCTCTCTATCTCCCGCTTAATTTAGAGATTTTGGTATGATACCCTGTTCCTGGATGCCAAAGGAGTAGCATGAAGTTGTGCAAATGAGACGCTTGCAAATAAAGTTTAGCAAAAATCATTCTTGATCAGCATTCACAATAATCTAGCCATGTCTCCGTCTGTCGGTCTGTCGTCTTGCATAACTCAAATTTGAAGTTTGAATTTGAATTTAGTTAGGGTATCACCAAGTCAGACAGTGTCATAGCTGTTGTTTCTGGTTTCTTATCTCTGTGCGACGGTGTCACGACTTCGAGTGACGTTGGACGCGTTATCAACGAAGGGTTTGTTGTGGTCCCCCAATCACTACCTAAGATCAGCTTAAATTACCACCGCCCCCTCTCCTTATTGGTTGAAATTAAATTAAAACAAATCTCAAAAATATAAAAAAAAAACAACCTTTTTTGTTAGCTTTTTCATATAATTGTTTTTCGTTTAAAATTTATTTTTGAGTCATTGGCTCAGTCATATTTTTAAATTTGTTATATAACTTGTTAATTTAATGTTACCGGCTTCATCGGCTTTTGCCACCTTTCTCTTCTTCTTTGTTGTTTGATCTATAGTTTGTTTCTTTCTTTTTCCCATAATTGTATATACTATATATATATATATAGATTTTTTGTTGCTTATTTCATAAATTAATACACATTTTCACATTTTTGTGTGTGCTTTTTTTTGTTGTCTACATTTTTTTTGTTTTGTTTGTTCTTCTTGTTGTTGTTGTTCTCGCTTGTTTTCTATGTTGCATGCCACAAAAAAATCATCATAACCATTTAATAGAATAGTGTATATATATGTATAATTTGTTTTCTTCATATAAATACACATATGTATATTTGTTTATATATATAATATACATACATATATTTTATATAATTTGTCAACTACATTTTGCATAGAAAAAAATTAGTTTAGCTGATATTTATCATCCAGACAAGTAAAAAAACACAAATTTTGAAAGTGTTGATTTTTTTTTTTTCATTTTGAAATTCTTACGTTTTCGTACTGTTCTTCCTTTCTTGTGTATTGTTCATTTATGTATTACATAAATATCTAATATATATATATATATATGTATATATATATCTATATATATATATATATACGTATATATATTTCTATGCAAATCGCGCGGCTTTGTCAATTCAATAATATAATTTTGTATTTTCTGGGCGGGGCTAGTTAAAATAAATTTTTGGGAATTTTCGCAATAATTTGTCGTGCGCCTAAAAATGCGCTTTGGTTTATTGTGTTACATTTAAAAACCATACACACAGACACAAGTTTGCATGCATGGCTATACTATATGCACAAGTCATTATGTATAATTAGTTATTGAGTCATGATTAGTTTTATATATCTAAGTTCGTTTCGCGCACTTTCTCTCTATAAACTATAGAACTATATACGTATTATATGTATCTGCAGCGCTATCTAAATCGGCTCACTGTTATGCGTTTTTCTTCTTCTTGTTGTTCTTATTATATTATTTCATAATATGTGTATTTATACATATGTATAAACTGAGTATATATCAACTCATTATGTGAATTAAAAAAAATCATACTTGCTTGAGACTCGCTCTTCCTTTTGCGTATTATATTTATCCATTTGCGAATATCATATATAGTATATATATATATACCATATATATATATATATGTATGTATTGTAAATACTTATTAGGTATTGTATGTACTTTTCAATTGTAAATTATTTTTTATATATATGTATATACATATATAGATTTTATATGATTTTAAATTTCTTTATTTACCTGTTTCAAGTTCAAGTTTTTAAACAAGCTTTTTATGTGGGTGCAACTTTTGGCACTGTTACTTAGATATTAGATGATTTACGGATGATACAATAGATACGATAGACATACATATGCAGTGGATACACACACACATGCACGAGCACATGCACATGCACACACATACGTACTCATGAAACCCAAACAAACTGCAGCTCACAAAACATGTAATATGCACACACATACATTGAAGCTGGGCTCTGGCACCGAAACAATACCACCCAAGTATATATGCATATTATAAATGTAGCGAATTAAAGTCGTATTTAAATAGGAAATTAAACAATTAAAACTCATATATTGAAGCGCTGCATTCGGCAAGCCGAAGTCAAAACACCCTTGCAGACTTGGAAATTATAAGCGAAAATATAAAAAATAAATGAAGAACTTATGTGGCTACATTGATCATCTCTGGCATAGTTATATTTCTTCAACACATATGGCTCTATCTTAAAAACACTCGTTTTTCGTTGTTTCTGTTACACATTTTACGTTACACTATATATTCGAATAACTGTAAGTTAATATCGCATAGAAGCAGACAGATTATTCTTGATATATAAATTATACAATAATTTAAAAAAAAAAATACCCTCTGCAGGGGCATTAAAGTATATCGCATATTTATTATACAGTAAAAAAAAAAATACATAATTAAAAAAGAATTTATATATTTAAAGTATGATAATAAAATAAAATAATATCTAAACGCTTAAGAATACACGCTAGTTATAAAGTATTTTTCTTTGAATTTCATATATGATATTAAATAACGCGAGAAAAAAATACATTTAGTTTTTATAGTTTTGTTTTGGTTTTGCTTATGATTTAATTTTTTGAGTTTTTTGGTTTTGATTTTTGTTCTAGGTTTGCGCCAAATGCGTGTGAGAGAATCCGCTATAGCAACAAATTGCACTACATTCAAATACATATGCACATATATAGTATATATGCACACATATTTGATATATGATATATATTATATATATATTTAATTTAATATAATAATGTAATATAATTTAATTTATATATATTTTTACTTAAAATCAAATGCAATTCTTTTCATTGAGCAAACACGTTCGATAATGCGAATAAACCAAGCGATCAAAAGTAAACAAATTAATTATTTTGGTATTGTTATTTGTTAATTTTGTTTCTTTTCTTTTGTTTGTGTTTTATTTTTGTTACATTTCTAGCACCCAGCATGTAATAAATAAATTCATAGACTTAATTCATTTGGTTTCTCTTTTCACGTTTGGTTGATGCATTTTTAAATAAACTTAAAAGCCACATTTAACGCAATTTCTCTCAATTTTTTTTTAGTTGAATTAAATATAATTTTTGTTCATTTTGTTTTGAGTCATTTATCATATCAATTGAATATTTCTTCTTTTATTTTATGTGGAGTTGTTTGCAATTGTCTTAACTTGAATTTTACATGCACAAACACTGTTGCAAATACGCTCAGGGGGAAGATTTCAAGAGGCTTTAGACCAACATACACACACACACACACACACACACACACACAGATGCACAAACACACACGGAAAGAGATCGCAAGAGGGGGTTGTGAAATGGGGAGGGAGCAACTCAAACGCTCGCTGGAATCAACGCGAAATTGGTTTCAACTTTTAACTCAATTGGATGCAAACTTAAGCAACACTTTTCTT
Organism: Drosophila picticornis; assembly: GCA_035043845.1. Taxonomy (NCBI): domain Eukaryota; kingdom Metazoa; phylum Arthropoda; class Insecta; order Diptera; family Drosophilidae; genus Drosophila; species Drosophila picticornis. The sequence goes on from JAWNMR010000492.1 coordinate 10,213,524, forward strand.
AACTCATTTGTACACTCAGAAAAAAAAAATCAATGAGAATTTACCACTCAAGTTAAATTCAAACGTTGTTAAAATGCGACCAAGGTCAAAAGTTCAAATCTTATTTCAGGGACGATTTTTGTGATTCTCCAAAAATTTCCAAGTGTGTTTTTGGAATAAGATATTTAGTTCTTATTTGAAGTACTTAAGTTCTTTACTGAATCGAGATTGAGTCGAGATTTGATGTACCTAAATTTAGAGCTGCAACCTTTTAGTCGACTTAAGTTATTTCGTTTCTATGCCTGAATCAATTCAATTAATACTTTTTTTTTCTAAATAATAATTAGAAACAAATTCGACTTGAAACTTCCTGAACAAAAGGATAGCGATTCTAACCCGGCTATACTTGAATTTAGAGCAGCATATTTCTCTGAGTGTATACTTTGGGATGGCTGGCTTTTGGCTTATGAGTTTTAGGGGCGTGGCTTGAGGTTTCGCTCATCTGTTGCCGGTGGCGCCACCGCCGCCCAAATGAACTGAAGTCGCTGACAACTCGACGCGTTGACACTGGCGGCGCTCGACAATGACCGCCGCTGGCAGCGACTATTCCAGCCCGGGTCATACATTCATTGCATAATAAACGGATCCTTGAGCCGCAGCAGCAGCTGCTGCTCCAACCTGTTGCTGTTGCTGCTGCTGCTGTTGCTGTTGTTGCTGCTGCTGTTGTTGCTGCTGCTGCTGCTGTTGCTGCTGCTGCTGTTGCTGCTGCTGCTGCTGCTGTTGTTGGGCAATGTTGCTGGGTGAGACCATGGCATTGCAATCGCTATGCGAAACAGCTGCTGCGCCCTCGGGCACACCCCTCTCACTAAAGCCCGGCATGCCGCCCTCTGCCCCATATTGATAGTGTTGCGACAACAGGCGTTGTTGTTGTTGTTGCTGTTGCTGCTGTTGTTGATGTTGCTGATGCTGGTGTTGCTGCTGCTGCTGCTGCTGCTGAGCTGCTGTGTGCGGATGTTGTCCATAGTGGGCGGCATGACCACGCCCACTTACCACATGCAACTGCATGCCGGGCAAAGCATACCCAATCGGCACGCGAATCGTTTGCTGTGTCACCTGCAAAGTCAAAATGCAAATTTTCAAAATTACCATTAAATCTTATTCAGAATTTCTGAATTGTTTAATTGCTTAAGTAATTAATTGTAAAATAAAAAATTCTTTAAAAATGTATTTCGATATTTCAAACTTTAAAGTTAATTTGAAGAAAACAAATCAGACAAATTTTTGTCACAATTTTGTAGTTCCAAAATGATAGCAAAATAAAATTCAATTTCGAACGTGACGAAATTCAAGTTTTGTCACATTCGCAATCGACGCGGAAAATGCAAAATTAAGTTGACTGAAACTTGGTTTTTTTCCCTGGCAACAATCCAATTATTTATGTAGCTTCTACGGAGTGCTTTGCATCCCTTTTACCAAATGCATCTAGTCCACTTAGGCTATCTGTGGCCTACTTTGGTGGCTTGGATTCTAGATTAAAGCTTGCATAATTTTGAACTCAGGCCAAGCTGGCAAATTGCTCACCTGCTGATACTCCAAAATGTTCTGTCGCTGCATGTGAGCAAGTTTTGGATCGACGCTGCTGCTGGTGGCGAATTGGGAATAGGTCTCTGCATTGTAGGGAATGAGGACCATGGTCTGATGATAGTTGCGCAATGGCGGCGGCGACTCTGGCCGCCTTGTTGGACTCCTGGCAAAGTGGCTGCTGTAGCTGCTGCTGTTGTGCTTGCTCTGCTCGATGGCAGTCGCTGTGGCCGTCGCCGTTGCCGTCACACTCTGGCAATTCTGGGCAGCGGCGGCAGCATAGAGGAGCGCTGCCTCATCCGCCGAGGTGCCGCCACCCTGCTGCTGCTGGATCATCGTCTGGCGGAACATGGCGCCCGCCGGCAACGTTTGATAGTAGGTCTGCTGTATCGCTGCCGCTGCTGTTGCATCCATGGGGAAACGCTGCTGCTCACCGCTCTCGCTGTAGAAGCTCCACGTGCGCTGCTCCGTCTTCTGCTGGGCAATTGTGTTTGCCTGCAGTGCAGCTGCCATTTGTTGCTGCAAATGCGCCTGGGCCTGCGCCTGCTGCTGTTGCAATTGCTGCTGCTGCTGCTGTTGTTGCTGCTGCTGCTGCTGTTGTTGCTGCTGCTGTTGTTGCTGCTGCTGCTGCTGCTGCTGTTGTGGCAAGTTTTGTGGCGAGGGATTCTGGGTGAGCTGCTTGGTGTAGCATTTAATGGCCTGCGGCACCGGTTGGCTGCTGATCACCGTTGTGGGTATCTGTTGTGTGAGCTGCTCCTGCATCTGTGCCAGAATCTCATTGGTGGAGCTAAACTTGGGCTTGATTCCACGCACAGATGGACGCTTATTGAAGCCATAATCATTCTGCTCGTCATCATCGCTGCTCGCCTGGCTGGCGCTCTCGATGCCCGTGTAGCGTTTCTTTAGCTGCTCGGTGCGCTTCGCCTCCGCCTGGGCAAAGGCGGCCAGTTCGTCCTGTTGCGTCGTCTCCTGACCGGGCGTCCCGGCAATCACATCCGGTGCCACCTTGCGCGCCTCATCGCCACCACCACCAATACCACCACCCAAGGCCAGGCCCTGAGCCATTGCTGCCACAGCTGCCTGCTGTGCGGCGGCTCCTCCCTCGCCCGCTGCGGCACCCAGCAACTGACTCATATTAAAGTCGGCGGCAGCAGCAGCAGCGGCAGCAGATGCATAATGATGCGCATGATGCGCATGCGTCCCGTGTCCATGCTGATGAGCTGCGGCGGCGGCGGCCAGCGTATAATATGAGGACAGATCATCCTTGTTGCCAGCGACGCAGGCGGTGAGCGGTGCCAGTGTCGACAGGAACTGACGCTTCGGTTCGTTCTGACGCGGCGGCGTCCGATGGATTTGCGTATGCACCACTGGCACCTGTATGCCCATGCCCAAATCCGGTGCGGCGGGACAGCGGCACTCCTGAAAAGCCAAAACAAGACAGTTATTAACGTGGCCACCATAAAATGGTTCTATTTAAATGTATAGTAATAAGATGAGTGTGTGCCCACCTGCGGTATGATGACAATGGGATTCTCCTCGAGCTCCATGATCTTCTCCTGCTTCTTGTCGCGACTGAAGATGTCGGCGATTTTCTTGTAGGCCGACGAGCCGCTCGACGAGCTGGAAACGGAGCTGCTGGGCGAGAAGCTCTTCTCGCCATTCATAAACTTGGGCGCCAGCGTGTTGGGATTCTCCTCGCCGGCTGGACTATCGCGCTGCGCCAGCTCGGAGCAATCGCGTTCGCAGGCCTGATCCTGGTCCTGATCAGAATCAGCAACGCTGCGTGCCAGCGACAGCTCCTCGGCGAGATCCTCATCAATGTCGCAGGTGAGCTGCTTGATGCGCTCCTCCAGCGATATATCTGACTTGACGGCCTTTTTTCTGCGGGGAAAAAACAAAAAGAAAATCAAAATTGGTAGACATTAAATACTATGCTCAAAGTTAAACGCTTTCAAGTCGATCAATTGATCTGAACCAATATCGGTTCAAGGCTTAAGTAAAGATGGATCCCTGGGTGAAGTGTCCGAGGTCAGCACTTACTTGATGAGGGATCGCCTGAGTATGTTGCGCTCCATGCTGCGACGCAAGGTGTCCGAGTCGCCACAGCTGCCAGGCAAATGGGTAACAAGGCATCCGGCACGCTTTGATTCATCGAAGGCCCGCAACGCCTCCGAGGTGAGAACGGGTGCCTGCTGCGCCGAAACGCTGGGGAAGAGTTGACGCACTGCCGAATTGGGACGCAGTGCATTGTTAAAGAGCGTCGAATGCTTCTTGATCGGTATCAGCTCATTGATCTGATTCTCGCTGTCGTCCATCTCGCCGGACAGCGACTGGCCATCGCCATCAGTGCCGGCATTCGCCTGATCCTCGGTCACAAAGCGCACCGAACGCTTCGTAGCGCCGCTCTCATCCTCTGAGGTGGTGTTGTTCTGGTCATCCGATTGCTGCCAATGCAAAGAATTCATTTTTTATATTCAAAAAAAATTTAGTTGCAAGTCTTGTTGCCATAGTTAGAAGGAGCTGCTGCTGCGCACCTGTGAAATTGAGTCCTGTTTCCAGAGTTTGCCGCCTTTCAGTATGCCGCTGATCTGTGTGGTCGTTGTCAGCTCCTTGGGCGGTATGGGCGGCGGTTTCTGCTCATCATATTGCTCTGTGGCAGCAGCGGCCGCAGCGGCGGCGGCAGCAACTGCCGCTGCCTTGGCTGGCAGCGCTGGTGGCATCATCTCTGTTGCTGGCACGGCACCAGTTGCTGTGCCAGTTGCAGTTGCAGTTGCAGTTGGTGCGCCGACTGCTGCAACAATATCCTCGTGCGATTCACGGATGATGCGTCGCTCGGTCACTGTGGTCATAGTGGTAATAGTTTCAACAACAAATCTTTTTTTTTTGGCTGCGCTACTGCTGATGCTGGCGGCTGGCACCAGGTTTCTGCTGCTGCTGCTGCTGCTGCTGCTTATATAACCGGAACCGGAAACGGCAACGGAACTAGAACTGGCCGCAGGACCAGAACCAGTTACCGTGCCAATCACCGTGCCAGTGGGCTTGTTACTGCTACTGCTTGAATCCTTTCTAACTTTGACTGTTATACACACTCAACACACGGATACGAACAAAATGTGGCATGTGGCATGTGGCATAGTCACAGCGAGCGGCATTTGTTGATTTTTTTGTAATTGTCGCAATTGTCGCAATTGTTGTAATTGTTATACGTTAAGTCAGACAGAGAGAGAGCATTGTACATTACATTTGCATTGACTGTTGTGGAAGGAGTTTGGGTAAAAGCGAGGGAAACAAACAGAGAGCGAGAGGGACAGCGAGAGCGAGAGCGAGAGGGAGAGCGAGAGCGAGAGGGAGAGCGAGAGCGAGAGGGAGAGCGAGAGCGAGAGGGGGAACGAGAGCGAGAGGGAGAACGAGCGTGCTAATGATGGAGCGAGATCGAACGATTTGGTTGCGAACCTTTGTCAAGTGTGCAGTATTAACACCTACTCGACTGATATATTTACAGATGGATCAGCATTGTATAACAGTTATATGACAGTTGTATGGCAGTTTCAACAGACTTTAATTAGCTGTATTTGCTTACTTAAAAGTATTGCGCAGATCGTTCATCCAGCAATTGTTGTCTTGAGTGCCCAACACACTTGTATTGTATTTGCTTAGCACAGTTATGAAACTCTGTTCTAACATTTGTATAACAAGCGGTAAACAGCTCTTCAAACAGAATAAACCAGTTTTAATCGTTTCAATTTGTACTATCCGAAGTAAATTATAGCGATGCTTTAACGTTTGTTATTGGAACAGAATACAACATGATTTATATCAATTTCATCAAGGTGTTATATAACGCATATAACAGTCGTATAACAGCTGCACAAGCCGATGCAATTGAAATGCGAATTTTATATCTGAATGCTGCAAGCGATGTGAATATCTTTCTTGACTTGAGTCTGCAAATTGAGATGAATGCATAATGTACGATGCTCAGGGCTGTAATCAGAATCAGATACATATACCAGAGCATATATAGGTATAGGTATGCTATATACGTATGTGTGTATGTAGGTGTAGATGATTGGTTCGAATAAGAATCTAAGCGAATGATGAATTTGGTTGTTGCTCTTTGCTATGACCGCTTGATTGCCAGTGAGAGAGTCTCAATTTAGTTGTTGTTGCTTATCGAATCGGGAGCTGTTCGTTATATATATATATACATATATATGTGTATATATATTTATATATATATTTTTTTTAATGCAGCTATGCATGAGATAATGTACGATATATATACAAAAGCTAATAATGACTGCATTTTGACGGGAATATTATATATTTTTGGGATGAAAGTTTTCATTCAGCTCGGCTTAGTTTGGATTAGTCTTGTTTAGCTTACCTGCAGATGCCGCAGTGGGCTTATATTGTGATTGGAGCACATATTTGGGCCGCTCCTCTCCAGCGATGATCTCCTTCTGCGTGATTCGTCGCTCCGGTGAGCTCGTGTGTAACGGTAAAATTGCTACCGCTGGCACCCCAATCGGCGTCAGCTCCTCTCCACACTGCGAGGAGCCGCACTCTGTGCCAGGAAAGAGACGGAGGGAGAGATAAAGAGAGAGAGAAAGAGAGAGAGAAACTTAGTGAATGGGTTCGACTAGCATATTTTTGCTACTCTTGAATTCGGTTAAGAATGGTTTGTGTATTCTACAAATGGAAATTAACTTTTATTTTCACTAGAAATAAAATCACGAATAATTTTGAAAAATTTATTAAAAAATAAATGTGTCCTGGTCTCAGTAAGTTATCGATAACAAATAAAATTCGATTGCTCCACAGGAAGCGATACACAAATATCTCATAGTCGCTGATTGGATTGAGTTCATGACACCCAACATTCAATGTGCAAAAGGGTATACTTGACGTGAGTAA